>JARQZJ010000002.1:1418333-2836666 GCA_030704895.1 Henosepilachna vigintioctopunctata | reverse complement strand
TAACTCATACACAACTTCAAAAGTTTCATCTGTATCTCTAGTGTATATATGATTCAAGTAATCAGGATCATTCGGTTGTACATTCGGTTTGTTAGTCCTTGGTTCATTTCTTAAAAGTTTATCTTCAACGAAAAAAGGAACCGCGTCTACTCTGAAACCATCGATACCGATATCCATATAGTATATTAAAATTTGCTGAAATCAAA
This sequence comes from Henosepilachna vigintioctopunctata, assembly GCA_030704895.1. Classification (NCBI taxonomy): domain Eukaryota; kingdom Metazoa; phylum Arthropoda; class Insecta; order Coleoptera; family Coccinellidae; genus Henosepilachna; species Henosepilachna vigintioctopunctata. The sequence goes on along the minus strand of JARQZJ010000002.1, from coordinate 2,836,460 downwards.
ATTACGTATTTTACAAATGTGAATTGAATTTGGGTAATATGTTAAACACATTGAAATTCCATCAAATCATTTGGATAATCAATTAGCATAATATTTTCTAGCTACTATATTCTTATCTAAAATTACAACTTGAAAAACTAGGTATTTTTATGATGTTATTTTACTAATATACTTACGAATTTAATACACAATAATTGAATTATTTGGTATAATTATTATTATTTGGTATCTAAAATTACAACTTGAAAAACTAGGAATTCTTATGATGTTATTTTACTGATTTACATACGAATTTAATGGAGAATAATTGATTTATTTGGTTTACTTATTATTATTTGGTATTTAAAATTACAACTTGAAAAAGTAGTAATTTTTATGATGTTATATACGAATTTAATACAGAATAATTGATTTATTTGGTATACTTATTATTATTTGGTATCTAAAATTACAACTTGAAAAACTAGTCATTTTTATGAAGTTATTTTACTAATAAACTTACGAATTTAATACAGAATAATTGAATTATTTGGTATACTTATAATCATTTTGGTATATTTTAGTAATTTCTGCAATTCATTTTGTGTTGTAATTTTTATAGAAAGAAAGATTTGCATTTAACACAATTCAAATTCAAATCGCCTCATCAGTTGCGTTTTCAAAATACATACTGTTTTAATATCAAAACGTTTTTGAATAATTTACCATTAATCATTAAGCTAATCTGTCATTATATATATATTTTTGACTCGTTTTTTTTGAGCATGAAGCAAAAGTTAGTTTCAGCGTTTTATTCCAACAAAGAACATATCTTACGTGGAGAGCCTTTCGAACGTCTTTGTTTCTGTAGTTTAAGTCGGGCTGCACATCTAAAAACTGGTGAAGATACCATTGTTGCCTTTTATTGCTCCATTTCCAAGCCGAGTCCTTGAATACACTTATCTGCAACGAGATTGTTGTAATATATATATATATATATATATATATATATATATATATATATATATATATATATATTTATATATACTCATATATGGAAACAGTTTTATGTTGTACGAAGTATAATTGAGGGTAAATGTTATCGGTATATCTTGAAATTGGAATCCATTTTGATGAGAGCCAACAAGCTCGAAACCAGTGGCGTAGCGCGCCTTGTCGGGGCCCCGTATAAAAAATTTGTTTGGAGGCCCTTATATGGGGGTAAATATTTTTCTGAACTTCTAATGAATTTTCTTACACACTTTGTTACCTCTGTTCGAAACATATATCAACGTCTGCTCCCAATAGCTGGCTATGCTGATAACTTCTACTTCTGGTAATGTATGTATTATAGTTCTATAGAATAGAATAGAATAGAATATATCTTTATTGAAGAGAAAACAAATTTCTTACAAATGGTAGGAGTTTGACGAATCATTCTTCCACTCCTCCACAAATACAATGAACATACATTAGATAATAATACAAAAATAAAAAAAAATTAAACCAAGATGAAACTAATGATTGAAGTCTAATAAGTGTAGACTTCGTAAACATAGTGATTAATTATCCATAAGACTGAAAAAAAAAACTTCGTATAATGCACAAAATAATAAAAATTAACACATAAAAGGATGTGGTGAGCATGTTCATATTAATGACTTTGCCTTGAAGTGCTGCGAATACTCGCTGACAGAATAAAAGCAAAATCTCAGAAGATATTTCTTGATGTTTATTTTGAATTTATTGAGAGAAAGCTCTTTGAAGTGGGAAGGTATAAATTATAAGGACATTGTATAAATTATAATCTATCGAGTTTTTTTTCGACTTATTTAGACGATACTTATTTGTTCGGATATTATTTGCGCCTCTTGTATTATAATTATGTAGATCAGACTGTTTTATCAGTGTATCTGCATCCTTATGTATTTCTAGAAGAACGTTATATATCCACAATGTAGGCAAAGGCATAATTCCATATTTTATAAATAATGGTCTGCATGAATCCAAGTAACCAACGCCTGCCATTATTCGAATTGCCTTTTTCTTATTATTTTTTTTATTTTTATAGTTATTTTTATAGTTTTTATAATTATATTTATAGAGTAAGTTTTATTGTAAGGCTACAAGAGCTCTAAATGCTATTTATTCAAGACAATTGAGGATGTTAAGTGGATAATCTGGGATGATTAAATGTTATCAATAATTATTGGAAAATTCAAAACTTATTGTCTTAATTTGTGATAAGTACTATATAAATTATAAAAGTTTTGTAATGATTTGTTGTTCTATATAAGCGATGCTATATTGAATTTTCTCATTTATCCAAACCTAAGAGATAATTAAATACAATGTTGACCAAACGAAGATGAGTATTTCAATTTTTGAGAATGTTATTAATTATAAAAATATATTCATTTAATACAGATTCACATCCATTTACAGAAAGGTATTAACAATGAAATGAAAATACAAATAAAGAGAGAGTTCATAGGTATGCCAGAGTAAAATATTAATAAAATGATATAAAACAGCAAAATATAATAAGCAAAGGAAATAAACAGTAAGTAAAAGAACAATTACGGCCCAATCCCATGTATAGAAGAAAAGTGAATAAAAATATCTCTGATACCACATTGTGCCGTACTTAATGCCACGTCCAAATCACTTTTAGTTGATCATCACATCGACCAGAACTCCCATTTCATCTGCCGTACATCGCCATAAAATGTATTATTCCTTTTCAGACCAGGCCTTTGTTCGTGAATAGTAATTTTGCTGAGAAGTAGCAAGTGAATTGAATTGTGAAAAATTGCATACAAAAAACATTAGAGTGAACCGTTTATGCCGTAACTTCAATAATTCAATTTCAACTATTGATGATGACGGAGTGGTCGAAGCCTTCCAAAGAGTATTGCCCGTAACATCTAAAGAACCTACATATATTTTATAATAGTAATAATACAGAGTAATATAACAGAGTCATATAACATTTACACTGAACTTACACCAAGTCGACGATAGAATTATTGTACAAAGGAGACCAAATTATAGAAGGATATTCCAACTTACTGCGAATGAAAGAATAGTAACACGATTTCATCCTTCAAGCTGACACATTTTTGAACCAAATAACCCTACGTTTTAACTCTAAGTCGAAAACAACCACTAGATCATTGAACTCAACACATATGCCTAGAATTTGATCTTCAAATGTATTGCTGTGGTGGATTTGAGTCAACTTTCGAGGAAATGATGAAATTTTACATTTAGTGATATTTGGTTTCAGTCCATTGTTGGTACATCACAAATTAACAGCATATAAGGAAATCTGTGATTTGATATAATCATGCCGATCTTCAGTAAGTGAAAATATTTTCAAATTATCAGTAAAAAGCAGATGCATGCAGTTAAGTTGTGAAATAAGATCAATAATATGGGTATATAAGAAACAAAAACGTTTGTATCTATTTCATAATTCTAGAATTGAATCAACTTACCCAATTATTTGGAGGTTTCTTGGAAGTTCCGTTCACCCATACGTAAAAATCTTTGTAGTATTCTTCGCCATTTTCAGAAGCTATAAACCACTTGTGTTGATTACTGGTATGGTTCGGCACAAAATCAAGGATTATTTTCAATCTTAATCTATGTGCCTCTTCAATTAACCTCTTCAAGTCTGCTATAGAACCATATAAGGGATCGACAGAATAATAATCGCTTATGTCATATCCAGCGTCTTTCTGAGGAGATTTGAAAATTGGTGAAAGCCAGACTCCAGTAACTCCAGCATCTACTAGATGTTTCAGTTTGTCCAATATTCCTAAGAGGTCTCCGTTGCCATCGTTGTCTGAATCTTTGAAGGATCTAGGGTAGATCTGGTAAAATACGGCGTGTTTCCACCAAGCTTCATCTGCTAATACTTCACTGGTCTCTTCAACTACGAGTATATAGAAATTACATGCATTGAATCCGTATGAGATTAGTGAAATAAAGGGTGATGAAGATGCTGATATAGGTATTGAAATTGTAACATTTGTCTTGTATATTTTTACACAGTGTTCTCTGCGTGTACATTTATATATATATATATATATATATATATATATATATATATATATATGTAATATGTAATATATGTAATATATGTAATGTATATAAGATGTAATATGAGATGCTGGCACGATTCTACTGAGGTAATAAACTCATACTAATGGCTTATTATAATATCCGTATAATAAACCTGGAGGTGGAAACACAAAAAAGAAAAACTAAGAAAATACAAATAACTTCTGAAGGAAGGAGAGAACAAACAAGGTAGCATTTACAAGTAGAACTTGGCTACGCCGTTCTTAGAAGATCCAATAAGATCGAAACACGTGTCAACGGCTGCCACCAATCTGCGGGATATGCCGCATCAAATATTATTTACATATTTTTCAACGTCTCGGCTTAGAGCATCCTTGAAGGATAAATAGTCAAAACACGGGCAAAGCAGTTTTCAAATCTCTCAATCGGGAGAGAACAAACGCGGTAGCCTGAAATGTTGCGACTTCCTTCAGAGGTTGTTTGTATTTTCTTAGTTTTCCTTTTTGTGTTTCCACCTCCAGGTTCGTACAACTAGAACTTGGCTACGCCGTTCGGAGGAGATCCAATAAGATCGAAACACGTGTCAACGGTTGCTACCAATCTGCGGGATATGCCGATGATTTTCATTTTCATTTTAATTGTCTTCCGCATAAAATATTATTTACATATTTTTATAGTTTTACGCTAGAGTGTGCTATCGTCAGTTGGCACTTGGCAGACGCTAGACGCAAAAGTTAGCGTTCTCTAAAACGCTGCCCATTCAGGCAGCTGCCATAACGAAAAATCTGTTATCATATGGAATATATTTTCTATTCTAATAGCATCTTACGGACTCCTCTGACATAGCTCGCGGATCCCTGGGGGTCAGCGGACCACCTGTTGGGAAACTAATTCTAAATTAACACTAGTAGGAATGAAAGGAGCCCTAAATTTCCACGCATTTCAAGCACACATAAGTTAGATTTTCTAATACATCCTAAGTTATTTTAGTAAATTACGAAAATTATTTGGCTAGAAAATATGATCCAAAACATCAGGCAGATATGTAATTTTGACAAAATTAAGCACAAACATCTACCTTGAATACACAAGAGAAGTACTGCGCACATTTCTAACAATAAAATGATCATTTTCATTCTGCTAACAATTTTAACTACGTACCTTGAGTAGTATTTGTGAAGGAAGACCGAACCAAAAAAAAATTCCATTTGATATTGAGGTCATTACTGTTTTTCGAAACAATTTCACATTATCTATTTTCTACTGTTGAAATAATGCATTATCTAGAAATAATTGGATGTTTAAAATTTTCCTGCTTCTAAGTTATTCCTTTGTTGAATTTTAATTGAAATTGAAATGTTTTTCATAACAACAATAATATTGGGAGAAGAAACTCTTTCTTCAGACTCTTATCAAACAGAGGATTTTGACCAAAGAGTTTTTGTCAAAGGCTCTCCATACTTACTTATAAGCTCTTTACCTGAAAGAGATTCAACAATAGTGAGTTATTTAATTCCAAAATTTCATTATGGAAAATGTAATTAGTTTAATTGCACGAAGCCAAATTAATATTGTGTTATTATCATGTTTTTCCAGTAAAAACTCTTTCTTTTTGGGCATGAAAGAAGTCAAAAATGGTGTTCAACGTTTCACAAATCATCGGCATTTTGATGTTGATATAAATATATATTTGTATATATATATATATATATATATATATATATATATATATATATATATATATATATATTAAATTATATATGTACTAGCTTTCTCCTGCGGTTTGCTCTGTTGGTTTCCAATTTCTGTTGAACTTTGATTGTCGTTTTCCCTATAAAGTATATTCTATTCGATTTTTTAGCGACATCGACATCTATTTTCGATAAAACAGAATTGGATATTATCATAAGATTAGTTGTAATCGTTGAGATACACCTTTTTAATGATGAACAACGACATCTATTATTTGAATTGAAAAAAAAAGTATAAAGTAGAACTCAGTAATGTTTTTTATTGTTTCTAGAAACATGGCGTAAATTTACTCAAAATCTGTCAATTTAGAAACAATTATAAATCATTAAGTTGATTCATCTGTTATCAATAGGTAATATTTGAATTCTTTGGCTACAATTTTCAAGTTCCAAAATGCTCTATCAACAGATAGGATTAAATTCCGTCAATATCATCAATGCCGAAAAAGTTTGTTGCTTCAGATGAAGTTCAGATGAACTGTATGAAAATGTGTTCAGTGTTTTTGGAGTTCCAGGTAGAAGTTTACACAGAAATGAGATTTGGACAATCTCAAAATTAGAGCAGTGGGGATCAGATATTTTCAAGCAGTAAGATGAAGCCTATATTTCAACTTCCATATGAGTGATATTTAATTTTTTTCAGAAAATATTTCAAAATGATGTAAATTATAATAAAATATACATAACTTATACATTTATTGAATATTGACATCTAATACAATTGAATTTTGAACTTATAATAATAAATTTGAAAAAAGCCAAATTATTCTTAAACTATAAATGATAGATATTCAGCAGTTTATATCCAATACGATACTATCATGTGGATTGAGAGTGAATTGTAGGGGGTTTAGTGCGTCTCTGAAACAAAAAATATTGTTTTTCAACGAAATTCAACAATTCTGATTTTTAAGTAGCCATAAATTATTAAAATAGGTCAATCTAAACATATTTTTTGAACAATTAAACAAAGTTTTACGCTCGAAAATTTAAGAATGATATTTCAGTATATAATTGAACTGTTTTTTGTACGAGGTCTGTTAAAAAGAAGAGGTGAATTTTGAATTTTTGCGGAATGTGCATATTCGATTATCGAAAAATTTTTTTTATGTTGGTACACATACATTTGTCATATGTTGATCTTATTAGCGATTTTGGATTAGTAGTTTGTTTTTGACAACTGTAAAGTCAAGCTGGTTAGTAAAATTTTTGTGAGTTCTTCGATTCTTTACTTTTGCGTTAAAAATAGAATAAAGTACTCGAACGCACTAAAAATGTTGACTGTGGCATTCGGCGAGTCTACTTTGTCTCAAAAAAGTATTTATAAGTGGTACAGGTGCTTTAGAGAAGGCCGAGAAGATGTTGATGACGATGAGAGTCCTGAAGTTGCAACCACGTCAAAAAATTAAGAAAACATCGAAACATTGAAGAAAATGGTATTGAAATCATTTTATTCACTACTAGGGAAGTTGCAGAGGATGTTGGCATATCAATCGGCTCCTTCTGCAACTCTCTCGATTGTTTTGGACATGAAACTTGTAGCAGCGAAGTTTGTTCCGAAATTGCTAAATTTTGAGCAAAGGCAATATCGCGTTAGTATCGCTCAGGAGTTGTTGAATGACGTCAACGACTATCCAGATTTGCTCACAAAGATCATAACTGGTGACGAAACGTGGATATATTGTTATGACATCGAAACCAAGGCCCAATCATCCCAAAGGAAGCTGTCAGAAGAGCCAAGACAGGAAAAATCAAGCCAAATACGATCAAATGTGAAGGTGTTGCTCACTGTTTTCTTCAATTACAAAGACGTGGTGCACCATGAGTTCTTGGCAAACTTTCGTTCGATTAAAAAGGAATACTACAAGGAAGTTATGCAACGTTTTCTTGAAGCAATGCGGCTCAACGATCGGAATTGTGGAAAAATAATTGGTGGATTCTGCAACACGATAATGCACCAGCACATCAATGCTTGTTCTTGATTTTTTGACAAAACACAACACGGCAATCGTACCTCAACCACCGTATTCACCAAATTTGACTCCGTGTGACTTTTTCGTAATCTCAAAACTGAAGAGACCATGGAAAGGAAAGCGTTTAGCCACAATTGATGAGATAAAGTCAGAACGAGCTGATGGCCATACCGAAAGGCGCATCCGAAGATTGGAAGAGGACCTGGCATAAGTGCATTATAACTGAGGGTGATTACTTTGAAAGAAACGTATTGATATTGATGAATAAATAAATACTTTTCGAAAATATTCGAAATTCACCTTTTTTCTTTAAACAAACAAAACTTACAAACTTGTATGTAACAACGCTTTGTTAACATGAAAATGTTCTGGAAAAAAATTATGAGCGAATGAATTTAATTTGGGAGCAAATTGGTGAAATTAATTCTGATTATTTACTTACCCTATGTTATACGCAGAGCCTACATTAGTTATCGCTACGATGGCTTTATTGCATTTGATTCCAGGTATGAAGACCTCTTCCGGAATTGTGTTATTATGCCAACCTAATTTGAAAGCTAGAACTATATGAGAATTCCCTAAAGTCCTCTTCAACACTAATACATCTTCCGACAAACTCCAAATGTTAGTGTCTCCTAATGCAGCAGGATCTTCTTGGCGTTTTTTCAGTACTTCTCGATAAATTTTGTAGTGGCTTAATCCGTTTGCTTCCTTTTGTGCTGCCAAGTTAGTTTCATGATAATTTCCGCTGACTGGAAGCCATGTTTCATGTCCTTCGTTGAATCCAGCGTTTATAGTATCGTCCCATTGGAAAGGTGTCCTTTCAAAGTCTCTGCTTTCTTTGTAAAAAGTAGATTTATTTCTAGCTGCTGGATCTTTCCCTTGTTCGTAGCTTACTTCACCATCTTCCTGACCGATTTCTTCACCGTTATAAGTAACTCCAATACCTGGCAACAGATTGACTAGCATATTGAAACCATCTACATTTTCAACACCACACCTCGTACTCACTCTTCTGTTGTCATGATTTCCGATCTGAAGAATTGATAAAGTCTCTGCAGGTCTTTTACTCAATAGGTAAACAAATTTTTTTAATAAGAATTAGAAAGTGAAAAATTTGATGTTTTTTTTATGAATTCCAGGTTGCACCGAAGTGACATTGCTCCAAGAATGATGATTAACGTCTTCTCTGTAGTAACACAATAAAGTATCTTCTGATTTCTCAATTGTACAAGCAAGGCAATTTGATTCCTCAACTATACTCAATAAAGATCTATAGTAAACTTCAATCTATCAATTGATATTTCCATTTAATTTTATGTCCTTAGCAAGTTTTTTTAGGCAAAAGAAAAGAGATTTATATCAGTGCATAATATACTTTGAAAACTTCGAAATAATTCTAGTCAAGGCCAAACTTCATAAATTTTGTTTAATATTACAACTCAACAATGTTGTTTAAATTCTTGATGATAAGGGACCGTTCAATTATTACGTAAGCACTATTGGGGGACGGGGGTGTCTTTGCTTTGCTTATTTTGGATGACATGGGGGGCAGGGGGGTCTAGATGATGATTACGTCATCAGATGTTATTTACTTTTTTACACATATGGCAATCCTCACCTTGCTTTTACTTTAAAACTTAAACGCATTTTCTGGGATTCCCTAAAATAATTCATATGTTTCAAATACCTTGAGTAATAAGTGAACACGCACACTGACAGGAAAGTTACACCCGTAAGAGTCGCTGGTCGTCGTGCAGGTGAACTGATGTGCATTATTCAAAATTTAGAGCACGATGATGTTGAATGACTCGATGAAAATGACGTAGACATTCCAAAATTGGATGAAAGTGAGCAGACTCACAACGCTGAGCAGTTAACATCCAATGTCATCGAAAAAAGAATCATGACGGGTATCATGGTCTGAGGACTGTTAATTTCAATAAATATGTGTAATTTTAAGTAAGTTTTTATGTTCGTAAGATTACTTAATATTATAATATTTTTGTACCTTACTCTATGTTGAATACCGCATCAGTAAGATCTGATCTCTATAAAAAACCATTTTATTATCTTTAGAATTATAACTTCTGCTCATGAATCATCAAAAAATCAATATATAAATTAAAAAATGTTTACGTAAGCATGGGAGGGAGGGGGTAAGCAGTTTGCTTACTTTTGCTGACAAGGGGGATGGGGGGTAAATAATTGTAATAAATCTGCTTACGTAATACTTGAATGGCCCCTAAGTAGGTAGTGCGAAACATATGCCGATTGTCTGAAACAATTTTTGTGTAAATCAGCCAGTTCTTTTGAATTATATCAAAATTTCAGACAACTTTGCAACCAGCATTAGGGAGATGTAGGTGAATATCATATTTTTTTAATACCGATAAAAATATGTATCTTGTATCTACAACAAAATAAAATTATGAACGGTTATTACTTACAACCCAATTCGAAACGTAAATGTTAGGAAGGTTATCAATCCATTTGTAAACAAGAGCTTCAATATCATAGGCAGTAGTTACATTCAAGTTGAGTGAAACGAAGAAGAAATTGAAGGTGAAATGGGCTCCCAATCTACTTCCATCAGATGTTCCATAATACCTCATAGTTTTGTCTAAGGGGGCATAAGCTTCTGACATAAGAATTCTACAAGTCAAACCAATTATCATAATATTTATCATCCTTATATTCCATCCACCAAAAGATATTTTGATAAATGGCACGGAGGTTTCGCTTATCTCTTGGTGAAACATTATGGTAAAAACAACAAATTGAAATTAACACACTTGGCTTAAGTTTCACAAAGCATATTAAAAACTCAACATGTGTTTCTGGTGGATAACCTATTATCAAGAGTAAACAATGTTAATGTAAATTACGAGTAACATTGTATACTCTTGATAATGGGTTAACCACCCGAAACATATGTGGAGTTTTTGATATATTTAGTGAAACTTAAGGCAAGAGTGTAAATTTTAATTTATAGATATTTTTGATAAAATTTTACTACATTATTTTTATTTAATTTTTTTGGCTATAATTGATTTATCATTTGAAGTTTTTCTTATTTATTCAAATCTTTTATGAACATAGTTCATATCAAAATTTGATACCAAATTCCAATAATATTCCTTATTAGAAAATTTTGAGAGAAGTTCTTCCCATTGCGAGATGTCATTATATTTTTCAGATACCTAGTGTTTCATATTTTGGTCAGAATTTGGTTAAACCAGGGGCAAGTTTTGATTTGAAAGAATAAACATATGCTTCATTATTCAGTAAAAAAAATTAAATTTAATTTTACATTTCACTTAAAGAATATTTTGCGAGGTCGGGATTCATTTATCGTTGTTACAAGGACATAAAACTTTCAATGTCAAATGAATGTCAAAGCACAGATTGCTTGATATTTCAAATTTCGAGAATTTATAGAAAATGTCCAAAGATCTATATCCTACCTAGTACTCCCTCCATTTTTTTTCGTGTATTCATCAACAACCTCTCTAAATTCATAGACAACGTCAAAAGTATCATCGGTATCTTTAGTATAAGTGTGGATTAAATAATCTGGTTCGTTTGGTTGTGCATTTGGGTCATAACTTCTAGGCTCATCTCTCAATAATTTGTCTTCCACCAGATAGGGTACCGCATCTACCCTGAAGCCATCGATGCCCAAATCCATGTAGTAGATTAATATTCGCTGTGGAAAAATTATTTTTTGAAAGTTATAACAATACTAAATTGAATACAAACATGTAGTGCTTTTCGGACTTCTGGGTTCCAGTAATTAAGGTCAGGTTGTGCTTCTAGGAACTGATGAAGGTACCACTGCTCCCTTTTAGTACTCCATTTCCAAGCTGAGTTCTTGAAGACGCTTATCTAAAATAGGTACACTCTTAGCTTCATGACAACGGTAAGTAATATTTTTCTGATATAAATATGTATTTAATATTGAAAAATTAAATGAACTGAGTGAATTAACTTAAGGTAAACTAATCTGAATATAAAGTATATAATTTATTGATTAGATCACTCTATCACTCAAATTTTTTGTACAAATTACTGCACAATAGTATCGATTGTTCTCCTCTCTTGCCCGATTTGAAATTTCGTGTTCCCAGTCAAAATTGTCGTACTACAGAATTATTCCACCTAGAGACTCCGAGGACCAACTCGCTTATACAATCCCCCATTTGGATTATAGAGTCTACATTCTATAGAGTTGCCAATAATTATAACATTCACTTCAATACGTAATGGAAAATATTTTAATAAATCCTCAATATTCACAGGACTATTTAATACTCTAATCCGTAGCAAGTTGGAGTATGGCAGCATGATCTGGCATCCTATTTACAATTGCCATCAACGCCATCTTGAGGCTATTCAGAGAAGGTTCTTGAAATTCTTAGTTTGGAGGGAGGATAAAGGTTATCCACAGAGAGAAGTCAATCATAACGAATTATTGAGTTGATTTAGTTTAATCTCATTGCAGAGCAGGAGAGAAACTTTATCTCTCAAATTTGTGTACAAATTACTGCACAATAGTATTGATTGTCCTCCTTTCTTGTCCGCTTTGAAATTTCTTGTTCCGAGGCGAAATTCTCATACTACAGAATTATTCCACCTAGAGACTCCAAGGACCAACTCGCTAATACAATCCCCTATTTGGTTAATGGAGTCTACATTCAATAGAGTTGCTAATAATTGTGACATTCACTTTGACTCCATAGAAGTTATTATTAGGAGTTATGCGAACAAAGGAAATTGACTAAAATGAATTGATTTTCATTGAGTTCTTTGTAATATTTCATTAACTTCTATTATTTAGTTATTAGTTACTGTTTTATTATTTTTTAGATTAAATTGAGCTCTTTGTTATATTTCTTTCATTTTATTTATTTAGTTATTATTCAACATTATGTCATTATTTTCTGTAATTGGGTATTGTACCTGTTGAGAATAAAGAACTTATTATTATATTTTATTATTATTATTATTATCAGATATTATCTAATTATCACTGTAAAGGTTTTGGTGGAAATATTTTGTGAATTATTAAAACGGGGACTTTTTTTTTTGTTGTATAAAACTGGCAAAATTGTATGAAGTACTCCTCGAAATCTCTGTAATAACATAAATGTAATAAGAATTATGAAATACCACAATTAGTAGACATACCTTTATAAAGAAGAAAGAGAAACCAGAAACAATGCTGAAAAGTAGTATGAAACAACCAAATATTAAACATGAGTACTAAAAGGATATATTGACTTAATGATACAAAAGAAATATTTAGCAGAAAATCCTGCATTTCTGCTAAATTCTTCTGAATTTGGGTTGAATACTCCCTTGAAAATCAATAAGAAAGAAGCTCTAATAACTCAATAATATACAAAATATTCACAAGATTGCTGGTAATGTCCCAGAAATTTTCAAGATTCTGGAGAAGAATACCTAAAGTTCCTCAAACAAGCAATACAACTTTTTCAATCAAATAAGTGAATATCAAGTATCACCCATTTTGTGTTTTTCTTACCCAGTTATTAGGAGGTTTGTCAGGTGTACCATCTACCCACACGTAAAAATCTCTATATTCTTCAGTGCCATTCTCTGAAGCTTTGAACCATTCATGTTGATTGCTTGTGTGGTTTGGCACGAAGTCAAGAATAACTTTTATCCCCAACTCGTGTGCTTTTTCAATTAGATTCTTCAAATCTTCCATAGAACCATACATTGGATCTATTGAATAATAATCGCTGATATCGTAACCAGCATCGACTTGTGGTGACTTCATGATAGGAGACAGCCACACTCCAGTCAAACCAGCATCTTTGAAATGATCAAGTTTATTAATTATTCCTTGTAGATCTCCATCGCCATCATTGTTCGAATCTTTGAAAGACCTGGGATAGATTTGGTAAAAGACACCATGTGTCCACCAGTCTTCATCTGTTTCTGCTCTGCTTTTGAAGCAGTTTAACAAAAAGATAATACTTAGAGAACTGAAGAATATATTCATTTTGGTCACAAAAATTTGATCAAAGTGATTCTCATAGATCAACACATTATGCAGTTTTATAGTTTAGATAAAGAAATATCTAGTATACAGTAAGTAGGATTTCTTTTCTAAAGTCGATAAGATATAAATCACTCTATTCTTATTTTAATAATTTCGAATATAAACATGATAAATGTTTGTTATTATCTTTTGACATTATTAGTTGTCTTAAAATCAAAATGAAGATTTCAGTCACGTTTCGCGTTCCTGATCTTGGGAAATCGATAGGATAATGAGAAAAGATGTTTTGGAAAATTTTGATGAATTAGTCATAGTTTTCTCAAGAGAAATATTGCAATATAATTGAAAATTTTGTGCAATATATATATATATATATATATATATATATATATATATATATATATATATATATATATATATATATATATATATATATAACTTTTCAGACCATTAAAAGAAGAATAACTCTTCATAAGAGCGATGTTAGACTTCGCCCTGACAGATTTGCCTTAGCATTACATTCCGCACAACAGGGACTTCGTTTTGACTTCAATAATGTTGGAATACTGGATGTAGCTGTTAGTTACGAGAAAAGAATTTATTTGGGAATGCTCCACATTAATAATAACACCAACAGCATTAATAAGAAGACCGACGTTTTCAGGTTTAGATGCATCTATAGTTATTTACTTTCGAATCATTTTAAGTAACCTTCGCAGACAGCCCACAATTTTAATAGACTTTATGTGTTACGTGCGTAGTATGACATTTGTTGCTACGGTGATGTTACTCTCTTGCCTCTGTGTCGTTTTTCAGTGTCAATGTTTCTCTGTGCTCCTGTCTTTTCTACTCTATTATTTATCTATCGTCGTTTTAGTTAGTACATAAGAATATTTTTATATTTACATTTTAATATAAACTTTCAGTTTCCTTTGTAATATCAAATTCATTTTAAGTCACACATTCCTGTTTGATGGTTTTTGGCCATACCTTTTATACCTAGTTAGCCGTAAGTTGTCAAACGTAATTTTTATGATGACAATTGTATAAACATCTTTTTCAGAGTCCTGATGAAGACTGTAAACACAGTCGAAATATAGACCAAGCAAACAAATTGGTTAAAATCTTTTCATAGTGACCTTTTATTTTGCCTATAACCCATAACAATTTGTATATATATATATATATATATATATATATATATATATATATATATATATATATATATATATATATATGTGTGTGTGTGTGTGTGTTGTGTTTGGGTTAGGAAAATCATTGAATCAATAATAGATAAAAAACTTGAAAAAATACATTGAATATCCAAATTTTTGTCAGTTTCAATTGAAATTTGTGCAGTACTACTATAATAATAATAATAATGTTTATTTGTCCTGTATGACATTACAATATGTATAGGATATGTCAAGAATATGATTAACAATTACAATTACACAATTAAACAATTTCAGCAGAAAAATATTCTTGCAAGGAATAAAAACAATTAAGTAATAAGACTCTGCAAACTTCCTTCTTAAATTTCGACCGACTCAAGGACTTGATGTGATTAGGAAGATGGTTGAATAACTTCATGCCCACATATGTTGGAGAGGATTCAAATTTAGATGTTCTGTGAGTCGGAATGGAGATGGTGAAATTATGCCTCGTGCTGTAGCTGTGGAAACTAGAAGTTGTATCAAGCTCTAGCAGTTTACTGCGAACAAACAGCAGACACTGTAAAATGTATATACTCGTACATGGCAGCGTCAGGATCTTGTGCTTGATGAAAATGGGCCTGCATGATTCTTGTCGCTTCAGGTTGAAGATCAATCGAATACGTCTTTTTGCGTTAAAAAAATTCTGGCACTCGCTGCTGAATCGCCCCATAGGACTACATTGTACTTTAAGTGGGTGAAAACCAGAGCATAATAAGCAGTAAGCAACCCATCCAAAGGTAGCGAGTTCTTGAGTCGACTAATACCAAAAAATGAACTATTCAATTTTTTGTTGAGATATTCGACATGACAATGCCATCTCAAATTGCTGTCAACGTGCACACCTAAAATGTTAACGCTGCCAGCTGACTCGAGTTGATGGTCTCTATACTCAGTAACAAAAGGTGCATGGAAAATAGATTCCCGCAGTTGAAAATGGATAACTTGAGTTTTCCGTAAATTCAGCATTAGAGAGTTTCGGTAACACCAATCTGAAAATTGCTGGATAAGTCTCCTGCATTTACTGTCAAGCTCGTTCCTTGTCTTGGCTGATACCCCCATCGTCGTGTCGTCAGCAAAAAGAGTGATAGATTCAGCTTTAACATAATCTGGAACATCATTAACAAATAACAAAAATATTAAGGATCCCAAAACAGAACCCTGAGGTACTCCCATAGATAGAGGATAGCTTTCAGATCTATGATTTTTATTTTCAACAAATAGATGACGGTGAGACAAAAAACTAGATATCCAATCCAAAAATACACCCCTGAATCCTATACTATACATTTTACTTTGAATGAATGGAAATTGTAAACAATCAAATGCTAGTGACTGGTCGAAGAACATTCCTGCAACGTGCAAACCACTATCCAAGCCAAGATAAATAATCTCCAAAAATTGACAGACCGCAGTTTGCGTAGATTTGCCACTACAGAAGCCATGTTGTAAGCTTGATATTATGGAGAATTTATTTAAATAATTCATCATTCTTCTATAAACGATCTTCTCAAAGACTTTCGAGATAATGTTAAGCAGAGAAATTTGCGTAAAGAATTCACATAAATTCCCAAGCAGTTTTCAGAGGGATCTTGCAGAATCAAAATGATGTTTCATGACACAGAGTAGTAAGTGAAATATTGTCAGTAGAGCCATCTATGCTATTAATGAGGTGATAACGCATTTAGGATACCTCAACCTTTTTCAAAGCTTCAATATTCTAATGGGCCATAACGAAACAATCTGAGCCAAAAAAAAACTACCGATCTACGATGCTTCCCAATTATAATAATGATTTGAAAAACTATGGAGTATGTATTCCCGTACTTTTGAAGTTCTAGAAGTTTTCAACTTCAAAGAAGTCCATATTCTTTGAGGATGTGTTCCTTCATACAAGGCACAAGATCGTTTACAGTTCGGTAGGTTTCATTTCATAGATATTGATACAGAAACGAAAGAGAAGCAATAGCTCTGGTCCCACTGTCCCAACACAATATTCAGCTTGGTCGGCTTCGACCAATTCAATAATGATATTCCGGTCGACACCCCAGAAAGAATCGAATCCAATTTTATTACCTACACTTTCACCAGTTTCGTATGCAAGTCGAGTATGATAATTTAATATGGAACATTTCAAACTGAATGTACATTTGCTTTTTTAGATAACAGTTCAGTTCCACGCTCTATCAACGTGATGATCAATTTTGAATTCATGATTTGTTCTTTCAGATATATATATATATATATATATATATATATATATATATATATATAAAACTTTCAAAATATTTTGAGTTATCGGCGAAGGTGGGCAGTACTAATTCAAACGACTAATCGTCGTTTAGTATAGTTTCTATATTTCTATATATAGTTTACTATATTTTGAACGAATTTCGTTCTTCTTCAGGAATAGTAAAAATATAGACACGTGTTAATCAATCAGTTACAACTTGTAGAACAAGGAAAATCTACATCTGACACAAGTCAATAAGTCAACAAAAACGATACAAAAGGCTTCCAATAGTTATTATAATAATATTGAAACAACAGTGTTATCGACGTACGATATATAAATGTCATGTACATCAAATCCTAAATCGAGGTCAAACCATAGAACGTATAGTAAGACACATCAACGTTTCAAAATATATATATATATATATATATATATATATATATATATATATATATATATATATATATATATATATATATATATATATATATATATATATATATATATATATATATATATATATTGATGAAATCTCACTCAATTCAGGGCGATTAAAAACCAGAAGATGCAGGATTATTGAAATGTTTGGGTTACTGGACTGTATAAAAAAATTCATAACGAATAAAAGAAAGTTTATAAGGAAAATACAATGTATTTGGTTTTCTGTTCTACAGGTTTTTGAAATAGTAACAGAGGTGTCTCAAAATTAAATTGTAATTACATTATAATAATCTTTCATTGAAATCTGTTTTTGTGCAGTTGTAGTGTTGCTTTGAAAATATTTTCTCGGATGTTTCGACAAGTTATAATATCTGTAGCAGATACTACAGATACTACTAAATATATTTTCCTTTATAATTTTTGTTTTCTTAAACTAAAATCTATTTCATAATAGAATGTATTTTCTATGCATGTTAAACAATGTGAAATAACAGAAAAAACGTTCAAATTTGACAACATGTTATAAACCAATATTTTCATTAGTTTTGTATTATTATAACAATATATTGAATGGTTTGTTATTCTATTCCCCATGTTCACATGTAGAAACTATGGAAACTTTATAATGATGAATTTCGATGTTTTTTCAATAGAAACTATATTTTTCAATGATATTTAGATAGTACAATAAAATAGCCTATTGCCTTAATCGCATATTTCGCGAAATTGGGACAAAATCTTAGGAAAATTTATTAGTTATAATATAATCGAAATATTTTCAGAAAAAAATTGATAAGATTTGGATTATTGCAGCGGAATTTACTTTGATGTACCTGACCGTTATCATCCTTCTGTCATAAATAGTTCTCTATAAATACTTTGCTGTAATATCCCATATTTCATTGTGCTAACGATGTTTCTGAAGTTTTTATTGTCTATTTTAATTTTCGCTGTTGCAGTACATGCGAAAAACCAACAAAAAGATGGTCAAGATTGGTGGAAGCATGCTACATTTTATCAAATATACCCAAGATCTTTCAAGGATGCCAACAATGATGGAATTGGTGACCTTGCTGGTGTCTTAGAGAATTTCGAACATCTCGTTGATACAGGAGTCGATGGAGTATGGCTTTCACCTATCATGCAGTCACCTCAAGTTGACCAAGGGTACGACATAAGTGACTATACTGCTATAGATCCAATATTTGGTACAATGGATGACCTTAAATTATTAATAGAAAAAGCACACGAAAGTGGGTTGAAAGTTATTATGGATTTTGTGCCAAATCACACAAGTGACAAGCATGAGTGGTTTATAGCTTCAGAAAACAAACTGCAGGGTATGAAGACTACTATATTTGGGTGGATGGTACCCCAGACAAACCTCCAAACAACTGGGTAGGTTCTTTTCAGTGAAAAATTGGTTATGTATGTTCATTTTGTATTAATAACTAAATCAATCAGGTATTTTATTTCAGTTGAGTTGTTTCGCTGGTTCAGCTTGGCAGTGGTCAGAAAAAAGACAACAGTATTATCTCCATCAGTTTACTGTTCAACAGCCAGATCTTAATTATAGAAATCCAAAAGTACATGAAGAAATGAAGGTGAGACTATATTGATAATATTACATTTTTATGAAACTGAGATTTCTGATCTTAAATAATTTATGAGCAAATTACTCCTTGATTCTTACTCTTTGTTTTTGTACGTACCTGATTTTTTATCTGCAAAAAGTTCTATGCTTTCCGAAATCCGAATATTTGTACTATCTTTCATTTCCTGTTTCTTCAATTTATCAATATGCTTTACTTTTCTTTTGGAAGTTTCTGTACAATAAGTATTATTGTGCTTTTCAAAATTTTGTTATTTGATTCATGTGGAAGCAGTTCAGATCAATGGATCATTTAATATGGGTTTATTTCTATTTAAACTTATTTAATTTGGATGAGCCTGTTCAACAGACAATTTTCAATATCAGAAAAGAATAAGTATAGAATGAAAAGAAGGAAATTTTGATATCTATTTTGACATTCTGTATTTTTATGATCAAATCAATATTATTCAAACATTATTCAATAATATTAAGTCCATTATTCACGTGATGTTTTTAGCAGTTATTTAATCCCTTCAATCCATCGGAGATACGCGGCGAGGGAAAATATTAAGCCCTCTACTCAAAATCAAGGGTATTTTTTAGTACAAATATCTTAAGAATATCACAATATTATTTTAAATTAAAATACAGGTATAAAGTAAATCTCATATGTATATATTGCATATTGATATGTAATCAATAGATATTGTCTTTGGACAATGGGTTAACCAAACACTAACAGGTTCTTCAACACTAACAACTTATTTAGTGAAAATCTATAAATTCTGCTAGAGTCAATGAAGCTGACAAAAATTGACGATTTTTTCTGTACTTAACTACTATTGGATAAGTGAATTACCAGATTACTAATTTTCAGAATGTAATGAAGTTTTACTTGGACATTGGAATTGATGGTTTTCGTATTGATGCCATTTTATATGCCTACGAAGACGAAAATCTCAAGGACGAACCAAGGTCTGGTGAAGATGTAGCTCCTGATGACCACGACTACCTTGATCACATTTATACAGCCAATTTACCTGAAACTTATGCTTTAGTATACGAATGGAGAAAGTTTGTGGACGATTACGTGGTCGAAAACGGAGGTAACTCCAAGTGAGTTTTATTTAATTATAAATTCGATAATTTTCAATTTTTATTTCCCCCTGTTTGTATATATATATATGTACCTTGTACTATGCTGTTCGAATTAATTGGGACAAAGGATGAAAAACAATGTTTTCTTAAAATCTTACCTTTTAATGAAATAAATACATACAAAATAGCGTAAATTCTTCATATTAATATGAAGTATGTTCTCCTTTCGCAGAAATAACTTCTTGAATTTGTCTAGGCATCGATTCCACTAGCGTAGCGTAGATTTTCTTCAATTCGTCATCATGAAACCACACCTGAATTGCACTTATAATCATTTTAGCTTTTGTAGTGCAATCCATTTTTGCCAGTCGTTTGTTTAAAATATTCCATAAATTCTCATTGGGATTGAGATCAGGTGAATTCCCCGGCCAATCGGCTACTTTTATTTCATTCTCACGCATGAAGGCCTGCACTTGTTTGGAATTGTGGCAGGGATCCAGGTCGTGCTGAAATGTTCCATCAAATGTTTCCATAAATGGGACAATCCTGGTGCGCATTATTTCCATATATTTCACTGAATTCATCATCCCAGTTATAGGAGCTAATCGTCCAGTGCCATTGGTTGTGAAAAAACCGTAAAACATTTGTTTCGAAGGATGTTTTACTGTTTGCTGGATGTGATCAGGCCGCAAAGTTTCCCCACCACTTCGTCTAACAACACTTGATTCATACCCTGAACAAACAAATGTGTTTCATCACTAAAAATCACCTTCTTCCAGTCGTCCACAGTCCACGCACGGTACTTTTTGGCCCATGCCAAACGTTTCTTCATCATTTTCTGGGTAAGCAGTTGCTTTCTTCTTGGTCTTCTTGCCTAACGGCCAACCTCCAGCAGTCGTTTTCGCACATTTTGAGGTGCTCAAACCCTGAACTGTAACCAGAAACCATTAAATACCTTCGAAAATCAGTGCTTGTCTTTCTCGGATTAATTTTGATATTTCTTATCAACAATTTGTCTGTTCTTAGAGTAGTTTTAGGTTTGCGGCCACAGTTTCCTTTTCGTTTTGGAGACGATGAGCCACTTTCTTCAAATGTTTTTAAAATTCTCGAAACGCTGGACTATCCCACACCAACAGCTTCAGCTATATCTCTTACAGTCATTGATGTGTGTTCATTAAGCGCGATAATTTTGGAACGCTTCCTCGGAGTGATATCCATCTTTGGACAAGACAGTACAGCACGTATCAAAATTTAAACCACCAACTGTCGCACCGGTAGGATCACAACTGAATTGCTGCGGAGGTAAAACCGGTTAGAATGTAAATGATGGTCAAGGTCGAACCCTCACGTCACCTCAAGCAGTAAACAAGCAGTTATGAGAGTGTTTGGGCCACCCTGGTACTCACTTCAGTAATTTAAACGAAGAAAAAAATGTTTGTTTCAATTAATACGAACAGCATAGTATTTCTTCATACAACATAATAGGGTTGATTAATTGTCCTTCTAGGGTTTTAATGACGGAAGTATATGCCGATCTCAACCAAACTATTCCATATTATGGAAAACCAGATGGAAGTGTATTGGGTGCCCATTTTACTTTCAATTTCTTTTTGATTAAAGGATTCAACATGAATGTATCTGATGCTTATGATTTGGAATATATTGTAAAAAATTGGCTTCATGCTCTTCCAGATATTTATACTTCCAACTGGGTCGTGAGTATTTTTCTTGAAATAAGCAACACTAAAATAATATGAACAGGTATTAGGGTAGCTAAAAGATTTGAACATAGAAAAGAAGCTATACTAGAACCAGAAAATTTAATTTCTTATCCAGGAAACATTGGTTTCCATATTTATGATAATATTAACAAGATTTATTGTCTTCATATTTCATTACACATATAATTGTAACAAAAAAGGAGAAAATGTAGATTATTCTGAAATGGATTACAAGTTACGAGGTTCAACTCTTACTAGAAAGGAGTAAATTCTTTTCTGAAATTGTCAGTCGTCATCGACGAATGCAATATGCGAAATAAGAATGACGTATATCGCATTATCTATAATATGAAAAAACATCGAAGTAAACTTATTGTTTGTTGATATTTCAAAGTTGAAGAATGCATCACAACAAAAATGATATTTATTTTGAATGACTATTTTCGCTATCAGTTATCAACAGATAATTTAAAATAATGTTCGATTAAGTGATAGTTTGTAAATATTTGTTCTATGAAATATTTAATTCACTTACTAATCTAGGGTGTTCTACATTCATAACCATTTTATGTTGAAATTGATTAGATTTGAAACTATAGATGAATCATTAGATAATAAATGTAAAGCAGTTGTGATGAAAACAACAAGTATAACAATGAGGCTTTCCCTGATCATTGATAAGTGGGTACTGAATGCTGTTTTTACTTTTTTCTTGTTGACAAATTTGATTTATATCTATATATAGGTATATGTGTATATATAAACTAAAAGTTATTGCTGAGTGAGATTGAATTCTCGCTTAACTCTTGATGAAACATAATTAAATATTAAATTAAATCAAACTCTGGGCTTAATGTTTCACGATTATATTTAACAACATGAATTTGTCAACATGTTTCGAGAGTGAGCTCATTTTCAGGACTAAAATACAGTAAGGAACGAACAACAAATTTATATCTATACAATGGATGTAAGGAGGGAGGATAATTGAAAGTATACCTGTTCATTAACGATGTCTTCTTTTTTCTTCCAAGAACTGCATATTTCAATTGCCTCTAAAAGGCCTAAACGTTTCCCTTTATTACCTGCGTGCAATAGACTTTGTTCTAGACGTGACTAGACGTGCTATAGACTTTGAGAAAACCAAGTGCTTGCACGCAGGTAATAAAGGGAAACGTTTAGACCTTTTAGAGGCAATTGAAATATGCAGTTTTTGGAAGAAAAATGAAGACATTGTTAATTAACAGGTGGATTTTCAATTATCCACTCCCTCCTTACATCCATTGTATAGATATAAATTTGTTGTTCGTTCCTTACTGCATTTTAGTCTTGAAAATGAGCTCACGCTCGAAACATGTTGACTAATTCATGTTGTTAAATATAAACGTGAAACATTAAGCCAAGAGTTTAATTTAATTTAAAAGTTATTGATATATAATTGATATGGAATCAGCTATTGAAACGTTTTATGAGATTTGAGATCACTGAAAAATGTAAGACGTAGCCAATCTTGAGTTATACAAACTAAGAAACGAAAGAAACAAACACTGCCTCACTTTACAAAGTGCGAGATGTCATCTTATCTTCCTAAAAAAGATATATTTTGCCTTTTATGAATTTCCGATACCAAAAATTCTAGTGATGAACTAAAAAGAAAAATTTTAAAATTTCTTCATTGGTATCACACGCATCAGGAGAAACACCTTATTGTTTATTCAATCAATTATATCGGGATTCTGTAAAAGTTGGTCCCAATGTAAAACCAATATCACATCTCCCAATTCGGATGGTTTTCTGTGGAAGCAGTATATGAGCACTATCCATTCTAGGGGATTCTGTTTGTTTACTATGCTGTTCGAATTAATTGGGACAAAGGATAAAAACAATGTTATCGTAAAGTCTTACCTTTTAATGAAGTGAATACATACAAAATAACGTAAATTCTTCATATAAATATGAAGCATGTCCTCCTTTTGCAGAAATAACTTCTTGAACTCGTCTAGGCATCGATTCCACTAGCGTAGCGCAGATTTTCTTCAATTCGTCGTCATGAAACCACACCTGAATTTCACTCATAATCATTTTTTTTTTTATAGTGCAATCTATTTTTGCCAGTCGTTTCTTTGAAATATTCCATAAATTCTCAATGATTGAGATCAGGTGAATTCCCCGGCCAATCGAGTACTTTTATTTCATTCTCACGCATGAAGGCCTGCACTTGTTTGGAATTGTGGCAGGGAGCCAGGTCGCGCTGAAATGTTCCATCAAACGTTTCCATAAATGGGACATTCCTGGTGCGCAATATTTCCATATATTTCACTGAATTCATCATCCCTGTCATAGGAGCTAATCGTCCAGTGCCTTTGGTTGTGAAAAAACACCAAAACATTTGTTTCGAAGGATGTTTTACTGTTAGCTGGATGTGATCAGGCCGCAAAGTTTCCCCACCACTTCGTCTAACAACACTTGATTTGTACCCTTGAACAAACAAATGTGTCTCATCGCTAAAAATCTCTTTCTTCCAATCGTCCACAGTCGACGCACGGTACTTTTTGGCCATGCCAAACTTTTCTTTATCATTTTCTGGGTAAACAGTTGGTTTCTTCTTGGTCTTTTTACCTTACGTCCAACCTCCAGCAGTCGTTTCCGCACAGTTGAGGTGCTCTCCTCCACACTAGAAACCATTAAATTCCTTCGAAGATCAGTGCTTGTCTTTTTCGGATTAATTTTGCTATTTCTTACCTACAATTTGTCTGTTCTTGGAGTAGTTTTTTGTTTGTGGCCGCAGTTTCCTTTATTTTTGGATACAATGAGCCACTTTCTTCAAATGTTTCTGAAATTTTCGAAACGCTGGACTTTCCGACACCAACAGCTTCAGCTATATCTTTTAAAGTCATTGATGTGTGTTCATTAAGCGCGATAAGTTTGGAACCCTTCCTCGGGGTGATATCCATCTTTGGACGAGACAATACAGCACGTATCAAAATTGAAACCACCAACTGTCGCACCGATAGGCTCACAACTGAATTGCTGGCGAGGTAAAACCGGTTAGAATGTAAATGATGGTCAAGGTCGAACCCTCACGTCCCCTCAGGTAGTAAACAAGCAGATGTGAGGGTGTTTGGGCCACCTTGGTACTCACATACTTACTACAGTAATTTAAACGAAGAAAAAACATGTTTGTCCCAATTAATTCGAACAGCATAGTATATCATACCCAAGTTTCTATAACTTAAAAATTGTTAAACCATACCAATGAGATAAAAAAGCACTAAAAACTGTTCAACGACTGCTTTTAGGTATATGCGGGATATAACTACAGCTATCTTTTGATTTGATTTCAAACCTCTGCTCGAAGAACTCTGATTTTATTTATATATTCAACATATATTCATGATTATTGTGAAGGATATTTTTCATTGGCTTCTCAATACATGAGGAATATTACTTCCATATCAGTAGGTTTATTTTATTGTTGAAGTACCAGTTTTCCCAATTTCCTATTTTTAGTTTCTTCTTTAAAGTTAGCTGAGTATTAATTGTCTCTCTGTACGTTTGCTGCATTTGAATTATTCTATATCATATCTTTTACTGTTCGATCCAATTATAATTAATTTTTATATTATGTTCTATACAATCTTTTATCTTTTTCAAGTTGGGCAACCATGACAACCGTCGAGTTTCCACTCGCTTAGGGGAAGGAAACAAAGATGGATTCAACATGCTTGTTACTCTTCTACCAGGCATTGCAGTAACATACAACGGCGAGGAATTTGGGCAAGATGATGGAGAGGTGACCTTCGAGCAACGCCAAGATCCATCTGCACTAGATCCCGAGAGTTTCGAAAAAGTTGGAAGAGACTTTGAGCGTACTCCATTACAATGGGACAACACGATAAACGCTGGCTTCAACCAGGGAGCTAAACCGTGGCTTCCAGTGAGTGAAAAATATCACAAACTGAACTTGGCTAACCAGTTGGAAGAAGGAAATGTGAGTTATTACCAAAACTATAAAGCTTTAATCAAGAAGAGACAAGAAAGACCTGCAAGATTTGGCAGTACAGATATTTGGGCCTTATCGAGTGATACCGTAGTCCTGAAACGATCCTTCGGGAATGAACATATAGTACTTGCCTTCAAATTGGGTTGGCATAATAACGACAAAGAAGAAACGGTTTCAGTACCAGGAATTTCTTGTAAACATGGGGTCGTAGCTCTTACAAATGTTGGATCGAAATATAAAGTAGGGTGAGTAAACCAACTAATTCAGTAATTTAGTTGAATGGTGATTTTTTAATCAATTCAAATGCCTTCTTTTACCTTTTAATACTTTTAACACGTATTATTCTCTAAACATAACTATTTTTCAAGTTTCAATTTTTGGGCTTGCAAATGAAAATTTTATAATGACCGGTAGGTATATATAAGTGTTTACTAGAAATGCCCAAGGAAGTCACTAATAATGGGTGATTTTTTAAGCGTATTCAAAATTTTTATTGAAATTGATAACTTGGACTTTGCTATTTACATTTTAAAGATAACTTCATGTAAATGTTGTCCGCAGCTCCGTATCAAATGGTCCATTCGGAAGGTCCAATTTTGCGTTAATTTTTCAAGCATTTCGGCCTGTATCCCACGAATTACGCGTGTTATGTTATCCTGTAATGCTTCAATCCTGTTCGACTTGTCCACAATCATTAACGACTTTACATAACCCCACAAGAAATAATCCAGAGGCGTCAAATCGCATGATCTTGGCGGCCAATTCCCAGGGCCATTTCAAGAGATAAGCTGCTCACCAAATTCATCCTTCAACATGTCCATTGTTTCACGAGCTGTGTGGCATGGGACACCCTCTTGATGAAACCACATGTCAACTAAGTTCAAGTCGGCCAACTGGAGCAAAAAAAAGTTGCGTATCATGGCTTGATATCGTTTGCCGTTAACGGTAACGCTTCTTCCACGGTCGTCTTTGAAGAAAAATGGACCGATGATGCCACCAGCCCATAAACCACACCAAACTGTCGTTTTTTTCGGGATGCATTGATAATTCTTGTATGGCATGTGGCTGTTCATCACTCCAGATGCGACAGTTTTGTTTATTTACATATCCATTAAGCCAGAAATGAGTCTCATCGCTGAACACAATTTTTCGATAAAACAGCGGATTTTCATTAAGCTGTTTTAAGGCCCATTCACCAAAAATTATACGTTGTGGTAGGCCATTCGGCTTCAATTTTTGCAGAAGTTGAATTTTATAGGCTTTCAAACCCGAATCGACACGTAAAATTTTCCATGTGATTGAGTAACAATTACCCAATTGCTGAGAACAGCGACGAATTGACATTTCACGATCCTCATTAACACTGTACGCTACGGCTGCAATATTCTCTTCAGTACGCACTGTACGCATGCGAGACAATGGTTTAATGTCCAACAAAGTAAACTTGGTGCGAAATCTGGTGATAACAGCATGAATTGTTGATTCACCAGGTCGATTATGACGACCATAATATGGTCGTAACAAACGATACATATTTTTCACAGAGCACGAATTTTGATAGTAAATTTCAACAATTTGCAATCGTTGATCCTTTGTAAGTCTTTCCATGATGAAATGGCAGAGTATACTGAAAACGTTTCACTTTGACAGATGACGTTTGGATGCCATTACCAACCTGTGTCGCCAACCTGAAAAACTTAACTCCTAAAAAATCACCCAATCCTGTTTCAAATTTAAATTCGTCAAGTTCTTTCATTTATAAATGCATAAATATTTCTTAATCTTTTAATTTCACAAATTTTCTTCATCAATGTTTTTTTTATTTTCTTCCAATATGATGGCGCCTCCTGGTTAGTTTTACCACGTCCCCTTCGGTTCGCACCCTTAAGTTTGAAGATCGCTGTGCGATAGAGGAGTAACTTGTACTCTTTTATGCAGATAACACTCTTTTCACTAAATAATTGCTTTCTACCAGTTCTATAAAAATAATGCCAAAAAAAAAATAGGTTCAAAATTTCCGGTTTTTTATATATATATTAAAATATAGCTTGAATATATCTTTCAATTGTAGTTTAAAGAATTTCTTTTTGCAGGGATTCAGTAACAGTGCAAAATCTAGTACTTCAGCCTCATGAAAGTTTGGTTATTGACATTATCTGCTGAGAAGTAAAAAAGCCTATATAAGTTAATGCTGGCGGTCAGTTTGGAAAAAAATTTGTATATAAGTATGTAGATCACATTTCTTTCACATTAAATGTTATATGATAAGAAACAATTCATGGTATTATTACAGAAGAACTATGTAACTAATCTATGTATATATATATATATATATATATATATATATATATATATATATATATATATATATATACAGGTATATACATATCTGATCCGCATGTGTCCTAGTAAATCCTATGAGTATGGTCACTATCAGCGGAAAAAAAAATGAATAACCTGTTGATGGCTGATGATTTATTGTTAAGGCCAAAAGATCCTTTAGGGTCACATTGAATCATAAAAAAAATACATATCTGGTCTGTGAAGATTCTATTAATGGTAGGTAATAGTTTTGCGTATTTATTCGTTCTGTAACCAGCACAGTCTTTTTGATGTGTAATCGTCTCTATGTACGAGGGATGTATAATAATTATACAGACGTATAAAAATTCAGTTTTTCTAAAAAATTCATTGATTATATAATATATCTCTGAAAATGTTTAAAATCATCTTGAAGTTAGGATATATATTCTTCAAAAAGTACCACAGATGAGTCAGATATTTATGCGAATATGTTTGAGTAGGCCATCCATTCAACGAAAAAATTCCTTGAAAAATGACTCTTTTTAACTAGAAGAAAAGCTGCATTCTTATATTTTGCTATACTACTTTCAGCTCAAGCGTTCGTCTCAAGTTTTTGTAATAAAATAAGTTTCCTCTGACAAGTTTGAATTTTTTCTTAGATTAGTCCTTTTACTTTTTTTATTCATTTCAATTGAAATTTTATATTAATTCCATTTTAATCCAAGTACGATATTCAATTATTAAACTTGATATTTTTTTATATAATCATTGTAACTCATATTTTATTGAGGAAAGAGAAATTATTTCTTAAATATTCTGTTTTGTTGATATTAGTGGACTGTATGTTTGTGTAATTTAGGTCGTATTGAAATGCTTTTGGTGTATATTGTTTTCTTTAGAAACTTCAACTAAACTAACAATATTGAGCTTTCTGTTAAGATCTTTGGCTTTGTTGAAATACTAACATAAACTCTCTAAAGTTACAAAGAATGAATTTAAATAAAAATTACCCTGGGTCATGTTATGCAGTTTTCCGAAGATGCTATTTCCCACACTGTACAATCGAGCATTTCAGGCTGATTCTTGGTTCACTTGAATCCTACTACTGATTTCAATACCTAAAAGATTAATATGTCATTATAAGGGTGGCTACAGTTAAAATCTATATCTATTAACCCATATAATTAGGTATACGGTATTTACTGTGTAACAAAATTATATTTCAATGGAATTTGACATAAAATCCTCAATAACACCCTAAAACACAGTGAAAATTGTGAATGTAGATTGAAATCAGAATTTCATTCAATGGAATTTCAATAAAATTTTATGGATAAACCCCATACATTGATGCTGGATGAGTGGTCACGGGAAGAAAATAGAACGTTTATTTTTGATACTGTTATATATACGTGAGAAAACAAGTGTTTGAAAAGCCATTGAAGTTGCGCATTTGTTTGTATCAACATCAAATAACGGAGTTAATATCGAAGTTGAGTTTTTAATTATACGCGAAAGCGAAATCATTAAAATTTAAATTTCTGTTACCTCTGCGAAACATGGATTTTGTTTTCATTCAAGTATCCTCCAATATAAGAGAGAAATTGAAAACAATTGAATCGATGTACTACGAGAATTAATATTCACTCAAAATATTGATATTAGAGGATATAAAAATTTTGGTATAAGAAACACTTAGCAGCCTAAAAATATGAAATTATAAAAACATTCTCATTTCGAAATTTTAAATAAACAGTCGATACCATTACAACTCTGTTATGGATAAATCAAATGAGTAAGTGTAAGTGTTCAGTTTTATGAAAGTTTGTGTTGATATATATATATATATATATATATATATATATATATATATATATATATATATATATATATATATATATATATATATATATATTATATATAATATATAATATATATATATATATATATATATATATATATATATATATATATATATATATATATATATTATATAATATATAATATGTATTATATTATATATTATTATTATTTCGAATGTTGCCCATGAGGAGAGCGACTGAACTTGAACTCGCAATCATTAGGAATTTTGCTTCATCTTTTTTGCCTCCCAAAAACGCTTCATCCTCTCTGAATGCTCTTTCTTCCGTTCATCTGTCCACTTTACTCCAGGTTGACGATTTGATTTTTGCTCAAACTTTACATGTGCGATTTTATAGCGACATTCAGCGCGATCTTCGAGATTTTTTATATTGATCTGTTGTAGATCCTTTTGGACCTCTTTTAGCCACTCTGTTCCGCATTTACTATTCTTAATTATATTGAGTAGTTTCTTCGGTATTCTGGACTGTTTCATTCTGTAGACATGTGCATAGAACTTTGCTCGTCATTTTCTGATTTCTTCCATTATCGTATTTGTCTTTTGATACAGTTCATTTTGAAGTCTTTTCATCCAAATACCGTTTCTATTGATTGGCCCGTAAATCTTTCTGAGAATTTTTCGTTCTTGTTTTTCTATTTCTCTAATTCTTGAATGGCCGCCAATAACCATTGTTTCAGCTGCGTAGATTGCTTCTGGAAGAATCGTTGTGTTATAATGCCTCAATTTGGCGCTTCTCGAAATGCACTTTTTGTTATAGTGAGCCCATGTTAGTTTGTAGGCCCTTTGGAGCTTGGTTATTCTCTGTTCATTAGCGATTCGGTTTAAACCTGAGGACTGTATAACTTTCCCGAGCTATTTAAAATGGCCTACTTGCAGAATTTCACCATGTTTTGTCATAAGAGAAGATTTATTTTTATTTTTATATATGTATATATATATATATATATATATATATATATATATATATATATATATATATATATATATATATATATATATATATATATATATATATATATATATATATATATATATATATATATAGAAAAATATTTATATGTATATTTAGAATCGAAATTACACCGCAAAAGTTTTCAACCTCGACTGGGATACGAACCCAGGTCTCTCAGGTTTACGCCCTGTTGCTCTACCAACTAAGCTACCGAGGTCTACTACTTCGCGATGCAATTCCGACTATATCTTATTACTCTTTTGTTCGCAAATATATTATATATATATATATATATATATATATATATATATATATATATATATATATATATATATATATATATATATATATATATATAAAATTTTAATATAAGTTCCCTTTTGTATATTTAAGAGTTACATCTTCGAAAGTCAACATTGCTTTTCGAAAGAAGAATTTTATCTCAACAATATACAAATATATTCAAAAGAATTTTATTAGGAATAAATGAATACTTTCGAACAAATATATTAAAGAATAATATTTAAAATATTTCAAATTATTTTACACATTTAACAAGTTGGATTTTTTGAAATATGCATCAGGTAGGTATAACGATTCGAAAAAATATCTACTTCAGGTAAAACAGAAAATGATGAAATTATATTATTTTTTAGTATAAAAATTATATGAGTTTTTGAGGTACAAGGTTAATCAATAACAAAAAAGAAGTTTTTATACGTCATTAAACTAAAATATGCAAACATTCCGCCTCAAAAATAAATTTTCTGAATTCTTTTTACAATTCTGTGACATTGTGGGGAGTAACGCTATATCTATACCATTATGACCTTTTCAAAATGAAAAAGGTGGGAAAACGATTTCAATCTATCTCTTGCTATCAATAATATGTGATAGATAATTTCATGGTCTTCGTATTTTTATCTCAGATTTAAAAGAAATGATAAAAATTAGCTCATCCACATTTCATTAAAGTTTGATGTTGAATGAGATTTTTTGTCAAAACTCTATAATTTCTCTTTATAATTACCTTCATGCTTCAGAACAAGTTCTATTTTATAAATTATAAACGTCCATACAAATGAAAACAATGTCAGTTTCATTAATTTTTTTTTCATTGCCATTTAAAAAGACAAAAGAAATATAATTACAGCCCATATAAAAAATGAACTTAGTAGTGCGATTCTAATGCATTTTATTTTAAAACTTGCTCTATGCACTTCATGATATAAACTTCAAGTTTCTCAAATTTTACTTCTATTGGTTATTGTGAATCAATTGAATTTTAATAAAAAATTCACAATTGAACATATTTGAATTGATGTTAATGTATTATACCTACGCATGAAAGGTAATTGAAGTTATTATGAAAATAAGTTAATGTGATCGTTCCCATTAACGTATATCCAATACAGAGTAGGTAGTAATATATAAATTTATACCGAGAAGCACAATAAATAAAATGCTTTGATAGAAAACATTTGTGGTAGAATACTTTAGTATAATTCAAACACTTGAACTTGATTTACACTTTTAAACCTTGTAAAACCTTCAAAACTTGTAAAAGTGTAAATCAAATTTGAGTGTTGGAATTATCCTATAGTTAACTGGATTTACCCCAAGTGAATGTCAATACTATTCAATATGTGGTAGAATAATTTTAAGCTTACTTCAGCCTGAACAATTCAGCGAAACTCAAACCCAGGTAGAAAGATGGAACATTTTGAATAAATGAAAGTTATAACTATTGGCATTTCTAACAAAAACGCGTTCCTTACAATGTATGCCCCCATTGATCTCTGTTGTAGAAATCAGAGTTCTACACGAGACCTTGCTGTATTCTCTTTTAGTTCAGTTTTGAGATTCGCTCTATTACTTGAAACGTGGAAAGTTGTCAAAATTTTGCCAAGTGTCTATTTTGACTACCAACATTCACCAAGTAATCTACTGTCAGTTATAGTAAAAATTAGTCAATTCAACAAGTTCACATTGATTTTTGACACAATACAAGATGACAATATTCTGAAATTGTAGTGATGTCTAACCTATCAAAATTTTAAGTAACCTTCTTAATGTAAACGTCAAATTTAAGTGTAAAATACAACAATAACCAAGCAGTAGCGGAGAAAACAAGTTATTAATGATTGGAACAAGTCCACAAGCCCATAAATGCAGGTACGTTGGTTTTAATCCTCATCACAATCAGTAACTTTCAGCAAACATAACCTAAATTTTCGTGGCTGTTTTTTAAACTTCAAGAAACTATTTGAATATTGAGCATCTTATTATTATAAAATAGTAGTTATTCTTATAGTTTCAGAACGCAATTATTTGTATTCATTGGTGAATTAATTTGATGGCACAAAAACATTGTGAATTTAAAATTCATTATGACTTCGAAAAATATAATGAATATAATACATATATAATATATAATGAAATACTCGAAATAATAATGTATTTTTTCATATTTGCCTGAATGTATACGAAAAGGAATTATCAATTATTGTCGAATTTCAAGAACATATATACTGAAATTGGAGTTATTTATTAAATATATTTTTCTATTGAGAATCTTAAAAATATTCAAGTGAAAGTTGCCAAGTCAATAATTTGAATAGTGAAATTATATTCCTTTCACACACCATTGAATAATATAATACAATTTATAATTTCCCATATTTGTATAACAAGTACGAGATTTCTACTATATATTTGTTCAAAGCGAACGAAGTTGGTTTATTTATAAACACAATTTTTATTTCCTCTCAAAATAGGAGAAACCAGGTCATGGTTGTCTTTACACTATGCAACACTTATCGTATTAACCGTAATATTCTGTGACTCTGTGAAGCAATGAGATGAACCTATTAGTGAATAAATAATTCACAAGCGGTATTTCAATTTTTAGAAATGTTATCTCAAATACTACTCAATCGCAATTCGCAATATCATTAAAATTTTTAAAAACTTTCGTTAAACTAACTTAATACACACGATTGAAACTCTATCCAGTTTCCTAATAATAGTTTTCAAATCTATCTACCACAGAAGGTGCATCATGCTGCAATGTTATAGTTAACCAAACCAAAAACCTATTTTGGTAAATGCAAATTACTAAATAGCTTGTGACTCTGCTATTTTAAAGGTAAATAATATTCAAGGACATAATCTTAGTATTCGATTTTATTTGTTCCTTATCATTTAATTTTTCGCAAATCTATTCACTTCATTAAAATGTTCAAGAAAATGTTTGTTTAATTCTTCTATTAGACACGAACTAGTGGAACATTGTTGAAAGTAATGATTGTATAATTCGAAACACTCTACTGAATTGAAGGAAAATTATAAATTATATATACCTATGTACGTGCTGCTAACCCATTGTTTAATTTTTCATTGATTTTACAATATATTGTTCTTTACATACTGATAAGATAAAAGAAAAATAAAAAATTAGATATGAAAGGCTATCTAGACCATTAGCTTCTAAGGAAGACATTCGTATTCTTTGTTTTGAATAATCAAACAGAGAATTTATCCCTGTATATTTTTCATTTCGAACAATACTCGTATAACAAGGAATAATAAACATATGATATTTCCGCCGAAGGCAATGCATAGGATAATAAGAGAATGAAATAAAAACATAAAAGTGTTACAAATTTTTAAAACAGATCTGTCAGTTTCGCTAGACAAATTTAACATCAATGAAAACTAGATGTTCTATCAACAATTGATTACTGAAAAAAATTCAAATTTATATAAATAATTGATAGAATAGGTTAGATGAATTGAATTAAGTAACATAGGAAAACTTGAACAAATAAAATTACTATTAAACGTAGGAATTGTCTAGAACTCATGCATTTCTTATTAGATAATAAAGTTGGAAAAAAGCTTTTCAGCTATACTAAATCGTATTTCTTCTTGAAAAATTGTTAATAAAATATGGAACAATGTTATGTGGGTTCTTGTAAAGTGTTTCGAACTTTTATGAAAATGTTAGTGAAATCAAATAAACACTATTTGAGCTGTATTTTGATGAAAAATTATATTTTAGAAATTCAATAGTAATTTTTTTAAAATTTATTAATTTAATAGTGTTAGCGTTTACTTGATGTAAATTTAAGTATAATTTACCAATTTATAATCAAGTTAAATTTTTATAATTTAACTTGATTATAATTGAATATAAACTAAAATTCAAACACTTGAACTTATGATTTACTCTTTATTGACTACATAGCATGACGCTTTTTGTCGTTACAAACGACTTCTTCAGATGCTAACAGAATAATACAATAACAAATTTGAAGGAACAGGTATAAATATGAAGGCAATTTGAGATTCTATAAATTTGGGCTTCACCTAAGATATTCCATTCAGAAATGTAATTTTTATTACCTGAAAAGGTTTAAGAAGGGTTCAATTTCTGAATTGTACCATGCCAAGTAAAAATATATGATAGTGGTAACTGTTTTATGTATTTTTATTGGTAAAGATTGATTAGGTAGGTAAACGTTTCAAAACACTTTTAATTTTTTTTCACAATGTATCGTACAATTCAAAATAGTTTTCTACACTCTACAGAAATAGTTCGATACACTCGACTTATATTTTGGGTTAATAAACCGATAGTAAGAATTCAAAAAAACTATCTTATAATTATTAAAAACTTGATGGGCTCATATCAAACTTTTGATAATGGGTTAGTAGCACAAAATATAACACGAATATATTTTGTGGAATACAGGCAATTGTTTTCAATTATACTAAATGATACAAATTTGAATTAATGAATCCAGTGTTCTACAATGAATTGATTAAATTCATCGATAAAACTTGCTGGCTAAGTTATTCAAATTTATTGAACTATTGGTTATAAATTAGAAACTTGAAAAATGTCGAGCGTATTTAACAAACCTCTGTTGAATTAAGTGAACTTTTTGAATTATAGGATACATGATGACACTTTTTCAAAAAGTGTTTCAAGAGAGGAAAATTGGCCTTAATACTTTCGTTTGTTCGAAATTTATAGAAGGTCATCTACATTGAAGTAATACTTATGCGCAGTTATTCTTCAAAACGAAATGAGAAGACAAATTAACCTCAATCTTCGTCAATCATTCGAATAATTCTGATTACCCATGAGTATGATGTGATAATTTTTCCATTCAACATATTGCTGTCATTATCCAGTACTGCGCATCCGTTCGAAATAAATTATTTTATAATTATTTCTCATTGCTAATTTCCGCCTACAGGAGACAAATATTATTTTACTCAGAAATTACTTATTACGCAAGATAATGTACATATTATACATATTCATACATCGTATAAAAAGAGTAGAAATCCTCATTCTTACGTTATTTAAACAACAATTTCCAATCAAGATGTGTGTTAAAACGTTTTATTTCGTTCTGAGTTTCCTCTTGTTCCATAGATGTACACCCAACGAAAATTGGTGGAAAAATGGCATTATTTATCAAGTTTATCCGAGATCGTTCAAAGACTCGAACAACGATGGGAACGGTGATTTGGCCGGAGTAATCGACAAGTTGCCCTACCTCAAGTCGACCGGAGTGGACTGCGTGTGGCTGTCGCCGATCATGAAGTCTCCTCAAGTGGACGCCGGTTACGACATCAGCGACTACTATGCCATCGATAAAATGTACGGAAATATGAACGATTTCAAAGAATTAATTGGTAAAGCTCACGAATTGGGGTTGAAGATAATGCTAGACTTCGTGCCGAATCATACCAGCGATCAACATCGGTGGTTCAAGGAGTCGGAGAAGGGTAACGCGAAATTTAAGGACTTTTATGTGTGGAGGAATGCGAAAAAGAAGGGTAGTCCACCTAATAATTGGGTGAGTTGTGTAATATTGGATAAGAAACATGTACGTAGATTTTTCATAGAGAATTTCTGTAGGTGCACTTTACGTTTCTTTTAAGTACTGCACGAAACTGAATCGGTGAAGCTTTCTCGAGCACTACCATTGACAAAACAAAGTCTGGCACTTTTCAATTTTCTTGTCGAACTTTTGCTTGCATTGTTATTCCTTTTATGGCAATAATTCTTCAAAAAGAGTGTTTATTGTACAAAGAATTATCGTTTGAATAATTATTTCAGCAGGATGAATTAGGAAATAAAAACGGAGCTTCAAATGAATATCGTTATATTTCGCGTTTTATTTACTAATTTGAAAATATTTTATAAGTAGCTCTAAGAAAATCCCTCTCATTTACTTCTAATTATTCATTGAAACACACATAAGCGATGGTTACCAATTGAATCATTCTCGCACTTCGATAATATTAACCACCCCGAAATGAATAAGGTAATAGTAAATATAAGTCTTCAACTTCTAATAAATCCTCAAGAATGGAGACTCAGACGGGATTAGCGCAGTAAAGACAGACCACCAATCTACTAAACAAAATAAACTAGAAACACAGACAAATAAAACATGTTAAGGCAAGTGTATGTTCATGTTTATGTCTACCGTTGATTTGAAAAGACCAGATGATGATCAAAATATCAATAAAGTGAAAATTATTTTGTACGACATTAAGTATTCGAATCTTGTTTATATAAAATTAGATACCTATAGTTGTGATGGAAAGTTCTATAAACTTAATTAGAGTTTTGAAGATGAAATTGAAATTATGTTCTATAACTAGTATTCTGTTTTACAGTTAAGTGTTTTTGGTGGATCGGCCTGGCAGTGGTCCAAAAAACGAAAACAATTTTATCTTCATCAATTTGCGAAAGAACAGCCTGATCTTAACTTCAGGAATCCTGCTGTACGCGATGAAATGAAGGTTTGTATTTGAAAACTTGAAGGACTTTTCTTGACGTGTATCGAATAAGAATCATTTTTTCAAAACGTTTATACTAGAAATAAATTCAATGGACGATGAATCTACTCTGTGATAGTTCATATTTAAATGAGAGGTAATAATAAAAACTTGTCTAAAAATCACTGACTGAACAATTCTTTATTCGACTAGTTCTTTATTCGACATTCTTGATAATGCTGTAAAAGGCGAAACTAGTCGAATAAAGAATTGTTCAGTCAGTGATTTTTAGACAAGTTTTTATTATTACCTCTCGTTTATACTAGAGACTTTGTTTCCCACAACCATGGATACTTATGTTCCAGAAAAAAAATTATGTATTATCCCAAAAAGTGGGATATATGTAACATATGTAACATTATGTACATAACAGGGGAATATGATTTATACCAATATACCCTTATAGGTGGCTCGATATTTTCATTGAATTATCGAAATCGATTGTTGTAAAAGAGGAAATAGCCACTGATAGCAGTTTTCTCTTTTTTATAGTGTTCATTCTCCCTTTCAAAAAGAGGAAAGAAACACTTTTGATAATATAATTTTCCCTTGAAAAATTCTAGTAATTCACTCTATCTTTTGGTATGAGACCGAAACATGCAAGGCACTTGATTTGGTGTATATATTTTAATGTATTTTCTTTTTGGTAGAAAGTATTGGTTTATTATTTGGATCTCGGAGTGGATGCTTTTAGAATTGATGCTGTGAAATTTCTTTTCGAAGATGAACAATTTAGGGATGAGCCAAGATCATCTGATCCAAATGCTACTCCTGCAAGTCACGCTTACCTAGATCATATTTATACCAATAATCTTCCAGAAACATTCGCTTTGCTATCCGAATGGAGGCAACTAGTCGACGAGTATAGCGAAACGCAAGGAGGACCATCCAGGTAATATATTACGTAGTATTTTACTCACAGGATAAATTTAACATTATTGTGTGTGATTTTGGTGTTTGATATTTATCTGAATAATCGAGATAGATTTAACAAACTTCCCAGTGAGTTAGCTCTAGCTACACGAGTTTAGTCAAGATTGTATTCCCCATACACTTCAGAGCTTGAGAAACAATCCTAATGGTCAACTCGTCAGATGGAATCATTGAACAGGCTTGGTTTCACTTTTCCAGGTGCTATTAAGTGCTCTGTAGTGTTCCACCGACCAAGTATGACGTTCACCAGGATAACACTCAAGTAACTTATCTGAAGATGCCCTTCCACTGTAGAGAACAATCAAAAACACCATCTATTGGACGGTATAGAAATCTCATTGTTGACCAAACATTTGGCCTAAGTGGGTCGACATATGTTTTCTGTATCTTCTGTTGTTGAGATTTTTTGTCCTTCCGTTAGATGGAGCTAATGATTGTTGTTCACAATGGGGTAGTGTCTTCGAATAGAATAGATTATGGATGGACACTATTCTTGGTTGAAAGGCATTTACTTCCGAATAGTCTCTGTTCAATCTCTAAGGTCTATTGAAGATATTGTTGACGAGGCTCGTGCAGTTAGGTGTCTAAGATGTTATTAGATTAAATTTGATCCATCGGATAAAGATTTCAATGAGATCTTTCACATTTTTATGGGTTTCAGAATTTTAGTGTCGGAAGTGTATGACGATTTGTATAACACTCTTCAATATTATGGCACTCCTGAACGAATTGGTGTTCACTTCACCTTCAACTTCTTCTTTATAACAAACCTCAAACAGGACATCTCAAGAGCCCACGATATTGCACGGATCGTTTACACATGGCAGAACGCCTTGCCAGCTGGTAAAGTTACGAACTGGGTGGTATGTTGTTTCAGTAAATTTGTATTTATAAGCGTAATCTTGAAGATTGAATATCATATACTCATTTAAAACAAATAACACTATAATAACCAATATCTAGTACATTACTAACACTACTTACACTACTTACTCATATAGAGTACCTACTTATTATTAGAGTACTTATTTATAATTATTAGTTTAGTACTTATTAGTAGAGTACTAAATTACTAGTAATTATTACTAGACATTAAGTACTGAGTTTATATGAGCATTTCACATTCTTCTGAAAAGAAGTAGAAATACATCAGTGTTTTGAAAGAATAGGAGATTAAAAATGAGGAATTATTATCTTTCGAATGAATTCACTGCGAGTAAGATATATAAATTAGAAGATTGAAGAAAATGTTTTTCTTTCGTTTGTTTCTGAGGGATAATGGCAATCAGAACTACAACATTAATTATTTGACAGTAATAGGCAGATATTTGGTTGAAATTGAATTTCATAATGAAAAATTTATATTCCACCAGCCAATCCTAACCATAGTCTACATGACTCTGGTTAGGATAATAATGATGGACTTGATGGAATATAGGACTGAAGAGATTGAAAAATTATATATAGTTAGATATATGGCATATTTTGAAGGCAAACAAATTCAAGTTGTCGTGGAATGAACATGTCTTATTCACATTATTTTTGAAACTCATTTTGTTTCAGATAGGAAACCATGATAATCACAGGGTACCTACCAGATTAGGTGCCAAAAATATAGATGGCTTCAACATGTTACTTCTCCTGCTTCCTGGTGTTGCAGTTACCTATAACGGTGAAGAGTTTGGCCAAGATGACGGCGACGTTCCGTTCGAACAGGGAAAAGATCCTGCAGCGAAAGATAGAGCAACTTTTAATCTATTAAGCAGAGATTTTGAGAGGACTCCGATGCAATGGGACGACTCGACTAATGCCGGTTTCAACGAAGGTGCCAAACCGTGGCTTCCGGTGAGTCAAAATTATAAGGAGTTGAATCTGGCTTCGCAACTGAATGAAAAGAAGCTGAGTCATTATCAAATTTACCGAAGGTTGGCTAGGCTTAGAAGAGACGAACCTGTCAGAAATGGTACTACAGACGTTTGGGCTGTTTCAGATGATGTTATTATTTTGAAGAGGAGTGCTGGTGGTAGACATATAATTTTGGCATTCAAGCTGGGGTGGAATGGAAATGACGAGAAGGAGGAGGTTTATATTCCTTCAATGTGTGAGAAAGAGGCCATAGTATTGTTGAAAAGTGTTGGGTCGTCTTACAAAATCGGGTGAGTATTGTATTATATCAACAGTGAATGTTCACTGTTGAATTTTCACTGTCGAATTCTTCGAAAACAGATCCAACGTTTCTAGAGACAACATCATACAGATGAAATGTAGATAATGAATGTTAAAAACATTTTTATACTATTTTATGGAAATTATCATCCCTTCTGAGTTTAATTTGATAATTTCTCACCCCAATGTACTAATCCTATGGACCAACTAAGAATTTATTAATATATATATGAAAAATATGAATATTTAAGTATCAATGAAGGAATAAAAATGACGAATTTCTTTTCAGATCTATAATTAATCCGCAGAACTTCCTGCTCAATCCCCACGAAAGCATAGTGTTAGAAATAATGACTACTTAATTCTACAACTTTTTATTAATAAGAATATTAATTGACTAAAATTGTTATGTAATTATGAGTGAATTCCATCGAAATATTTTTGTAATAGTATCCATGTACCTTAACTCCTTCTAAGATCTGATAAATATTTAAGTGATTTCTAATGTTCGTTATTCTGATGGGGTACAGATAGAAGGGGGCTTCAACCACAGAATATGTTATTATTATTTTTTCGACTGTTTTGGATGTATCAATATTATGAATAAACTATTAGACTCAATTGCAGTCTAAAATTTGTGTTTTGATCTGTTTTATTATTATTTACTGTAAACCGAATTTCAGGAATAAAAGTTTCGAATATATTTATTCACTGCATTGACAAATTTTGTAATCTGGTTAAAAGTTAGAATTCCAGATATATAATTAGAACAAATAAGTTTCTTTTTATTTATATTATCTGAGAAAGTGATTCACGTATAATATATATATATATATATATATATATATATATATATATATATATATATATATATATATATATATATCAAAATTGATTTACTGCCTGCTTAAAATAGTTTATTTTCAATGTTTTTAACAATAACAGAATTTATTTAATAGACTGAAAGAATAATTTATTATAATTTATTTAATTAATAAATTCAATTCGAAGCGAATGCTAAGCCAGAAATATTCCTCTGAATACTAAAAATGTATATGTGAGAATACAAAAAAGCCAATTTGATTTTTTTAAAAAAATAAGCTTGCCGTTTTGATATCTATAGTAATTCATAAAATTCAATTATTCATTAGTTTTGACAAAGTTATGATATACAACGAAACGACAACGAAAATAAAGTTTTTAACATTAGAATAAGCCTGTTATTGCTAAAAACATTAAAAATAAATAAATAAATAAATATAAATAAATAAAGTGTATGGGTATTGAGACTCCTTTGGGTGTTATTCTTTACTCTTTTATTGTAGCTGAGCTTTCGCAACTTTGTCACTTCCTCAAGGCATCTGGAATTACAGTACAAATTATATATAGATCTCAAATATAAGAAACTAGATATGTAGGTATATATCGTTCTAAAAACTAAACACCCATTAATAATAAGGTTAAATCCTTCAATCCATAAATTAAAACTAATGAAGCCAAATTCTAATATAACATTGAATACTTCAATCATATGATACATTTTTTTAAAATGTTGTTTCCTTTATCTTTATGTACTGTTTAATGAAAAAGTTTCAATTTTTCATAATTTCTTCACATTTTCAACTTTTTCTCCCAAATGTAATAACTTTTGTAGTTAAGACATTGAAATTAATTTCTCTGTTTGAAATACTGTTGAAAAATTATGTACAATTCCTATAAGCAATCATTATTTAGAACTCTTAAATATATAAAATATTCGTTATAGTTCTAAATGAACGAAAAATCAATATATGGAAAATAAAATATATAATCTTCCACCATTTTTTTCCAAAGTTCAAGCTAATTCTACAAAATATTGCTACCTAATACGAAAATAAAAGAAATTGCGCAAATTAAAACTGAATGACTTTATACAAAATTATATAAAACTTATTCGTCAAAAAAACACAAATATCCCCATCAGCCAATAAAAAAATTACTAAAATTTACACTTTCCTTGTGCATTGTTTGAAAGAGAATTAAAATAGAAAAAAAATTCAAATATTGTAATTAGATAGGTAGCTAATTCTACGAGAATTCCTTATTATTTTTCAATAAAATGATAATCCAAATAAGTAAACTTGAGGATAGAAAGATCAGTTTTCAAGTAACCCCATCGGCATCTTACTGTGATATCATTCGCTCGAAAATTTGTTGTTCTGTCTTTGGGGATGTTTTGTTCGACAGAGTCTGGTGCTTCTTTTTGGTCTGAAACTGTCTCGGGGGCTGGTCTCGCAGACGCACGGGTCAAAGACTACTGTAATGAGTTTCCGATTCCCCCGAGGCCCCATCTTGTCCATATTGTGTGTTTCCAGTTCTCTGGTCCTTTGTTTTTCATCCTGTGACGAAATTACCTTTCTTTTTGTTACGGTACTCAGTCTGACGTGAACGTTTCTCAGAAAGACCGACAAGTTACTTTGATATGAAACGAATGTAATTATTACTATTTTAATGAAATATCTTTCTTCGCCAAAGCATTGGAGACTCGTGCTCTGATAGCCATTCGTCAGAAGAGAAGGAAGTTGGCTTATAAAAAGCTCACATTCTCAAACTGAATGATGATTTCAACATTAATTGGGAGTCAAATTCGGCGATCTACATCCGTAAATATAGAAAATATAAAACTAAATGTAAAAATGTAGGTAAGTAGATTTTACTATATACCTATTCTCTTTACATGTTTTAATACAGAATTATTTTAATTACAATTATACTTTTAAATTTGACTGAGATTGAATTCTCGCTTAACTCTTGGTGAAACATAATTGAATATCAAATTAAATTAAACTCTTGGCTTAATGTTTCACGATTTATTTAACAATATGAATTAGTCAACATGTTTCGAGCGTTAGCTCATTTTCAATACTAAACTACTATAGACTTTAGGTAAATAAAACTCACGTTATTTATTTTTTTTTTAATAACAATATATATATTTACATTTACAAAAAAAAATATATACAGTTTTACACTACTATATGATAAAATGTAATGGAATGTTTTAATTTATTTTTGTACCATTTTTTATGTTTTCACAAAAATTTTCATATTATATATCATAAGATTGTTGGTAATTTTTTTATTAAAGTGATACTATTAATTTTCAATTATGTAATATAAAAACTCTACATATGTTTCAGGTGGTTAACTCATTATCAAGTAGAGTCAACCCAGTATCATTAGAGTAATATTGTATACTCTTGATAATGGGTTAACCACCCGAAACATGTGTAGAGTTTTTAATATATTCAGTGAAACTTAAGTCAAGTGTGTTAATTATTAATTTTATAGTTTTTAACATATTAAATTAAATTAAACTCTTGGCTTAATGTTTCACGATTTATTTAACAATATGAATAGTCAACATGTTTCGAGCGCTAGCTCATTTTCAAGACTAAACTACTATAAGGAACGTACAACAAATTTATATCTATACAATAGTACAATGTGAGTAGGGAGCATAATTGAAAATCTACTTGTTCATTTACGATTTCTTCTTTTTTCTTCCAAGAACTGCTTCAATTGCTTCTAAAAGGTCTAAAGTTTCCCTTTATTACCTGCGTGTAGGCATTTGGTTTTTCAAAGTCTATGAAGTGGTTAGTTAATGCAATTTTCTGAAAATCCGGTTTTATTAACATTATACGAAATCGACCTTTTATGCTCATCAACCCGA
Source organism: Henosepilachna vigintioctopunctata (assembly GCA_030704895.1). Taxonomy (NCBI): domain Eukaryota; kingdom Metazoa; phylum Arthropoda; class Insecta; order Coleoptera; family Coccinellidae; genus Henosepilachna; species Henosepilachna vigintioctopunctata. The sequence continues at coordinate 2,791,514 of JARQZJ010000002.1, read as the reverse complement.
GTTTTTATTTTTCTACCTGTTTGGCCGATATACCACTTCATAGACTTTGAGAAAACCAAATGCCTACACGCAGGTAATAAAGGGAAACGTTTAGACCTTTTAGAAGCAATTGAAATAAGCAGTTCTTGGAAGAAAAAAGAAGAAATCGTAAATGAATAAGTAGATTTTCAATTATACTCCCTACTCACATCCATTGATTAGATATGAATTGTCGTACTTTCCTTATAGTAGTTTAGTCTGGAAAATGAGCTAACGCTCGAAACATGTTGACTAATTCATATTGTCAAATAAATGTGAAACATTAAGCCAAGAGTTTCATTTAATTTAACTTTTAAATTTACTCTCAAAAATAAAGAAAGATCTTGCATTCGAAATTTCCTATTCTGATTCTTTGATTTTGATATAATATGACTGTTGACATTTAAGACTATGCTATTTTAAATATGCAGGAAATCAATGGTAGAAAAATAATCAAAAGGAAAGCGTATAGTTTTGTAAACTATACGCTTTCAATCCATAAGTGTTTTTTTACTCAAAATATATATCATAAAATATAATACAACAGTAAAATGCAGCAAATTCAATAACCAGTACTTCTTTATTTATTTTATATTATTAAATTGTTTCTATCTTTTGTTATCGTTATTTATTTGATATCCTCTATTGATTTCAGTATTTTTTATTACACTTTCTTCCACTATATATTCCAGTATTTTATAAGTTTGTTCCCTTTCTTGGCTTATTAGTATACCTGTTTTGCAGTTTTTTTATTCACTTAAAAACCTGTTCCTGTTCCATCAGTCTTGTTACCTGATATTTATTCATGATTCTTTTCATGATTTTTTGGATGGACGTTCAAAACTGATGAGGTTCTTGTAGAATGTAATAGCCTGTCTTGAGTTTTCATAAAGTGTATCATCGATTTCAATGTTCTCTAACATCCATCCCTTGAATGATGATGAAGGCAACACATCGTACATGTTCCTATAATCAGCTCTGCTAAGACAGTCTTTTGAATAATCAAAAATATTTCGAATAGATGGTAATTCCAGCAGTTCTTCAATTCGTAATTTTTAGGGCTTTTGATTCATCTTTTTTTTTCAAAAAATGCTTCTTCCATTCGGAATGCTCTTTCTTCCTTTCATTTGTCCATTTTATTCCAGGTTGGTGCTTTGATTTATGCACAAACTTCACATGTGCGATTTTATAGCGACACTCAGTGCGATCTTCGAAGTTTTTATGTTGATCTGTTGTATATCTTTTGGGACCTCTTTTAGCCATTTTGTTCAGCATTTACTCTTCATAATTATATCGAGTAGTTTCTTCGGTATTCTGGACTGTTTCATTTTGTATAGAAATGTGCATAGAACTTTGCTCGTCGTGTTCTGATTTCTTCCGTTATCGTATTTGTTTTTTGATAAAGTTCATTGTGAAGTATTTTCATCCAAATTCGGTTTCTATTGATTCTTTCTGACAATTTTCCGTTCTTGTTTTTCTATATCTTTGTTCTATATGTGTGTGTATTTATTTACATTTCAACGTAATATTGAGGTTATCGTTCATCCACATTTCAATAAAAGGGTGTCTACTCGAAGAGAAAGTTTGAAAACCACTGCAATAATATATTCCAGCATTTTCGAGTGTTCACAAAAATCATGCAGATCTTTTTTGTTGCCCACAATGCTATGAGTTACGTGATTGAAAATACAGAGCCCGAATGGTATCCGTAACAAATTGATTCAATAAACATTTTGATCGATAAAGCTGCACGGCAAAATGACAGTGATTTTAAAGGATTCCAGAGGAATATTATCCGGTTAAATCATGTAGTCGTGCCCGACAGTGACATATAAAGTTCGGTCGGGCGACAAAAACCAAATCTCATTCCCAGGAGTCGACCGGAGTCCGGGCTTATTTAAATCAGGAGGGCCTTGGAGACGGCTGATAGCTTCTGACGCCACAATGCCACGCTGGCCTGGCCCACACCGAAAATATATACGTATACAGATATGACAGTCTGTTCAATTTTGAGACTTCATTCTCTACCAGAACGTATTTTTTGTTAGATGATTCAATTTTAGACGAAGAGGAAACGGATTTCCCGTGAAAATGCATATATTAGATGTATAACAAGAGAGGGTTGAATTTGTTTGTCGGAATTATTCTTCGTCGTTCGTGTTTTGAAGATGAAAATATATATAAATTGAACTTCTCATGAATATTTCATAACTTCGATTCATAAATCTCTCAACACACCCCCTCACCTCTCCCCCCCACACACAAATATATATATATATATATATATATATATATATATATATATATATATATATATATATATATATATATATATATATATATATATATATGTATATAAGGTAATTACTCACCAAGATTCAAAGTCAGTCACTAACATTTAAAAACAAATTAAACAAAAACAGCAATTGTATATAACAGCAAAATATAACAATAATAAACTGCAACCACATGTCGGCACGATGAGCAGTGATGATATGTATCGCCGGGTGTAAATTCCATTCAGATATCGTCACAAAAAAAGACGTAGAATGTTAGCTGTACCTCCCATTCTGCAGTACATGAAGAATGTTGTACATGAAGAATGCTGTAAATATTACTCAGCTGTCCTGTGTCCGATTTGAAATTTATGGCGTTCTTGTTCTTATTAATGTGGAACATCTCAAGGAACAGACTTCTTGTTCCAACACTTTGACCTCTGAATAGTCCAATTTGTGGCCAGTCTTCAAATGGTGTTCCATTGTCGTGGAAGGACTTCTTACCTACACGGCAATCATTGGTGTGCTGCACAATCCTCTGCTTCAACCATTGTGAGGTCTGTCGAATGTAACAGCCTCCACAACCACTTCAAGGGAGCTCATAGACCACATTACACAAATATTCAACAATCAAGGAGTAATGTCCTTGATTTTAGAGAACAAATTGGAATTTTTTACTATATTGTATTTAGCAATTTTTATGTGCCTAAAATACTTAAAACATGAAATTATCTGGCTCGACAATTTTTCAACATATGGGATTTTCTTATATTTGAATTCTATTATATATATATATATATATATATATATATATATATATATATATATATATATATATATATATATATATATATATATATATATATATATATATATTTATATATATATATATATATATATATATATATATATATATATATATATATATATTAAATATATATATATATAATAGTGTTGGCGTTTACTTGATGTAAATCCATTATAATTGAATATAACTTAAATTCAAACACTTGAACTTATGATTTACACTTTATTGACTACATAGCATGACGCGTTTCGTCGTTACAAACGACTTCTTCAGTTATTCTGATTATTCAGTTATTCAGCATTATTCTGTAAGCATCTGAAGAAGTCGTTTGTAACGACGAAACGCGTCATGCTATGTAGTCAATAAAGTGTAAATCATAAGTTCAAGTGTTTGAATTTAAGTTATATTCAAATATATATATATATATATATATATATATATATATATATATATATAAGGAAATGAAATTTTTTGTGCTTATGGCACTGAATGAAATATTTAAGAAAATTTTTTTTTTATTTAAATTTTTCGAATGAATGTTCCAGTGTTCATTTTCTTATATATATATATATATATATATATATATATATATATATATATATATATATATATATATTGTTATTATGGCGATTATTCTCCATTAGGGGAGCGGTTGAACTTGAATTCGCAAATCTTGGGGCTTCAGATTTTTTTTTCTCCCAACAACGCTTCATGCTCTCAGAATGCTCTTTCTTACGTTCTTCTGTCTATTTTGCCGTTTCTATGGATTTGACCGTAAATCTTTCTGAGAGTTTTTCGTGCTTGTTTCTCTATTTCTCGTATTTCTGAATGACTGTCAATAACCACTGTTTCTAAGAACATTTACGTAGATTGCTTCTGGAAGAATCGATGTTTTATAATGTCTTATTTTAGCACCTCCTTAAATGCACTTTTCATTATAAAGGGTTTTTTTTAGGGGTATAGAACTTTAAATTGCAATAAAACAACGATGGATCATTCGATTGACAAGAATTTTTTTTATTCGAAAGATGATCTTGTAGCATTACATTTTAAATATGATTTCTGGCATATAACAGCCACAGCTGGCTCGGATGTAGTCCAATCTGGACGTCCAATTTTCGATGACTTTTTCCAACATTTGTGGCCGTATATCGGCAATAACATCGGCGAATATTGTCTTCCAAATGGTGAAGCGTTTGTGGCTTATCCGCATATACCAATGACTTTACATAGCCCCACAGAAAGTAGTCTAGCGGTGTTAAATCACAAGATCTTGGAGGCCAATAAAAAGGTCCAAAACGTGAAATAAGCCGGTCACCAAACTTGTCTTTCAATAAATCGATTGTGGCACGAGCTGTGTGACATGTTGCGCCGTCTTGTTGAAACCACAGCTTCTGGACATCATGGCTGTTCAATTCAGGAATGAAAAAAATAGTAATCATGGCTCTATACCGATCACCAGACAGTAACGTTGTGGCCATCATCATTTTTGAAGAAGTACGGACCAATGATTCCCCAGCCCATAAAACGCACCAAACCGTCAGTTTTTCTGGTTGTAACGGTGTTTTGACATACACTTGAGAATTATCTTCACTCCAAATGCGGCAAGTTGGTTTGTTGACGTAGCCATTCAACCAGAAGTGCGCTTCACCGCTAAACAAAATTCGTATTCCGCACAGAACCATTATTTTCGAAATAAAATTGCACTATTTGCAAGCGTTGTTCAGGCGTGAGTCTAATCACGATGAATTGCCAAACCAAACCAAGAATAAATCACTTCTCAGCTGTTGAATCGGTCGCCATCTTCAAGAGTAATGCCAACTTAAAGTTCTATACCTCTAAAAAAACACCTATTAGTACGCCCATGTTAGCTTGTAGGCCCTTTGGAGCTGGGTATTGTTCGTTAGCGATTTGGTTTGAACCTGAAGACGGTAGGATTTCTCCAATGTAATTAAAATGTTTGACTTGCAGAAATTCACCATATTTTGTGATTAAAGGGGATTTATTTTCAAGGGGTTTTTCAATGTATTTGGTTTTATCATAAGAAATTTGTAACACGGCTTACTGCACTATTTGATGTAGGTTTTCTACGGCGAAAATCGCTTCATTTCTTTTGTCTGTAATAATTATCGTCTGCGAAAGACAGACATTTGAAATTTATTCGATTTGTTTTCTTGATTCCCACTTGTATGCCCTTTAAGTCTCATTCTCTAATCATCTTTTCTAAAACAATTTTGAAAAGGATTGGTGAAAAACCTTTTCCCTGTACACTCCGGTTTTGATTTCAAAGGGTTCTGATACTGATACCCATGAATTTTACTTTTGAAGTTGTACATGTAAGTGTCTGTTCTACCATTGTTCTTGTTTTTCGAACGCTCTCAAATTCTTTCATGATTTTGAAAAGGGTTTGTGATCGAACGAATCATATGCTTTCTTGAAGTCATTGAATGAAGTTATTCATTTCAGTTGAACGTATTTTATGATTTGAGTTTATGTAGTAAATAAACACTGAAGCTTGAAAATGGGGTAACACCCCAAAACAATTGTCAAGCTATTAATATAATTTTCATGAAACCAAGCCAAGTGTTTTTATTGAATGAAATGATTTTTTTCGATTAGGGTAGTGAAGCGTTTAATGTAAAATAATTTATGCGAAACTTCATATTTCATAAAAAATGAGAAATGATTTTGTGGAAATAATGAATGTTGAGTACATAAAGACAGAAGAACTTTGACATTTAGTGAATATCAGACATTTAGTGAATATCGAATCTTCTCCTGTTATAGTGAGCTATTTCAAAACCTTTTGAATGGTAAAAATATCAACATTGATGTAATTGCCATCAGAGAATATTTCGTTTAAATTTGTGCAATGAATAGTTCAACAGTTTAACGGTTGAATAAGTTCGACATTCCTTTGTGAAAAAGGCAGTCAGCAATTTTCGATACGGGTAGGTACTTAACCTAATTGACATTGACATATCTGAAACACATTAACATGTAGCAGTAACTGCCTTCGAGTTTATCTTGTTGTTTTCTCATGTCTACATCGTTCGACGTTGCTTACGAAAAAAAAGGACAGGAATAAGGAAAGAATAACAGATAATCAAACTTTAAATTGAACTCCCGTATTTAAAAGTTTTACTGTCAAGTTAAACTATTAGTTTTCTAGCCGAACGACCGAACCCGAATATTTGTGTGTATGTTAAGTCCACTGGCATAACAAATGCCCGAACTTTCCGAAAGTTTCGTTATTTGTTAGAAAGCCGTGGGGGAAGCTTCGTTCCGTTTCCGGAAGTTGGCCGGCCCCGTCCAAGTTCCGGTTCGGAACGGAGGAATATTGGCAAGATCTCAAACACTATATAAAAGCTTATGGAGTACGCTCGAATTATTCCGCTATCTCCTTCTCTTTTTGACAGATATTCTTTCCATTTGATGCAAATCTACATCAACTTATATACATATAATACATTTTATTGACAAATTTCATGTAATTATTTTTTTTCAATTCAGAGAAGGACAATTTAGGTTTTTTCTTCTTCCTTTGAGATTGGGAATTGAATTTTAGCTATACGAGGGTGGGGTGAAAAGTTTTTGGCCAGACCAAGACATGTCGCCCCTAGGTCTACTTTTGGAGCAGCTTCATACAGTTCCTTTTTTACGTAGCTTATATGTAAGGTTTCAGCCCAATCGCTACGTTAGTTTGCGTTTGAGAGCACAATGCGCGAGACGCTTCCGTTGTTTTCGTGAAAATGGAAAAATTGGAGTCTGGCTGTCATCAAATATTTCTATTTGAAAGGTTTCACACCAAAACAAATTAAAGAAGAGATGCATTCAACACTAGGAGACTCCCCCCATCATATTCAACTATTAGCAGTGGGTTTCTGAATTCAAAATGAGTCGTGTGAGCACTTCGGACGAGTCTCGCTCAGGATATCCCGTTGAGGTCACAACTTCAGAAATTATTGAGAAAGTCCATCAAATAGTATTGGAAGACTTCAGATTGAAAGTGCTTGAGATAGCGGAGACTTGTAGGATGTCAGCTGAACGTGTGCGAAATATTTTGCACAACCATTTGAGAGTGGAAAAGCTGTGTGCAAGATGGGTGCCGCGTTTGTTACCGCTTGACCAAAAACTGATTCGAAAAAATATTTATACCGAAAATTTGGAGCTGTATAGGCGTAATCCAAATGAATTTTTGCGTCGATTCATAACTGTTGATGAGACCTTGGTTCACCATTACACTCCTGAAAATAAAGAAGAACAGTGAGTTGCAAAGGGAGAACCAACTCCAAAGAAGGCAAAAACAATTTCATCGGCAAATAAGTTCTGGGCTACTGGTTTTTGGGATGCGAGAGGAATTATATACATTGATAATCTTCAAAAAGGTTGAGACTCACTGACCAATACTACGTAGACTTATTTCAACGTTTGAAGGACGAGGTGCAAACAAAACGACCTCATTTGGCGAAGAAAAACCTTTTGTTTCATCGCGATAACGCTCCAGTGCATTCGTCGATTGTTGCCATGTCCAAAATCCACGAATTGAAGTTTGAATTGATGCCGCATCCTCCCTACTCTCCAGATTTAGCCTCCAGCGGTTATTACCTGTTTTCTAACCTCAAAAAATGACATAGCAGTAAAAAATTTGAGAGCAACCAAGAAATTATCGAAACTATAAATCAGTATTTAGAACAACTTGGCGAATCTACGTTTAAAACTTATATAACTGAATTAGAACACCGTTATGAGGAATGTATTACTGTTGATGAAGATTATGTTGAAAAGTAAAAAAAAAAAAATTTAAAACATCGTTTTCTTGGTCAGGCCGGAAACGTTTCGCCCACCCACTTTGGTGGTTTTTTCATTTGGAAAAAACTTTCTCCCAGAAAATTGGTCTTAATTCCTCAGTGTTTGTGTTGATTGATAATGGCTTCGATATCACTCCTCAGAGTTTTCTTGTTCACCTTTCGTATGTACTTATGTCGAAGAAATCAGATTTGAAATATGTGATAAGGAAATATCTTTCTGATGAAAAATAATAAATTAAAGTTAACACACTTGGCTTAAGTTCCACTAAATATATTAAAAACTCTACATATGTTTCGGGTGGTTAACCCAGTATCAAGAGTATACAATATTACCGAATTAGAAGTAATATTGCATACTCTTGATGATGGGTTAACAACTCGAAACATATGTAGAGTTTTCAAAGTACCATACGTATATTTTGATATTATAATTTTAAAACGAACGGACTCGGAAAGGAACGACTTTGAGTGACTCCCAATAAAAAATAATGTTGAGAAAAAAATTCAAAAAAACATTCTATGATGAGCATCTCGAATTAGCTGAAAATTGAAATTATGTTTCATAATAATGCAAAATCTGCAATGTAAATTGAAAGCTGTACTCAAACTCCGATGATAAAAGTTACCATAATAGGTTGTAAACAAGGTAATTTCTATAGTTTATGATGAAGGTACGAGTATAACGCGAACTTACTCTTTCAACGTCATAGACATTTGATTGTACTCTGTGAAATATTTTTCTTTTTGAGCTTCCATACTTTGCCACTCATCTTGTACATTTTAATATCTATAGACTTTTAATTTTTACTTGTTGTAAATTTCTAATTTACGAAAAAATATCTCTTTTATTCTTGGAATAGAATTAACATATCTAATGTCGTATTTTCAGTATTTTGAATCTTTCGCAATTCACATTGTACAGATAAAATTTTCATTGGTCCCAGTATGTTAGATAAATTTCACATATACTTTCACATACTCCTATTTACGTATTTAGTAACATTAAAAATGTCACGGTCAGTTTATAGTTTTTTTTTGCCTGCAGTATTAATTTACAGTTTCAAAAAAACTATGAAACAAAACTTTTGTTTTAATCAAACGAAAATTGTCTTCACTCTAAGAGATGGAAACGTTTGTAATATAATGAAGGGTGTTATATACATATAACACTTGTTATATACATTGAAATTCAAAGTAAATCCAAAAAACTTTCAGATATTATTTCGAGCCCAAATAAATATTATATCAAGTAAATAACTATCTTTCAATACAATAAGATTACTAAAAAAAGCATGCTTTCTAAAAAAGAATACACCGGGCCATGGCTAAAATAATTTTCGAAGTTGATCAGTTATAATGACTGAAAAAAATTATTCGATATATTTCTAAGTAACAGAATAATCCAACAAATTAGATTAATGTCATAATGATACACTTCACGCAACAATAAATTTCCGAATTGAAAAGAGTATACCGCAAATAAACCTACAACTCTATTAATAAAATAAAATGAAGCGCAGTAAAATTGCATTCAAATTTTACGCGCAATAATGCAGAAACTAGAAACCATAAAATTTTATACATATTGTTTGACAAAATTGGGTTTCTACTTCTACACGAGAAGAATAAGTATGGGAATAAGAAGCGAAAACACATAATAAGACAGTTGTTGGTTTTTATTAGTTCACACCAGTCTTCTATAATGTAGAAAGAATATGCAGGGAAACAAATCCTTGTTCGTTGACATTTTATAGGACATCTGTGATTCCATAAGGATAAAACTCACGTCGCCTGAGGCCGTAAAGACCACTGGACCAATAGTTGTGGAGGTGAAAATCCGGGCATTAGGGTTTTCCAGTTTTCCACTATTTATTGCTACACGTTAGTTTGCCGGTTCAAAAGTTTACTTCATGAGTCCGACTGGTAACTATTGAGGCTATGAGTGACATTAAAGAATAATATTCTTTTCCATTTTAGTACAGCTATATTTCTATTTTTTACAACTATTTTCTGTAATTGAGTATATACCTGTTGAGAGTAAAGAACTTATTTATTTGAAATTCAAATACCAATTTTCTATAATGACCTATTTTCTCAAAATTTCCTCATAAAATAATATAAATAGCTAGAAAATCAATAAAATTTTTGAAACTATACTTGAAAAATGTTTTTCTTATTGTAATAAGATACAAAAAAATTTTGTCAACTATTGAGGAAATATTTCACACAAAAAATATACTGTGCTTGGTTGCTAGTAAAAATAAAACAAAATTTAACTACACATTTCTTGGAAGGAAGGAAGGATATAATTCACCAATTTGAATTTTAATATCCAATAGTTTTCAGTACCTACCTATATATATATATATATATATATATATATATATATATATATATATATATATATATATATATATATATATATATATGTATCAATATTATAACTACCACTAGTTTTTTGTTTTTTAAAATCTTTTATTATTTTTAGTTCTCAAAATTATTCAAACAGGTAATGTCTGAAGGAACAGAATTGAGTTTTTTTAGGTAGTTTTTCTTTCTTTTATGTGGATTTTAATTTTGTTTTTCATATTGAGCATGTGGTGCATGTGTATGTTACACTAAACCACTCCACCTGTTTTAATTGTTTGAATTATTTGAATTTATTTAATTTGTTTTTCATGCTGAAACTTGTGAAATAGTTTTTTTTTCGTTTTATTTAGAAATTGTGATTGCACGACTTTTAAGCACATAATATTAGTTTAAACAAATATTATTGACACGGTATTCAACAAGAAGTGAAGTAAAACTATTGATATCACGAAAAGAATATTGATTTATAATTAATTCATAAATTAATTCCAATTAATAATCTCCGGAAACTGACATTCGAAATATGTGGGTTTCCATATGTGTAAAAAAGTGAAGAACTGCTTTTAATATACTCCCATCTAGACCCCCATGTCATAAGAAATAAGAAAAATAAAGACTTCCTGTCCCCTTAGGCTGCTCAGGTAACACGTGAGGGAACTACTAATGTTTAATACTTTCCCAAACATCACACATATTAAATTTTTACTCAATATTCATCTATAAAGTACATTTTACATTTCAATAAATGTTAAAAAACGAATAAAAATTAATTAAAATAACTGATTGTGTATTAATATTTCAGTTAGTAAAAAGTGGTACTGTTCAGGGAATTTCCATTTTTTTTTTGCTTGACTTTGCCAAATACCCCAAATAACTCGCTGTTCACCACATCATTAGATGCCCCTACAAGCATCAACACCTGAAATCTAATCCCATTGTGATGGTCAATGCGGTGACCAGAAAACAAGATCAAAACTGGAGCGTGGCAATGTCAGAGGTCAGATGTTGCGGTTCAGGGAAGAGCAAGTGGATTATATTGTGGTCCAGCAGGCTCAGTGTAGGAATTCAGGGGTGCGAAGATTAAATTCGGATCATGTTATTCTCCCCTTACAAAGGTCAAGCATAACATCACACGCGTTTGGAATTTTTGTGTACAGCATCATGGTACATATTGAAATTCAGGTTTTTATCTTATTGAGGGGGAATAATGCACGATTGTGGAGTTGCTGGAAGTTTAAATGGATGAACAGGTGGTACTTGATGTGTAATTCGATATTTTAAAATGCAAAACACTTGGTTGATACATTCGTTATATATATTCTGATATTGTATTCGATAATATAAAAACTCTCGATAATGGATTGGTTGCCCGAAACATTTACTGAATCGAATCATTCCATGGAATTCAACGAAATATTTTGAAATCTTTGATCGGTTCACAATATTTCACTTACTTTTGTGCGGAATGTCGAAAGGAAATATTGATATTGCATGGTTCTTAGTTTGAATATACAGAAATCCATTTGAAATTATAACTTATAATTCGGCACCTCTGACTCTTCATCTGAATATTTATACTATTTATATTCCTCATAGATATAAATATAAATAGAAAGATAGATATTTATTGATGCAATTCGAATTGTTACATTTTCAGCACAGGTACACAAACAGTTTCAATTAGAAGAAATAAAAGGAAGAAAAGTAAAAAAGAGGTAATTTAATATCCAGTAGAGAATCTGTTAAAAATTCATCACATGAGTAGTAGAATTAAAGCCTTTATTCCTTATTTTCAAAATTGGTGAAATTTTGGTGACACATAGATTACTAAAAATGTATCCTTGAGCACACCAATGTTCCCTGAAAAAAAAACAACAATTAATAACATGGTAGCATTGGTATATAAAAGAATTTCATCAATAGTGAAGAATACTCCAACAAACAAATAGGTACGAGTATATACGAAAGGACGTATAGTACCCAAAAATGTAACTTGGTAATGAAAATTCGTAATTAGTATATTGGTATATTAAGTATTATGAGTAAATATATATTAGTACATTTGGTATATTTCAGAAATATCAATCTTATTTCTTTTTCAATGAATAATTAAGATCAACGAGCGTTTTACTGAAACGATTGTTTTATTTATTATATGAAAATTATATTTGTAATATATAATAATATAATAAGATAAGTGTAATTATGTAAACAATTAATACAGAAGCAAAAAGGTAACGGTAAAACACGACGAGAACCGGTAACTTGTATATTGCTTATAAAGATTTTGTATTATTTTAAGTTAAACGTGTACAGCTCACCCCAATTTTAACAGTGCACTTCTGATGAAAAGCAACAAGCTCGAAACAGGTACAGACACATGCTTTGTATATATATATATATATACATATATATATATATATATATATATATATATATATATATATATATATATATATAATAGGTAATTCTTCGACCGTACGATACTTATGTAGAATTTAGGTAAGGGGAAAAATCGGTCTGATGAAGCGTTTAAAAACTCATTTATTCATAACAATTCTCGATATTTCTACACTTGTTTGTGTCTTCTTCAGGAGAAAAAACAAGAATTAGAGTTTATGCAGTGATAATAACAGAACTAACATTATTCCACAAACGTCTCTTATTTTGTTTCGACTTGTACCCTACATGCTGCTAAACTGTTGTTTAGCAACATGTTTAGCTCCAGTTTAGCACCAATTCTAGCAACATGCAGGGTACAAGTCGAAACAAAATACGAGACGTTTTTTGAATAATGTTAGTTCTGTTATTATCACAGCATAAACTCTAATTCTTGTTTTTTCTCCTGAAGAGGACACAAAAAAGTGTCGAATTATCGACAATTGTTATGAATGAATGATTTTTTCACTTTCCCGATTATTCCCGTTACCTAAATTCTACATATATATATATATATATATATATATATATATATATATATATATATATATATATATATATATATATATATATATGTATATATATATATATATATATATATATATATATATATATATATATATATATATATATATATATATATATATATATATATATATATATATATATATATATATATATATATATATATATATATATATATATATATATATATATATATATATATATATATATATATATATATATATATATAAATATATATATATTTCCAAATATTCTGATTATGCAAGGGAAATACGTTCAGCTGTACGAAATAGCTGTAAGAAATAATTGGAAAAAACTGCGTAGTTGAGTGATTTTCACTATAATTTAGTCAAACATGACAATATTGTTTCGCCGAACAGTGGCTTCATCAGATGTGATGATAAACTGTCATCTAGATGTAGTTGTTAGATTTTTATCAAGTATCGGCCCAATCGATTCGTGAGATATAAGAAAAATTATCACTACATTATGGAGAATTCAAATTGATTATTTTCAACGGCCCAAATCGAAGTTACAATAAAATTTATCGGGAAATGTGGTTTATACAACCTTGTGTAGTTTACACATCTAGAAAGATTAACAGTTTCATCTAATTTCACTACAATTAAATTGGTAATTATATTTAAGTATTTGCAGCATTAACACTATTACATGAAAATGTAAAAATTGTACCATGTGTCAATGACCAAGTAGTCGAGACACGTTAATTCAAATAAATAAATAAATTGATTATATTTTGTATTAACAATATTTGTTTATAAATTCTTCTCTTATTTTTATTCTAATACTATAAATATTGGTATCCAAGATTAGAATTAACATTAGATAATTATGTAAATCAGAAATTATCAAGAATCTCCACACAGAAACTGGTGTGGCAAACTAAATGTGTTATAAAATAAAGAATCGATGAATAATTTGTGTAGCCCAGCACACATTCCGTCTGCTGTTGGACAAATAACAGACTAGCTGTATAGAGCTGCAATGAAATATTGAATTTTTTCACCCCTCCGTTCATGGAACTGCCTGCACGTATAATAAGCGATTCAGTTTGTGTCCGGCATTGCAGCACATGTTCGACCCCTAAAGATGAGTAAGGGTCGAAGCGTCGGGACGTCCAGACGGACGCGGGGATCGAAATCGACGTCCAGCCTGCCGCTAACCTAATGGCCGTGCTCTACCCACGAAATGATCGCTCCGTGGCTGGAATGACAAACGGTCACGGCTGCTTTTAATGGCCTTACTTTCAACGTAGTCTGCAGCAGCGCCGTACTGGAACAGAAGTTCGCAGGTGGACTGTTCGATCCTTAAAACCCTTTCTGTAGGGGTAATTGAAATTGTTTCTGCTGAGAAATACGAGAGTAAAAAACCGACTTCAGTTTAATGCAAGTTTCGTCTGAGCAAAGATTTAGATATTAAATGAATGAAACTTAATGAAATGACTTAAAAACTAATTTTTAGTAGATATTTTTTTTCAAGGGTTTGGAATGTTCAACCCTTTCTTTTTATGAATCAAAAAACTTATTCAACTGTGATTCTAGACCAATTATGAAGTTATTGAAAGAAATCTGAATCATATTCATAATTTTTGTCAGCAAATAAGACGCAAGAATTATGAGTGAAGCTCACATATTAATGGAAAAGTTTGGATGATGAAAAGCTTAGTTTTCTGAACTGGTTAACAATGATAAGAATATGATTGATACCGTTTCTTGAAATCCAATGCATCTTGGATAATGGCACGATGACCCATGCTTTGAAGTTCGAGAAGATATGGATTGCATAATAGTTATTTTCCCAAGTATACTTGAAAATTGAAACTACCCAAATATACTTGATTCTGTAACTAAAACTAGCAAATGAAATGAACTTTATATATTAATTATATTACTAGTAAAAATAGACCTCACCTAATGCTCTCGAAGGTTCTTAAAGCTGAAAATATCAAAAATAGGTTTTATCAGTTCTTACAATAGGTTGAAGATTTGAAAACATATCTCAGTCACTGAAAACTTTTATGTTATTCAGTTGAATTATTTCATTGTATTCGAACTACAAATTTCCATTAAACATTCAAATGAGAATGTCTCATAAATGCAATGCAAACTAAACTGTTTTTAAATAATGAAAAATTCAGTCGAAAACAGTAATGCAACTTTACGTATCATGTCAACATTCCTGAAATTTTTGAAACATTTCCATGTCATTGTTCATCTGAAGCATCAATTCAGTATTATCACTTTTTTCGGGCCTTGAACAACACTTGAACTTTTGATTTACACTTTATTGACAACATAGTACGACGCGTTTCGTCGTTACAAACGACTTCTTCAGATGCAAACAGTTACTACGAAAACTCGTCATGCTATGTTGTCAATGAAGTGTAAATCGAAAGTTCAAGTGTTTGAATGTTAGTTTATATTAAATTATAATGGATTTACATCTAGTAAACGCCCGTACTATTAAATACTCTAATTTTATAGTACACATAAGCTAAAAATGCTGTTTCTTCATCAACATATGTTATTAACGCTGTTTTCGATATGTTAGCAAGGTAACAGAATGATGACATTCAGAAAAGAAAAACTCCTTCTAAATAGTCCGAGAAGTCATTACGAAATTGAGAAACAATAAACATTCTACAAAATTGATTAAAAAGTGATTTTGATCAGTGCAACTCAAGCACTAAAAATTGTCAGTGACTGAAATAAAACATGACATGTTGAAGCCAGATTTATGTAGAGCCAGTAAGTTTTTCAACTATATGTAACGGTATCTGGTGGACTATGAACTAATGTTATGGTATTTTAGTGTATTATGTTACGGTAGAGAACATATTAGAACTCTGTGATCCTTGTATCATTCTGTGATCCCTCTTATAGTATTTAAGGCAAGACATACTATTTTAACCTCCTGTTCTGTTTGTTTATGTTTTGGACGAAGAGCTCAATATTAATATTCAATCGACATTTAATTCTCGATTTTTGTTTTGCGTTTGTTGTATTCTATAATTGAGTTGATATTGTATTTATTGAATAAATCCTTGTTTCAACTTTAAAACATTCATCGAGAGTCATTGACTATTAAATAAAAGAGAAAAATTAAATGTAGTTATAAGAAAGTCTGTATTATGGATTGAAACCATGTACCTAATATACGTTTTCATTTCATAATTAAAAAGAAATAGCGTTAACTCCAAACATATAAAGCTACAATGGATTGTAAAAAAAATCAGAAGTGCTTTGAAGATCGTTGAGTTCCATCATATTTAGTTGATGCTGACGAAAGGATATCAAGGTATTGTGCTGGAAATTAGTTTGAAATACATTAGGCCCTTTCAGGTTTACAAATGGAGAACGTTTGAACCCGAGTTGCAGAAATCCCTTTATAAATTAGTGTGCGGTCGAAGAGCATACTAATCTATTCTGGACAATAAGGATGGAGTTGTGTTTACTTTGCGGCGTTCCCGCTCCATTCTTGGAACGCTCCGGGGCCCGGAGTTTCACCGGACCGAGATTGACGAGGTACATTAGCAAATGGACCCTCCCGCCCCCGTTTTAGGCTTTATCCCGCCATCGTCCCATTCTAAATGGACAGCTGATCTTGGACAATGTATTTTCCCACCTCATTCCTGACAGTTATAGACGGAAATGGGCTTTTAGGACCCGGAAACTCTCACGTTCACCGAAAACTCGATTATAGCATCCAATTTTTTGGTAGTAGATTTATTTTGCATGATCTGAGCATCAATACTTGTACAATTAAGTGCAATTTCTCATAAATGTTAGAAGGTTTCCTTTTAAGACATTTGTAGAAGGTTTTGGGGGTTCCTGAAAATCGTTGGAGGTGTTTATTATTCTTTGTATATCTATATATCAATTTTTTCATTGGAATTTTTTTCTGTGAATAGTTTAACGAAAATTTGTCAGTAATACAGATCACAGAAGTTGAAAAATTAAATTTTTTCCATCATTTCGCTCTTTATTTTATCTTTTTCCCAAAATTTCGAGAAAAATTATTTTCAATGGTTGTCAGTAATGAAGAGACAGAAGAAAGGCAATAATCAAATTAAACAAATGCTCTGTAGATCAAACATTTCAAAATTTTGAGGAACCAATGACACCCTGAAATACGATCATAATATCAAATAAATACGAAATAATATCAAAATAATACAATACATAACACAACTTACAATGTAATATAACCTACATAAACACTAAATAACCTAAAAGCACGAATCCAGTTTCAACAATAGTTTCAGTACCTGAGAATATTGTAAACTAAAGGGAAATTTTAGAAATGCTTTTTATATGTAAAATTCGGGAGGTAGTATCCATGAAAGATATTTAATATCCCACTTCAATTTTATTGATTTGAAGAATTCATCTAATAAACAATAATAAAACAACGCACCACAATTAAATAAACCGTAAAACCCTTATTATCAGACGTTTTTCAGAGGTTTCAGAAAAATAGAAGGCAATTTAAATTTTAAAAAAATATAAAATTTAGCAGTTATAGGGACTGCCAATTGAAGTGAGAAATTGGAACTTTCAGTATTAAAATTTAAAATTTCATAATGCTTAAATTAAAATTATCAACATAAATTCGATTTAAACATCTACGGACACTCTAAGCAACAATATAGATACAATTTATTCGAAATAACAATTAATATACAGCATATTATTCATGGATAGTATTCTTATTTACATAAAGTTCGGTGAACTTGATTTTTATCATTATTTTCATTGTTTGCATCATTGTCATCATTAATTTCAACAATGCTAAGACGTTTTGTACTTTCAGTTACTTCATTGTGTTCTAAAAAAGATACAATAGGCTTATGCTAACTAAATAATAGGAAAATACCTGTCGACATATGTGAAATTATTGTTGTTCAAATCAGTAATAATGCCACATTCTGAATATTTCTCAACATTGTTATTTGGTTTGACTAAAAAAAAATTAAAAAATACAAAAGTTACTGAGTAGAGCTATGCGAACAATTTTAACGTGCAATAGGTAAACCCCTGTTAAAATTATGCTGAACTCTTTGGAACTAATGCCTGTTAAAGAAAGAATACTGATTGTTTCATACTTAAAATAAAAAATCAGTTGCTTCCATGTAATGTAATAAAAAATGTAACATAACAGGTAATGTGCATCTGGTATAATACTAGAAATACTGATAGTTTCTCCAAGGTTGTTAGCTCTCTAAATCTAAAAATAGCATATACTATGTCGGATTTAAGGCTTTCAATAATTTACCAATTATATTGAAAACTAGTACTAGTATTAAGAAGCGTGATCTAAGAAAGTATATTTTAAATAATGAGATAGGTATGTAATTAAAAATTGACAGTTCAAAATATGAAAATTTTTTGTATAGCTTCAGCTGAATAAATATTATTATTATTATAAGTGTGAATTTATCAAAGTATAATACGTTAGCTGTATGAGTACAGATATACTGCTATAAGCATGTCGGTGACGAAAACGCATCAGATTTCACTCATCCAAAAAGAGTCAAACGCGTTTATTTCAAGGAGCAGAATGTCGGTGACGCGAACCCATAAGATCTTCCCCTACCAAAAGTGCTCATCGAGGATGGAGAAGTTTTCGCTTCAAGAATATTTCTTTATTTCGAAGGTTTTGTTAGTTGATTTTACTTTGCTAAACTTTGGAGCACTTCTAGAGAAGAATATATGAACCCTTTCAATTTTTGTTGATACGTTTAAATACGTTTTCCCCTGATGAATTCACATTTAATTCCGAAAATATAAGGAAATAATGTATCTCAGTTAATTTTTGACGAATGAATATGTTATACAAATGATATTATGTTTCATTTTCGATGAATTGTCATTATATGCCATAACGCGCAGATATCACGTAATCTAAACCAGAAGTAACATCAGATCCATAAAAAGCGAATAAACTCCAAGAAAATAACAGTGAAGGAGTGCCACAGGAACAGATCTGTTATAAGGTCAGTAAAAATGGTCTAGGGAATGGTAATTCTGAAAATCAAAGAACGAAACGCCCTAATTTATATGCTAAGGGTGTGCGGAATGATGTGGCATCCGCTTTTATTGCTTGATCAGAATATAACATTACATCGAAATGTTCTGGATATGTTATTTTCAGCTATTCCACCCGATACTATAAAGAAAATTTCTTTCAGAGTAACTAAAGTTTTAGGACTTTTGCATTCAGCTCACGAAACCTTCGAAGTTTATATATTACGGTAATATCGAAGGGACATGAAACCCTTTTTATGGGACAGTGTTGAAATGAGATAAATAATTTGCCGCTACGTAAGTCAAGGTGACTTCTATTTTGCATTTGATGGCCCAATATTTGAACGACTGAAGTATATGTTAAATTTGACAAAGTATTCTTCACAGTTATAAATATAACCCGATGTATATGTTAATATCATTTGAAATAATGGCTGATTTTTCAAGCGTAGTTTTTTTTAAATCGGATAAAACACTCAATTTGCATCATATATTCAAGATTTTTACTGCATTTCATAACTTGGCCTTTGCCATTCACATTCTAAACATAACTTTATGCAAATCTTGTCCGCGGTTCTGTATAAAATGGTCCATTTGGAAGGTCCAATTTTGCTTCACTTTTTCGAGCATTTCGGCCTGTATCCCACGAACTACGCGTGTTATGTTATCCTGTAAGGCTTCAATCGTGTTCGGCTTATCCACATACTCTAACGACTTTACATAACTACACAAGAAATAATCAAAACGCGTCGATTCGTATGATCTTGGCGGCCAATTCACAGGGTCATTTCGAGAGATAAGCTGCTCACCAAATACATCCTTCAACATGCCCATTGTTTCACGAGCTGTGTGGCATGTGTCACCGTCTTGATGAAACCTCATGTCAACCAAGTTCAACTCGGCCAACTGGGGCAAAGAAAATTGCGTATCATGGCTCGATATCGTTTGCCGTTGACGGTAACTTGGATTACCGTGGTTTCTTCCACGGTCGTCTTTGAAGAAAAATGGATCGATGATGCCACCAGCCTATAAACCACACCAAACTGTCGTGTTTTCGGGATGCATCGGTAATTCTTGTATGGCATGTTGCTGTTCATCACTCCAGTTTTTTTTATTTACATATCCGTTAAGCCAGAAATGAGCATCATCGCTGAACACAATTTTTCAATAAAACAGCGGATTTTCATTAAGCTGTTCTAAGGCACATTCACCAAGAATTAGACGTTGTGGTAGGTCATTCGGCTCAGTTCTTGCAGAAGTTGAATTTTATACGTTTTCAAACCCAAATCAACACGTAATATTTTCCATGTGCTTGAGTAACACATGCCCAATTGTTGAGAACGGCGACGAATTGACATTTCACGATCCTCGTGAACACTGTACGCTACGGCTGCAATACTCTTTTCATTACGCACTGTACGTATGCGAGACAATGGTTTAATGTCCAACAGGGTAAACTTGGTGCGAAATTTGGTAAAGTAAACAGCACGAATTGTTGATTCAGCAGGTCGATTATGACGACCATAATATGGTTGTAACAAACGATACACATTTGTCGCAGAGCACCGAATTAGAAAGTAAATTTCAATTATTTTCAATCATTGCTCGTTTCTGAGTCTTTCCATGATGAAATGGCAGAGTATACTGAAAACTCTTCACTTTGACAGATGGCGTTTGGATGCCATTACCAACCAGTGCCGCCAACCTGAAAAACTTAACTCTCAAAAAATCACCAGCTAGTTGAAGAATAAACTAAGATTAACTTTGATTTATGATTTTTTCTCAAGAATGAGGAGGATTCATTGCTGTTGCAATGTATCGAAAACAAGATCAAACCTTACGATAGGATAATCCCAACCGATGTTATTTACCTTAATTCAGCCAGAGCGTTTCACAAAGTGACGATAAGATGACTATTAGTAAGTTTTAACATATGTTTTCGTGGAAACCTGTTGGCGTGGATTAAGCATTTCCCAACAAATAAAACCTCCAATGTGACAGTAGGCAATTCTTCTACTAGAGAGAGAAGTGCCACAAGTGGGGTACCACAAAGTTCGAGTCTTTGTTCATTACTATTCACTATATTTATAAGTGATTCAGATCAGATGCAGATCCAGTGTTTTGAGTCACCTTACTTTGATAATGAGCTGTTGAAAGATCAGTCTTGATAAGGAGTTGACCACTCGAACGATGTCGACAATTCAACGTTATTAATTATATTATCATAAAAATAGTAATTGTTGAATATCTTCTTCGTACACCTTGAACTTGGTTACGCTATTTCGTTGAGATACAACAAGCTCGAAACACGTGGCACGTTGCTTTCAATAGCGGCCTTTATCGATAATTGTACTTTTGATATAACTACGCATAACTCTAATCTTTGAAACACAAATTTCCGAATATAAAGTTATTCGAAAATGTTGCTGTTATTATAAGAATGAACATAAACGGCAATGAAGAGATGGTTTCTCATTTATTTGGTCCGTTTTATCGAAATTATTTATTGAGAACTGTAGAGTCAGAAACTCCTAGCGTCCATTCTTTACCATTCAATAGAAATGAAAGGAAATGTCATCAAATTGAATTGGCTCTCCAAGAACTCCACAATAGCTTTTCAGTCCGACTTGAACAATCGCAGGAAATTTGATCAGAACCCCTTATTCACTTTATTTAAACAAACTGCCCACATTATTTTACAGCTTTGTTCCTGCATCAAAGCCTTTTACCTTTCCTCATCCTTTTGACGGCGGTATTTTATATCGAACAATATCCGCAGTAAGAACAATCTGATGGAGTTGAAAATTCCAACATCATTTAACTATATTTTTCTAATATTGAAAAAATAATATACGGATTATATAATGGACATCTAAATTCTTAAAAATTTTTAAAAAACTTGAAGAAATTTTGATAATGAGTTTACCTGCCCGAAGGATATGTCCAGCAGGTATGTAGCCAGGATTCAACTTCAGGGGTGTCAAATCAGGGATATACCTCACAAAATTGATACTTAATGTTTCAAATTTGAGCAATTAAGCATTCTGTCTTTAATTATTCATTAAAATAATCATATTGATATTCATTTGAAAATACTTTACGTGTTGTGTGAAGAATTGATTAAAATTATACTGGATTTCAGTTTTCTTTATACGAGAAAAGTTAAAGAAGGAGGAATATATTTTTAATTCGAACTATGGGCATTGAATTACCTTGTAAATCATTTTTCATCGGGGACATTTATAACGAAAAGCAATTCGATAGGAACTTCATTACAAACCTGAACTTTATCAATCGGTGAAAATGAAGAATAATATTGTGTTTCTGTAAAAATGTGATTTTTCGACTCTCTCTATCTTTCAATCATGTCAAAAAGACATGTTCGATTCAGAATTTTCCACACACAATTATAAACCTGCCAATTTTGTACGAAACTACGCACTTAACTTGTTGTAAACACTTTCTTACCCTATTCGATAGAGTTTATATTGTTTGTTCGATAGAGGGAGCTTACGTGAGTAGTTCACTAAATGATTCCCATATTTGGAATGGATAGTGTTGTGGTGCGTTTAGAAAGAACATCGAAACCTAATTGTTTCGATACATGCTTCTGATGATTCTCATAACGGAAAGAAACCGCGCTGTATGGTGTTTTCAACAAGTTCGATGTACTAAGAAACGCACTAAATATTCGTTCATTAAATAAGAGGTTGTATGTATTTTCGTTGAAAACATTTCTGTAGACAGTTCCCTGAGATTTTTATTTGAAATATTTCTATATTTCGATGAAGTATCTCAGTATTGACTAACTATTTAATCTCGAAACTAGTTATCCTTTAACGATAATGCATAGGAGTATTCCTACACCCCACAAAAATGTGAGGTATTTGAAAAAAATAGGCGCTGATTTTGTCACCTGTCTTACCATATTCGAGACGGTTTATCTTGTTGTTTCTATAGACGTTGTTCATGTTAATAGTGTACTGAAAGATGTTCATCTCATTTTGAAGAGATAGGACCTTGATGCGTTCTGAAAGAGTTTCGAAGCTTGTTTGTTTGGATGCATGCCACTGATGATTCCCATATTATGATGAAACAGCGCTGTACGATATTTCCATCAAGTTCGATGTTTTTCGAAACGTAATAAATACTCACAAAAAGTGAAAGGTTGTGTTTTAATTAACAACATTTTCTGTAGAAAGTTTACTGAGAGTATTATTTCAAATATTTTGATATCGTCTTAACTATAAATCCCAGTATAGTCTATACCTTTATGACTATATAACGACTTATCCGCCGAGTTACAACCTGATCAATTGAATAAGTTTCAGTACTTTATTTTCTCATAGAGTACTTTCTAATTCTACAAACTGTAGATCTATTTTCCTGATATTGACAATTGGGACGTTATTTCTCGGTATAGCGAGGAATTGACTCCGAAGCTATTTCACCATAAAACAGTGAGACGGTATGTTTTCCTTGGAATTAGGCAGTTTTCCGAATATGAAAACCCATGACATTTCAAATCGTCTCAAGTAGCGTCGCGGCGTCTGTTTAGATACAGTTTTTGTTTAGATAATAGAGCGGTGGCCCTGGAAGAAGGCAGTATCTCGTTCCACTTAAGTACACAATAAATATCTGGGAATAGGCCAGCCCAAACATACATCAGCCGTCAGGGAAATGCCGCACCATCTTCGGCTTATTTCCTTAGGGTCGCTCCGCTTGGTAATGTGAGCTGACCCAAGCTCTGTCTGTCTGTGAGCGTCGAATTGCCCGGACTCTCTTTCCATCCGTCCGAAGACTCAGGCATCCCGATGCTATATAGCTGGGCCCTTTATGGCCTACTTCTACCTTTGAACTTAACGGCTAATGCTTTTTTTCAGATCTGTGCATAATTCATTGCACGGAAAGAAGTCCATAATTCGATATTTACTGTCGTGTCTACGTAGCAAAGTAAATGCATAAAACTCCTACAGAAAGAGGAAAATCCCACATACCAGGTGTTTTTTTGTGGCTTGAAGATCAACTCTGTAAACTTTTGATCATTGATGATAAATGTAAGTTTTCTAAGGCGTTGAAGGTGTTTCGATTATTCAAACATGTGTGATAGGATATTGGTTTCCGGAAGAGTTTTGCACGAAAAATACAGCGTCTTATTACCACACAATCAAGCAGAAATTATTGAGTGAAATTATTGTCCACTAGATTCATCAAAACAATCTATAATCTCCTAACAATCTCACAACAATATTGTTGTGTATTCAATTCTAACAATTAAATTTTGATATGATATATTGTGCGTAATTAGATATATGTACATAAGATGCGCACTGGCAAATCATGCGTTTTCTTTTGGACCATTTGATTTTGAAGATCCTAAAATTCTCTCCATCGAATATAACTACAAGAAAGGAATCTTCTTGGAGATGTGCTATATTAACAATACTCCTAACAACATTAATAAGAGAACAGATGTTGAGAGTCTTAGTAGTGTTTACAGTTACTTGTTATCGTTGGGTGAGCCAAATTTCCAATGGCTAGGATCATCGGTGTTGTTGATTGTTTTCTGTGTCAATACAGATTTGTACGTTGATAAGTCTTACTATGTGTTCTATGGTTTAACCTCGATTTAGGAGTTTATGTATGTGTCATTTATATATCGTACGTCCTTAGCACTGCTGCATTTATTATTTTTAATATTATCATAATCCTTATTGGATGCCTTTTGTGTGGTTTTTGTTCGCTTATTGACTTGTGTCAGATGTTGGTTTTCCCTTGTTTTACAAGTTGTAACTGATTTATTAACACCTGTCTATATTTTTAGTATTCCTGAGGAAGAACGAAATTCGTTCGAAATATAGAAATGCTGACGATTAGTCGTTTAAATTAGTTCTGCCCACCTTTGCCGATAACCTAAAAATATTTTGAAAATATTTATATATATATATATATATATATATATATATATATATATATATATATATATATTTATTTATAAAACACGAAACACAGTTTCGTACACGTTTTATACACCCAAAACATATTGAGAAGAGTCAACACAACGCTGCAGACGACAATGAAATACCGTCCGCCTATTGTGAGGCTTTTATAGCTTCTGGAAATCCCAGACAATCTTAACGATAAAAGAATTATTCTAAGAATTATATTTAATGCAGGCAAATTAGAATTAAGAAGAAGAAACTCACGTTGAAAACCTACACATTTTTTTTTTTTTTTTTTTTATATATAACAGCCGTTTACATATGTTTCAAGGTTATTGCCTATCGTCAGAACGGCGTAGTTCAAGTTAAAGATGAAAGTACTTGAAGAGATATATAAAAAATTAATATATAAAACACGAAACACAGTTTCGTACACGTTTTATACACCCAAAACATATTGAGAAGAGTCAACACAACGCTGCAGACGACAATGAAATACCGTCCGCCTATTGTGAGGCTTTTATAGCTTCTGGAAATCCCAGACAATCTTAACGATAAAAGAATTATTCTAAGAATTATATTTAATGCAGGCAAATTAGAATTAAGAAGAAGAAACTCACGTTGAAAACCTACACATTTTTCTATATAACAGCCGTTTACATATGTTTCAAGGTTATTGCCTATCGTCAGAACGGCGTAGTTCAAGTTAAAGATGAAAGTACTTGAAGAGATATATAAAATATATATTATATATCTCTTCTTCTTTTATATATTTTATATATCTCTTATACATTTTATATATCTCTTCAAGTACTTTCATCTTTAACTTGAACTACGCCGTTCTGACGATAGGCAATAACCTTGAAACATATGTAAACGGCTGTTATATAGAAAAATGTGTAGGTTTTCAACGTGAGTTTCTTCTACTTAATTTTAGTTTGCCTGCATTAAATATGATTCTTAGAATAATTCTTTTATCGTTAAGATTGTCTGGGATTTCCAGAAGCTATAAAAGCCTCACAATAGGCGGACGGTATTTCATTGTCGTCTGCAACGTTGTGTTGACTCTTCCCAATATGTTTTGGGTGTATAAAACGTGTACGAAACTGTGTTTCGTGTTTTATATATTAATTTTTTATATATCTCTTCAAGTACTTTCATCTTTAATATATTTATTTATTTATATAATGTCTATGTAGTATTTTGTAGTAAAAATGTAGTATTTTACTGAAATATGTTGTAGGAAGTTTCCCTGTTACACAATATTGCCGTCAGAAATTCTTCTCAATTACACGCTCTGACATTCATAAAAAATTTGAAATTCAAATGGAAATCTGGTTCTCGTTTTCCGCATCCATTTGGATTTGGAAATGCAGCAGGGAGAAATGTATGTGGCACCATCATAACTGTAATACAGTTGTCTTTTACCCAATGCACAACGTTATCCAGCATTTTATTTTTGACTGTTCTCTGATCCCTGGTAATAAATGAGCATGGGGGAGTCCATCCATGTATCTGCAAAAAGGAAGTTCGATTGTGCACTGGACTGGGGTGTGGCTATTTATATCAAACACACCCTTGCTGGGGTGGAATATAAGTTCTGATTGCAGCCATAAATGGGGTAAAATAGCGAAAAGAGGCGAAATGCCGATTTACGATATCGCATTTCAGAAATTGAGTTATAAAATATTACTGAAGTCGACTGTGCATATCATTGTACGACCGTGATGTAAAATTTCTGAATACCTAATTTCAGGAAGATAACTCGTAAGTTCAAGGTGATGTTTTATATTCGCTTGGGATACACTGTATCATGAGCTTCTGGGTATTTATATATATATATATATATATATATATATATATATATATATATATATATATATATAGAAAACGAACGATACAATTCTAATCATAGGTATTATATTCAAAAGTACCCTAGAACAAAACTTAGTGGAACGTTAAAAAATTTAACAGAACAATTCAAAACACTTCCATTAAATATAGGAGGCTTTAGAGAAACATTTGTGAAGGGCTAATTTATCATGAGGTTACCTCACTGCCAAGTGGCATAGAATAATTTTTTTGAATTTAGGCGGCCAGAAATCAGTATATTGGGCGAATTAATTAACCGATCATTATGTCTATAACAAATAGTTTTTGATCGCATTGGTTAGCTCTTATCTAATCTAATCTAATCGAATCTTATCTAACTAATAGGCACCAGTCTGTCTGGTATGAAAATCTGGTATGAAGTCAGTCTGTCTGGTATGAATTACGGAATCCCGCAAGGATCAGTTCTGGAGCCAGTGTTATTCATTATATATTCAAACGACTGACCCAACTTTATTGATCCACTGAAAACGGTATAATTCGCGGATGGCACCATTTTTCTTTACTATGATAGAAATCGTTCTGGCTTGGAGGAACAAACCACGTACGTAATTACCAAGTCTCAATTATAGTTCACGGTAACCAAAGTCAAATTGAATGAAACTCAAAATATAGTCTTTTCATCCAATCACTTTGACAATACTGCGGTAAAAAATACCTCGAAGCTGCTTGACGTAACACTAGATAATAAACTTACTTGGAAAGACCATATTGAACAACTGAAAGGAAAACTTTCTGATACTCTATTTTTGCTTAGATGAAAGAGAACTATAACGAGCAATACAACATTAAGAATTACTTCTCTGTATTCCATTCAGTTTTTTGAGTTATATGGCGTTTTTCTGTGGGGAAATTGTTCCAAAGCCTTGGTAGTTTTCAGGTTGCAGAAAAAGGCAATTCGAATAATGGCCAGCGTTGGTTACTTGGATTCATGCAGACCATTATTTATAAAATATGAAATAATGCCCATGCCCACATTGTGGATATATAACGTTCTTTCAGAAATACATAAAGATGCAGATACATTGATTAAAACAGTCTAATCTACATAATTATAATACAAGAGGCGCAAATAATATCCGATCAACTAAGTATCGTCTAAATAAGTCGAAAAAACACGATAGATTATAATTTATACAATATCTTACCTTCCCATTTCAAAGAGCTTTCTTTCAATAAATTGAAAATAAACATCAAGAAATATCTTCTGAGATTTTGCTTCTATTCTGTCAGCGAGTATTCGGAGCAAGGAGTTCAAGGCAAAGTCTTCAATATGAACATGCTCACCACATCTTTTTATGTGTTACTTTTTATGACTTATGTTTTGTGCATTATATAAATTTGTTTTTTTTATGGTGAATTAATCACTAAGTTTACGAAGTTTATTCTTTTTAGACTTCAATCATTAGTTTCATCTTGTTTTTCCCTTTCTTTGTATTTTTATGTACTATTTTGTATTATTTTCTAATTTATGTTAATTTTATTTTTGGAGGAGTGGAAGAATGATTCGTCAAACTGCTACCATTTGTAAGAAATTTCTTTTCTCTACAATAAAGATTACTACTACTAGCTCTCAAATTTTGAGAGACGTATACAAATTCACCTGAATCATTTACAATATAGACAGTAAAACTTGATAATTTTATTTAAAATATCTATTCAAAATACATATTTTGATTCAAGATCACAAATAAATTTGGATGGAATATCTCTCTTAACTTGAATCAGGTTGTACTCTGCTTGTTCAGAACGCCTATTTTCACTTTCCACGTGAATGATTAAATCCAATGGTCAGACTGCCACTCGATATTTCGTAGAACCTCAAATTGTTATTCTATTTCCACTCCAGGGAATATTGTCATATTGTCCAGCTTCAAATTAAAATTTTATTTCAACTCCAGGGCATCTAGCACTTACAATTTATATTACAATTACAATTTATAAAGATGAGATATATTTAACAACCAAAAAACTAATCAGTAGCAATATTCGTTCAGAATCCAATATTGGAATGAATCTATAACATCGGTGCATTTTTAACTACGATTATTTCATGCCATCCGGTCTTAACAATTATCTCTTCAACCAGTGTAAAGTATTTTTAAACGTTACATGTCATTCAAAACCTTGAGTAATCTAGGATTTTTTGCAAAAACTAATTTACAATTTTCCTCACTGAATTTTTTAGAAATGTCACATACATACATATACCTTTATGAGAATAAATACTGATACTCATGTATCCAAACCAATACCTTTAGGAAGTCTGAAGTGTATAACAAGGTTTTTTTATGAGAATTAAATCACAGAATGATTACTGATAAGGCTGTTACTTGGAGAAAATTAATATCCACAATGAAACACTAATTATCTGATTTCACTGATTTTAATCAGTTAAATTTTCTCATATATCAAATAATACCTATCAAAAACTTAGGACAATGTATCTCTGATATCTACATAAAAAAAGAAATTTTCTTATTAAATATTGTTCTTTTGTATTATCTTTATTATTTCAGAAATTCTCGTAAAAATTTATTCTCATACATATGAGTTTTTAAGACTAAGAACTTTTATATCATGAGGAAATAAATATTATTGATTAAAAATTGAAATAAAATATGTAGTGGCTTCTATCTTGAAAAAAATTGTGGGGCGTTTCAGAAAAATGAAATAAAATGTGTCGAAGCTCTCAAAAAGGGTGTTACTTATACGTTTCTATAATATTTTTGATAATATATTTGTACGAATAATATCAATATTTATTAATAAAATTTCAGAATTCCATATAGATTTGGATGAGTGATTTGAATATGTTAAGCCCATGTAACAACTTTATATCCTAAACAAACTTGTCGAAAGACACTGAATTAATATATGCTAAAATCCTGAAATATTGTACGTTGTAATAAAAAAATTCTTTGTTGAGAATTCACAGCTATTTGTTACTTATAAGAATTAGATAATTACACATGAGAGAAATGATATAAGATATCTTGATGAAATTGTGATGCTAAATTTGGGTTGAATGACAAAAAAATGATTGGATCTCAAAAATAAAATCCCAAATCTTTCTTAATTCTCAATGTGTAATTGAAATAAAAATTTAATACGCATTCAAAGAAAACATCTTTTGTTACATTGTTCGTTCAATGTCCTAATCGAGATAAAATTGTTTCAAAGAAATTTAGCACTTCAAGATTCATTTCACTACTCGATATTATGATTGAATCAAGAGAATACACAAACTCACGAGTGAAAAAAAAGGTAAATTTTATACAACAAATACTAAGTGTGCCTCTTTGACTATGAATCAGGTGAAACAAATAAACTGGACTAACCTCAAAATACTGTCGCAACTTATCACATTGTAACAAACTCACGGCGAGTACTGAAATGATAATGGTAAAGTTACCTATCTGGCCTGACATCTGCAGTTCAATCTAAAGGTACTACATAGGCGTCACGTCTAATACCCCTTCTAACCCTTCAACCCCCTACTGGGTAGCTAGACTAAATAATACCCAACACTCTATACAACCACAAAACCCTTCAGAGATCCGATTATTTTTTGTACAAAGTATGTCCCAGAAAGGGGTGGTTCGTTTATAAAAAAGTTCAATTAAACGCTAGTCATGAAGAGACAGACGTGAGACGTATGATGACATGCACTTTCGGTTCTTCAAAATTTTGAATTGAGCATGAACTGTTTAACAATTCACTCTTTATAAGGTCTCTCGATCAAAGAAAAATGTGCACTCATATGATGAATGAGATTTAAAGTGAGAAATATAAAATATACTTTTAACGAAATAATACCGAATCCGGAAGTCAACCTAGAGAGAAGTAGATAATGCTACAAAATAAGTTTTTTAAGTTTTATTTTTTCAAATAATTAGCACTGGGAGATATGCGGAAATAATGACATAATAAATAATGAATTTCAGATCAATTGCCGGCAGAAAATATGGCAGCAAAATTAATTTTTCGAGCATATTTTTTTTTGATTACTCAGCAGAAGAATATATGTCAGAAAATAATCTTTCTTAAGTATATGATATTCTCGTTATTAATTACCATGTACCTAGATGCTACGATGAAATAATAAGTTTTTTGAGTATATTCTTCTTTTTAAATGAATTAACAGTGGATGGTTTGCCGCCGAAATAATGACTTTTTGAGCATATCTTTCAGATTTATTGGCAGTAGATAATATGGTACACAAATAAAATTCCCAATCAAGTATATTTTTTTCTCCGGTTTAATTAGGGGCGAATGATATGCCAAAAAGTTTTTTTAAATAGGTGTATGGTATCCTCTGGATTAATTAGCTTTTCTAACATATTTTAATCATCAGTAGAAAGCATGCCATGAGAAGAACTTTTTGAAGTATAGGTATTCTTGTTTCTTGATTTATTAATAGTAGATGAATGAACAAAAATGTCTATGAAAAAAGAATTTCAACAAAAATGAGTTTTTCGAAGCAAAATATGCTATAAAAAAGAACGAGTTTTCAAGCATATGTTTCTTTCTTGTTCAATAAGCAGTACTAAATATGTGACTTATTTCAGCATATTCTCTCTTTCAGATAAATTGGTATTATATATTATGGGAATTGATTCTTCAAGTATATTTTTTCTTATTAATTCATATTCCATTCATATTAATTATTAATTAAATGATATTCCTGTGAATAATTTCTTCATATATATTATTCTCTGAAATGATTAGCAGTACCTAAATAATTCCATAAAATAATAAGGTTTTAAGCGTATTCTTTTTTTCTATTAATAGGCCTGGATAATATGCCGATATAATAAGTTATTTGAGCTTTTTTTCAGATTGAATGTCAGACTATATGGAGCATATTTTTCTTTTTTGATTAATCTGCTATAGGTACAGCAGATTCTATATCAGAAGACAATTTTTTCGTTTAAATTTTATTCTCTAGATCAATTAGCAGTATTGATTAATTAGTAATACGACAAAACAAAAAGTTTTCTCAGCATATTTCTGTTTCTTGAATAATTAGCCAGTAGATAGCATGCCAGAAGATTAAGATTTTTCGAGTATATTCCTCTCTCTTGATTAATCATTAGTAGGTAATATACCAAAATAATGAGTTTCACAAAGGAAAAAAGTAATCTTATCAGAGTTATCAGAATAAAAAGTCCTTTAAGCATTTTTTTTTGATTAATTAGCAGTAGGATGATATAGAAGAAGAATAAATTTTCTGAGCAGACGTTTTGTTTGATTGATATGCACTCTTCACCACACTTCAGATACTATTTGCCGATGGCAGCATTTCATGAAAAAATTTCAGAAGCAATATGCTAGGAAAGATTGATACACCGTTGTACAATATTCATGTGTGTTGATATTTGGAAAGGTAATTATGCGTCCCATTTTTCTTCGGAATTTATGGTCTCCAGGGATCTAAAAAGGATCGGAATATCGGCTATTCCCGGCTCGGTATGGTAATGCCTCGTAAGGCTGGCCAGCCGCTGATAACGTGGGGTCGTCGAGTCCGTCCCCCTCCTCCCACGTCCTCTTTCCGAGGGACTCCCTCGCGCTGCAAGCTCCCCTAAGACCCGGGATTACTGGCTACGTAGTACGTCCTTTAAAATTTTTGATACTGAAATTCTCCCTGAATATATTATATTATTCATCCGTGTCTTTGGATCTGCTTTGTTTTGCCGGGGTTTTGCTTCGGGAAATATGTTTCGAATTTCCTTTTTATTATTCGATTGAGAATAATGGTTAGGTTTTTCGCTAAGAGATTTGATGTTAGCTCTTTAGAGTTTTTAAGATATTCTGATATAATACTTTATAATGGTGGAATTAAAGCGCATTGTGATCAACAATACACATTTAGATTGAATTCCATCATGAAATGAACAAGAAAACAACTCATAACCTGTTGAAAAAGCAACATTACTATTCACCGCAGGCTATTAGGAATTAATTTGCATTGTAATGCGCAGTCTTAACTAACAACTCGAGTGACTTTTTAAAGGTCCCAGAGCCTTACTCTTTTCGTATTTCATATGGCTGTTTGCTGAGAAAATCTTTGGCCACTATATGATACACTCCTTCCATTCACAGTCAACCTCGATGTCTGACAAACATCAAAAGTTTTGGTTGAATAAACAAACCTTCACATTGATCACACCTTTAGATTGCTGTTTGTTACAATTTAAGCCTTTTTTGTCGCTGTCCACCTTCCAAAAAAAATTATGTACTGAAATTTTGGGAGAACTATTTTCTCTAGCCAAAAACAAATGCAAATACCTTTCCAAATAAAAATTATTCAAAAATTCCTACACTAAAGGCTGAATAACATCCCTTCGTTAGCAATGTTTTCACTATAAAACTTTTTTTTATCGACTCCCTATAATAATTCGAAATATCTTCTTTTGCCACTCCATTGCTACAACTTTTCCTATATAAAGCGACCGTCTTCTAACTGCTCCTTGTAGTGATAATTGAGCGTATTTTGCCTCTCATCCTGTGATGTTTTATTCGAACTTTCCACTTGTCAAATTCCTTTTTTTGTACTGGTAACTATCAAAAAATTTTCCGAAGAAATGAAGTTTGAAATTATGTGAAGTTTGATTGTAAATTGCTAACTCATCTAGATATTTTGGTGGCAAAAGAATTTTAAAGATTTCTTGACTTAATGAGTTTTCAAAAGTTGCAAAAAACATAGTTTTTACCATAATTCAATGACGAGCGAGTGTATTTTAGCTGTGTTAATTTTATGTCTTAGAAATCTCTACTTGTTTTGAGATGTTTTCAAAAGTTTCAGTCAGAATAGACGAATATCCAATATCAAATATTAAATACTAATTCTGACAGTATTAAGTTCAATATATTAAATGAAAAACACTTGGCTTGCTTTCACAAAATTTATAATGTATACTCGACTATTATTTCGAGGTGTTTCCCCATTTTCAACTCTTTAAGATATTCAATAGTGTTGGCGTTTACTTGATGTATATCCATTATAATTGAATATAAACTTAAATTCAAACACTTTATCTTATGATTTACACTTTATTGACTACATAGCATGACGCGTTTCGTCGTTATAAACGACTTCTTCAGTAATTATTCTGTAAGCATCTGAAGAAGTCGTTTGTAACGACGAAACGTATCATGCTATGTAATCAATAAAGTGTAAATCATAAGTTCAAGTGTTTGAATTTAAGTTTATATTCAACTTTTTAAGAGTTAAAAGAAGAGTTTAACTTTTGAAAATGAGGTGTAACACACTGAAACAATTGTCAAGTATTTATTATAAATTTTGTGAAACCAAGCCAAGCGTTTTTATTTGATATATTAATTATGTTTATATTAACAATGTTTTACCAAGAGATCAGCGAACATTCAATCAACTTTATTATTAAGTTCTTAGAGTCATTTTTTGGTTTTTCAAATTGTAGTTGGTTTTTGAAACTTTCAGATTTTGAGCTGTTCAATCGACATTTAAATTCTATTCAATCTCGGTTGGTTAGTATTCTTCTGAATTGTTAATTTACTCAATTATTCATTGATTAATTAATGAATAGTTGAAAGCTATATGAAGCAAGTGTCTTAATTTTTCTATTTACTTAAAATTATCGTTCATGTTATCAACATCCAACAAAATGTTAATAATGATATTATATGTGTCAACACACAATCACTCACCTGTATGTGTCTTCAAAGTGTTAATAAAAACCCTGCATTATCGAATTTTATTCTTCATCGACGATGTGAATTCTCTATTTGAACTCGCTATTCTATTCTTTTCCTTAATCAAATTCACATCAAAGTGTTTCCATCTAAATTATCCAACTACCCAATAGCGATGTTAATCGCTTACTGAAGAGCACTACAACTAATTGACTACGTTTGTAAAATCGATAACAATCTGAAAGTCAATTGGAATAGTATTATTGTGTATCTCACTTCCCAGTTCCCCTACGGAGAGTATACGCGACCCTTTTTATATTTTGGGTAAACACGCCGCCCGGCAGTTTACCGAAATGATGTTTTTCCAACAAAAAGCAAATATAACAATGATGTTTGAAATATGTGATTTAGGGGATAAATCTCTTAATAACGGTTTAGATTTCACGCATTTCGATATATCGCCGGGGGGTTTTAAGTGGATGAGTACAGGTGGAAATTCACTTTCGTAATTTTAATGAAATATTCGTTGATTCTACTTGTTGAATATTTGGGAATTTTTTTGGAATACATTTGAAAATTACGTAAAACTATCACTTGTTGACATACGAGGTATGGCTAAATCATTTTTTGTAGTTGTAAGCTGTTATTATTTTTTGTTATACTATTTTCGATATTACTTTCGAATTCTTATGGATTATTCAATTTTTTCCTAATTTATAAGGAAATATATACAACGTAACAACACACCTTCTAATAATCTTGAATAAAATGGAGTTATCAGAGTTTTAACTGTTATAGAAAGCGGATTCAGATGAATCTCATGAAATTGAGATTGAATGAGAAGAGTTCCCAAAATTTCACTGAACATATAGGGGGGACAACTTCTGAAAAATCTCATTCTGATTTTGAAAGAAACTTTCATCATTAATCGATTGGTCCGATACTTGATGATAATCTTAATACATAATTTAAATAAAACTATCAGATGTTGATGATAAACTGAGCTATTACATTGTGGACTGCTTGTATTTATCCTGAAGTGTGTGGAAATTACCATAGAACACTGTTCTTCTTTTGTAGGGGAATGACTGTAGCACATATTTCTTCTGAATTGTGGGGGATGACCATGGAATACTTTTCTACGATTGCCTTTTACTGGAATAAATTTAATAAAGGAGAATTATTGATTAAAATTTTATAATTTAATAAACTATTTGATTTCTTTCTCTTATTAATTTTGGTTTCCAACAGGGTTAGTTTATAACCTTTACATTCCGTATGCAATATTTTAAAGTTGTTGTCGAAGATATTTCGAATAATTAATTATAGTGAAAATCAGAAAACTTCTTAGTTTTATATAAATTATGAAACTTTCATCAACTTTTTTTCAAAACATTTCAATATTCGTCCAAATGTTATTGAGAATTAAATTATTTTTAGGATAAGTCATATACGACTTTCAGTCATCAGTTTTACAAGAGAACTAGAGTTCATTGACCTTCGCATATTTTTGTAACCAAATTATGGAGTTCACTAAACACCTACTAGATATTTCTTAAGTTCTAAATCTAACTCAACGTGATCTCAATTTTAATTCATTTCATTTTATTTTATTTAAAATACAAGGGCTCATTGAACAGACAGATCAAATTGTCCTATAAAAGGGAGCACCCTTTAAATTTCTGTGTTCTTTCTTTACTCATCAATTACTGAGAATTGAATTCTGTACGCTTTTCCTCGGGATTTTGTTCCATTGTCAAAATAACTCACAAACACTGCCAAGTTCCACAGAATTATAGTAATCACTTGACAATTGATTCGGGTTGTTACCCCATTTCCGAAAGTTAAACTGGAACTTAAGGAGTGTTCGTCCATAAAAAACGTGAGTTTATCGTTGCTTGCATTTTGAATAGAGGTGATTCGCTAATTTCTTGTTGAAACGTGTTTTGAAATAAATTGAACAAAAATACTTGGCTAATTTTTGAAGAGCTGTTAATTGTCTGACAATTGTTTGGGGATGAAACCCTATTCTCAAAGGTCAAGCTCTCATATTTTTCAAAAGGATGTTTTTGAATGAATGAAATTATTTCACAAAGAGCTTTCGCTGTTTTCAATCTTGGTAAATGGATATAATCGAGCAGGAATTCGTTGTGTTCAATATTATTAACATGTTGCAGAGGATGACGACATTTTATCTCTCTGATATGGATATTCTGTTTTTTTTCGGTGGGTCGTAATTTCTGTACTAAAACAATTCATGTTGAATTTAACGTACGACAAAGAACACATTTTTAAAAGGGGCATACATTATTCAGAGCCTTTTAATATCTGCTCTTTCAAACCTACCCAGTTATAACCAAAATATATATTTGGTCAAAAGAGCTCAGGGTAATACTCCACCAAATCCATGTAAGCGAATATTCATGTTACGAATATTTTCCTGTTCCTTTATCGTGAAATCCATCTGTAGATTGAATCCGCATGCTGGGATGCACAAAAGAAATATATATAATATTAAGCGCAGTATTAGGCGCAGCCAATCTGTCGTGGGATTGAAGTGAAAAGCTCTATCATAAGCTGTCTTGACGCAAAAACCGGTGCCCACGTGGTTACAATTTACCATAGGTTTCGATATTCGTGCATGTATTTTTCATCGATAAAATACTACGTATGAGGTGTGTCCATTAATTAGAAGGACAATTAATGATAATTGAAATCGATTTATTGATTTATTTCAAGATAATATTTTTCGAAATCTATGGGTTTTCGATGAGTTGGAAATAATTGATACCAATTCTGAAAAATTTTCATGGCATCCAAAAAAATAACATAAAAGTTACAAAATATGAAATCACTTTCATTAGCATTGTTGAGATTTACTTTATGAAAGTATTAAGTTAAAGTGGGGTTTGTTCAGTCTGTGAAAATGGTTGAATGGATTTTTTTGATTTGATCTGTTAACTCATGGATCGTGTATCCATCTAGTTTATGTTGGTATTTTCTTGAGAAGTTTTGGATTTGGTGGTATGGATATTACGTACGCAGATTGCAGTAAATGTCTTGATCAACATGGATCTCAAATCACCATTGACCTCCGCAGTACATGAAAGTCAATCAAACATTAGGCAACTTACCATTCAGCAAATGTTGGTGAGTAGAAGCTGTATGTCTCATGTGCTGTCTATCCACTAGTGAGGTCTCCAACCTTATGAGTGCAATATCAAAATATGGTGGCAAATCAGAAGACGCAGTTTCCTTCAGCTGGCTATGGAACCCATTCCATTCCTCCTGTCATAACTTCATCAAATGCTAGTGAGTAGAAGCTGTATGTCTCATGTGCTGTCTATGCACTCTTGTGGTCTCCAACCTTATGAGTGGTTCATCAAAATTTGGTGGCAAATCAGAAGAAGCAATTTCCTTCAGCTTCCTATGGAACCCATTCCATTCCTTCTGCCATAACTTCCAAGCTTGATTCTTCGTAAACGCATTCATATCTGTGGATTCTAGGATGTCACATCTGCAGAGACATCTTTTTATGCTTCGCTTGCAGCCACGTCTGCAAGTTTATTCCCTGGGAAAACAACATGACTGGAAAAGCAGAGGAAAGTGATTCGGTATTCTTTTAGCTTTTCTAGGTTACTCAACTGGCATTAAATTACCTCTGCTGGGGGGTCGGTGCTGTAAATGACTTACCAACCATATAAATAGCTGACAGAATCACAGTGAAACGAACTCAACATATTGAATAGTACAACAGCAATAGCATATTGCATACTGTTTATAAAAATATAATAGCTATAAAACTATAAAATTATTGTATCAATGATATGGTAAATCGATAATTCAATGTTTTATTCCAGTAACAATTCAATTAATGTCAAATTTGTTTTCATGATTTCTCAAGTGGATAAACAATTGAGAAGAAATTCCTCACTTACTTGTTTAATGTTTGTCTTATTGAAATATTGGAGTTAATTTTTTTTGAATATGGTATAATATGTTATAGGTAGACATTATAGTTATACATCGAAACTTTAAGTTAAGCTTTTCTTGAATATATCTCAGTTTATGTTAGTAGATCGCGAAATTACATTTTATATCATTCCAAATGAAATGCCACATCACCCCACCCCGAATAAAAAAGAAAACTTTGGTGCTGGTGATATGTGCAATTTGGTATGCACAATAACGAAATTATGTAGTCTGCCACATGCAAACTAACTGACACAGGGGTGAATTCTCGCAAATCAATAACCTATCGAATCTGCGTATCAGCTGTCACCACTAATCCTCTTCGAAAATCA
The DNA here is from genome assembly GCA_030704895.1 of Henosepilachna vigintioctopunctata. NCBI lineage: Eukaryota > Metazoa > Arthropoda > Insecta > Coleoptera > Coccinellidae > Henosepilachna > Henosepilachna vigintioctopunctata. Next base: position 2,752,407 of record JARQZJ010000002.1, on the reverse strand, counting down.
ATAAAAAAAGAACCGTGCTCTATTGGGAATGATAAACGTAGTAAATTCAAATGGCACGTAACAATCATCAAGATAATTCTAGGACATGCTCGACTCTAGAGCTTTTAACTGTTAATCTGATCCACAAAGGTGGTGGCCCATATTGGGATACTTAATCCTTTTCGGGGACCTTTTTCCAGGTAGTTCGGGTATCAGACGGTTGCATAGTTTTGAGTACATTATAATATTCTGCATATGCTTAGGGTTGATTATTTTGTGCCAGCGTGTGCAGATGTTCAATGGCGATAAAATTTTCGATTCAACTTTATATCCAGCCGATGCATTCGCGAGACGGTTACTGTGCCAACTGAACAAGGATTTTATTCATTCTTTTACATATTGATTCATATCTCTTCCACAAATATGTAATGTTTATTAATATTTTAACAGTGTATTCTGAGGAGATTCGAAATAAAATTAAAACTAATGAACATAAATAAAAATAATTATCCAATAGTATATAATTAATTTTCTATTGGACATCTAATGTATTGGTCTTTACATATAACATTTCAACAGATGTAATATGAGTCAACCCATGAGTCAAATGGCAGTCGCTTTTGATATAAAATGAGTTTGAGATGAACTTGATACATTTCATTGTTTCAGCCCTCTTAAAAATTATCTCCAGGAGTTCAGAGAACATAGATTTTGTTTAGAGCATAGCTTTGAACTTTTCTTTTCCTCCTTCCGAATCGAAGTCAGAAAAAATCGTCAGAATTTAATTGCTTGCCTTGCATCAAAAGTTACATTCGAATTTCCGAAAGTGCAAAAGAAGACTAATGGTCAGCACTGAGGTTGGTGGAAGATATTATTGCATTTAGTAACGCGTTTAAAAAAGTATATATAAATTACTTCGATTTTAGATTTCATTGAAATATGAAATGAATTTGCACATATTTCGCTTCAGTAGGCAATAGCTCGTAGAGCAAATCCGGAGTTATTGGTATAGACAGCATAACGATGGTAAGTGTTTCTAGCGTATTGGCTTTCATCAGCACACTGTAGTCATATTTTAATACAAACTTGTAGTGGAAATAACCAAAGAAAATACTCCAGAGAAGCCTCCTTTCTTCAACAACTCAACGAATTTGTAGATTTGGCCCTATTATTGCTACAGCTGGCAAAGAAGAAACGGTTAATGTTTGCAGTTACAAGCTTGTTGGTTTTATCAGAACGAAATCATTCCTTATTTCATTTACAAGTACATACTGGTATAGTCCGCAATTGGAAGTAGTCGTTGATCTGTGTTTCGAGCTTGTTGGATCTCATCAGAACGGAGTTGCCAAGTTTGAGGCATACGAACATGGAAAACTTTGGAGATTGGAAAAAAATGAAAGAACACTTCTGCAAAAGGAAGTTATCACTTTCAGGGTTCTGCATGAACTCTCCTGGTTGGGAGATTTCGTGAATTGTTTCGTCTTTGCTGCGAATATTTATCCTTTACGGAATTTCTAACCGACAATTTGAATACTAGAATTAAATTTTTTCCATCTAAAATATCGTACATGCTGACTATGCCACTCTGATGAGAGCTAACAAGCTCGGAACACTTGCCAACGGCTGCTTTCAATTGCATACAGATAAAACAGATACAGGGCTATACAGATAATTTGAACTCTTGTTGAATTTATCGGTGTTAAAAATTATATTCTCAAAAACGTTAATATAAATTGTGCTTTGTCAAATCCTGGAAATAATTATTTTCACTAAATGTCAGGTTATTTTGATAACCCTTTGTAAAACTCAATAAATGTTTCGGCACTTTCTCGAAATCATCTTGAGATGTTTGTGGAGAAAAAATTTATTTAGGGAAAAGCTCTCAATTTGATTATTCCTACTGTAGAATCGGAACCAGGAAAATCTTGAAGAATCCAACTACGTACAACTAATACAGTTAAAAGGCAATGAAAATTATTATTCTAAAGTTGCGACACAGTTTCAATTTGTAGCGCAATGTCAACAATAAATAAATTTTCGCATTTTGAAGAATTGTCAGTTGAAATATCATCAGACAAGAAAACTCTCAATGATTATGTATATATGTGTAAAATGATAAGATACTCTTCATATCATTTGTATATAGTTATATTATAGTTGTATATAGTTACTGTAAAGAAGAATAAGAATTATATCTGTGAATGGGTATCTTTCAAGAGGAAGGGGGAAACTTCATTCCAACAGACAGAATTGAATAGATCCCTTTTCAAACTAAGAGAGATATAGATAAGACGTATATGTAAAATAATAGAAATATAGAGTGTTAAGATTGTATAGGATATAAGGACATTAAATTGATTTTTCTTTTAGGTAAGTTAAACTTTATAATGTTAACGAATATTTTAATAAAAGTTATATTTCTTTTAGTATAAATCAATCGTTTGAGATATACCTAAGTACAATCTTATAAATCAATTTAATGTCCTTATATCCTATACAATCTTAACACTCTATATTTCTATTATTTTACATATACGTCTTATCTATATCTCTCTTAGTTTGAAAAGGGATCTATTCAATTCTGTCTGTTGGAATGAAGTTTCCCCCTTCCTCTTGAAAGATACCCATTCACAGATATAATTCTTATTCTTCTTTACAGTAACTATATACAACTATAATATAACTATATACAAATGATATGAAGAGTATCTTATCATTTTACATATGTACTCAAATTATTATTAGTTTAGGACTTTTTCGACCATCAAGAAGAAATCCGAGTGCAACATCAATTACTGAATGTTGAATACGACGCAGAATTAATTAAAAGTAAACTGCAACTAAGCTAAAATTGATATTCGCCATGATGAATATCCGAACATAATGAATATTGCAAGACGTTTAAGGTGCCAAATCGATAATTGCATAACGGTGTGATTGGAATTATGACATCGCAAGCTTCTCACGGTTTTTCACGATTCGATTTAGCCATTCAATACCTTCGAGGACTTTCTATGCTTGATCGAGTTCCCCAGACCCGTCTAACGGAAACACTTTTTACCTTTGTCGCTTCTTTAATATACAGCTACCATATGTGGACAGGTATATCCTTTTGTGAAAGGACGCGGCGCGTAATTCGAGGCAACCCTTTGTCGTCGATTTGTCCCAGGTAGACCCGGAAGGAAGAAAGGGTTTTGCAGGTAGTTTTTGACCTACTGCGATGGGTTAATAGAAAACGGAATTAATTCAGTTGCATTTGGTACGTTCGCACATTCGAATCTTGATTAGATTTGGAGATAGTACTCTGGTGACGAGTGTTTATTCGGATTTAAAATAATGTGAGTTTGTTATTGATTTGATTTTAATTTGTTACTCTTCATTGAATTTTTGTTTTAGTCCTTAATTCTATCTTATTAGTTTTGGGTGCAAAAAAAATTTAAGATTGATATATAAAATATAACTGTAAAGATTGACAAACAAAAAATTAAAAGAGTAGAAACAGCAAAATATTTAGGCTTTATGTTAAACGAAAAATATCATCTGAAATCTCTAAAAAAGTCGATTTTTTGAAAATAATAGGAAAAAATCTGTCGACATATGTGAAATTTTTTTCGTTCAATACAATAATAATGCTACATTTTGAATATTGCTCCAATTTTTTATTTGGTTTGACTGCAGAAAAAATTCTACAATTAGAAAAGCTGCAGAATAGAGCAATGCGAATAATTTTAAAGTGCAAACCCCTGTTAAAATTATGCTGAAATCTTTTGAACAAATGTCTGTTAAACAAAAAATACTTTTCGCTCCATATATTCATAATTAAAATAGAAAATCAGTTGCTTCCATGTAATGTAATAAAAAATGTAACATATGTCAGTGATGTGCATGGGTAAAATACTAGAAATACTGATAGTTTTTATATCCAAAGTTGTAAGCTTTCTAAATCTAAAAATAGAATATTCTACGACGGATTTAAGGCTTTCAATAATTTACCAAGTATATTAAAAACTAGTATTAGTATTAAGATATTTAAGCGTGATCTTAGAAAGTATATTTTAAATAATGAGATAGGTATGTAATTAAAAATTGACATTTCAAAATATGTAGATTTTTTGTATAGCTTCTAGCTGAAGCTACAAAAAATGTTTTCATGATACTGAGTTCATAACGTTAAACATGTCAATCGTGCATTTCTTTTAACAAAGTAATCATTTTAATTAGTGAGATTATAAGCAAAATTCCTCTTATTTTAATTAAAAATTTTTACATTATATATAAGCCTGTTTTTCTCCCATCATAACATGTTTTTATTGCTGATAATGAGTTTTCAATAATGAATTTTTCATGAACATTTGAACAATATTTTGTTGGATGATAGTTCCCTAGATTTTTTCAAAGGTCCATTTAACGAATCGAATAACCCATATTGCAATTTTGAACTCTCGTTCATCGTCAGAATAGTAAAGTTTTCAACTCTATGCTTGACCGTTATGGTATGTTACAGTTATGGTACGCCGTTGTATACCGATATGGTAAATAGAATGTTTGTTATTCTTTGATACTTGAGGGATTTTATTTTTTGATTTTTTTTTCGATATTTGAGATTTATATCTTGAATTGAAGCCCAAATTAATTATATAAATCTGCTATAACTTTTACTACTCTTATATTGGTTTTATCTGCAATCTGATTATTTGAATATTTCTAAAAAGTTCATGTTTTATGAAATATTTTTGATTGTACACCTAATCAAACCAATTAATAATTGATTAATAATAAGGTTAAATGACAATTTTATTGAAGCTTTAAACAATTGAGAAGGCATTTGTTGGTGGTACATAGCATGGGCCTTTATCAATATTAATGTTTTCAAAGCTAAGGAAATAATACTAAAATAGCCCTACTGAAACATTTAATTAAACTTACAAATTTTAAAAAATTTCTGAAACTATTTGTTCTTCAATGCTTGAGAGCAGAGGGAATTAATTTTTATATTAGAGTTTTTTTTCAATACTTTAATTTTCATCTTTAATCAATCTTTAAGCTTTTCCTCATATTAAAATTTCTATCCAATATTCGTGCAAAGGATTTAATGATATTTAGCTATTTCTTAGCATTAATAGAAAATAGGTTCATATTTTCATTATTTGAAATAATGAAAAGTAAATATGAATACAATAGAAATAATTAACAAACTATGATACGATAAAAATACTTTTCATTTCATTATGAATATTTTGCTTTTCATTTCAAACAATACTGTGCTCGCAATCATTCCAATTGTCTGAAAATTCTTTGAGAGAAGCATTAAAAAATTTTCTGTTTTGCTTGAAAACTCATATAGTAGGTATTATTATATCATTGATATGATATTCAACACAGTTTTAAGTTTTAGCACATACCTATAGCTAGTATTTTGAATATCAGTTGGATAGTATTTTAAATATCAGTTAAAATTCTTGAAATTCAAATCAAAATTTCAAGAATTTTAATCGGATATACTATATAATAAAGAACACAAATTCAATTGAGTAACAAGCAAATTAAAATACATATATGTAATTTGAGTCCATGAGTTTTGATGATAAAATATAAACTAGTATAAAAATAAAATTTAAATCTCTTGGAAATAATGGAAATGTATTCAAAATTTTAAGTGGCTAAAATAAGTGGCTAAATTCAAAAAGTTGTACAGTCTCGAATTTTGGCTATTTACCCATAATCAAGAGTTTGATAAAACTTTTAACTGTATCAAATTATTGATAATGGATTGACTAGTTTTAATCCTAGCTATCCAACTAGCTCCAAACAATTCAATTCAACAATTTCTTTTTAATTGGGCCAGATAGATAATTTAAATTATTCCAAAGGTATTTTTATCAATGTATCACAAACTTATGTGTCACAAATCGATTAATACGATAACATAAGTGACAGAGTGTCCGATAAGATATTTTTATGATGCTCATATTAAGTATCCGTAAGGTATATTGATGTCTGAATATTTTCCACATTCAAAATGGCTGTTCAATAAAGTCCATCGGCTCATAAATATTTTGCACGCGTAAAATAAAAACGCAGCAAGAGCTTTGACAAAGGTTGGGGAGAATGGCACCCTCGGACAATAATTAGTCATAGAGGGTGGGTCGGAACTCCTGCTTATGTAGGAAGCTTTCAGTTCGGCCATCTTGGTGATGTAGTAGCCTTTTGTTTGCATATTTCGTTGATTGATGTTTCACTGAAAAAACGACAAGAATATAAAAACTTTTTTGAATACCTCGATATTGAAAAATGGGAAATTAATTGAATGATATGCCTAATTTCACCAACCTTCTGTGACATTTTCCCCTTGCGAAGTATGTCGAAAATGTTGAGGAGAACAATTCTGCCGCATAAAGTTTTAGTAATATGAAAACCAATAATTTGTCATGTGTAAAAATGTGAGCATTTTGAATGATTTTACAGATCTTATTACTCAGATTAAAACTCAGAAAGAACTGAAATTTGCTTCATCATTTTAAATTGTTCTTTAATCATTTCATCTTGATCTTATGTTGGTATTCTAACCTCGTAGGAATCAAAGAATTTTTCAACACAACTTATGCTCAACAAAACTAATGAAGAAATTATTGCTAAAAGAAAAAGGCTGAGATTAAATTCTTGCTTAACTCTTGGTGAAAACATAATTAAATATTGAATTTAATTAAACACTTGGCTCAATGTTTCACGATTATATTCAACAATATCAAACAGTCAACATGTTTCGAGCGAGAGCTCATCTTCAAGACTGAAGTCTAGAATATTCAGACTTGGTACTGTTAAATATAATCGTGAAACATTAAGCCAAGCGTTTAATTTAATTTAATAAAAGAAAAGGAAACACACATTGCTTTTTTTTATTTTTGAATCGCTTATATGGAAACAAATTATTTTTATAGATGAAAAAACTGTGAGTTGACGCAAATTAAGACTGTGTAATGTCAATCTGAATTTAGTTTCTGCTTCTTTCTGCTTCTACGGTTTTAAATTAATTTCGTTTCAATTGCTTAAAAAAAATTAAGATTTTTCGTAAGAATATACAGTCTACAAAGTCATAGGTATTTTGTTTGTAGGTACAGATGAATATTTTGAGTAACAATTAGGAACATAAAATATATTAATTACTTACTCAATGCGGCAGTTTTAATTGATCTAACAGTCATTTAACTTAGCCAATAATTGATTTACTTCGTCGTTATTACAAGATTGAAAGCAAACAATCTGATTTTCATTTTTTCTTTCAATTCCATTTACAATTATCATCACAAAAATTTAAATCACAGAAATTAATAATTTAATTTAATTTCGCTTAGAATTAGAATTAGAATTAGAATTTTCACCATCGTTTGGGCAATTTTACATCTTTCCGGCTATCTTCCGCTAAGAATTAATTTCTAATACTTGTTAATAAACTAAGTGGAGAACAAATTCATTATTTAAGCTCTGTCAGATCGCTTGAAAGTATATTTTCTGAAAAATAAACTGTGGAAATGATACGGTTTCGCTTATCACTTGGTGTAGCATTATCTTAAATTATAGTAAATTGAAATTAAAACACTTGGATTATGTTTCAATTGTGATTTGTATTAAAAATTAATAAATCTTTTAGACTCTCTAAGGTTTTGTTCACATAAATCTCTATCTCTTGAAAAGTTATTAAAAATTTTTTTTTCTCAGCTGTTCATTTTCATCTACTTACATCTAAATACATCTACAATTGATCCACAAAACTATTTATTATGACTCACAAGCAAATAATATTCTCGTAAGTTGAACATATTTAAGTTTTGACTGTTTTACTTTCTAACTTTCGATTATTTCTTCGTAGAGTTAAATTAGGATTTTGTTGTTATTGAGAGCATCTGTACTTCAAAGATTTCGATTTTTTTCTTGACGTAGAAAAGATCTAACATCCATCCCTACGTTCAAATGGACTCATGGCTAGTTCTTGTGGGTAATTTATGAGAGCACTTTCTCGCAAGTCGATGCAAAGGAAGGTCCTGCCCCTGATCCCTTTGGGTTTCTGTCGAAACGTTCTCTTTGACAAATTGCAGTCGTTTACTGATGTAGTTTCCCAGAGTAGGGTTCTTTATTTCACTCCTTAAGGCTTCTCTGCCGTTAATTAGTTGAGGAAAACTTGGAAACGCTTCACAATGAGCTTGATATATCCCTTTAAAAGAAAGCATTTGATGGTGTGAGATTTTCAGGGAATTGTGATGAGCTTTTAAGGCATCATAAACATTCATTTCGTAAAAAATCGGTGTTTCATGGATTAGAAACATGTGTCGTTGAGACTCAATATCTTTATAATTTCTACAAAATATTTTCCAAAAATTGATTCTGGTCATTGTTCATATCTTTAGCGATATTATTCGATGGGTACCCAATGAGAATATAAAACATAATATTAACTGTAATGTGAAATTGTTGAAGTTTTTGGCTTAAAATCCTTAACGATGACATTCTATTTGCTATAGAATTTGGTGAATCAAAGCAATGTGAATAATATGCAGAGTAAACATTTTGAATATTCCAGTTAGTATTTTTAAAGGTAATTTTAAAGTGGTACTACAAATAGTTTGAATAAATTTTAATTCCCATGAATAAGGAGATGTTTTATAAACCCATTTATACTAAAAATGAACCAGCTGATTCTTGAAAGGAGATATAAATAATTCTAATCTATAAGCTTTACATCTACATCTATCTTTCAATTATATTTTAGTGCAGGTAATGGTCTTTTTTGATTTTCTTCATTTTGAGAAATAAATTTCTCCCAAAAATTGTATACATGGAAGAGAATTTTATAATTTTTTTCATGGAGTTCGAGATTATTGAACACTCAACATAAACAGTTATCTTAACTTGAAATAAACTGAAAAATAAGTTACATAATTTTACCAGGCCGAAGAAAATCTGTGGTTATAATAAGTGCAAATTTTTTGAAAAAAAAAACAGGTTTATTTGTGAATAATCTTGAGATCTAATAATTCGAATAAAACTAAGTAGTTTTTCGATTTTCACTATAATTAATTCAAAAATATGACAATATCGTTTCGCCAACACAGTTCTTCATCAGATGCTGATGATAAACTATATCATCAACATATGATTTCATTGTTTATCATCAACATCTGATGAAGCCACTGTGTTGGCGAAACGATATTGTCATGTTTTTGAATTAATTATAGTGATAATCGAAAAAGACTTAGTTTTATTTGAATTATGTATTTAGATTTTCATCAAGTATCGGCGGAGTGGATTAATGATTTGAGATTTAATGGAAATATGCTTCTGTCATATTATGTTAATTCGAATTATTCAGTTTTTCAATTACAGTTAATTATTGATGCTTAATTTTCGCGTTTTTGTTTTAAATTTAGTAAACCATAAGAGTCAAAATATTTCTTTTTGTATTCCTGTATATACCTTCTATAATATCACTGGAAACTATTCATAAGTTTCATTATTATAAAATCCTGAAATGAATAATATTTCAAAGAAAATATTTTATAAATGACACGAAGGTTTTGCTTATCTCTTGGTGAAATATTATGTTAAGACAAAAAATCAAAATTGACACACTTGGCTTAAGTTTCACTGAATGTTACAAAGGTAACATTGCATACTCCTGATAATGGGTTCACTACCCGAAACTGATGTAGAGTTTTCAATATATTCAGTGAAACTTAAGCTGAGTGTGTTAATTTCAATTTATTGTTTAGAAAATATTTAATTAGTCTCTTCTCGTATCACTCAATAATGTGTTATTTTATTCAATTAACCCAATATAATTAATATATCATTATGATATTAATCAATTAATATATTATCATATTTAATTATAAATATCATTGTATTCAGAATTTGGCCAATTTGTGTTTTGAGCATTAATTGACTACCTTTAATAATGTTCCATTATCCAAATTGAGATTGCTCTCTAAAACCCTAAATTATATACGAAATTGAAATTCAATAAATTAAATAAAGTGTTTCACTGGAGATACATAAGGTATGAGGACAATATTTTTGTTATTCATCCTCTGTTCCAATTTTTATTGATAACAAATTTAAATTTATTGAAAAAGATATCAAACCAATACAAAAGAAAGATTAAACCATTTTTGTTGATATGATGAAAGCTAAAAATATGTGTACTAAAAAACCGTCAAGTATAGTGAAACATTGGTTAAATATATTTTTAAAAAATAATTCTATTTCTACATATTACTCGTGGCATAAGTATTTAGAGATACAAGGAATTGAGCAACCACCAACCACAGCAATTTATTATCTGGGGAACAATATTAATTACTCTCATTCTTCATGAAGTTGTTTCCCATTTCTTGAAAGAACGAAAGAGTTAACAGAATCTGAACGAACCTCATCACGGCAACTTGTTCTATCCGACCATTCATCTAGAGGAGAGAACAGAGCGGGGGTGGTAACCGTGGGTGAAATTTATCGAAGCCATTTAACCTCCCAATGTATCATCTGTGTTTTGTGGCTGTGCAGGACGTCGTAACAGGCCAAACTTTTGCTTACTTTGCAATCTTCTTATTATTGATCAGTGTCCAGCGGTCAGAGATGCGCGCGCAAGGTCCGAACCTTTGGGGATAGGGGTGAGTTTGCAGGACGACTGACGATACGAGGGAGACTTAGGATGCTGAGGAGTCTTACTGAAGTTAAAAAATCAGCATAATGTGACAATCCGAATCAGCGCACAAAAACTTTTATGTGCTCTTTCAATTCAATATAATTTTTTTATGATTGCTCTATGAGATAAAAAAATAGTAATACTTGATGTTATTTTTCATGATGAATGATTCATTTTGGTAGTAGAGTTTTTTTGTGGATTACAAGTATTTCAAATTTGATACGACTAGAAATATATATATATATATATATATATATATATATATATATATATATATATATATATATATATATATTATATATATATATTTATATAAACGAAATTTACTAGAAGAAAAAGAATTCTGTAGTTCTCGTGGTATATTATCGCACTTGTAGATATTCGATATAAATGTAGGTATACTATAACTTTCTTTTGATAATTTTTTGACAAATTATTCAACAGATCATTATAGCAGAGCTGGCTATTGGAAACAGAAAAATGCGATGTCTCCATTATTCTTCTAGGGATAAATGTTAGAGAATATTGAAATCGATGCCTACATTCATTGAAAGCATAAGAAAGTAACTGTTTCGTACTACAGGGCACTCATGAGTTACGCCACGTTCAACAAACGAAAGACAACGACTTCAATCCCCACATACACTCCTATTGATTGTATGACAGAAATATAAAGTCGAATGCATATGTAATGCATAGATTACTGCACATCTCAGTCTTATTAATCACGAAAAGCACATGAATACATCTAACATTGAAAGGTTCACAGGTCCCTATTACATTTCAAAAGTTTTGAACTCGACTGGGATTCGAACCGAGGTCTTAAGTTTTACGCCCCACTGCTTTGGACCGCTAAGCTACCGAGGTCTACACTTTGAGATGCAACTTCAATTCATATCTAAAAACTCGTTTATTCCTCAAGCTAGTTATTCGATGCTCGGATTGTCGTCTTCGATACTTGCAGGCGAAAGTGAGTGACACCTACCCATCCTCCCAGATGTATTAATTTTTCCTTAAGGAACAATGATAAATATAGTACAGTAATTTTTTGTGTTAACATGAATAATGCATTAATATTTTTATAGTGAAAATTGAAAATTGAAATTACATATCAAAAGTGACTTTTGACTTTAAATTCTTCATGTTCCAATAACTTTACATAAAAATTTCCAGAGTCTCAAAAAAGTATACTTATTCTTTCAAATATGAGTGTATTCCAATATTTTGTAAAAATTCGGAGTCTCCAGTCATTTTTATACCTAAATGATAACGTTATTCAATTTTATTTCATTTGTATTTTATTTGGTATTTTATTTTTGGTTGGAAGATAATTTGTGATGGCTCATTGCTCCACTTATAATTAGGTGTACCAAGTCAAAAATGATTTTCAAAAAGTCGATTGATATTTAAGAAAATTCTCGGAGAGGCCAGAAACATTTTCTTTTTAGCGGTGGCTATATTGTCAAATTTGATAATGGCTGTGAGATATATTTCAATCAAACAAGACTAATAAATGTCTTGATGTGTATATTATTTGGTCATGATAAAATGTCGACAATCCTTTTGATTTTTCAATAGATACGTTTTTCATTCTTGATTAAAATGTCATTTATTTTAATATAATTTTATTTTTTTCGAGTCATCTAGTGAAAATTATCGACTATGTTGTATACTATAATAATTATTATTTGATAACTAAAAGTAGAAGGTTAATACTTTTGATGTTCATAATTGAAGAATTAATAACACTTTTACATTTTTGAGCATTTCCCAAACACGCCGTACCTAATATGATTATGCTCACCAGAATCAGAACTACTTCATTTAATTAAATGTCATCCCCTTCATGCCAGAGTTGCGTTATTCTATTATGACATAGGAAATTTACTCGCCAATTGAGTTTTCATGAGAAGATGTAGATAAAGGGTATCCTGGAATTTATATTAGCAATTCTTAAATAACTTTAATTGTTTGTATATTCTTACATACAGGAGTTTGATATTTTTCAATTAATTAACTGATTCGATAATGAAACCAATTCAAACACATATTCAAAATTTTTCAATTTTGAGAAAGGGAGATGAGGTTTTTGATGTTATCGCATGAACTCTCGTAGGGTGAAATTTTATTTATTTAATGGTGTTGTCGTTTACTTGATGTAAATCCCTTATAATTGAATATAAACTAAAATTCAAACAATTGAATTTTTGATTTACAATTTATTGACAACATAGTATGACGCGTTTCGTCGTTATAAACGACTTCTTCCGACAATGATATATATATGAATATATATGATATATGTATTAATATATGAATATAGAATATATATATATATATATATATATATATATATATATATATATATATATATATATATATATATATATGAATATATATATATATATATTCATCAAAGTCAGTATTCTGTTTGTCGTTTGTAACGACGACACGCGTCATGCTATGTTGTCAATAAAAGTGTAAATAAAAAGTTCAAGTATATGAATTTTAGTTTATACTCAAATGAAATTTTATTTATGTTAATAAGACAAATGTTCCCATTCCATAAAGGAAACGCCAACTATAGCGTTGTCAATCTGAAGAAAATATTGTACTTCGAAACGCGCGTTATATGTTTTATTTAATACATAAAAAGATTTGAATTAGAGTTTCATCATAAAAATAGCCCTTAGACATGCAAAATAATTGATATTTCAGAATATTTCATATAGACAAGTGTACAATTTTCTTTATTCAAATAAATACGTCTGTAAAGAAAGAATTGTTGATAAATGTTGTTGACATGTCGATACATATTGCTAAATTCATTCAAATTCTTTCAGGAATTTGAAATATTACCTTATATTATTGTCGTTATTTCGAAATATTCATCATTTCCATTGGATTTATGCCAACTTCCTTTTTAAGGCACGCAAAATGTTGAGGAAAATACCCCTCGACCCAAATAGTATACTCGCAAAACCCTTTGAATCTCGTTTCACCCTCATCAGATTCATATTCCCATTTTAAAAAGGAATATCCTCCCAGCTAGAAAGGATAATTTATATCGTCCTGTCAACGTTCGGCCTCGTCTGATTCAAACAGGAGGTTTATTTTTACCATTTCTTGTAGGTTTTGAAAAAGCTTCATCAATCTAAGGGACACCGAAGAAGAAAAATACCCAGTCATTCGGGCGTTTTTTGCCCCCCATGGCCGCCTGAGTCAGCACATGCTATCGCGATTTTTTACGCTACGTAATTCGGATCCGATAGGGAGGATAGGCGCCTTTTCGAATATCCCTACATATTCATGTTACAAATATTTTATAAAAGGATCCCAGTCCATCGATATTAGTTTTCCGGCCTGATCGTAGGAAAATTGCAAGTTTTCCGATTAACTCAGACGTGAGAAAATGCAGACGATGGTCCTATTAGAATTTGAAATTTCGTATTCGATATGTCCACAATTTTATATTCACTTTACATGAAACTATAAGATTTCATCTAATGAGAATTAGCACATATATTACACTAAAACAGGGGTCTAAGTTTCAAGGTCTCAAGGGCCATAACTGAAACGTTTAATGCGGTTGCGGTCCATATAGTAATAAATTAATATTTTTTAAATAACAATATTAAAAAATGTAGATGAAAAATAACTAAAAGAACAAACGTAGTAATTTTTCGTTTGATTCAACAAATATAATTTTCACATATATCTACGGAAAAAATAACGACTATTTCCAAGAACTAAGGCTTTTACAATAAGAATGTTCGGATATATCGTGCTCGACATAAAAATACTGCATACCTAGGCATATATATATATATATATATATATATATATATATATATATATATATATATATATATATATATATGTATATATATATATATATATATATACATATACTCTATATATTCCCGTATATATATATATATATATATATACATATATATATATATATATATATATATATATATATATATATATATATATATATATATATATATATATACATATATATGACATATATGTGAGAAGTCCTTCAAATAATATTATTTAAAAGTCGTGGAAATGCACAAAAAATTATCTGGGGATAAATACAGGGAGTATTGAAATGAACCAACTGCCGAACCTTTATTTTCATTTTTGTTTGTTTCAAAGGATTTAGAACACAACAATGAAAACCATAGAGTAATTGACTTTTTTCTTTAAGAAGGACGCCATTTTTCATTTTCATTTTATGCGATCTTTATTCTTTTCTGATGTTTGGAAGGACTTCATTTTGTTGAATTATGTTAGTTTCAGTTCTGATTTCAGAAATATATCTTATATTTTGTTGGCTATAATTTAAGTAGATTTAGTTTTTTATCACCATTTCATAATTTATCATTGTGGTAAATAATTTGCATCTTGTTTTCTTCTGGGAAATGCACCAAAATATGTAGGTGATGGAGTTTCATTTTACCAGTACATGATTTCTGTATAATAATTGTTTGATACTTTGTATAAACAATCCTATTTTTTTATTCAAAATTCACTTAAGCCTCTTTTCGGCAATCTCAAAGTGAGTGAATAATTTACGCTTCAACTTTAACAGGATCTATTATCTGGCTGCATTTCAGCCCACGTGCCATGTTTTCATGTGCCATACTGGACAGACTGACGTCAAAAGGGTGTCCGACACGTGGTGGGAACGTCCAGTATTCTGCCCGTAGTCACCCCTTAGTGGTCAAGAAAGCACCCCTTCATTTTTGTATGGGGCATGCGTCATAACGGAAAAGATGCGTCTAACAAGCATAAGACAGCTTTAACTGGTATTGATTGAATAATATGGTCCAATTTTACACCACTTTCTGGGCGATAAAGGTAGGGAGTATTGAGAATGAATTTGCTATACATTTTGTTACTTATAATATTGTATTATTATTATATGATAGAAATTATCATCAAAAATTATAACAATAATTATATCATTTTACAATTATTGAAATATTTTATACATATAATAATTACATATTCTCATTTTAAATACCGTTATAACATTTTATTTAAATTTTTTCATTTGAATTTCGCGAGTTAACTCTGGTCCTATTTTAAATATCATTATGGTCATAATTTATCAATATTTTTCATCAAAATTCTCCTTTCATTTTCATTTGTTATCATTTCTCTATCAAATGTCATGCCCATATATTACTGACCTATTTGTTTATATACATTTACATATGCAATCAATACTAGTTGAATACCAATCAATAACTTTTCTTTCATTCTATTTGGTGTCTTTGCTTAACTCAATGAATAAATGGTGACATGGAATTTGGACCTCTTCCAGCTATATAGTCTATTTGAAATATGGTTATCAATATGAAAACAGACCTAATACTTACGAGTACTATTTTCAATAGGAGCTGGCACCTTAGTTACAGAATAGATTAATTGGAGATTCCTAATTGAAGATCAAGGAAATTTGGAAATATCTCTAAGCAACGATGACACTTACTTTTATTTTGACGTCGATTTACACGATGACAATTTTATTAAACCTGTCTGGCAAAAATCGCAGCATATTTAAAAGCAGCTGAGAATTTGTAAGAGGCTGTTGAAGTATTATCTACATAAACTCTTTAGTATGCGGGGGAGTCTTTGCTCTGCTCATTTTTGATGACCATTTACCACATTGCCTGATTCTGTTCTCTTGTTTCCAAAATTAAAACTGCTGAATCAATAAAAGCTAAATACAATAGAAAAACGTATAAACCTACTAATGTTTTTGCAAGTTTTGCTTACTTGTGCTGACAAGGAAGTTGGGGAGGGCTTTAATGCTGTTTTACAGCATGGTAAATATACATCACCAAATGTTTCAGTTTTGTCCAAAATCCGTTGTGTAGAAACACAAAAATAATTACTTTTTTTTGATATCGATTCTTGTTTGTTCTATCAATTGTTTATTCCATCAAGGGATTGGTTAAAAATGTAAATCTACTTTGGTGTGTGTTTTTTTAAGAGAAGTAGATTTCATCTATAGATACTGAGTAAGCGCCCTGTTGGAAATGAATAGGTTATAAGTTATAAGATCTAAATATAGTAACGGGTGTTTTTTTAGAGGTATAGAACTTCAAGCATTACTGTTGAAGATGGCGACTGATTTAACAGCTGAGAAGTGATTTATTCTCAGTTTGGTTTGGCAATTCATCGTATCAAGTAATTAATTAATATCAATTGGTCGAATTGGCCCAAAACGAGATTGCCGTTGTTCCCGATTCTCATAAGCGAATTTTGTTTAGCGATGAAGCGCACTTCTGGTTGAATGGCTACGTCAACAAACAAAACTGCCGCATTTGGAGTGAAGATAATCCTCAAGTGCATGTCAAAACACCGTTACATCCCGAAAAACTGACTGTTTGGTGCGCTTTATGGGCTGTTGGAATCATTGGTCCGTACTTCTTCAAAAACGATGATGACCAGAACGTTACAGTCAGTGGTGATCGGTATAGAGCCATGATTACTAACTTTTTCATTCCTGAATTGAACAACCATAATGTCCAGGAGCTGTGGTTTCAACAAGACGGCGCAACATGTCACACAGCTCGTGCCACAATCGATTTATTGAAAGACACGTTTGGTGACCGCCTAATTTCACGTTTTCGACCTGTGAATTGGCCTCCAAGATCTTGTGATTTAACACCGCTAGACTACTTTTTGTGGCCCTATGTAAAGTCATTGGTCTATGCGAATAAGCCACGAACGCTTGACCATTTGGAAGACAATATTCGCCGTGTTATTGCCGATATACGGCCACAAATGTTAGAAAAAGTTATCGAAAATTGGACGTCCAGATTGGAATACATCCGAGCCAGCCGTGGCGGTTATATGCTAGAAATCATATTTCAAATGTAATGCCATAAGATTATCTTTCGAATGAAAGAAATTCTCGTCAATCGAATGATCCATCGTTGTTTTATTGCAATTTAAAGTTCTACATCTCTAAAAAAAAACACCCTTTATAAGTACTTAAATGCTGTCATTTATTTTACTAGTCGTTCTGTGAATTATTCTATTCATATCAGTGATGAAAGAACTTCCGGAACAGACAATTATTCAGCAAAATTTATAATAGGACCATAGCAAGTTATTCACAGTTATTTGATTAATATAGCTAGTTAAAGTTATAAATTAAGAAACTATGAACTTTCATGTAGTGAATTACTCAGAAAGATTCCCTCATTGGTGTTATTCTCGGAAAATTTAATCAAATTTGTTAGAGTAGTATTGCTCTCAAGTTCCCGGAATGACCAAGACAACACCCTGTGAATTCCCTCAACTTCCCCAAGAAGCCGGGGCAAGAAAGTTAGTGCATGCCAACGTAGGCGGTGTTCCGTTAACGGCACTGCGTGACGAGCACCGGGGGACACCTCCCTTGGACACTTTCGAAATTTCAATGTCTCCTCTGGGATTCTTTTAAATTTTTGACACATACTAAAGTAAGGAGCGTGGTCATTCCGGGAAATGCGATACTCTCGCAGCGTCGTCGGAGGCTGCTGTGCGGCCAATACAGCCGTCAAATTCCCCTGAATTATTGACGTTTCAGTTTCGGCACACTTTGTAAACGATATCTTAATGCATTTTTATGGACGATACGTGGGGTCAGTACTTTGGAATGAATTTGGACGATTAGGATAATGGAAAATATTTCGGGAAGCTCATTTGTAAACTTTAATGTCACTTTTTCCATTGAAGGGTACGTATTCAGAGTTCCCATAATTTTTATTGATTCTTTCACAATTTTCTTTGATGAGTTCTTCGAAAATTTGTTCTTCTAAGCTACGTATTTCCTAGTTCTGAATAAGTATCTTCAAAATTATTCGTGAAAATTTATATTGACTTTTTAATATTGATAATATTTATTCTTTGTGAAACATTCCTAACATTGTAGTACTATTACATTTATTTAATTATTACAGTATTTACATACAAAAGGAATCCTCTCAAAAGGATTAAATTCAGTTTTGAGTCTGATTTTCTATTCAGTCCTCGATCAAAAATCCTTCAAGACAATTTCACATTGAAGGATAGTGAAAGATAGTCATAGTAAAAAAATAAACGAAAGTTTGATGAAAATTGATTGATCCATTACTGTCTACTTTATAATTATCACAGTATTCTACCACACTATAATATACCTTTACCAGCAAAGTTTCAACACTCTTCCTACATAAGTAGATCCACTTCTTTATTACCTATTTATCAATCATAGGTGTACAGAAAAATACGAAATATGATATTTGATTAATAGTTTTCTTCTCGCAAAACACTTGGTGATACATTTTTAAATGTACCTATAGTATAATTCA
The DNA here is from genome assembly GCA_030704895.1 of Henosepilachna vigintioctopunctata. Lineage (NCBI taxonomy): Eukaryota > Metazoa > Arthropoda > Insecta > Coleoptera > Coccinellidae > Henosepilachna > Henosepilachna vigintioctopunctata. The sequence goes on along the minus strand of JARQZJ010000002.1, from coordinate 2,733,372 downwards.
AAAAGTTGCTAACTTATACAAGATAGCCGCAAGCAGCATTTAATGATTAATGCATTCATCATTATAAAATTACAACTGAGAATCACAAATCGTGAAACAGATCGTACATAATAATAGATATTTCCCAAATTTCACTGATGATTTGGAAGAAATCATCTTGTATCATACCACCACCTTCAAGTATTTCCTCAAATGGGAGATAGGAAAGAAAATTTCGAATTAATGACAGATATGGGTCATCCAACATTGAATTTTCATCGCTTTTCGAGCCAAAATCACCTTCACCTAACATTAGAAAGACGAAATACTTCAGGTAAATGAATAAGATTTGATTAAATGTTCCCAGACTTCTTAGTGGAACATTCTTTGATATAATGAATAAAAACACTTGAATAAATACAAGTAACAATTGTGAAGCAATTAATGAACTTTTGCAAAACAACGCATTAGTTTTTTATTCGACATATTTAAAAAAATTGAAATTCGAAATCAAAACTTCGATAGAAAATTATTCATACCTATGTTTTGTAATTTGTAGTACACCTATATGTTTTTAGGCCAAACAGTCATAAACTTAGGACTGAGAGTATTTGAACAGTTGATTAGTACTATTTACAACAAATTTCAAATATTGCAGACAGAGAAAAAAAGATAGAAACTTAATTTTATACTAGGAAAAAAAAATTTTTCATTCCATAAAAGTCTTATAATTCAGATTATGAGTTGGATACCAATAATTCACCATTTTAAAATTTCTTTCAGTGGCCAAGTGTACATTTTATTCACGGAACTTTAGAAAAAGTACTTTTCTCAATACATGCGAGTAGTAGGTATATACAACTTTATATGTGCTTCTCTTCTTCTTAATTTCATCTATTTTTTTCTGTATATAGGTATTAGTCAGTTTCTCATTTAATCAATCAAGTCATATACACCTGAGGAAGCGAATGTTGCCCAAACAATTAGTACATATATTTCAACATTTTATAGTAAAAATCACAAAACTAGCTCACTTTCATTCAAAATATAATCTAAAATATTTTTTATAACTCAAAATATGTTTAAGTACTTGAGCATTATCAGGAATATGATACAATTGAATGAGAGTTCAGTTACGTTTACCTCTGAACAATGAGCTGCTAACTCGAAAATTATATCCTATGTATGAAACAATTTTTAGGGAAAAAAACAATAAATTAAAATTAACAGATCTCGCTTAAGTTTCATCAAATATATTAAAAATTCTTCATTTGTTTCGGGAGGTTAACCTATTATCAAGAGTATACAATGTTACTCAGTGACATTGTATACTCTTGATAATGGGTTAACCACCCGAAACATATGTAGAGTTTTTAAGATATTTAGTGAAACTTAAGCCAAGTGTGTTAATTTTAATTTATTGTTTTTAACATAATATTTCACCAAGAGATAAGCGAAACCTCCGTGCCAAATATTTTTATGGATTTTAAAACTGTATAGAAATATACGATTGAGGTTTTCAATGAATTTGAATTGAATGAATTGAGGAAATTGAATTGTTATATATTTGTCATGAATTGCATTGTATCAGCTAATTGTAACTAAATAGCTACAATTGTCTGATTCCATCAGAAAGACGTTTAATTTATAATGTGAATCATCGATAACACTCCTATTTTTCATGTATATTTGAAGTCAAAAGAATATCATTACGGATATTAAACTCAGAAATTGAATTGATCCAATTGAAAAGAAGCCTCCATTGACCCTTCTATGAAATTTTAAAACATTAAATTTCTTACCCACATATGTGGAATGCGTTATTCAATTCACTGAAAAAATCCATATAATATATCATAATAACCGTTCATATTGGCACATCCACTATTACCATCGAATGATTAATAGTAATAAACGAAATAAATTCGGAATCACATTTAATTCAACTTTTCAGAGTGGTTTCAATGCCTGAGTCAACCAAAACATGAAGGGATTACATTTTTAAGTCGTATAGGGGACATCGATTTCGACCTTAAATTTCGAAATCGTCATTGACTTACAATACATTTTTCACGATCGGAATCATAAAAAATGGCATTATTAATAGCCGACCTTTCAATACACAGACAATGCAGGTATGAGAATTGCAAAAAAAAAGGTATAGGGGAAGTTCTCGCTCTGTTTTTTCTACGTCCCTTCAATACAAATATGATAGTTATTGAACAAATCGGTCGAGTCACAAGTGCCTGGAATAGGGTTATGTTTAACTTGTTGGGGTTAGTTCTCACGAAAAAAATATTTACTTTCTCCATGTGTTATAAATATTTTTAACGTATTTTCGCTTCCTCTGAAAGTATTGAAGAACTGAGGAAAATGGGTACACAAATGATGAAGAAGAAACCTAGATTGAAAAACCGAACGATGCGTAATATACAAAATACATTAAAATAGGCAGATAAAGAGTTTCAATTATGAGTTATCATGGAGAAATGAAACATTAGCTACTAGTTTTTCTATTCAATCAGTACACTACGCAGATATATTTCCCTGCATTCATTTTAAGTAGCTATTATTATTATTAAAAACATGATAAGAGTGGAGGATAAATATCCTATGCCTCAATTAAAAAATATTCAGATAAGATATATTCACCATGGGATTTGAAGTTCAGACATTCGTCCATCATTATACCCAAATTTTTCATTTCATGAACACGTTCCAAAGAGTTATTTTCAAGTTTAAGTTCTAAGTTTTTAATATCAGTGGTATTCAATTTATATTTAGTTGCTACTAACATGCATTTTGATTTTTCAATATTCACTTCACGATTATTGTCTCAGAGCCAAATATATAGCCTGTTCAGATCCTTGCATCTGAACTTGCCTGAACATTGCATCAATATCCGAGCCAGAAATTTAAATCATAGTATCGTCCGCAAATAAAGAAATTTTACAATTCTTAATGTATTTTACAATATCATTGAAATATAAAATGAAAAGTAACGGCCCAAGGACCGTCCCTCGGGGAACACCGTATACAGTTTTAATAGCTGACGATAAAGTATTACCGAATTTGACTTTTGATACCTAACAGATAAGTATGATGTAAACCACTCATGAACGCTGTCCCTCAATACTATTTTTTCCAGCTTATCTGAAAGAAATTATCTATCAATGGTTTCAAAAGCCCTTTGAAAGTCCAGAAAAACAATTGAAACTATTTATCAATTCCATTTATCTATTTGTAACTTATATTTAAGATACTACTCTCTCATGAATGCGTAAGGCGAAATCCATATTGGTTTTTAACAAGAATATCATTGGAATCGCAAAACCTGACTAACTGATGCTTAACCGAAAGCTCCAAGACTTTTTCATACACTGGCAAAGTATGTATCCCTCGGAATTTTTCACACATAATGGAGTTTTCTCAACTAAACAAATTACATCTAATAAAGCTAGTAAATAAAAAAAGTTCAAAACAAAACTTAAATGTTTTCAGGGAAGATACCATATGTGAGTAAGACAACTTTTTGCAGTTACTGTAGTTGACGTTGGAAACAGAAACATCTTTGCTATTTTTTAAGGAGTTTATTGATTTAGCACGAATAACAGATGAGTCTAAATAATTCCACCCACCAAAAACTCTCTCTATTAAAAAAGACTGTCTAATGGTAGTTTTGAAGCGATTCAGTTTCAGTGAATGACCTAGAAGACGATTGTCTTCAATTTAAATGAATATGCCACTCAAATCAATTGAAAAGGGTTAATTCAAGGCTCTAAAGGTAGTGATAAATATCCATGCTTCAGTCTGTCTATTTCGATGATGAGACCAAAAAGTAGTAAACGCTGCTCGTAATCAGGTCTATTGATACCATAAGACATTTAGTAGTCTTCTAGTAGCCCTTATCAGAACAGTTTCGATAAGGTTTTGGTCAAGCACTTACAGTGGGCACCAAATAGTGGAACCTAATTCCAGCAACGGTGGAATATATGTCTTATAGTTGTAGATATAAATAAATGTCGAATAGTTGTGTAGGGATTAATTATTCTTAAATATTCTTCGATTTGCCGATGACATTTATCAATAAAAAAATATGAAAATTACTCCATTTATTCAGTAGAGCAAGGTCTTCAGTTGTTATCTGCTTGAGATCGCAGTTAGTTCCTCACAGTCTTCTTTTATATTAGGCAATTTTTAAAAAATGACACGGAGGTTTCGCTTATCTCTAAGTGAAACATTAGGTTAACAAAAATAAATTAAAATTAACACACTTGACATAAGTTTCACTGAATATATTAAAAACTCTACATTTGTTCGAGTCGGTCAAGTATACTCTTGATAATGGGTTAACCACCAGAAACATATGTAGAGTTTTTATTATATTCAGTGAAACCTAAGTCAGTAACATTGTATCTCTTGATAATGGGTTGACCACACGAAACATATGAAGAGTTTTCAATATATTCAGTGAAACTTAAGTGTGTTGATTTTAATTTATTGTTGTTAGGCAATTTTTGTGAATATTATTTTAGTTCGACTATTACAAGATGTAGGTATACATATACAGAATAATTAAGTGATAAATTTTTCAGATTCAGTTGATTTAGATATTGGAATTGTTAATAATAAAACTCATCAACATGAATCTCAGAGATTGTTGATTTGCAATTCAAAAAAACATACTTGCTTGCAATACAAACTGAAGAATAACGTGAAGTTTGAGATTGACTTCGAAATCTGTAATTTTCGTGGATCATGAGTTCAATATTGTCTTTTGTTATCACAGTTTTAGTTGTGGAAATGTTGGTCAAAATGAGATCTTTATAAGGATGGAATTGGAGAAGCACTGTTGGAAAACTCACAGTTTATTCTTAGGAATAACCATTAAAATTTTTCCGCGGAAAGAGTTGCAGAGTGCCCTTTAATACCCCGCCTCGCTGGGAAAGTGGTATTTGAACCCCGCATTTATATTCGGATTTTAACATATGTTTTCTACGCCATCGATATATCAACAAAGTGTAGCGACCCTGATACTTTGTGGAAAGCTGAGTGGGTATATTTTTCTCAAAGCAAGTATATATGCAAATAAACATACGGCAGGGGATCGTTATGCTGGACCAGTGAAATATTGCTAACAATATCGTAGCGGACATTGAAATATTACGGATTTTACAATGACGTATCATCAAAACATTTGTGTTGGGGATTTTGATTTATATTCTATGCTTTTTGTGACATAAAAACATTTCGGTTTGTATGGACGCGAACTCTATAGAGTGGGTCGGCACTTCATCATTCGTTCGAATCAATTTTTCGATGGGATTTTATTCACTAAAACATTGAAATTGAGATTTTATCTCATTTTTAGTGTTTAAATTCAGTAATTAATATCAAGATATTCGATTCAGTTTGTATCTGAACTGAAGTCGGTCAAACTGAGTAGCTATGAATAAAAGTAGTCGTAAAGTTCACCAAATTTTAGTGTCCGCAAGTGTTACAACCCAAATGCCTGAGCCTACAGCAACACTTTTCAAAAAATAAAGAGTAGGATTCCCTAGTTTCATATGTATGTATGCGTACTGTATTTAAGTGGTTACTCTTATTCGAAAATTTATTAAAAAACATAAAATGATTGGGTAAATATTCCCTTTGTCGCCAGCTTCGTGTGAAAAGTGGCAATAGAAGTTCTACATTGAATTTATTCCCAAATTGAGTCTTCTATTCTTTTGTAATCTTTAAAGGTGGGATTTTTACATATGAAATATGGAAACGACATGCTTTAAGAGACACTTTCGCCTGTGGCGGTGGTCTCCATGGTGGCACTCAAGTCGAAATGAGTCAAAAGTTTTCTTGAGATTCGAGCAAAAATGATCAGTTACAATGAAAAATGGCATTAGAGATGATTGAAACGTTTCTTATTTCTTTCTGAAATTTCTCTACAAGATCATAAGTTGTGATATTCGATCCACCTCATTTTCTTCTATATCACCATGTCAATTCTAAAAACTGTTTTTTTGTATCGCTCTAAAAATTTTGTTGGCTATGATCTTGAGATTCAACAAAATTACTCTTTGCAATTTTTGAAGTTTGTAATTTTAAATGTAATTCGTAATTTATTCACAGCTACTTTGGCAGTGTTCGATAAAATGAGGAATGCAATACAAAATTTTATAGAAATATAGCGAAAGGAGTAGAAAAGCTCTCATAAAATTGACAATCTCAAAAACAATTTTTTTGGACTGTGGTATTTCTTTTCGAGATTTCTGATAAATATGAAGATTTTACAAGTTTTCCGGTGGAAATAAAATGAACAAGAAACTACATATTTGATGTGAAGCTAACCCTACATTCTATGTAAGCTGCTATTAAATTTTTTCATCTTTCTTCAATATATTTAAAAAATTATTAATAACTTATACATTTATAACTCAATAATACACTTTTGTTACTATCGAATCACTCCAACTGCGAGCTATGATAATCATATAATGATTTTTGTACTAATAGTTATTTTTTTGTTTTGATTTATAATCTTCTTATAGTGACGAATACAAAGAATTTCATCGGGAAGTTCAGCTGATTTCTTCGTATAGTATTTCACCATTTTTCAACTTCGAAATCTGAAACTGATAAATAATTCGAAACATTTTAATCTTTATACATTCGAAATATTGGAAGAATTGTTAAAGTATATCCGAGTTGAAATATTTTGAAGTAAAATTTATCAATAATATTTTCATTCTTTCTATTTCTAAATATTCTATTCTCATTTCTTCGTTGATATTGTTGATTAAAAAACAGTATATTGAAATGAATGCTCAAGCATCTACTCTCTAAAATACGTGCGAAAGTCACATACGGCGGCTTGAAATATTGAATTTCGCAGATCCTCGTTCACCATCTGAGTTCAGGATATATAACCGTTACAAATACATTACAGACCTTTTAAAAAACGAAAAAGGTAGACAGATAGATGCATTGTACATTTAATATAAAATTTATGGCAACCCTTTCACTGGAGACGTCGATGTATCGAACATATGCCATCCCAATTTACAATTACGGGACTCAGGTAGAAAGGGCCGGGGTCCGGACTGACGATTCGAAAAAAGGGTTATGTGTGAAATTTTAGGAAATGGCAAATAGGGCCGGGATATAATTCGATGTTTCCGCTACACTTATTTGCGATTTTTTTTAGGTAATTGACAGGTTTATGTGGCGGAAATACCCAGGAAATTAGGGATACTGAGAAAGATTCTGTTTACCTGAGAATGTCCGATGATGAGATTTTATTTTTCAATTTCAAAATACAACATCATGTTCAATTGATTGATCTAAGTGCGGAAAAAAATTCGAAAAATTATATTGGAATATATGTATTTTGTAATATATGCATAATGTTGTATTACCTACGATAATATTTTACATTTTTAGTTATTTGTTTAGAGAGAGTTTGATTTCTAACATTTCAAATACGTCTTTTGCGTAGTTTGCATAAATCAATTAATTCCTTTCCACAGTGTATAGTTTTATTTCAGGATATAGTAAAAATATCTTAAGATAAGTTTCTTTGGATTTCGTAAAAATAATCAATATTAAGTATCGACTAGAGAATTTTTGTTAAAGAAAAGCAGTAACTTTATAGGACATAACTTCTTAGGTAACTGAAGGTGAGCTGCCTCCCAATGTAAAAGCATCGAAGAGGAAGAACTTTGATATCCGAAACCAGGAGACACCATCGGCACATTTAATAATAATAATAATAATAATAATAATAATAATAATAATAATAATAATAATAATAATAATAATAATAATAATAATAATAATAATAATAATAATAATAATAATAATAATAATAATAATAATAATAATAATAATAATAATAATAATAATAATAATAATAATAATAATAATAATAATAATAATAATAATAATAATAATAATAATAATAATAATAATAATAATAAACGTCTTTATTGCCACACAAATTGTGCTACACAAGAAGAGGCGAAATTTAGCATGAGCTATTCTTCCATCTAACCTCCTGAAAGTAAATGTAAATAAAGTAGAAAAAAAATGTTAATACAAACATAAGAAGTGAATGAAAGAAGTATGATATAAACATTACTTAAAAGATAATTCTTAGTGTTCACTAAAACAAAATAACATGTATATAAATAACTCAAATACCATTAGAGTATCAAGAAAATTTGTGCTAAAGAGGGGAAAAACATAAATAAATCGAAACTTACAAAGAAATAATGCAAATATACATAAACATTTGTTACCAGAACCAATTTTGCAAAAGAAGTTATGCAAAAAAGTGAATAAATTTATTAGTATTATGAACTAGACATCCTTTTGTTTTAGTTATGGAAAGGAAAAAATTGTGATGCGTCATATTTTGACACCTAACTGAAATCTGAACTTCAAACTCCCTCTAATAGGAATTGAAAATGACACAGGGATGGTTTTCGATGTTTTGTTCGCGTTATACATATAGTAAAACATTATGAGAAAATGTTGTAAATCATTTCTTTAAGCTCATATACCAATTTCAATCAGAAAATACGAATTTTCAATATTTTTAATATTTTTATTTCAATTCAAAAGTATCAAATTTATTTTCTAATTTTATAACTAGTGTGTGTCAGAATCCCACAATTTATTCAAATAATTCAATAAAATAGAAAACAGAAAGGAATGAGAATTTTATTGTTACAATAAGGCTACTCTTCAATTCTTTGTTGAATTCTTGAACTTCTTGTTTCCTGATAGAAAATAATTGTTTAAGTGTAACTATTACTTATTAATATAGATACTAATAGGTTGACATAGAATTTCAACACGCATCTCCCTTCTCAATCATAAATTTGTCTATATTGTTTAGCTAGTCCGGTAACATCAAAGATACTAATTTCTTGAGATATAAAAATATTGAAAAAATGTATAACGCGAATTTTGCTATGAAACTCGGTATATGGAGCTCTCGATAATGAGTTAGGAGCATATGTCTAGTCATATTAAACAATTATGTGGATTTTAGTTCAATGTTTTCACTTTTACGATACCTCAAAAATATTTTACCAAGGGTTGTTGGAAGAGTTAATTGATATTATTGAAGATTTTCTCTAAAATGAGGAGTTATTGCGATTTACTGATCTATAGAATCAAAATGAAAACATAGAAATGAGAAGTGTTTAATTGAAGAAACTCAATTTAGAGAAGTCGGTATTCAGATATTGTTCTTGCTTATGAGTTTGCAGTTATTCCACCTAAATCAACTTCTAATTCTCAAAACAAAATTTAAATCAATATTGGTGTTCCTCAAAGTCCGTATGCTCATTTAACTTATCAACCAATTCGCATTACATTCGCGAAGACTTCGTCGAAACTTAGATCTTCCCCTAGTTTAGGCAAACATTTCCAACTAAAGGGTGCCCACGCACGAAATAAAGTCCCTGTCTAGTTTGGCACAATGGACATGGGTTCTCCTTATACCTATCTAATTCTGTGAATATCGAAGTAGCTAACAAGGGTTCGGGCCAGTCAGTGTTCCTTTGAAATTTAGAAATTCGATATTCTGACAAGTGATTTCTAGCATCTTGAGGGTTGGCAATTGAATTAATGTTGAAAGCGGTAATGTGTGGTACGAATCGTATATTAAGTTTTATATTGACTCAAACTTGAATTGATAGAATAGTTAGCTTTCTGCCAATTACAACTACAAACATTCTAAATAATATAAATTTCAGAATTAATTCAAAGAATTATGAAGTAATGAAAAAACATTCAAATTCTCTTTGTATTTTTTATGTGTATGATGAACTATAATTTGGTGTCTCTGAGAATGAACTAAATCATTATGATTGACAATCTCTTGTTTTCTTTTCATATCATTCATATTTTTTCCTCTTATTGGGTATTCTACTCTAAAACAGCTTCCTATATAGCTTGCTCTCTACGAAATACACGTAGTACGTAGTAATTGAAAAGAAATCATCATTAAATCTCAGAAACAGACATTCACATTTTACCCGGGATTCGAACCCAGATCTCCAGTCTTATCTTCTAACTACTGCTCAACTGAAAAGTTTAACACGCAAATACCCTTTTGAACGAAATAGAAGATAGAATTCCACTAAGTTGATTCATTCTAAAAAATGGAAAAAACGTTCATGTAAAAGAAAGTACAGAACAAGTGATTCCAACCATTATTTACCTATAATTAGAAAACGTATGTGTCTTCTTAATCTTCAACGAATCGTATAATAATTACTTCAATGTAAATTTTGTAACGCCTTTCATGAAAAAAATGACATTTACGAATCACATAAATAGAAAATATAATTTGAAAAATATTTTTCTGCAACCTAAGTCAACACTGTCTGACTTATTGACAGTTTTTCAATTTAGATAGTCAAAGTTTTAATGATGAATTTGTTTCATCTATAGGATACTAAATGACAACTAAAAATAACATTTTTATTCCTGTTACTGCTGAGAATGTTGATTTTCAGTTATATTTTTCCAAAATATATTCAATGATAATGTATATAATAATAAAATAAAATATTACGAAGTTCTTACAACATCGCACTGAACAAAGCAGAAAGGGCAAAATATCTTCAGAAGATATTACAGAAATATTATGTTCTGACAGCATGCAGTAAAAACTACTGAGTATATCATGAGTTCACATTATGCATATATTATTAATTATGAATGAGAAACCGTAAAAATGATAATCCTTGTGCATGGTTGAACTTGTGAAACAAAAAAACTAGAAAATAACTTAAACAATCTTGTCTAACAAAAAAAAAATGTGTGCCAAATCTATTTGCTACAGAAAAACAAATATAATAAATCAAATCGATTGAAAATTTTTGAGCAATCACTAATTGCCGTGATTGGACGAAAATCCAGTCTTCTACAGTTTTTTTTGTATGAACCCTATACTATGCTGTTGGAATTAATTGCGACAAAGGATAAAAATAATGTTTTCGTAAAATTTTACCTTTTAATGAAGTAAATACATACAAAATAGCGTAAATTCTTCATATTAATATGAAGTACTTATGTCCTCCTATCGCAGAAATAACTTCTTGAACTTGTCTAGGCATCGATTCCACTAGCGTACCGCAGATTTTCTTCAATTCGTCATCATGAAACCACACCTGAATTGCACTTATAGTCATTTTTTTTCTTTGTAGTGCAATCCATTTTTTCCAGTCGTTTCTTTAAAATATTCCATAAATTCTCAATGGGATTGAGATCACGTGAATTCCCCGACCAATCGAGTACTTTTATTTCATTCTCACGCATAAACGCCTGCACTTGTTTGGAATTGTGGCAGGGAGCCAGGTCGTGCTGAAATGTTCCATCAAACGTTTCCATGAATGGGACAATCCTGGTGCGCAATATTTCCATATATTTCACTGAATTCATCATCCCTGTTATAGGAGCTAATCGTCCAGTGCCACTGGTTGTGAAAAAACCCCAAAACATTTGTTTCGAAGGATGTTCCATTCACTTCGTCTAACAACACTTGATTTGTACCCTTGAACAAACAAATGTGTCTCATCACTAAAACCCACTTTGTTCCAGTCGTCCATAGCCCAAGCACGGTACTTTTTGGCCCATGCCAAACGTTTCTTCATAATTTTCTGGGTAAGTAGTTGCTTTCTTCTTGGTCTTCTTGCCGTACGGCCAACCTCCAGCAGTAGTTTTCGCAAAGTTGAGGTGCTCACTTCCACACCAGAAACCAATAAATCCCTTCGAAGATCAGTGCTTGTCTTTCTCGGATTAATTTTGCTATTTCTTATCAACAATTTGTCTGTTTTGGGAGTAGTTTTGCGTTTGCGGCCACTGTTTCCTCTTCTTTTTGAAAACGATGAGCCACTTTCTTCAAATGTTTTTGAAATTCTCGAAACGCTGGGCATTCCCACACCAACAGCTTCAGCTATTTCTCTTACAGTCATTGCTGTGTGTTCATTAAGCGCGATAATTTTGGAACGCTTCCTCGGAGTGATATCCATCTTTGGACAAGACAATACAGCACGTATCAAAATAGAAACCACCAACTCGCACCAGTAGGCTCAGAACTGAATTGCTGACGAGGTAAGACCGGTCAGAATGTAAATGAAGGTCAAGGTCGAACCCTCACGTCACCTCAGGTAGTAAACAAGCAGGTATGAGGGTGTTTGGGCCAACCTGGTACTCACATACTTACTACAGTAACTCAAACGAAGAAAAAAAATGTAGATTTTTTATCTCTTTCGGCAGTTTATTGTGGGTTCTAGGAGCCAGGTATGAAAAACTGCTTTGAGAAACCGTTTTATTAATTTTTGGATCTACGTAATCATGAGAAGCACTTCTTGTGCCATACCCATTACCCACACAATATGTAAGTAGATGATTAGTGTTTATATTGAAATAGAAGTATGATAGTTTAATAGAGTTGGATCATATTAAACATTCTGGCTTGGATTTATAATCCATCATATCAGAAGGTGCTTGAATCATTGTACATTATTTTTGAAAAAACGTTGCTCAATATTCTGTAGATTCTTTAGGTGCGTTTTAAGTGCTCCACCCCAAACCACCAAGTTTTGGCGTGGATCACTTAATAAGAACTGAAGAAGTGCAATATAAATTTTTCTCATCCGATAAGTATTGCAAAATTCCTTACATTCCTTGAACATAGAATTCCTTGAATATCTTAATTTTATAACGGGATTTTCAATGGGGTAATTCCATCGTAAGAAACTATCCAATGCAATACCCAAGTACTCAGTTTTTTCAGTTTCCTGAATAAGAACTTAACATCTGTCTATTCAAAGTAGGTAGTAGGTATACCTACTATGATTTATATTTTTATTTCTGATTTAAATGATTAAATTGATTCAAAATGTGCTGTTGTCATTGGAATTAAATATATTTTATCGCATGCAAATCTTGAAATATGCTTCATTTCGAAAATTTTTTCTAATTGACATCCCGAATATTTTTTATACAGTACCCTGAATTCATAAAAAACATCTAGAAGAAACATAAAAAACCATTCTGTAATGAAAAAAGTTGAAAAGAATAATGATGTCAAGTTTTATAATATCGATTTTCTTCATTCAAACATTCGATTGAGCCGGCAACATATTGAAACCAGTTGGTATATTGCCGAGCTCTAGTAATGATGTTTTGTGACGGTCTTGTCCACATAATTCACTCTACTAGGATCGGATCCTTCGAAGAGGGTCATTTTAAGGTCCCGTCACACATAGCGACGTTATAAATAAGGATTAAGTCGATAATTCCAACTCGAGGGACCATAGATTTCCCTTAAACTTATTTATTTTAAAATATTGACATCGACCCCTGGTTTTACACTGTCTGCAGTCCGCTGTCGAACATATATATACGGTTCACTTATTTTAATTTTATACCCGTTTTACAACAAGGGTTTAGATTGAAATCCTCCATTTCTTGCCCTTTCTGAAACGACGTGGGAGATAAATCATACTTAAGTTAATTGAACTGGTCGTTTTGATGGAAAATACAATTCAGAGTATTATACAATCTATTTTTAATTTCTGAAACATTTCAAATTTTTTATTTCTCAGAAAAATCAGATAGGTTTTCTTGATAGATCAATTTCTTCAGGAACAATCTGTCAGATATAAATATTTATATAGATATATTTGTACAAACAAATATATCTGTACAAACAAATATATCTATAAATTGATAGATCAATTTCTTCAGGAACAATCTGTGAGATATAAATATTTATATAGATATATTTGTACAAACAAATATATTTGTAAAAACAAATATATCTATAAATTTCTATTAAGTATTATAAAATTATTACTATATATTTTTATAAAAAATTTGTTTAAAAAAGTAATACAAATTTGTATAACTTTTGTATTAATATATTTTGTATAATATGTATTAATATTATACAAAATAAAAATAATAATAAAATAATTATACAATTTGTATTTGTATTAACCCCATAAGGAGAGTGATTGAACTTGAATTCGCAATTTTGCTTCAGCTTTTTTCTTCATAAAAACGCATTTTACTTTGAGAATGCTCTTTCTTTTTTTATCTGTCTACTTTATTCCAGGTTGGCGCGTTGATTTTTGCTCAAACTTCACATGGGCGATTTTATAGCAACACTCCGTGCGATTTTCGAGTTTTTTCGTGTTGATCTGTTGTAGATGCTTTTCGACCTCTCATAGCCACTCTGTGCTGCATTTACTTCTTGTTATTATATCGACTAGTTTCTTCGATATTCGGGATTGTTTCAATCTGTAGATATGTGCAAAAATCTACTTCCCTCGTCGTTTTCCAATTTTTTCCGTTATTGTAGGTAGGTACTTGTCTTTTGATATAGTTTTTTCTGAGATCTTTGCATTAACCCGTAAATCTTTCTGAAAATTTTTTGTTCTTGTTTTCTATTTTTCTAATTTTCGGACAACGTCAATGAAATACATGGATAGAAAAAAGAGATATAAATCTTTTCTAATCACAAAATATGGTGAAATTCTGCAAGTTGGCCATTTTAAATACCTCGGAGAAGTTATACACTCAAGTTTAAACCGAATCCTAATGAACAAAGAATTACCTAGCTTCAAAGGCCCTACAAGCAAACATGGACGTACTATAATAAGAAGTGCGATTCGAGAGGTGCCAAATTGAGGCATTATAACACAACGATTTTTCCAGAAGCAATTTAAGCAACTGAAACAATGGTTATTGACGATCATTCAAGAATTAGAGACGGAAAAAAACAAGAACGGAAAATTTTCAGAGAGATTTACGGGCCAATCAATAGAAAAAATATTTCGATGAAAAGACCTCAAAATGAACTTTATCAAAAGACAAATACAATAACGTAGAAATCAGAATACGACGAAAAAGCTCTATGAACATATCTACAGGATGAAACAGTTCACAATACAGCAGAAACTATTAGGTAAGATTACAAAGAGTAAATGCGGAACAGAGTAGCTAAAAGAGGTCCAAAAAGATCTAAAACAGATCAACATAAAAAATCTCGAAGATCGCACTGAGTATCGCTATAAAATTGCACAAGTGAAGTTTGTGCAAAAATCAACGTGGAATAAAGAATCGCGCATACAATAAACAGGAATTCGAACAATTATTGCTTATTAGAACTCAACAGACCCAGCATAATGACAACTTAATGCCATCCACTTCACTGGCGTCCTATACGTAGCCATTCTACAGCACCTAACACAAATAGCTCACAAGAGATTGCGGCTCAAAGTGTCCTAATAAATTTTATCTTAATAACGTGATAACCACTAACCGTAATGACGGTATCGTAAAGGCTATTTCAGACATCGCAAGTCGTTGGACGGGTCAGCTCTATGTTGATAAGGGCCGATAACGTCAGTCCCCCAACCGGAAGGGTCCAGTGTTATGCCCTCAGATATGGCGGCAAAAAAGATCAGCTTCATGATGTCTGTATAAGCTTAATGGTCTTTGTGTTTAGATGTTTTGTCTGAAATGGAAGCGGACGGAAATAGTCATCCAAGGTGTTGTTCAAACATAATAAACTGGACATTTTAATGGAGTTTATGTAATGTTGTAGGTATTCACGTTCAAATACTGAGAGTATTCTATTGAAAGTTACGTATTATATCTAGGTAATAATAATTATAATTATAATACTATTTATTAATCTCAACAATTATTCACATTACATAACAATATTGCACAGAATAAGGAAAAAACCTATTTTTCCCAAAAGACAATAAATTACTTTATTGAATAAGATTCGCAGATCAAGATGAAACTGTAAAGGAGGTTTCTAAATAACATAATATCTTCAATAACTTTCAAATGCTAAGGAAGCAATATATATATATAGGAAGCATATAGAGTGTTCCCCTTTGAAATCTACGGGTACCATGAATTGGAAAGGGGAAATGATGTACTTTCCGAGTACTGTTTTCATTGATATATGGCAGATAATAGCTTCTATGCAAAAGACAAAAAGACGATAAATATATTTACCAGACACTGTTTGTATTCTGTTGGATCTAAAAACTCCGCGGCATGATTCTCGAAAGCTCAATGTGCACAATATTCTGAAAACCCTTTTTGAATGAGAAAAATTTCGTCTGCACTAGACGAGCTTCTCCAGAAGATAATTCCATACGTTAGTACAGATTGGAAACATGCAAAGTAAAGAGTTCTCATAACTACAGCTTCTTATTTGCTTCTGATCATGATAAACATGTAAGCAGCAGAGTTAAGATTCTTCCTCACTTAGTCACATGATGATGCCACCGTACGTGTTTGACCAAAGTAACACAAAAGAAATTAACAGAGTCCTCAAAGGTGATCGAACTGCTATCAAGGCACAAAAAGTAGGATAGTCTTCCACCGACTGGCTGCCAAAGAAGAAGATACCTTGAGTCATGATTTGATTTGAAATGAGACCATTGTCATTATACCATTTATTTATAGCCGAAACTTTGTGTCTACTGCCTAGATACAGGGCGAGATATTCCTTGATATAACCAAGACATTGCGGTAAACAGCATAAAGATCTGACTTAAAATTAGATGATGGCTTAATGTAGCAGTGAGAGTTCACAAAGACAATAAAAAGTAAAGGACTCAGCACACTTCCCAGAACATCTCTAGTAAGGTATCGTTCCAGAGAAGTAAACTGCTCAATCCAAATTCAGAACAACTTTCTGACGAAAGCGATTGCTCAGGTACCTCTCAATAAACCTCAAGGAGATATTCATAACCCCACACAGTTAAAGCTTAGCTTATAATGTCTTATGTACAATACAATCAAAAAGTTTAAATCGAACGTCAAAGTCAATGGATCAGTTTCAGTGCCTCTATTTCTTGTGCAACCATGCTGACAATCACACTAAGCAAGGACATTGAAATTGCGAAAAAAATTGAGAAGTCTGAAAGCCAGAACCTTCTCAAATATTTTTATATTGAGAAGGTTATCATTATGTATGAGGAGAATATAGTTTAGATGATCCTTGGTACTGATATAGTGGAATCATTGGACGAATTTAACATAATCAAAACAAATGTTTCAATCTCTATTTGTTTATCCCAACAGAGAATGATATAAACAAATTATTAACAATTAATTATTTCAGTTGATTCGTATATTATCCGGATTTAAGCTAATTGTTTCTTAATTAGTTCGATGGATGAATACATTTTGTGTTACTGAAATAAGATATTGGTATTATAAATACAAATCAATGAAAACTTATGATATAAGCTAGGTTAGTTCCATTAACAAAAACGGAAATTTCAACTTTCAGTACTTAATAATTCTAGCTTCAATTAATTGATAAAACAACAGTGACATTCAATAGAAAGTGTGGTCTATATTTGTACAAATGAAACTGAAAACAATTCATGTATACATATTTGTTGTGAAGAGTAGCTGAAAGAAGATTCATGAAAAAGAGACACTTTTTGGCTTCCATGAACCACAATTCGTTTCCGAAATGGAGGGCTCTATCATTGTTTTCCAATGAGGCTTTAGTCCATTACCGAATTTCTAACCAATAATCCAAACAATACTGAAAGGTTTGGCGAATGAGGAATTATAAAACAGAAAAAAATATGAATTAATTCACAGCCGTTTCGACCTCATTGGCTTTCATCAGAACGACGTGTCAAATTTCAAATGTACAAACTTCAACGCAAAAACTGAAAGAAATCAAACGAAGATTCATGAAATAGAGACCCTTTTTGACCCTGTGAACCACAATCCGTCTCCGAAATGGAGGACTCGATCATTGGTTTTCCAAAGAGGCGACTTTTGTTCTTTACCGAATTTCTAACCAATAATTATAACAATACTGAATGGTTTGGCGAATGAGGAATTATAAAACCGAAAAAAGATGAATGAATTCACAGTCGTTTCGACCTCATTGGCTTTCATCAGAGCGACTTGTCAAGTTTCAATTGTACGAACTTCAACTCGAAAAAATAAAAAATCGAACGAAGATTCATGAAATAGAGACCGTTTTTGACTTAAGAACCACAATCCGTCTCCGAAATGGGGTACTTGATAATTGTTTCTTCAATGAGATGACTTTTGTCCTTTATCAAATTTCTAATCAATAATTCAAACAAAACTGAAAGGTTTAGCGAAGGAGGTGTTATAAAAACGAAAAGGAAGATGAATTGATTCACACCCGTTTCGACCTCATTGGCTATCATTAGAACAGCGTAGTGAAGTTTCAAATGCACGAATTTGAACGCGAAAAATGAAAAAAATCGAAAGAATATTCATGAAAAGGTAGCGATCTAAATGATTTATATATTCTGTGTGTGTGAGTTTGTAACTTTTTCAGGGAACATTGAAAAACAAAACGTTCATATTACGCAGGAACTCCTCCGCCTAATTGTTATTCCCCATGGGAATTACAAGAGATTCTCGAGTGTATTTATTGCTGCATGCACGAGTTAGATAAATGAAGACATCCCCAGACGATCATCGAAATCGGTTTGACAGGAACACCTCACTGGCTGATTAATGTCTTGGAAATTATATATATATTGGAGATTTCGGAATATTGTAACAGTTTAACGAAGATTCAAGTTTGACCCCGGAGTAGCTGGTCCGACCACAATAAGCGCGATTACAGTTCTATGTCACATTTAATCTGCTTGTTCAAACAGAACTGTTTAATTAAGGGATATGTTTCAGGCCCGTAACTTAAACACAAGTGTCCGTGCGCTAAGCTTAAAGCGACTTAGGCAAATAACTGCTTTTGCTTTACTAGAAGCCCTCTACCCGATCGCCATATTTCTGATTAATTGAAAGCGCCTTGGTTACCCGTAAATGCAGAATTGTCCAAGCTAAGCCCAGCTCCTTTGTTTGGAGGGGTTGATTTTAGAATCTCACGTGATATTTAAGGTGACTGCCTCTCGCGTGTTTGCTTTTGGGGAGGTCGTTAGATATGAGTTTTTACTGGCAGCCGAAATTCTTTTTAGGAAGTTTCATTTACCCTTGAGGACTATGAAACATTGATAAAATTCTTAACTTTTCAATAGATGAGATATCCTCTATATCATGTCGTCCCAAACTTTCTGATCATGTCATTTCTGTTGGTATTAAAGCCCCCCATGCTAATGCAATAAACAAAGGTAAAAAAGAACTTAGAAGAAATACTTATATTAAATTATTTGAAAAAGGTTCATATTTTACGATACATGAGAATATCTAACATTTAAAATCAAAATTAAGCTTTCAACTACTACTGGAAAAGATAATAGTGAACAAAAAAGTACTGAAAAGTGTTTGAATTTTCTGAACGTTGTTTTGTTAACTGTCGATTGGTTTAATGAGTAATTTACTAGTTGTTGCCATATAAGAGGGCTTAGAATTTATTCAAATTATATTACCGTTCGTCTACAAGTTCAATGTTTCAATTTTAAGCTCATACAATTTTGATACCTTCGTATTTTTTAAATAAAAGTAGACGCTTTATTGAAGTGGATATTCTTCAATTTTTCAATGACAAAGGTTGATTGAAAGAATAGTTTTTTGCGTAGATTTATTTCACTTGAGAAAATTAATAATGCACTGAAATTTAATTAGGTCTCATTGTTTGTTCTATATATCATAAAATATTGCAATTCAATAGTATTTAAATTTGTTTCCAATTTTTTTCATGTAGTGAAAATTATTCATTTAAAAATTTCGACAGAGGTACTTTTGAAGTAAAGATAACAACAAATAAACTATAAGCAAGCATATATAGATATGATGTAGGAGGTATATTAATCTATGAATACTTTCTTTAAAATATTTTCTCGATAGTTTCCTTGTTTGTATAAATTTCGACACAGAAATAATATCCTTAACAAATAACAGACCTGGAAATTGAAAATTTTATTTCCAGTTAAACTTTTGCTACAAATTGTGTCTTTGTCGAAACTTTGAAATGAAAAGGTTTCATTAACAGTTAATGACAGAATAGAATTGATCATTAAAATTTGGTTATGTAGTTTTTCCGTAGATCAGAAAAAATGCTGATGAAGATTTTAGGTACCTGTATTCAGAATTATGATTAAAAAAAATCATAATCTTTTGATCAATTTCATGAACGACGTGTAAATTCAGCAAATTCATACAGATATCCAAGTGAAGAATAGGAATAGGAAAATTTGAAATATGTGATTACATTATTTCTGTGATTACATTTAATCGTTTAATTCCAGGTGAAATGAAGCAATACGGGCGATATAAGGTCATATTATGAAATAAGTATCTTTTTATTAGTCTTTATTTAATGACTGATTGAACTAGTGTTGATTTTATGACTGAATTTAATTTAATAGTGTTGTGTTATGTCGATTTTCAAGATAAAAATTCTGTATGATGAGTAGCGTTTGGTAGAAGTTGCCTGAAATATACCATTTATAAAAAATTAATATAAAATATACAAATATGAAATATAAAGAAATGAGTACATCATCTAGAAGTAACATTTTACTTTCATATCTTATCTTAAAATGAGTTAAAGGTATATTCTGTTTTTACTAAGTCAGGGTTGACAACTGTGGTCCACCCTCGTCTGAGCGAGAGAAGGCAGTTGTTTTGAAGTGTCCCAGGGGCGGGTGAGTTTCATCGGCTCCCCTTCTGGACATTGGTCCATTCGACCCTCGGTAATTTCGTTGCTGTTTGTTGTTTTTCTACCTGCGGCACACAAAATGGCTCCATTGGCTCTCTGGTATTGATCTCTGATGCCAATCTGCATTCGATATGTTGGAAATTGATTTGACGTTATACAGGCTGTTTACGGTCAATACCGTTGCTTTTTTTATTATCACGTCATAATTATATTTTCGTAAGGATTGTACTTTCCTATGATAAGAAATATACTTGCACCTGAAAAATTTGTTCAACTGTGGTATGTGAACTCAAAATAAAGATTTTCCTATTTTCCGGGTATGCTTTTCGTGTATCATTGCATTCGTTAAACAGGCATTAGGTTTTATTGAAAGGTGTTAAACAATGTAGATGCTTCACTATTTTGTCGCACTTCCATGCCTATAAATTTAAGTTAAAATTCTGATACAAAGCTATGATTTAATGAAATAGTTTGATGATAAATAAATCGGAGTGAACTGAAGAAATTCAGAAAAGATTAATAATCAGCTGAAACATAAATATAAAATTGAAATGAAATGAATCTAAAATGAAATGAAATAAATTGAAAACATAATAGAAATTGAATGAAACGAAATGAAAATTAAATGAAATAAAATAAAATTGATAAATCCTCAAACCTGGTAACAAACGGAGGATTGACTCAGAAATCATTCCCACGGCGTTTCGGTTAGTAATGAATCGCTTAACATTCTCAAGTGAAAACTGCTTTTCTGTTTTCACTTTAGAACATTTTTCACGAGTTTTTCTGTTCACTTCGATTAATGTACTAATCGATTAATTCATTTAATCATAGCTTTGTTTCTCTAATTTTTATGTAATGTAAGTCCGACATAATAGTGGAAGCATTTTATTGATTCATCACTTTTATAACTGTTCTTATCAGAAGATACTTCAATATCAGATCAAATTATAAGATCTTGTAAAATAAACGATGAGATTGTAATCGCTAGTCTTCATTAGACGATAGTATTGGAAGAACAAATATCATAGTAATGGAGTAATGGACTCCACATTAATACAAACAAGAATAATGATTTCCTATTTGAAAAAAATGGGTGGGTAGGTATATGAAGATAAAAGAGCTGAATATACCAAAGGGAAATTTTGTTTTCGGTCTTAATGATGAATGCTAAGTAGCTACAGATTTTCATTATATTAAGTTGAAATTATATTTGAGATTTGTATGTTTACATTCAGAGTCCATTATATCATAGATAGGAATACGAGAAACGTTCCTTTTTACAGTATAACCATGTCAATATGATGAGAAATGATATGCAGGTATAATAATAATAATAATAATAATAATTATAATAATACTGATAATATTTATTTAGCTGAAGCTATACCAAAAATTTACATATTTTGAACTGTCAATTTTTAATTACGTACCTATCTCATTATTTAAAATATACTTTTTTAGATCACGTTTAAACAACTTAATACTAGTACTAGTTTTCAATATACTTGGTAAATTATTGAAAGCCTTACATCCGTCGTAGTATATTTTTAGATTTAGAAACCTTTTTTCTAGTATTATACCTATGCAGAGCACTGACATATGTTACATTTTTTATTACATTACATAGAAGCAACTTATTTTTCATTTTAAATATGAATAAATATGAAGCGAAGAGTATTCTTCGTTTAACAGACATTAGTTCAATTGTATAATTGACAATTCATTAGTATAATTGGCATTAGTATTGATTTGAACAACAATAATTTCACATATTTAATAGTGTTGGCGTTTACTTGATGTAAATCCATTATAATTGAATATAACTTAAATTCAAACACTTGAACTTATGATTTACACTTTATTGACTACATAGCATGACGCGTTTCGTCGTTACAAACGACTTCTTCAGATGCTTACAGAATAATGAAACATTATTCTGTAAGCATCTGAAGAAGTCGCTTGTAACGACGAAACGCGTCATGCTATGTAGTCAATAAAGTGTAAATCATAAGTTCAAGTGTTTGAATTTAAGTTATATTCAATAATTTCACATATGATGACAGGTTTTTTCCTATTTTTTTCGAAAAAATTATTTCTTTAGAGATTTCAGATGATATGAAATCAACATGATCATTGAAACTCAATTTTTCGTGTAACATAATGCCCAAATATTTTACTGTTTCTACTCTTCTAATTTTTTGTACATTAATCTTTATAGTTATATCCTCATTTTTATTTGTTTTAAGGGTTTTACTTGTACCCAAAACTATGAAGTTAGATTTTCGCAGATTTAAAGATAAGCTATTGTCACATAACCATTCATTAATTGCAGAAAGGTCTCTATTGATCCCCTCTGTCAGATTCTTAATATCTTTGCCACATATATAGAGCATAGTATCATCAGCGAATAAACGTGTAGAACATTTTTGCACACTAGAGACAATATCGTTGTTATATAAGGAAAACAACAATGGACCTAAGACAGTTCCTTGAGGAACGCCTTCATCGGTATATTAAAATAGTTATAAGATGAATTCATACAATGAAACTTCTGATTTATACTTTTATCGTATACCTATTAGCATGACGTGTTTCGTTGGGTTACCGACTTTTCAGACGCGTAAAAAATATGACTTAATTGATTATTGAAGGTTACTGAATCATTGTATGGATCAACTCATATTCTGTAAGCGTTTGAAGAAGTGTGTAATCCGACGAAACGCATCGTACTATTAAGTATTCACTTAAGATATTTTCGGATTGAACGAAATGCAACGTTCTCTTAAATTTCGTGTAACAAGTCAATTAATATTTGGAGATGTTAATTAATGATTATTGACAGATATTCATATATATTTAATCACAATAAATTACAATTTTCATGAATTTTCATATAACTATATTCCAACAAATCAAATATCTTCTTGAAAATGAAACATTTGAATATTTTATAAAATATGACTGTGATTCTGCAGAAATATAAGTATACCTACCTACATATACTTGATAAGCAACAATTAATAACATTCATCATTTTTAGACTTGTATTTGCAAATTTACTAATTTTTATGTTTGTGTGATATTATTATATTTAATGCAGAGAACTAATACTTCATCATAGTTGCATACTTTGTGAAAGAATTCAATTTTTCATGATAGCTATTTAATTTGCTGCGAATTATCAGAATTTTTATAACCACCCTCCCATCAACAAAATCTATATTGGATTCGCTGTTGAAAATTACCCGAATCTCTTCAACTCATTGATACAACCTACGCTGGTCGAGTCATTTGCCTAAATAAACAAGCCGAAAGGTTTACCTTTCATCCCCATCATCCCTCATACCTTCGAGCACCGGTTATTCAAGGGTTCGTCGCATTAAAAAAGGGTGAAAGTATATGGCCGTCCCTCAGCCGCTCATGTCAGACCAACACAGCAAAAACTTGCTACGTTTTTTCGTTTTTTATGATAGGGTCGAAAAAACTGAGGGTGAGTTTTGCGTTCAGGGATGAACTGTTTGAATGACTTGAATGTGGACAGCACCATCTGTGGCTCAGTAGCAGTATCACCGGTGTGTAGTTCGTCAGATTTCAGATTGTTTGTGTTAGAGTTCTGTATGTCAATTTATGGATGCGGTGAATTAATTTTTGCACCCTTATAGTTAGATCTAAACCATTTTCATATATAATAATTCATTTGCAATCCTTGGTAAACTTCGATATACTTCGAATGGAGAAAAAATTTTCATTTAGAGTGATTATTGTAGATGTGTTATCATTTATTTATTTAATTATTAAGAAATTATTATTTCATTCCTACCAAATTATAATAAGAATTTTCGAGAAAGTTTTTGTTTTGTAATTGTTTTCACCAATCACCAATGTGTCACCAATGTGTGACTTTATATTTTACCGGCTATAATTTAAATGAATTTATGTTTGACAGGGAGGTTTTGCTTATCTATTGGTGAAATATTATGTTAAATACTATAAAATTAACACATTTCACTTAAGTTTCACTGCATATATTAAAAGAACTCTACATATGTTTCGGGTGGTTAAGCCATAACCACCCGTAATATTGTATACTCTTGATAACGGGTGAACCACACGGAACATATGTTGAGTTTTCAATATATTTAGTGAAACTTAAGTCAAGCGTGTTAATTTTTAATTTATTGCTTTTAGAACATAGTATACAGAATTTATATTTAATCGAATGAAGAATATTTTAGTCTATAACGGTCAACTTCGAAGTTCATTTGATTAACATAATTCATATGTGAAATAGTCTTTAATGTATATCCTGCTCAGAAACTATAAAGCACAACTCCAATTAGGCCCCATAATTAACCATATTATTGTGGTAACTTAAGGAAAACTGCTTAAAAATACTACGTTTCTAGATGCAGAGAATATATTTTTTTTAAACAATTGCGATTTAGTATAATAAAAATTTGATTTACTTCAAAATAGTTAGTTAGCATCATTGACAATTTGATAAGCAAACAATTGCTTGTAAAATTATAGAAATGTTATCGAATAAATGAAGCAGTAAACATATATTATATTATATTAAACTTTCATTTTTACAACAGACTAGATGCACGAAGTACAGCACATATTATGAATATCAGTTTTAAGAAGCAGTATAATA
Source organism: Henosepilachna vigintioctopunctata (assembly GCA_030704895.1). Taxonomy (NCBI): domain Eukaryota; kingdom Metazoa; phylum Arthropoda; class Insecta; order Coleoptera; family Coccinellidae; genus Henosepilachna; species Henosepilachna vigintioctopunctata. The sequence goes on along the minus strand of JARQZJ010000002.1, from coordinate 2,708,059 downwards.
ATCCGAAACATAAGACTGTAAAATACGGGAGTTGTTTTGATTATCTGTCACAGAAAATATTACAATTACATTCATTTAGTTGACAATAATAATTCTGTGCAACACTGAAAAAAAAAGGAACGGAAAGAAGACAATATATGAAAAATTTCGTTTCGTTCTTCCATTATTTATCATATAGTCATATTCAGAGTTTAAATATTTAGTTTGTATTTGTCAGGGACCTAAAAACTATAGTACAGTATGTTGCCAATAGTTATTTGGTGGAGTAGAAGATTGGCAAAGTGAAGATACAAAAAAACTAATTTGATTTTTCTAGAAAATGAGTTTGACATTTGATATCTATAGTAACTCATAAATTCAATTATTCATTAGTTTTGACAAAGTTGTAATATAACAACGAAACGTCAACAAAAATAATGTTTTTCATATCAAAAAAAGCCTGTTATTGCTAAAAACTTTTGAAATAATATATATATATATATATATATATATATATATATATATATATATATATATATATATATATATATATATATATATATACAATGTCGAGAATAATATTGTTGATTCACTCAAATAAACTATTACCTTCAAGTTCTCATCAGTTGAGTACCTACCTACGGAGTCGCTACGAGTATATATAGACTGACACAAACATTTCCTGAGAAATTGACAACTTCATGTAAACAATCAAGTGAAATTCTAAGTTGATTCGCAGAGTCTAAACTCCAGCGCTCTCACGAAGAAGATACGCCAAATTGGAAAGTTCATGTAGAAATTTCCTCAGCCCTTTCCCTTTGACTGTGGAGGTACTTCGATGCCCAGTCCACTAAAACTCACCGAAGACAATGTGAATGCAAACTTAATGCGAACTTTAAAGCCAATTAGTAATTTGTAATTCGATTGTGAGTTGCGCGGAGAGCAGAGTCCTTTGGGCAAGAGAAAAGTTTTGAAGTTGCGCCCACCCTCACAAGTGTAGGGTGCGATAGTCAATTATTACAAATGCCACATCAACATTGACGTGATACAATATACTTACGTTTTCGAACCATTAGAATGTGATGATTAATAGAATAAAATCTTTTTGAGATGGCTGTAATCAGAATATGATTGAAAAATGAAAAAACTTATTTATAATTGAGGATGAAGTTAGAGCAGCACAAAGTGGAAAAAATATATTGGTAACGAATAATAACTCCTTCGATACTAATTGCAGAACTGTTGTAGAGTACCTTATAACTTCATAATTAGCTTTAAAAAACTATCATAGAAGTGCGCGAAATATTTGAAAGTTAAAAATATCAATCAATTAAGTAAGTCTAATCGTCTTTATTGGGAGGCTTTTGATTTTACTGGCGCATTCGCCATTTTCCAGACGCTCAAACTAATTCACCATTAATATAGTTAATGATGAATTATAGTTTGAAGGTCTGCAAATATAATGAATCCTTTTAGTACAATTATAATTTTTTTAGTTATTGTTCATATTGCAATTGATATGGTGAGAATAGTTAGTATTATTTCAAAAAAATAAAAAAAAATTCAGTGGTATATATTTTATTTTCATTAGGCTGAAGACAACTATAATATTATTCAATATCGGAATAAATAGTTATTTACAATACGAAATTATACATTGTGACTAATGATTCTTATGATAGAGTAAAACAGCGCTGTATGGTAATTGTTCGATGTTCCTCGGAATTCACTAAATATTCACTCTGGAGAGTGTGGATTTCAGTTGACAAAATTTGTATGGGATTTGTATAATATAAGCATGTGGAGATATAGTAACTTATTCGAATTATTTCGATATTTCGAATTATATGCAACAACTTCGAATAAAATATTTAGGTATATACTTAGATATAGCATATATAGATTTAGCTTATGCTAAATCTCGCCTCTTCTCATGTAGCACAATATGTGTGACAATAAAGACGTTTATTATTATTATTATTATATATGTATATGTATATATATATATATATATATATATATATATATATATATATATATATATATATAATATATATATATAAATATATATATATATATATATATATATATATATATATATATATATATATATATATATATATATATATATATATATATATATATATATATATATATATATATATATATATATATATATATATATATATATATAATTAATAGAGCTTTCTCAATTCTCTCATTCTATGAATTAATTCAATGAAAATCTATAGTTAAAACAGGACACTTTTATTTTTTTTTTTTTGAATGACATACATATGTAGTGCATTATATATTTTATCTAGATCTTCGTGACAAAAATTTATTTTTATGTATATTCCTGGGAAACTTCTCAGTCATTATCTTAATAATAATCTGACTATTTCAATGACCTATACTCTTCTGTATTCATAAAACCATTCTGTTCAATTGATATTGTATATTCTATTGATCGTTACAATTGGACATCATCCTGCAACATCCCTTGTATTTGACGAAAACTTCTCTTCTTAGTTTCAGGTACGAATAAAACTGAAACTATCAAAAATATCAAAGAAGAAAGAGCAAACCTAATATGTTCCACCCGATACCAATGAACGCATTCATTCCTAAAAATGTCTTAGTTAACAGAAAAGCAGTAACATAACCTAAAATACCTCCTGCGCAGAAAACTTTGAATTTAATTCCAACTGGTACTATTTCAGCACATATTAATTGTGGAAAAACTGCTACACCAAGATTGAAAAAGAGGAAGAACAAAAGCAGACATATCACAGGTAAATATGAAAAGGACTCAAAGAAAAAATAATAAAGTGAGAATATTATTTCAATAATGATAATACCAGTGAGTGATATGAACAGCAGCAATTTTCTTCCTATTATGTCGATGAATACAGTTGAAAGAACACTTCCAGTTAAAAACATTATTCCAATAAGAATACTGTTATTTTTTGGGTCAACGTTATGAGTTTTTTTCAATATACTTTCGGTGAAAACTGCAAATGGCATATATCCCGTAAGTTGTTGAAAAATGCATATAAAACACACTAAAATTGCAGCTTTTTGGGCAGGTTTGTACTCAAATGTTTCAGTTATGTTATTGGTTTGAGACATTTCAATAGCTCTTCTTATTTCGTCCACGTCTTCTTCGGCATTCATATCATTTGAGGAGGTTAACTCAACATATACCTTTTTTGCCACTACGAAATTTTCTTTAATTATCAGGAAATAAGGGCTTTCTGTAGCCAATATAGTAAATGAAATCAAAAAAAGTATAGGAAAAATACATAACACGAAATTAAACCAGAAAACTGACAGATATCCTCCTGCGATATAGGAAAATAAACTTCCACAACTCGAAAAAATTTCCCGAGACACTATTAATGTTCCTCTGTCTGAATCTCTACTAATCTCAACTATGTACATTGGAAACAAAAAGAATGCCGCACCATAAGCAACACCATTAAGAAACCTCCCGACGTAAAAACACGTTAAATTTTTCGAAAGGTAAAGTGTAAATCCTATCAAGTGTAGCACTCCTAAAGAGGTTAGAGTATATTTTCTACCAAGCTTGTAGCAGAGATATCCGTAGGGAAGCAGCCCCATTATATTTCCAATAGTGAACATTGAAGCTAACCATATTTCTTCTTCTTTGGTGATTCTTTGTCCTAGTGGATTTAATTCTACATCATGTAAGCGTAGTTGTGGTAGTACTGGAGAGGACCAACTCAAAGCAGCTTGGTTTGAAAAGGCGAACAGATAAGCTGAAAAAAATCACAAGTAAGCTTAATCACAATTTTCAACTTGATATTTCAGAATTTTTTGATAGAATGAAGAAGTCTAAGCCATTGGTAACTACTGTAAAAACAAATATACGGTATGAATTTCAGCTACATACATTCATTATGATTACTTAATATACAATTCAGAAAAATTGGATATATTCCACAGAAATTTGGATTAATTTAATCAATATACTTTTGGATATACTATTTCACACTTCTAAATACAACTGACTCTACTTAAGTAAATTTCTCAAAAATTATTTAATGTACATTTCGACTTGAAAATAATATTCAGTTATTCTTCATTGCACGCTATTTATATTTTAGTGCTTGTGCTAATAAAAATAGCTATTCAAGCTTTAGAGCTAATATTCAACTTTCAATGAAGGCACAAGTATTTTCTTATCAATAACAATTACACTTTGCCTTTCAATATTGACACACAACGTTCATTGGTCCAATAGCAACGATTTGCTGTGAACTGTAATCTATTTCAACGTTATAATTGAGTGTAAGTCGATAGGTGTAAAACGCAACCTTTTCATATTGTTAATTTCGATTCCATCGATTCCGTTCAACTTCATTCCGAGCTTCACACTGCTCGTCAGTTTGACTTGCTCTTTTATATTTTGACTTGCTGCATTGCGAGTTCTGCGACTACAATTCTCCGAGTTTGGACATCTAATAACTATGATTTTAAAAGCCAAATTTCAACTCTAAATTAAAGAAGACTGTATATTCTTCTTTATAATCAAATACACCGCGTGCTAGTAACATGTAGACTAACATACACGTTACTAAACCTTAACTTACCAAAATTTTATATTAAATTGAATATTAGTCGTGATAGCACTGAACTAACCGAGATGTGTGATAAAATATTCAGTTTTTCACATCCTCTTTTCGAGTATTGATAATTATTCATTACTTATATTATTAATTGAGTATTCTTGAATTTTCAAATTTTTCACGCAATTTTTTTCTTGACAATAACAAACACAACAAAAAAAATAGTAAAATCAGTCCAGCCGTTGACTCTACATTTTAGTTAGAAAACGTTTTTATGGGAAAAAATGGGCTGATTTTAAGGTTTTCCCCGCAGTTATACGAATTTTTCCCGTCGTTAAAACCATCCTTGGACTTCAGCGAACATTTTAAAGAAAGAATTGGCAAAATTGATCTAGGCGTTGTTGAGTTTTGCGCTTACCAACACATTTTGCGATTCATTTTTTTGTTATAGATTACAACAATTTCAGAATCAGTCGGTCAACTCTAGAGAAAATTTCATTCGGTTTCATTTTCTGCGATTTTTTGAAAAATTCATGAAAATAGTCTTCAGTCATTTCGATTTCCAATGTAAGGTCAAAAAGGCTGGACCACTCGGCCACTTCTTTCCTATTGTTGTTGAATTTTAATGCACTTATTCATCTTACAACGCATGAATAAGTAGCAGTTTCAAGGAACTCCCCCTCATACAAATTCTGGATCTGCTACTGATGTCAACAATCATTTCTGTTTTTTTTTTGTCATTTCCGTTATATCTTTTTCATCATTTCAAGAAATTCAAACTCGTGTAGTTGTCAAACCCATGTTCTCGTGTAGTTCGCCACAAAAAAGAGTCGAAAGTAAAATATTTGAATGAAAATATTCATTAAACCACTTTACCTAGCCTTTTTCAGAAAATTATTCTTATATATTAATATTGTAAATATTTTTGAAACAGTGATTCCATATTAATTTTTTCTATAGGTATTCAATATAAGCTCATGTTTAGCGACCTTAACCAAAATTTATTGGAACTATTTGAATCTAGATCCTTTACTGGAAAAGTATATCAAATATGCACTAATAACTTACTTGAAAACACTATCAAATGCACTCTACGTGAAGATTTGACTTCATTAATATCAGCCATAACAGATCAACATACATTTGCTCGAAATTAATTCAAGAATATTCATTTCATTAGCATTGTATCTACGGAAATATAAAACAGATAAATAATTCAAACTGTTTCATAAAAATTCCAAATGAATTGAACTAATTGAGGATAATGTTCATTGAAAGGAAAATGTGGACAATTCATTGATAGATATTTCTGGTAATTCGCAACTGCGGTTTTGTTAAAGTGAAGGATAATTCGTTGAGCTTCCTTCTTTGATTACGTACTTTCATTTGAGTTATTCATTACTTTCCTCTATTGCAATTATAATGAATCATTATACAATTTTTGGTTGATGTATGCGTTTGGAGCTCTCAGACTGTAATTTATTCATAAGATCCGTTTGAAGTTACTTCCAGATTATTGCATAAATATGTCGAGTTCATTGAAAGACATCCACGATCATAACACAAGAAATAAAGACAATTCTACTCAAAATTCTATATTATTTAAGGCGGTAAATGTTTATAATAAATTACCTAACTATATAAAATAGTGCAAAAAAATGGCATAATTCAACAGCAAAGTGAAGCAACATTATCAAACGAAAGACTGATGTACATATGTTACATATCTGGCATCTAATGAGTAGTATAATAAATGTTTAGAATGTTGTAAAATTTGTATGTTAAATTTTATTACTTATAACAATGATATATTCAAGTGTATGTATGGCGATAGCAAAATGCTAAATAAAATTTCATTATTATATCTAGATGAATCGATATAAGTATTGAATTATATTCTATTCAGAAATTCAAAATTTTAGTACAAATTTTCGTCATTCTCTACATAAATCAGAAATGGAATAGAGTTTTTGCTTCAGTAATATTAATTTTTCAATTATCTCAAGTAGGTATCGGATTATTGTTTTGGTATTGAGAAAATATGAAGGTATCTAATACAGTTTCTAAATAGAGAAATTACTTAAAATATTTCTTGCACATTAGTTATTGATTGAGTGAGAAACACAGTTTACTTTTGAAGAATTTCAAGTAGTAATTGTTTCTTAATAGTTTTGAAGAGTTTGGGGAGCAACCATTTTCAAAAGTTGAACTATTCAACTCATTTAAAGACTTTTTCCAAAGGAAGTTTATGACAAACGCATTCAATTACATTCATGAATAATCAGAACAAGAATATAATACTTATATAGCTAAAACTCAACCCAATGACTTCCATAATTTATTATTGATGAAATGATTATTTTATATATCCTATAAAATGGACTAGCAGTTAATGTTTTTCTATCTTTTTTTTATTAAATACTTAATCTAAGGATTTTTATCATTACAATCTGGTTACAGTGGACCAATGAGCAATTTTATTTTAACCTCATTGATCACTATCTAACTCAAACTAAGGTATACTCATCTGCGTTCCTATATGAGAGTTACACTAAAACTTAACATGTAAAACGGGCACTGTTTTTCGCAGTCACTTCCACTTCACTAGCTCAAACGGTTTTGTTCTTTTAAGTCTTCTTTCAATGTTAGTGTTGTCTAGCAAATTAATAGCTTCGATATTAACATGTTGATAAAACCTTTCTTCATGTTTATTGGGTAATAGTTAGCTCAATAGTTTCTACCTTTAGGTCTCTATGTAAGTCACTATTACGTAAATACCAAAGGAAGTCTGTAATATTTCTCAGTACTTTGTTTTGAAATCTTTGGATAATATTGCGATGTATTTGGTACACCCCCATAATTGTGTTCCGTAGGACCACACAGGTTTAAAATTTGTTTATATTGTAGAAGCTTATTCTGAACTGATAATTAGAACTTACGTCCTATCAGCCAATACATATTCCTGTATTTTATTTCTAATTCTGTTGTTTATTTTCCTATCTGAAATTGATTACTGCATTATAATGACGTTCCTAAATAGCTTTGATTCACATATAAATATAATATACTTCAGTACAAATTCCTTCATTATAGCTGAGAATTTAAGTGAGAAATAATCTGATGATAGAAATGAACCCTCCAAGAAAGGAGAAGTAACACGGAGAAGTAAAAGAAACATTATATGAAATTCTTGTGTAAATAATTCGAATGAGCGCAGTGGTGGACGCTTTATCAACATACCTATTCAAAATTACCTCCTGGTATGTTTGTTATTTACATTCCTTCCGTTATGTTTCATGCTTGTATTTCCGGAGCTGCGTTCTCCGAGTCGGAGTAGATCTTGCTACTCCAAGAGACACTATTTTAATTTCGGGCTTAATGTTAGATTCCACAATGAAGTCTTTATTTTTCAGCTACCAAAACTCATTGACTCAGTTTGTTATACAATGTTCTCTTCTACTATTTAACCTCAAAAACTTGCACATTCGATATAATTCGTAGAATGATTTTCATTTTGTTTTTGTATAAATATATTACTGAAAAAATTCATTCCCCAAAAATATACGAACTATAGAAAACTATATTCGACCTTTATAGGACTCATTAATCGATTGGGATGATACTTGATGAAAATCTAAATACATAATTTATAATAAAACTAAGTAGTTTTTCGGTTTTACTTACGTATTCCACTTACGATTACAGACTTAGTACTTACGATTTACAGACTTAGAATATCTGAACACCAAAGATGCTTTGCAAAAAATAAAACCGATTCTACGTATGCAACACATCTTTTAGAAGAGAACCATGTCTTCGACAACAACTTTAAAATATTGCATACGGAACGTAAAGGTTATAAACTAACCCCGTTAGAAGCCATGCAAATTAATAAGAGGAAGAAATCAAACAGTTCATTAAATGATCAAGTTTTAATCAATAATTCTCCTTTATTAAATTTATTCAAGTAAAAGACAATCGAAGAAAGGTATTCTATGGCCATCCCCCACAATTCAGAAGAAATATTTTCTATTGTCATTCCCCTACAAAAGAAGAACAGTGTTGTATGGTCATTTCCACGCACTTCAGGATAAATACAAGCAGTCCCAAATGTAATAGCTCAGTTTATCATCAACATCTGATGAAGCCACTATGTTGGCGAAACGATATTATCGCGTTTTTGGATTAATTATAGTGAAAATCGAAAAACTACTTAGTTTTATTTGAAAAAACTTTACAGGGCTAGTGAAGGACTTTGACAAGGTAAAAATGGTAGAAAAAGTTCAAAGATGAAAAATTGTAAACAATAACCGAAAAACAAAAATAAGTTAAGAGTTGATACGAATTTTGAAGAATATCTACAAATTTAATTGAAATCGTATAATACATAACCACGAATAGAAATTGAGAAACGAAAATAATAACAATAATAACTCTTTATATATTGAAAATTCATACAAAACGCTATTGACCTTAGGTCCTTCAGATTACTCAATATACAGGTCAGGGCTCCGCGGTGGCCATTCAATATCACCTCTTCGTGAAATCACCTTTTCTTGGAACAACTCGTGCAATGCAGCTAAAGAGTTGTTAGTGGTGTGCGATGTGGCCCCATCTTGTTGAAACCATGTCAGCCGGTTATAATGCCCACATTGTTGCAGTTGAGGCCCGAAAAATTGCGTATCATGTCCACATACCGAGCAGAAGTTACAGTCACTGCATGTCCTCTGTTGTCTTCATAAAAATACGGCCCAATAATGCAGTTCGCTGACATAGCGACCCACACAGTCACTTTGGGGCTATGCAACGGGCGCTGATGTAATGTGTGTGGATTCGTTTCTCCCCAAAAACGACAATTTTGACGATTGACGTATCCGTCCAAATGAAAATGTGCCTCATCGCTAAAAAAAATGTTGTTGAAATTGTTAAATCTCTCTAACATAACATTCACAAAATTCAATCTTAATTCGTAATCATTATCATGAAGAGCTTGCACAATCTGAATTTTATAGGCCTTTAGGTGTAAATCAGATCGCATTATGCGGTGAATTGTCGCTCTTGATAACCCCAGCTGAGACCCACGCTTTCTAACGCTGAGTCGAGGCTGTCGGCTTACAGAATCTGCAACTGACTGAATGTTTCCAGGAGTTCTTGCTGTCCTTGGACGCCCGTGATGGATTTCGCCAATAGTGTTTCCAGTTGTATTGAATGTCTGGATCCAAGCTAAAATTGTTGCATTGCTTGGAGTTTCCGCAATTTTACGCAATCGATAATGTAACCGATACATCCGTCGAACTCTAATGAGTGATCGATTGTTCTCGAAATACGCGCGCACGCAAAACGAACGTTGCTCTCCCGTGTACGGCATGAAGGCAACTAAAAATTTAAGAAAAGCTCTAGTAAACGACGCTCGCGCCACCCCTCCCCCGCGCCTTGTTTGCTTCTCGCTCACTCTTGAAATAGTTGGATCGTTTTGAGACACCCTGTATATTGTTATTTTTATTTCAATTTATTTGTTCAGTTATATTAATATTCAATTATTATTTTCAGTTTGTTCAGTCTTGTTTGGAACATTCGGTTATTTTTCTGAAGCCGACTTTTTATTGCTTCTATGTTTGTTCCTGAATACAGCAGCTCATTTGTGGGGTTATGTAGTCTGTTAAGTGGGTGTCTTATTCTTGTAATGGTACGCAGAGCTGATCTCTCTGCTACTTCTATATTCTTAAGCGACGACATTTTGCTGTTTGCATGACACCAACTGCACCCTTAATACTTATTCCTCTGTTTCTATATCATAGGCATCTAAAATGATTTGTTCTTATTTATGTTTACTTCTTCATTGACTGTGTGTGAAGGCTGAAATTTGATTTATTTTGAACATTTTGTACCAAAGCACGATTGAGATAGCTGTCTGTTGGTCCTAATATTAATAAAAATAGTTTCGGAATAGCATGAAGAGAAACGAAAAGTTTCACACTAGTCATAAGATTCTGTGAATGATAGAAACAACGGAATGCTCTTTGGTAGATGTTATCACTAAAAATAGATGCAGGGAAACACGAAGATCTTGAATGATAAAATATGAATTTTTAGACGAGTCTGACAGAAACATTTGAACATAAAGAAAAAGAAAATACTGAAATAAGAGGCGACAATTTAAACACAAATAAAATGAGAGAAATATCACAATAAACTTGGTCCTAAAAGAAGAAACTAAGGTTGTCTAAGAAACCCTTACCTTGCGATATGGTACTTCCAATTAATAATGGTAGCAAGTGGAAAAATCACCATTACCAACATATTTATTGCTTATTGTCTATTGTTTATGGTTTATATATATATATATATATATATATATATATATATATATATATATATATATATATATATATATATATATATATATATATATATATATATTTATATATAAACTGTACAACCTGATTTAAAAGGGGTAAAAGCACAAATTTAATAAAATAAGTAATTAAAAAAGTTATTAATGTTTGACTGTTCGTATTCATCCAGAAGGTAACTACTAACAAGTTAAAAGCACACTTCTCCGTTTCCAAAATTTAACCCTTATAAATTTGCTGCAGAAGGGTGGATACACAATGAGCCGAGTAAACCTTCTCAGTGGTGCGTGACACGCTTCAAAGTCAGTGGTGGTTTCTTAAGAAAATTCTGAGGGATACGACATCTTTATCGTTTACAATTAACTGAAATGGATGAATTTAATACAAAATATTTCGTAAAATTGATGTTGTACTCGTATTTGAATTATATGAAGCAAAAATATTTCTCAATTAAATAACAGACCTCGATTAAATCGAACATTTGAAATAACAAAATTCTACTTTCGAAAGTATAATTTTGATAGTGATTGTCTTTTTCTCTTTTTGGGCTTTGAAAACATTCATCTGTTTTTACAGTTTAATCAATTGTTCAATATATTTTTTAGATTAAAATTATAATTGAACCATTACTGATGTTTAGTTACAAGGATATAATAAAAAAATAACAATAACTGTTTTCAGAAAAGAAAGAAAATATTTTTTGACATTTTGAAAAAATCATATTTTTTTTTCAGAATTAAAAAACTTTTCTTTCTTCATTAAATGTAGATTATTCACTTGTTGATTAAGTGTTCATAAAATTTATATAATTTATATAAATATGATTGCATACTCTTCAATTCGTCATTTTAAAATTTTAATAATCTTATGTACATCTATCATGACAATATTAACTTTTTTTCTAAGCTTGAAATACCAAAATATAGTTTTGTTCCCCTGCTCCAATTGAAAATAATTGTCACGGAGGTTTAGCTTATCTCTTGGTGAAACATTATGTTAATAACAATAAATTAAAAATTAAAACACTTGGCTTCAGTGAAACTTAAGTCAAGTGTTTTAATTTTCAATTTATTGTTCGACAATAATTATTAATAATTGATGAGGCCGATACTTGATGTAAATCGATAAACATAATAAAACAATTGTTAAGTCAAGATTTACACATATATTAAAAAAAATACTCCATGACGCACGTTTCGATGAGATCAGTCTACAAGTAGTATTTGAAAAAGGTGAATCTCATCGAAACGTACGTCATGCAGTATTCTTTTCAATATATGTGTAAATCTTGACTTAACAATTGTTTTATTATAAATGATTATTATTTAAAAGCTTGCATCAATCAACACTAAAACTGTCTTTCCTTCACAAATCAATTTTTGAACTCCCCTTCATCGTATGCTATCACTTTCAGTCTCAAACGTTTAGAAAGGGACATACTGAATTTCTCTAATTTTCTAATTGCCTTTCGAAAACGAAATTTTGATGAATGAAAACAATTTAAACGAAAGACCACGCTCCGAGAATCTTATTTCGAATTTCAGAGCACCCTTTTGGTATGAAACTCACGCGCCGCCCTCTATTCGGGCCATAGGTTTTGCAACCCTTTACACCCTCTGCGATGTAATTTCAGGTTGGCGTATACCCTCCCTTTCCCTTCACTACCCCTTGGCGGACCTAAGGCAGGACGGACCCTCGCTAAATAATTGCCAACTGCGTGACCTCTTGAGACCACTGCGGAATCATGTCGGATTTTGCTTCTTGCTATGGCCACGCACCCTTGGATCCTGATATTTCCTTGTTTCACTGCATAATGCAGAATGTGGAAAGCCGGTTTGGCCGTTTAGGTGGAACGGGCCTAGCTAAAAGGGTTGCGAAATACGTCTTACCGTATCTGACGATTTTCGTTTAATATAACCCAACGAAGAGGTTTTCCTTCTACTGTTTCGAATGTTCCTTTTTCAAACAATACCAAACGTTACACAATTTCGTTAATTTCATATTCACCTCTTACTTTTTCAGAAAGATGTTCATTGATCATCTATAAAAATTTTTAGGGTTTTTTAAGGGACTTTTTTAAGTACAGCTCGTTTTCTTTTGATGATTTCTGGAAACTTTTTTGTTGAGAATTTGACAGGTATTTGTATATGAAGACGACAGGAGGGCACTTTATCCAGTTTCTTGATAATGTGCCATCAAGAATTCCATGTGGTTGATATACTTTGGCTATCCAACACATTTTAAAATACCTAGGTTCGTTAACACCAACATACCTTATTGTCTGTGCAAATGATCCATGGGATGCTCGACTTCTAGAGTTAAATCTCTTGCTAGGGTTATTAAAACTAATATATTTACGCTAGTAGAGAACAATTCTAACCAGTGCTTTGAATTCAAATTAGTACTTTTTAATGCTTGCGAACAAACTTTGAAATGGAATTGGAGAAGAAATTGGTTTGGCAGTTAATTAATACTGACAAGCAGAGAAACTTTCTTTAATTTTTTTTATATTGCATACAAGGGTCCACTTAAAAGACAGTTTAAAACAGCCTTACAAAAGCGGAGCACATATTAAAAGTTTCAATCACAAACTAACGATTGTGTTTACAATGTCCAAGTTATTTAAAATACGAAATACTCCTACCGAAAAAGATTATATAAACACATCAAAACTTCAGAAAATGAAGAAATACTCAATCAAATTAATACACTGATTCCATCTCTCCAAAATATGAGTTCACTGAGATACAAATGAAATTGTAATTAAAGAAACATCAAAACACATTACAACGTAAAAGACACATCAAAACTTCAGAAAAGCAAGGAAATACGCATTTAAATTAACACACAGATTCAATCTAATCCAAAATGTGAGTTCACTGAGAAAGATAAAAAGAATTATGAAGATAATGGAAATTGGAAGATAATTATAAACCGATAATTATTTAATTATCGCCCTCTACATGAAGTATTTTTCAAATACTTCTTAAACAAAATAAAACACTGATTTTTTTGCAGACAAACTGGAGCTTCTATTTCGAACAATTTGAAAATTGTTTCGGGGGGTTTAAATGTTGATTAACTATATTCAAGCATGTTGTCAATTAACTTATTCTTTTAGGGACATGAAGGAACGATATTATTCTACACGAAACTGTTTGATCAATATTTCGCGTATACTTTTTAACGTGATTCTATCAAAACATCATTTCGTATCTTGCTTTCATAACTTCTTCCACTTTCTGAGCTCCTGATGCAGAGAAATTTCGGCTTCTGCACTAACCGTGACAATGAGCGTGACGATAATAGCGTGATGTTATGGATCAGAACAAGTTTATTTATTCCCCGTTAATTTTGCATGCAACCTTCCTGCAGAAATTTCAACATCAATAATGAACTGATAGATCGCATACAAAATTCTTTTATTATTAGTCTTAAGTTTGTTTTACTTTTTTATTCAATTCCTCTTATCTTTTGAATTTTTCAACAGCTAAATCCATGGTCATTGTTACACAACAATTATTGCTCAATCATTGTTTTGTCAATCTATTCGTATCCATATAAACGTCGTTCGAAACAAGGAATTTGATAGACCAATCATAATTTAAAGACAGTATTTTCCAGATAATAACTCCTCTCTTTAGTTTGCGAATGGTCAAAAAGTGTGAAAATTGCTATTTAATTTAACTGAATTGATCATTCGGATGACCAGAAAACACCACAAAACAAACCGTTATAATGTAACCAAAAATGAACTTCCTCAAAAAGGTCACTATCGATCAAAATGCATTTCGAAGGAGATGACATTGTGCAAACGTCTACACAGATACAGAACGTCTAATGCAATTTTCCTGCCGATCAGCGTGGGGATAGAAACTGCAGGCGAACACTGGAAGTTGACGAATTCAAACTGATGTTCCAGCAGCGTCAGAAATTGCGGAACAAATTGCAATAATACATGCATATTGGCAATTGAAAGATCCAGTTCGGTCTGCGGAGGCCAAACACGACCGGCTAACTTCATTTTGACTCGCATCCCGTTCTCATCTTCCATTCTCTCGCAAACTTGTGATAGTAAAATTATCTCAATCATGTGGATTTACGTATACCTACGATGTGGTGTTCGTAAGAAATAACTCTTCATATTGATGTGAATCCAAGAAAATTTGTTTGAAATTAGTTTGGAAGGAATACAATTTCCGATATTCAGAAATATGGAGCTTATATGATGCGTGAATTATTAGATGTTTGAAAGTAAAGTGATAAGATTACAAAACCATTGAATCTATATCTGGGAATTTTGGTAGCATTAGGAATTTTATCATCGGAAAGTATCCGAATTCAAAACTATAGAAAAAAATTGCATTAATCTGTTTTTCTCTTATTGCTTTACGTCGTCAAGCAAAAAATAGAGGTTGTCTACATGTTTGTATATTTATTTCTGCGAAGATCTAGTACAGATATCTCATTATAAACAGATCTGCTGGATTTTTAAAGGCTAAGATGTTGGTATTTTTGGGTAAGTATATACTATGCTGTACGGATTAATTATGACAAACATTTTTTTCTTCGTTTGAGTTACTGTAGTAAGTATGTGTAGTAAGTATGTAAGGCCCAAACACCTTCACCCCTGCTTGTTTACTACCTGAGGTGACGTGAGAGTTCGACCTTGACCATCATCTACATTCTGACCGGTTTTATCTCGCCAGCAATTCAGTTGTGAGCCTACCGGTGCGACAGTTGGTGGTTTCAATTTTGATACGTGCTGTATTGTCTTGTCCAAAGACGGATATCACTCCGAGGAAGAGTTCCAAAATTATAGCGCTGAATGAACACACATCAATTAATGTAAGAGATTAGCTGAAGCTGTTGGTGTGGGAAAGTTCAGCGTTTCGAGAATTTTAAAAACATTTGAAGAAAGTGGCTCATCGTCTCCAAAAAGAAAAGGAAACTGTGGCAGCAAACGCAAAACTACTCCAAAAACAGACAAATTGTTGATAAGAAGTAGCAAAATTGATCCGAGAAAGATAAGCACTGATCTTCCAAGGGATTCAATGGTTTCTGGTGTGGAGGTGAGCACCTCAACTGTGCGAAAACGACTGCTGGAGGTTGGCCGTGAGACAAGAAGACCAAGAAGAAAGCAACTGCTTATCCAGAAAATGATGAAGACACGTTTGGCATGGGTCAAAAAGTACTGTGGGTGTACTGTGGACGACTGGAAGAAGGTGGTTTTTAGTGATGAGACACATTTGTTTGTTCAAGGGTACAAATCAAGTGTTGTTAGACGAAGTGATGGGGAAACTTTGCGGCCTGATCACATCCAGCAAACAGTAAAACATCCTTCGCAACAGAAGTTTTGGGGTTTTTCATAACCAATGGCACTGGACGGTTAGCTCCTATAAAAGAGATGATGAATTCAGTGGAATATATGGAAATAATGCACACCAGGATTGTCATATTCGTGGAAACGTTTGATGGGACATTTCAGCATGACCTGGCTCCCTGCCACAATTCCAAACAAGTGCAGGCCTTTATGCGTGAGAATGAAAAACAGTACTCGATTGGCCGGGGAATTCACCTGATCTCAATCCCATTGAGAATTTATGGAATATTTTAAAGAAACTACTGGCAAAAATGGATTGCACTACAAAAGAAAAAATGATTATAAGTGCAATTCAGGTGTGGTTTCATATTACTAGTATACTAGTTAGGTACTAGTTCATAGTACCCAAATATGAAGTTGTATAAATGAATCCATGTACTTCATGTTATGGAGTACTATAATATTTACTTCATAATAAGAAGTATATTATATGGTTAGTGACATCTTCAAATAATTTTCCTGCCTATGATCAACCAATAAAACGTTTGTGAAAAAATGTTGAGCACGTTCAATTCATAACAAGAATAATTTCAGTTCACCAAGAAGTAATAGAAGAAAACAAACACACAAACTTTATAGAATAAAATGTAATTAATGTTAGTTAA
This sequence comes from Henosepilachna vigintioctopunctata, assembly GCA_030704895.1. Classification (NCBI taxonomy): domain Eukaryota; kingdom Metazoa; phylum Arthropoda; class Insecta; order Coleoptera; family Coccinellidae; genus Henosepilachna; species Henosepilachna vigintioctopunctata. The sequence continues at coordinate 2,691,147 of JARQZJ010000002.1, read as the reverse complement.
TTCAAGCTATATTGCCAACTCCCAACAATATTCCTATTAGAAAATTCATTGAAGTGAATGCACTATAAATACTTATACCTTTTAGTCTTCGTCTTACACATCGAGTTCAACAAAAGTTCCGAGGTGTTTGAACGAAGATTTCAAGAAGCCTTTAATTTAGCACTGTTATTGTCACGATAAAGCGATCTGCTATGAGAGTTTAGCTCGTTACTTCGATAGAGGGAGCTCACCTGTTTAGTTCACAATGAATATTCGCCTCATTTTGAAAATAAGCCTAGGTGCGTTTAAAAATTTATCGAAACGTAATTGTTTAGATGCATGCCAGTGAAGATTTCCATAATACGATGAAGCAATAGTATGGTATTTCCATTCAACAAGTTCGATGTTTTTCGAAACGCACTTACTATTCATTCTGTAAAGTGAGAGGTTGTGTTTTCGTTGACGATATTTAGGTACACTGTTTCTTGACAGATTTATTTGAAATATTTCGATATTTCGATAGAAAATCTCAGTATTGAATCTATATAAATATATATTTGACAAAGCGTATCGCGTAACTTCAGTCATAATAATTTCAAACATTATCCCAACAAGTTTCACAAAACATATCAAATTTATACATATGTTAATTAACATCGATATTTGAAGTTACTCGTTGACATATTAATCTGATTTTTATCATCAGTTGGTAGATGACAGAAACATCGGCATCTTGAGGACTCGATAGCAGTCATAGGAGCCTTATATTTCGTCTGCGAGGTCCGCATTGATTTAGTTATATTCCCTAATCAATTTCGTCAATACGTTTCCGCTGACTTCGAACTCCGTGGCAAATTGCCAAAGTCGAGACTTAAATTGTGGTCAGCATGCAATCAAGAGCTCTCGAAGACCGGGTCGATGATTCTGAAAGTTGAGATGGGGGCGGCTGTCTTCAAGTGTTCACTTCCGCATAAATGACTGAATTTTGTATTGAGATACGTTACGGAAATACAGAAGATTAAGCTTTTATATTTCTATTATACATTTTAATTTTCATAAAACTTCATTCAAAAAAAAAATTTAATTTTATTAAGTTTTGACAAAGTTGGGATATACAACGAAATGTCAAGAAAAATAAAGTTTTTAACATTAAAATAAGCCTGTTATTGCTAAAAACTTTGAAATATATATATATATATATATATATATATATATATATATATATATATATATATATATATATATATATATATATATATATATATATATATATATATATATATATATATATATATATATATATACATCAATATATAAATGAATCAATTTTAAATATATATATATATATATATATATATATATATATATATATATATATATATATATATATATATATATATATAACAAGGGTGTTTTTTTCTAGAGGTATAGAACTTTAAGTTGGCATTACTGTTGAAGATGACTACCGATTAAACAGCTGAGAAGTGATTTATTCCTAGTTTGGTTTGGCAATTCATCGTGAATAGACTCAAGCCTACAAAAATGTTGGCTACGTCAACAAACAAAACTGCCGCATTTGGAGTGGAGATAATCCTCAAGTATATGTCAAAACACCGTTACATCCAGAAAAACTGACTGTTTGGTGCGCTTTATGGGCTGGTGGAGTCATTGGTCCGTACTTCTTCAAAAACGATGAAGGCCAGAACGTTACAGTAACGGGTATGGTATAGAGCCATGATTACTAACTTTTTCATTCCTGAATTGAACAACCATGATGTGTAGGAGCTGTGGTTTCAACAAGACGGCGCAACATGTCACACAGCTCGTGCCACAATTGATTTATTGAAAGACACGTTTGGTGACCACCTAATTTCACGTGTAGGACCTGTGAGTTGGCCTCCAAGATCTCGTGATTTAACACCGCTAGGCTACTTTCTGTGGGGCTATGTAAAGTCATTGGTTTATGCGGATAAGCCACAAACGCTTGACCATTTGGAAGACAATATTCGCCGTGTTATTGCCGATATACGTCCACAAATGTTGGAGAAATTAATCAAAAATTGGACGTCCAGATTGGACTACATCCGAGCCAGCCGTGGCGGTCATATGCCAGAATCATATTTAAAATGTAATACCACAAGATTATCTTTCGAATAAAAAAAACTTCTTGTCAATCGAATGATCCATCGTTGTTTTATTGCAGTTTGAAGTTCTATACCTCTAAAAAAACACCCTTTATATATATATATATATATATATATATATAACTATATATATATATATATATATATATATATATATATATATATATATAACTATATATATATATATATATATATATATATATATATATATATATATATATATATATATATATGGTGTAGCATCCGAAACAATTGTTAATTGTTATATATATATATATATATATATATATATATATATATATATATATATATATATACAATTGTTATATATATATATATATATATATAACTATATATATATATATATATATATATATATATATATATATATATATATATATATATATATGGTGTAGCATCCGAAACAATTGCTATGCAATAATTTAATGAAATTTTCGTGAAACCAAGTGTAGTTCAATCAAAATATCGAAAATTTTCAAAGAATTTTCTACTTTTGTTTTTGAAGAATATTGTATAAAGAGAACTTAATATCTGCGGATCTACTTAAATTTTCGGGAGTTCTTACAATAAAAATATATCAAAATGAATTCAGTACTTCATTTCGGAAATATCTCAAGTTTTATAGAATAATGAATATGTTCACAAATATTTTATAAAAAATTTAAAATATTATGCTTTCCTTCATATTAATATAGATATAGAGATAGATTCTCCAGACTTAATACTTCTTTGAAATTTCATTAAGCTTTCTAAAGATTAAAATTTTAAAGAGTCCTTCTATAAAGTTATTAGATTGACATGAATTGAAAATATATACTCGTATAACCTTAAACACATCTCATCTTTTCATTTTCAGAGTGAGAGTCACTTATTTCTATTAGAATTCAAAACCTCAAAATATTTGTTAACTGAACGTTAAAGGATTGTTTTTTGACAAGTAAGTAACAATTTTCAATTAGTTGTATGTTGTGTTTAACTATAGCATAAAGTAAATCGCCTAATCATTCATTCCGAATTTTTTCATAAGAAATTCGGAAGAAATTTCATAAGAAACTGCAAATGAACTTGGGAAACTCTTCAGTAATTTGCATATTACTTGATAATTATAAACATTCAAGGAGCCAACTTCAGAATGTCCTTTCTTCACTCCTTCAGGTTCCCAACATCAGCGCCATTATGACATAGCGTTTATTTAGAAAGGGTTACTCCAACAGAATCCGTGGTGTGGGGGAGCGAGTCAAGATAACATGGTGTAAACGGGTCGAATGGCCCTTAGTAGTGCGATGGCGTGGGGCGATTTTCTAAAAGCGATATAGACACATAACCCTTTTCAGACAACTGATAGGGACTGTTAATGACGCGATTATGGATCAAAATGTCCTCTAATTAAATATTTAATATAGAGATATCCCATGATCTAATTTATGGTTCAGAGATATGCTTCGTCGCTTCAACTCCACCACTGGCTGTTATTATCGAGGTAATATGGATTGTTGCCGTCAAAATGATAATACGACTTGTTAAACTATAATAATTGGATAGCTTTTATTTCAAAGTTATCATCGATCGGGTCTGTACTTCATGATATCAGTAATGGTATTAATTAACTGCAAGCATAACTTAAGGAAGCATTGTTAAAATATGGCATATAATGCAAACCATTCATCTAAATTTCACAAAAATGTTTTAGTAAAGTCGACATACATATGTTTTGGGCTATCTAGCTATTATCAAGAGTTCTATTAAACGGTGTATGTTAAGTGTATAGAACAATTTTAGTGTAATATAACTGAATATTTAAAATTAGAAGATATCCTTCGAATCAATAATTCTCATAAAAATTGCAAATAAGCTTTTAAAAGGCATCATTCAGTTAGCATCTTCTTCGAATTGAAAATTTCAAGGTTGAATGGAGTTATTGAATACAATTCATACAACATTGAGAATAAAACAAAACAACTGAGGGAAAAATCTCTTATATGATACACAGATTTTGATTGAAAACTTATATTAAAACTGCACTAAAGACTGTGATGGATGATTTTTCATAGGGTTCTTAATTACATTGTAAAATCTAGGTCTAAATTACAGGTCTGATATATAATTGGATTAATTAGGTTTGATATCAATAGTTCGAACTGCACAGGAAATAATTTAGGTAATTATTAATTAATTGATAATTAGGTTAGGTAATGGTTAGGTTTAGGGTAGGATAGGTTACGTAAGGTTGGTTTTGTTAGGTTAGATTAGGCATGATTTCACTTCCAACGAAATTACAATACCAGAAATTTCTTTTCAATTCAGTTAATATAAATATATGTTTTTTCACCTATTTCAATTCAGTGTTATATCAATTCTTCACAAAGAGCGAGCAACTCGAAAACATATAACCAAAGAATAGAGCTATTTTCAAGAAATTCAGCAAAATATTTCCAAATACACTATTATACTCAACATTTTTTGTGAGATGTCTATCGGCGTTAAAAATGCGTACCTATATATTTGGTAGAATTCATCATTTCCTCTACAGAATCTCAACTTTCATTGGCTATTTTCTGCCAAAAAAAGAGAAGACTAGCTTTTGAAGTCGTTTTCTTCTCATTCGATATATAGGTACTTATACATATGAAACGTTGTCACGCACTTTCAATAGATATGTTCTCAGTTACTTTTTGATATTCCTCAACTGAAGTTAACAGTTGTTTCTGAGTAACCTCTTTGAAAGCTGTCATAAAGTTCTCATGAATAATAATTCTGATTAGCATTTGTGAAAATAAGCTCAAAAAAACCATGCTGAAACAATTAAAATTCTACTTATAGTTTTTCAGACTTTGTTACAATGTCTTGGTTTTTGCATTAGCCTTCAATCTCCATTTACTACATTATTCTTCTCTAAATATGAAGAATAAGACGCCTGGCTCATTTTACGTATAAAATAACTGGGAATTTTTTAATGAATAAAGAGGAGCATTCTGATTGTCAATCCAACCGAACTGTTCCTTCTATCACTCACTTCAATCTGGGGATAAAATACTCCAAAGGAAAAGTAGACGCTTTGTTAGGGGCTTACTTGCTTCGTATTTAGTTACCTGGGTGACGTCACAAAAGCTTGTGTTGCTGGGATACATTTCCCTCATTCTTGATATCTGCATATCAAAGCAATCGCACAGTGGAGATGCTACGCGAACACAATTAGTTTTTAAGTTTGTTATGTGGAATATTTCGGTGTGTGACTGTATACATGGATGCCAACAAGCTATACCTGATATTGAAGTATGTTGAAAATATGTGAGCAGTCTTGCAAGTTATTAAATTATTGGAATACCTTCTGGATGGCCTTTTAGCGATTTTAAAATTGGAACTTTATTGCCATTTTATGATGTTCGCCGGGCACGATCCATTGTTGATGCGAGACAGGCGTAGATATATTCAGGAAGAGTTCCTCTAGGGATTGCTACGTATATAGTTTTCGGTTGGTTAAGCGATCCAGTTGTTGCTGCTTGGATGCGAGGGATGAAATGCACGGTTGCAATTGCATCAATTGTCTCGTCCTGTCCACGATATATCATATTGGAATTGTTTTCACCTTCCATATTGAGGAGTATATATAAAATTATAAATATAATATTAAAAGTATGCCATAACTTTCCCTAACAATCCCTAGAACAATAATGGAGACATCACATTGTTCATGTTTCACATAGCCAGCTCTGCTATAATGTTCTTTCGAATAATTTGTCAAAAATTTATCGAAAGAGAGTCACAGTATGATTTTAATATTGAAAATGTAAATTTTCAATATTAAACTTATTTCACGTTCATTAAACAATATTATATTCTTGCACGTCCTCTTATGTTGTTGTTCAACATATGCATAAAATCGTGTATGATTCCTTCATTGTGGAAACAATCAAAAGTTTGCCCAGTATTTAAGAAAGGCGATAAATCAGATATTTGTAATTTTAGGCCTATTTCGATCATTTGTAATTTCTGCAAAGTATTTGAAAGTGTTCTACATGAAAAAATTTCGCATCATGTTAATCCCATGATTTCATCACTCCAACATGGTTTTATGAAAGGTCGTTCAACAATTTCAAATCTGACATGTATTACTCAGTACATTGCTGAAGGTATTGATAATCTCAAACAGACTGATGTGATATACATGGACTTCTCTAAAGCGTTTGACAGGCTTGACCACGGTATTCTATTGAATAAACTAGGCACTTTCGGACTTTCGACATCGCTCATCAAACTTTTCGAATCGTATTTGATAGGCAGAAAGCAACGCGTTTTTAGCCGTGGGTATACATCAATTGAATACTGTGCTTCATCTGGAGTGCCCCAAGGTTCCATACTTGGTCCTCTGCTCTTTACAATGTTCATAAATGATATAACCGATGTCATTGATGTTGAAGGTTTATTGTTCGCAGATGACTTTAAGATTTTTCATTATGTTTCCAGCATCGGTGACTGTAAACGCATTGCAAGAAACTTGCGTAACGTTGTAAATTGGTGTGATTTCAACAAATTAAACCTGAACATCTCCAAATGTCATGTAATGTCGTTCTCCACAAAATATAATTCGATTAATTTCAAGTATGAAATTGGTGATAATATTTTGGAAAGACCCAATACATTTATTGACCTTGGCGTTACCTTTGATTCTCAACTAACTTTCGTGCCACATATCAATGCTACAGTAACCGCTGCCTGTAGAGTATATGGTTTCATTGTTCGTGTTGGAAAGGAATTTAGCAATATATCAACTCTGAAAACATTGTATTGTGCTTTCGTAAGATCTAAACTCGAATACGGATCAACAGTCTGGAATCCTGGTTATCAATTACACATTGATCAACTAGAGTCTATACAACGAAAGTTCCTGAAACTTTTGAGCTTCAGAATTGATGGAATATATCCACCTATAGGCGTACAACATGAAAAACTTACAAGTCGACATAATGTGGACACACTCAGTACTCGAAGGAAATGCCATGCAATAATATTCTTGCATAAAATAATCAACAATAAGGTGAAATGTCAGGAATTATTGCAAAAGCTTAATTTCATTGTCCCAAGAGTTTCTTCCCGAAGCGCATTCACGTTCTACCTTCCAGCAGCTAGAACGAATGTTCTAAAATTTTCGCCATTGCACACGATGTGTGAACAATGTAATATTTTAGGAGCTAAGGTGGATATTTTCAACTGTTCTGTTACAGATATTAAGGCAACTTTCCTTGATATACATAATCTATGATAAAACAATTATCTATATGTATTCACGAATAGAATTCTTTACTCATATAATTATGTTTGTATAAGTGTTAATATGTGCATGTATATGTATTTGTGAGTTTAAATTTATATGTATGTATAAGTTTGGTCAGCATTTGAGTTGTTTTACTTCTATAATTATTTTATTTCATACCATCAGTTGTGATTGATATCACAAACTCTTTCATTTAAAATGAAACACAGTTGAATTTTTGTACTACCAATTTTGTTTTTTGTATATGTTGTATTTCCTGTTTTGTAATTAGGACTTGTCCTGTAAAACAGTGTATGTTAAATAAATAAATAAATAAATAAATATTTCACTTGTAAAAAGGGCGATGATATGTGCAGGAGAACTACAGAATTATTTTTCTTGTAGTAGATGTCTTCCATGTTTAAAGTAGCCATATCAGGATATTTTGATAAATGATCAGCGGGTTTTTCTATAACCGCAACCTAGATGGCATTACTTCATCAAATTAGATGAAATTGTTCAAAACTAGAGTTGTATAATGTAGTAAGCTTAATTAATAAGAACGTGTGAAACTTTCAATGTTAGATGTATTCATGTGATTTTCATTGATTCCTGAGATGTGATATATATTGTAATCTATGCATTATATATGCACAGGACTTAACGGTATATTTCTGGCTTATGATCGGTAGAAGAGTATTTGAAAACTATTGAAGTCGTTGCCTTTCGTTCGTTTGACGTGGCGTAACTGATGAGTTCCTTGTAGTACGTAACAGTTAACTGTCTTACGCTTTCAATAAATGTAGGCATAGATTTCAATATTCTTTAACTTTTATCCTCAGAAGGATAATAGAGACATGACATTGTTCATGTTTCACATAACCCTCTCTGCTATAATGTTCTTTTGAATAATTTTTCAAAAAATTATCGAAACAAACTTCTCATAGATATTGAATATGAACAAGTGCGATGGTATGAGCACGAGAAGTGCACAATTCTTTTTGTTGTAGTAGATGTCTTTCATCCCTTATATATATATATATATATATATATATATATATATATATATATATATATATATATAATATATATATATATATTCGGATTTAGTATGATTGGTTGTTTCAGGTTAAATATATACAAAATTGTGTTCTCACTTATATTTATACGTTTCGAGAGCGTTTACTCTCTTCTTCAGCAGTTATAATCTAAAAATACAAGCAAACCTTTAAGTATTCAATATCATCTCAACAATATTGTACATTCAATAATTACCTTAGTTTAACGTTTATGGTTATATAAAATGGTCAAGAACATATAATGTTTTTCTCGTCAATCTATTTGTTTTAAGGATTTATACTTTTCTCGAAATTTCCACTCTTCCAGGTGTCTGTCAGTGAAATGTCAACGTTGTGTCAGTTCAACTTTTCTTTTTCATTTGTTTTTCTTGGGTTCTTAAGAAGTGGTAGATAGAATAAACTCAGTTGTTTGACGTCATGTCTGTCGTTGACTGTGTTCTCCAAATTTGCTTGTATATGGAACATTTCGTGTATTTCTCTTAGTTTCCTGTTTCCCTGTGTTGTTAGGATTCTCGTTTTCTCATAGTCAAATTCATGGTTCTCTGTTGTTCTGTGTTTGTTCAATGCTGTTGATGCCGTTTTTGTGTACTTATGGGAGTTTATACGGTCTTGCAACCTCTGTGATGTCTGTCCTATGTATTCCTTTCCGCAATCTTTGCATGGAATTGAATATACTATATTTGATTTTTTCTTCGATGGAGTTATTGCCTTCAGTCTGCTGAATACTTGTTTTACCTGATTTTGTGGTCTGTGGACGACTTCGAGATTATGGTCTTTCAAAATATTCTTTAGTTTGTATGATGTATTTCCTATAAATGGAATTGTGACCTTAGTTGTATTATTTTCTGTCCTACTCTTGATTGTCTTTGAGTTGTAAAGTTTGTGGGTTCTTTCTTTTATCAAGGCCTTTATTACATTTATTGGGTAGTGGTTTATTTCCAACAAATGTTTTGTATGTTTTATCATCTCAGGACGTAGTTGTGGCGATGTTAACTGCAGGGCTCGATCTATGTATCCTATTGCTGTACCCTTTTTTGCTTAATGGGATGGTTTGTTCGATAGTCCAAAATCTGATCTGAGTTTTGTTTTTTCCTATACCATTTTGTAAGTATTGTGTTGTTCTGTCTTATGATTGTCATGTCTAGAAAATTTAGTTTCATTTGGGTTTCTTCTTCCATAGTAAACTTTAATAGGGGGTGTACATTGTTAAAATCTTTTAAAATCTCTTGCATATTAGTTGGTGTGGTTATTAAAAGGCAGTCGTCCACATATCGGCGGTAAAAGGTATTGTAGTGCTTGATCATGATCTTTTCTTCTATGTGTTCCATTGTAATTTGGGCAATTATGCTAGAAATTGGGTTTCCCATTGCGACACCTTTTATTTGTTTATAATATTGGTCATCAAACTGGAAATAGCTATTGTTGAGTATGAACTGGATGGTTTCAATAAGTTCTTCTTTGGGGATCTTTGTGTGTTCTTTCAAATTGTTCCATCTTTCATTTAGTATGTGTTTTATTAATTCAGTTGGAATATTGGTATATAGAGAGACCACGTCTAATGAATAGATTCTGTCATCATTGGTCAACTTAATGTTTCTGGTTTGTTCTTTAAGTTGTGTAGAGTTTCTTATGTAGTAGGGATTTTGATTCGCAATCTTTGTTAAGATTCCCGCTATATACTTCGATAGTTGGTACATTGACGAGTCTGTACAAGAGACTATAGGACGCAAAGGGAATCCTTCTTTATGTATTTTTGGAAGGCCATATAGTTTTGGGATCTTGGAGTTGTGTACTGTCATATTCTTAGATTCCTGTTTGGTTATGTAGCCATTTTCCAACCATTTCTTAAGTATCTGGTTGTTTTCTCTTTCCAATGTGCAAGTCATGTCTCGTCTTACTCTCTTATATGTTGTACTGTCACTGAGTAGTCCATTAACTTTTTCATGGTAGTTTTCCCTTGTTAGGATTACTATTTTGTTCCCTTTGTCTGCTCTAGTGATCAATATGTTGTTGTTTTCTTTTAGGAATTTTTTTGTTTTCTTGAGGTTGGCTAATTCAAGGTTGTTCTTGTTGCCTTGTTTTCTTTCCTTTTTTTCCTTTATATGTGTGTTCAATGTTTGTAACACTTTCATTCGTATGTCATTCTGGTTGTTGGCCGATAATCTGTCTATTCCCGCTTCAACACGTGCCAAGATGTCATGTATTGGAATCATTTTGTGGTCATTATTTTCAATGGCGAATTTGGCCCCTAGAGCAAGTGTTTGCGTGAGGTATGTGGGAAGCACCATAGATGTGTAGTTTTCTATCGAGGATTTAAACATTAAGTTGACCAATGATGACAGAATCTATTCATTAGACGTGGTCTCTCTATATACCAATATTCCAACTGAATTAATAAAACACATACTAAATGAAAGATGGAACAATTTGAAAGAACACACAAAGATCCCCAAAGAAGAACTTATTGAAACCATCCAGTTCATACTCAACAATAGCTATTTCCAGTTTGATGACCAATATTATAAACAAATAAAAGGTGTCGCAATGGGAAACCCAATTTCTAGCATAATTGCCCAAATTACAATGGAACACATAGAAGAAAAGATCATGATCAAGCACTACAATACCTTTTACCGCCGATATGTGGACGACTGCCTTTTAATAACCACACCAACTAATATGCAAGAGATTTTAAAAGATTTTAACAATGTACACCCCCTATTAAAGTTTACTATGGAAGAAGAAACCCAAATGAAACTAAATTTTCTAGACATGACAATCATAAGACAGAACAACACAATACTTACAAAATGGTATAGGAAAAAACAAAACTCAGATCAGATTTTGGACTATCGAACAAACCATCCCATTAAGCAAAAAAAGGGTACAGCAATAGGATACATAGATCGAGCCCTGCAGTTAACATCGCCACAACTACGTCCTGAGATGATAAAACATACAAAACATTTGTTGGAAATAAACCACTACCCAATAAATGTAATAAAGGCCTTGATAAAAGAAAGAACCCACAAACTTTACAACTCAAAGACAATCAAGAGTAGGACAGAAAATAATACAACTAAGGTCACAATTCCATTTATAGGAAATACATCATACAAACTAAAGAATATTTTGAAAGACCATAATCTCGAAGTCGTCCACAGACCACAAAATCAGGTAAAACAAGTATTCAGCAGACTGAAGGCAATAACTCCATCGAAGAAAAAATCAAATATAGTATATTCAATTCCATGCAAAGATTGCGGAAAGGAATACATAGGACAGACATCACAGAGGTTGCAAGACCGTATAAACTCCCATAAGTACACAAAAACGGCATCAACAGCATTGAACAAACACAGAACAACAGAGAACCATGAATTTGACTATGAGAAAACGAGAATCCTAACAACACAGGGAAACAGGAAACTAAGAGAAATACACGAAATGTTCCATATACAAGCAAATTTGGAGAACACAGTCAACGACAGACATGACGTCAAACAACTGAGTTTATTCTATCTACCACTTCTTAAGAACCCAAGAAAAACAAATGAAAAAGAAAAGTTGAACTGACACAACGTTGACATTTCACTGACAGACACCTGGAAGAGTGGAAATTTCGAGAAAAGTATAAATCCTTAAAACAAATAGATTGACGAGAAAAACATTATATGTTCTTGACCATTTTATATAACCATAAACGTTAAACTAAGGTAATTATTGAATGTACAATATTTTTGAGATGATATTGAATACTTAAAGGTTTGCTTGTATTTTTAGATTATAACTGCTGAAGAAGAGAGTAAACGCTCTCGAAACGTATAAATATAAGTGAGAACACAATTTTGTATATATTTAACCTGAAACAACCAATCATACTAAATCCGAATAAATAATAAATCAGGTAATCACCTTATTTCATAATTATATATATATATATATATATATCAAAATTAACTTATTGCTGTTTGTGATGTTTAAATTTGTAATATTTTCAGCATTACCTGGCTATTTTTAATGTTGAAAGCTTTATTTCTGTTGACGTTCCGTTGTATACCACAACTTCGTCAAAACTGATTTAGTTTTTAACTGATTGACTAGATTATTGATTCATAGCCTAGCTTTCGAAACAATGATTTTTTTCTTCATGACAATGTGTTAAAATATTTCCATATAACACTAGCTTCTCAAACGTTAACTTTCCTCTTTTTCCTTATTCTCACTTACTCATCGATAGGTCCATCAAAAAATGGTGTGTTTGGAAACGTCAGTAAATATGAGTAAACAGGGCTGAGTAAAAGTTATGTTTGATATGTAAATTTGAATATATATTCGTATGGGTTTCTGCAGTCGAAAGTAAATTGCATATTTTCGAATCATAGTCTTTATTTCGTTTCCAAAATTTGGGCAAAACTCCTTGCCTTCCTCAGAGAAACTATGGGACAAAATAATTAAAGTTATGCAGTATTGAAAACAACAATCTGGGAATATAAGGTTGAGGAATATAACTTGAAATTATAAGTTGAAAAACTGTAAAGATACACAATAATAATGCTATTTATAATGTGATATAAATAATTAATATAAATCTTGAAGTGCATCAATATATGATACTGAACATTGAAAATGATAATGAGATTTCCATTGGGATATAATTAAATTGGAAACCTTGTTAGAAATTAGGGTTGAATTTTTTCAGTGGTGTTTTTGAAATTCGATTCTAAATACTATAATATCACATATCCAAAACGAATGTACAGAGATTGAAATTGAAATGGCCGTGGGCGTTGTATCAAGACACACAGCCTGGAGGGGAAGCGGACGTAAAGGAAGGGTTGCCATTATAATCAAAGGGTGCGAAAGACCAGGATGAAGTGGGGATTTCCAGAGACAAGGTGACACCGGGGCCAGCCTGATCTCCGATTGCAATTAATTCGGACGGCTTGAGCACTAATTTACATCTGCGGACAGAGATACAAATCGTGTCATGTAGAGAGCGAGCGGCAAATGCGAATAATTTTGACACGACTAGGAATTTTGGTTTTCAGACCGAAAGAGCTGAATATTCATGCGGTTGGTTTGCTTGTCCGTCCCATGCAGATAAATATTCATTTTGTTGGAATCGTACAATGTCACATGTTTGTGTACGAGCAGTTGTAACAGTTACTGAGGCTTAAGATACAACAGTACAATCCTTTAGCAGCTAGTAATAGATAATTCATCAATTAATGCTTCAAACATTGTAGATATTGAATTGCTCTTCATTGAGAGTTAGTAGATATCATCTAATTATACGGTTCATATGTGTTTTATTCAGAAAAATAATCACTGAATACTTTATGACCCCGAAGATTGTAAACCAAATCTCCGATCTCTTCTATATCTGCATTATTGTGTGTCTTTTTTCTGGGAAAGGAACAAGAAATGAATTAGAAAAGAAAAATGTATATATAAGAATACAATACTCGATCAAATTTGATTTGAGTATATATTATAATCTTCATAATGTCTCTCTGAAAAACTTACTTTAAGCCAAATTTGAAATTTACCACAAATTTTGTACATATGATTGTAGTTTAATGTCTCTATTAATTCAGATAATTTATATTATTTCCTATAATCAACTAAATAATAAGGTAGGTAGTTTTATAATTTACCTATGTTATTCACAAAATTTTATAAATTTTCTGGATTCGTTCATAAAAACTCAACCGAATATGATTAATAATATTGTTTCGAATTAATGCTGAGCCAGTTTTTTTTTCCGATGAATGAAAAAAGCAGAAAATCAAAATTTTTAATGATCATTTTGTTTCTGTTACTTTGTTTTTGCCTATCAGTAAAATTATTTATTTTTCAACAAGTTTTGAAATTTTTGAAAAAAGCAACGGAATTTTCATGAAGTTAAAATTTTTGGCAAAATATTAGCAAAAATTAATTTTTATATAGTTACTGTCTGTTATTGGAACGATAAACGATTTTGAGTTAAAATACCGCCAGGCATAGAAAGTATCGAAATATTTTTCATATAATACTTTCCCATATAAATATTTGTATTAATATAAAATTTTTAAAATAATTTTTTTTCTTATGGGTTTTTATTTCATATTATATTTATATTAATATAATATTTTTCCATATATTCATAAATAACCGATGTCAATTTTTCTTTCAAAGCTGCCGGCTTTTGCTATGAAAATAATTTTTTTCCATATTTTCAATTGATGAAAACTGAAATTGATAAACAAATTCCCAAAAGTTTCTAATTATTTTTAGAGACGGGGAAAATTATTGAAATAAATCAATACCTACACGGGTCCATATTCACAGTGATTGATATCAACAAGAAAATATATGATGAATAATTATACCTATTATAAAATGCATATATCCCATACCTTATAAATAGGAAGCAGCTCTTCACAAATAGGTACCTATTATATTGTCTTGTATAAAGAAATAATATTAGGATGCAAAAATATTCAAATGATACCATAAATTACTACTCTTTAAAGTCTTTCTTAGTCAATCAGTTTATTTTATATAGGCTTCAAAAAATACAAATATTCCATAAAAATCTGATAAGTGTTATTTTTCAATTTAGCCTATATGTCGAAGTGTTCGTCACCCCTTTAAATTCAATTTTCACAATCATAATAATGGTCAACTGTCCACGCCATTTTGTTAGCCAAATGGTCAAGTGACAAGTCGAAAAAAATATATAGGATTTGAGGGCAACTTTATTATTATTTTGTGGGAGATGTAAATTCATTATAATTATTATATTATAATACGTTTTTAATAATCCATTATAATATGTTTTCTATTCGATTCAAATCTTGCGTTAGTTTTGGGAAACCCTATACATCGTAGCTATTCCAAAAGACATGGATCTCAGAGTGGTTTTTTTAAAAACCTGATATTTCTAATGCCAATATAGAATATTGTGCTGACAAAAACATGCCAATTTATAACTATTTATATTGTTTGTGCTTTTATTTATTTCATTGATTTAAAAAGTCTCAATGCCATGTTTGTCTTGTAAACATTTTCATCAGATATTTTGAAAGTATAATTAACAACTTAATGATTTTATTTTTCAATTCATGAAAATGCACATTATATTAATTATTTTCAATTTTGTCTTGGGTGATTTATTTTCAGATTTCAATACATTATACATTATTCTTTGATATATATATACTCGTATGTATTTATAACACATATTTAATTTTGCTTTATTATCAATATTAACGATCTATACAATTTCCATTTTTGGATTAATATGAGCAAAAACACATCAATGCATGCAAAAAACAATTCCAACCAGAATTCATGATGTCCTTCAAAGAAATTCTTTTCGAATACTTATTTTATACATAATTAAGGATAGTCTAGATTTGTTAAATGCAATTTTCTTCAATTTTTTTATTAAAATTCGTTGGTTTTTTATTAATAATTGTTTGTTTCAAATTGTTTTATTGTGTCTATGATACCTATTTATATCTTTCTTTTATTTATCAACAATTTAGTCCATTAAGTTTATTAGGAGTATTTCATTCTATTGACAAGTTTAAGCAAATTGTATTTGCGATGCATGCAATAAAGTATCTGAATATCTATTATAGTGTGAACTTGGTCTGCTAGATATCTTGGATATAAAAGTAGAATTTCAAAGCATTTGATGTGGTAGTTTCCCCTATATTAATTTTCCTCTTTGCAATATTCAATTTATCTGCGCCATTTTCAAATTAAAACGGACGCTATACAATAATGTCAAATAATTTTATGAAATAACTGTAGGAGAAGCAAACAAACACATGAGTTGTCGATGTCAAATAGCTCAATCTATACATAATTTCCTGGAAGAAATTGCGTAGGAGGCCCACGACCGCCACGACGTTTCCTTAGGTAGACGAAAATGCAAATGTAAACGTGTGAATATACATTTCCTGAGCGTAGAATTGAATTTAAATAAATTTGAGGAAATGGTGGTGACGAACTGGAGGCGGATAAGATAAA
Source organism: Henosepilachna vigintioctopunctata (assembly GCA_030704895.1). Classification (NCBI taxonomy): domain Eukaryota; kingdom Metazoa; phylum Arthropoda; class Insecta; order Coleoptera; family Coccinellidae; genus Henosepilachna; species Henosepilachna vigintioctopunctata. The sequence goes on along the minus strand of JARQZJ010000002.1, from coordinate 2,674,648 downwards.
GTTATAAACTTTTGTCCATGTCCCCATCGTCGTCCTTTGGGTATCAGTTTTGCGTAGTAAAGTCGAAGTGAATATTCATATACGTTCAGAAAGGGTTAATTCACGATAGGACAGAGTAGAATATGGAGGGAAGTGGCGATAAGTGATGTAGATGAAACGAACTAGCCCCATGTTTCCTGAGTCGAATGTACAGGTTGTTTATTCAGTAGCTACAATGTTCATCAACTGATTTACCAATTGTTATATCGCCTTTTGAAATAATAATCGATTAACCATTGAATTTCCATTGAACATTCCATATGAATATTCATTTAATGAATTGATTTCAACATGTCGTATTATAGGCAAAATCATTCCTCATTTATTTCGAAAATTTTCGAGTTTTTCATCGTCTGAATTACCCAACATTGAACAAGTCGAAAGAGAGGAGGTAAAACTGAATAAAATAATTTTAATTTAATAAAATTGATATAATCATATTTATTCCAGATGCGCAAAAATTGTGGCTTCAAATATACGTAAAATCAATGATCTGTTTCTTCTGTAACGAAAACTGAATCCATAATTGAATAGGGCCATTCATTCCAAATGAGATTCCTTTGAGATTCTCCTTCTGTAGAAATGATCAAACTGTGATAATGATTTGAGAGTATTCGAGAATTATACCAAATTAAAATATCGAACGTAATATGATGATTATAAATTAAAGAAATAAGAATTTTAATCAAACTCTTGGCCTAATGTTTCACAAATATTAAGTATGAAATTATAAAAGCTGAATCTACTCCTTTGGTTGAATATCTTTGAATAAATAATCATCAAACAATATCTTGAAAATTTACTGGAAATCTTGAAAGAGAGCAACAATTTTCTATATGATGATTTTCTCTCGTTTGTGGCATAATTGAGGATTAATTTCATATTTAATCAGCAGAATCACAGTATATTGTGATTGGGCTATAATTAATATTGTCGTGGTATTGTATTTATTGTAGTTTATTAAAAATGTTTCAAAAATTGAAGTTTTCACTCCTAACAAGAGGTATGATGAACATATGTTTAAATAGAGACAAAAATGAAGTACTATGAGGACTGAATAAAACGACTGAAGTATCCAAGACCATATACACCTGGATGTTAATAGATTCTTCAGTACTTAAGGTACTGCAGAGTAAAGGAGAGTTTGATATGAGGCTATATAGAAGGATTCTGAGAATCAGATGGTTAGTTAGATCGAGAAATGAAGAAGTAATACTGTCTCAATAAAACGTCTGAAATAGCCAACATCATAAACAAATACTGTACCTACTGAAGCCTATAAGAGACTTTCAGATGATGGTACATAAAAGAATTCTGAAAATCAGCTGATTACTTAGAGCAACAAATGAAGAAGTACTGCGTACTACTCAATAAAACGACTGAAATATCCAACACCATAAACACCATAAATCGAAGAAAACGTGATTACCTACCTACTTAGGACATAATAAAAGACATCCAGAAAAAAACATCATATCATATAACATGATTAACATGATATAACATATGTTACATCATATAATTCAAGGAAAAATAGCGGAGAAACAGAGTATAGGCAGAAGAATAACATGCTGATTTAAAAATCTTAGAGCGTTCTTGGGAAAATCAACGAAAAATTTTTTTTTACTGCTGTGAACGAAGTAACAATAGCCTCTTTATTTACAAGAATATCATTGAAGTCACACCATAGACAACCATCGAAGGTTCATGTCACTAGTAGAAGAAGAATTAAACGCAGTTCAAGTCCGTAAATCGATCATATAATTGGTAACCATTCGAGTGATTTAGTAAAAAAACTATTTAATAAGAAACAGAATAATATAATAATTTCCAAAAAATATATACTGGAGGAACCAGCTCACAAAATATGGTGTTACATTATTATTAAAAAACTTCGCGATAATGCCGTAAAAGGCGAAACTATTCGAATGAAAAAGTGTTCAGTAAGTGATTTTTAGAAAGTATATCATATTACCTCTCATTTAAATATGAACTATCACAGAGTTGATTCATCGTCCATTGAATTTATTAAAAAACTACATGAGATGAGTAGATATTTTTTTATTCCAGGGTATTACGTCGTGTCTTCATTCTCATACTAGAGTTCTAAAACCTATCAAAAAGGCCTAGTTGGTGTTTAATCGAAAAAAAGCAGCAATATCGTGAAAACCTACCAGGAATTCATTCATTTGAATCAATGGTTTGTGAAAAATTTCGTATAGAAATATTTCGTATTATTCAATTTCAAATAGTTTGAATTTCTCTACATGAATCGTACTGGGTAAACGTCTTAGTAATCAAGACAAGAACCCAAGCAACACGATCCTGCAGTTAATAGAGAAGCTGCCTGCTTTCCATTGGTCAACGGCCCTATGGATTATTCCGTCTTTTGTTTCATCCCCGACTCGGTCTAGGGTTGAGGGGGGGTGGAGGCCGCGGGGTCCGGTATGGCCGCTGCTTGTAATGACACTTGGACGGACCGAGTTACCCGGAGTTTCATGAGCAGCCCCGCTCAACCCCTCTAGTCCAGGACCGCCGACAGTCTAGTGTGCCTTGAAAGTGCTGGCTGACAAATGCAGGGACGCACATTCTATACAGCGCTAGTAGATATTATTCAACTAAGGCTCTCTAGAAACTAAATAAAGAGATGTTGGAGTGTGCGAAGGAAATGTTTCCGCACAAGATGACGGCTTTGTTGTGAATCGATGGACAGTTGGAGTATGAATTTCACAGTACGGTGCATTTGATATTATAAAGTTTATTCTAGTGTTTATTTATATAATTGAAGATAGAGAAGAAGTTATCTATAATATAAAAATGCATCGCAAAATGTGTTGGTAAGCGCATAACTAAGCAACGCCTGGACCAATTTAGCCAATTCTTTTTAAAAATGATTGTTGAAGTCCAAGGATGGTTTTTACGGCGGAATAATTCGAATAATTGCCGGGAAAACCTTAAAAATAGCCCATTTCTTTTTCCCATACAAACGTTCAGTATACTAACTGAAATCTAGAGTCAACGCCTGGACCAATTTAGCCAATTCTTTTTTTTAAATGATCGTTGAAGTCCAAGGATGGTTTGTACGGCGGAAAGATTTGAATAATTGCCAGGAAACCCTAAAAACAGCCCATTTCTTTTTCCCATACAATTGTTTTCTGACTGAAATGTAGAGTCAACGCCTGGGCCAGAAAATTCTCTTTTTGAAATATTCGTTGAAGTCCAAGGGTGGTTTTTACGGCGAAAAAATTTGAATGATTTCCGGGAAAACCCTAAAAACAACCCTTTTCTTTTTCCCATACAAACGTTTCCTAACTCTAATGTAGAGTTAACCGATGGACCGATTTCACAATTTTTTTTTGTGTTTGTTATTATCAGGGAAACACTTTAAAAATTGCGTGTAAAATTATAAAATTCAAGAATACTTAATTAATAATATAAGTAAAAATAAAATTAATAATTCTCAAAAAGAGAATGTGAAAAAAGTGAATATCTTATCACACATTTCAGTTAGTTTAGAGCTATCACGACTAATATTAAAACTTCTATTGACTATAAAATTTTGGTAAGTTGAAATAGACTAACATTACATCAAGAATACATAGTTTCTTTGATTAACAGTTGAAATTTCGTTTTTAATTTCGCTGTTTAATCGCTAATTTAAAAATGATAGCTATTAGAACTCGCAATGCTATCAAACATATAAAAGAGCAAGTCAAACTGACGACCAATGCGAAGCTTGGTATGAAGTCGAACGGAATCGATGGAATCGGAATTAACAATATGAAATAGAATGAAATAGAGAATATCAATAGTTGAAATATATTACAGTTCACAGCAGATCGTTGCTATTGGACTAATGAACGTTGTGTGTCAATATTGCAAGGCAAATTTTAATTGTTATTGATGAGAAAATACTACCAATGATGCGACAAAATATTGTGCGAAGAGTCAATTCAAATAGACGCTATTGGTACAGCCACCAGAGCCACTTTATTCATTGGTTTCCGGGAATGAATAAATTCTGAACATTTTTTGACTTATATCCAGCAAATATCTCAAATAATTAAGGATAAGATATATGGGGCAAATACTTGATACGAAATTAGGAATACGCCGTCCAACTATCGAACGGACAGATTAAAAACTTTCAATACATCAAATAGTAGAATAAAATAGCGCAAAAGTGGTATAAAAATAAATGGGCGTACAAAGTGCGCCCGGTCAGCTAGTATCTTATAGATCTAGAGTGTTGCAAAAAACTTTTGACAGACATATTTATAAAATCATTAGCACCCCTGAAGTCCCTAAAAACTAAAGAAGTTTTGAAAAATTTACAAGATACTTCATAAAAATTATTGGTCATTTGGTCTCCTCTTCTAAGGTTCCATATTACCGTAAATAAAGTCTGGAAGCACGAAGAATGTGTCAAGTTTAATTGAACCTGTTCTGAAAATGATATATAATTCTCATATGGACTGAATAGCAAAGAAAAAATTTAACGAAGAATCTGAGAAATGATGTTAGGGCAGTATTAAAATTTATATTTCTGTATGATTTAAAATATTTGACTAAATTCTTCAAGGCCGTTTTATGCACTCGATATATTTACGCTACTTACCCATTGAAAAGGTAAAAACACTGTTCTGTAGATTATAAAACTTTGATAAAACAATTGTGATGTAGTTTTCACTATTACGATGCTTTTTCGAACTGACAAAAAATTTTAATAACAATTATTAATAAGTATAAAGAGAATAGACATATCCGAAAATTTGAATTTAACGAGTTTTAGTATACAGTTTGTACTTGATCATTTAGTAACTTATCGGAATTTTATTCCGTTTATTTCAGTTTATTGCCAAAAATACAATTGTAGATTTATCCACTAAAAAATGTGGGATATCATATACTGGATGGATCGAATGATTTTTTGTAATTTCGTATTTTTGTCATTGGAATTTGTTTTACTCTTTCGGAAAATATTTTTATGTTTGTTTATTCAAATATTAACCATTATTGTACGTTCTACTGATATAAACTTAATCGTATTTTTAACAATTAAATGTATTCATCTACTTACTTCTGATTTTTTGGATTTATCAGTTTTGACTTCATTATTTTCGATGAGTTTGGTTGAAGAAATGTTTGTTATAAAATAAATTTGTATTATAATTATATCTGATAAAAAATTTTCAATAATTTGTGCTGGATGTCCTATGAAATTGATATTATATTGAGTTTTTTTAATATTGCAGATTTTCTTTGCATTTTCCATTTTAAATGTTATCAGTGGATTTGCATTAAGTATCTAACGGCCGCATTTATGCAATACTTACCTATTACCAGAGATTGAATATGAATGCTGTATGAAAATTTTTATAATGTCTTTGTAGCACTAAACCATTATCGAGTATATGTGGAATGTTATCAATGTTGTGGAATTTTGCTGAGTGTTTTTGATTATACAATGTAACTAGATATAATTTTCAATCGACTCTTTTGATTGAGTTCGAAGGAACGCACAAAGAATTAATGAAATCAAACTCTTATAATATCCAAAAAATTACTAATCTATTAAAAATATCTGGATATTTTCCACACAAAAGGAAAGCTCCTTGGAAGAAACAATTTTCAACTCAACAGGTACATGTATTTGTAGCATGAACTGTATATAAATACCTCACAACGTGAAATTTTTGTGGAATATTTTCATAGGAGTATTCATATATTCGGGTAATATCCAAGTTTCAATACAATGTCTTCCTTGATAACTATGCAAAATATATTAATGCAATTTCAATATTATTGAATTTTTTTTCCAATAATGAATATTTCAAGATTAAAATTGAGACTTCGTCGCATAAAATAACTCTTTTGTTGATTCTCAATTTAATATAATTTTGTGTCACCAATTTTACTTATAAAGCACATTAATTTGACATCATAAGATCGATTACATAAAATGCCAAATAACAAATGTATAGAAGCTGACCAAGTTGAAATCAACATGATCCATAAATCAAAATCACCTGTGGAACGCCAAGTACCATCCGGCTTACCGGATGGTCTGCTACATAGGTCAAATGTTAATATGGTCGCGTGCCTCAGCATCCCATATAAATTTTATCCTGTTATTTACATAGCTGAAAAAACAAGGTCCATTCAGTGAATGTAGGGGAATGATATCAACCAGATTGTTTGACAACCTGATCTCATACCGAATTAAGGATGCTGGATAACCAGATCTCGCATGGTTGTTAAAATGTGCTGACCTTTCACCCGATGGTGATGTATCAATTTATAAAAAGAGATTGAGGTGAATAAATTATGAGTGAATAAATTATGAGTATCCAGTAAAACTTCCATTTACATCCATAACATGTCTTTGAATTTTGCACCGAAGTTTTGAAATCTTTTCATAATTTCAAATTGAAAATTAAATTGAAATTTATTTAACGTATTGAAACATTGAAAATGTGTATGAGTTATTTGAGTTTCACACCTTCGGAATGCTTATAAATGAATGGTCTTCGGAAATTGAAGACACCCAAATGAAAATGAATATTAATAAGACCAAATTAATTAGAAAAAAGATAGAAATTAAAAAATCTAAATAAACAGAGAAATTGAATATAAATACAAAACAATAAAAGAGAAACAACAAATTTAATTACAGGGGATAAAAAAATGGACGCTGATATAATAAATAAGGAATAAATAGGAAGAAGAAGATTCGTTCAGAGATAAAGATAGACTGATCTACTCCGTTATCGATTCAATAAATCATTAAGATTATTTGAATTTTTAAACGCTTATTTATTTTAGCATATACAAATTGAGATAACTCAGGGGGTAATATAGGTACTTGGTAACAGTAAGTAGAATGAAAATTACGTATTTTATATACATACTAGTTGGCCAAAATTTTTATTTGAAAGAACTAATTCACTTTATGTTTTTGAAACATGAAAATGAACGAAATGTTTTAATAATTTTAGTTTGACAAATGAGTTAACGTCACAGTATGATCAATAGATAAATGAAAACAATTTTACTATGTTCATGAAAGATGTTTGTTTAGCTGTTGATTTAGTGAGTAACTAATATTGTATGATATTAATGTTGAAATGGGGTTTGTAACTTATGAATTATTATTTTATTCAATAATTGATAGGTACTTTTCTGAATACTTTGCTGCTTTTGTCTTCATTTCAAATGACAGTTATAGTTTTGTAACTGTATATATTCATCAACCAGTGGTCATTTCAAAAAGAAGTGACCGTTATAGGGTCACTTTCCGATACACACATATGGCTAAAAAGGCCTACGCAGGTATAATTTGATTCTGCATAATCAATTCGTCCCTTTTCAGGTAGAAAACCCCCTGAAATTATTTTATATACATTTAAATTGTTTTAAAAAGGATTTCATGAATTGAATCGATTTTGATGTATCAGACGTGGGATATAATATCCAGGAAATTCGTAAAAAGCGTGTTTTTCCTTTTATTTACTCGGAATGATTAATATCAGTAATGTGTTGACAGTTGATTACTATTAGGGCTTTTGCGGCCTGTTCACTCCCTTGTATGTCTGTAACCTTGTGACCTATGAACCCAGGTGACTGCCTGGCCACCCGGTGGGCAGCTAGCCGTTAGACCGGTTCGACTTGCCGAATTTCGATTTAATGCTGTTGGACTCGAGCTCATGTAATTCAGTTATTATAATAATCTACGATGTTAATATATGAACGAATTATACACTAGCACTCAATCGAAATGTTTAGTGAGACATCGATGCGATTGAAAGTAGATTTTACGAATTATCATTCCAAAGAAACGAATGCAACATACACTGAGGTGCCTACCAATCTTTATCAAAAGAAGAGTTTTTTGTGGGAGATATTTTCTACTTTAGATAATCTTAACTGATATAACGAAGAAAGTGGCGGAGTCGGTAAGTTAAGATTTCAAAATCAAGCTTAGTATTCTTTATTTCGAACATTCATTGCGATTCACAATCACATATATGAAAAAATCAAATGAACATCATGTAGTGTATGTTCAGTTTTTGATGAAGTATTGAAAATCAATTCTCAATTATTAACTCTTCAAATTATGTCGTCTTTTGGTTAAATTTCGTTTTTATCTCTGTGAGTTTAGTGGATTCGTAGTGAGTTAGTCTAATAGTTTGTGTGTCCTTCTAGCTTCTGGTGGTCTTTTCTTGAAAGGTTTTCTAGTACAGTGGTGACATATGGAACTCTTGAACCGGCGTGGGTAGTGAAGTTGGGGGTGTAACAAGGTGCATCACACCCCCATTGAACGCAATATTTTCTATTATAACATTTGCATGATTTGAATATTTGACTTTTTGGTGTGTCCCCATTGTATGCACTATGTCCATAGCGGATTTCTTTGATTGACTTGAAATAATTAGTTCATTTCGTGGATTGATATTTATGATATGCTGCTTAGAAAAGCTGACCGTATTTTATCTATATCTTAGCTTAATACTTATGGGCTGCAAATTCAAGGCTACAATTAAATTTGTCTAGTACTTCGTTGTACCTAGTACATATTGCATAGTTCGATTTCGAAAATTGATGAGCTCTAGCTAGCTTGAGATCACAGTTTTTTCTAAATCAAATTTATAACGAAAAGATTTCTGATGGATTCAAGAAAGATAGGTACCTATAGTCAAAGTGTGTGAAGTCAATAGTCTTGTGCAATTTTTTTTATTGTGAATTAAATCTCCGTTTATTTTTGTTAAAGAGTATTAATATGGAGAAATTAATAAATTTATTAAATATAATACCTGTACTTTTTCACATATGATGAAAGCTGTGCTTTTATTGATTCATTCATATAAATGTAAGCTGCCTTAAATACAATAAACTCACTTGGCACAAATGCTTAGAAGTATATTGAATATATGGGTGTTTGAGAGGTTATTATGAATAAATAAAATAGAAGTGTTAATATTAAAATGCTGTAGTTCAAATATTCTACTTGAAGGTAGGTAGGTTGCTACATCATTTTTCAAATTGACTTCAGGTAACTTGATGGTGCATTGTTGAAATATGTAGTACCTACCATGATATTCATATTATTCGTCCAAATTCCATAAAATTTTCTCAACTTGTGTTAAGTGTTGAATGGTAGAACTGCAATATTAGAATTATAATATATATTATAATATAATATAAAAAATTCAATAAATTAAAATTAACACACTTGGTTTAAGTTTCACTGAATATATTATTAACTCTACATATGTTTCGGGTGGTTAACCAATTATCAGGAGTCAACAATATTAATCTATTAATGGATTCTTAATAAGTAAGCTACCCTAAATACAAAAAACTCACTTTGCACAAATACTCAGAAGTATGTCCTATTGAATATGTAGGTATTCAAGAGATTATTAATCATAAATAAAATAGAAGTGTTAAAATTAAAATGTTGTACTTCAAATATTCTACTTGAAGGTAGGTAGGTTACTACATCATTTTGCTAATTGACTTCAGGTAACTTGATGGTGTATTGTTAAAATATAATAACACCTACCTACCATGATAATATATTATTAACATTTATTCGTCAACAAATTAAATATGTAGGTATTCAAGAGATTATTAATCATAAATAAAATAGAAGTGTTAAATTTAAAATGTTGTACTTCAAATATTCTACTTGAAGGTAGGTAGGTTACTACATCATTTTGCCAATTGACTTCAGGTAACTTGATGGTGTATTGTTAAATAAAAGTTTCTCAACTTTATTCGTTTACATGTTGAATGTGTTGAATGGTAGAACTCCAATATTCGAATTATAATAACACCTGTTATAAATTCAATAAATTAAGATCAACACACTTGGCTTAAGTTTCACTAAATTTATTAAAAATTCTACATATGTTTCGGGTGGTTAACTCATTATCAGGAGTAAACATTATTACTCTATTAATGGGTTAACCATCCGAAACACATGTAGAATTATTAATATAATTAGTGAAACTTAATCCAAGTGTGTTAATTTATTTTTTTTAACGTAATGTTTCACCAAGAGATGAGCGAAACCTCCGTGTCATTTATTGCAAATTCGTAGATATTTCAAGTTAGTCAAAATATAAATTCTGATGCTACATAAGATGCTAAGGTGCTTTTCAAATTTGAATCCTTTTTCTCTCCAACTCTTATTCTTCTATGAACAGGTAGCTGGCTCAAAAATTTAAAAACAACTGACAAAAATGTTTTATAATTGATTTCGAAACAAAAACATTTCGAAAGTTTCGTGAATATGATTTTAAATCTTTTTGGTTTCTCGTAGTGCTTCAAAATCTGAATTTGTGATTAATTAAATATCATTTTTTTTCGATAAATGAAAATTTTCTACTATTATGTTTGTATGTTATTAAACGGAGAAAATAATAATTTTCTCACTCTCAATTAAAAATTATCATTAAAAATCGCCCATTTCTAAAATTATATTTTGAACTTCAACGAAGAAGTATGTAATTGTGATTGATACGTCTCAAATTATATGGAATGAAATATTGACTATCTTCCACTTCTACCCTCATTACTGAAATCTCATCAAATGTCTCTAATTAAATTATTTCAATTTATTAAATGATTTAATTTGAAAATTGTTCAAATGGCGTTAAGCTATGATGGAAGTTCTAATCTTTCGCATTTGTTTCAGTGTGAAGCGGACTTTGTCAGCTTGAAAGAAGTGAAGGGTTGTTGAAATTGACCCTTGTCCGAATCGGCCAATGAGAGAAACGATGTACCTATAGTGGTACCTCCCTCTTACAACATAGGAAATGTATTGGTCAGTGCAAGTTTAAATATAATTTCTATTCTCTTTGAAGTGAGTTTATTTTGTAGAAGAATACATATTCTATTAATGTGTCTTTTTTAATGTGATTGTTTTTATTTTGTGCATTCGTTTTTATTGTTTTGTTACTTTATATGTGTAAGTTTGTAGATATACAATAAAATTTTTGGATTTACCTGGTAGTTAGTTGAAGAACTTCAACTCATTACCAATGCTTGTTTTATTTTTGCAACAGCTTTCATATTTCAGATATGAATATCCTAAAATAGGAATTTGATTTTTATTAGATGAATTAAAACTCCTCAATATTTCGAATTTTAAGTGATTTAAGTAATATTTTTCAGTACTGTAAAAAATTATGAATTTGATCATTGAAATTTACTTGTAGACAACGAATAGTTGCAATTCCGTTCATTAATATTATTGAGCTTTGTTTGAACTTATACTAAGCGTATTACTAGCTCCTTCATAAATTGAGTAGGAAAATTAATTTTACAGTTCGTAAAATTGGAAATTAAGAATTTTTTTTTTCACGTTCCGCTACTTTGTTGAAATATCAAGTAATTTTCACTAAAATATTCATAAAGTTTATTGATGATAGATGATCTCTTCGTAAAATCATTCAGCATACTGATTGAATCAGAAAAATTTCGTTTAGTTTCACAAAATAATTAATTATTAATTGATTGACGTTTGTTTCTACGCCGTTTTCAAAAGGTAAACATTCTAACATGTGAAAATGGGGTAAGGTAACATACCAAAGAAATAGTAAATCAATTAATATAATTCTGTCAGCTAACAGAAATGTTTTTATTCAATTTATTGGTACAAAGTATTTATTTCTGGTATGTCCATAATATTCGTAGGTACAAAGCCTTGTATATGTAGCGAAACGTAAACATGAAAAATTTTTTCAATTTTTACATCTGTTATCTGCTATCAATTTTTGATCTGAATATTTATAGACAAACAGAAAAGTTTTCAAAAAAAAAAATAATTTGTGTCAAAATAATATAAATATATATAAATATATATATATATATATATATATATATATATATATATATATATATATATATATATATATATATATATATATATATATATATATATATATATATATATATATATATATATATCAGTATATTCTTCATCAGTAAATAAATTTTCCTTATAAGGAAACAAGAAACAAGAAACTTATAGGTAAATATATCATTAATCGATTGGGCCGATACTTGATGAAAATCTAAATACATAATTTAAATAAAACTGAGTAGTTTTTCGATTTTCACTATAATTAATTCCAACCATGACAATATCGTTTCGCCAACGCAGTGGCTTCATCAGTTTTTCATCAACATCTGATGAAGCCACTGTGTTGGCGAAACGATATTGTCATGTTTTTGTATTAATTATAGTGAAAATCGAAAAACTACTTAATTTTATTTAAATCAGTTTATCATCAACATCTGATGAAGCCACTGTGTTGGCGAAACGATATTGTCATGTTTTGAATTAATTATAGTGAAAATCGAAAAACTACCTAGTTTTATTTAAATTAGGTTAATATATCATATTTTCATTTAATATCATTGTATATCATCTAATTTTATAGTCATTATTATAATTGTTTTTTTACTAAAAATTACTTCATATTTTTTTAAAGTTAAACATCGAGAGCCAAATGCTGATTCTAAATATTAAGAAATAGTTTTATTATATTACGAAAATGAGTCAAAGATTTCTCAACAACAAAATAATTAGGTAAATACATTCATTTTGTTTCTAACTAGGTACCTACTAATCATTTTCAATCATTAATGTTTTCTCAAAACTCAAGAATCAATTTTGGTTTAAATTAAAAATTATATGAATATGAATGAGTGAGTCTCGATATTACCAATACCCACTAGGAGAGTGAATCACCCTTCAAAATATCTATGATTAAGTGTCAAATTTATCTTCAAGAGGCAACCCGTTGCAACAAACATGTGCAAGAAACATCCCTTCACAAATATAGAGACAGGTCAAAGTCAGGATTTATAGCTGTGAAAAAGCATTTCTGCAGCAGGATCGATAGTCCAGATTCCCTAATAATCTAAAGCCTTCTTTGAAGTCTAAAAATAATCACTGCTCCAGAAGAGCAGCCCCATAGAAATATACCATATCTTATGTGTTACTCAATTAACGCGAACTAGACACGGAGTTCTTGAATCATGAAGCTATACCAAACCAGATAAATTGCGGAAGACAAATAATAATAATAATAATATTTTTCTTCATTTTAAATAAGAAAATACACAAATAATCTATGAACTCCCAGAAATGAAATTTTTATCAAATATAATAACAATAATAATAAATAAAATTAATTTATTGAGAAACATTCTTTACATTGTAAAATTACATTCATTTCATTTGATACAAACAATAATCAGAACTAAGAAGAATGCTCTCAAAAGAACTGAATTCAATTTTGAGTCTGATCTTCCATTCAGCCCTCGAGCAAAAATATTGGTTAAACAAAAATATTGGTTAAATTTATATTTATAATAATATACAACTTTATTTGAAAAGAAAAGAAATAAATTACCTCAGAAATATTAAACATTTGAGACAACTTCACATGGTGAAGAGCATTTGTGTTAAAAAAAATATAAAAACATATGATACAAAAAATTATACATTATTGCCTGCATTCGTATCATCGAAATAGTCTGCCACACTATAGTAAGCTTTTTTTAAGAGCAGACATTTAACTCTCCTCTCAAACAAATTTGCTTTCAGTACTTTCAAATTCGACAGTAAATGGTTGAAAATCTTAATACTCTGATAATTTAGAGAGAGTGCTCAAATTTAGCTGTTTTATGCATAGGAATAAGTAGCACATCCCTGTTTCTTGTTCAATACTCATGATTACCATTCAATTTAAAAAACCTCTCTTCATTTTCTTCAACATATAACAAACATCTATAAATATATAAACAGGGTAAGGTGAGTATGTAATTATTAATGAAGATAGGTTTACAAGATGTTCCTTGTTGAATGTTAATCGCAGTATTCGCTTCTGTGTAATAAACACCCTATTTATTTCTGTAGAGCAGCTCCACAGCAGAATATTTTAATTTAAATGACTATATACAAGACTGTAATACACATTCTTAACACAGTTTCTAGGTACGATGTTCTTAATTCTAGAAATTGCAAAAAATGAGTTACTCAATTTTTTACATAAGACCTCAATGTGTGATGTCCATCTCAAATTTCTGTATACATATATTCCAAGAAACTTTGTTGATTGGGATGATGATATAGTGTTGTCCCCATATTTAACATCCAAGATACTAATTTCATTGCTCTTCAGACAAAAATGAACACATACCGTTTTGTCAACTTTCACCATCAGATTGTTCATTCGACACCAACTTACAAACTCCCTCACAATGCATTCACATGCCTCCAGAAGTTCTTCAGAATATGTATGTATATACAACAATTATTAATACAACAAACTATGGTCATATCCTTATACATGTACACGACAATACTGCAAGAACTCATTAACACTATAAGGTTCGTTGGTAACGAGCAGCCTAAATACAGTCGACTTGTACCTGCTTATATTCCTTTCTGTCCTGATATTTGCAGGCAAGGCAATGTAGTATCTGATGCAGATGTATTCATGTCCATTCTCTGTATGTATGAGTCGATGCTTTGGATACTTCAAAGAAGTTGTCCTTGTGCTGTACCCACTATCCGCTTTTTGTTGTGCAACTGTTTGAACACAAAAAGCAGATTTTGTTGGATGTGTATCGCTATTGTTGTGGGTAGACCATTTTCTCGAAACTCGCCTCTGCAGGAAGCGCCAGATTTCATTCCCAAAATGCTACGCTGTGCTCTTTTCGCAGAACATTTATATTTCTCATAAAACTACTCTTACCGAAGAACAAAGCACCATATCTAAGTCTAGATTCGAATATTGCCTGTTAATTTACCCTCAAAGCCGGCCAATTCAGATATTTCTCCATTACCTTCAAAGATAAGCTTACAGAGCTCAAATTATTACAGAGCTGTGCTACATCCCATTTCATAAACTCATCAATATAAACACCAAGGAATTTTGATGAGTTCCGAGTTACAATGAAGTAATTCTTTGTATTCATTAATATAGCAGCTGGAATATTGAAATGAGTTGTCTTGAAAGGTTGCAGTAGTTTTGTCCTCATTCATATGCAATCGATTTATATTGAACCAATGCTGACCCTCAACCTCAACAAATATACTCAACGATAGAATTATATTAAACCAACATCAATAGAAACAACAAGAAATTTTATAGATACATCAGGATTGATATTCACAATATCAAGTCTCTGACGTCTCAAAGAAAATAAAAGTACGACCGGTTTGGCTGCGTTCAATGTTAATTTATTCGCAGAGAACTACAGATTAAGCCACATAAAAATCTAACTTATCTCCCAACTTCGCTTAGTTAGCGTCAAGCATGAGATTCATACTTGGTGACTTCTGTATAGGCACTGAAATCCTAAATAGGTTTAGTGGACCACATAATGACCAGCTCGATCTCCTGGTTTGAATGTATTACCATTATTACCCTATTTCTCTTAAAAAAATACACCCAAGATTACCAAAATATTGCTTCATCGTTCACCCTGTAAAATCGCGATGACTCTGAACCAATAATTAATTGAAAAATATCAAATCAAATCAACTCCACACTCCAACAAAATTTTCCTTATTTTCGCTGCATACATAAGCTCTGAAAATTTCATCCACACTCGGCTGGATAGAAATAATGGTGTTGACGAGAACTCCGTCATAAGAAACGGGACGCGACGGGGGAGGGGCGCACCACACACAAATAAGGGCGCTACTCAATCTGAACCTGTCTGACGCAGACAGCGAAAAACACCTAGCCATTATGTATATGATGACTACGAGATGGATTTGTTGGAGTTCGTTTGATTGTTCCCATCTTTGTTTACTTATTAACCCTCTTGTCGTTCGGAAATCCCGAGACAATGGGCCGACCTGGGAGTGAGTGATTAAGAAGCATGTGTTCGGTTCGCCTACTGGATGGCTTCGCAGCGATGTTATTGGGAATTTGGCGGGAATTTAATGTTGTGGGAAATGAGGTGTTCTGAAGTTTTCCAATGTAATGAAGCTGACGGCAAGAAGAAAAAGTTTTGCATTAAGTAGGGTACGAGTTAATATCAAATAAGGTTGAATAATTTTAGTTCTGTTATTATCATTGCATAATATCTAATTGTAAGTAGATTTATTTTTCTTACGTTTTGATTTGATTATTGTAGTCAATTATTGTGGTCATATTACTTTGCAGCCAGTTTCTCTCCCGAAGAAGGCACAAAAAGTGTTGAAATATCGAGAATTGTTGAACATATAACATATATATATATATATATATATATATATATATATATATATATATATATATATATATATATATATATATATATAAATTGATTTATTGCCTGTTTGAGGTATTTATTTTGAAAGTTTTTAGCATTAACAGGCTTTTTTAATATGAAAAAGTTTATTTCTGTTGACGTTTCGTTGTTATATTACAACTTTGTCAAAACTAATTATTAGTTTTTTAATAAAAATTAAAAAATTTTTTTTTAATTATTTTTTTTTTTAATAGATTAGTTTTGACAAAGTTGTAATATAACAATGAAACGTCAACAGAAATAAACTTTTTCATATTAAAAAAGCCTGTTAATGCTAAAAACTTTCAAAATATATATATATATATATATATATATATATATATATATATATATATATATATATATATATATATATATATATATATAATACTGAGACTCTCAATTGAAATATCGAAATATTTCAAATAAAACTCTCAGGGAGCTGTCTACACAAATATTGTCAACGAGAATTAACCCATCACGTTCGAAAGTGAATATTAAGTGCGCTTGGAAAAAAACGAGTTTATTTGTCTTTTCTTCGATAGACGGGCCTCACGTGAATTTTCACAAATTGTTGTTCCCCTCATTCGGATCTAGGAACTGTGGGCGTTTTGAAAGTCATCGATTCTTGATTGATTGATTAAATACTGACTGATGATTCATAATAATGGAAACAATTGTATCCTATTATCATTCAACAAGATCGATGATTTTTTCGAAGCGCATTTAATACTCAATCTCGAAAGTGATAGGTTCGTTCTCGTTGAAAACATTTGTGTAGACAGCACCCTCAGAGTTTTATTTGAAATATTTCGATATTTCGATTGAAAGGCTCTGTGGGATATGGTGCTAGAGGCATAATTGGACCACAGTTTTTTGAAAATGAAGCTGGTCAAGCAGAAACTGTTACTGGTGCTTGATATCGCGACATAATAACACAGTATTTTTGCCGATATTGGATTATATTGATGCGAACACTATGTGATTTCAACAAGAACTGCTCGTGAAACACTTGAATTGGTCATGGGACATTTCCAGGTCGTGGACTCCCTTGTTTCGATGATCAGAATTGGCCCTTTAAATCGTATGATTTAACACCATTAGATTTATTTTAATAGGAATATTTAAAATCAGAGGTTTAAGTCAATAAGACGACGGTCATGCGTGCATCAGAGGAGGAAGTTCAACGCTGCATATACGAAATTCAACTGCATATATTGCCTTCAATAAACAACTTACAATCAAAGGACTAAACACTATGTTTACTAATTAATCAAAATCTTGCGTTAATTTTCCGTCACCCTTATAAATATATAAGGAAGGAAGTTTTTGTGCCTATGACACTGAATGAAATATTTAAGGCAATTAACACTAGAACATTCATTTGAAAAATTCAAATTAACCAAAAGAATGTTATAGTAGAGCTATATATATGCAAGTGTACGATGTGATGCCTCCATTATCCTTCAAGGGATAAATGTTAGAGAAATATCGAAATCGTTTTCATGTCGGTACACCTGATGGAAGTGCCAGACATATGTTTCGTTCTGCAAGGAATTCGTCAGTCGCACCACGTCCATCGAAGTGAGACAACGATTTCAATCCCCAAGCATCTTCTTATGACTCCAAGTGGAATACCGTAAAGTAATGAATACTTCAGAATTTCATTTATAGCAATCAGTAGAAAACATCTCTCAGATCATAGACACACCAAGCATCGACCGTTCACATCTCATCTACACCCATATAGCATATGATGACATTTGTCAAATATTGTACATTGCAATTTAGTAGATAACTACGAGTATAGAAGAGATGTGAACGTTTCGATGCTTGGTGTGTCTATAATCTGAGAGATGTTTTCTACTGATTCCTATAGATGGAATTGTTAAGTATTCATTACTTTATTTTATTTCACTTGGATTCATAAGAAGATGCTTGGAGATTGAATTCGTTGCCTCACATCGATGAACGTGGTGCGACTGACGAGTTCCTTGCAGAACGAAACATATGTCTCGCACTTCTATCAGGTGTGGCATCGATTTCGATATTTCGAAACATTTATCCTTTGAAGGATAATGGAGGCACCACATCGTACACTTTCACATATCTAGCTCTACTATATTCTACTACATTCTTTTGGTCAATTTGAATTATAAATAAATAAATATATATATATATATATATATATATATATATATATATATATATATATATATATATATATATATATATATATATATATATATATATATATATATATATGTGTGTGTATACTTAGTTATATATAGGTATAATTTTCATCATGAATAATCGCAAAAATTTGGACATATTCGACTCCATTCGTTGGGTTTTATTGAAAAACACGCTTTCCTCTCACGTACAATGCACAGTCTCTAAGATGTTAATTAAGGACGTCGAACAGCGCTGCGTCCCGGATAATCTCGCCGTTCCGCCATTTTGTTGATATTATGTTGTTTCCCATTGTGCTGAGGCTGAGGTCGCATTCTGATGAATTTCGAAGTTCTTGATGGATTAATCTGGCCCTAATGAGTGTAAAAGCGATAAGTCTCCCATGTGAATGCGCACAAGTCAGCAGCACTCCGTAATTAGTTGAATGGTTCACAATGCCCTGGCCCACTTGACTGGCATATCGTGCGGTTTGTTGTATAAACCACCACTCGCACCTATTTCCTACTAAAGGGGGTAATACACGAGGTTTTTTATATTAGGAGGCATACGACGAATTCGGAGAATATCAAAAAAATCCTGCAGCACTGAAAACTGACTTGAGGCTGTTGAAAAAGTAATGTAAACATATAAGTACCTCAATGTACTAAAAATGAGTACCTTGCGCATCCACCATTTTTGAAGGGTAATGTTATAGACGGTCAAGGAAGATTATGCCACATCCATAACGAAGTGAAGGCTGTGGCATATATTCCTTCAGTTATAAATGCAGAGGATTCAGTGATTTCTTCATCCGTCTTCTACAATATCAGGAAATTTCATGAAAAATAAACAATTTATATAGATTGACTAAGGTTGAGTGTCCCAAACAAAAAATAAACGTACAATGGATCTTAGTTGAACACATTATTTTCTGTATTTCCTAATGTTTTGGGGAAAGAAACTTCAATGTGACCAAAAATGCGAAGAGGATTCAAGTCAGTGAGATCAAAAGACATTTCATATGATCGCCCTGTGATTATTTTTTTCTAATGTTTTCATATATACAAAATACGAAAAACATACCAAAGAAAAACTATTTGCAATAAACTGCTTGTAATCGTCGCTTCCTGTGTTGAAAAATCTTTGAGAAAGAAAAAGGAAAAAAATTAACAAAATATTACTAATTCCATGAATTTTTTGCAATTGTGTGAAATGTTCGGAACCATATACTTAATGGTGGCATTTCTTATGAACAGTTTGATTTTTGCAGATTTATAAGCTTTTCAACGTTGTAGGACAGTACCTACACCGTTAGGAATTAGAATCGGACAGTCTAATTGTGATTTTTATAGAAGTGGACATTTTAGATTTGATTTGGAGATTTAAGTCTTCTTTTAAGATTTAAGATTTTCTCAGAAAATCTGACAGAGTTCTTAAATAAGTGTTGTTTACCTCAATAACCACCAGGTTGAAGTAATGTCAATGAATTTCTCGCACAATACTTGTTGGAACATTTGAAATATATATCATGATACCAAAATGTTTTGGTATATTTCACATAATTCCCCAACCAACTCGATGTACCTTTCGGGTTATTGAACCATTATCAATGAAATCATATCTAATCATCTTCATTATTGTTACATTGCTTCGAACCCTTCATAATAGTTAATAACTAAACATATGTATTTTAAGCAATTCTGAGAAATGTTGCTTACTATTTTGAAAATTATTATATAGTTTTTTAGATATTTAGTAGGTAAGTCAACTACTAAACACGTATTTTTTTTCTTGGTGACCTTCACCGTTACTTTTAGCTTTAACGAACTGAATTCCATTAGTGGGCATAACTCGTAACTTATTTACGAGTTATGCCCACAGTAATGTGTGGCATAACTTTACTGTGTAATATTTAAATTTATTACACAGTAAATAATTGTGTAATAAATTCTACAATTATTTGCTGTGTCTTAACTTTTTCATTTAAGACGTTTTTCTTGTGATGTCTCTGCAGCTACCTGTCTTCCCTGGATTCAATTTTTCATTTTCTACAAGTTCTATTAAAACGCAATGATAAAGTAAAGTTGAGGATATAAAAGATGAGGGTTTCAAGAGGTATATATGGAAACAAAAAGTACTAGGATATCGGAAGGAAGATTAAATAACGAAATGTATGTCCTCTAGGGCGAAAAAAAATTGACGTAATTGCTCTGGTTGGGAAATTAGAGATGATTCAAGAGAATGCAGAGCTGAATAATGGGTTATGAAGAAGTCGAGGGAAGGAGATAACAAGAAGAGTAGTAAAAAAAGATTGAATAAATAAAAGTGAAATTTAAGATTAATAGAAGACATTCAGAAGAAAACAAAAGTTGGAGAAAGAACGTAAAAACACAAAAATGAAAGATAATAATGATGAATAAAGAAATAACTTGCTACAGGCTGAACTATATCTGTCATTATTCATAATTATATACCAGAATATTTCTGATATTATAAACCTTTCTTCGAAAAAAGAAAAAATATCTTTCATGTGATTCATGAAAAACCACACCTCCAATACTTTGAGAAATTTGTGGTTTCCTTTGCACTTATAAAACAGTATGTAAAAGACATATCATTGAATTATTTGTGTTCATAGCGACAGATGAAGTTAATATTTTCGAAATAACGTGGCCATCTTGATGAACTATCTAGAAACTTGCTTACTGAGCACTTCTGGCGTTTTTCAGTAAAATCCGTTCTATATTACCAAGCTATTATTGCGAGAAATTTTGGTTTTTAACAATCCTATTGACTTATCATGTTGAATTTCGGTTTATATTCTCAAATGTGTGAACTATATTATTTCAAACTACCGCAAGATCACTATCATTACCGGTTACGATAATGATCTAGATCAGTGTTTTCCAACCTTTTTCATGCCATGCCCCACCTTAGCCTTTCTAAAATTCTTATGTCCCCTGAAAAGGGTGAAAAAATTAAAAGGGTTGAATTCGTGTCGAGTCCACTTTCTAACTGCCGCCATAATAATCAAACTGCCCCCCTGTGGGTCAGAGCCCCACGTTGGGAAACACTGTCTAAACGATGTGTATGAATCTGATGCTGTCGTTATTTTTCTGTCTAGTTGTCCCAAAGATGGACCATACAAATATTTCTTTTGACTACAGATGTAAATATAAACATAATAATTAATTCAGGAATGATTAGATATGAATGAGATTTTGTCGTCGAGTCCACTCTTAATTTTATGCCTTGAATGAGCTTCTCCGCTCTCTCATACTTACATCCGATATTAAGATTAATTACTCGAATTTCCAGTCCCTCTTCACCCAGATTAATTCAACGATTTCACGTTCTAGAGAGAAATCTGAAGTGGTTCTTGGACTGTTTCGCCATTGTTCCGAAAACATTTTTTCTGTTTGCTTATTAACAAGAACGAATCGTGGAATGGCATTGATGAATGTTTACTATATACAGGCTGTCGCTCACGCTATCATTTCGTGATAGAAATGAGGATGTGAGCTTCAGAAGTGCCACAGTTGATGTCTAGAAACTCTTATATATGAGTCCTTAGGTTATTACAGGTTAGGAAGAAGAAATTTGCCATATTAATATAGGTACCATATGAATTACAAATTACAACACAAGAATTGGTATTGAGTAAATTGCAATTTAAAGTAAATTTGATTAACTTGATATTGCCTTAATGATATAACAATATATAATAAGCATATATTTCCAACAGGTAACTACCCAATTACAGGTAAATACATAAGGAATAATGAACACAAAATATGGTCAATAAAAATATCAATAACATATATAAAATAATTATTATTAAAGGGAGCAAAATACATCTGAATCCTACAAACTTTCAACTAACTGTAGCATACACACTGCTGAATTATATGCCATCTATAGATCTCTTCTCAGTCATATCATAATAGGACACAAGGTTGCAGTAGTCACAGAGTCCCTTTCCTCCCTAAAATCCATAGCTGACATTTACTCGAAAAACCCACTTGTACAAAAAATCCAAGAAAAATGCCACGATCTGAAAAACAACAGGACCATCTCTACTACCATCATATGGATTCCATCTCATGTAGGTATCCCAGGGAATGAAGCAGCGGACCAATCCGCGAAGCTTGCAAAATCCTCAGATCTTGATGTTACAAACGTTATGGTTCATACAAATCTAATTCATTCAATAAAAAATAGAATCATTAAAGAATGGCAAGTTCAATGGGAAAATGATACCAGCAAGCTGCACAAAATTGAACCTAAAATTCAAAAAGAAACAAGATTAGCCCTGAATAGACAAGATAAAATAGTAGCTAGGAGACTAAGAATAGGTCATACGAATTTGACCCACAGTTATTTGATGACATCAGGCGAACAACCCAAGTGCGAATACTGTGATAATATCACCCTTACAGTTGAACATATACTCATCTCGTGTCAAAAAATGAGACAGTTCGTAACCAACTAGGACTAAAACACAACATCAAATACATTATGAGCACAACGGCCCAAATAGAAGTTACATTAAAATTTATCGAAAAATGTGGATTATACAACCTTATGTAGTTTAAACATCTATAAATAACACTGTTCCATCTAATCTCACTACAATTAAATTGTTAATTATATTTGAGTATCTGTAGCATTAACACTGTTACTGAAACTGTAAAAATTGTACCATGTGTCAATGACCAAGTAGTCGAGACACGTTAATTCAAATAAATAAATAAATAAAACAATTATAATAAAAAACATTATCGAATTATTTGAATGTTTTAATTTAAATTATTAATCTGAATCTCTAAACAATGAGTAATAAGTAAACAAGAAAACAAATCACTCAAATCTCAAACCGGAAGAAATCAAGATAGTTCAATGGTTAAGATGTAAATACACATTAATGATAGACTGTAACACACACTAATGAAGGAAATAATAATAGAAACATATAAGTTTCAAATTCATACAAATGAACTTTCTTGAAATATATAACTTAATTTGATACTAGTCTATTCATAAAAAAAATACTAAAAACCATATGTCGAAATGAAATTCTGAAAAATTAACTCATTCGTGGCAAAACCTTGAAAATCAATAAAATATAATAATATAATAACCATAAAATAAACACTTATATATATAAACTTTTTTTTTCAAAATTGGATTTATTGCCTATTTGATGTTGTTTTATTTATAATATTTTTATTAATATCAGGCTCTTTTAATGCAAGAATCTTTCGTTATTGACTACAACTTTGTCAAAGCTAATGAATAATTTATTAAAGAAAAATGCATTATTCAATAGTTTTGACGAAGGGGTAATCAAGAACGAAACGTCAACAAAACTAAAGATTCTTGCATTAAATATATGTTAATATATATATAATATTATTATTATTATATATATATATATATATATATATATATATATATATATATATATATATATATATAATATTATTATTATTTCGATTGTTCCCCATGAGGAGAGCGACTTGAATTCGCAATCATTAGGAATTTTGCTTCATCTTTTTTGCCTCCCAAAAACGCTTCATCCTCTCTGAATGCACTTTCTTCCGTTCATCTCTCCACTTTACTCCAGGTTGACGATTTGATTTTTGCTCAAACTTTACATGTGCGATTTTATAGCGACATTCAGTGCGATCTTCGGGATTTTTTATATTGCTCTGTTGTAGATCCTTTTGGACCTCTTTTAGCCACTCTGTTCCGCATTTACTATTCATAATTATATTGAGTAGTTTCTTCTATATATATATATATATATATATATATATATATATATATATATATATATATATATATATATATATATATATATATATATATATGTACGTGAAACCACGAAAGATCGCTTGTTTATCGCGAATTTTCGTTTGTTTTTCCGTCTCCTAGTATTGACCACTAAAAGATTTGAATTTTTCATTAAAGGTTATTAAGCTTTCAGTTAATTTTATTTTTACATTGAGGAAACTTTATATATTTTTTTTCAGTGAAAATATTATGTTATAAATTTACGCTTGAATTACTAGTTTTACCAAATATGGTATTTGTAGAATATATGGTAATATATGGTTCATAATTGAAATTGTTTCCAGATTACAAATCCAAGAAATGCGTACATACTTCCGGTAATAGTGTTGTTCCAAATTTGGTGGATGCACTATCAACATTATACCGAATATAATAACACCGAAATATTTCAAAGTGGTACCGACCAAATTATAGCAATTAATTGTCACAAACGTATTCTTGGCGGAAGTAATTCAATGTTTTACTTTTTTTTTCAAAAAAATATCTCTTGAAACTAAACTCTCGTTATAACTAAAAGTACCAATTGTAAGTACCACCAAGTCACCCAGAACGTGAAAAAATTGATTTCTCTATTTTATCTTCGATTATGCAACCCAAATAGCTCAACCCCATTTTATCTTGAATGCTTGTATTCAGGCCGGTAGTTTTCTGTAGGAAAGACTTACACGTTGACCGCTTGACGCAGAGATGGCGCTACCGTAGACGAAATAAGTAGAAGTTTGAAGTGTACGTCGAGGGTCGAGGGGATATAATACTTCCTTACCTACGTCTCTTTGGCAGTTTGAATGTTACGAATTGCGTCTGCGGACTCAGTTCATAGAAGTTTCAACAAGGTGTGAATGTTACACGTATGATAAACTTTCTCTGATGAAATCAAGAAGTTTATGAGATTTTAAATATGTTTTTGCGTTAAGTTCACATTTTCTCTTCTTTAATTGTATTATCAAAATTATCAAATCAACATTCTGATTTGAAATATAATTTTTCAATGAAATTTCATGCGGTATCTAATGAAAGTTTTCTTGAATGCAAAATTAAAAGTGTTTTTTTAAATTTTTTCGTAATTGGAATTATCTTTTGTGAGCTCTTGAGATTCCTTTGGCGTTGATTAGGTTCAATTTATTTTTGAGTGCGACACTTTAGTAACCTTATGTTTTTAGGGACCGCTCTAGTGGGAGGTGGGTTCTTTGCTCTGCGCATTTTTGGCCATGATTCCTATACGTATTCTCTTATTTCTATAATTATAAGTGCTCATGAATCAATAAAAAAATAGAATATAGAAATGAAAGCATACTCTTGTTTACAAAAGCATTGGAGAAAGGGTGATATTTTAAAATTAAAAAAAAATGCTCATTTTGAATTTCTTCATTTATAGTTGACAAGGGGATGGGGGCCAAATAATTGTAAAAAACCTGCTTACGTAGTACTTGAAGGGCCCCTTAGGAATAACTGAATCAAAAATATAATTTTACTTGCACTACTTTACCATTTTACAGTTCCTAAAACTTTCGAAAAATTATATTTTCTAGGATATATCGCAAAAAGTATGTTTTGAAATTTTTTAACGACTAATGAATTTCAAGTTAAGACTATTTCTGGATTTCCTATTTCAAATGCGAATCAGTTATATTTAAAACTCTTCAATATGAATTAATTGGTTTATTACTTCAACTGTAAATTTCAATGTATTTTCATATTTTTCAATTCATTTCAGAAATTTAGAAGCTTCTTCTGTATTTATATTCATAAACTCTTCTAGACTAACGATGCGATGTTCATATTTTGTTTTTGTCTAACAAAAGAAATATTTTTCTGATATCAGTGTGCCTCTCACTTTCTCCGTTTGAATTTTTCTCAAACTTTGAAATAAATGTTCGTATGCTCTATCTGTATTTTGCCGAGAACTATTGAAAATACTCAAAATCAAACCTCCTAGTTTAGTAGAAATTCACACAGGAAAAAACAAAACTCTTAGTTTAGTAGTAATAGATTTAATACACACTGAAATTGAAGTTCAGTATAGGAACACGACATTCATATAAACTATGTGTAGCCCATATGAACACCCATTTGCTACAGCCATATTGTTCAAATGAATAAAACTATCCAAAATAACATCATATCAACATTAATAATTACAAGTTACATTAATAAAACTTTCGGAACTACAGAATTAGACCCTGGTCCATTTTGAAGTCTAATATTGCATTATATTTAACTTATTTTCGAATTTGTACAAGTGTTGAAATTTTCAGGATGATTAAAACTTTCATTCAGAAGACAATGCAGATTTCCATATTATTCATTTATTTATTTTAACGACAAAACAAAGTAACAATGATAAAACTAGCTTCGAGAAATCATGAATTCATCTACAATCATCTAATAAAATTAAAAAACACATTCAATATCGTATGTCGATTATTGCGCAACATTTTAAATATACATGCACAATTTTCTCTTTGATCAAAAACTTTTAACATAAATAATCCAATGATACACATGGTGTCTTCTATAACACCGGGATAAATATCTTTGAAAAAACCGGAAGTATACAATAATAAATAATAATACTATACAATAACTATTAACAATCACAACCAGTAAAATATTCAATTGCTCAATTTAAAACAAACAAAATTTCGAGAATCAAATTCTGAATTGTTCTCTACTCTTCATAATACTGTATAATTTCACTGGTAAGTTATTTGAAGGAATCATTGATTAAGAATAAGGAAATTATCGCTAGAACATTTGATGTTTCACTGATTGTGTCCAATAGTGTAATTAAAACAATCGATTTGTACATTACAGAGAATGAAATTCCGTTCAATAAATACTGATATATACAGTCAGGCTACTGGCCATAGATGATATGATTGGGAATGTACAGGGTGGGCCCAAAAATGGAGGTAAGTATTTGCGCTAATTTCACCTTCAGCCCTTCAGTCTCAAAACAGGATAACCTAGTGCTAATTACAAATATACATCAAACATTTCATTTTCTATTTAAGTATCTATAAATTCCATCTGTAATAATAATAATACAAAATAATAAACATTGCTTTGGTATCAGTTGCGTAGAACAAGAGAACCGAATACGAAAAATAATTACTCAAATAAACTTAAAATCAAAATATAAACTTATTTCAATGTGACTTGATTCACGAGGCTGAAATATTTTTCACACACATTAATGTTTAAAAGAATACAATTAACATATCAATTCATTCAAAATAAGTAACAATAATTTACAAATCCATATAATTAACTTAAGTCACAAAGGCATTTTTATTGAATATATTCTAGTTGGGCAATATTCCACAGGCCAAACCGTTCATTCTAATTTAAGACGCCTGAATTACCATATCACGAACAAATAATCACAAATTAAAAAATTGCTACGGCCTGTTATGAGATTTTTATCATACAAATTGTTATGAATAATCTTATGTATCATTTGAGTAAGAATTTTCATCTATAACAATTCTCTTAGTGAGAATCAATCGTTTCTTTGAACTGACTGAGAAGCGATTTATTCTCGACTAACATAATCAATAAATAATATTACTGGTTGAT
Source organism: Henosepilachna vigintioctopunctata (assembly GCA_030704895.1). Lineage (NCBI taxonomy): Eukaryota > Metazoa > Arthropoda > Insecta > Coleoptera > Coccinellidae > Henosepilachna > Henosepilachna vigintioctopunctata. The sequence goes on along the minus strand of JARQZJ010000002.1, from coordinate 2,646,697 downwards.
ATTAAGTACCTTCGAATTAACAATTGTATTTTACAACAATATTCTATAGTTCTGAGACTAGTTAGTACGTAAGACTCGGTGGATGCGGGGGTAGTCTTAAACCACCCCAGGGAAAGAGTCATGTTGCCTCTTTCGATGTGAGACTGGTAGAAGAATCTTCGTCAACTGACAACATTGGCATATTCGCCAACAGATGGGTTTTTCCCTGATTCATCACACATTTTCTCATGTGTTTTTCGAGCGTAGAAGGAACTGAGAAGGGCATTTCGCAAAACCGACACCGATAAACGTCTTTGCCTAGCCTACCGTGCGTTTTCATATGACGCGTCAGTTTAGAACTCTGAGCACAAGCATACGAGCACAATTCGCACTTATAGGGTTTTTCCCCTGTATGTGATCTTCGATGCACAGTCAAGTTCGAGCAGTTTTTGAACACTTTGCCGCAGTATTCACACGTATCGTTTCGCCTACTCTCTTTTTTGATCAGTTGGTTAGGAATCAATGCACTTGGCCCAGGAAGACCTTTATTTTCACCTCTAGAAAGATTTGGCAGCCACCATTCGCCTCTTTCTAACTCCATCTTCAATCTTCTCGAATCATATGACTCATTGAAAGGAGGAAATAAGGGTAAAGGTTGAGGGGGAGGAACTGGAAGAAGATTTTTGGAAAAATCTGTGGAAAGCTTCATGTGATTACTCAACGTGGTACTATTGTTGTTATCCCTATCTTTATTCACCAAGAATTTTGAGTTAGATTCCTCAACCGCTTGTCGATAAGCTTCACTATACTGAGCTATGTTACTCAGCCCGAATTTATCCATCAGTTCACCAACAAGATTCGCTGAAGGAAGGGAGTTTTTCTGCTGAAGCTGTGATGGAACGCTTAAATCCTCAGCCTCTTCTTCCTGGTCCATATCTTCATCTTCTTCGTCATCCTCGTCTATTTCTTCATCTTCTTCGTCCGTATCGTCGCCTGTTTCAACTGATCCTGCGTTACTCTGCTTATCTTCTGGACTTCGATGTATTTTCATATGTCTTTTCAATTTAGATCTGTGAGAACAAGAATGGTCACAGACTTTACATTTATAAATTCCTTCAGTGTGTGATTTTTTGTGTTCTTCTAACGTTGCTTTGAAAGAAAACTTTTTGTCGCAGAATTCGCATGTGTAACATTGATCTTCCTCATTAATTACTTTAGGGGACCCTGGTTTGATATTGTGGGATAAATTGATTAGGGGTGAAGAAGTTCGTGGAGTTGACACTAGTGGTTGTACGGTTTCATCTTTGGCAGGCGGTGATGCACTGGTCGGTCGACTTCCACCACTACCGCCAGAAATGTTGCTGCTGTTATTGTTGTTATTGCTGTTACTGTTTGTACTGCTGCTGCTTATATTGTTGGTAGCGGTTATGGGTGGAATTTGAGAAGGCGAGGGACTTGCAAATGGCGGCGAAAGCTTCCGAGGAGATGGCGAACTCGCCTGAGCCGCTCCTGGGCTGGTTGTACCAGCGAGTTGCCTCAGCCGCTGTGAGTAAAAATCCTGCTGTGTGTCCATATTAATAGATTGGTTAGGAGTACTCTTCTCCCTAGGTGGAAGGCAAGGAACTGATGTAGGTTCAGTACTCGACGAAAAATTGGTATGGGGAGGTGGTACACTTCCAGCAGCCACTGCTGCTGCTGCTGCCGCCAAACTCAAACTATGATGCCTAAATTGTTCGTTCACTAACTGATCAATCCTATAATGGTGTTCTGGTCGAGGAAATAACGGCGCTGGGGGAACTGGTGCATGGTTTAACGTAGGCAAGCGATTAAGTATACTGAAGGGGTTGTGTAGTTCTGGTGGTGGAAATACATGGTGTCTCAAGTTTGGTAATGTAGGTGCGCCACTTCCTGTTGAGTATCCCGAAGAACTACTACTGGCACTACTGGAACTATGGTTATTATTTTTACTAGCAGGGAAATTGTCTACGTAAATTTTGATGCCGTGTGAGTGCTGAACATGTTGAACCAGGCGCCAAGCTGAGTGAAGTCTTGCTTTGCATGTGCAGCAGACATAATTACTTGGTTCTGAAACAAAAAACATCAACGTTATTTTCTATATACTGAAACAAAAAATCAATAAATACTGAGTGAGAACTAATGAAATGCGACAATGAATTGAATTTCGTTAATTTTCTGTATGCAGCTTTGAAGTACACGTAATTATATTTCTAGAAATTCTGCGTCAAAACAACCACTATTATAAAAAAGCATTTCACTGCGTTGGTTGTTTATTTCTTGAAAACTGGAAACACTATATAAAAAATAGATCTGAAAATAAAAAATGAAAATATGAAACAGAGAAGTCAATTTAGATTTGTAGGAAGTTCTAGGTTCTGCAAGAAAGAACGCAATAAAATGCAGTGTCCCTAATACGGACTGGTAAAATATGAATTCATAGTCAAGGGAAATACCGGAAAATCAAAAGAACCTACTATTTCCTTCAGTCTATCCGGTGAACGAACAGGGCAGAGTTTATACGAATCGATTTCGCTAAATTATAGGACATAGAACAATGGACATCGCAATCAGCCGAGAAAAAATGCGAGGTACCTCCAAATGGTACAATTGACATTCATTATGACATAGCTTCCACCGTCTTGAAGTTTGACCTCGAAAGATGTTCAGTTGGCCGTGTTTCCGGCCCATTGTGTAATCGAGATCGGCGCTCCATTGGCGTAGCCCTTTAGAAAACTGCGAGAACCATATATATGAGATAACTTCAACCTTATATAAAGAATATTCCAACTATCTAAGATTGTAATATAATATTCCCACTTGAAGTTTCTTATGAATCAGATAACTGAAGATTAGGAAATACACCCCAACTTTCAAATTTAGTGTTCGACACTCCGAGGCTTGTTAATAACTATAGCCGTTAGATGGCACTCGCAGTTATACATAATTATTACCACGAGAAAATTCCAAATAAATGTCTGATATTGTGTAACGGAATCAAACAGAAATTAACACAAATTCCTTGTGTTCATCATTCTTTAAGTATGTTTTTCTTACTTGAATGTTCTATTCGAATAAGTAAGTTCATTAATTCAATGCAACATGTATAATTGACTTTTTACTCAAGTCTTTATATGACATTTTTTGTATGTTCTGTCCTGTTGGTCCGAAATTAGAGAAGTTATCATTTCGAAATTTACACCAATTATTTGTTTCAATCGGCTTGAATAGAATATTTTCGGTACGTTTGGCATTACTGCAAAAGTGAGAATACTATCAGGTTCAAATTTCTTCCCATTTGAAGTGGCTACATCTCCGGGCACGTTTCTCTTCCAACTTAGCAACATATATTCGGCATAAAATTAGCATAAAGTTCCCATTCTGAACGTTGGCTACGCCAGTGACCGGCTATCATCCAGCGCTTCCAGAGAAGAAATAAGACGACCAACCGACGAGAAATATTCCAGTCCTGGCACGTAAGGCACACCCTCGCTACAAGACGGAATTTTCAGCATAAATGTCCAAGCAATTTTTCATTCCCGATTTCAGTGCATTATTATTTGGTTGCCCTGAGGGGCGGTAATAGCCAGCCAATATGTGGCCTCAGCATGCAGATCGCCGGCCAGGAAGTTAGACACGGTTTCCGAATTTTTTCGAGGTGGCGGACAGGATATCCCTTTTTGTGGAAAGCGATATAAATCAAGTAGTTAAATATCCGAAGAAGGGTGGAAAGAGGAAATAAGAAAGCTTTGAAAAGAAGAAATATGGGATTATCCTAACTATTGTTGAAATATTATTATTTGAGAGTGAAATATTTGAGAAACTTCATTCATTTGAACACAAATTGAAACAATTTCACTATCGCACTGAACTTAACCTGAAAAATTATTTGCAAAATATTTCTAAAAATTGAGAAAATGAGTATTACTTTCTACATTTAAACCTATATGTAGGGGTGGCACAAAATTTCTTCAAGTTTTCAAGAACTGAAACTAATTTCGAGATTGGTTTGAACAGTTTGAATTTGGAACAAAATCAATACCTCTAATTTTTGCTTATTTTTGAATGGTGTTTAATGCAATTTTCTACTTCAAAGGATTTTCAACAAACCCAAATCGATCAACACGCACAATAGCCATCGAGTTCGTCGAATTTAACTGCTCTCGACATTTCTCTAATGCCAGCATCGGTGGTACAAATTTTACTCAATAATTGAAGGAAATCAGCACATATCGTGATATTTTCTATTGAAGCTTTCATGAAAACTTTCATTGAAGATATGAAGGCTTTCCTTTCAGATAGAAAGAAAAGCCTTCTTAATACATTAACCATTCTAATTGTGTATTTACTTTATGTTTGTACGAATGAAATTTAATAAGTTTATACCCAATAAAAATATATTCAATCCCAAAACTGTAGAAATATTCATTTTCAACCTTCGAAAATGTCATTAACTTAAAGACAGTGAACCTCGTAATAACTTCTTGAAGGAATATTATTAATTAAAATCTAACAATCACAAAATACTATTTCGAAGTTATAGAGGACATAAAAAGGGTGAAGACCTTTTCTGTAAAAGTATTTCATTATCTTCAGCACACGTCATATTACTTAAGACTCGTTCTTGTAGGTAAAACATTCAGGTTATTCCCTAACCCATTAAGACACCCGATGAGTATAAAAAACAAGACAATATCATCAAAGGGAAGCACGTACGTTTCACGTATGCCTTTAATCCCTTAATTTGCTGTACGACTCGTGCACTAAGCATATGACTAGAACGGTAAGAAAGAGGCTCTGCTATATCAATTATTCAAATGAAAAGTGGATCCGGATTGTTCGAGCCCTTTCGGGTATCTTGTCCACACGTCCGGCACAAAAAACACGTGAAAAAAGATGCGCACGATGAATTGAAAGAGAAGAACAGATGATAGGATCCGGCGAACGCGTGTATGTGGATGATATAATACCTGATGGGCATTAAGTACCCTGCTATGCCGAGTTGGACTATTAATCAGACTGAGATGAATATCGAACACGCGTAGGTACCCACCTTTGAGTTGTTATACTCTTCGCAGCAGATACACGAGCTAGGATTACAAGGACGCCAGTAGTTATTTGAATTATTCTAACTTTGGACATCCATGCAATAATGATTGCTTGATAATGTGGATTAGTAATTAGCTCAATATTTCACGATATAAAGGTAGCTAGTCAACTAGTTTCGAATTTATTTTGATTAGTGAAAACAGAGGAGTTAGTAAGATTAATATTGTTGAATAAACCAACTACTGGATTTTCCGAACATTGCGTGGAATATAATCACTTCTGGATTCCAAGAAACCTGAAATTACACATTCAGGTAGAAAAGGAAACAGATTCGATACCCTTGAAGTCATAAAAATTTGGATTAAGAGAAATTTAACTGTTTGCAACGACCAAGTAGATTTTTGCCTGATATTGGTGTTGAACTATCTGCTCTGAGATATGTAAGTAGAAGTTATGCATTTTGAAATATTGATGAATACTCTTTTGGTAATGGGCTAACCGCCTGAAACATATGTAAAGTTGTTAATATACTCAGCGAAACTCAAACCAAGTGTTTTAATCTCAATTTACTCTTACAGAAGAAGGAGTCTAGATCCTCAGTATCATTAGAAGGAACAACTGCGATATCTGGAAATCCAGATGATGTTTTTTATTCAATCATTATTCACAGTGTTTTTTTTTTCAATATAAAATTTGACAGCAATCCTTTTCTGATTTGAGATTGTGTTCGTAACTTGAATAATCTCTTTTGTGAAATATCACTGAACTGGGAAGATCATTCACTTTTCAATCGACAAAAAATCTTTAATTTCCCAATACTACAAAGTACTATTAAAGTTTTTTTCGGAATGTGTTTTTTTTAATTTTATTTCAATTCCTCGAGCGATACTAAGTCTAGATATTCGTCAAAAAATAATACAAAAGTCGAATATATAAAAACATATTTTTAAGGAATAAATAAAAATTTGCTAATCTAATTCGTTATGTGTTGATGCGGGGGAAAATTTAAACGAAGGTAAACGTTGTCGGCATATCCCGCAGTTGGTAGCAGCCGCTGCCACGTATTTCGACTTTATTGGCTCTCCTCAGGACGGCGTAGCAAAGTTCAAGCAACCTGAAATGTGTCGACTTCCTCTAGAGGAGTGTCTGTTTTTGCATCGCCAGGTTCGTACAACTAGAACATTACGCCGTTCTGAGGAGACCCAATAAGGTCGAAACACGTGTCAACGGCTTCTACCAATTGCGGGATATGACGAAATGTTCACCTCACACATATATATCCTTTATAGTTAGTCAATACTGAGACTCTTAATTGAAATATTTCAAAAAGTCTCAGAGACAATGTCGTCAATGAAAACTCAACCGATCACTTTCGAGAGTGAATATAAAGTGCGTTGCGAAAATCATCGAACTTATTGAATGGGAGTACGATACAACTGTTTCATCCTCATTAGGAATCTTCAGTAGCATATATCCAAACAATAATAATATTCACTCTCAAAAATGATAGGCTGTGGTTTCTCTGTATCTATTTTACTGGTAATCATTTTAACTGAAAATAGTTTATCGTATCTATAAGAGACAGTAAAAATTGAAAATTTATTCCTTGTTATCTTTTTCACACAAATTAGACCTTCGAATGAGCTTTTAGAGGAAATTACACTATTGAGTGGAATGATTTTGAGTTGAGAATTGCGTTCATACAAAAGCTCAGAAAATGTTCAATGTATTTGGGTAAGGAATGAATAAACCAAAATTTGAAAACACGAAAATCATGAATTAGAAGAGTCAGCAGATAAATTTGTAATAAATCCATCAACAATAAAACATAGCAAGTTAAAAAAAAAACGAAAGTTATTACTCAATTTCCTGGAAAATAATTCGTTATTTGCAATTTAGCCCTCTAATTCATCCTAACTCAAAGAAATTGTAGTGAAATATATTGAAGTGTTGAAACTAAATACCCCTCAGGTTCTTTATTTGGAAAAAATAAATTTTTTTGAATATATTTGGAAATTTTTAAATAATTTTTCGAATCTTATATCTGTAGTCCAATCCTGTTCTTTTTACACAAAGTGATGGCCAAGTAAAGAGCTCTTTTTACATAAGCACCGCGACAGTTGTTTTCATTTTGCAGTTTGAGGTTTGTCCCCCGATATTAAATTTAGAATGGGATTTCTCTGTAGGGCTAAATTGTGAGCTCTGGTGTCGCGGCTGTTGGCGATAGGTTGTAAATCATTTCCATGTTGTTAATTTACGTTTTTCGCCCACATAAATTCAATATTGACACATCTCCGGCAATTATTTATAGTTGCAAGACAAGCTACTGAATTAGGTAATCTGACGAATGATCATTCGGAAATAGAATTCTGAAAACGGTCTTACATATATATATACACACATACATATATATATATATATATATATATATATATATATATATATATATTATTTTGAAAGTTTTTAACAATAACAGGCTTTTTTTGATATGAAAAAGTTTATTTTTGTTAACGTTTCGTTGTTATATTACAACTTTGTCAAAACTAATGAATAATTGAATTTATGAGTTACTATAGATATCAAATTTCAAACTTATTTTTTAGAAAAATCAAATTAGTTTTTTTTGTATCTTCACTCATTGATTTTCATTATCAGAGGAATATTTCTGGCTTAGCATTCGCTTCGGAAGTTTTAGTCTTCTTCATCATGAGGAAACCTCTGAAAAACTCATGGTAAGCCAGGTGATTCTAATAAGTGTGATTTATATTTACATATATATAATTACATATAGTTTTTATACTTATCCAGAATATGTATATTGTGGGTTTATGTGTGTGAAACTGAAGGTAGATCTGGAAAAAATGAGTTTTGAGATGTGATGTTTGGTGATTGTTGTGTGTTCATTATACGAGTGTTATTTGTGAGGTTTATTAAGTTGTTGTAAATAGAATTAAGATGTTTAATGTATGTTCTTTCATTTACTGTGTTTTCTAAATTTTTACGAATGTGTAACATTTCTAAAATTTCTCTACTTTTTTTGTCCCTTTCAGTTGCCAAAATTTTCTTATTTTTGTAATCAAAATCATGTTTTTCTGTTATTTTATGTTTATGTAAGGCTGTTATTTGAGTTTTTGATTTCATATTTTTTTGAGGTAATTGAAATGAAAAATTCAACAAACTTGATGAAGCAATAAACAAATGCAATGCATTCAAGAAATAAACATTTTGATAGTTTTTCAGAAGTTAATAATAAAATGCATTATAAAATAATTTGATATTCGTAAAAACATATTGATTGTGAATTCATCAAATCATTTTCAAGGTATCAGATGAATATTATTTCTAAAATTAAATTTTGTCAATAAAAAACAAAACTTCTGTTACAAAATGTTCTGTTTTCTTCTACTCAAAATCTGTAGGTAAACGTGTGAAACTAATCATCACTTCTATTAACAATAACTCACATGCTTTCATTCAAAATATTCATCAATTAATTGACTAATTGTCTTTTGTCCTTCGATCTCCAAATGGACACTTGAAAAACGATTCAAGTGACAATCTTTCATACTTGTAGAATAACACACTGAGATCCACATATTTAATTTCACAATTTAGTGAAAATGAAAAATGAAATTATATAACTGCATGGCCACAACGATTGAAAGCCGATAAAAGACTGTTTGTGCCACTTCACAGTTGACTTAATTTGATCACATAATAAAAATACATTTTTGGAAATGTCTTCAACTCATTTTCTCGTGGTAAACACCAACCTGACTTTGATTCTGTGTTCTGTTTGTCCCACATAAAAAATTCGAATACCGTTTAATTGACCACAAATTGCACTTTCGAATTATATTACGGTACCATTATGGTTTGTATTCACTGAAAACAGTTCCGATCTTAAAACCGATAATAGGAAATTAATTTGTCACCAAATGAAAAAAATTATTCGGTTAGTTTTCTTTTAGCAGTCACGGATATCTAAACTTCATTCAACAAGTATCAATTATTATAATATATGTACTTCCTTCAGAAATAACTCTTAGAATTGGCAGTAGTTTGTAGTACCTATTTGGTAGTGTTACATAAAAGAAAAACATTTTACGATTAGAATTTTCTACTGTAAAATTCAGAGTGTAATAAGTTGATTTTTGAAATCTAAAAAAATGTTGATGAAATTGTTACCTACTCGTCGAATTCTAGAAACGCCACTGTACTTGATGTTGAAAGGGATGTGTCCAGCACTTCTGTCAAATAGTCTTCTTATATTACGTATGTTTTCATTGTATTTTAGTTTCTAATAAGGATATTATAAATTATCAAAGAACTGGAAAGTTCATGAAGGAAACACCATTTCTAAATGAAAATCAATGACAATTCATAAATATTTCATGAAGCCACATTAAGATATTACGGCTTGATATTTAAAGGAATAAGAGAATAAATCTTATTTCAAAGAGACCATCTGTCATAAGTTTCAATAGATTATTTCCTTAATGCCGAGATAAGGCCAGAATGACCGCGATATTCAAATTTTTAAGCACGGTTTCTTTGTGCGGTGTCCAAAGCCGTATCATGCATTCACTGGGGCTACTTTAGTTCGCACCCTTTTCAAGAGACGCGGCTATTCTTCGCAGAAGAATAAAATCGTCTAGGTGACTGATCGGGAGCTCCACTTCAAATCTTAAGAATATAAGGAGTAAAAACAATAAATTAAAATTAACACTCTTGGCTCAATTTTTACTAAATATATTAAAAACTCTACATATGTTTCGGGTGGTAAACCCATTAATAGAGGAATATTGTATACTCTTGATAATGGGTTAACCACCCGAAACATATGTAGAGTTCTTAATATATTTAGTGAAACTTAAGCTTAAGTGTGTTAATTTTTATTTGTTGTTTTTAACATAACGTTTCACCAAGAGATAAACCACCGAGTCAACTATATAAAGAGTAATTTGAGAAATATATTCAATAAAAAAATTAGTTTAAATACAAAAAAAATATATTTCACTGAAAAAATTCAGTCTGAGAGTTTGAAACTTTTAGTGAATTTGGGAAAGAAAACAGGAATTTTTTTCATTCGCGAAAATTTTGTTTATCTGTTTTTTTGAAAGACGGTCCTCAATCGAAATATAGCATGTTTCGAATTTTCTATTTAGTGATATTTTCTCACGGCGCATGATATAAATAAACACTTTTACTGTCGAACCACTTCAAATACGTTGTATTTATAAGGTAAAGACTATGTCTAATCAATTCACATTCGAAAGAATGATAGATAAACATTAATAAAGGAAGCTGTTATCGGACAATCTGGCGTCAATGACAATCTTGTAAATCTCATGTCATTATCAACACCATTTTTTCAATTTTCGACCTTCAAGATGGAAACAGAATGAGTTAAATATTTTTATAAAAAAGACAATTCTGCATCGTCTGGTTAACTGAAATTTACCGATTGAGTGATATCTATGGAGAAAAATTCAAATTTTTTTGTATGTTCACAGTACTTATGTTATTCTTTCATATTTATACACAAGAACTCACACAAATGCCAGTTGAAAACTGTCATATAAAAAATTAAACCTTTTACAAGATTATTTATCAAGTATTATTTATAAATTCCATAAAAAAATATAAATTACTTCTAGAATCTAATTTATTCCCAAATGTTTCTCATTATTTTCATATGGAGTTTATTCTTTTTATGGGTTGTTAAATAACATGTTTTAATATTACTTCCACCTCCCGTGCATCTACAGAGCTGGCCGTTTGCCGCTAGGTCGAATAGTGATTTTGAGGATTTTACAAGATGTTTCAGCACCCACCCTTAGAAGCAGGCGTGATAAATAATCACCCGATCGTGGACTCCTTTGTGAGTGCTCCACGACCACATCTTTAACATATGCAAATGGAAGCAGCGTTTGAAGACTAACAGAGAAATATTTGCAAGATTTCAACTTGCATTGCTGGCTCATGATGTCTTTTATTTTTGAAAATGTCGGAAACGAATAAAATAACCTCTAAATTATAACGAATAAATTATTTCGGAAAGGAATACAGATTGAGTTTTCAACAACAGAACTTGAGGAGTGAAATAAGATTTTGAGCATATTGATGCTTGTAATACCCAAAACATTGCAATGGATCGCAAATATTAAGTCAAAATAGAAAAAGTAGAAGAATAATTTTTATATATACAATGACAAATCACAATTAAAATTGTTATGTAATAATTTATGTTGATTTGTATAAAAATACTTATTTAATTACAGAGTTCTGAAAATAAATTAATAATTAACTCACATTGCTAAAGGGTTTTTATATTTGGAGATTGGAAAATGAGGAAATAGCTGAAAAGCTGAATGACCCATCAAAATGTCTGAAATGTGTAGAAACGTTTTCCAGAACGTAATAATATACTGTCTTTCCCCTAAAAAAAGTTACCAAATCATGTTTGTTCCTAAGTCAGTGTCAAACGTCTTTTACCCGCGGCATTTAAATTAAGAAACTGTCACTCCAACAGTAACTGTCTACTCAAGTACACCAGACGTCACTGACATTATTCAATACGTTTTCATATGAATATGTGAAAGCCAAAAGGGTAAACGAGGGGAAACTGAAGATGTTATCCAACTGAATATATTTAATATTGGCACATATTCATTTTGTTTTTGCAGAGAGTGTGTAGAATTGGAGATATATATTATTATTAGTAAGGGCTGTTCAAGTATTACCTATGACCTATAAGGGGGCGAGGGGGACCTTTGCTCCGCTGATTTTTGATGAAATCTTACCATGATTCCTGAGCCTATTTCATTGTTTCTAAAATTATTGCTGCTACTCACGAATCAATAAAAAATAGAATATATTGAAAAGAATCATATACCTACCAATGTTTACGTAAACATGAGTGGAAAAGAGGTTTGTTTAGTTTAGTTTTAGAGCTTTGTTTTAAGCGAGTCGGGGATAAATGAAATCTCCTTTCGTAATACTTGAAAGGCCTCTTAGTTGGTGATAAAGACGAAATCATTTTGATTAATATTTAAAAAGTAACGAAAGTATTTAGAAGTTAAAAATCAATATGAAACTGATTGTGACCAATCCAATTGCTAATTGCAGTCAATTACATTAATTTGTAAGGATTTTTTAATTCTTCAAATCTTTTTTGCAGAAGTTTGTTATGTTTTCGGTTTCTGGCTAAATTGTTAAAGTCTATATTTGAAAAGGAACCAAGTATATATTTTACGAATTATAAACATATATAGCACATAACAAAATGTATTTATACATAATACATTTTATATACACAATAATTATTTGCATTTTAAAGGACGCATATTTAAAAAAAATATTAATATTTCTCTAGTTATCAGAAATAGAACATTTTTATTGAATATTTGAACTTCGTATTATCTATTTTATACCAGAAAAATTCTAAATGTTTATTTTTAATGTTTAAATTTTTGTATACTTTCAACGTCAAAAACTCTTGTACAAATATGTAAGGATTGAATAATCATTGCAGTGATTTTTTTAATTATTCAGCGACAAATGTTACGATCTTTATTCTTAATGGATCGAAGTTGATTTTGGAATAGTTCTGATGAATTCCAATAGCAACGAAACCGTTAACTATAATTAATGTTTAATGTGACGTTTTTAATATTTTGTCCCTCAAAGGATCAGTAGAAATGCTGAATATGTCTTTACATGTATACGGAAGCTACTATTTCAATCTAAGTTTCGAATTTCTACATTTAATCATCATCACGAAGGGTTTAAAAATCAACATATGAGATTCGTGTAGGTGTCTATTGTGCTCAGAAAAGATTTCAACTCATTGGCAACTTGGATTTGTTATTAGGAACCCCATTGTTCCAGAGAATTCCCTACAGGCCCACATGTCACAGTTGCATCAGTCGATGGTCATCAACTATGCTCATGAATAAAGAAACGCAAAATAATTGTTCAGCACGCATCAGTGAGTTTATCAGACGAATTGTCCAAGGGTTGCCCGAAGGGGTTGAACTGGACAAAGCTTTTTATATTCCCCGGACGATTTCGACAGATGAACTTTACGATAGGTAATGGAAAATTGTATTCAAGATGTTATTATTCAGTTTATGGTCCAGAGATTCGAGAAATTTGTCGATGAATGAATTCTGAAGTATCGGTATATTTCTGATTTTTTAGATATCTAATGAAATTTATTCGAAAATTATTTTAGAGATGATATTTTATGAGATTTAGGACTCAAAATAGACAGGATGATAAAAATTTCAAATGAATTCATTGAGAGATGTGTAATTTTTGAAGTAAATTGACTTTTCTTTCCAGTTATATTAAATTATTTCACTTCCACCTATATTAGTTTTATGAAGATATTATTTCTGCAGTGATGTTTCTAATTGTATCATGTTCATATGTTTACTTTGACTGTGATTTGAGTGATTGAGACCAAAACTTACCACTATGTGTTGTATTCGATTCTGCGTCTGCCACTTCCGTCCTCGATTTCTTATTTTGACTATTATCTTCAGGAGACGAAGAAAATTCAGTTCGTTCCCTCTTTATATTTGGTTTGATATCTTCACCTTCCTCTGGACTCGACGTGGCCAAGGATGTTGCCGATCCTCTTCGGATTGGAGTTGAGGAAGCTGCCCCATCGACACATAGGTCGGCTGGAGCAAGAAGCCTTGGTGAAGCTGGAGGAGGTGTGTGTACTCTACTACCGGCGGTTTTTTTGCCGGATATTGGGGCCGATATTCCAGGTCGCCTGGTGTTGATAGTAGATAACGGCAAGCCTTGATCATCGTTGTCTCTTTCTCGATCTGTATTGGTAAAGCACTGATCGAAATTTTCCTTGTTGCAAGAAGCGACTTTATGCTGAATGAAGCAGACTATGTCCGAAAGGGCAAAGGGTTTTTGGCAAGCTCCACAAGTAAGTATATCTTGGTGGTTTTCTGGGTCTCCACCGTCTGCGTCTACTGCAACAAGATTTATTGTCAAATATTTATAGATTAAGAGTTAAACAACTTTACTAATATGTACAACAAGCCAAATATGAGCTAACATTGATTATGATTAACGTCATATTTCTTTCACCAATATGATGGCTAAGTTTGAGAAAGTCATTGTAATGGTGAGAAATATGTAACAATTTTTGAAGGAAAGTGTGTGTTTTATCACGATACCCCCACGAACTAATTTGAGTATTGATTTGTAGAGCTGATATAACAAAGGCATGGCACAATTATTGAGGATATAAGTTCAGAAATTCAAATCAGGAGATAGCTGTTTAAATTTTGTTCCAAAAACATTCAACCAGATCAGAAAATTACTCAAAGTAAAATAGGTACCTAACAAATTGAGTTGTATCGAGAGAATCAAGGAAAAAATGAAAATTGTCACGTAATGTTAGTTGACAAGAATGAATGACCTTCTGAATTATCATAACTTGGTTATCAAAGATGTACATAAGAATTCAATATATCCACAAAATTCAACGTTCATTACATCCAAAATTGGTAAATTGTTTGCGATGTAAGAATCGAATTGATGTCAGTATAGATACTCTAGTTTTGGCTGGCCAATGCCTCACTGAACAAATATAAAACGCTCAAAATTTATCAACCACCAACGCATTATTCTCAATTTCTCACTAGGTACCAGCATACCGTCAAAAACAATTTAAACCGTAGAGACGCGTACAAAGAACCACCGAACGAGACACCCTGTAAAGAGTGACAATTAAAATTATGGATCGGCGAAGCCGATGATTGCTAATCCCTACAGGAGGTTTGTTATAAGAGGGGAAAGGGGTTTGTGCTCCTTGCCAGTGGAGTGTCATTACGACACCCGGTCGCATCGGGGGGTGGGTGAGATTTGCAGCTGTTTCAGTAATCGATAGGCCTACTCTTCTCGTGATAGACAAATGAAAGTGTTTATGACCTGCGGAAACAAATTTATCTGCTATTTTACTGTATTACTCTACCATTCATTGAGAGCAAAGTGTCACTGTGTAAATTCTTAACATTAGATCTCTTGGATAATTTTTTCTCTATATTTTTTCTGTCAAAACGGTTACGGAGTGGAAAACAAAAAAGAATTTGAAAAAATTTAATCAAGCAAACTTTCAGTTGAAATTCAACGAATCTACATTATTGTCCATGATTTTGATGAAATAATAAGAATTGATAATTGATGAGGCCGATACTTGGAGAAAATTAATATCCATAATAAAAAAATATTTAAAATTTTCTCATAATTTAATATAAAATACGCATGACGACGTTTCGAAGTACTACTTATTTATCAAATGCTGGATTAATACTATGTGTAATCTTACAAAGTCAGTACTTATATCTATTTTCACAGAACATACCAGGTATGTTCTATGACTAACTTGGAATGAGGACCATAGAATATACTGATATTTAACAAAAGGATCGTATACCTCGAGATGAACACAGAAAATCAATTTCTTAAGTCTGGTATTCCAACTAAATGTAGGAAATATTCAAATATACAACTAAGATTCCTAAAAACAAATAAAGGAAATTTAAAATTTTTGAACATAAAACATAAAATTGAATGTAAATTAACTAAAACTCAAGTAATCAATCTGATCTGCTAACTGGATAATAAGAATTGGTGAAAATCATTTATTAACTTGGTAAGTGAAGAATGTTGGGGTAACAATACAAACATAGTTTGGATATTAATAACCCCTTATTTTTGCAAAGCTAATACAAAGCTCACAATGACGATAACTTCATAGTTTTCTGGATATTATGAAGAAAATTATTTGAAAAAAATGTCGAAACTCAATGTCCCCAAATCCATAATATTTGAGGCGAAGTTAACATGTTGTACTATGAAAACAAGATTTGGTGCAAACTTAATTGCCTATTTCCCAATTTTTTGCTATTATTATGGATATTGAATCCTATTCAACGATTATTTCGCAAGACTAGAATAATCCGAAAAAGTACCAAAAGATGGAACGTAAATAATCAACCTATTGTTGATAATCATCGAAACAGAATAATAGAATTGCGTAAAATCCACAAAAACCAAAAATTGGTGAAAGGTTTATCGAACATAAAAAACTTAATAATAATCGATTTTTGATACCGGTCGTAACTGTTAAATATAAATAGATACATTTCTTCAAAACGAAATTTTTCACAACGTTTTTACGACATAATACAATATACTATTTCCAGTTGAATGTGAAAAAAATGATAATATTCATTAATCAAGCAGATGTTCACGTAAGTTTAAAAAAATTGAAACTTAACATGTTCAATACAATGTTAAATATAAATACATAGATATAAGTTTATATATTATCTTGCTAGAAATCTCTCTTCTAGTGTTAATTGTGTTTTATACCTGTACATTCTAAGATTCACTTGCTTACAAAAACATACCCTCATCCCTTTCTTTTGTACTAACAGGTTTTCTGGAGTTAGAATAAGCGAACTTCGACCAACCCTAGTGTCCGGCCGTCTTTCCCCTGTTGACCGCACCCCAACTGACCAATGGCATTGCAAAGGGGAATACAATCGATTTTTGTCAAGTTAAAAGAGTTCCTTCAATTGGATAAGGGGATGGACAGTGGTCAACGATTTCCACCCCTCTACTGTGGGAAACTGACTATGTGAAGGGATATATACTTACCTTTACATACCTGTGAATATTTGAATTCTGATTTGTACGAGGTGTGTACAAAAATTATGACATTCGTCAAGAATTAATGGTTATTTTGTTTAGTTAATGCATTGGAAATAACTTCATCGTAACAATTTATGATGATAAAAAACAAATTTGATGTATATCAGTATTCGGCACGTTTATTATCACGAATTCAGTAAAAATTTTTAACCATGTTCAAAACTTCAGTTACATGACATTTCATGGAAACTTGAGTGAGTAAAAAAGGAATGATCTTGTTTTAATTTGGCACAGAAATTAAATTATTATTCCTCTTTTCCTACACGTCGCATGTATTTCATAATGAAAAAAAATTAGTAAATTAAGTTGGAAATTACATATAAAAAAAATTTCGAATATCTGATAAACCAACCCTTCATCAGCATAGTAAATCCAAATCTGAAACAATTGCATTGATATTCATTGCACACTCGAAAATCAAAGAAAAAATTGAGATTCTTCATGAATAGTCGATAGTCTTACTCTAAAGATTTCTCGTGATAGAATTCTTGAAAGGCATGTCCGACAGAATCAAATGGGGAGATTACAATATAGATCGATTCAGTAATAGGAGAAAACAACCAATTCGCTATCTTCGATATGTTATTTTTCTAGTAGCCTGCAGGGCGTATCAAATTGAAACCAGGAGCTCATTTATATCAGACAGAATAATATTGGAAACGTATAGGGGATGAATCCTGGATGTCGCACTGTTCATATGTGCATTTATCGATATCTAAGCTTGTGAATTAGTGTAAATTTCAGTGCTTCGGGGGCCTTTCGATTAGTTAAATTGGGAGAATGAATTTTCAGATAATTCCAATGAAAATTCTCACCCCTAAGTTAGTAATGCTTAAAAAGATTTTCTGTATTTTTTTCTGTAAGGGGAAATTTAGAGATATTATTTAGAAGTTATTTGAAGGGAATCTAATAACAAAATAATTTTATAAAAATGGGTTTCGATTGGTTCGGTAATTGATTAAACGCTAAGAGCTATATATTTATAAGGAATTGTATAAAAATTTGAATTAATCATTCATGTAATTCGGGTTTGAGTTATTTTATGCTTATTTATCAAACAATTACAAGTTTGTAAGGATCGAATTTATGAAACATACCTGCTGTTTAACGGAAATTGAATACCATAATTGAGTATTTAATAGTGTTGGCGTTTACTTGATGTAAATCCATTATAATTGAATATAAACTTAAATTCAAACACTTGAACTTATGATTTACACTTTATTGACTACATAGCATGACGCGTTTCGTCGTTACAAACGACTTCTTCAGATGCTTACAGAATAATTCTGTAAGCATCTGAAGAAGTCGTTTGTAACGACGAAACGCGTCATGCTATGTAGTCAATAAAGTGTAAATCATAAGTTCAAGTGTTTGAATTTAAGTTTATATTCAATAATTGAGTATATTGAACAAGAAAAGTTTTTATTCTCTATATAAAACATAAAGCTCAAATTAAATGAGTGGAGTAGGCACTTATTGTGTTTCAATCTACCACTCATTAGATGAAAATGGCTCCAATTATGTTTCAGGCCTTAAATTCAATATCATGAAATGAAATGTATTTATTTTCTAAAAATGCAACAATTTATTTATATAGCCGTTTGATCAGATAAAAATTTTTAGACCACTGTTATCACTTGCAAACCCTAATTAACTTGTTCTAATTATTAGAGATAAATTAAACCAACGGTCACAAAGAGAAATAATATAAAAAAATAAAGGCTTGAATAATCTTAAATACAACAAACTTCTTGTAGTTCGAATGAAATAACTTCCAAACTACCTTTCTATAAATCATTAATCGATTGGGCCGATACTTGATGAAAATACATAATTTGAATAAAACTAAGTAGTTCTTTGATTTTCACTATAATTAATTCAAAACATGACAATATCGTTTCGCCAACACAGTGACTTCATCAGATGTTGATAAACTGTTTCATCATATAGTTTAGATGTTGATAGTTTATCATCAACATTTGATGAAGCCACTGTGAAGGATATTGTTATGTTTTGAATTAATTATAGTGAAAATCGAAAAACTACTTAGTTTTATTTAAATTATACTTTCTATAAATGCTTATGAGATTTGAGAATTGATTTTCATGAACTTATGAAGTTACTCGTTTTATTTACAGTGTCTGTCCTATTTAACTTTTGAGATATTCATCTTTAATTTTTTTATATTCTCCTATAAATTATTAGTACCAGTATGAAATTGATATATTCAATACCTTGAACATTATGATTAGACAACCACGTCTAGTAGTTAAAAATAAACTTCGTGAAAGTGACATTATATTTATAGCAGAAAGAATTGCAAACGTATGAAGTTGAATGATCACAAACACAGGTGAAAAGTGAAAATAATTTCGTTGATGCCACCCATCGACCCATTACAAATTTAATAATCTTGTCAAGTCAACCAAGAGATGCTTGTTTTCGACTATAGATTTCCACCCATGCACTTTCCTCATATTGTTCAATTAAGAAAGTAGTGACAAACTTTCTCCCAACTACATCTTATATTTGCTCTGTGCATTGGGCAATACGCAGAGGACAAAGGGCAATATGCGCCCGAGGAAATATCTCTGGCACCTTCTTTGTTCCACGACATAACAAGATTTGTCTTTTTGTTGCCAGGAGGTGGTCAGTAATCACATTGTTAACCTCTAGGGCCGTCTTGTCACCTCTGTTCCATATAATTCAATGAGCTCTAGTGTTTCTGGATTGACTAACCCGATATAATTCGAAAATTAGGTTAGGAATCTAGACGTCAGTCAGTTGGCGATCAGAAAGCTTCCCCCGAATTTTTGGATATGTGGAATTCGCGTAGGGATATTTGTGGGTAATTTCCAAGACGGGGACGTTTATCACACATTCTCTCCCTCATGGAATCAGTCACGCCCTCGTATTGAATGGTGAGCAGTTGTTGACTTGTTTTGTTGATGAAAATGACGAAGTATTGAAAATTCACCCTATA
The DNA here is from genome assembly GCA_030704895.1 of Henosepilachna vigintioctopunctata. Taxonomy (NCBI): domain Eukaryota; kingdom Metazoa; phylum Arthropoda; class Insecta; order Coleoptera; family Coccinellidae; genus Henosepilachna; species Henosepilachna vigintioctopunctata. The sequence goes on along the minus strand of JARQZJ010000002.1, from coordinate 2,626,917 downwards.
TTTTCATGACTTATACGTTTCACTTGGCACCATTCGTTATGAAAATTGTAAGTTTCAGTTTCACGGAATAACGCATTGTTACATAGAAAGTATTTTCTTCATTTATGGTCTAACCAAAACTAATCCGTCAATTAATCTAAACGTCATAAAGTAATTTAGAATGTAGGACAATTAAAAACTAGTAAGAGGTGTTATAAAAGCTAACCTTGTAGTACTAAAAGAGCTTATATTTCTCACCATCGAATTAGTTTGAAGTTAATAAAATATTTTCAGTAATTGAACTCAAATCTACATAATAAATGTTGAATTAAGTAAATGAGACAGTAATTGAGAAAAATTGAAAATAAATATTTAGAAATAAATTTCTTGAACGAAATACCATGTTCAAAAAAGTTTATTACTACATCATATGTAACGCTTACAGTGATCCATTCCTTATGTATTCTCCGAAATATTACGCATAGGAGTTTCAAGGTATGAGGTAAATATGTTGAAACAGAAATATTAATATATTCACTACGTATACCTAACTAAAAAAATTTCAAACATGGTTTTCGTGCTTTAGATTCGTGATAGCCTGTCTGAGATAATTTATTTTCACAAGCTTTCACTGAGATTACATTTGCACTTTTTAAACAAAAAGGAAATTCAGGATATAACATTATATTCTAATCTGTTTGAAGTTTCATTCAATCAGTTGAGGTTTTTAGAGTTTGTAAAAAAGTACTTTTTTGCGTTATAGGAAAAATGTAAAATGTTGAGCAAAGGTGAAGAAGATTGCTCTGTAATTCTGCAAAACAAAACGGCGTGTTTTATTGGTTGTTGGCTACCAACAAAACTTCATTCGAGTTAAATTGAGCTAACCCTTACCGCCATTTCATTTAATAAATGACCAGGTGCGGACCTCGAAGTACATACACATCAACAATGGACCAAACAACGGACAACGGAGTCTGACTATTGTCCAACACTCTTAAAAGGGTGTTTTTGTTCTACTGGATGCTTGTCAACTTCGCAGAGGTGGAAACGGTGATTAACAAAAAACAAAAACTAGACGAAGCTTTTACAATGTCAAGATTTTCAGAATGATTCAACCGGTACGTTTTATAAATGAACTTAATCCTTCGAAACTGTTAAGTCTACACAGGAACATTTATTGTTTCGTTGTTGAAAGCTTGAATGCTGTAACTACCTAAGATATTTATTGAAATGATTCAAAATGTTTGAAAAACTAATTCCGGAAATATTACAGTTTTATTTACATTTTTGGTGGTATCATTTTGATTTATAAATGAATTTCTTGTCCTTCCAAGATTGAACGAATTGACGCCAATAGAATCATAATTATTGTTCTTTACAAGTAGATTGAAGATAAGTACAAAAATACCAAAAGAGATGGTTAACAACGAAACAAAACTTGAAATTTTAAAAGGTGGAAGTAATCAAATGATGAATTGGAACGAACAGAATAATCGAAAGTAGATCCACGAATTATAATATTCTGTGCAAAATATCAAAATTGTCGAGTTTAAACGAAAACTTAAAAATGAATATAGGTACAAATGTTGATAAAAATTCTCTATCGGATATTTAGGAGACAATTTTCAACTGAGATTATGAAATACACAAAATTATGGATAAGAATATTAACATCAAATGTATAAAAGTTTTATTATAAAAAGTATATATTTATTAAAATGCGACGAATTGAAACAATTTTATTGCACTAGCTGAAAAGTCATACTGGTACCTCATAATTCAAAATAGCACGCAATTTTTGGGTGACCATTTATCAACATTAAAGCAAGATTGTTTATCAAAAAATCGTAGATGATTGAGAACTTTGTTACTTTTCGATTATTGCCTCAACTATGTCAATGATTTCATTAGTACAAAGTTGATAAATTGAACTTTAATACACTATAAGACTGACAAAATTATTATGAATTTCTGAATATTTAAACAAGTATTAGGAAAAACTGAAATTGATAAAAAAACACGTTTAAAACTGTCATATGGGGAAAATTTCAATGGAAATCACTCCTCTTTATATCTCAGTAAAGTTTATGGATGCAAAATGGTTTCCATTCATTTAATTCCGCAGTATCATCCGGATGTATTGAGTAGATAACAAAACTTACACAACTGTAATCAATCAATAAGGTGGAATTATTAGTCATTGGTATTTGAGTTGTTATTGAGTTACGTTTACCTAATATACACTTTGATATATAAAATATTGATATATAGCAACTCACCTTTCATATTTTCCAGAAACACACATATATATATATATATATAAAAACTTTCATATATATATATATATATATATATATTTTTTTTTTCTTGAATAATTGTGAAATCCGTCTCTATTATATTCTGGGTTTCAATTTTCTTGGGAATAATTGTTCAAACTGTTGGTTTTCATTTTAAACTCATCAAACTTTTCGACAACGTTTCGAGCAACCAGTGAAGTCTTTTTCAGTAATTTAGTACTTTTATCTAATCTAAAAAAGGAAATCTTCGCTTCGACTATCACAACCACAACATTTTTTGATCGATATTAATACAACATAATTTCAAAAAACACTAAAACATTGTTGAAATTGTAAATAAATGATAATATGAACGATTCTTACAATTTTCACATTGTTTTAGTGTTTTGTGAAAATTATATTGTATTCTTATAGTTTTTTAGTCAATTTTGAAGTCAAAGTGAAGATTTTATTTTGGATTAAAATAAAATATTTTGGAGTACTGCATGTGTTGGTCGAATCGTTTTAAAATGAAATATTTCTAGATGAAGTATTGACCAGCAATTTAAACCATCTTTCCAAGAAAATTCTTCGAAATAAATGCATAAATCAGATAGTATTTCATAGTACATAAGTCTTAGTAAACTTATTGTATATAGTTTTATGGCTGTAAACTGATATGAATGTGAATATAATTTTAGAATGTTGAAATTGTGTCGCCTAGAGAAAAACTTTGACGATGCTCTTCTCAATAAAAAGCAACTAAAATTTTCGTTCCAATTTCAACAACCGCAAAACGAAACAACAGTATCAATATCATCGATAATACACCCAATAAAGTTGTTTTTCTCGAAATCAATCTAATATACAGCCTCCTTATCGTGTGATCTTGGCGCCCAAAAACAGATATTTATCCCGGATAGTTTTGACAGTAGTAAATTTTTACGTTCATTAATTCCCCCAGATCCAAGACTTGGCGGCCATTAAGCTCAGCCCTCTTGATTGGAAATGCCAGTTGAAATTGCCTGATTAAGTTCGGCAATATTGCCCCATAATGTCCAGAAAGGATCCAAGTCGGCTTCGAGTGGCTACACTTAGAATTATTTTATTGGCCCTTTCCGTGACAAATGAAGACCAGGTCATGACATTAACTATCAAACATTTTGTTTTATATTTGTTCTAAGACAGCAGAAAGCGGAGCTGTTTTCTGGGAAGACGTGCGCGATAGGGTTAAGAGGTCGTAAACTGATAAAAACTACCAGATTTGTCCTTTTGTGTCCCTAACAAAACCTCTTAAACTCACTCGTAATGTGTTGTTTCAATTTTTCGAAAGATGCTATCGTTGAATAATGTAATCTGTTCAATTTAACGAATAAAAACTAGATGAACTCATAAATTATGGCAAACTTCAAGATTCCTACAAGAATTCTAACTACCTAACAACTTTTCCTATAGTAAATCAATGTGACAATTATGTGAAAATGTGAAAATTTAACTTCAAATCGTGCTATATTTATGCTTATACTTTATTTCTATTTTTTTCTATTTTTAGATATACACTTGTATGTTTTATGACGTAATATGAATGTGTACAATTTTAACTAATTAAGTATAACTAGATCCATGTATGCCATACGCAAAATAAATACATAAATGTGACAATTAAATCATGTATAAGATATTAATATATATCAACATTTTCAACAGTGAACTATTACCAAATTAACAGTTCCTATTTTTCAATATGCATGCAATAAAATCTCATTTTTGCTTGAATTCAATTTAAAAACAAATTTTTGAATTTTTCGTTATAAAATAACAATTTGAAGTTTAAAGTTTTCAATGACAGAAAAATTATGAGTGAGATTGAATTCTCGCTTAACTCTTGAGAAAATATAATTAAATATTAAATTAAATTAAACTCTTGGCTTAATGTTTCACGATTATATTCAACAACATGAATTTGTCAACATGTTTCAAGACTTGTCTAAAAAATGAGCTCGAAACATGTTGACAAATTCATGTTGTTAAATATAATCGTGAAACATTAAGCCAAGAGTTTGATTTAATTCAATAGAAAAATTCATACATAACAAACATCGAAATTCTCTTCTATTATACATTTTATTGGCTGTAATTTTTATCAAATATATGTTGAAAAACGGGAATAAAAATTGATATGAGCAATGTGAAGTATCGTTAATTTTTATTTATATTTTGATTTATAATATCTATCTACAGACCTACACTGATAATGATCGTGATTGCGCATATTTATCTGAAGATCAAAACAAACAAAAAAACCGAAACTAAAAATTAAGTTCACTAAATTGATCAAAAAATGCTAAAATGATGAAGTACGAAATCTCAACTTATTGCAAATTCTGTTAAATCTTTAATACTTCACATATTAATTTATTACAGGGATAGAAAGATCTACACTCGAACAAATTTTTGTTTATAGCAAACTATATTATTTACCAGACAAATAATTGAAGAAAAGCTTCATCTTCAAGAATAATTCCAAATTGACACCGTCCATTTGAACTCTACCACTTAGATCGCAAAGTCACTTATTCTCCGCAAATCTAACACGTCTACTATGATATCATCCCCTTAGGATGCTGCAGATCAACTGAATGCAGTTTCTAACCACTCTCATCTACCAGGTAATAAAATCAAGGACGCTCTAACATTAATTCAGTTAGTGGGGGTAAAGAACGAAATGCAACCCTAGAAATAGCCTAAAAATTTATAGAGGGTCGATCGACAAAAGAACTTTGGCAAGAATTTAACGTTTGATGATAATTTGCAATGTAGAAAACTATCATCCCTCCACATATATTTATGTTACGCAACATTACCTGAGTGTTTAAGAATGAACTTTATATTGAAATTCCAACTGAAGATTTAAGGTTTGCAGAATTACATTAAGGTTATCTATTGACCAGTGCGATTTGAAGGGTTGGTATTAGTTACAAAATATTCCCTGAGAATTGAAAGGCTATTTCTTAGGTTTCCTGGGGAAAAACGAAAATAATACCGATTTCTAAATTGGGCATTTGGTTAAAGCTTTCATGAAAGAATGAAATTCGAAAAATATGTCTCAGGTGTTTTATGAAAAGCCTCTGAAAAACTTATCATCAAGAATTGATAGTATCGTAATTCTTTACGATCATTACGTACTGCTTTAAGTATCACATTTTGAGTGGGGTATGAAAGATATTTCATTCAATCTTTAATAGTGAAATAGGTAATTATATTCGGATATACCAACATTCAGGAAAATATTCCTCAGCTATAATTTGAAATTTAAATAATATATTACGATTCATTTGGAAACAACTTCGCAATTAAAAATTTTTATGAATGAGAAAGATGCGCTATCGGAGTCTACTCAACTATCCTTGGTATAAAAAATTAAACAATATCGATAAATGTCATATATTTCACGTTGATAAATCCTATCTTTAGGATTGTAGTATCATTCACAAATTCCCACACCTACCAACATTCCGTCACTCAAATTTAACCCCATTTCATTGAAAATTTAAACGACAAACATCACCATCAATACCCCTTTTAGAATTGAAAAGAATAAGGTTAGTATTCGCAAAGGCAGGTTGAAGTCTGACCATTGTCCGTCCCTTGTCCGACGAACAGACAAGTGTTGAATTCCGATTTCATTCTTCTTCCACCGGGCCAGCGAACCATCTAGAGCGTGGGAGAGTTTAACACCACATGTCTTCACATGCTGCTCTCTATATGCCTCCGTTAGGGTCATCTTATCGTATCATCTTTGATTCAATTGTTGAAGGCTAGTAAAAACAACGTAAACGATGAAACGCTAACGTGGGGTCGTCTTTCTTATGAGACAAAAACACCGTTAAAACGATTAATCAATGTCTTTTATATAAAGAAACATTATTTCCAACCTTTATTTCCAAGACGAACAAAAAATTAACGATATATGTCAATTGTCAAAAAATCCATAGAGTGTAGAATTAAAAAATATCAAAACTGCAATCAATTAGAAAATTAATGAGTATAATACATAATAATATCTAATAAAATTTGAGGGTTGAATATTCATGAAAAATAATTGTTTCATTAGTATTTCATCTCCAAAAACATCAAATAAAAAGCGTGTGATAAGTAAAGAAGTGAATGAAACATAGAATACAATAAAAAAATTTCATTTTATAATTCAGTTTCAATTGATGTAAAAAAGAAATAATAGCAAATAGAGTGATGATATACCACATAAAAACAATTCCAATTATTGAAATCAATCAGTTTCCTGAATTGTTCAAATTTCTTCAAATTATCTGATTGCTTCAACACAATGATATATAAATGAGTGATTTTAATTGAGGATAATTTCAACTTTTATCTCTTCAAAATTATTAATTTTCTTGAAACATCAACTGTAAATACTTTATAATGTCATTTCTGATACATTTGAATTTGAAGTCCCCGATTTTAAGATAAAGATATTTAAAACAATAATTGTGGAAACATAGAACAAATGATAAATATTCAGATATTTTACTCTTTAATACAGCTCCTCTAGAAGTTACAGTAGGAAAAAAATATAGTTTGTAGCTCAAACTGACAATTAAAAAAACAATCACTCCATGGAATTTTTTCCAAATTTATATATTATCTAAACTATTCATCTAATAATCAATTCTTGATGAATTTATTTTTAGAACCAAAGTAAACTACGAAGGAATCATATTACCTAGCTCTCAGCATCATCAATGTGACAAAGAATTACTGATTCCCTAATAAATGATTTCAAACCCTACCCTCAAATTTAAACATTTAAAATGAGATTCAGATGTTGTAAAATTACGACTTTTCTTATAAATACTTCAGAATTTTAGAGTAAAACGAATATAGACAAATAAATAAGTAAGAGTAAAGTTTTTAAAAAATAATACACTTGAAAACATTGATAGAATAAACAGAAACTGAAAGGTAAAAATAAATCTAAAAAACTGTCTTCGTGTGAAAGAAACGATTGGTCTCTGTTCACGTAACAACAACGAACAAGCCCAGTAGTTTTAAGGAGAGCATGTAGACAGCTCAGTAAGAAATCATATCAGATCATCTCTTATAGATGAATCACAAAGATGTCCAAATAATGTGGATGGGAACAGTTTGTCCGTAGGATTGCCCAGGCAGATGTGGGAGTTGTGTGGGAATTTCAGCTAACCCTTTCAAATACAAAACAAAGTGTTTGTCCATATTGTCGTGCTTGTCAGAACGATAAGATGAAAAATGATATTCGCACTGACCGTAAGATATTATTGTGCTGCATCTTTTGTTGCCCAGTTGTTATTTGAGGTAATGACATGTAGAAATTTCAAATAATCATATTTTGAAAAGTTTATAGTTTTATTGCAATATTTAATTCAGACGTCGTCATTTTTTGGAAGTTTTTGCAGATTTAGCAAATAAAAAACTTGATATACACTAGTTAAATTCAAGAATTTTCTACTATTTAAATTTTGAATAGAATATATTTTGAAAAGTGTAACCTACTATTGAAAACCCTTGACAAAACTCCTTAAAAATTGTTTTATTTACTCCACATGTGCTTTTTATACACTAAGTGAGCAACAAAAATAGGGGTTATTCATGTTTGCAGTCATAATCCTCAATTTGTATTTTAGTTTCTTAATTTTCAGTTTTATTTCTTGGAATTTAGCCAAATGTTTGGAATTCTAAGATGTATTTTGACAATTCTTAAAGTCACTAAACTTAAAGTCTAGTTATTTGAAGCATTTTTAGTACAATATAATGCGACAAGGAAAGCGATGTAGGTATTTATTTAACTTTTTTTATTACATAGCCTATTTAAAATCGATTTTGTTCCTGAAAATATAGTCTGTATGCGGAAACAAAAAGGTTTAAGTGCTAGAAGTCTGGATATTTTTAAGTCTGGATAATCTAATTAAAGCGTGTGTTTTCATTATTTTTTTTATTTTAATACCCACTCACACTTCTGTGTATAACAGAAAAAAACAGAAAAACTAGAAGTAAATCAAATCCATTAAAAATGTTATAACGTATAATTTTAGTGATATTGTTCCCAAAAAGGAAAAAATAAATATACAATTCAAGTTAAAATCTTCTTCAATAATTATTTCAGGTTTTGACTAACCATGACTCAATAAATTTAGTGTTCCAGCATATCTTGTTTTATTAGAATGTTTCAGAAAAGAATTTATCAACTTAAAAAACCTACAAAATATTATTTAATACTCCTTTTGAGTTTAGTATACCATGATGTTAACAAGACTGAAATGCTGTTGATTATTTTCTCTTCTGACAAATACCGAATCTCTTAAAACAATGCATTCAGAGGATTGTACGAAAATAGCTTGGAAAAGCTGTAAAATATTGCAGTTGCTGTCAAAAATATTAAGTTTTAAACAGAATATGCCTTTTCTACAAACTCTACTGTTAGATGTATGTACTTTATCAAATAATTCCTCAAGTTTCGAATAGCAAGAGAACAAATAAAAGAATACTCCATATCGAGGTTTTTATATATGATAATAAGTGAGATCTGATTATATTATTATCTGTAGAAAACGAACAATAATTTAAACCAAAATTAGAAAATCTGTATGTGGTGTTAGAATGCGAAAAACACAACTGACGAGATCATCTCTGAAGATTTCTCCACAGTGGACGATGTGCAGGTCACACAAACTATTCAGTGCAAGGTGCAAGATGTTATCATTTAGTTTCCCACGTACAATAATTGCATTGTTTTAGAAACGGATTCTGGTAGAGATGAATTGATTGAGGTAGTCCATAGAAATGGTAATCGAGAAATCAGAAACTACGTCATCTTTATCTCATTATGAGATCACGTAATATCAAAGTAAATAAATATGGATATGTATTCTTGGAATATATACTGATGAGAATAATTTTGGTTGTTACAATATCAAATAGGCGAATAGTTCTTCAATTTACTTCATAAATTATTACTTGAGAGCTGTATGTTTCAAATATACCTAATGAAACCCTTAACTAATTTAATATTTGAAATTTTATTCAATAAAATTTCAAGTGTTCTATAAAACGCATGTGTGTCAAGTGTTTTATAGTAGGAAATACTGAATTGTTGTATAAGTCACGTAATTTCTTAATACTTATTGAAATTTTCCCACATATATCAGGGTTATACTGTTATTATACCACAGAATAAATTTTTCCGCTGAAATCTTGGTCTGTATAAGTTCATATGAATTTTTGTTTTTGTATATTTTCCTTGTTCAACTCTGTATTAGGCACAATTTACTTATTTCACTAGTGGAATGATATGTGATAATAGAATGTTTGAAGACTCATTTTTATCTTAAGTTACTTGCATGTCATTATATCCTTCCACTTATTAGATTAAAACAAAAGAGCAGCAAACCACAAAACAGCATTTGTTTGTTTATAGTTTCCTATTTATAGCGAAATCCACCGACATAAAAATATACTGTGTTTATCATATTTGGAAGGATATATTTAGTAGGATCATATTTACCTACTAGAGGCAAATTCACCTCCACATATAATGAATTCAACATAATAATTGCAGGAGTTCATCATTTTAAAATATCAACCAATCAAGGTATCGGTCAAAGTAGGCGAAACAGATGACATTCGACACGCCGCGCCGGTTGACTTTGATCTGAAAAAAACGAAGGAAGTAGCTATGGCGAATTAGTGTATCTTTGATTGAAATCTGAACATTTTATTCAGCTGTATTAAACTGAAATACACAGTTGTTGAATTGTTTCCCATCCAAATCACTTCGATGAAAAAAGGTTTTGCTCCATTGAAGAGATACAAAACGATCAGTTTCTACATCCTTTAAGTCATCCATTGTGTATATAAATGACTTGTTGATGCAATTCGAGTAGCCACTCCTTTTTTATAGATGTGTTATCTAGAAAGGAAACATTTTAAGGGCTAGATCATACGATTTTGATTTGAACTGATAATCGAAAATGTCTAGAGGTGAAATGTTATTCATGTTTCGGTTTTTACATCTGATAAAAGATAATGATCAAAATTGCTCATATAAATGACACAATAATTTTTTCTCAGAATTATTTCCTCTAGAGATTGGATAAGCGTATAACGTTTTAGACATATACTAAATTGAGTGCTCAAAATTTTTTGGTTCAGCTGCTTAACATGAGAATACTTTTCGATCCAAAAGCACAATATACAATATGAAGAATAATTAAGTTTCGAACTGATATAGATCCGTGGAAAGCTGAAATATTACTGTCAAATAGCAAGTTACTTCCAGTATGACATAAAGATATACTCACTAAAACATCACAACATAGTTCGGACCATAAACTTAATTCTTTAAGACCTGTCAGAAACTAATTGTTTAAGTCTTGTGAAAAAAGTAGTTGATTTAAAACTGAGGGGGGAGCAGCATGCTTCACATTAGTGAATAACAATAATAATATCTTTTATTCTCGACAGGTATAATTCCCAATTACAGAAAATGATAACATAATGTTAATTAATAACTGAATGAATAGAATGAAAGAAATAAAACAAAGAGCTCTAATTTTATCTGAAAAAACTGAAAAACTAACAAATAACTGAATAATAGAATTAAATGAAATATTAAAATGAACTCATTCTCAATCAATTCATTTTAGTTAATTTCCTTCGTTCACAAAACTCCTAATAACTTCTATGGAGTAAAAGTGAATGTCACAATTATTAGCAACTCCATTGAATGTAGACTCCAGAAACCAAATTTAGGATTGTATTAGCAAGTTGGCCCTTGGAGTCTCTGGGTGGAATATTTCTGTAATTCGAGAATTTTGACTAGGAACACGAAATTTTAAAGCGCCCAAGAGGGGAGGACAATCAGTACTGTTGTGCAGTAATTTATACAAAAATTTTAGTGATAAAATTTCTCTTCTGTCCTGCAATGAGATTAAACTGAATTGACTCAATAATACGTTATGATTGACTCCTCTCTGTGGATAAACTTTATCCTCCTTCCAAACTAAGAATTTCAAGAACCTTCTCTGAATGGCCTCAAGATGGCGTTGAAGGCAAGTTTAAATAGGATGCCAGATCATGCTGTCATACACCAACTTTCTACGGATTAGGGCATTAAATAGTTCTATGAATGTTGAGGAGTTATTGAAATATTTGCCATTGCGTATAGCAAATCCATATAAGTATTTTCGAGACAGATGAAATAAGTTGGGTGATGTTTGGAATGAAGCAAAGTTCTGCAAGAAGACTATACCAAGATCTCTCATCTTATCAGAACGAGAAAGAAACTGACCACCGACGCTATTATTACAAACAGATTAAAGCATATATATCCCACCAAAAAACTTCGGATATTGAAGTAATGGGTTTCTAACCACAAAATCTATAATATACAGGATACATTTGCTTTTTGCCTAATATCACCAAAAATGAAAACTATTACACCACCTCCCATATTGTCTAGGAAATTATAACTGTCCAAAGACACAATCTTTTGAAATAAGAATGCACAATAAAGAATTTGTCATATTATTTATGATCTTCGGTACAGTACTTTCAATTTTTGAATTCGATCAAAATAATAGAGAAAAAATGTGGGGATGGACGCTGCGGTATAATTTCATTTGGTGATGTATAAGAACAAAACCAAAACTAAAAAAAATTGTTCGATTTTCAGGGATAGCTCAATTTATTTGCCGAAAACTATTAGGTACTAAAAATTTGTTGCAATAACATTTTAGAAAAGCGTTTTATGAATTGACATAAATGACATGTTTTCAGTTTCAAAACGTATACCTTACTATGAAAGAGAAATTTCTGACGTACTAGACATAACAGTTATTGGTGTAAAATTATAATCATTCTGTAGTTCACTGACTTCACTATAGGAAGACTGTGACTCAAATATCCCCGGAGACATTTAACGTAGTTTCTTCATCGTTAAACAACGTTTTCTTTGGGACATCTTTATTGAATTCCGATTTATCTAATTACACATTGCAAATTCGATATAAAAACAAAGTTGAATATCTAAACTAGCAGACCGCCCACAATGCCATTTAAATCGATGCAAACCGTACACGAACATCAATAACAGTGGACATCGTTAAGTTTACCCAGTAAGACTTTCGTTGTGTACAAGATTTTGCATATAAATTGCAACGACGTTGATCAAGATAAGTTGGATGGATATGCCACCGGAAATGCTAATTAGATTTCTTTCTAGCTGAGGTTAGTAACAATATCAACAGAAATTAGATTAAAGTAAGATATTCAAAAATAAAAAGGGTTTTTGATTTGGTCATGAAAAATTTTGAAAACGATGATTTTAAGAGATAAACGTTCTTGTCTGTCTTTCCACAAAGGAATGTTATCCAAGTATTTGAGAAATGTTCCTGTAACATTTTAAATCTAACTTGAAACAATTTAGTTGATGGTAGGCGTAAATATGAAACAATTTATATTTGTTGATTAGACTTTTATCAATAAAAGAATGGGAGTCACTCGAATGAGAGATTGACGAAAATATGAAGAACATTTGTTGAGAATTCGGCAATATTCTCGGCAAAATGGAATGGTTTTTTCCAGAATATCCATGAGAATAGACACCAACTTCAATGATTTTTGAATAATTAAATAATGATAAATTCTAAAAAAAGAAGTCTGGTTCTACAGAGGTAAATCAACAATGTTATGGACTTACCAAAGCATAGCTCGAGCTCTCTCTAGGTTTTCAATTAATAAATGTAATTAGTTACATAATTATTTAGTGTGCTTTAAGTTGAAATATACTTTTACTCAAATATTTCAATGAGAGATTGTTTCATATACATTTTCAAATTCAATGCCAGTTGTCCCCTCAATAATTACATACTGTACTGTTTTTCTGATATGAGTGACATAACAATTTCAGAACCATATTTCTACCAGAAAATCTAAATCTAACTATTGAATGTCTAGGCGATGTACTATAAAGTAATTTATTTTTGCACCCCTACATGGGGAGATTGCTGAACTTGTCACAATGGTGCTCAACTACGTCCTTCTAATTACCCGGGCATAAATACTCTGTCCATTTATGTGTAAAAACTATTTGTCTGAAATTATTCATTTTCAATTGAAAAATGATGTAAATATCTAAAAAGAAAAATGATTTTTAAAAATCACCCAAGAACGAACTGTTCTTAGAATAACTTATCTGAATGTTTAGTGAACTCCAGATATTAGATAGTTGAGGTTTGAGTATCGTTTTCGATGTCTTCAATTGAGTATGACAGTGATCATCCAATTTGTCCCCTTGACGACAGATTACGACGGATGTCTTTCTTTCTCGATTTTAAAGCAGATCTCCTGTGACCTCAAGTCCTAGGAGCGGGTCAATTCTGTAAGAAATCATTCTTCCGGACGGTCATGCTCCGGGGATCCATCTAACACGAGCGTAGATCCGTTGACGTTACACTTGGTCCAGTTATGTTGTGTCACAATGTCGCAAATGGTATGTAATTTCGCTACTGGGTAATTTAATAAACGGCGGAGTAAATTGCTGGTTCACACCAAGTAAATTTCTGTTCCGTCGCTTTTAGTCTTAATTATATACGAGATTTTCCTCAGAATTTAAAATGATATTAATGTCGAGAAAGAAGTATTACTCAAATCTCAACGAAATTATGTTTAATTTCGTTCCAGATTATTTTGTTGAAACAAAGGTGCAACATGTATGGAATTTGTTGGTTTTCATCAGGAATTTTTCCAATTGATGGATTGTAAAAACATCAAATCGTGAAAAATTGACAAAATATCGAATGGTAGTAGATAATTGTAAAAATATGACTAAGAATCCATGAATCTCCTTCTTCTATCTTACACCGAGACGGGTTGTAGTTGCACTAGAATGCTACGTTTGTTCCGCAAATTTTTTACATGAAACATATTTTACTATAAAATTCGATTATATTCTTAAAAGAATAAATATCCAGTAACACTATAATTCGAAGGAAATGATTGTGAAACCCAAACTACTACAGTAAAGTTTTTATTCAATCTACTTATTCATTTAATGCGTGAAAATGACGAAAAACTCATATTACAAAATTAACGACTAAGTTTTCAGAATACAAAGGCAAGAAAATACACAGCATACCTCTATTGAATTTTAATGTTTTCTTTGAAATTAATTTGAAATAATTATTCGAAAATTGTGTCGACATCACTGCATGGTGCAATAAATTGATATTGTGTTCTCAATGCAAATCTCAAAATTGCATTTTCTTATGTCATATTCATATTTTTATGGTTGATCTATTTCTATAAATGAGCAGTAAAGGTGTTGTAGGGATAGAAACTCGTGTTGTAATCCATTCTGATAAGATATGAGGTGCAAATAGAGATAAAGGAATTTCTTTTGGTGACCTAGTTATATTTTCGTAACAACTAGTTTGATTCTTTACATATTATATTACGAGAATATGTAATGCTCAAATATGAGAAATAATTGAAATAGCAAATGAAACATGTTTTGTATAGGTTCACTGAAAATTGAAAAATATGGAAAAATATTATAAATTTCATTTAAGACTCACTAACTAAACTAAACAGGTAATAAAAACTAATCATGTTTAATCTTTAATCTTCCTATCGTGAAAGGTGTTCTATGGTTTTTATTTATGTATTTATTTCCAAATGAAAATATTGTGAGAAAATTTGGTTTACATCATGAAAAACAAAACAATAATGAATTTTATTTAGTGAAGGATATACAAAATTTACATTTTTTGGAAAGTCAATCATTTTGGTTTGACATTTTCAAATCATAATTTTGAACGAAAAATTATTGATTTATTATTCAATGAAATCAAGGTGTAGACTTTGAAAAATCAGTGAATTATATAGAAAATAACCGTTTCATTTTTTGTTCTCAGTTTTAAGGCTGTTTCTATCCCATCTTTAAGGGTAAATTTCGTACGATGTGAGATTAATCAAATTAAGAACGTGTAGAGCAACAATTGTAGAAAGGGTTCAATAAATAATTGAAGTTTAAAAGTTTTCAACTCTCAGAATGTGTTCACGACGCTGACCCTTATGATAAATTTACCACTTGCAATAATCAATTCTGGTCATACCCTCAAACTTCAGAGAGGTCACTAAAACAGAGTGTTGTTAGCTACTTAAAGTTTTACGTGTTGAAATATATAGGGGACAGTGAAAGCAAACTAGATAGGAAAGATCGGTTTAAGAATCTGTTTGAAAAAGTGAAATAATCATTTGAAACATTTAGGATTTGTGATAAAACCAATATATAATAAAGATTAAGGGGTGCTTTCTGTACATTAAGGTAGATTTTGTATCTGAACTCTGTGTATTTTCATTTTCCAAGAGTCGCGAATCATCGAAAAGAAGAAAGTGTTTATACAGACAGGAGAAAGTTATGTCCAACATATATTGCGATTTTGATTTAGTTTTGTTTAGTGTTATTTGAATATTTGCGTATGAAATCTTATCATTTCTTCAAAAACAATTTCAAAATTGCTTAATTTCTTAAAGAACGTTGCAATGGTTTCTTTAAATTAACACTTAGTGTCTTTTGACAAAGTACCCTTAGAGCAATATTTATAATAATTCATAACAAAGTTGTAGAGGGATGGAATTTTTCATATTAAAAAATTTCCCAAGTATCAATTTTAGTTTTGATATTGAGATTATTTCGAAAATCATTCAGATAGAAAAAATATTCTATCTATATAGTCTTGCAGAGCCATTCTTATATGAGCTTTTATTCTTAAAACTGAAAAATAACTGTTAGTATATATTTTAAATATAGAAAGCAAAATCATGCGTATTATATACAAGCCGAAAGTATGCAGATAATATCATTACGAAACATATTCAGAAACTAACGTTAAGATAGGTTGTAGGTACTAATATTTTTAAAAAATATAGTAATCTGGTATAATATATCAATAAAAATTAATAAATTCTGATGAGATTATGATATAACTATACGAATTCTCGAAATAATGAAAAACGTAAATGAATTTGTCGAAAACTATTCTATAAGATTCATAACTGATATAAAGTTGCTAACAAGCTTAATAAAAACTGTAAAAATTTCATCGGACGCAAAATTGATGTGCGCAAGACCACCGAAGGTTAGTATACATTCTTTGATCGGAATTGTATTTATTAAACATGAACAATAGTTATATTTCAGTAGGTACAGCAATATGGCGTTCTTTATATAATGGAGGGACACAGTTGGACATAACTTGCTATTGGATTTCTATACAATTACTTTACAACCTTGAATTCCGGAAGCCAATCAAGGGGTCGTATATCAGAAAGGGTGAATTAATTCGAAAATTGCGACATGGAACTGTCAAAAAGAACGATATACCATATTTGGATCCCAAGATTCTGAAAAAAAGTGCTACTGTGCCTATATATGCCGTTATGTATATATATATATATATATATATATATATATATATATATATATATATATATATATATATATATATATATATATATATATATATATATATATATATATATATATATATATCTTAAAATTGATTTATTGCCTGTTTGAGATATTTTATTTTGAATATTTTTAGCAATAACAGGTTTCTTTTGATATGAAAAAGTTTATTTTTGTTAACGTTTCGTTGTTATATTACAAAAAACTAATAATTATGATAATAATAATTAACTAATAATTAGTTTTGACAAAGTTGTAATATAACAACGAAACGTTAACAAAAATAAACTTTTTCATATCAAAAGAAGCCTGTTATTGCTAAAACATTCAATATATATATATATATATATATATATATATATATATATATATATATATATATATATATATATATATATATATATATGTTTCAGATAGTTATTTTTAAAAGTAACTATTTTCAATGTTAAAAGCTTCATTTCAATTGACGTTTCGTTGTATATCACAACTTTGTCAAAACGTCTTTTCAACATTAAAAATAGACTATTATTGCTAAAAATATTGAATATATATATATATATATATATATATATATATATATATATATATATATATATATATATATATATATATATATATATATATATATACTTTATATCTAAGTAGAATCGATTTTGTATCAAAATCTCAGTTCCTTTCGAACTGCAAGAGCTAGTTTCCCAAGAAATGTCAAAACAAGATATCCGATATTTTAAATTACCTGTAAAATGTGTTCACACATGACAATTTATAGGAAATAAGTAGCTTTTGTAAACGTCAAAGCACAGGTATATTTAACATTGTTAACAGACGTTATAAGAAACCGGTAGTAGCTTTAAGATTACGATCTCTGATTTGAGTTTAGATTCTGATCTGACTGTAGAAAACCTCGTTAATAAATCTGAGTAAAGAAGAATAAAGCTCGTACACAAACCGGTACGCTGGTTCAACCTAGGAATATCCATGTTCAGCGTCTTCGTTTGAACAAATTTATAAGCAAATTGTGGCTTTATGCCTTTATCGGAACAAATGCCCGTATATTTTGCATAAGAGATAATTAGTGTGTGTATTGACCATCAATATCGAAGAGCCATGGCCATGTTGGCCAGATAAGGTCCCTGGAACCGCGATTGTTAGTTCACCCATTTAGATAATTCGTGTTTGGTATAGCCGTGAACTGATGATAGCCAGGTGCTGACAACCTAGTTTCTTGTGCTGAACAATACTTCGTTATGTGTATTGCAAAATATGCATGTTTTATTGTTTCGATTTGTAGATTTCACTTGCATATTTTCATGTCCTATTCAGTTAGTTAAAACCGATTAGAGCTAATGGGCATTTTTATCGGTAGGAGGTATTTAAGTTCACAAACTTCAAGATTATTCCAAAGTGTTCTTCCAATCGCATTGGGGCTCCCTTTATTGAAAGAACCGCCTTCAATTGTGATAAAAATTCAGGTGACAATTAAAAATAGGTGAAATATCTAAGTAAAAATAGGATATTACCTTACTTCTCTTCTCATTTTCAATTAAACAAGGAAATTGTACCTCACTGAAGAAACATTTGATGAACACACACACACACAGTCAAGAGGTTCTTGATTTGATGAAGCTCTTTACTGAAAGTCATCTAGCTTTCAGACATTTACAAAGATACTGAAAATATACCTTCATTCACTTTAAAAATATGACTTCTTGAAGCTGTTGAATGGGCAATATATATCATTCACAAAAAACGTCTATATAGAATATCTATTTTAACAGCTTCAAGATGAAGTATTTTTATATTAATCGACGCAATATATTCATCACTTTGAGGAGGTACATGTAGTCGTCCTCTAAGTGATATTCAATAAAAAACTCCTACAAATAAGGTGTAAAATGATGTCAAAATCGTCGAAATTTTTGACGATAGTGATATTTCTATAAGGTTATCATACAATTAAAGTAGTATTGTTTTTCATTTCAAAGAGAGAAGCTCAACAACCTACAAGCGTTATAAGCACATTCAAAAACTATATCATGTTGTACAGATCAACATCTTTTATGTAAATTAGTTTCGTGGCTCACAATGTGAATAAAGTTGTTGACTCAAAAATAGTTTAGTACAAAATTCCTTCAATATAACATGATTTTAAAATCTAACAAGCTGAAAGCCTATGGAGTCACAAAAAATTTTTTTCTTGTTATTACTGTACTTAAAAGTTAATAATATTTTATAAATTATATTATAATTTATAAATAATATAATATTATTATATTATATTATATATTATATTATAAATATTATGTTATAATATTTTAATTATAAATTAAATGTGAATGAAACAACACAATATGTGAGATTCTATTTAAAAACTATAAAATTAAAAATTAACACACTTGACTTAAGTTTCACTGAATATATTAAAAAACTCTACCTATGTTTCGGGTGGTTAAACAATTGTCAAGAGTATACAATTTTATTGATTCAGTAATATTGTATACTCTTGCTAATGGGTTAACCACCCGAAACATATGTAGAGTTTTTTAATATATTCAGTGAAACTTAAGTCAAATGTGTTAATTTTCAATTTTATAGTTTTTAACATAATGTTTCAACAAGAGATAATCGAAAATTCCGTGTCATTTATTGAAGATTCTATTTAATTTAGTTAAACATAAACTTAACGTAAATTACTAACTGCGAATTACCTGATAATAACGTGTCAAACTGTTGAAATTTACATTGAGACAAGAATATATAATAATTACTAGGAAGAAAATTGATCAAAAAATTTTTAAATTTATAATTTCATAAATATAAGATCGACATGTTATTTTTATCCATCTTTTTCTGCACTGTGAATTCTGTGGACCGAACTGATCTGCAAATATTTAAAGGATGTCTTTGCAATATGTATTCATTCTTGATAATGCCGTAAAAGGCGAAACTAGTCGAATAAAGAATTGTTCAGTTAGTGAATTTTAGACAAGTATATTATTTCTCATTTAAATATGAACTATCACAGAGTTGATTCATCATCCATTGAATTCATTAATTTATATTCTGTTTTGTGGAATTCAAATATGATATAAATTACAGTTATTGTACATCCCATACACTCGAAAATTCGGAGTTTAGTCGAAAACGTAATGTTTCTTTTGTATAACTTATCTTTAGTATTTTTTCCTCAATTTCTTTAGCAATTCGTTATATGCACCACTCCAAGTCAAATCTCATCAATGGCTCTGTCAGGGCCTTATAAATATTTCCCAAATGATTTTCATTCAGGAAACTAGAGATTACTTTGAAAAAACTCATTTATATGAGGAGACTTGCGACTGTTGAAACCCAAATATCCTGTAAAATTATGAATATTTTCATTTAATAGAATTATTCCGAAGATTACTTGAAGTAATCAAATAATCGTTCGTTCATTTCACAGAGTAGGCCATCAATTTTGATATCTGTATTCGAACAACGTCGTTCCAAAAGTCTCTAAACTACTACTTTATGTTACAAGAATATTCAACTTCACGAAATATTGAAATCAAAGGCTAAATTATACGTCTTAACTACCCATTCATCTAACTCATAGCCAGGCTACTCAACACAATACTTAAGAAAATGGAGTTTCAACACTTTGAATGCCCTGAAGTGCTAATCGATCATGTTAATATACTTGTGAGTAAACGTTGTTACATAATCGATTCATCAGGTCAGAAAGTTGAACAACTTTGACCATATACAAAGAAGTTCAGTTTATTACCAGTGACATTTCATTTACAAGTTTTAGAAACTATATGGATGTAAATTGCATATTATGGATAGTAAAAACCATGAAATATGACCAAGTTGTATATTCAGAAACATAAATTCTTCGAGAACATTCAATAGAAACTAGAAGAAGCTGTATGGATTGCAAACATGCAATAATATTTATGATATACGTCTTAGAAGCTGCAAAGAAAAAAGTGTAAAAGAAGTAGACAAAATTGTTAGTAATTTATAGAAAACTATGTGGAATATGTGCCGAAACAGGAAGATTTTTTTAATATTATTCATGAAATATTAAATTCAATTCGTTTCATGTAATGTTAATTGAATATTTACTGATTTCTTAGTGAATTACTGTTCATTATGTTGAATAGAAAACACTTGGCTTAGTTCCACAAAAATTATATAAATTGCTTGATAATTGTTTCACGGTGTTAACCCATTTCCAAAAGCTAAACTAAGAACTCAGTTATATATTGTGCTACATTAAAAATTTATAGCTCATTTCATATTTGAATTTATTTTATAATTACTATCGAGATTTCGATTTGAAAGATATTTTTATGTCAATATTGACTCCTTTCGACTATTTCGTTCACCATTTGATGGCAAAAATATGTTTATATTTGAAGAGACATAAAGAATATAATAATTGACAATAAAATATTCAATTAGCTTCTTGTTGAAGCAATTAGAATTGAAAAATAAAAAACACTTCTACGGAATTGTATCAAATTCAACAGGATTCCGAAAAACGATTTTAAATAGCGGTCTGCTTTCATTTTAAATTGTCCCTGTTTCTGAAAAAAAATTTTTATGTAGGTATAATATAAACACTTTTTTTCCAATGAATTATAATTCTACCTTCAGTTTTCTTTCAATATATCAGTGATTGTGGAAGTAAATAAACATTAAATGAGAATGATAGTTTACAGTGTAAGCAGACATTACTAAGTATTTTGGTTGAAGATACAGTCAAATAAGTAAGACTTATTCTCTCCACGATATTTAGTCACTATCAAGTTTTCGATTTGAAATTTTTTCATCTCAGTGCAGATTTCTTTTATCTCATTCAATATTAAATGGCAACAAATTCTTTGAATTTGGAATAATACGCGAATAATATTTCAAGTAACAATAGAATTTAGAGAATCATCTCTTTTTGAACAAATGAGAGAGCACACTTTAATTATTTGAATAATATTGATAATTTACCGAAGAAATTTGTGCATAATGAAATACAACAAACAAATTAAAAAATTGTTTATTATTTATATTGTTCTTTTTTATATATTTATAGATGTTTACTCTATGTTAAAGAAAATGGAGATAGGTTTATTAAATTCAATAGTAATCAAGAGTATTCAACAAGGAACAGTGATGTGCTACCTATTCCTAAGCATAAAACAGCTAAATTTGAGCACTAATTCTATTATCAGTGTATTAAAATTTTCAACCATTTAGCGTCAAATTTGAAATTAAGCTCATTTGCTTATGAAGAGAGTTAAGTCATTGATGTTAACAAAGGCATACTGTAGTGTGGCAGAGCACTGTGACGATTCGAATACAGGCAATAATGTATGAATCAATTTTTTGTATCATATATTTGTTTATTTTTTTACCACAAATATCCTTCACCATGCGAAATTGTCTCAAATGTTTAATATTTCTGAGGTAATTTTTTTCTTTTCTTTTCAAATAGAGTTGTATATTATTGTGAATATAAATTGAACCAATATTTTTGTTTGAACCAATATTTTGGTCGAGGGCTGAATGGAAGATCAGAGTCAAAACTGAATTCAGTCCTTTTGACAACATTCTTCTTAGTTGTAATTATTGTATCAATTGAGTGAATGTAATTTTACAATGTAAGGAATGTTTCTCAATAAATTTTATTATTATCAAAAACAATAAATTGAAAAGAGAATTTTGTTAAACAGAAAAAGATTCAGAAAAGCCATTTTAAAATGTAGGCGGTTATCACTCAAATTCAAAAATTCAAAAAAAGTTTTATAGAAAAATTGTACCTACTTAGGTATAAGTTAATCTGATGCACCTAATGATCATTCCAATTTGAGTTTTCTTTCAATTTATCAGGACTTCTGGGCCTAGATAAACATGTAATCCGAATTAGAATTTATGGTCAAAGCAGATAATATTATTTCGTTCAATTGAATATACTCTCAAAGAAGTAAGACTCATTCTCTCCGGGTAATCAAGACATCTCCACGATTGTTAAACCATCGAGCCCTGCCTCCTATTTAGGTCGTGGCCTTTCGAGGACCGCGCCACTGGGAAAATTATGGTTCTCTTTTCAAACATGATAAAATACGTGATCTTAATATATAGTCCTCGAAATGTCAGAGGGTCTTCCTGACCAGGCCCACGGCGTGACTTGATATTTACTGCTTGGTCAGTTGTCAGTGTTCGATTTAATAGCTAAGCGTGAAGCTAAACGTAGGCTGCTTCAACCGCAACCTATTCTACGAAGACACTAATTTCACGGATGAATATTTCTGTGCTGACCGTGGGTAGATGCCAAAATTTGTAGTTCGAATTAAATTGACCATTTTCATAATTTTTAGTGGAACGATTGATAAAAAAATATTTCGAAGATTGAACATTAGAAAATTGGGGACGAATTAAATTGAGTATAAAATATATAATTGAGCTCGATTTTTTGAAATTTGCCACTGTTGAGGTAGGTCTCATCATTCAATCTTACTTTGAGGCACGAACCATATTCTAGAAATCCTCCATAATGAATGTATTCTTCATTCAATAATGATAACAATAGTAGTAATAAAAATAATATCAATTTAAGGTTCTCAAGATACAAATATATAGGTAAAACAATAGTATTCTAATTTTAAATATACATTGTTAATTTTGTTGCCCGAACAAAGATGATACATTTTTTCACGAAGAGCTTAGCCAGTGGTGAGTACGAAGAATGTCTATATATATTCTGCAATATTTAAATACATATATACACACCAATCAAAGTATCTTTTTTAATAATTAGAGAAAAAAACTTATCAATACGAAAAGTGGATAACAATATTGTGGAGAAGCGAATAAGAATATCATAAGAATGTGTAACAATATAACTTTTTGTTTTACAACCATTTTAGCTTTTAAATGCTCTTCAGTTGATGAATATCTGTCATTTGTTTTCAACCTGTCCTTCATGACAGATTTGAATTTTTTCGAATAATAACAATTTTTCAATAATAACTGAAAGTGTTAATAGAATGGTTATTTTATTATTCGAATATTAAATATTACTGGCGTTTGCATGGTAAAAATTGTAAATCAAATATTCAAGTGTTTGAATCATCTTATATTTTATTGTTATTTGAACGTTTGTTCGTTCAAATATTTTGATCTCCAATGATTTCAACAAATGTTTCGAGAAATAATACTTTCAAAATAAATGTTTGGATCCATGAATTTTATTTTTCCTAATAGTTTATGCCCGATAGTTCGTAAGCATTAGCCAGTAGATGGCAACAGCAACAACTTCACAAGTAAGTATTTATGTTCTCATATATTAAAAACTGAAATTCAATTGGTTCTGTTCACTAACAGAAATTTATAAGGCCGTTTGAAAATACTGAACAGACAAAATAACTATATGTGAGACTAGAAGGCCGCGTTTCTCAACCCTTTTGCATTTGGTCTCAATTTTCGTAGCAATCTCATCGTGCACCCCTTCTCGTTTCACTAAAATCGCAATTTTCATATGTAATACTTCGTATTCTATTAATAAGCGGTTTATATATCTGTGTTAACATGCAGTTTGTTCTTCATTATGCATTTTCATCTTTTTCTGCAATTTTTTTCAATGTTAATACTTATTTTTATCGATATGCTATTCCACACTTCAGCTTTATCATCCCCCTGGGGGGGCGCTCTACAAGTTGAGAATCGCTCTTATAAGGGAATAATTCTAAAAAAAATCTTTCAATCAGAAGGTAACGTATAAGTAAGTTAAAACTTAAATTTTGTTAAAAATGAATGAAATGATTAAAGTACAATTTTGTTTGATATTTATTATTACAGAAGTAATTTATTTCAAGAATTGATTTTCAGAAAGAGTCATGCAATTGGTAATGATTTAGAAATATACTCGCAAAATTTGTCGAATTATATTAACAAATTATGAATTTTCTAGAGATTTATTTGATAAAATGGGCATCGCTCATTCCATTTTCCGCTTCCTTAGATGAAATCTGATTCTTCTCAAAATTAATTTATAATAACTTAATAAGCATATTTTTATATATATATATATATATATATATATATATATATATATATATATATTACATATTTTCAGGATGTTATTGAGAATTGAATTTGATTGTTATTTGATTATTCCAGGTGTGTAAGAATTGAGGCACATAAAGCTAGAATATGTGACATAAGTGATATAAGCTATTATATTATTATATTAAACCATTATTTTAGCTGTTTATTTCTATCAAAAAGCCAGCTACGTAGAGAGCGGAAATTAGACCTTACCAACCGTCAACGAATTGTCAATCGTAGATCCATCATATCAACTTCCGGTCTATCCGTGTGAAAATCCTTGTCGTGGTCAAATTTACTAGAATCTACCGAAAAAATGTAGGAGCACCAATCTAATCTAATGGAATAAGAACAAAAAAGACAGGTACAGTTCTACTAGGACAATATAATAACAGCAATAACGAAATTCCATGGTCATGACTCTCGGCGATATGCTGATATCTTCCACTATTTTAACGCTCTTTTCATTTACAACCACACAATCACGTGACATCTTGACCACGATACTTCGATTTTTTATCAGCCAGTTGATAGCTCGAAGTGAAAACTGTAATTGTATCTGGTGAAATTAAGTAAAATATTAGCGTCTACGTGACTGACTTGAAAAGGTCGACCATTGTTCCAAAGTCAAAACACAAATAATGTGAGGAATGTTATTGGTTATCTATTCAATGATATTTGAATTGTTAGGTAACGGCAGACGATACAATCGGATAATAAATGATTATCAGGAGGAAAAACATATTTTCACACTGTCTATTTCAACTCTCGATGTTTATAAGGTGGACGTACAAAGGAAAAAAACTTATCACCCACTTCGTTGATTTAAAAATGAATCTATTAGATAAATAAGAAATTAACTTTTCATTAATTGATAATTTTTGGAAGAATAAATTTAATTTTTCAATATCATGATTACCTAAATCATAGAGTGCAAATAATTTGTAATCTCATTGAACAAGTTACAATTTAACATGAAATTTCAAGTCGAATATAATTATATCGACATTTAATTATCTCTTTTATTTCAAATATTTATTATAACTACTTAGTAGTAACTAACTTAGTAGTAATTATAATTTTGGTAATTCGTTTCTTAATTTTCGTCTTTCAACTTCTATTGATTTTTGCAGTTCACAGTGTCTATTTATAGTTTTCTTATAAAGGAATGTAGAACGGAATGTATATAAAAAACGTATATATAAATAAAAATATTACGAAGTATTGTTTAGTTTTTACTGGTTGTAAATATTTTTCTATTATAATTAGACGTTATTAGCACAGAAAACAGACCTATTTCAAAAGAGGTATTATGAAAGATATAAAGAGTACATAAAAAATACAAGTAATAGCACACAATGAAAAGGTGAAAAATAACCAATAATTGAAGTAGGCAATGCCTTTTTTCGTCGTTCTCGATTATATTTGATGTATTAGGCGACATTATCTCTTCATCCAAATTATCCACCAAACAAGAAATGACACAACTTCAGTTTGTAAGTATTATAATCAACAGCTGCTTCAATTTATTAGTACTGGACTTTTTATTGTTATTTTCAAGAAAAGAATAACCTTTTCAAAAGCTAGAGAAGTATGAATCTAAGTGTTCTTCTACATATTCTTATACATCCAGCTTTCATCTAAAATGTTTATCAGTGAAACATATTATGATATTTTATTATCATTTATCTTAGTGATGAAAATAATACAAATCCACGAATTGATATTGACGAAACGATCCACATGATCTAAGAAAGGTCAATTGGACATTTTAATCCGATTTAGAGCTCTTTCAGATAGTCGGTATTTCAAAAGGGCCTGACGGACTTCTCAAAATTAAGGCATAGTTACCAAAAAACACTATATACAGCTATACTTGAAGATAAAAGAAAAGTTTGTACTACTCTTCAAGAGAATTGCGTGAAAGAATGAACAACACATACACCACACACATATATTATCTATGGTCCACTTTATAGTTAAATTTTGTGTATTAGCTTCAATGATTATATTCTCTTCCGTCTTATTGAATGTCTTTAAAAACTCTGAATTATTGTAAACAATGCTTAATTGTTTATAGGTTCTCTTCAGTTAGAGCCGCAGATAAGCTTCATCTGCCAGGTACCAAATTTTTGCGTCTTTTGACTTCTAGTTAAAGTGAATGCTCCGTATTTAACCGACATTTAAGACCATGGGTTCAATTTATCGTATCAGAAGTTTAACTGAATATGAAAAGGCCAGGCTATAGTCATTTATAATTTGTGAAAAGCAACTTGCTCAAAAGCAAATTAAATCATAAAAAAAGGATATATGAGAGAGTATTTGGAACCTAATGACGTTCAAAATTAAAAATTGAATTCTATTTGTTTAATTTTGAACACTGGGTAACCACTCGTATATTATAAAGTATAATAAATACAAACTTATACCGATAAATACTTTTATTTCTCGTGATGTCTGGATATATTTTCAAAAATCATTTCAATCTTTCTGAAGTATAATATTCAATCATTTATTAATATAACTGAATATTATCGAAGGTAAGGTTTTGTTTAGTATTCACTAAATTGTCGGCATTCAGACAATACTCTTCATATACTCAATCACTGAATGAATATCGAAATACAGGTGCTTTTCAAGATGACCAGACGGATTCGTTTCAATTATGTTGTTACGGACTTACTCCCGATACTAATTATCTCGCTCAATACCACCTCATGATGAAGATAACAGTAATAAGCCGTTCGGTAGCTAAACGTTTAGCTAGCGTAAATATAAATATCAATTTCATTTACACCTGTTTCTGTATAATTATGTTTTTAACAGTTAATTATTGGATGTTTGGTATCACGTTTAATATGATTTTGATTCTACTCATTAGATGGAAAATGACTACAATTAGCACACTTGATAATGTATTATTAAATAGGGAAGTTGGATTTCATTTTGCTGAAATCTTTGAGGTTTATCTCCTTTAATTAATAATGAATTCGAAGTCGTATTTTCAGTTGTTTCGAGGAAGTCAAATAGAACATTCAGTATTCACAAAATTTCAAATCCATGTATAATATACATTCGAGTATATCAAAGACAACACTAGAATATTCATTCGAAAAATTCAAAGTAATCTAATGTCATAGCGGGGAGGGCTATATCAGTAAGTTCGATGTGATCCTCCACTATCCTTCAAGATATTCGGTTAGAAAACATTGATATAAAAGCCCCACTAGATTGAAGCAAAGGTAGATGTTTTGTTCTACAAGACTTACTTATCAGTTTTGTCATTTTCATTGAAACCATGACACAACAGGTAAGTGAGGTAACCTCTTCAATCTCCAATAACTTTTTGATGACTCCAAAAATTAAATTGTAGAGTAGGTGTCATCACGATTCTGTCTATAGTAATCAATATAAAATGCATCACAGATAATAGAACTGTTCAATCTTTAAAATCTTCAAATCTTTCTTGAAAAGTTTTATAAATGTTACATATAAACACATATATGAACTGAAAATTGATATTCTTAACATAAACTTGTTAATTTCAAGTTAAGATTTCTGATAAAGCTACAAACACAAGTTGTATAATACATCTTTACTATCTGCTGACATTAGATTACTTTCTAGTATGTTAATTTCTATAAGAAAATTGACAACAAAAACATAAGTGATTAACTTGGTCATTTTCATGTCTATAGTTTTCTTATAGAAAAAATTTTTAACGTCTTATAATGTAGCTCTTTATATTATTGCAGAAAAATCATGAAAGTACTAGTTTTTCACAACGTTTACACATGTATGCACCTCAGCTATTACGTGTGTACCCAAATGGATATCTCCCATAAAATAAGTCGATTATTACGGCCGCTTTTTAATACTTCGAACTCCAGAAACAACTCAACACATCTGCTTATAATTTCTCACAAAGGCAATGATTCCCCACATAATCATACGGTAAATAATTTTGAAATTAGTGTTGAACAATGTTGACCAACGTTCTTCAAATTTGACGATTTAATGGTCAACCTAGTGGCGAGCAAACACTCAGCAACGTGGGCAAAATGTTTGGTCAATAAAATCTCGCCAGGTGCGTAGATATATTTGTATAATATACTGTGAAGAACAGAGGGTCTTCAGTCGACCGAAGAATTGTTGTGACCACTTGACCAACATGAAGCCAGCTCTTCCAGTTCGTTATTGAAGCATTGATGCAAATAAAACACTTTTTAAACACAACATGACTTATTCTATCTATATATGTGAAGAATACAAGTTTATGCAAAAAGGTTACTGCTCCTGTATTTTTATTCTCAATTTTGCTGATTTTTAAAGTTACTCAATTCAAGTCAGAGGGATATATGGTAAAGAGTTTATTGGTTCATTGTATGAGATTATATCAATACTTACATAAGGTTTTAGAATAATACACTTAAATTTTTACATCTATGTTTTTCTTTCTTATAGTTATTAAATTCAGTTAGATAAAGGGGTTATGTGGTATGAGTTTCTTGGCTATTTCTCCAACTATTCCTATCAGATGCTTAATTCCTCAAAAGTGTCTACTTTGATTGGGAGTTTTTCATATGAGAAAACGAGAATATTTTTGAATATAGTTTTGCAAAATTATAAATTAATTTCTATAGTTTATTCCACTCTTAATATTCGATACTTTGCATTCATATTGCTCCTTGGAACAGAATTAGAAAGTTCTTTCGACAGCTTTATATTCTAATCGTTCAAGTGTTTCGAATCTGAAAAAGAATTGTTCAGAAGTTTCAATTCAACTGTTACAAAAATATGAAACACCCTTTACGTAAATATTTTTTTCTTTCAGCATTCTATAAATAAGTCGTTGTTTAGGAAAACACCAGGATGTATATACGATATATTTTCATTTCAGTTTCAGGATTTATTATATCTTATACACACCTACAATCCAGCATGACACATTCACATTAATTTCATTTGTGTAAAATTCAAGCTTAATCTTGAATGAAATTACTGAAGTTACTTACGTCATTCGGACGGATAATTCCCGATAAATGAAAAGTTGCGAAAATAGCATAAGTTTGATTTAAATTTTTTTCACAAAATGAAAGGTGTTTGACGTTTAATGTTATTCAATCAAATGCTCAGTTCAATTCGTTTCTCAGCATTTTGTGAGAAAATAGAAATATATGGAAAATAGAAATAGCCTGGTATGAAATATAGAGGTTTAATGATTTGAACTTTACAGCCAGAAAAAACACATTTTTTGAATTTGTAACAAAATTGTGAGATACATTCATTATTTCGAAGGCTTTCTCAAACTGTCACGATTGTAAAATACTGTCACGATTGTAAAATAGACGCTTGTAAATCTATTAATAAGTTATTTCTATCATTTTTATATTCATCAATCAAGATATTCCTTTTAAATACTGGATAATAAACATGATATATTTTCTTCTTCTACATGATATTCTGAATTTTAAAATGAATTAATTCAGTAAGAAAAAAATCAGCGTTCTTTCAGTATTCAATCGCTTCTTTAAATAAAAAGAATCGATATTTGCTTTAAAAAAAGATTACTTCGTCAAACTTTCGGATTTTCCATTTGATTGAGTAATTTTTGTATTTGAGTAACTGAAATGCAGTCAAAATATTAACGTATTAATTTATGTAATTAACACATTACTTATTAATAAAAATAACCAAAAACCATTGATTTGGAAATATTCATGAACACTTCCGTTTGAAGTAACTACAAATTCTTATTTTATACATTTTAACAATCCATTAAAATTTGAAATTTACGAGTACGTTACAAATGTCAGTTAAATGTACAAGTACAATTGTCCAATTAGACTGACCTGCCTGTTTCTTTCTTCTAAACACCCATTTCCGCAAGAAGGGGCTATTCCCATAAAAACTGACCAGAAAGTGACCATAAAAACCGTGTGAAAAGTAAAGGGTTATTTCGTGTCCCCTTTCTTAACTTCTTGACTTTAGGTCCCGTATACTGGCCTCTGTGCCTGACAAAAAATCTTGGAGGACCAGGTAAGGACGCGTGTGGCAATGTTATATTAAAAGGGGGCTATTAAAAGAAGATTCACTACGTTTTAATTTGTTGAAGACGCTCGTGCCTATGATCGTGTTGTCTATGATCTTATTAGGCCCCTTGCTTGAATTTATTACGGGCACACGACGCAATTTAGTGGTTTCTATTATGAACGACAGGTATTAAATAATCTCGTATGTTGGTGAATCAAGTATTTCATTATACGGAAATGTATTGTCTTGTTGACACTTGAATACAATTGGAATTTCGTCAATATGAAGCACAAAAATTACGTATTGAAGTGAAAAACACCAATAAATATTTCTAAATTTTCACAAATTTGAAAGCACGAAACTGCATTCAATTCAAACAATTCTATAGGTATGAAACATATTGAGAATGAGAAAAAAGTACACCTAAGATGAAAATTATTGATATTCTTCATTATATTTCAAATGTGTGGGAGACTGACATGATAAAGTTTATTTTGTTTCTAAATTCTATTATTTAGAAACAAAAACATTTTTCCTAACATTATATCGAAATATTTGGATCTTCATTCCGAATAAACTTCCATTGAATCACAATAATTCGATAAATATTTCGATATCGTATCTAATCCACATTTCACAAAATTGACCCTTTTATTAATTGAAAATAGTTTTTATCCGTAATTTTCAGTTTTTGGTTTTATTATTAGAACTGGTAATCCGCAGTATCGGCAAAAGGAAAAATTGTTTCGTATTTGATTTTCCTTGTGCCCTGTTTAGTCCATTGAAGACCGCAAGTAAGTTCTTTCTAGGAAAAATGGAAACGGTCACGATATGGAATATCGGCAATGTTTTCCCTGATTTTCCTCTATCAAACTATAAATACATGCTTATAGGTCATCATGTTTTGATAATATTTACAGGAAAAACTAAGCTTGAAGATTACACTTCAAAAATAGATGAACTGAATATCCGAATATAAAAATTATAACTAATATAAAACTAAAAATTGATAATTTCATTGATAGTTACACTTGACATGTAATTGAAAGAAAACGATGCACATGTAACTAAGTACAAAAGATTTAACAGTGAAGACTAGCAATCAGTTTATGTTATCCCAAAAACCATCATGCAAATGGGGTTTAATTAATGAAATAAAAGAAATATAATAAATTAGTTAGAACCGGCTCCTCCGCCAAATTAGCAAAAAATTACTCGATGAAAAAAAAAGTTCGATGAGACAAATGATGAATGAAAAATCAAATAAAACCATCGAATCATCAAATTGAAATTGAAAAAATAACAATGATTGCCTTAGAAACTGACGTGAATTTTAATGAGAAATTATCAAAATTATTGGATTGGAAATTCTGCGAATAATTTTCATTCACTTTTGAATATGAGAAGATATAAGAATCTGCAAGGTGAGCATATTCATAGTATTATCTAATTTCATTGTATCTTTTTTTTAATGAGAACTAATTAACATTTTGAAATTAAAATAGTAACAAAAACTCTGTTTTCTAGATTCAATAAATTTCAGCAAACAATCACCTCACAATTGTTTGATAAAAATGTGTGAATCTATAAATAGTAATTCCGTTTCAATTTTGAAATGAATTTACATCAGTTAGGCCTTTAAACATTCATGCTTAACATCAAAGTCATCCCATATTTATTTAAAATGAATAATTTCCAAATACAATAGAGTAATCAACATCAACAAAATACATTCAGCATTTTCATGTGAAATAATTTTCGAATGTTACGAATGGAAAGTAATAACAACCGCCCAAAATTATCTAATTGATAATGATTCGAAATTTAAGGTCTGTGTTGTTACACTTGGATAATAGCGAAATATATTTTGAAATTACACATTAACGTCATTAGACAATCGACAAAACAAAAAAATCTTTTCCTTAACTTATCATAATCCATCCGGAAGTCCAATTGGTTACTAAGATATGATATGTTTATATGAAGAATTATTAATTGAGCATTCTGCTCTACCGCCCACGGTTAAAGATAAAAAACCCAATCAAATCATTAGTCAATTAAAATAATCACTTTTCAGAATATCTGCAAAGATTTCAGTCCGGTCTAATCTACAGATTTGAAGGGGGCACTAAGACTTATTATTTTTGAAGCATTTAAGATATAAACTGGATGAAAAGCTTCCCACTTCAATTATTTTTCGATTAATTATCCAAATTAATTGAATACTTTACCTACTTTTCATTTTGAAGTTTGGGTATTGTTTAGGTAACATATATTTTATGTCTTTCAGTTATCTTTTATGTTAAAGTTATAATTGGCTTTTTTGCGTTACCTGAAGTAGAAGATAAAAAAGTTTATCAAATTGTCAATTAAAATAATCTGGAATCATATCTGCAGAAATTTTGTTTCGTCCTAGTTCACGGAATTAGAGGATCACTTTTATTTTTTAACAAATTCTTCTGAAAGTTTCAATAAATAATGATTTCGAGAACTTCAACTTTATCAAAATGGAATAATAATTTTTAAAAATGGAATATTTTGTGTCATGTCTGTTTAATCGGCTAACTAAGGCTGGTATAAGTTTTGTATTTCAAAACAATGACTTAGTGGGGTTTAATTTGATTATCTTTCAAAATTGAACTCGTCTAGGAAAACATGTTGTAAAAGATTTGATTTTGCAGGTGTATTATCTAACAAAAATAACCGAAGGTCATATTACGGTATAAATAGTTAAATGATTGTCAGGTGTTACATGATAGATGATAAAACGGCATAATTACAATTTAGCCTGTTTTGGAAAAACACAGAAATCACAGACAAAAATTGAACATTTCACTAACACCAAACGACCGTCGCGTTTTCAAATTTTCAACATCTTGAAATGAAAACTTCAAATTGTAATAACTATAAGTAATGAGGAAAATCGTCTGGGAAAACGTTCTTATAACTCGATCTGCATCTCCGAAATTACTGAAACGTACTGAATGAAGACAGCTCGAGAAAAATCGCGCGCAAGCGAATTCACAAAAATCATTATTAAAACTTTTCTTTATTAGCAGCAGACAATGCACCCTCCCCCGAACTAATTAAAACCATGAATCAAAAAAGACGCGCGCAATTCAAAATGTGGAAAAATAAAATCATGATTCTCACCTTGTGCTATCCGCACGGCTGGCATCTTAATTCTCATCTTGACCAGGATGAAATTTCTCGTAATTCAAGATAAGTCCATGGTAAATTTATCACTGACACTGAATCACTTTAAAACACTTTGAAAATAGTTGGAAAGTCACCTGCGAATAGTAAGTTTAAGTCTCTGAGTTAATGTGAGCAGTTTTTCGCAACTGTCATTTTCCTGAATTTTCCGAAAGCGAATACGTAGGTACGCATGGGTGACCAGATATGTGGACCACTAGATGCTGAGTGGCCAATGGTCCGAACGCGTGTGTCTGGAGCGGACAAATTTACTAGAGAAGTCCGTGTATACACTCGACTCGCTTCGGGACTCGTCGTCTAACATCGAGGGGGCCACTCACTAGCCTTTGGCCGTGTTCACCCTGTTTGGGAGGGATGAAACTGCGCATATATGGTTCTCTATGGTTTGCCCGGAGTGGGGAAAGTCCGATGTCCTCTACGAATGTTAAACTCCGGTGAGTTCCGGTGTTTTCTTTCTCTAGGTTGCGAAGTTTTCAACCGGGGTTATTGATAATATCAGTAAACTGAATTTGTTCGGAAAATTTTTACTCCTTAAGAAGTCTGGTATATTGATGTGTTATTTGGAAGATAGAGAAACAATAATGATTTTATTTTCAATGAAGACGAGAAATATTGAAAATCATCGAAAGAATATAAATATAAAATACATTTCACTGAAAAAATGACCTTAACGATATTTCCATATATATTTGTGTATGTATGTATTATATGAATTTAAATTATATCACATAATTGTTGCAAATATGACTATTTTGGATTTCTTTCTGGTAGGTGTATCATAATATTTTCTGATTCGAACTAGAAACTGGAACAAATATTTCAATTCTGTTGAAAACGTTCAATTGTGTAGGGAAAGCTAAACTAATATCTTTTAATTCTTTAAAAATTGATCAATCTGAAGGAACGAATGATGAGAAGTGAATATTTTCAGCTGTCTTTCAAGGAAAATAATTCAACTACAAACAAAATTGATTCTTCAAATTGACTGAGTTTAATAGTTTCTCTGAAACTTGTTTTCAGTATAAACTCCTTCGTTATGAATCCGAAATAAAAATAAACTTTTCACTTTATGTAGCGTAATATTGGAAACTTTACTCGTATATACCACACATATTACATCATAATATTCACGAAATACTCTCTATCCATGTAAATTTCGTTAGATATATTTTTCTTGTCCAAGTTCATCGTTGTGAATTAATGATAAATTGATAATCTTAATAATTCCCAGTGAACTTTTGCTCTATTTTCATCGCCCTTTCCTGAATGAAATTTTTCGGTGAGACATTTTTTGTATTTCACAAAAAATAATTTTTTTCCACAGAGTTTTAAAACTCACCCTTCATTCACAAATATAATTCAGTCATAAATACTTGTATTTTGAAAGTTGATCTATGAATGGTCTTTATTTTTGAACCATTTCGAAAGATTCGGAAAAATTGAGAGATGTAAAAATATTTGTTTATCAACGCATGATATTCTGTTAAAATTTTGATTTCAACAAATTTGAAAATTTTTTTTCTGTTACAAATGATTGAATCATCTGAAGATCCAACTCCTTGGAGATAGATATATAATTAGAAGAAACGTCAGCGTAATTATCGATAAAATATAAATAACATTATTATTAGAAATCAAAATCTTTCACAGATCTGGAAATAAGAAAGTTTATAGAATAAATATATTTTGTAGAAAATGTCATAATAATTTGTTATGACAGAAACAAATCACATGACCTAAAGAAAACAACTTATTTATATTATATATAATATTATATATTTTTTCGATAATTTTTCAAAATTCACTTTGTACTGTCACTTAATAGGTGACCTAATGAAAACAACTTATTTATATTATATAATATTATATATTTCTTCTATAATTTTTTAAAATTCACTTTGTACTGTCACTTTAGTACTATCAATGAATAGAAACGACATTTTTCAACGTTTAGACAAAACTATAATTTGTTACGAAATGATGACAACAAAGAAAGTTCCCATTTTAACTATTTTTTATGCTAGTGTCTTGAATATCAATTTGTAGTTATTTTCAGTTGGGTTTGAAATTTTCACGAAACTGGCAATCAGAGACAAAAATACTTAATTGAGTTAAAGTTTTCCAAACTTCTGATAGTATTTATGTTCATATATTTATAACTTTTGAGCACCAAGAGGACCATAAACGTCATTTCGATAGTTTTTTCTTGTGATTTCATAATTATTTCGCTTTTCTCCACTGTTTTCCTCCACATATGAAAATATTGAAGTATTAGAACTCAAGATGTGAGAAAAAATTTAGATCAAATCACCGTGAGTCATCATTACATTGGAGAAATAAAATTTATTTCAAAAAGTACATAGAAAAATAGTAATGCAACGGTTTACAGTTAAAAGTTTACAGCCTTTCAAAAATTTAGGTGACACGGGTTCATCCAACCTTCGTTTCCCTCCATAATCAACGCGTTTTTATAGATTCGAAACGACTTTATTAAAGATAAGATTCGGCCACTCTGTAAACAAAAGTCTTGGGCAAGGAACGAGGTGAGTTTGAACTGAAACAAAATAGGTACAGATCAAACATTTATCACCAACGTGCCGTAATTAGTTCAAACATGGCCTGACTGATATAATAAACTGGACAAACAAGATAAGCTGGGAAAACACTGATAAGCTAAATTAACAGTAAAGATACGGCCCTGGACGTTATCAAGATTACTGGTCAAAAAGGCGACTCGGTAAACATTGTGTAGCAATCTAATGCTAGGAATTAAGTTAGATAAATATGCGATATGTCAAATTTGATCAAGGTTAGGTGTGCAATAGTCTGCTTATCCCTTTTCCGTATTGTATTCATAAAATTTCGAATCTGGAATGTAGAAATGTTTTACTTTTGATGTAACTCTGGGTTTATTTTCCGATAATGGAATGATACCTTGGAATCTAGATGCACTCTAGTGTTTGCTGGAAATTGCTACATTACCAGTTATTTAGAACCTTACGTGATAGTAAACATCGTTGTTTTATTATGGATATGTTACAGCGATTAATTCATTTATTACCAAGGTGTTAAACGCTCATTCTTCTTGAATATGTGTAATTTTTTTATATTTTTCGACCCTTTGACGGGTCGAAATTGACGGTTTATTTTTTTAATTTTTTTTTTTTTTACATACAAGGGCTCACTCAACAGGGAGAGTAAAACTGTCCGAAAATAGAGGAGCACATATTACAAATGTTAAGTATCTATAAACTAAAGTGTATAATTTTATATAATAAATCTTCTCATCTACAAAATACCTAATTCTACTGAAAAAGATTAGAGAAATGCATCATGAAAGGATAACTCTATAAAAACTAATAATTATTCTATTATCGACCTTTAAATAATCTCTTTTTTAAATGTCTCTTAAAAGTTATAAAATAGGGGGAGACAATATCCAAGTTAGTCTCTATACTGATCAGGTTTAGCCTTTTAAAAGATCTATGGATGGGTGAATTCAACAAATATTTTGTTTTGATCTGCCCTACAACCAGTATTGCACGATTTCTAACTACGCATGGAGAAAAATTTTTAGTTTAAATTTATGGATTTTATGAAGAATAATTTTCTTCAAATATTTTTTATCTCAAAAACCTTGTAATAACATTAAAAATTAAATGTATTCTTGTATTTTTCAAACACAACACGCATAAACTAAACGTTATCATAAGTATGCTTGCTTTGGTCATTTTAATACTTACAACGTTACCCTTTTCTCATCTGACACCCCGCTTTGGTTCTCATTTAATATCTATTCTTATTTTTATTTTTCCTCTGGAATTGTGTTCTGTCTTGACCAGCGTTTAAGTTGGTCTGGAGTTTTGAGGAAATACACCAAAATAAGAAGGCGGGTGTTCTAACGGTAGTAGAATCTTCGAGTTGTAAGTTGAGATTTTTACTGAATGCACGAAGATATGGACACGTGTTATAAATTCTTTTGTACACAGGATCTAAGTTTCTCCAAGTGCAATCTCTTTCAGACAATTTTTCAGCAAATTATATAACTTAGTTTCCGGTTGTGATTTTCTAAAAGAACGTAGTCAAAAAATAATAATGGTGCTTTAGTAGTACCAGAAGTGTTACAAACAGACGCAAAATTAAAATATACGTTTTATATCTATATAACATTCGTGTATTTTAGATCAATATGTAATTTTTCATACAACAAATAATTCTATTGTGGATAATTTCAGTGAAATATTTTTAGTTTTCATACATACATATATCTTTCTGATTTTTTTTTAATCAATATCCTGCTTTTCAATGTATTTATATACATGTCTTGACGACTTTTATACACGTCTGTCAAGCAGGCGTATTTGGTTCCAGGTTACAACATTATTCCTTTATACATATATATATATATATATATATATATATATATATATATATATATATATATATTCATTCAATGATTTTGCTTCTAAATCAACATTGAGTTGGTTTAGATTTAGTTGTTAATTGCATTGAAAACTTTTGTTCTATAGTGGAATAAAGAAAAGATGAATTTTTCGATTTTTATATTACCTATTTTATTTTTATTCCATTCGTAATTTACTGTATACATAGAAACGTACTGCTGTCTTTGTCGTTCTTTTTTGAGATGTATTTTATCTTATTATAAGTAGTAGTATAAAATTAATATAAAAATATTAACATTTCAATTCTTTCTTCTTTTTCCACTGTAGCACTGAAATTTTCATAGTTTTAGAAGAGGAGATTGCTATACAAGCAATAGTTTTGTGTTGAGAGACAGTTCATTTTCATTTCCATATTTTTGTGTGTACATAACAATTATCTCATCTGAATTAGATTAACAGTTAACGTATTTTCAACGAAATATAAAACTCTGAGCATTGAATTTTGTCTCACAAAATTCTTATGGTCAAAAATAAACGCCCTAATGAAACATAAATGACGTATATTTTACACGAGTAGTGAAATTCTCAAAAAATGGTTAGTGACCTTTTACTTAAATTAAGTTGCACCTGAAAAAATTGAGAATCTGGAGAGAAAAATAACTTCAACAAGGTCTGAAACATTATACTAACAATCATATTCAATTATTGAATCTCAAAATTGATGGCAATTATTAATAGAATCGTTCTATAAAAGCTATAAAACTTTGACCATAAAAAGGAAAACATGATGAATCTAAATGACGATATTCCTGAGGTAAATTGAAATTCATAAAGGCGGGTAAAAACTGTTTGAAATAATTAATTAACTTCCCTTGCACTGACTCTCAATTGAGAGCGCCTCGACGCCGTAGATATTCTCAATATTCGCGAGGGGGCGCCACCGGTCGGCATCGCGACGAGGAAGACGCTTATTCACTGAATGAGGAATTACGTAAAAAAGGGAAATATGTTTTGTAACCAGATGTTTATTTTCGGTTGGAAGAAAGGCATCGAAAAGAAATATCTTGAACTAATATTAAATTAAATGTGTTCGAACTTGTTGTAGTTTTTGGGTGTCTAGTATTTGTTTGAAAGTTTAATTAGGAAAATCAAATTAAACGTTAGTCAATTTGGGGGGGGGGGTCAATTATCTGGAGAAATTTTACTGTTAATAATAATAATAATAATAAGTTCTTTATTCTCAACAAGTATAAAACCCAATTACAGAAAATAATAACAATGTTGAATACATAACTAAATAATTTAAAAAGATTTAACAAAAAGCTGAATCCATTCTAAAATAGTAATTTATAACTACATTATAGCATTCAATCAAATATTACAAAGAACTCAATCTAAATCAATTCATTTTAGTCAATTTTCTTTGTTCACATAACTCCTGATAATAAATTCTATGGAGTCAGTTATATGGAGTCAGTCTATGGATCTGTTAACATATTTATTTCCTGTGAAAATTCTGACAAATGTTTGTACAATATTTATTTATACATAGTTGCAAATTTCAGTTTTCTTTGAACTGATGCATAATTGAATTTCATGAATTACTATGGACTCAAACGTCAATCATAATTCCGTTAATCCACCAAGCTCTTGTGCTTCTTGAATATCAACAACATAACATAATATAACATTATAAAAAAGGTCAAGTTGTACAAAATTACAATTGACTATTGTAGTTTAAAATTCTCAGTGATTTATAACATTCAATTATTCATTAGTTTTGACAAAGTTGCCATTTGCAACGTAACGATTCATTGCTGGAAAAGATGGAAAGGAAACTATACAATATAAATATATATATATATATATATATATATATATATATATATATATATATATATATATATATATATATATATATATATATTTATATATTGTATTAAAGTATAAGTAAAGTAATTATTATTCGCGCTAACCTCACACGTACCATACATATACATGAAGAAATGTATTTTTATAGCAAAAATTCAGAATCGAAATTACACCACAAAAGTTTTCCGACCTCGACTGGGATACGAAACTACATATTAGTCCTCATAAATAAAAATGTTACTTTCAAAACATTTTAAATAAGACCTTCTTAAACAACAAGTTTTAATAGACATAATGTGTTAAATTAAATTAAACTATTGGCTTAATGTTTCACGATTATATTAAACAACATGAATAAGTCGACATGTTTCGAGTGTGAGCCCATTTTCAAGACTGACTAATGTCTACTGACTGTGTATGTCAACTAATTCATGTTGTTAAATATAATCGTGAAACCTTAAGAAAAGAGTTTAATTTAATTTAATATTTAATTATGTTCCACCAAGAGTTAAGTGAGAATTCAATCTCCGACATTATATGTTACTGTAATGTTGCTGTGTTGCTTGTAATGACATTTGTTTCTAGAGTGTTTCACCCTTTTACCTTCTGTGCTTGTTCGGTGACATTTATCTGTGCTCCGGCAATTCTAATTTATCGGTTTTATTGTTTGGTTGAGTTGTCGAAAATTTTATATTTTTATATTTTATTATTATTAACATCCAGTTTCTGTGTAATATCACATATTTTTCAAGTACACATACTTCTGCTTAATAATGATATATTTTCATTTGAATTATTGGTTTGCCATAATATTCCACAAATAATGCTTGTTGACTTAAAAAATAATTTAGGACAGAAATCCTCAATTGAAAATATGTTTTTTTCTTATTATTACTTTATATCCCACAATTATTAGTTTGTAATGAATGTTTACAATATGTGCTCCTCTTTTATTGTCAGTTTCAATCTGTTGAGTGAGTAGAATGTGAAAATGAAAAAAAATTAATAAAGAAATAAAATGTTTATGATACTTCATAATACGCATATAAATGAGCCAATACAGAGGTGGGGGTGCAATGAAGGAGTAGCTACAAAGAAATAAAGTTTTTTCAAATTTGGTAATAAATATGTATCTTTAATTGTATCAGGTGCTGAAAACGGCGCTAATAGATAACATTTCAGGTTTGTCCAGCTGTCAAATGCAGAGCTGGGAGAGAAAACAAACAACCCATATTTTCTTTTTGCCGTTTAGCACATGATATGAGTCAACCTTCGATTTAAAAAAAAAATTCAAACAAGATATTGTATCGGAAAACAAGGTTGAGTATTATTCTATTATTCAATCCAAATAGGACATATTTAGGACCAAATATAAATCTGTAAAACTTGAACAAGGGTTTTTTATTTGATTTATAGGGGTTATTTCTGGTTTCAGTTCAAATTTTTCTCCCTATCAAGTTACGAATAGTTGCTTGACAATTATTTCTCGTGGTTACCCGATTTTTAAAAATTAAACAATTCAATCTTGAATGTTAAACTTTTGAAAATTAGATAACAGCTCGAAACAGTTGTAAACCAATTTACATGATTCTGTGAAATTCAGACAAGAGATTTTTACTCAATTCTCAGGGGAGTATTTATGGGGTCAGTTCAATTTTTTCGCTCTATTAAATTGAAAGAAGCAATTTTTTTGCGGGGGGTTACAATATTTGAAAAATTGAAAATTTAAAATTAAAGGAAAAATTAAGCCAATAGATTTTCTATCCAATTCATTGGACATAGTTATTTCTTCTTTTAGTCAACCATTTTATACGAAACACGAGTTTTGATGTCGAGAATTTAATGTAATATATGTAGAAGTAAGATACGACACTTGACTTGATTAGGTGTTATGTTCTCATAAGTATTGCAAAATACGACTGAGAAGAGGATTTGGCCCCGGAGTGTGACCCCTGACCTGATTTCTATTTGCAAGCCAGTCCCGTTTTGCCCGAGGCTTCAGCACCAGTTTGGGTCCCAACAAGCTTCAGATATCTGTGCCAGATACACACTTTTCTTGAGTTAGAATAATGGTGATTTCGGTATTGTTTTTATGGATTATCTCATGAGCACAATCTTCGAGTGCTGGGTACGGGTATTAAGTAATCATACCAGAGTCAAATTTGCATGTATACAAAGAGAGGAAATCGTTTAACTGGAAGAAAGTGCATTTATTATCGAACTGGACGATTTTCTGTAGCTAAATTGATAAGAGAAAAGCAACTAAGATTATAATGAGGTTAATCGAAAAATATCTTCCAGTGTGATTAAGTAATTATAAGCATAACTATTATATCATCAATATCTATTGAATGCTTAGAAAAATGCTTGTAATTCTGAAAAAAATACCTAAAATCCACCGAATTCCGACTACAATAAATTTTTCTTTTGATATCATATAATATATATTGTTTTTTTTTTCATCTTTAAATTTGTTCTTTATTCCTTTGTATTTCCTATTCATCTTCATTTGTTCCATATGATGAAAGTCACCAAGCTCGTTAATGTGCCAACTGCTGATTTTTTTCAGGGTCATTATTATTATAACGAATATTTCCCATTAGGAGAGCGTTTGGATTCAGAGTTTAGATTGAACTTGAATATGCAACTTTTAGGGCTTCTGCTTCAGATTTTTCCTTCTAAAAACGCTTCATCCTCTCTAAATGCCCTTTCTTCCGTTCATCTGTCCATTTTATTCCAGCTAGCGTGTCGATTTTTGCCCAAACACTCTGTGCCATCTTCGAGATTCTTCAAATTGATCTGCTTTAGATCTTTTTGGACCTCGTTTTAGCCACTCTGTGTCGCATTTACTCTTTCTTATAATATCGAGTATTTTCTTCGGTATTCTGGAGTGTTTCATCATGTAGACATTTCCTAGAGCATATAACTTTGCTCGTCTTTTCTGATTTCTTTCGTTCTTGTTTTCTATTTCTCTAACTTTTGAATGACCATGAGTAACCATTGTTTCAGATTCGTAGATTGCTTCTGGAAGGTTCACTTTGTTATAATGTCTTAATTTTGCGCTTTTCGAATGCACTTTCATTGTTGAACTAGATACACTTATGTTATGCCCTTGCAACTTGGTAATTTTTTGTACGTTATTGATTCTGTTTGAACCTGAGGACTGTATAAAATTGGCTCACTGGTAGAATTTCACATTTCATAAATATATATTATTATTTTTTTTAAATTAATGTTGAATCTTGAATCGTTTCAAATATATTCCTATGTTGAACTTTTTCAGGATTACTGGTTGACAATATTCCCTTTTGGTGATTTTTTGGAAAACAAAATTGTCAATTGATCTTTTTAAAATTTTTATATTTTCTGTTTTTCCGTAGATTGAAATCTCAGTGTCTCAGTGAAAAAGACTACATTAGTTAGTCGAAACGTTTGAAATAAATTAAATCTTGTTATATGGAGATTAGCAACCATTTTAAACCAATAATCGCAAGTTCAACACTTGTATATATATATATATATATATATATATATATATATAGAGAGAGAGAGAGAGAGAGAGAGAGACAAGGGGAGAGACATTGATAAAGATTTCATTTTCAATTATCAAAATCTCACTCGATGGTCACCAGAGGACTAAGAATAATATCTACCACTGAAATATAATAGAATCACATCGAATATTTATTTCTACAATAACGGACTTCCGACATCCAGACATAGAATCTCTTCATTAACAGTAATCGTTCTACCTCAATTTTAAACTGACAAAATTATTTGCATGCAGTGAAATTCATTAGATATTTTATTTACT
This sequence comes from Henosepilachna vigintioctopunctata, assembly GCA_030704895.1. Classification (NCBI taxonomy): domain Eukaryota; kingdom Metazoa; phylum Arthropoda; class Insecta; order Coleoptera; family Coccinellidae; genus Henosepilachna; species Henosepilachna vigintioctopunctata. Next base: position 2,582,709 of record JARQZJ010000002.1, on the reverse strand, counting down.
GAATACGTTAGTGAAACATAATTAGCCAGAGTCATTAACACAATCAGCATAAAATAGAATATAACTACATGGATTTTTAGATGCACTAATCACAATTAACAGTAAAGCATGATTTTCTTTGATCGAGAATAGAATTAATTTTTCTGTTATGAAATAGATACGGAGGGTACCTTGAAACAAATTTTCTCGAAATACATTATTAGTGAACAAGTCAATAATTTTTATATTTCAAGAAATTCAATACTTGAATTTTTAATGACTGAGATTGAATTCTCGCTTAAATCTTGGTGAAACATAATTAAATATTAAATTAAATTATACACTTGGCTTAATGTTGAATTTTTATCTGGAGATAATTTTAGGATTTTTCATTCTTGAAAAGCGCAGATCAAAATTTTTCTTTTATTATTTCAATATTTCAAGTTTTCAAAGTTAAAAATAGAGTAGAGATTGAGATGTATGTATGTGTATATTCAATATTTAAAAATTTTAAATATACATATGTAGTTTTTTTGTAATACCAGTATATTGTTTTTGTAAAGGAACTCTCAAGCAATTATAAAAAATGTATTTTCTCGAAATTTTTAGTTAATTCAGTGGGAAATTCTTCAACAAATGAGTTTTATGATTAACAACTGAACAACCAGTGTTAGTTGTAAAGACTGGTCAGCAAAACTTTGACTTTCGGTGTTAATTAAGGTCGAAATGTAATGTCTTAACCATTTTAATGTTATTATTCTAAAAATTTTGAGCATTGAGAGGTTTTTTTGCAATGGACAATTGGCTCTAATCACCTATAGTAGATTACCTACCTTACCTTGATTAACCTAATCTAAATACCTTAATCAAACCTTTTGGTATGATTTTATAAATGGCCAAGAATTTTCCGATAATATTAGTGGACCTGATGATTTTAGCCACGTGTGCTTCTTACATCTGCTACTCTAATACAAAAAAGAACACAATACTCAGTTTTAAAGAAGAAATATTTCACTGATATAGAGACTGATGGAAACTTCTGAAGAATCGTTTGAATAATTTGGAAACTTGTAATTTTCAATTTGATAATTCATTGTGATAATTCACCTATACACAGAATATCCAAAAAAAGCATCTTTCGAGAAAAATCCATGGAGTCCTATGTTAAAATTAGGTAATGTGATAATTGTTGATAAAGAAAGAAGAAGGATATAACTTTTTACCCTACTACATTTGGCTAATATGAATTGAATTTTCTTAATTGGCGAAAAATAGTCGAATAACCGAAGACAGAAAGAGTTATAATTTTGAAATAATGAAAAATTCAAAAATTAACCCTTCCTTTAATTCAAACTATCTTTAGGTTAGTAATGTAATAGACTAGTTATTCAATTTTAAAAAACTTGTTGAACCTATATTTATATAGCAAACGTCATTTTCATTTGAGGCCAGCCCACTCCAAACAATTTTGAAAAAATCGAAATTTTTTTAAATTGCTACTATATACTCGTAGAAATAATATAGAATTAGTCCCGAAGGTCAGCAAGACCGAGAAGCAGGTATAAAAGATTAGGGGCGCTGCAGTAAATCCGGCCGCTCGAACACTTTCGGTTGCGGCAGCTGCTGCATGCCTTCGGGTCGTCTTATTGTTTTGTTCTTTGTTTTATTGTTATTGTCTTGTTATTTTGTTGAACTGCTTTGAGAAAGAATGATTTTTACAAGACCATTCTGGAATGGATATGAGTAAAATTCACTTTTTTTACGATTTTTCACGAATAAAAACTTTGAACTGATTTTTCTCCGAATCATGTTTTTCGCATGAATTACACTCTCATTTCAAAACTATTACACTTATCGGTATGAACCGAACGGTATTTTACTCTTTAGATGTCTGGCTATGACCTCAAGCAGAACAAGAAATATTCATTATTATTTAAAAAAGTTATAAACAATTAAATGTGAAAAAAAGGGTAAAAAAAATTTAAAAGTCCGTCATTTTGTTTTTTTCATTGAAAATATTTCATTCTGCTTAAGATCCAGAACATGAAACCGTTTTGTTTTTTGCTTTCAGAAATTCTTTTCCAAGAAATGATGTCGTTCATCTCCGATTCAGATGAGTTTCAGCAGCCATTTTCAGGACTGCCATTTTGAAAAAAAAAATTTTTCTTCAAGTAATTTCATACATGTGCTTCCATATGTAAATAAATTGATTACTCAACATGTTTTGTACAAAAAATGTGGCTTCAAAAATATATTGATTGCATAAAGGAATATCGATTTAAGTTTTTGAACTTATCACTTTAAACAGAAATGGAAATAAAAAATACAAAACATGAAAAAAACAGAAAATACAAGAAAAATTTCGTTGCTTCTGAAAACCAAAGGGGGAATGTGGAAAACTGTTATATTACCGATTTATTTCTGTAGGTCTCTACAAATTTTCACACCTTCAGCTCAATTTTAGTTGTTAAATAATTCCAAAGTTTTCGAGCATCCCCGTACAAATGATAGCTCTCGAGTTCCATGGTATTCTTCTTCACTCAATGAATACGCTGAATTTACGAGAATGCCTGGCCATTCATCACACGCCGAAAAAATCAATGTCCAAAAACCCGTTAATTGTGAAACAGTATTTTATCACTACAAGGCTTGTATTGTAATTACCTAGCTCATTGTTTGTTTTCCAGCATTCTTCCTATGGCGAAGTACGTTAATTGACATGCTTTCAACACTTGAATACTCTCTTCTTCATCGAGTTTCTCAAGCTGATAAAGATCAAGCGGTCATTAAAGTTAACGCAGAAAGGAGATATGGGTAATTTTTCAATTTTGATATCCGGTAATAACATTTTCGTATGTGTGTTATGAAAGAATATGTTTGGGACATTGTTTTTCTGCATAACTGATGAGAATAAATCAATCACACAATGAGAAATTTCGCCGAGTTTCCCAATGACAAATGTACTTATTTGAGTGAAAACGAATGACATCATAGAAATATATTTAAAATTAGGCATTAAGTTGAATTCCAATTTCAAAACTGGTTTATATCGTTTATCTAATTTTCAATGAGTTGTGACAATATGAAGGAAGTAGGCAAAAGGTAAATATAACTTTCAGAACTAGGTATTCATTAATTTATATTCTCAATCACAAAAATTAAGTACATCCAACATAAATCTGTCTTGTTTTCGAAAGTTTCCAACCATCATCATCTTATAGAGCGTAACTGCTGCAGGTTCCGTCTACTTTTGGTTTCTAGAGTTATTAAGAAGAGGATTGGGTTGACCGGTAGCAGGAGTAGTAGTAATTCTAATGACTCTTCTACTTCATTCCACTTTGTGATATCTGAAAACGGAAGAAAAAGCTTAAGTTTTATGAACCGTACTCAAAATGAAATTAAGGGAGATGACTGGGTAGTTGTTTTTGAAGTACGTATTGATTGATTTTTTATTGGAGAAAGTATAACGTACTCTAACTGGATTGGTAACATAATGAATTTATAGCTTGTCTTCTTCAGAGAATTCAGAGAAATTAAGAGGACGATGTCTGAAATTTTGAGTGGTTTTGTCGTGTATCATCAACTACGTTAAAGAAAATGAGTATCGGAGTGATACTGTTGGTTTTTTATACAACAGAAGAAATCAGTTAACTACTAATCATAAAGATATATTTATCTAATAATAAAGATACTTAATCAATATGAATTTCATTAGGACTTAAGTCTATCAAAACATCTCAGACTATTTCCTATAAGTACTCAAGATCCATACTATCAAAAGGTAAAAGGGTATGCTCATTTTCAATATAATATTGACTGCAAAATAAATAATGAATGTATTTCAAAATGAATTCATTGTTTCAGTACTTTTTTTACATTATTAGACAGAACGTTAGAAATTAAGCAAACTTTGATAATTGATAAGTTTTTTATACTTAAAAGTTCTTATATTCTTCAGAGCGACAATATTCGAGGTAGAAAAGGACTACCTCATATTGTTACCGATAAATAATGCATAAAATGCAGATTCTTCCTAGCGTTTCTTGAATCTACGTAATTCAGGAAACACTACCAACTTTTAAGATATACAGTGTGGCCCATTTCGATTAAAGAAACACCTTTTTACCATTTCAACTAAGAGACCGAATTTAACAGTATTTTTCAAAATTTTCGGAAATACCAGATTAAATATTATTATTTCAATTTTTATAGCGCACTAGGATAGTTTTTCTAATCGAAAATAAATTATAAATTTGAAATTGACTAGATTCCGAGATCCTTCAAATGAACGTGATCAAAATCTTTTTAAAATTCATCTGTAAATAACAAAATTTTCCTTGTTCAGAAAATTTAACACGTTTTTTTTTAATAAAAAAGTAGTTTTTCGATTTTCACTATAATATTCAAAACATGACTTATGTGTTTAGATTTTCAGAAATTAATGACTTAACACGTTTTATCGACAAACAAAAAGCCATTTTTTTAAAACCATTTCTGTTAGAATAACTAGAGACTAAGGCACATTCAATTTCACGTGTCATTAATTATGATAAAAATTATCTTTTGGAGGCCCCAAATTGTACTGAGGTATATTTAGTTTTTTCGAGTTAACATCTTCAGGCAACTCCCGAAGACGTACCTAAATCGTCATCCAAAAATCTTTAACCTCCTCAACTAATATACGAAAATTGATAGAATAAAATGTAAACGGTTAAATACTTTTGAGATATAACAATTTAAATTGATTTTCATCAAAAGAAAATTCAGGTGTTTCATAAATTTGAAGATTAAATTTCATCATATCTTTGGAGAGGATCGAGACATTGAACTCAGGACCACTTGACATTCAGTTGTTCAAATACTGGCTGGAGGAATAATAGAATTACAATAATAACCTTTGATAAACGAATCCATGGCCTATACACAATAAAATGTGAAGTTGATTCATCAATATTATGAAAAATATTTCTCCGGTCTTCATTCTATACCTACATAATGTTAATGTGCTCTAGATAATATGAAGTAGCAAATTATGTTCACATATATAACTTTATGCGGATGACTGTAAGATATTTCGCGAAATTTCAACAGCAAGTGATGGATACATTCTTTAAAAGATATTTCAAATTTGAATCCGTGGTAAAGCATTTATTGTCATTAATCGATTGAGCCGATAATTGATAAAAATCTAAATACATAAATTGAATAACATTAAGTTTTTTTTTTATTTTCACTATAATTCAAATCACTGTGTTTCGCCAACATAGTGGCTTCATCAGATGTAGATGATTAACTGCATCATCTACATCTGATGAAGCCACTGTGTTGGCGAAAGAATATTGCTATGTTTAAATAAATCATAGCGAAAATCAAGAAAATCGTAGTTATAATTACATATAATTATAACTCCGCTGCCACAGGTTTATGCCCAAAACATCCAGGAAAATTGCATGGCATGAGCCGATTGATATGCCCACATCCTCCGTAACTTTCCTAATAGTGATACCAGAATTTTCCAAAACCATTTTTTTTACTGTTTAGTTGTTTTCTTCGTTTGTTGGCGTGGTTGCAACTCCAAGACGCTCATCGTCATCAGCATCTTCTTGGCCTTCTTTAAAGAGCTTGTTCCACTTATAAACACTCTTTTGAGACAAAGTAGACTCGCTGAATGCCACAGTCAACATTTTAAGTGCGTTGGAGCACTTTATTCCATTTTTAACACAAAATTTAATACAGATTCTTTGATCCATTTTTTTCAAAAGTAAGATATCGGACAACACACAAAACGTGACCTTTTCAGTTGTCAAAAACAAACTACTAATCCAAAATGTATGAAAATTGGAACATATAAGAAACGTATGTGTACATAAAGAAAAAAATTTTGATAATCGAATGTGCAAATCCCGCTAAAATTCAAAATTCACTTTTTCGTTTGAACAGACATTTGCATGCGGGCCTAGGGAAGCGAACTTTCTTCTGACTTTATTCTAGAGATAAGATTTCCAAATACTAGATTTACGTGTAGTTTTGTGGTTAATCATGACCCACAGGGTCACATTTTTATATGCACTTTTACTAGGAACTGGCGGTTTTCGAAATATCTCATCAAACTTGTCGAATCGTACTTGATAGGCAGACAGCAACGCGTTTTTAGCTGGAGGTGTACATTAATTGAATAACGTGCTTCATCTGGAGTGCCACAAGGTTCCATACTTGGTCCTTCGCTTTTTACAATCTTTATAAATGATATAATCGATGTCATAGATGTTGAGGGTTTATTGTTCGCTGTTGACTTCAAGATTTTTTCATTATGTTTTCAGTGTTGGTGACTGTGAACGCATTGCCAGAAACTTGCGTCATATTGTAAATTGGTTTGATCCCAACAAATTAACCCCTCAACATATACGAATGTCATGTCATGTCGTTCTCCACAAAATATAATTTGATAAATTTCAACTATGCAATTGGTAATAATATTTTGGGAAGACCTAAAATATTTATTGATCTTGACGTAACTTTCGATTCTCAACTAACTTTTGTGCCACATATCAATGCTATAGTAACCACTGCCTGTAGAGTATATGGTTTCATTACTCGCATTGGTAAGAAATTTAGCAACTATATCAACTATATTTTGCAAATATATCAACTCTGAAAACATTGTATTGTGCTTTCGTAAGATCTAAACTTGAATACGGATCAACAGCCTGGAATCCTGGTTATCATATTGATCAACTGGAGCCTATTCAACTAAAACTTATGAGTTTCAGAATTGATGGAATATATCCACCTATAGGCATACAACATGAAACATTTACAATTCGACATAATTCGACACTCTCAGTGGCGAAGGAAATGCCATGCAATAATCTTCTTGCATAAAATAATTTACAATAAAGTGAAATGTCAGGAATTATTGCAAAAGCTAACTTTATTGTTCCAAGAGTTTCTTCCAAAAGCGAATTCACGTTCTATCTTCCAGCAGCTAGAACGAATGTTCTAAAATTTTCTCCATTGCACACGATGTGTGAACAATGTAATATTTTGGAAGCCAAGATGGATATTTTCAACTGTTCTGTTACTGATATTAAGGCAAGTTTACTTGATATACATAATCTCTGATAGAACAATCATTTATGTGTATTCACATACAAGATTCATATTCACGCATATACTTCTATGTGTGTTTATGTGTTAATATGTGAATGTATATGTATGTGTGTGTTTATCTTCATAGGTATGTATGTATAAGTTTGGTCAGCATTTAAGTTTCTTCATTCATAAATTATATATTTCATTTAACAGTTGTGATTTCATATCACAAACTCTTTCTTTTGAAATTGAACTTTAAAATTTGAAAGAACAAAATTGAAATATTGAAATTTTGTACTACCAATTTTGTTTTTAGTATCTGTTGTCTTTCCTGTTTTGTAATTAGGACCTCTCCTGTGAAACAGTGAATGTTAAATGAATAAATAAATAAAAATAAATATGTATTGTATGTAAGTTTTTGGTTCTGTTTTGTATTTTTCCCACTCAGTAATTGGCTGAAGCTGTTGAGTGGTGTATCTCCAACTAAATCAATAGAAAATTATCCTAGAGACATTTCTTCATAAAACCATTTAATAGTCGCAACAAAAAGGCAGACCAAGATGCCATATTCATACTGCTGAAATTCTCACAGCTAAAATACAGGAGTGCTAGTAGGTCATGACCACTTCACGGTATATCTCTTATTATTATCGGTACCGACAGATGAGATACCTACAAAACACAATGCCATTAATTACAGCTACGCCAGTCCATCAATGGACCACCATTCCCGACATGTGACCTCATCCTGCCGATAAGTAATAGAAGACCGAACCTTTGACACCATCTATGTCGACATAGTCACGATAATCAAAATACGATAATCGAAACACCATCTAGCGCACATGGATACTAATTATGCTCACGGAAAATATGGATATCTACATATCTTCAATGTTTCGTATAAATTTGTTTGAAGAGTGTATTAATAACATGTTTTTACAAATAACTACTTTCACCAATTTTATCGAACAATTTATACTGAAGTATATTCTTATGCCATACGTCAAATTAATGTGTAGGTAACCATTTTTCCTTTTTATTATTCTTACTAATGGACTCAGTTACATTCGTAGTGTCCATTACGATTCGATAAACGTTATTTCAAACGTCAACGGTCAAATCTTCAAGCTTTATAACTGTATCTTGGTAAGTAATGAATTTATCAAGATGGGTATCGAAATAGCATATAACTGACCTTTTATTTATGAATATGGCATCTTTAGAAATTCATTATCACGGTTATAATAAAGCACAATATCTCATTTTCATTTATATCTTCATTATACATTGTTAATGCGTTTCGCAAAAAGCTTTGTCAATTACAATTATCAATATAAATTGCACGGTACCTACAATAGAATCAACTAACATCATTCCAACATCAAGTTCATAGAACTAGGATTAATCTTTTTCACTAAGAATACATTGATACATAGAACTATCAGATTATTTTTCTTTTAACATCGAGTAATGCAAATAAAGCAGACAATTCGAAAAATGGTTTAAGAGGGAAGAATAGTGTAAGTACATCTGTTGTTGTTTCAAGGAGGAACTAGAAGGTTTCAAGAAAGAAGAGGCGTTCAACATTTTATTTTTTGTAATTTGAACTTTTGAGAAATGTACAATTTATAGCGAAAACTTGAAGAAATCAAATCTTAATTTCTTGCTGTGGCTTGCTAGGAAGACTTCTAGTAGAAATTTTTGACATTTATAATTAGTAGATCTCAAAGAAGAAAATATTTATATGTATATGTAGGTGTATAAAGTTACAATGTTATCAGTGTTGGCATTTCTTCTTTGAAAAATTCGAAGTAGAATTCTTGTGGATACAAAAACATATGTAAAAGGATTGGAACTTTATATCAATCCAGAATATATATTTTATATAGGTATGCTTACGTATGAAAACATCTCTCAATAAAATAATATTTTTTGGCAAATAGGTACATGTGGTTTGAATGAAGTTCAACATCGATTGAAGTATAATCAAATTATAGCACACACTCTTACCAAGAAAAAATCATGATATTTATACATAAAAATGAAGAAATTGTAACACTACAAAAAGTAGCTTTGATACTAATTAAATGATTAGTTATATTCTGTAATTTTAGCATTTGGATTTCATTTAGTCGCCCTTTACTAGCAATATTTAAAAAATTATTTATCTGCGATGTTCTCAAGTAAAGAATTCATCATTTCATCAATTACTATTTTTTAGTATCCGATATGTTTTGAAATTATTTATAGATAGCGATTTTTGAGGCTCTTTAAGATAATATAACTGATATCGTCGTAAACAAATATTGATAGTTATTTCACAAAAACATTTTACAGAAAATGGTGTCACACTTTTATGTCACACCATGAAAATTTATTAACAGCTCTAGTTATATTTCTGATATTTACTACGACAAATTATCTGGTAAATGATAATGAAGTCATATCAAATATGATTCACTTTGAGAAATAATGTCGAGAAAATTTTAAATTGACATAACATTTTGAGATTCACTTAAATTTCTTCATTTTTCTGAAAATGCTATTGAATATGCAAATATCTAAGGACGAAAACGTAAAAATTTCCGATTAATGATCGGAAACCATTATCAGTGATTAGTGATTGACATCATTTTTCCTTCTATAATATTAGCCGACGTATATGACTATTTATTTTCTAGAAAATAAAGATACAGTAGAAGTCCGATAATCCGGCACGTTCGGGACCGGCTCGGTGCCGGACTACCGAAAATTCCGGTTTATCGGGCGGTAATTATAAGAACAATTAGGTTAATAATTAAACTACAGATACAAATACAGTAAATACATACAACAAAGTTTGTTTTACATTTCATATAATGTATGTACATATTTCACTTAGATTTAAAAAAGTCATGTCTTTTTGTTTTCTTTCCTTTTGGCGTTTAGTATAAAATTTATTTCAAATTCTTTTCATGAAATGAAATAACTTCTGAAGCACTGTAGGTAGTACTACTAGTCTCAGCAAAAGAGATAAACTTATTTAGTGATTTTGCAGCTTCTGATCATCTGATTTTTTCCTTTTCTTCCGTTTTGACATCTGAGTCACTTTCTTCAAGATTTTGAGTAGACTGAGGGTTTGCTACAATGTTGATAATCATCTAACCTCATCGGTTAGTTCTTATTCAGCAGGCTCATTCTCGTCGATTAGAAGCCAATCCTCTATCTTACATCTTTAACTGTAAACTTTTTTTGAAAATCAGTCACGTCACAGTCGGCATTTAACAGGCCTTGAATAAAAGACCTTCTGTTAAAGCATTTAAAATTTTGAATAACCCTTTGGTACATGGGTTGAATTGAAGATGTTACGTTAGGTGGGAGCAGAGTAGCAACAATATTTCCAGAAACTAACTCATCTACTGGCGGGTGGGCTTTACAATTGTCCAAAAGAAGGATGGCTTTAGTATCTTCTGGTAGACCAAGGCTTTTGAAGGGTTCCTTGACCTCAGGCTCAAAGTGGTGAAGAAACCAGGCCGCTAATTGTTTCCGAACAATACCGAGCGCTTCTGGATGATCCCGAACTACCTCCAAAACATTCGATTTTTATAATTTTCTATAGCGATGCCGGACTATCGGGCATTCCGAAGTGTTGGATGCCGGACTAATGGGCTTCTACTGTATATAATAAGAAGAAGCCCTTGATGGTATTACTTACAAAACAAGAAGTCATGATTGTCCTTCTTTACGTTTGCAGTAATGGTAGGGGAGGTTTGAGATTTTCCAGGTCGTTGGATCTGAAGAGAATCTCACCACTTATGGTTACTAAGGTCACTTGGTCAGAACGCCTTGGATTTGTGTGTAACGGGATATTCAAAATTACTCATTCACACCATCTCAATGTGTAACGCATATCTTTCTAATTCCATTATTCGGGGGCCGCTCTTTTTTTGAAAGTATTTGCCAAACTGTTTAGATGTTAAGCAAATCATCTCTCTATATCCTCATCTCTAAAGATTCAAACTCTACCTGCAAGATTATAAATTAAATTAAGAATTAACCATAATTAATTCAATGATGAAAAAGGATTTTACCTTCTACCAGAATAACGATCCATTGATCCATTTAATCAATATTTCACCTTCAACTGAGGATGACGAAGACTTTGTCTCTTCAGTGGTAGTCTCAGCTGTCTCTTTCGACTTTTCGTCTTGGTCTTGTTGATTGACAATTGCATATAGTTTAACAGTCTCAATGTGAGGTAGCCTTTTGGGCTCTATTCCTTTAATATCCATCACTCCCACTTATTCTTCTTCCTTTGCTCTATTTAACTACATCCTACCTTACGCATCTTCTACTTTGAAAGTTTGTCTGTGTCTTATTGGAACATCTGCAATCAATCAGATAGTAACAAACTACTCATAATTGTATCAACTCCTAATAATGAATTAGTAGAAAGATATCTCTAGTGTAATAATCAATTTTTTCGCTGAATTTTGACAGTTGTTGAGAATCACCTTATATTTTTATCTCCCACCAAGAGTTATACTAAAATTCAATTGACACCAATAACCTTACAAGTCTCTGATATTTAAGTTTTATCAATGAGCTTCAAAACTTTCAATAATATTCAGAATTTAATTGAAATAATTTCAAATAGATTATGTAGTAGATGTATCAAGTAGATTACTCAATGAAACAAAATATTTCAATTCAATTATGAAATAAATAATTATATTCATTCAAATAATAACCATACATAATGTGGTCTACGTGGCTTAGTCGGGAAAACACACGACTAAGGTGCAGTAGAACTCGGGTTCGAGACCCGCTCATGGGTGTTTGTGTTTTCTATGATTTAAGTAGTTTAAGTAATGAAATATGCTGGTAATGTACATTGATTACAACAGGCCCAATGGTCGTTCCGAACCGTCATTAAACTGTAGATCCACTGAATAAAAGAAACATATAATTATAATTCTATAAATCAACAGGAAAAGATGAAAATTTACTCATATTTTTCGGCTATAAGTTGAAGACAACAAATGTTTCGCTTTGTCTTTTCGATATTTTATAAACAATCTACTAATATTACTTAATAATATAACAAAAGAGAACTTTCCGATGTTTTGATAAATGGTTGGTACTCAATAACCCCAAATTGACTGAAAGGATAGTGAAAATACTGAAATTGAATTTTCGCATGAAATTAAATTATTGTCTGGAATAGTGCAATGTGTCTTTCTTCGAAATATAAACGATTCCTGTAAAAGACATATTAAGAGAACAAATTTTCATCCAGAAGATATTCAGTTTTCATAGGAACTATCCTGCTGGAACTGAGGAAATAAAAGTTGGTGAAAGTTTATTCATATTATCGATTTCCCCAAGTTCTGATTGAACGGATTTTGATGAAATTTGGACAGATGTTATGGTTGCACTGAGGTTATGTTTTGTAGAATCCGAAAGGCTCCCAAGTATCAGAATAAGATGTACCGTCCCAGTCCGATAAGAAATACTAGTCCTCGCAGACAAAGCTCATGCCTTTCGCTAGTAATAAATAAATATTTTACAATACAGCATTGGTAATAATCAGTTCTTACTATGGGGCAATATAATTGTCATAAATTTTCTGCAAATTAAAAGGTGATGAATAATTACTTGACACAGACACGTTTGCGAGTCGTCTTCTTCGCGAACTTGTTTAACATATTATTATGCCAAGCCTACTGAAGGATATTGACGCATAAGTTGGTCAACAGTACACCTCCATTTTTTTGATTGAATAACTGTTTATTGGCCATTTCTTCTTTACTGTAATGTTTGCTAGCCGTTAAAATAAAGGATTTTTTCAAGGGAATTCAAGACGTTTATTGCACTTTCATAAATGGAGGTGAAATGAAGTGTACATATTGGTAAATGTAACTTGACCTCTCTTCCACTTCGAAGGAATATCTCGTGAAAATTAAAAATCCAAAAAATTTGTAGACAGTGGCTATCAATAATGGAGGTTGAGAACTATTCACAAAATTCTTTCCTCAAAAACTCATGTATATGTATAAAATGTATAGTATCCTGAAGATCTTTTCAATCTAAACCACTTTCTCAACATAAAAATTATATAACTATGCCGTTTTACCACCAAACGTATGAATCAATCTCATATTCATGGAATATTAATTTTAGATTTATAATTATATAAACTTAAAATAAAATAACCCAACTTAATACAATCTAACCTTCTTATTCTGATTGCGATTCGTGAGTTCCCTCATAAAAGTGAACTCCATGATGTCAAGTGACAACACCATGAATTAAACACTTCTTCTCTACTGCCTGGTCTTCTGAATTTTTCCAACTTTGCTCTTTTAAAGCGATGAAAAGATCTGAGAACTATTTCGGAATTTTTTCTTTTACCCTGTCCTGTTGATTCTGAAGGTGTCCCAAAACTAACGGGAGATTTGAATTGAAAAGAAAAGTCTTTGAATGTGAGCTTTTTATTGAATCATAAAGTACATAGAATAAAGTTTTTTATTATTTATAGAATAATATATCGGGAAAATGGCCTCCACGGTTTTGCATAAACATATGCACCCGTTTATCCAAATTTTCATTTCAAATGACCATTCTGCATAAATGTGGCTGAATATCGTTGTTGTAGCTTTGAATCCTCCTTTAAAGCACGCGTGATCGTGGACTTGTTGACATAGATCTGTGATTTTAAATAACCCCATGAAGAGAAATCTAATGGTGTTAAATCACAGGATCTAGGGGTCCTCTTCTGTTCACCGAAACCACCTGGAAATGTTTCATGCAGTAATGAAAGTGTTTCACGGGCTGTAGGTCATGTGGCACCCCCTTGTTGAAGCCAGAAATTTTTTGCAGTTTTGTCGATTAACAAAATCAAGGTGAAAATGTGCTTCGTCGCTTTGGATGATTTTGTTCGTAAAATCGGCAACCGTTTGTTGGTGCTCCATAATTCATTCTGCAAACTTTTTCGCTTTTCCTGGTCATTAGGCTTTAGTTGTGTTAATGGAATTTTGTAATCAATGAGACAACGATCGTCAGTTAGCATACGCTGTAGAGAGCTTCCTAAAATTTGCAATTCTTTGGATTGTCACTGACACTCCGACGCACTGCTTCTATATTGACATTTGGGCGGTTTGTTTTTGTACGACCAGTGTGTTTGGCGTCTCGAACGGATCCTATCTTCTGGAATTTTTCAATTAATCTCTTCACAGTTGACGAAGTTAAAACACTATTCCGACCATATTTCGTATAAAATTTTCGAACTGCGACAGACAATCTTTTAAATATTTTTACTAACCCTAAATAGACAGCTGTCAATTTTTATATTTTCAGGGCTGCCAACACTTTTCTGCATAAATGACGGCAAATTCAAATCTTGCGCTAATTTTGAGACACCCTACAAACTATAATATTTTCGACCTACTAACCCATTTTCAAGAGGTGTTATCTACCAATGTCGGAAACACAGGACGAATTATTCCTTTAATTTTTTAGGAACGTACGAAAGTGTTTTTAATGATACTGCGAATTATACTTTTTAACAATGTTACATTCAGTATTGAGTAATATGTTTAATAATTTCAACTAGATCTGTATTGTGCTTGAAAGAATTTTTTAATATTTATTCAATATTGAAAAATATTGAATAAATGATAAGTATTTATTTGGAATTAACATACAAACTGAAGAAAGTGCATCTTTTCCATTCAATCATCGTTAAAAAGTAAGAATATAAAGTAGTAACTATTTTCGAGAAAAATCATTGTGAGGGAAGAGGATGAAGAAAATGTCCACACTCTAACAAAGCGGTAAAAGATTTGACAACTTTCAAGTAGTAAGTACCTCTAAAAAACTTGACAAAATAAATTTAACTTTATTTTAACACAACGCCATACATGAGAATCTCAGATTATACATTATATGAATGAACACAATAATCAACAAAGGATAAAATAAAAAAATAATAAAATAAGAAAAAATTTGTAGATCGCTTATCCATAACCAATGGTTGTCAGTGGCAGATTTCACTTTATAAATATTTAGTTTTACAAATGATTATAATGAAAAGTAGTATTCGAGAAAATATAAGCAATTTCAATTTTTATATTGAATCATGATCTCCTGCTGTGTTATGACAACGAAAATATTTGATATGTGAAGAACCTACTTTCATAATAGAACTCTAATATACATTGCGGAAATACTTATGGTATTATTTTGCTACAAATCAATGTTCAATCGACCAATGGTTGAAGGTAGCTATCTCCATTCATTCCATATGTCATGTCGACAAGATTAGAAACTTCAAATCGAACAATAGACCCATTTATATATTAGATAAAAATTGGTACAAATTGTAGCTCTCGGGATATGTCAATCTACGATGCACCTTTTTATAAAGTCACGGCAAACAATACTGCAGAAACGCCTATTAGAATTGTGTTCTACAAATATGAATCGAAAAAGTTTTCCTATTAGTATTCAACCAATTTAAAACTTTGATTCGAGGTTGCCATATTTGTACGTTTGTACGGTAAATATTAATTTATCTGATCAATGAAAAAATATTTTCTGGTGTTCTTGCATATATTCGGATTAGTAAACCATGCTTACAGTGATTTTCTTGAAGAAATTAATATATTTCTGTAGCCTTTTGTTCTCTTACTGATCCAACAGCCTTTTCAAAATAACCTCAAAATGTTATAAAGATATTCGCCTTCACTTTTGGAATATTTTGCAATAATATTATTGACCATACTTTTTTTTCTTGTCCGTTTTCGGTTGAAAACCTTGTAAAGTTAATTATTGAAATTTAATGAAAATTAATATTTAAATCTCCATTTTCAGCTGGTGATCCTAAATTGAATTTAAAAGTCTTGAAATAATGTCTGAGGATGAACGATGGTTCGAATCACATACTTTCATTTCTTTTTTGATAGTTACGTACATAGAAAATGTATAACTTTTACTATGGTCCTCAGGAACAAGTTCATTTATTATTGATTTCATTAATGAAACACAAGTTCAGTAATTCAATTGAGTCCAAGTAATTTTTTTGTAAAATATTGTTATTTTACAGACCTGGTTACTTATTCTTAGTGAAATTTACCAAATCAAAAACTCTGATTCTACTGAAATAAATGTTTCCATAACACTTGTGGACCTTAGGTGATAAGTGCAGAAATTAAAAAGAAATTGATGTGATTTCTCAGAAAATATCTCAATTTATAGGTACATCAAAAATGAATATGTTCCATGATATAAAGAGTGTAGATGTTGTTTCCCTTTGAAAATCAGTTCATCATCTTTTTTTAAAGACAAATTTTTAAACATATATAGTACTATATAATTTCATGACATAATGTGTTGAAAAAAATTTCAATAGCTTCAAATCAATAAACTAATATACTAGTATCAAATTGATATTTTATTATATGCAATATCATCATGATTAATTCTTGAAGAATTAGGGAACATTATTTGGATGATATTTGTCACAAAAAAAATTCAATCAATATTAGATTGTGAACTGCAATGACTTTCGATATATCTCCTAATAAATATGTCTAGTGGATCTAGATGTGATATGATAAATTTTCCAAATTCGTAAAAGTAGCTCTCAATCAAAATGCTACAGGTCGATTCTCCTCTAATATTTCAACGTTAAAACAAGGTAGGTTGAGGTTGGAATTGATGAAAAATTGAACTCTAAACTTAAGTTTCTCATGTAAGAATATACAAGTTCGATGTGTGCCAAACAAACGACATCTAATTCAACGATTCAATGAACATTGAAGGCATATTTTTATACTTCATTGAACGTAGTAAATTAATAGAAATATAGTGAATGGACGTGGTTATAACAGAATGATGATATTATTGTTTAATATAGTTGTGTGTATACAATTTAGAATGACCATTGCCATATTACGTTATGAAGAACTGAATGAGAGATTATTAATGATATTGAATCTGTATGACTTCATTCTAATGCTTATATTATTCCACAATCAGTTTGCATGTGCAAGAGATAAATAACAATGGAGAATTGAACAGGATATCGGTTTTGATTTAATTATGGATATCCATCAAGATTTGAGAGATACATATGAAATTGAAAAGGATATAACTTTAGGGGTAATTTGCATTAATTAATTTCACTTCTCATTTCTGCACGTCCTGGTGGAACTATCTGATTTAGGAAGTATTAGGTTCTTTGTTTGAAGGACACTCATCATTATATAATTTTTTTCAGCTGTATCATTCATTTTTAGGTGAATGTTTGAACAATAACCCATAAGTTCCTACCAATGCTTTATTTCTAATTAGATAAAAAACAAAATAACCTCAATACATTTTAAGGATGAATATTAAAAATTATTTTAGACATACAATAGATATCCAATTTATTTTTAAGTTCAGTAGTGGGAGCGTGAAGAGTGATCTTGAAACATGTGATCTTTCATTCATTTGTTAATATTTCAATTGTTCAATTATTGACATATGTTCAATTGTTCGTTTTTCTCTTGTCCTATAAATTTTCATCTTTTTCAAATATTCTTTTGATATATTTGTCTATTTTGATAAACTGTCAAAAGCTTTATGCTCTAAGATCTATAGGATGCTGTGAAAATTAGTGATATAAGGAGTATTATAACACAAAAAATACAATAATACTTTGAATAAGGCAAGTTCACTTTGGAACAGACTATATCCTCATTTTCAATAGTACCTACGTTTTCTAGAAATTATTAGATACTCAAAATATCTAATTAGATTAGAATTCTGATTAGAAAGTGAAGAGATTCTTTCAGATAAAAACCTCAAAACATTTGAGAAATACGGAAATAAGTGGAAGGATTAAATGTATCTCAGAAGATTGCAGTTGCGGATTAACATAATCGCAGAGACTTGAATGCAGTATGTACGCAGTAGTCGTTTTAATATTAAAGATTGAGAACTTAACTCTGTTATTTTGGTAATAAAATGTTGATTTCTTATTAACTAATCGTTGTGTACTTGAGAATCATATCAAAAATAGAAGAAGACAAACTATTCATAAATTAGTTAACGGAGTTAAAATAAAAAACTATATAAATACCTCATGCAGGTAATAAAATGAATGAGAAGAAAATATTAGAAATTAATAAAGAGAAAGATGTAAACTTTTATGCTGTACTGTCGCCAATAAATCCGATCACAGGTGATCAATCAGTGCTTATTTCAAAGGATTTCATTTCATTGAAATGTAGATAAAAATATAGGCAGTCATTGGGTTTTTCTTATAAAACGATGTATTTGACGAAATCGTGTAATTCTAGAAATTTTTTTATTTTAATTCAGTGGACCTACAGTTTAACGCCGGTTTCGAACGGCCATTGGGCTTGTAATCAATGTGCATTACCCAGTATATATCATTATTATTTAAACTACTTTTATCATAGACACACACAAACACGCATGCCTTCAGCGGGACTCAAACCCCAGTTCTACCGTAAAATAGTCGGGTGTTCTACCGACTAAGCTACAGAGAACGACTAGAAAATTAAATGATCTATGAAAAACAAGGAAAATATTTCAATATGTTACTGTCATATATATTTTTTACATTAGATGGGCAGGTTTGGAAACACATTTATCTTCAACAAATGTGAATGATAAGGGAACAAGAAGTAACAAAACGGAGTCCTTATTTACCTTAGATATGATTGAGCACTTAGAATAGAAGGAAGAATAAGATCATAATTTATAGAAAGAAGAAGATCCCGATCATTCTATGACTGTCGTCGTAGCATTCCAAATACTTTGAAAAACTAAGTTGGAAAGAAAGTACCTCAGTTTTTGATTTTAACAACAAATGAAATAAAATAGAAGTAGACAAATTAACGATCCTTTAATACTTTTCTATCTGAACTATGCAATATTCTTATTAGCTTAAAGATCATACTTGGCAACACCACTCATCCCATTCTCATCCTATTTCATATACAGAGTATCGACATCGTTGGTAAATGAAGGAGTGACTGGCAAGATGAAGTTTGAGATCACATTTGCATTGAATACGTTGACGTCATGGGGGCGAGCCAGGTCACTATTGTCCGAGGGACACGACCATCCTTCTTTCACGAGACAAACTCACGACTCAAATTGCCCACAAACGGACTTGAATGTCAATCTGAGGGGTCATCCACGTAGTTATGTAAGTACTTTTGGTCTAGGATTGGATAGCTGAACGTCGAGTTGTTTCACGAGATATTCTGAACAATTCAATATATAACAGAGGTTCCAAAACATTTTTCCAATTATTTTTAATGTCTACGTTAGTTACCTACTTGATTTGAATCCATTTCCAAAATCGAAAGGGTGAGAGAAACACTCAATTTTTTCTAATAGGCTATGTTTCATTCCCAGAAATAGTTAAAAAAAACCTACTTAAGCTCTAATTTCGGGTCGATAATGGAAAGAAGAATAAGTTGTTATTCATAATGAATAAAAACACTTGGACTAGTTTAAGAAAATGATATTAATTGCTTGACAATTGCTTCTAGGGTTATCTCATTTTCCATAAATTTGTGAAAATAATCCAAGCTTCTTATTCCATGTATGGAACGATGTTTCACCAAGATATTAGCGAATATTCAGTGAACTTTAATAAGTTACTTATCGAACAAGAAAAGTATTAAATTGAGCTCTAGGTTGTGATCTTCTACAAAAATTCGGGGTGTTAAATCAGCGGTCACTTCAGTAGGTAGGTATTGTTTATCAGTAGAAATTATTTATTTGACAGTTAAGACATAGTAAAAAATTAACGAAAAAGAATAAATTTTGTCTAAGGGAAAAAAATCAGAAAAAAACCATGAATATTCTGCTGCCACTTCAACTTCACTTTTCCCCCACGGAATATTTGTAATTATTCAATTCAAAAATCAATTTAACAATGCATTCGGAGATAAGTTGATATTTGATGCGAAATTTGTTACAATAATTGTTTTTAATTATTCTAATGATTGGTTAACTACCAATCATTATTTTTTTACACTGAAAAGTAAGAGAATACTGATTTATATTGAATTGTTTACATTTGATACTAATTCAATAATAATACTTCATCAAAATAATAAATATACTTTTTCATTATTTTATTTTTATATATTTCATTATTTCATTATTATTATACATGATTGTTCATGTATATCATGAAAATATTGTTTAGAAAATTTGTTCATTTTTGCTTATACTTCACATCTTGTACATTCTTTATAAAGGGTGATTTTTAAAAAGTTTTTCAGATTGGCGGCACTGGTTGGCAATCGCATCCAAACATCATCTGTCAAAGTGAAAAGTATTCAGTATACAAGTCATGCAAAGACTTACAAACGAGCAACGATTGCAAATTGTTGAAATTTACTATCAAAATTCGTGCTCTGTGAAAAATGTGTATCGTTTGTTACGACCATATTCGACCTGGTAAATCAACAATTCGTGGTGTTATCACCAAATTTCGCACAAAGTTTACTTTGTTGGACATTAAACCATTGTCTCGCATGCGTACAGTGCGTACTGAAGAGAATATTGCAGCTGTAGTGTACAGTGTTAATGAGGATCGTGAAATGTCAATTTGTCGCCGTTCTCAGCACTTTGTCCAAGTGCTGAGATGTGTCAAATTGGACCTCCAGAATGGACCATTTGATACGGAGCCGCGGACAACATTTACATGAAGTTATCTTCAAAATGTAAATGGCAAAGGCCAAGTTATCAATTTCAATAAAAATTTTGAATATATGATGCAAATTGAGTGTTTTATTCGATTTAAAAAAAATTACACTTGAAAAATCACTCTATAAGTTTCAGTTTTTTTTGTACATCTGTATGGTTTCAAAGTTTGTAATAAAAGTATTTAAATGAAGAAATAATATAGCATACATATACATGTATATGTATTAAGAAACATAATTAATACAATACTGCTATATAACTTAAAACTTATTTTTCTGAATCAAAGTTGAAAATTTTTATTGGTTAATGTAAAACTAGAAAAATTTAAACTGAAAATTCAAAAAGTTAATTATAAGTACAAATAATAAGTAACATTGATAAAGTTTGAATGTTAGCTGTTGGTGAAACATTGTCAAATAACAGTTGTCTTGGTTTCACAAAAATGTTCGTTGAATTATTACTTGATAGATGTTTTGGGGTGTTAAACTTTGTGGAAGCAAGCAAATCGTTATTGATTCAATTTTAGTAACACCAATATGTAGCTGTACAAGTTACAACTTCTTTTGAATAAAGTTGAATACTCACTGACTCTAAAATTTCAATTAAATCAACTGTACCTACTACTTACAACACAGATTTTTACCCAGTTTCCTTTGGACAATGATAAAGGAACAAAGGAGTTATAAAACAATAATTTCGATTATCTAATGAAATTCTGCGATGTTACCATAAAATTCTCAACGGCTCTTTCATTTCTTCTCACAATCTGAAGCTGGCTGCTTCCGATTCAACGAGATTCGTGATTTACTTCGAACAGCTTAAACCGTCATGCCCATTGTCAAACAGTTTATAGTTTTAGTGACGTGAATTACATTTCCACGGACGTTCCTCTCTCAAATTGTTTATAAAAGCGTTTTTAGTCGAATACTAAACTCTGGTCGGTTTCCCAATGTAAATATAGGAGTCACATGTTGGGATGTCACACAACATTAGACCATTTGCCGGGTAGAATACAGCTTGTATCATTTTTCGTCTTGTAGGGTCCGCACACATGTGGACGTGTGTGAAAACATCGACAACGTGTCTCCATGTGGCGTAGTGGACATTCTTCTGACGGAGAGGAAGAGAGGGTTATAAATTATAACCTCACTTTATTTTTAAAACTGTATTTACAGAGAGTGGGTTTTACCAGCGAGAGAGTTTCAAAGTGAAGTTGGTACACACGTAAATCAGACAGCTAAGTTGTATAAATTGAAAAAAATCGATGTATATAAAAATATGAATCTTTTCTATGTTGTTTTCTTTGTGGTTGGAAATTTAATTTATTCGTGAATTTTTTATTGAAAATATAATAGAATTTTATTTTTTTCATTCTTAAATGGACTACCATTGCTTTTTCTGCAAAATGGTAATAATTAGCGGGTAATTATTCAAGCTTAGAATTAAATGAAAATAAACTAGTTGTGTTCTAGTTTCAATATAATATATTACAATAAGGTATACGTTTTTTTTATTAAAACATATTCGCATAAGAGATCTTCAGACGAAAATTCCATAATTCTCGATATCTCAGTATCTCGATATTCTCGACGATCTCAGAGCTCTACATTTTCTGGTGGTCTAAGAATGTTTGATCGATTACTGGTGACGATTAAAAACTGTAAAAGGTAATCATAGAAAATTTAAAAAGTTGTTCTATGAATATGTGATAGATAACTTCGAATAGGAAAAGTTTCTTTTCTTTGTATTGATTGTTATATCACCGATGCTAAATGAATTATTATTATTATATTATCATCAATTGGCTCCCGATGGAATTCTTCGAATTGGAAGTTTTCTGCACCGATAAATTTACTGCTTCATTTGAATACTCGTTTTTGTAAAGATAGAAGTCGCCTACGTGGCAAATCTCCCTATACGGATAGGTCGCGCGGAAAACCATATACGCTCACTTGCCTTTTTTTTATTTTTATTCGATGGTTTTTTCTTCAATACTAGATGCTACGGTTTATACTAGATGCTACGATATAATTGTTGCTTAGAAGGTCAAAACATATGTCAAAGGTTCAAAAAATGTATCATTTAATTTAATGACAGGTACTTTAATTAGTACTATAATTCAGAGAATCATTTATTTATTTTCATATAATTCTACATACATTTTCATTCTCATAGACATTTTGATCAAGCTACAATTTGTATCGACACGTAAACAAAAAATACTTATCTGACTTTAATAACACAATATATTGCTAAAAGATTTCCTCGTTCCTCACAAGTAGACGTGATCTATACAGATTTTTCCATAGCATTTGATAGGTTGCATCATTGCATCGGTCTCCATAAACTCAGTCGCAGAAATCACATAAATTACTTGCGGAATTAGGTATTCCACATGATTCTGCCTTTGGTCCACTAGTTTTCATGTAGACATCAAGTCTATTATTCTTGTAACCGACATTTCCTGCAATATGAAATGCAACATTCTACTATATGCGGATGACTAAGAATCTGAGATATTTCGCGAAATTACAATAGTTAAATGTTTGCTACATTCTTCAAAAAGACATTTCAAATTTGAAGTGGTGGTGCGAAAGGAACCTTCCGACTGATTATAACTAAATACAACATGTCTCTTGTTTTAAAAATAGAATTTAGCAATTCAGGAGTAACTTTTGACACAAATTAACTTGATTTCAAGATCTTGCAAAATATTTGGTTTTATAATTAGAAATTCCAAATGACTGTCCCAACCTGAATCAACTATACTTCTTACTGATAGTTTTCATAAAGTTTCAATAAATATATTTTTTCTCAAAATCAATTTATTGCCTGTTTGAGATAGTTCTTTTAAATAATTGAATTTAAATTGAAAAATTTTAATTAAACTTAAATTAAATTAAAAATTCAATTATTCATTAGTTTTGACAAAGTTTTCACAACGAAACGAAAACAAAAATTAAGCTTTTAACATTGAAAATAGCTTATTGCTAAAAATACCAAAAAAAATATATATATATATATATATATATATATATATATATATATATATATATATATATATATATATATATATATATATATATATATATACATATATTTATATTTATATTTATATTTAAATATATTTCGTTTCTTTTTCGATATAAATATGG
Source organism: Henosepilachna vigintioctopunctata (assembly GCA_030704895.1). Classification (NCBI taxonomy): domain Eukaryota; kingdom Metazoa; phylum Arthropoda; class Insecta; order Coleoptera; family Coccinellidae; genus Henosepilachna; species Henosepilachna vigintioctopunctata. The sequence goes on along the minus strand of JARQZJ010000002.1, from coordinate 2,558,758 downwards.
AGTTCTGAATTCGAATTGCCTAGGTAACTGTCATAGAATATTCTTCTTCTATCACATTTCATCATTTCACGCTTTGCTCACGAAATTCACGTTCAACACTTTTTATGCATCTGACCTCATTTATCATAGAGGTTAGTAAACTTTCAAAATAACCTCTATGAATTTTCTTTTCATTCATCTCAATCGCCACAGAAATTATTTCATATTAATAGGAGAGCTCATTACAAGCATTCGGAAAAAGTAACGATTTAATTGACGTACTCAATAAATAGCCGATCATCATCAAACAATTTCGTTTATTGTCGGCTAAATTGCCGTTTTATTCCTTCAATACCTCTGTCATTATACCTGATGTTATCCGCCGTAAGACACGGCTACTCAGGCTACCACAAGAATAAGACTTATCGGCAACATTCAGAGTTTTACGACATACACTTCGTGCCCGATTACACCTTACGTTTCCGCTCTTCCACCGCAATAATACCGGACATCGGTCTGTTGTGACAGGTTTGGCATTGTTGCGGTCAGTTTATCTGTGGTCCGTTGGCGTAGGCAATAAACGCCACCAGCCAGTCCCAAGTTCTTTGCGAGCGCAGTGAAGAGGGGTGTTTCAGGGCGAATAACTGTGCCTGGGGTAGCTTTGGAACCTTGACCGTTGATCCTAAAGTCTGCTCGACTTCCTTTTCATGGGATGGGATTCTGCTGCACAAGATGCGTTCGATTCGTATCTTAATTTGTCTCGAAAATATTCGAGACGTTTGAAAGCAATTTTAGGAGGTTGATTGAATAGGAAATTGGTTTCCTTTCGATAATGTCTATATTAATTATTGTTTCGCCGTTCAAGGGACATGAAATTCTCACACAAAGTTATTTAAAGCCCAGATATATAGTTAAAAAATCTCTATAGTTATATTGATGATTATTTTCTGTTCAATCGTTCAATGGGTTTGGTTGTATGTGGCAATATGGTTGTATCTTAAAAATGTAAAACGTATATATTATTAATATTATTTCGATAGGTCCCCATGAGGAGAGCGATTGAACTTGAATTCGCAATTATTAGGACTTTTTCTTTCCCTTTTTTGCCTCCCAAAAACTCTTCATCCTCTCTGAATACTCTTTAGTTAATCAATTATTTAATTTATTGAATAAATAAGTAAGATTTAATTAATTAAGTCAATTTATTGCCTATTTGAGATTATTTTTAATGTTTTTAGCAACAACAAGCTATTTTCAATGTTTAAAACTTTATTTTCGTGAACGTTTCGTTGTATATCACATCTTTGTCAAAAATAATAATAATATAAAAAACTAATAATAATATTAGCTTTGACATAGTTGTGATATACATCGAAACGTCAACGAAAATAAAGTTTTTTCAATGTTATTTCTAAAAACATCAAAAATAAAAATAAATATATATGTATATATATATATATATATATATATATATATATATATATATATATATATATATATATATATATATATATATATATCGGTAATATTTCAGTGTTTTAATTTATGGGAATATGTTTTCAGGAATATAATAGATTGATGTGAAAATATTAGAGGCTACTCTATATTATATTGCCAAACGTGTGTATATGTGTGTATAGCCTAAACTCTTTTTCCAGGCTTCTTTTAGAATAAACAAACTCTGTTAAAATCTGAACATAAAGCTTATCACATTGGAAACCTTACAGAGATTAAGTTTTATATGAAAAAAAATGTCATCAAATAAAATATAACAAAAAAATCAACAGAAAGCACTGAAGAATGAAAGTTGATAAATTTTGCGGAAAAAAATACAATCTTCTATTATTAATTATTATTATTAATCTTCTAAATACAATATTCTGGTCTAATCCTCTTACTTATCGTCGAGTTTCTCTAATGTTCCTTGTGTCAATAACATCGGAAATTACGTATGCAAATTTTGCTTAAAACATCAATATTTTTCTCCCTATTAATATGATATTCCTTCCTCATGAAGTATGTTTCCAGGAATTCGCGTTTGTTGTAATCAATTCGAGAGTTTGATTGAAAAAAGTTCCGACACAACGTTTGAGCAAACTTCAAAATTCGACAATACGATAAAAATGACCTTTAATATTTTTAGAAAATTTACAGCAATAAATGAATACATATAAAAGCAACATATCGTTATTGTGCACAACACGCCCAATATATATTAAAAATTGAAGAAAGTGATGAAAAATCACTGGAAGAAACATTTTTAAAAATATCTAAAGAAATTGATATATGTTAGATATTGAAATTTTGCCAAGATTCCACAGAGAGTCTGTTTAGTTCCACAAGGATCTCATCAGTTGTGCCGCGTTTATTTGAGACGAACATCCCTATCTAACGCTGGATTATTACATTTTATCAAACAGAAAACTTACAATCTCTTCAACAAACTTTACAAATCTTGTATGCGCTTTCATTTTTTGTTAATTCTCAATTATACTGTCTCTTTTTGACGTTATATGTCTTTGAGTATTTTCAACGCTAATGTATAGATATAATTTTCATTAATAAAGTTGATTGAATGTTCGCTGATAACTTGGCGAAAAAAATTTATGAAAAATATTGGACAATTGTTTCGGAGTGTTACCCCATTTTCAAAAGTTGAACTGTCAAAAAGTGAAACTCTAGTTTAACTTTTGAAAATGGGGAAGTATTTATCATAAATTTTGTGAAACCAAGCCAAGTGTTTTTATTCAATATATAATTTTCATTGCACAAAAATGAAATTTCATTTCTATTGAAGCACAAAATGTTTCAAAGTACGTACTGTAAGAACTAGTTGGTCCAAAAGGACACCAGTTTATATCAGCCTCTAGATACAGAACAATAAACCTATTCAAAATTTATTTCCACATGCAATACATCTTTGACGAACGTTGAAAAACTTTTTATCTTTTAACACACGTATCTACGTAATAAAACTGATTTCATACTAGTCCATCGAATTCTGAAGATTTTCAATACAAGAGCCGGCCCAAAGTAAATATGAAGTCTTTAGATTGACCTTAATAGTTGTCAAATTCTATAACACTTAAACAAAAATCACAATGGGCTTCTTTGTGCTTGCTTTTATTATACACTTGAAGAAAACTATAGAATCTCGAAACGCAATCTAAATACCATTATGCCTTAGAGGGAGGTATCGGATATCTTTCTAACTGTACATATGGCTATTTGAGATACGATCTAAAAAACGGGGCCTATACATAAAAAAATCTGGACCCGGAGGACAAAGATGACCGTGTAAGGGCTGTAGATCAAGGGAGGCCAGGTAATTTTAAAATTTTTTATGCTACCGTGAGATTTTCACATCGTTGGACAAAGGCGGTCAGAGTTTGAATTAAATTTCGCATTTTGTTCCAAAATATAGGTGAGAGATTATTAGGTTTCGTACCTTTTGTGTATGGTGAATAGATAAATTGAATGCTATGCCGTAAAAAACATTAAGATATCAGGTACTGATAAAGTTTCATGTGAAAGTAGAGATAATTGAATTTTCTTTTACTTCTCATATTCCGAAAATTTATATTCGAACTCATAAAATGTACCTCTGCCAGAAGGATATCGTTTATTTTTCCTTTCAATTTTTCAATTTATAATACTAGCGACCCGCCCCGGCTTCGCACGCCGCAAACGCTACGCCCCGCAATTTTTAAATCTGTAATATCTTCGAAAATATTCACTTAAATCATACGGTGTAAGGGCCATATATATCTATATTAAATGAACAATGTATTCAAGGTATTTAATTGGTTAAGGATTAATGCTGTATGGGTTAAAATCGCTTCGAAAATTAGCCATTATTTGTCGCAAAAGTAAATGACAAAAAAAGTTATTGTGGGTTATCCATAAGAGATAGACATATACCATCACGGACTTTTCTGTAGACCTTTTCAATGTGTACAATACTTAGTACATTATTTTGATAAAACTCGTAGGGTTCAGCCTGCGTTTGCAATGTAAGCGGAAAAAATGTAATTATTTACGACATCACATTAGAAACCTCAAAAATAACAGTACTTCTCCACTATTTAGTGGATGTTATTATACATATAAACCTTCCTCTTGAATCACTCTATCTATTTAAAAAAACCGCATCAAAATCCGTTGCGTAGTTTCAAAGATTAAAGCGTACAAAGGGACAAAGGGACAGAAAAAGCGACTTTGCTTTATACTATGTAGTGATAATGTTTCACCAAGAGATAAGCGAAACCTTCGTGTCATTTATTGAAGGGATGTTATTCAAGTGCCAAATCAAACTTGTCATTGGCTTCCAACAAAAACAACTAACATTTCAAAATCGGCTGAAGCAACAAAAAGAAGGTAAATGACACGGAGGTTTCGCTTATCTCTTAAGTTTCACTAAATATATTAAAAAATAAAAAACTCCGAATGTTTCGAAACATTGCAACATTTGTAGCATTGAAACGTTCAGTAACATTGCATACTCTTTTTCTTTAATATATTTAGCGAAACTTAAGCCAAGTGTGTTAATTTTAATTGATTGTTTTTAAAAAGAAGGTAATATTGCATTATTCTCTAAAAATTAATAGGTTATTTATTCAATCGAAGCATTTTGTTGGTAATGGATAACTAATAGAAATGAATAATTCAACTGGTAGTGCTAATATAATTTGAAATATCAATGATGGAAATTAAAACTAATAAAATTAAGTGAAGAAATTCAGTAGAAGAAAAAGTTTCAGTAAAACGGATCTGTGACTTATACCACTTCATAATCTTCTTGATGAGAACAAGATCAATATAGTTACATGTTTTACTCAAAAAAACATTTCCAGAATATGACAAAACAAATTTATGGAATGTAAAACAACAAATATGGTTGGTTTAATCAATGACGTATCAGAAATTTCACATTATAAGTCATTGAACAAACGTCATTGGCCGTATTATCTAAATATACTACCCATGAAAATTATATTACTTAAATATAAAACTGAAACAGTTCAGCTCTTGAAAATAGGGTTACACACCGAAACAATTGTCAAGCAATTAATATCAACATATAGAAACATTTTTGAAAAAAGCTGCTCTGAAACCAAATACTCTCCAATATAATTATGTTATATGAATAGAGATTGGAAAAATAATTCCAAAAACCCCTACGTATATCCAAGGCACAACATTTGTTGAAAATTAGAAGCTGATATCATCCCATCGGAATACAGAATTGTATAAACCTTCTCTACATTGGTGACCTGCATTGAAGCGTCTTTTGCACCTTATGTGGGCACAATAATATAGTCTCCAAAGTCCACTATGTTTGTATACTCTTCTTCCAACAATAACCTGTGTTGAGTTACGTATTATACCGGTATTTGTATACATAGGAACTGATCAGGTTACCTTTTGATGCCGTTTTATCAGCTCTGACCGGATGTTGAAATATATGGGAATATCCTCCCTCATGATTGTACCTTGCTGTCGGTCATGCATTGATTTCCTACTGGGTTACACCATATATCCTCTTTACATGGTATATTCTTCAGTAAGGTAGTGACCATAGTTTCAATCATGTTACAAGAGATAAGCTAGGTAGGTATATACTTCAAAATGAGTTGATTGAATATTCGCTTTCATCTTGTTGAAACATAGTTCAAATATGAAAAAAGAATATTTGGCTAAGTTTCACAAAATTATGATAATTGCCTGACAATTTCTTTGGGGTGTTTCCCCAATTTCCAAAAATTCAACAGTTTATCTTTCGAAAATGATGTAACACCTTGAAAAAATTGTCAAGCAATTTCAATAATATTGTGGAACGAAGTCAAGTATTTTTTATTGAATATACTTCTTATTGGTATTAATACCTGTTAGATATTTGTTATTGTTATTTTATATTGAATATTGAATTGAATTAAACTCTTGGCTTAATGTTTCACGATTATATTTAACAACATGAATTTGTCAACATGTTTCGAGCGTGAGCTCATATTAAAGACTCAGATTCAAGACTGAGTCTTGAAAATGAGCTCACGCTCGAAACACGTTGACAAATTCATGTTGTTAAATATAATTGTGAAACATTAAGCCAAAAGTTTAATTTAATTTAATATTTAATTATGTTTAAATATTATAAAATGTTCATCAAGAGTTGAGCGAGAATTCAATCTCAGTCGTTGTTATCTTATAAAATTTTTATTACTAATGTAATAAAGTTAAATTATAATTTTTGCTGAATATATTATACTAACTATATATACTTTTATACTTGAAATGTTTTGAAGTTTTTTCTACCACCTTTATTTTTATACTCTAAAATTTATACAAATAAAAAGATAAATATATAACATATATATTACATATTTTTATAAGGATTGAGTCTTGAAGATGCGCTCACGCTCGAAACATGTTGACTATTTGATATTGTTGAATATAATCGTGAAACATTAGGCCAAATGTTTAATTTAATTTAATGAATAAAAAGTCTTGAATTAAATTAAACTCTTGGCTTAATGTTTCACGATTTATTCAACAATATGAAATAATCAACATGTTTCGAGCGTTAACTCATTTTCAAGACTGACTTCGAGAATTCAATCTTACTCATGAAAAATATGTCATTCATTCTCAACAGAAATATACCCAATTACAGAAAATAATAACATAATGTTGAATAATAACTGAATAAATAAGAGATAGTTCTAAAGTAGTCAAGAGTTGAAATAATATTTCCCAATTAATGTTTCTAATTTTCATTTTGAATAACATCTCTGGAGAATTATTCCAAATCTCATGAACACAAAAATTTATTTTCACAGTATTTCAGATATTGTTTTCAAATATAATTTTTTTCAACAGAAATACCTATATAATAGAAAATTCAGTATTAACAGGTATTTGTAACTGTATAGAACTGAAGAACTATATAAAGCAGGAGTGTGAAGAAAATTACACTGAAAATTATATGACTTTATAAAATTGAAGATTTTCTGAAATTCATAGTCTATACGAAGATTTGAATTAAAATTAATACAGAAAATTGAATACTCCCAAAATCGAAACAATAAAGATAATTATCATATCTATACTAATTCTGAATTGATACATCAAAAATCAATGAAAATATATCTTGTAAAATATGAAGATTTCAAATTTGAAAATCACATTATTTAGTATTGAAATTTTCTGGTTTAGAACACTCAAAGTATTATACAGATATTTTTTTGTGAAAAGAAACAAATTTGATTAATTTTTAATTTCTATATTTTATATTGTTGAAAGTAGTTATTTTATTTGTTAAAAGTTGATTGAATATGATTCTCTCAATTCACAGCATGAAACAGAATCTTATCTCTTCAGGGATATATGATAATACTAAAATATATTTTCTTCATCTGAAAATATTGAAATTTCAAACCCAACCAAAATTTGAAAAAAAAAATTCAAAATATGCTATCGCGTTTATGATGAATGTAGTTTTTTGTCAAACCTTGTAAGGAAAGTATGTATTTTTTTTCTCAAAAAATTTTTTGCACTCATATTACTACATAAATTTCATCCTAATTGGCATACTCCTCTGGCTACGCGATACCAAGATAAAACAAACCAAAAAAACAGGCATAATAAATTGCGATATCCCTTGGAACTTTTTCTCATGCCTGCGCGGGTCAAAGGGGATAACGCAGTCATCTAGAGACTCTCAAGATCGGCCTTCTGCGAGCCAGATGGCCCCAGCCGTACCCTGACCGTTTTTTAAGCTGCATTTTTTATGCGTGCTACCAGTCCCCACGTTTTTTCACTCACACACAGGAAAGGGGCAGATTTTTTAAGGAACCCTACACTGAGTTCCGTTCTAAGATTGATTCGAAATACAAAAGTTTTTTGTACCTGGACAATGAAGGTGCAAGATCGGTTTGCACACATGGGTATCGCAGAAAGAGAGAGAATAAATGGTCCAGCGGGAAGTACAAGACAAAGATGCTGACTGTTGATGGAAATAGTGCACATGTTTATCTCCTTACGTGGGAACAGGGGTAAAAAAATGTCGACGGACTTGAGAAGTACTACGATATCCGCTACATTGCAATCAGTATTGGGTGAAGGTACTGTTCTGTCAATATTTATTGGGGCTTGTTTTTCTAACGGACGTTTTTGGACTTCTCACGGTAGTTTTTTTTTTAACTTAAAGTCGGTGTATAGGTTTTTACGGTTACATACCTAAAGTCCAAATTCATCCTATTTTGGCATCCGTCGCGAAAGACTATTTTTACATTTCATATATATTATTATTTCAAAATTTATGTCGAAAATTATTGAGGATTTTAATGAGTGAAAGTAGATTTTATGGTTTGAGTAACCTAATTTATTGCAGTCTATTTTCAATACACATCATTGATGTGTGATACTATATGTTCTATGATTTAATTTCGCTTTAGGAGTTTGTTGTACATGTCATTTATATGTCTTACGTCGTTGAGCACTGTTGCATTTATATTTAACATTTTTATAACTGTTGGATGACTTTTGTGTCGTTTTTGTTGGTTTATTGACTTATGTCAGATGTATGTTTCCTTGTTCTACAAATTGTAACTGATTAATTAACACCTTGTCTATATTTTTAGTATTCCTGAAGAAGAACGGAATTCGTTCGAAATATAGAATTTCTGACGATTAGTCGTTTAAATTATTTCTGCCCACCTTTTGCATAACCCAAAATATTCTGAAAGTCTTATCAATACTCCCTAAACATATGTATATATATATATATATATATATATATATATATATATATATATATATATATATATATATGCAGGATGAGTCAAGGTGGACGCGATGGTCTCTTATTACGAAACGGTTAATTTTTAAAATAATACGACCACGCAGTCATGTGGGGATTCATCAAGGGTACATTCTAAAAATAATTTGATACATATAGAGTGTTCCAAAAATGTGTGACATACCAAAGTTATGTTTTTTCTTATGGAAATGATGATGGAAATGGCCTGTATTTGACTACGTTTTTCGGTTTTACGTAAAAAATAAGATATACTTTCTTCAATATGTCATATACCTAACAATTATAATTATTATTAACAATTATAATAATAATAATTATAACATCCTGTATGTATCAAATTATTTTCAGAAAGTACCCTTTATAAATCCCCACATGACTGCGTGGTCATATTATTTCAAAAATTAACAGTTTCGTAATAACAGACCATCGCGTCTACCTTGACTCATCCTGTATATATACAATTTTTTTTTCAATATTTTTTTTAGCAATAAGAGGCTTTATAATAATAATAATAAGTTCTTCATTCTCAACAGGTAAAATACCTACCTAATTAGAGAAAATAATAACATAATGTTGAATACTAACTAAATAATTAATATGAAAAAGATAAGAACTCAATCTAAAAGAGAACAATGAGCTCAATCTAATCTAAAAAAAATAGTTACTAATAACTACAACTTTATTACAAAAAATGCATTCATTTCAGTTGTTGACTACAGCTTTGTCAAAACTAATAATAACTTATAAGCAATCAATAATGAAATTTGAATTAAAATAAAGTTTTTTCATATGTAAAGCCTGTTATTGCTAAAAAATTGAGAAACACTATTGATAATCAGCAGGCAAAAACTCCATATAGAAAAATATATATACCTACAATATATAGTAAGTAAGTTAATAAGTTAACAAGGTCATAGAATTATATTAATTCTGTTACCTTATTTACTATTAAATGTTGATATATAAGCGTTTTCAGTTTCTGACCGGAAAGGCAGTCATGGGAAGAAACAAAAAAGTTTTTCTTCTTCAGAATATTTTAGATTATAGACAATGTTTATTGTTTTCATTAAAACTACAATATTATATAAATTTCAGATTATAAAACAATTTGAAAAATAGAACATTATTTGCTTTTTCTTATAATTTTCTGGAGAAAAGTCCTGAGGCATTTGTTTTGAATGATAAATGATTTAAGGAGGATCCATACTATTTTATATTCAAGGATGATGAGCTCAAGGACATAAACAAAAAGTTTTTCTCCTTCAGAATATTCCAGATTTTCCACAATGTTAATTGTCTTCTTCAGGGCTACAATATAATATAAATTTCAGTTTATATAACAATTTAAAAATAAAATATTATTTGTATTGTTCTCATAATTTTCTAGATATTAGTCCTGAGGTATTTGTTTTGAATTATAAATGATTTCAGGAGGATGCATAGTATTTTATGTTCTAAGGATGATGAGCTAAGACGGCGAAACACATTCCAAAACGTTCCTTTACGAAACAGACAAAGAAGACAATAAACATTGTTGCAGACTTTTTTGTGCCTGTCCTTGAAGAACAAGAATTATTCGTGTATAAAGATAAATCTTAACGCTCCAGAAATGTATAATAAAAGGTGTTTGTTGAGTGTCTATACCAAAAATGGTAAATTATTAATTCCATTTTTTTTGCTAATTTTTTATTATTCTAAAAGATTTAACACCATTCCATGGCCTACTGGAAGGACCATTTATTTCTGAAATAACTTCAAAATCAACAGAACTATTACAGAAACAACTGCGAAAATCGTATCCATATATCACATCGGTCGAACGACGCTAATGAACATTCTAAGATCGTTCTCCTGAAAGGGACCGATGCCGTAACGAAAATTGGACCAACGTGGCAGACGCCTCGAATGAAATTTAAAAAACACATGTAGATAAATCGCTCGTCCGAGGATGGCCCACGTGAAAGGGCGGGATGTAGTGACAGATTGAAAACATCAGGCGAAGACTATTTTAGCCACAATTCAACATCCCTCTCAAGAGGGCCAGACAAGCGTCTGGCTCATGTTTAGTCTACGTAATTCTGCCCCATATTTTAAGTTAACCCTTAAGAGGAACGTTCAAGATGCACCCTCGAGTTCGTCGAGAAGAGCACTGCAGAAAGATCTATTAAACAAAATTCTATTTGTAGGTAGTCAAAGAGTCCAAGCAAGAACCTATTTATTATTGGTTTATAATAACTTAATTGCACTGAGATTTTCAATCGAAATTTCGAAATATTTCCAGCAAAACTCTCTCTAATTGTTCTTTCTCTGATGGATTTACATTTTAAATATAATGGAAAGTGATTTCAATGAAATGAAGAATTTTTCAACGACTTCCTTTATATTCGTTGTATTCTTCGCAAGAATAATACAAATTTTGTTGTAAACTGCATATTGAATGAAATATTTACAATTCATATCTAAAAATTTGAGAAAAAGATCAACATAAGAAGAAAAAGGAACCTTGAAGAATGTATTTTCTTCTGATTCAGGAATGTAGATATCACCCAAAATAGTTTTTTCGTAATAAAAACAGATATTGAATAGTATTGGCGTTTACTTGATGTAAAGCCATTATAATTAAATATAAACTAAAATTCGAACACTTGAACTTTTGATTTACACTTTATTGGTAACATAGCATGACGCGTTTCGTCGTTACAAACGACTTCTTCAGATTCTACTAGAATACTCAAATATATTAAAAGCAATTCGAATTATGCAAACCATTTTTTAACAGAAAACCACAGTTTCTATACGAATTTCAAAATGTTACATAATATACAGAAAAGTAGTCAATTAGATTTTTGTGAATTAGTAGAAAAAACTCAGCATAAAAATTCTGAAAATTTGCATAATGAACAGATGCAATTGAACAATTCACCATTGTTAAATCTTTTCAGGCAATTAAATTATATTTTTGACTGGAATATCTTGAGTAAAACCCAGACTCATAGAAGCCCAAAGTTCCCTTGTTATTTATACCTGTTTTGACAAATTTGTTGTTATTATTAGTCAGTATTCTAGTAGCATCTGAAGAAGTTGTTATCTGAAGATAGTCGACGAAACGCGTCAAGCTATGTTGTCAATAAACATGTCAATTAAAAGTTCAAGTGTTTGATTTTAGTTTATATTCAATAAAAAGAGAGTTCTACTGTAATATTTTAATACATCGACATACCTATAATCATGAAAATTTATCGAAAAATAAAAATTCACCGAAAAACATCAAAGGCTTTGAAGGCATAATTGAGCCAATTTTTGCTTAACTCAATCACCAAGAAGTAGAGAAATTTCTATTCTTAAAATCTATATGAAAAATATATTGAATAACAATACGAGTATTAAAATAAAATGATTATGTTGGAATATATTCAAATAAATCCAATAATTCAAGTGGTCCTAGAATATTTTGAAAAATGCAAAAAAAAAAGTACTTAATCCAAACGAAAATGTATTGAAAGCGGTTATTATTTAATTGAGAAATGGAAATAGTAGAACTTTAAAGTCGCATTCTCCTCAAAAAATTGCTTGTGAATATAGTTGTATAATTGGTTGAGTGACTGAATGTTAAAACCACAATATCGCCATAAAATTGCGCGCTAATGTTGTTTAAATGAGATACAATAGAAATTATGTCTACATTATAACTAGGTACCATTGCTTTAGGTTTCCCACAGATGGTAGATTTGTGAATATTCACAAATTATGCATTGTTTCTTCTGTGGTTACATTAAGGATCAGTGTTAGTTCTTTCGCGTTGATCGACAACAGAACGAAATATGATTGCTGCCCAGGAAACACCTTAAAAGCTACAACAGATTCACAAGAAAATATTTCATGCCTTTGTATATATATATATATATATATATATATATATATATATATATATATATATATATATATATATATATATATAAGAAAATGAACACTAGAACATTCATTTGAAAAATTGAAATTAATCAAGAGAATGTTATAGCAGAGCTAGATATGTGAACGTGTACGATGTGATGTCTCCATTATCCTTCAAGTATATATATTATCTTGAAGGATAATGGAGACATCACATCGTACACGTTCACATATCTAGCTCTGCTATAACATTCTCTTGATTAATTTCATTTTTCAAATGAATGTTCTAGTGTTCATTTTCTTAAATATTTCATTCAGTGCCATAAGCACAAAAAATTTCATTTCCTTATATATATATATATATATATATATATATATATATATATATATATATATATATATATATATATATATATATATATATATATATATATATATATATATATATATATATATATATATATATATATATATATATATATATATATATATATATATATATATATATATATATATTCGCTTTCAAAGTATACTATAACTTTATTTCGATAATGTTTTTGACAAATTATTCAAAAAAACATTATAGCAGCTGGCTACGTGAAACATAAACAACGCGATGTCTCTATTGTCCTTCTAGGGATCAATATTAAAATCTCCATTATCCTACTAGGGATAAATGTTAGAGAATCTTGAAATCGATGCCTATATTTATTGAAAGCGTGAGACAGTAACTGTTTCGTACTACAAGGTTCTCCTCAGTCACGCCACATTCAACAAATGAAAGGCAACGATTTCAAACCTCACATACCCTCTCATTGATTGTGAGACAGAAATATAAAGTAAGTAGTATGCATATATAATTACATAGATTAATGTACATCTCAAATCTTAGAATAAATGAAAAGCACATGAATACATCTACATTGAAAGTTTCATACGTTCTTATCAATTAAGATACTAAACTTTACAAGTCTAGTTTTTTGGAAAAATTCCATTTAATTTAATGAAGTATTGCGCCATCTAGGTTGCGTAGTTGCGGTTGTAGAAAACCTTCGTTTCCAAACCTACTATACATTACTAAATAAGGCTGAATCAATAACCGAAGATATCATAACACGACCAGCAAATTTTATCCACATGTATACTTGTGGATAAAACAGTCCAGAATACCTAAACTACTAGCTACTATAAACTACTCCATATAACGACAAAGAGTAAATGTGGCACAGAATGACAAAAAGAGGCCCAAAAGTACCTATAACGGATCTATAAAGGATCAATATAAAAAAGCTGGATGATCTCACGGAATGTCGCTATAAAATCGCAAATGTGAATATTATAATAATTTAATATTAATAATTTAATACACACACACACACACGTGATAAAATTCGAGGAAAAATTCTTTGTTTATGCGAAAGCAAAAAATCGAAATTCTCTATGTTATGCCTATTTCTCTCAACTAAAGCTTTTGAATGTTATAATCTCTTCGATAAGACCACCAAAAACACATAAATAACATCTCAACATGTTACCTTTCCAATCTTATAGCCAACCAATTCTTATGTTTAAGATAATATTTGATAAAATGTCAAAATTCATTGACATAATTAAATTCCTTTCATTCATTGTCCAAATCCGAAGTGACGTCACATCTGCAGGCTAAGAGAAAAGACAAGTAGTCGTTGCAATGAATTTTCAACATTTTCTGTAATTCGAAACTTTAACAGTAGCAAATAGCACATCTGAGTGTTGTTTTCCATTTTTGTTTCCAAGATGAGAACAAACCAATAACCAATAATAGAAAACAACAACTAAAACAATACACGAAAATATTTTTCGCGAAATATATAAACTCGAAAAAACTCTTTTGTAGCTTATACCAAATAGATGTATTGCGAAATGCAATGATGAATATTATCCAAGTTTACGGAAACTACGAAAAACTCGTATGGCAGTTTAATTTCCCAATAAATTATACAAAGACAAGGTAATAAATTTAATTGAGTAATTTCACTAACAACTAGTGATAAAGGTTTCAAGAATGCTTACATACTTCGAGAATAATTAAACTCAAATGACAGGATTTCAGAAATTTCAAAAATTTTCAATCAAGTAATAAAGCTGTGTGCAAGGTCTTAACGCTTTGATATTTTATTGTATATTTCACTGGTTTATTAATTAAACCGTAAGAAAAATATATGTTGATGACACTTACTCTTCATACTTATTCCAGATTTATTTGTTTATTTTAATGAACATAACCTAGAAGGACAATGCACTCAACATGGAATTTTAATAATAAAAAAGTAATCCTCTCTATGTAGATTTATGTAGTTTTGCTTTGAAATTTTTCATTAAAGATTACCTGCTTGATGAACACTTAATGAACAAAATCAAATAGAGTAACCTTTTCAAATAGAGTGACTTAATTTGGAAAAATTCAATGGAAGTTACACAACAATATCATTTGGAATAGAATGACTATTACGTATTTTACATATCCAATTGCAGTTATTTATAATTAAATTGTCGAATATTTTTATAAACTGTATAAGGAAAAGTTATACAGTTGTTAAAGTTATAGATAATTGTAATAAATCTATTTTCGTAATAAATGAGAGGCAATAAGATATACTTGTCTGAAAATCACTAACTGAACAATTCTTTATTCGACTAGTTTCGCCTTTTACGGCATTATCAAGAAGAATGATAATTCAGTTCTGAATTCTGAATACTTCAGTAATGATTAATTGTTCAGTTAGTTTTTCGACAAGTATATCTTATTACCTCTCATTCAAATATGAACTATCACAGAGTTGATTCATTGTCTATTGAATTCATTTTCGTAATACTTGTACGGGCCTCAATTCAAAATGAATATTTATAATGAATGTTACTGAAAATGAAAGGAAAATTGTATAAGATCTCTTTTTTTCCTTGTTCACAATCCCAGCTGTGGGAACACTGACTTCCTTGCTAGCCTAAGTGAATTGGTATCAAGAAACAAAAAAAAACTAAGGAATTTAAAACGTTTCTTTGACTAGTTCAATATTTTTTGAACACACCTCGTAAGTCACGAAATTGAAACGTAAGTTCCAAACTGGACTTAAAGTACCTATACTGAGCATCGATTAGCTTCGATTTATGTTGTTGACTGAAATAATAACACGAGCAACAATATTTGAGCATCCAGCGGAAGTTTCGTGTACGACACAGCCTAATTCGTAGAACAGAATATTTAAAACCGCCCAATTATCAGATCGAAGGACTGGCGGAGTACCCTCTGTTTACTACAATTTCAGGCGTGTTAATTATTTTGTTAAGAAACCAGATCACGTTGGAGCCATTGCCCGAAATGCGTACATCACCTAAAAAATGTTATTAATGCATAGGATGTAGGGGGTCTGTGACGACAATGACCTCCACATCTGTCAGAAACATGTGCGTCACTCTGGTATCGTTTCGCGACTGACAAAATGTGCCTTAGAGACGTCATATCCTAGTTACGACGGGATTTTATAGGAATGTCTTTCATTTCCTATAAATACGATGTTCAATACTTATAAGAGAAATGTCAAATACGGGGAGCCAAAGCTGTTTTCAATAGCGGATTTGAAGAATTGATAGTAACAATTATTTTAGCCACTCCTCAAATCTCCTGATGTTATTTCTTTCAATTTATTATCAGAGTTATATTAAGTCGCAGTTTAAAGAACATAAGGGTCTTATTAGCCTATTATGTGGCCTATATAGCATTCATTTATATGCTCTAAATGATATTTCTTATGGTAACAGAGTAGTAAAAGTCTCTTCTAAATTTCTTTATATGCTCATCGATCTTTAGAAAATATTGAAAGTTTTCATCGGGATTAGAGAAGTAATGAAATCAATAATTAAATAATACGAGTATATCAATACTAGCTGACCCGGCGAACTTTATACGCCTATTTATTTTTATCTGAATATTTTTCAAAAGGCCGGAAAGACATATTCTACTATTTTTGCTACACTATCTTGTTTTCAATATTTATCCCCTGTGGAGCCACGAACTTACTCACTTACGAAGGTACTGCAATATTTCCTGTTATGTCAAATCAGTCGAATTATCAGAAAATTCGTATGTTAACACTTTTGATGTATTGAAAATTATTAACCTGTCTATTCTATATTTGAACGGTATGTTTCTAATTTCGTATCAAGTACTTGTCCCATATATCTCATCATTAATTATGATATATTTGCTGGATATAAACCAAAAAATGTTCAGAATTTAGTCCATTCCCGGAAACCAATGAATAAAGTGGCTCTGGTGGCTGTAACAAAAGCGTCTATTTGAATTGACTCTTCGCGCAATATTATGTAATATGGTAATATTTTTTTATCAATAACAATTAAACTCTGTCTTGCAATATTGACACACAACGTTCATTGGTCCAATAGCGACGATTTAGTGTGAACGGTAATCTATTTCAACTTTATAATTGAATGCAGGTCGATAGGAGTTAAACGTAAACTTTTCATATTGTTAATTTCGATTCCATCGATGCCGTTCAACTTCATACCCAGCTTCGCGTTACTCGTCAGTTTGACTTGCTCTTTTATATCTTTGACTGTTGCATTGCGAGTTCTGCGTTTCTAAAAACGAAATTTCAACTGCAAATTAAAGAAAACTATGTATTTTTTTCATAATCAAATATACCACGTGCTATGTCAGTAACGTGTATTTTAGTAGGTATGTTTAAACTTACCAAAATTTTATATTGAATTGAAGTTTTAATATTAGTCGTGATAGCTCTTAACTAACCGGAATGTGTGATAAGATATTCAGTTTTTTTATATCCTCTTTTCGAGAATTAATAATTATTTCTTACTTATATTATCAATTAAGTGTTCTTAAATTTTCTAAATATACACGCATTTTTAAAAAATTTTTGTCTGACAATAACAAACACATGTAGTGAAACAGAAGTAGTGAAATTGGTTCAGCCGTTGATTCCACATTTAAGTTAGAAAACGTTTGTATGGGAAAAGGAAATGGGCTGTTTTTAGGGTTTTCCTGGAAATTATTCGAATTTATCTCGCCGCAAAAACCATCTTTGGGCTTCAACGAACATTTTAAAGAAAGTATTGGCAAAATTGGTCCAGGCGTTGTTGAGTTATGCACTTACCAACTCATTTTCCGACACCAACACATTTAATATATTAAATATATTATAGACAAAATATAATATATTTAATTGAGCATATATATTTTATATTGTTTGGCAGTTCTAACGATTCTATCAAACATTTTGTTGACTGAGATTGAATTCTCGCTCAACTCTTGCTGAAACATAATTGAATATTAATTATCCAATAGTCAACATGCTTCGAACGTGAGCTCATGTGAACAGACTTGCCATGTCTTGAAAATGAGCTCAGGCTCGAAACATGTTGACTATTTAATATTATCGTTAAATAGTCAAATTATTATTAAATATAATCGTGAAACATTAAAAACAATAAATTAATAAATAAACCACTTGACTGAAGTTTCACTGAATATATAAAAAACTCTACATAGTTTACATAACTCTACATTTTTGTCAACCAGGGCCAGCTTTGGCCTATTGTTGGTACATGTAATAGGACACATTTTCCTTCTATAGAAACTATTATTTCAATGCCAGTTCTTGTTATATGTTGGATTGTCTCTGCTGTTTGGACCTAGCAGTAGTTCGACGATTCCTTCTCGATATTTTCTTTCGTGGTCTCAATAATGTGCCTCCCGTTAAGCGGTTTTCTCCCCAACTCTGTAGCTTCTGGTTGGAAGATGGATGATCACTTGCGACCTGGCCTTCACTCAGTTTCACAGGAGTGGAATTATGAAATTGGCAGATCACTCTATGCAGATGTGAGTCAACAGACTTCCTGTGGAAATAGTCATGAAGATTCCCTATTTGCTGGTCCAACAAGTTACCGATGTCTGCCAATACTCTACAGCCCTCATGTCTTGGCAAAGTAGTTCTTTGAACTGCGCTTTTTAGGTGGTGTTTATTGAACTTCGTAAGCAATATTCTGATTTTTCGCTGCCGGTTGTCAACATCAGTTGACAACCGGCAACGATTCAACCGGCTGATTCAACAGCTGAGAAGTGATTTATTTTCAGTTTGGTTTGGCAATTCATCATGAATAGACTCACGCCTGAACAACGCTTGCAAATAGTGCAATTTTATTTCAGAAATAATGGTTCTGTGCGGATTACGTATCGCTCAGTACGTCCATTTTCTCGTCGACAAAATCGTCCATCAGAGCAGTTAATTCGATTAACCATGGAACGTTTTCGCAACACGTTTACTCTTATTGATAACTCGCATCCACAGAGACGCCGTACGGTGCCGTACAGAAGAAGCTATTGCTACTGTAGAGCGTAGCATTGAGGAAGACCCGAATGAGTCCATCCGCCATCGAGCACAGGAATTGGATCTGTGTCTATCCACTTTATGGGGGATTTTGCGGAAGGATATTGGTTTTCGTGCTCACAAAATCCAACTGGTGCAAGAACTGAAGCCAAACGATCATCAAGCAAGACGTAGATTCGTCGAATGAGCCCAAAATGAGATTGCTGTTGTCAGCAAACGTCAATAAACAAAACTGCCGCATTTGGAGTGAAGATAATCCTCAAGTGTATGTTTGATGCGCTTTATGGCTGGTGGAATCAATGGTCCGTACTTCTTCAAAACGATGATCGCCAGAACGTTACAGTCAATGGTGATTGGTATAGAGCCATGATTACTAACTTTTTCATTCCTAAATTGAACAACCATGATGTCCAGGAGCTGTGGTTTCAACATGACGGCGCAACATATCATACATCTCGTGCCACAATCGATTTATTGAAAGACACGTTTGGTGACCGCCTAATTTCACGTTTTGGACCTGTGAATTGGCCACCAAGATCTTATGATTTAACACCGCTAGACTACTTTCTGTGGGGCTATGTAAAGTCATTCGTCTATGCGGATAAGCCACAAACGCTTGACCATTTGGAAGACAATATTCGCCGTGTTATTGCCGATATACGACCACAAATGTTGGAAAAAGTAATCGAAAATTGGACGTCCAGATTGGACTACATCCGAGCCAGACGTGGCGGTCATATGCCAGAAGTCATATTTAAAATGTAATGCCACAAGATTATCTTTCGAATAAAAAAATTCTTGTCAATCGAATGATCCATTGTTGTTTTATTGCAATTTGAAGTTCTATACCTATAAAAAAACACCCTTTATTTATAGGCGTTTACCTCTTGCATCGACTCGATGTGGTCTCCATTTATTCATTATTATTAATATTATACATTTATTATTGTTATTATATCCATACTTATTGACAATTTCAAAAAATCGTTAATCTCTGCGATGGTATTTATGGGTCATTGTAATGATGATCCTAGAAATAGCAGTGCATATAATTAGACGATATTCGAGTTGATGAGTAGTATTTCCACGGAATTCAATTAGTCGCTGTGGTGGAACACAAATTAATTAACGATAGATTCTCGAAGAGCGTCTTATCTTCTCACCGGACTCATTTTCATACGAGTCATCGCGAAACAATAGAAACGGTAAGCCCGTTTGCGTGCCGACGCGCGAAGAAGATGAACTCAGGACGTCCGGGGCAGGTCAACTCTTGGAGCCGGGGGTCAGTGGTCATTCCCGTGGCCAGGTTGGCGTGGGAGCTATCGCACGGCTTCCATTGTTACCCGCGCGCCCATTGTCTTTCTGAATCTATGAACAATTACTCCGTGGGTTACAGCCCCGCCGGATACGCCACTTTCTTAATCGTCTACTAAATAGCGCTTGGTTATGTTCGACGGCGATGAACCGATAATTATAAACGCGATGAAGAAGGCGAGTTTCTTGATGCGAAACTACGCGCTACGAAGATATTTCTGAAAATATCGGCACTAAAATTCGCGTATTAGAATTTACTCATATAACTAATAAAGGGTGTTTTTTTTAGAGATATAGAACTTTAAATTGCAATAAAACAACGATTGATCATTCGATTGACAAAATTTTTTTTTCGAAAGATGATCTTGTGGCATTACATTTTAAATGTGATTTCTGGCATATGACCGCCACGGCTCGGCTCGGATGTAGTCCAATCTGGACGTCCAATTTTCGATGACTTTTTCCAACATTTGTGGCCGTATATCGGCAATAACACGGCGAATATTGTCTTCCAAATAGTCAAGCGTTTGTGGCTTATCCGCATAGACCAATGACTCTACATAGCCCCACAGAAAGTAGTCTAGCGGTGTTAAATCACAAGATCTTGGAGGCCAATTCACAGGTCCAATATGTGAAATTAGGCGGTCACCAAACGTGTCTTTCCACAAATCGATTGTGGCACGAACTGTGTGACATGTTGCGCCGTCTTGTTGGAACCACAGCTCCTGGACATCATGGTTGTTCAATTCAGGAATGAAAAAGTTAGTAATCATGGCTCTATACCGATCACCATTGACTGTAACGTTCTGGCCATCATCGTTTTTGAAGAATTACGGACCAATGATTCCACCAGCCCATAAAGCGCACCAAACAGTCAGTTTTTCTGGATGTAACGGTGTTTTAACATACACTTGAGGATTATCTTCACTCCAAATGCGGCAGTTTTGTTTGTTCAACCAGAAGTGCGCTTCATTGCTAATGGACGTAGTGCGCGATACGTATTCCGCACAGAACCATTATTTTTGAAATAAAATTGCACTATTTGCAAGCGTTGTTCAGGCGTGTGTCTATTCATGATGAATTGCCGAACCAAACTGAGAATAAATCACTTCTCAGCTGTTAAATCGGTCGCCATCTTCAACAGTAATGCCAACTTAAAGTTCTATACCTCTAAAAAAACACCTGTTATTATAGAGGTAGATTAGATGATTTATTGGAAATCTGACGATTTTGCACAAATTTTGTGGTACTGAAGGAAGTGAAATCCTCAGATTATAAACGAACCGATGTTTCAAAAAAGATTCTTTATTAAAATTCTTCAACTAAAATCGTACCCTTCATTAATATTCATTACAGGGCTAATGAGAATAACATGAATTATGTTGAAAAGTGAGTACATAATCTTAACAAATAGCAATGCAGGTAAAAATGAAGAGAATTTTGCTTGCTTAGGTTTTGTATACTCTTTTCTATACTCTTTTGTATCAAATCCTAAAAGTTGAAAATCAATATATATGTGGCAAAAAAATTAAGAATATGACAGAGGGGATCAATAGAGACCTTTCTGCAATTAATGAGTGGTTATGTAACAATAGCTTATCTCTGAATGTGCAAAAATCTAACTTCATAGTTTTTGGGTATAAGTGAAAGGACATAACTGTAAGGATTAAAGAACAAAAACTTAGAGGGTAGAAACAGTAAAATATTTAGGAATTATGTTAGACAAAAAATTGAGTTTTAATGATGATGTTGATTTCATATCATTTAAAATCTCTAAAACAATCAAATTTTTGAAAAGAAGAGGAAAAAATCTGTCGACATGTGAAAGTTTTGTTGTTCAAATCAATAATAATGTCACATTTTTAATATTGCTCCAATTTGTCATTTGGTTCAACTAAAGAAAAAATTCAGCAATTACAAAGGTTACAGAATAAAGCCATGCGAACAATTTTAAAGTGCAGAATACCCCTGTTAAAACTATGCTGAAATCTTTGGAACTAATGTCTGTTAAAGACATTACTTTTAAGAAAAAGAATACTTTTCGCTTCATATATATTCATATTCAAAATAAAAAATCAGTTGCTTCCATGTAATGTAATGAAAAATGTAACATATGTCAGTGTTGTGCATGGCTATTATACTAGAAATTCTGATAGTTTTTTATCCAAAGTTGTAAGCTTTCTAAATCTAAAAATAGCATACACTATGACGGATTTGAGGCTTTCAATCATTTACAAAGTATATTGAGAACTAGTGCTAGTATTAAAATATTTAAGCGTGATCTAAGAAAGTATATTTTAGATAATGAGATAGGTATGTTATTCTAAAATTGACAGTTCAAAATATGTAGATTTTTTGTATAGCTTCAGCTAAATATTAATAATTATTATTATAATTATCAATGTTGGATTTCCCAACTATTCTTGAACCTCTAATATTCTTAGCCTGGTGGAAAAAAAGTGACAGCAAAAGCTTAGTGTGAAATAAACTCGTACATCAAATTTAGCCCTTGCTTACTTTTAATATGATATTTTAGAAATGAGTATTCAGACAAAGATTCGAAAATTAATATTTGAATTCAGACATAAGTGCAAATCAATGAATAGCATTCAATACGAAATTATTTTTGATGAGGAAAGATTTAAGAAAAACACTCAAACCAAAAATTAAATTTTACTATATTTACTCATAACTATAAAAAATATATCTAGTAAATATATCAACTATCAGGAGGTATGTCCAAATTAAGTTTAATATTTAAATAGCCTTTTCGAAAACATGAAAGGTCAATAGGATTTTACCGGTAAAAAGTAATAAACAAATGCATAATAAAATATCAAACGATTAGTAAAATTAAAATTCAAGTCCGACTTATTTTCTGAGAAAAATCTTATCCGTCGTCATTCTATACAAACTCAAAGATGGAGAAATGATAATTAGGTAATTAATAAATGGGGACATGCCCCTGCATGTTTTGCATTTTTTTCAATAACTTCAACTAGAGCTTATTTGCTGGAGTGTACTTCAAATTGAGGTAGTTTGTGAATTCTATCGAAAATTGAAATTTGACAATACCGAAATATTCTAAATACTTGATATATTCCTGCCCCTCAACATTCAGGGCAAGTACTCATAATAATGGACGAGGAAGCATCAAGAAATAAGTGATTAGGTTGTAAGCTGCAGGTTTATCCAAAGAGACCAGCTTTCCGTTTGTGTGAAACCAGCAAAAGTCTAAACTAAAGAGGGCGTTTATACAGGACCTCTGGCAAACTTGTGCAACCTACCAACCAATTATTGAAGATTGGAGTTCTTCATATGATAAGGAATGTTGAGGGTTCACCCTACATACCTTAATGATTATATTTGTGAAAATTTATCGCATATTTCAATTTGCCATTAAATTATAAAAACATTTTCAGGTTGAAATGTAGCTTAACTAAAGAGCTTTCAATTTTGTTGATTTATGTCAAAAAATATAGGCGGATAAGCTCTGGGTACATTTAAAATATAGCCAGATATGTCCACAAACCTAGAATGACAGCGTACCCAGTGCATTCAATAAAGCCTACGCATAAATTTAAAAATTAATTTTAAAGAACCAGTTTTCAAGAAGATAATTCACTAATTTGCTCAATACAGTTGCCTTAGAGATGAAATTCTATGATAGGAACGGTACTTTCTAGAAATTTTGGATGTGATTCGTTTCAAATTACCAAAATCACATGGATCCACGCAATTAGCCAGTACCATGGAGCAATTGCGTAAAAGTCACCAGATCGAAACCTGCGATAAAGCGATGTCTTAACAGTATTTTACCAACATTGTCACGGTGCCGGACCGCATTGAATTCAAAACTGTGACGACAAATTTTCTCAAGTTCCGCTAGATGAACTGATGCTGTCCAGTGCCGCCTATGATCAGCGGCGTGCAACTTCCGGTTAGCACTTGCTTGAGTCTGATATCATCTATTATTACAGTACCTATCCCCGGTTTTTTCTTGTAATTCGTCGCGTGCTACATTATGACATGTGACAAGTAGTGCGGTACTTCCTAGTAGGAGCGCTTGGCTACCAAGATCGATACTCGATGACATATTCGTGTGTAGGATGAGCATATCAAGCAGAAGAACTGGTTTTATCGTTTAATTTTTATTGAATGAAAGAAATAAGCAATGCTGAGAATTTACTGCATCATGAAATATATCTACATTATAAATTTTAACCAAGATGAATAAGAAAATGAATTTGACTTTTTGAGTACTTAATTTTTCTATATATTTGTGGAATACATCTTGGCCAAATCAAGTCATTGGTCTGCTCTTTGAAAATGTTGATTTTATGGCTCATTGAAAGCAGTATTGATGGTTTTCGTCTTCAGTACCTTACCTGTTATTGTTGATGAAGAAAAGCAAATGATTTCCTTTTTATTGCGTTTAACATCACAATATCAATTAAGAATTGTACCTTCGATTAAAATTTCAGTGGTTTGAATTCAAAACTGATAATATTTACAATATGATAGGAAAGCCTACTCTTTTCTCCTTATTTGACACAGAATACAAAGATATTCTTCTTCAAACAACACTCTTTGTTTGAATGAAATGAAATTTAATGCAATATGTTTGTAAATAATATAAACAGAAAATATAAAATGATATTCAATAGACAGAGTTTCAGAATAATATAACGGTGAATGGGCGAAGTTTGAAAAAATCAATCTTTTCAAGAATATTTCTTGAAAACACAATTTTGTTTTCGAAAATTTCAAATAAAAGGGAATATGATTTAAAATTAGAATCTAGTAAGCCTTGTAGTTAAGCAATATCAACGTTTCTGTTATCATCAAGTTGGAAAACTTCTTGCTATTCTACATAATTCAATTTGGTTCCTTTGTCGGTCTGCGTGGCTTAGTCGGGCGACTCGGGTGCGGTATTATTCGGGTTCGAGCCCTGGTGAAGGCATGGGTGTATTTGTTTGTCTATGATTTAGATAGTTCAATGATGTTAATTGTTGGGTAATGTACATTGATTACAAGCCCATTGGGTGTTCGGAAAAACTGTAGGTCCACTGAACTGAATTGAAAAAAAGTTTATGATTTAATGCAGGAAAAGGATAATGATTTTCGAAGCAATGATTCACGAATGTTGGATGATTTTCATTCTTCCGAAAAGACTGTTAATCTTCCATAAATCCTTGTTTCAAACGATCGGCCATTCTGATCTAGGTACGTTTTCTTATATAGTGTCATACCAACTTGTAATCTTCTGCAATCTCAAATTTTGTTTGACATTTTAAATTATTTCTTAGGAATTTTGGGTCTGTGTTTTCTATTCCCACTCCGTTGAATGAATTATTCTTTCTTTCTCAACTCAATACTAGAAATACTTTCAGAACTATGAAACTATGAAATAACTTTTATGACTGAAGAACTTCACTATGAAGATTGAATATAAATTTCTTTTATTCAACACAAATTTTCTATAGGTATTTATTGCAACATTCATGTATATATAATTGCTTCATGATGTTTTTCGAAAAAAATACTTTAAGTATTGAACTTCAAGTATAAACTTTATGTTCGAATTCAAAAAATCCCTTCGAATAGTAATTGTAATTGGTTTGTAAATTGATATTATTAGTCATTTCATTACGATAAGTACCTAATGATTATTGGTTATGCTCATTGATTATAAGCAGACAATTTGAATATTTGCCATCACTTTTTGTATGGATAGTTTTCCTGATGAAATTAATCAGTAATGGAGTTAATAATTGATATTTAAATTAAAATGAACGATAATTGTCAAGTTTTCACATTCTGAATTCTTAGAAGTAGCTCTAAATTCCTACAGTTAATTTCTAGAAGAATTTACAAAGCGAAAATAAGGGCTATTTTAGAGATTATCCTCTATTATAAATTAAGATATTTTTCGCTTTATATAGTGTGGACAATCTGAAGATTTTATTGATTATACTTTTTGGTTTATGTATTCATACAATTTTTCTCAGGAAAAATGGAAAACAGGTTAAATTATAATCTTTCAATCAGTTTCCATCAAAAAACTCAATATTCAATGTTCACTGAAATATATTGTCTGCAGCTTCCCATTCATATGATAAATTTGTTCACAATACTAGACAAATTTTAAATTCCCATACATGTCGTTGGCACCAAAATCAATACATCAAATAAATGACACACAAAAGATTATATATTATCTTTCTATCCTCAGTGAGCGTGAAGAATTGTGTGTATACATAATTATATTTATGGTCACTTTGTGAAAGCCGAGTACGGCGCACCTCTGGGTGATGTAAAAAAGATATGAGTTGATTCATGATAAATCAAAGGAAATTGAGACAAGACTTCGCTTGATATGATCAGCATCTGCCTCTCTTGAATCAAATTCGAGGATGTCATTTGGCATATGAGGTTTTCATTCACTTATGATGGACTAAATAATAGTTATTGATTGGAAATTATTGAGGACGATGAGAAGCAATTCGATATTTCATTTCTCTATTTCTCAGTTTTTTTTATTGTATCTACTTTGTTTGTATGTATATATATATATATATATATATATATATATATATATATATATATATATATATATATATATATATATATATATATAAGGAAATGAAGTTTTTTTGCTTATGGCACTGAATGAAATATTTAAGAAAATGAACACTAATTTTTCAATAATTCATTAATTTTAATAATTTTTTTGTTTAGTTTTTTGTTTATATATATATATATATATATATATATATATATATATATATATATATATATATATATATATACTATCAAATTATATTAGTAGATAATTTTTTGAAAAATTATTCAAAAGAACATTATAACTGGCTATGTGAAACATGAACAGTGCCATGTCTCCACTATCCTTCTAGGGATAGAAATATTGAAATTGATGCCTACATTTATTGAAAGCGTAAGACAGTTACTGTTTCACTAGTGTTGTCCTGGTTCCGTTCTAAGGGCGGTCGTCGGTTGGAATTTCTTCCTAAGTCTACTTCCAGAAGCAGAAATGGAACGACCTCTGAAGAAGCTCGCCACTCGTGCAAGCGAAACGTTAGGAAGAAATTCCAACCGACGACGGCCCTTAGACCCGAACCAGGACAACACTATTCATCGACTGGCCGCGAAAACCTCAACCAATTTGTCAGTTACTGTTTCGTACTACAAGGTACTCATCAGTTACGCCACGTTCAACAAATGGAAGGCAACGACTTCAATGCTCACATACCCCCCTATCGATTGTGAGACAGAAATATAAAGTAAGTCGTATGCATATATAATGCATAGATTAATATATATCTCAAATCTTAGGAATCAATGAAAAGCACATGAATACATCTAACATTGAAAGTTTCACACGTCCTTATCAATTAAGATACTGCATTTTGCAACTCTAGTTTTTTAAGTAATTTCATCCAATTTGATGAAGTAATGCGCGATCTAGATTGCGGTTAAAGAAACGTATCGCACAAAGACGATTCGTTGACCAAATCTCCAAACCCGGAGAGTTCACTTGGAGGACTAGCAGTGGAGACTTCCCTTACAGGTGTGTTCTTTTATTGTTGATTGCATCTCCAGGTTCGTACAACTTGAACTTGGCTACGCCGTTCTGAGGAGAGCCAATAAGCTCGAAACACGTGTCAACGGCTGCTTCCAATTGAGTTGCGGGCTATACCAAGAATTACATTTTTGTCGTATATATATATATATATATATATATATATATATATATATATATACATATATATATATATATATATATATATATATTTATATATATATATATATATATATATATATATATATATATATATATATATATATATATATATATATATATATATATATATATATATATATATATATATATATATATATATATATATATTATATATTATAAAAGCATATATATTTGTTGAATAACTGAATCATAGAGCCGATAGTGAATTTTTCAGGGGTTTTCATGATGAAAAAGCGATAAAAGGTTACAGGACCAAATTTCAAATTATTTGTCATTTAGTTTCTGACAATTTAAATTAATGACAATAAATTGAAGCCATTTTACCAAAGAAAAAGATACTCACTTGAAAGTTATGTTACTATGCATTTAAAAGCGAATACTTACAAAAATTGATAATTTTTTCCTTCCCACTGTCAAAAACTATTTATGGGCGCCTTGTATTCCCACGAACTATTTCTAAATTTAGTCTTCAGTATTATTTTTTGTAACCCTAGAAAATTATAGAATTTGAAAATTTCATTTTAAAGTAGTTTTTGTTACTGCTTAATGCGTTCACTCCTCGGACACTTTATCTAAAGACACTCAGCGGTAGTCAAAATCCCCATAATACAGATCCTTAAAATACCTATATAAAGTGTCCAGGTATTATTGTCTACAACAAAACTGAAATTTTCACTGAGATTGAGGTCTTCGGAATAGCCTGAAAGCTAATTTATTATGGTCAAATTGCTCAACAATAAATAACTTAATTAACAATACACATATAAACTCATTGTGCCCATTCCTTGGACCACTATAAGCAATTGTATTGTGCAATAAAACGAATAGATTAACGGTTACAAAGTACACCAAAATGTTGTCCAATTTGGTTGTAAACGAATTTAGAAATGTGTTAAGGTAATGACTATTTTCCTAACATAAGACGTTAAATTCCGTATTATATAAATACTCATTACTACATCAGTCATTTTTTGACATATGATTTATTGGTGTTATCCTCGAGCTAGAAGAAATTCGTCTAGTCCATGAAAATTATCAGCTCAATAATTGAAGTGGTAGGTTAATGATTTCATGAATAGAATTTTCAGTGAATACATCAACTATGTGTGGGTGAATACAATTAAAATATTCGTTAATTTCAGGTAAAGAGGTCGAATAACTGAGAAATGATATACCTTCATTTTATTTTAGAAGAACAATATGTTTGAATAATATTTGGGAAGGGAGAATGAAAAGGAAGAATAATAATATTAATCTGAACTCTGAAATCATAATATGTAGGTAAATGATTAGAAATGACAAATTTTAATTATAGAAGAAACATACGTGCAAAATAAAATATGAGGGTATTTTAAGAGCTTATGACTTTGTTTTTTCTAAAAATTTCTTCGTTGTGGAGATGAATAACTTCAAATTGGTGACACTCAATAATGAATAGAAAAGGAGCCGAACTCTTCATTATAGTTTTCATTTTTCAAAAATATTCATTATAGTTTTGATTTTTGGTACTCTAATTGGTCTATCAGAGCCACACTTCTCCTTATTGTGCCTTTCATCTCTTATTAGATCGGACAAAAGTGTAGCAGAAGTTATTCTTCATCAGAGTCAGAAGTTTGAAAAACTGGAGTTTCATTATGTTATCAGTTTGTTGTGATGGAAAAAATACATTCTTATAAAATCTTTTTTTTATAGGAATGTATAATGTATAAATTTGTAGAAACTGTAATAGTAGTTATTATTTTTATCATAAACATAATTACAGTGGAGAATAAACATCCTATGACTCAATTAGAGAATTTCTGAAGGAAGTGTAGATCGTACATTGAACATATAAAATCAAATAATACCGAATCTAAATTTACAACTAAACAAATTACATCCAATAAAGCTACTAAATGAAAAAAAACGTACAAAACAAAACTCAAATGTTTTAACGGGAGACACAATATTTGAGTAAGACAACTTTTGTTTTGCGACGTTAAAAATAGTTACATCTTTGCCAATTTTGAAGGAGTTTGAAGGGGGAGGAAGGGACGAACAACCTAAGAGTTTAGAGAGTTCCACACACCAAAAAGTCGATTGTTAAAAACGACTGTATAATGGTAGTCTTAAAGCTTTCGCTTCAGTTTCAGCGAATATAAAAAAGTGAATATATCACTCAAATCAATTAAAAATAGTTCATTCATGACTCAAAAGGTGGTGAAAATATATAATTCGAAACACTGAGAAAAATTGAACAATTATTTCAGAATTTAGGTAAATAATTGGAAATATGCTGTTATTCTTTCTCATAACGTTTTACTGAATTTTTTTCGAGAGGCCATTTGACAATATGAGATAATGAAGTGATGCTGAAAAATTGGATTTATTTTATTTCACTTTAAGAATAATTCTTAATGAAGATTTTGATTTAAGTGCTCAGAAAGTTCAACTGAGCTGGACTTAAAACCACAAGGTTTTCAATCGCAAAATATATTCGGAAAAATGAAACATTGATACTTTTCTTGACTGAGATTGAATTCTCGCTTATCTCTTGGTGAAACATAATTAAATATTAAATTAAATTTAACACGTGGCTTAATGTTTCACGATTATATTTAACAATGTTAAATAGTCAATATGTTTCGAGCGAGAGCTCATCTTCAAGACTGAAGATCTTGAGTCGAGTGAAGTGAGTAAATTAAGCCAAGTATTTAATGTAATTTTAAAGATAGTTTTCTCACCATAAGTTTACCATAAAACCCCTTCATGGTACCACAAAGTCAAATGAAAGTGAATGAAAAAAATTGGATATAATCACATGTTTGACAAACCAACCCAAAGTTTTTGACATTCACTCACAGTTCAATCAAACAATTTAAAATAACATATCAGTTTTTTTGCAATTTTTTTCAAACTGTTAATTTGTGTTGAAACTGGAGGTTTTCACATTTTGTGTTTTAGTTTTGGGAATGGTAGAAATGTAGCTGCAGGAGTCCACTGGAACCAGCAAGGTTCTCAAATTGGTCTATGAGATAAAATAGTTTGGGAACCTCTGGTTCAGACTGTTAGATCTTTTCAAAATAGTCCTCTTGTTTCGGTTCAAACTGGCATGTTTTAAAAGTATTGTTCCGTAAAGAACCCCAAAAGTATTTGGAAATATGCTATTATTCATTTTCAGGATGGATTATTATTTTTTTGCGAGAGGCCATTCGATAATATAAGATAATGATGCTGAAAAATTGAAGTTATTTCATTCCACATTGAGAATCATTCGTAATAAAGATTTTTATTTAAATGCCCTGAAAGTTCCACATGTGCTGGACTTAAAACCACAAAATTTTGAATCGCACCATATATTCGGAAACATCCAATATTGAATCTGAATTGACA
Source organism: Henosepilachna vigintioctopunctata (assembly GCA_030704895.1). Taxonomy (NCBI): domain Eukaryota; kingdom Metazoa; phylum Arthropoda; class Insecta; order Coleoptera; family Coccinellidae; genus Henosepilachna; species Henosepilachna vigintioctopunctata. Next base: position 2,527,194 of record JARQZJ010000002.1, on the reverse strand, counting down.
TTGATAGTTTTCTTCTTTAAGGAAACCTTTCAGCTGTGTGGTCACTCTGCGATATCATTCCATTACGATTATCCACAAACAATAACTTCTTTTTCATCTACAGACAAGTCTTTCAAAAGAGTTTTTCTGAAACAAGTATTTGTAGAGAAAAGAGGAAAAGTCTTTCCAGAAAAAACACTCTTTTCATCTAGAGAAGTCATTAATGTTTGTTAACATTATTATGGACATCCTCGATTGTTTCCTGAAATTGTAAGACTGACCCTTATCATAACAGTGAACTGTTTGTCTTACAGACACGTATTTTCAAATATTTTAGTCCTCAATTCAAAAGTATCGATGTTACAGACATATGTTTTCAGCAAGACGGCGCCACTTGCCACACACCTCGCACTACAAATGATTTCATAAAAAAACACAGACAAACGATTGGCTTTACTCGATGAACCTTTTAACTGTCGACCTAATTCATACGATTTGACGATATAAGGTTACGTTCTTTACACAGACGTAAAATCACATGTCTCAGACTAAGAATCACAGAGATTTGAGCAATTGAAATCAACATTAAAAGCGTAAATACCGAAATATAACCTAATTTATTGAGTGTAAATTGTACGTTCAGATATTTGAAATGGAAAAGATTGAATTATTTCTTAAATACACGTCGGAATTTGGAAATCGATTTTTTCTGTTAGATTTCGATTCAAAAAAGACGAAAGTCTCAAAGACTATAGTATAGAAATCTGAAAAATTGTACATGCATTGAGTTCATATTAAAGTTCTCTTGAGAAGGGTTCACAGCACTAAATACATATTGCTTTTCAAAACTTCGTGACAGTTCTATTTCTGAAAAAATGGTCAACAATTATTTAAAAAATTCATAGAAAACATAATACAGAAATTTTTATGAATAGGTTACTAAGTTAATACTGATTAATTTTTCTCATGGAAATTCATTACTTTTCTTTTTATTTTTACCATTTCGAATGAGGCAAGGTTTCTGAATAAAATAAGCCGGAACTGATTGGTTTCTTAATATTAAAATTGAAATGTTAACATTAAAATGTTAAAAAGTGAAGTTGAATCACATTTTTGATGAGCCAACTTTACGTTTTTAACATCCACTCACAGCACAATCAATTAATTTGAAATTAAGCAATATATTCTCACTTTTTTTCTAAAATTTTCACATTTTTATCGCATTTAAGAGATAAGGAATGAATGAAGCTGCAGGGGATCCACCGAAACCAGCAGTTTTCAAATTGATCCATGAGAACAATGTTTTGGGAACCTCTAGTGTACACTGTTAGTTTTTCGCAAATGTTCCTGTTATTTCGGTTCAAACTGGCATGTTTATCATAACAAAGTATTTTCGCATAAGGAGCCACAAAAATTCGTATTGTAATTATTTATCTTCAACGAAATGAACTGTAAGATTTCTTTGTGCGCATGCTAACAAGAAAAAAGTTGAAGCAACATTTTTTTATATTCATTTCACAAACTTTTTGGATAACTGTGATGGATGATCTAGCTAGATTTTCAATCTTATTGCAGAAATGCAATTTAACAGCCAGACTCTACCTCATCTTCATATTTAGGAATGCCTCATTTATCGTCATAAACTGAAAAACAAATAGAAATGTTAGGTCAAATGCAGATTTCACATATGACACGAGAAATAAACGAGATCTACCAGCAGGTTGGTCCAGACTATGCAAACTACACAATGTACCTACTGGAAATTCAATCTCCGTTTCTATTTCGACGTTAATTCATTTCGTTTTTCCAATTTTAACTGCTTTTGTATATATGCTGAAAATGTAACAAAATATCTAAAAATTAAATGAACGCTAGGTAATTTAAATAAAAGTAAGTAGTTTTCTGATTTTCACTATAATTAATTCAAAAACATGACAATATCGTCAACATCTGATTTGATCATCAACATCTGATGAAGCCAACACAGTGGCTTCATCAGTTGATGATAAACTGAGCTATTACATTGTGGACTGCTTGCATTTATCCGGAAGTGTATGGAAATGACATTAGAATAATTTTTTCGACTGCCTTTTACGGGAATAAATTTAATAAAGGAGAATTATTGATTGAAACTTGATCATTTGATAAACTATTTGATTTCTTCCTCTTATTAATTTCCATGGCTTCTAACAGGGTTAGTTTATAACCTTTTCGTTCTGTATCCAATTTTTTGAAGTTGATATTGAAGACATGGTTCTCTACTATAAGATGTGTTTCATACGTAGATTCGGTTTTATTTTTTGCAAAGTATCGTTGCTGTTCAGATATTCTTAGTCTGAAATTCCTGCAAGTTTGACTAACATATACTTTGGGACAAATACCGCAACTCAACTCATAACTACCCGATTTAACATCAGGCAAATTTTATCTTTCAAATTTCTGATGTGTCTACCCACGGTATTCTGGGTTTTGAAAGATATAATCAAATTTCTATCAGATAAAAACTTCGAGATTTTTGATACAGGGTTGCCTAAATACGTTGATGTTCTGAAATGTTTATGACTATCTGTTACTTTAGGATATACTTGAGAAATGGCCTTATTATATCTTTTCCTTAAAATGTTATCGACGAAACAATGATGATATCAATTGTTTTGTAAAAATCAAAAAACTACTTCGTTTTATTTAAATTATATATTGAAATTATCATCAAGTATCGGCCAAATCGATTAAGGGGTTTTGGGTCCGTTACTATTTTTAGTATATATTAATGACATAGTACTGGTAGCCACAACATCTAATATAACTTTGTTTGCTGATGATACGATGATGTATATAGTGGGGGAAGATTTACATCAAATGGTATCGGATATGAACATTGAAATGAACAAGTTATTCGCGTGGCTGTGTGATAATAGATTAAGTTTGAATGCAGGAAAATCAAACTTTAGTATATTCGCCAAGAAATTACGAATGATAAATGTGCAGGTTGATAATATATATATTTCTGTAAACGGAGAAGTCATTGTTCACGATGAACATATCAAATACTTGGGTACAATTTTGGATTCGAATTTAAACTTTCACGCACACGCAGATTATATAACGAGAAAATTTTCGAAAAAAGTAGGATTCTTATCACGAATCGGCAAATCTTTATCTATGAGTACAAAGTTGTCACAATATAAAGCCATTGCACTTCGTCATTTACAATTCTCTTGTTTCTTATTGTTTAATTGTCCTCAATATCAAATAAGTCGATTAGAAAAAATACAAAATAGGGCTATGAGATCTATATTAAAATGTAATAGATATACACCTGTCAAATCCATGCTTAATGTGTTAAATATGTTATCTGTTAGCCAAAGAGTTGTGTTTAATGTACAAGTGTTCATTTTTAAACTGAAAAGAAATATGTTACCAACCTACATTAGTGATAGAGTTCGATTATTTAAAGATGTACATAATTATAATACGAGATTCAAAACAGACTTTATCCTTGGAAAATGTAACACTACACAAAAGCTAAAATCTATTTTGTATAAAGGTTTAATTGAATTTAATGGACTTCCTGCACATATAAAAAACTGTGAAAGTTTAAAAGTATTTAAAAGACTTTTGAGAACGTTCATCTCAACCAAATGCAATACAGTTTAAAGTCACTCTAATTCAATTGGGCTTTGTTTCTGCTAGTACTCTAATTGATGTTTATCATGTAATATTAGTTAGGTGCTAAGTATAACGTTTTTGTTTTTCTACTATATTATGTTATTTACATATATTGGTACTTTACTTAATTCACAGTATTTTACTTTTCATTATTTTAATTTTTAATTAACTTGTTATTACTATATTTTGTAATATGATGAAGCAATTCTGCTAAATAAATACATTATTATTATTAATAGGTTGCCAAGCTGTACTACAACAAAAATGTTCGGCATAGGGTCATCGGCAAAATGTCGCAGTCTCGTTTCTCATATACTCAAGATGAGCTTTCGCTTCGCGCATACAAATTTCAGTGGCCAATTACTCATTGCTCGAAGAACCTACGGATCTATTCACTGTTAAGAATTCGAATTGGGTCTTTATGTCGAACACAATGGTAGATGTTCGATTAAGCGACGCTCAATCGATTACAAAGGCCAAATCTTCCACAGGACGTGAACATATAGGAAATTATTTTATTTGATTGAGAGGTTAGGTAAAAGAAATGTTAAAACCGTGGAACTGATTGGTTCTATTGAAAAGAAGTTTGGAATGCGATGCGTTTTGATAAATTGGACAATTGGCGCCTTGAGTAACAAACAAACTAAAAAGAATTGGAATAAATCGACAATGTTTATATTTTATTATTATCTGGTAGGTTAAGAAAATCGTAGTGCGATTTTAAGTGAAAGCTAATATTTAAGCCTCAACTTAAGATGTGTTATTTTCTGTGGATTATATGATAATAGTAATAATTATAAAATTTATTGAGAAACATTCTTACATTCAATAATTACAAGTAAGAAGAATGCTCTCAAAAGGACTGAATTCAGTTTTAAGTCTTATCTTCCATTCAACCCTCGAACAAATATATTGGTTCAATTTATATTTACAATAATATACACTACAATTAAAAAGAAAAGAAAACAATTACCTCAGAAATATTAAAAATTCGAGACAATTTCACATGGTGAGGGACATTCGTAGTAAAAAAAATAAACAAATTGATTCATACATTATTGCCTACATTCGAATCATCGAAGTACTCTGCCACACTATAGTATGCCTTTGTTAACATCGATGACTTAACTCTCCCCTTAAACAAATGAGCTTTCAGTAATTTCGAATTTGTCGGTAAATGATTGAAGATTTTATACTCTGATAATAGAAAGAGTGCTCAAATTTAGCTGTTTTATGCATAGGAATAAGTAGTACATCCCTGTTCCTTGTTGAATACTCATGATTACTTACTATTCAATTTAATAAACCTATCTTCATTTTTTTTAACATATAACAAACATCTATAAATATATAAACACGGTTAGGTGAGTATGTAATTATTAATGAAGATAGGTTTACATGATGTTCGTTGATGAATATTGAATATTAATCGAAGTATTCGCTTCTGTGTAATAAACACCCTACTTATTTCTGTAGAGCAGCCCCACAGCAGAATATTATAATTTAGATGACTATATACAAGATTGTCATACACATCCATAACCCAGTTTTTAGGAGCAATATGCTTAATTCTAGAGATTGCAAAAAATATTCTTCTCAATTTTTTCATAAAACATCAATTTGTGTTGTCCATCTCAAATTTCTGTCTGCATATATTCCAAGAAGCTTAGTTCATTGGGATGATGATATAGTGTTGTCTCCATATTTAACATTCAAGGTACTGATTCCATTACCCTTCAGACAAAAATGAACCCATACAGTATATTCAACGATGAAAATGTAAAAGATACAGTATTATTTGAAATATTCCACATTTTATTATAATTATCAAGTTGAATAGAATGATGTATTCCTGATCTAAGTACGCAATCAAGTGAAAGATGATATTTTTTTTATACGTGTCTTCCCTTGAATTACCAACATAAAATGCAAATTATTTGTTTGATTGGTCCCTAATAGAACAAATGTACCTTCATTTCCATCAAATTATTACATTAAAGTTTATGTTTTTTTTTAATTATGATACATCAAAAGCTGTATAAATGCCACTAAACTTCTTGAATTTCCCCTATACGTTTCAATCTCGGAGAAATTCAAATTTATTTCAAGAACAGTCAAAGATATTTGATGATATTCTAAATTTTCAATAGACAAAAATACGAATGTTCTCAAATTAGGACTAAAGTTCACCAAATCTAATGTAATTCCGAGAGTAGAATAAAAATTATGTGGATATCGATCATGTTACTCGATTGAAAAAAAATACTACTTAGTAATGTTTTTTTTAAAGGAGCTATGAAATCAGTGCATGAGTTTCTAGAAAATACTGAATAAAAGCTTACTAAGATAACTACAATGAAACAGAATTATCGTTATTTGAGGCAACGCATAAAGCAGCAAAATTCTTTTTTGGAGCCCTGAATAGTGAGATTAGATACTATTTCTTGTTGATTCTCTACGTCGAACAATTTTATGTCCACAATATTGAAAAGGTGAAGATTCAGTGCATATATCTCCATTTTGAAAATATATTTTCTCATGAGAAATTGTGATTAGTGAAAAGAATCAAAAAATTATTTGAAATTTTCATGATTTTGTGTAACAAATTAAGTGTATGTAGTTTTAAACACTATCATAGTTTGAATTACTTTAAATTGAAATATGATAGCTTGCATTGGAATATGATTTATTTTTAGTTGAATTTTAATGAGTAATTAAAGGAAATTCTTCTCCCTTCTTATTTTTTTTTTAATTTGAATCGGGTTTTTAACCAGAAGGTTTCAACTTAGTTGGATATATTTTTGGAAAGTTTCACTGTGAACTCGTGAGGTATACGAATTGTTTCCGTTATACGAGTACTTTGTAATCATCAAATCTTTAACTGCTATATAAAACGACTTTATACTTTAGGTATGCAATTGGATAAAAAAATGACACGGAGGTTTCGCTTGTCTCTTGGTGAAAAATTATGTTAAAAACAATAAATTAAAATTAAATCACTTGGCTTAAGTTTCACTGAATATATTTAAAACTTCACATATGTTTCGGGTGGTTAACCCATTATCACGAGTATAAAATATTACTGATGTACTCTCTTCTCTCCTCTCCTGATAATGGGATAACCACCCGAAACATATGTAGAGTTTTAATATATTCAGTGAAATTAAGTCAAGTGTGTTAATTTTAATTTATTGGATAAAAAAAAGTAAATCTGTGTGTTTATAAACACTTTAGTAGTCGACTCAATATGGTAATTGTACAGAAAAGTAATGGAGAGGAAAAAAATTGAGAGAAAAAGATAGAGAAAAATGAGATTTTAGGAACAAAACGGAGAACAGAGGGCATTATTCGTAATTTCATTTTCATAATTTGTTTTCTTTGCTACAAAATTCTTTTTTGTTCCTTGATCGTGCAGACTAGAGTACTCATATGTGCACAAAACACATATTCAATATTCTTTTGTAATATGTTTTCAACTGTATAATTCTTTTTTTTTCCATCAAATAAACTTACCTAGGTATCATATATATGTGATGATGCCACTGTATTGACGAAACAATTCTTTTTCTTAATTTGAAATAAAATGTTTCGACCACTTGGTCATTGACACATGGTACAATTTTTACAGTTTCATGTAATAACTGTGTTAATGCTACAGATACTTAAATATAATTAACAATATAGCAAAATTAGATGGAAACAATTCTAGCTTTTACAATATATAGTGAAATTCACTTGGGGGTTTTATGTGAATCATAATTTTGAATTTGAACTCAATTCCAGTGATTTCAAAATAACACCAATTCAAAGACACCCACTGTCTTTCATTGATAAATTGATTCGACTCTTGTAAATTTTACTTGTACCGAGGATTGCGGTAGCTAGATTGTCCACATTCTCCTATTAAAATATTTATACGTAAACACATCGCAAATATTTACACCGACACAAACGGCCTGAAGGAAACAACTCTAAGAAGTTGCAGATACATTAATTTCTTGACTCGGTACTAGTTTGGGGACAACCCGATAAACAAATAATTGTACACAGCATAAAATATGACGAAAATAAATAATAACAATAATTGCTTTAGCGTGTAGGACAAGACACGAAGAAATTGTGGAAATTAATTTCATTCAGTCTTACGTACGTACGTAATAAATTTATTCGAAGGTATATTCGAGTATTTTTGAAATCGAGATGATTAATTAAGCGACTCATTAGTGTTGAAGGAGAAACGACCGAAGCTGTGCTATGTTTTTAATTTGCGCGAAATACGAAATGCGAATTATTAATTTCAATAACTCTTAGGTAAATGAAGGGTGTTTTTTTAGAGGTATAGAACTTTAAATTTCAATAAAACAACGATGGATCATTCGATTGACAAGAATTTCTTTTTATTCGAAAGATAATCTTGTGGCATTACATTTTGAATATGATTTCTGGCAAATGATCGCCACGGTTGGCTCGGATGTAGTCCAATCTGGACGTCCAATTTTCGATGACTTTTTCCAACATTTGTGGCCGTATATCGGCAATAACACGTCGAATACTGTCTTTCAAATGGTCCAGCGTTTGTGGCTTATCCGCATAGATCAATGACTTTACATAGCCCCACAGAAAGTAGTCTAGCGGTGTTAAATCACAAGATCTTGGAGGCCAATTTACTTGTCCAAAACGTGAAATTAGGCGGTCACCAAACGTGTCTTTCAATAAATCGATTGTGGCACGAGCTGTGTGACATGTTGCGCCGTCTTGTTGAAACCACAGCTCCTGGACATCATGGTTGTTCAATTCAGGAATGAAAAAGTTAGTAATCTTGGCTCTATACCGATCACCATTGACTGTAACGTTCTGGCCATCATCGTTTTTGAAGAAGTACGGACCAATGATTCCACCAGCCCATAAAGCGCACCAAACAGTCAGTTTTTCTGTATGTAACGGTGTTTTGACATACACTTGAGGATTATCTTCACTCCAAATGCGGCACTTTTGTTTGTTGACGTAGTCATTCAACCAGAAGTGTGCTTCATCGCTAAACAAAATTCGCTTATGAAAATCGGGAACAACGGCAATCTCGTTTTGGTCCCATTCGACGAATCTACGTCTTGCTTGATGAACGTGAGTCTATTCATGATGAATTTCCAAACCAAACTGCGAATAAATCACTTATCAGCTGTTAAATCGTTGGCCATCTTCAACAGTAATGCCAACTTAAAGTTCTATACCTCTAAAAAAACACCCGCTAGTAGTGATATTCAATGAGATAATGAAACAACATTTATAATTTTCTAATAATTTAATAAATACTCAAGTACTACTTCTTTATCAAATCCTGAATTAACAATAGATGTAATTTTACAAACTCAACTCGAAAGGTGATTTTACCAAAGAATATAGCTTAATTATGCAAATAGCCTCAACACACCCGAAATAATAAACAATTTAATCAACAAAAAGCTTTTCAAAAGAGCGGTTACAGAAGTTTATCCTCTTATCAAAGAAAAGTCAAAATTTCCTAGTGACACCTCTTTCCAAAAGACACCTAGTTTAAAATTAAAATCACTTTTGACAAGCTACAATATTAATATTTATTTTCGAACCATTAATAATATTGCTAATATAATCAAAAATAATAAATCAAAAATCAAATGTGTAACGTATACAAAATTAACTGTAGAACTTGTAAGAAATTTTATGAAAGCAGAACTTTCAGAAATTTCCAAATTAGATTATCGGAACATAAACGTAGTTTCGAAAAACAGAAAACATTTTTCCATTATGCCAACCACTTATTAGGAGAGAGTTACATTTAGCTCAGAGTTTGAAATATTAAATACAGAGAATAAAGGTTCCAAACTAAATCTTCTAGAATCGTTACATATCAATAAATTAAAATATTCGGGACTTATACTCAATAGCCAATTTGCGGTTAATACTAGGCCTCTATTCAATATGTTCAATAACAATATTCCAGGTAGCAGATCAGATTGATTAACTATTTTTTACTTAATTTACTTTCAATTTTATATTTCTCGATGTTCAAAAAGTTCAATTTTTCTTTATCTGTTCTTAGAAATCTTATTTTGTATAATTATTTTGTATCTTTTCCTACATTCTTACTTGGTATACCTACCTGACTTAAGAAACTGATTTTCTGTGTTCAATTTCAGGTATACGATTCTTTCTTTCTTGTTAAACTTCAGTTATATTCTATGGTCCTCACTCCAGGTTAGTCATAGAACATACCTGGTATATTATGTGAGAGTAGCTATACATAAGTATTGAGTTTGTAAAATTACATCTATTGTTAATTCAGCATTTGATAAAGAAGTAGTACTTCGTAAATTATGAGAAAATTCTGAATAGTGTTTATTATGGATATTAATTTTCTCCAAGTATCGCCCTCATCAATCATCAATATCCAATAAGAACTCAAACTAGATTTATTATGCTGAATCAGAATGAAAATTCGAAATAAAAGTTAACGTAAAATACGATTGTTCACTTATGTGAGTATTATAGTAAATAATATTTTATATATTGCATCGATAAACAAAATAGAAATGTTCTGTTAACTTTCCTGCATTTGATGTACTTAAATAAATTATTTGACGTTTTTTTACCTTTGCTTTATATTTTTTTTCTGTTATTTTTTCAATTTAATTTATTATCAGAAATGCAAATTGATAGTCCAATAAGTGACCTATTCGTCACTTCGTCATCGAAAGGACGAATAGGTCAAAGAAGAAATGAAAAACTTATATTATTTTTGTCCACATTTTGACTGTCACAATTATATGAATATTTATATAAAAATAAAGAATTGGTATAATTATGATAATTGGTTATTCATTTATAAAGGGGCAATTAAACAGGATGTTATTTCATAGACTAGAGATTCGATTAACTCAAATATACTTTTCTGTTCTTTTCTATTTATTGATATGTCAATTTCGATGAACTAATTTAAAAAACTCTCAAACCTATTATAATTGATTTTAATGCATTTATAATTCGATACAGAATATCGGTTTTCCTAGGAACTCATTATATATTGTTGATAAAAATTTTAGGGAATACCCTGAAATTTCTCATAATCTAATATCTAATCTTATACAAATATTGATCTTGAAATTATATTCTGGATAATGATTTTTATGGAGTAGTAAAAACATCAAAGTTAAGGTGTATTATAAATTAAAATTACCTGAAGAAACACCTGGGTTGTGAACTTGAATATTCAGTATGTAAAATTACACCCAAATTTTGTACTTTTTTGAACATTATTTATTCTGATTGATAATCAAGAAGTATCAACTTTTGTATTCAAGATATTTGATATTACAAATTCATTTATATCAACATTAATATCATCAAACTTTTGAACACTTCTTACTTCAAGTATTTGTATTTTCAGTAGCTTTTCGATGGGAGCACAACGAATAGCAAGGATTGCGAAGTTGTTCTTTTCTCAATATCTATTTTTTCTCTCAAATCATATTTGAAAACACAGAAAGTGAATAAAAATATGATGAGAAATTATTTTTAAATATAATTCGTAAAATGGCATGTCCGTATAACCCATATTAAATAAGGAAATATATTCATAAAACGCAACTTCCGAATAACATCTAGACGTACCTCCAAAAATTCAAGGGAAGAACATAACAAATTATATCTGAAAAAGTAATTAAATATACTACAATTTTTACCCCAACGGGTATTTTACTTTCATTTAATTGAATCAATTTGTTCCCGGTATGTAGAGTATCGTATTATCTTTGATCAACGAGAAGAATCTTCAATTTAATGTTTTTCTGTGTTCCATTTTCAGAGCATGATATTAGCATAGAACAGATAGAATGGCTTCGGTTCAGGGTCGTGATGATACTCTATGTATTTCGCTTTCTTTAATTGTTACCGTTAGAACTGAAGTAAGACGGTGGTTCTTGTAAAATGCAAGTACTTTCATACTCTCATATAACTCACGTTAGATGGCGTGGGCGTTTAGTATGGTAAGACTGTGAGAATTTCTACTAAATATGCAGAACAACATTTGCATGTTTATTATAATATTTCACAGTGCCTACTGGATTCACTGGATTCGCAATTACTACAATAAGCTCTGTGTGCAAGGTTAGAATTAAAAAACTTTCCTTTTATCTTTGTTCAATTATTTCAAGGAGGAACATGCATGATAACATTTTATCCAATAGGATTTAATACAATTTGTTTCTGATTTTTACAGACTCTGAGAATTGTTAGTATGCAATAATTAACCGTCTGAAATCAATTAATGATAAATAAACACCAGAATTCTTGATTATCTCCAAGTATTCTTCAATTGTAGAAAATCAAGTACGCCTACACCATTCATAATCATATATTCCTCCGCTTTATCATTTTAGTATCCAATTCGGAAAAATCTTATTCATATCCCAATATGGATAGCAACGATTTGGACGAATAGATGTGTCCGTTTCGCCAATAACGAAGTAGCACTTAACGATATGCACATTGGTCAATGACTTCGCAAGAGTCATCGTGTCGATGTTTATGTTTGTTTGGACCAAATGTGGAGTAAAAATAGTATCTTTTCTCGTCTGGTCAGTGTGGCGAGATTATTGAACTTCCATACAGTACCCAGATGTATCTTTAGATAGTTAACTTCAGTGGCGGACAGTTGATCAAGGAGATTTTTCTATTAGTATATTCCCCACAAACCTTATATTTTAATAAATGACATGAGGTTTCGCTTATCTCTTGGTAAAACATTATGTTGAAAACAACAAATTAATATTAACACATTTGGCTTAAATTTCACTAAATATATTGAAAACTCACATATGTTTCGGATGGTTAACCCATTATCAAGAGTACACAATGTTACTGAGATACAAGAGTATCCAATGTAATATTGTATACTTTTGATAATAGGTTAACCACCCGAAAGATATATTGAGTTTTTAATATATTTAGCGAAACTTAAGCCAAGCATGTTGATTTCAATTTATTGTTCTTATATTTTGATAATATTCTCATTTTGTTTTCTTATTTCATTTTGTTTTAGAAAAACTGTTCTATAGAATAAATCCTAATAATTAAACGGAAAAACTGCTCCTTAACACAATGGGCAGATTATAAGAGGTAATGAGAAATATTTTCAAAGAACAAAATAAAAATTGTTACATAAAAACGCAACATAGAAAGAAGCAATACATAAGAAATTTACGCTGTATATGATTCATGGAAAAACAATTAGGCAGATTTTGGATTCGAAACTTCTAAAACCAAGATCTGTCTAATTTTTTTGCATTTTTTTCATGTTTAGTTATTTCATATGTTGTATTTTTCTGTACCTATTTGTATTTCCTCTGTGAAAAAATTAGTGGTTTTAATTTTGAGAAATTAAAAATTGCTGCATTTATACAAAAACACTTTTTATTTTGCACGATATGTTATATCATCATTTATCATTTATCTCTATTGCAGATCTTCTTTCTGTATTCAATAACAATTAATAAATTCACGAACATTTATCTTAACGGTAGTGTTTTGAAATTGCAAATAGCTTGATTTTAAATCAGACAATACTTTGTAATAATTTTGAAATTGTCTTCTAAGTTTGTAAATGGTTTTAATCTTCGTTTGATAATAGAAGTTACTTTTTTGATCTTGATTTTTGTAAGATAGTTTTGGGATAATTTTTGGGGAAATATTTTCGACTTTTTTGTTGGATGTATTTTGCGCAATGTTTGGAATGCTTTTCAGATTCTTTAGTTAATTTCTTGACTAACATAATTTGAAATATATGTGAGCCATTAAAAATAATAAATTTTGATAATTTAATAAATTATAATAATAATTTTTTGACAAATTATTCAAAAGAACATCATTGCAGAGCTAGCTATGTGAAACATGAACAATGCGCTGTTTCAACAATGTTTTTATGTTCAGTGTTATAGTTGTTGAATGTTTTCATAAATAACTCATGTTCTTTGTAAGTGATATTTTTGTTCAAATTTTTCTTGGATATCTCTATTGATTTGTATTGTCTTTTGTAGTTTCTCCTGATGAAGTCAGTGAATGACTGACGAAATATTGAGAATTAAAGGTGAAGAGTTTTTGATTTAAATAGACCGCATACCCGATAATATAATCACAAACAGAATATATATATATATATATATATATATATATATATATATATATATATATATATATATATATATATATATATATATATATATATATATATATATATATATATATATATATATATATATATATATGAAGACATGAGAATTTTCTGTCATTTTGTTTTTTTTTTGTGTCTTTTCATTCAGTAAGCGAAATCACATTTAGTAGTGAGAATACTCTAATAAATTTGTAGGCAATTCATTAATATGCCTAACACTATTATTAAACATGTAATTGCTGTGAAAAAATATATGTAGGAAGTGTGAAATATTATATAAACAAATAAGTTACCGGATCATTAGAGGCAAACTGTTAGTTAATGAAGAACTACAAGAAAAATCTCTTGGAAAGATGGAAAATTATTCTTGTTGTTTCAGATATGCACTTTGTTTTGATATGTGAATATTTTATGATTATAAATACTCTTGGATTTTATTTCTAAACGTTTCTTTCAAAGTTTCATTCTTTTTATAAATATACTTCATAATTCTCATATCAAAAGCCAAAAAGTTTATTCAAATTTCACGAATTCCTATATATTCCAAAAATTTTCTTTTCATTGAATGACTTATTTAACATCATTAATCGATTGGGCCGATACTTGATGAAAATCTAAATACATAATTTAATTAAAACTATGTAGTTTTTCGATTTTCACTATAATTAATTCAAAACATGACAATATCGTTTCGCCAACACAGTGGCTTCATCAGATATTGATGATAAACTCAGTTTATCATCAATTTCGCCAACTACTGTGTTGGCGAAACGATATTGTCATGTTTAAATTAATTATAGTGAAAATCGAAAAACTACTTAGTTTTATTTGACTTATTTAACAGTTTGTACGTTTTTTTCGTAGGTTCCATTCAGATCCTGCATGCTCAGGATCACTGATCAGAGTAGTGAATAGAGATTTGATGGAGAAGTTCTTATTTTTCGCCACCACTTCATTCAATTTCATCCACAACATTTCATTATGTGGGTCACGTATTACCCCTTATCAGTGTATCAGCAATGAACCCAGGTGACCGGTATGGAGTTTACGTCTACGTGATATCCTCTTCAGTGGCCCGCATGCCCCCATTGAGTACCATGTCACTTACGTGGGAGGAAAATTCTACGTTTCAATCGTGACAACTAGGCATATTAATCGTCAGATATTTATGTTAAGGATTAATTATATTAATTAAGAACATTGCGTCTCTTGACAATATTGTTAGGAACTCACTGAAAAACTGGGAACTATCATACATATTTGAACTATATTATGTATTCATTTGGCAATATGAATTCCAATAATGACAAATTTGCATTCGTCTGGCATAAATACATAACTGATTAAAATATGTCACAATTTATGAAGATGGGTAACAATTTCGCTTCTGAATTTTTGTGAATATTTCTATCAATGTTATGTATCTATCTGCAGTATTAAACAGGTAAAATTATATTTCGGCATGTTTATCTTCATTAGTTTTCATTTATATCACTTTATTTATAAAAATACAAAATGTTTAGAAAAATATACTCGTTGATGGAATTGTGGTTCCGCTCATCTCATTTGGACGCGTTCTAATGTCATTAATACTAATGTCAAATTTTAATGTCATGAAATTTTAATGACATTTCATTGGAGAAACACAAAATGGTGACTAGATTATCAAATTTTCACAGAAATTTACTTCTATTTCGGGAACCTTACTGTTTAGGTGTAGGAACATGTTATATTATTTTGAAGGTACTACAATTGGCTATCAGATTATAACATAATATAGGGGAGACCTGTTTTAAAAAACGGAGTTTTAAGTGATTTTGTACCTAGCGGAAACATAAAAAATTTTGAAATGAATAAAGAGCATCCAGAATTTTAACTCCTGCAAACTCGAACACCTCGAAATGAACAGTCCATTGTTATCATATTTTGACTGAAAAATAAAGAAACTAATCAATTCATTACTCGAGAACGGCTGAAGATAGGCATAAGAGAAGTATAATGCAAAAATAAACTTAAGGTGAAAGTACACTTCACTGAAAATATCCAGGATGTCTCATTTGAATTGCCAAAGTTCCAAAAAAAAATGCCAAAAAGGTACGACTTTTCGATATGAGCACATGCTGAAAATACATCAATCATGGATTCAGAACGATTCAAAAAAATTGTATAATCGTATAAGGTACCATCGTCGTGAATCACCTTGTAGATATATTTGGAATTCAAGGGTAGAACTATCATAATGATTTATATATAAAAAGAAATTTAACATAGTTTCATAATCTCGTTAATCATATTATTAGTATTCTATGAATCGGTAGCAGAATATCTCTATTTAAGAAAACGCATAAAACTCAATGACTGAATCACAGTTTGAATATTGAGTATTCCAAAGATTTTTGAAGTACATTTAGGGGATATTTTTTTGATAATTGAAGTACATAAAACTTAATTGCCGAATGGTGGGTAACAAAGTATATTAGACATGAGGTTTTCTTTGAATTACCATCTTTTTCAGTGACTAAAAAATAGTGTATAATTTTATTCAAATTGCCTATCGTATTCTGTTCTAGCTTATGCAGAATTCGAAGAATTCTTCCTTTTAATTCACTTGTATTAGTTACTGTAAAATATTCAACTAGAGTTTCAATTTCTATATTCATAATCATTTTCAGTACTAATCGAATACCTACTTCATTTCAATATCTTCAAGAATTCATGGAAAAGGAATATAAATATATGAAATTTCATAATGCAAGAGAAAGACTGAGATTGAATTCTCGCTTACCTCTTGGTGAAATATAATTGAATATTAAAATAAATCAAACTCTTGGCTTAATGTTTCACGATTTATTTAACAATATGTATAGTCATCATGTTTCGAGCGTTAGCTCATTTTCAAGACTAAACTAGTTTAGTAGAGTTTAGTCTTGAAAATCAGCTAACGCTCGAAACATGTTGACTATTCATATTGTTAAATAAATCGTGAAACATTAAGCCAAGAGTTTAATTTATTTAGATAATCAAGAGAAAGATATGAAATATTTTACATCAGTTTATCATCTACATCTGATGAAGCCACTGTGTTGGCGAAACAGTAGGTATTGTTATGTTTGACTTAATTATAGTGAAAATCAAAAAACTACTTAGTTTTTTCATCAAGTATCGGCCCAATCGATAAATGATTTCACATTCTTCAACAAATCCTTGTGTCCTTTTTGCACAACATTTAATAGATTGGGTTTTGGTTTTGAGTTTTGGATTGTTTTATTTTTCAATTCGATAGCTTTTTTTTTAACCAACACTTAGACGCTGATTTAAAATTTCTATTCAACTTGTAATTCATTGTATCATAATATCGGTAATTCAGTTCGTTACCCATGAACGGAATCATTATTCAATTAGTAAACTCATAGACAGAAAAAACGTTAATACGCAACTCGGGATTCGAACCCAGGCAATGTGCTCCATATCTGCTGAATATTGCAAAATTTTGAATTATAGTATTCAACGCACTCGATTCGTGTTTCGATAAATTAACAAATAACCATATATTCAATATTATTAATATCATATTAATAAATCAGGATGATATACACTTGATAATTGGTTAGAAGGTTGACACAATGGTACTTTTGTCAAGTGTATCAAACAATTTTTGTGTAATTTAGCGAACTGTTTTGAAATATACAATTGTTTTCGAGATTTCCTGTCTAATACGTATTGGCGGATAATACGGAAATATATACGGTTGTGTTTACATGATACTTTGATGGAACTGCTCAATACTTCAATTATTCATCTAATGACTATTCGGACGTGGTCAACAACAAGTCTGGTTTAACGGAACTCTTCGCTATAAATCTTAGGTGTATTGATCATAATAAAAATAATTTCACACCGTTTCTCACGTTAGTACACAACTAGCAGCTTTCATTTGGATACCCTAAAAGCTAATCCTGATCTGGCGTGGTTTGCAAGAGTTGTAAGGAAGCACAATACATCGATGACCGCGTAGATAGCCAAGACCACGCGTAGGCACGTCAAAGATGCGCAGATAGTGTGTTAACCATGAGAACATCTCTGACCCATTATCCAAAACATGGTATCTTGATTAGGACGAACAGAGTGAAGGTTACGCAGAAAGTCCTTATCTGACGCGAATTAAAATGTGAGTGAAGATCGTTTTATCATACACGTGAAGATTTATACTGTGGTAAACAAAATTGTTAAGGAAAAGCGTTAACTTTCCGGGTTTTGGTGTTTCATTAATATAATCATCAAAATAAGGAAAGAAATCACAAATTTTTCCGTAATTTTCTTCGATAAATTACATGGTCACTTTCAGATATTGGCATTTCTACATTTCATTAAGGCAGTTGAGACATTTTTACTTGAGCATCTACTATGTAACTTTGATTAAACTAGGACTTATCAAGTTTCTTCATATGTTTTATTTGTTTGCTTCAATCAATTTGTTTTATTGGTGCACTACTTAAGTCATTATATCTTGTATTATATTAAATTAAATTAAACTCTTGGCTTAATGTTTCACGATTTATTTAACAATATGAATAAGTCTAAATAAATTAAAATAAATAATAATATTATTAAATAATAATAATAAATTAAATAAATCGTGAAACATTAAGCCAAGAGTTTAATTTAATTGAATATTCAATTATGTTTCACCAAGAGTGAAGCGAGAATTCAATCTTAGTCTTGTATTATAACTATCTCTTTTACCGGTGAAGTTATGGTTGTAATCAGGTAAATTTATGATCTTATATTTGAATGTAGAAATGAGACACAGCTCCATCAAACATTGCGTTTGGAACATACCCCTCACAATTTGTTAATATCTGTGTCTCTTATATTCTGTGTCTAAACACTTTGACTTAATAAGTTGCGTTGGAAGAGTGTATATTGAAAATTAGTAAAACAATGGTTTAATAAACTCTCTCATTATTTTTCATCGAATCATTTCAACAGTTATCACATATTTCATTGTCTTCATTATTTTCTTAACAAATTTTTGATGAGTGTGATCAAAACTAAAATACTATTCAAACGAAAAACAGACATCAGCCATCAATCGATCAGAGAATCAATCAAAGATTTTCTACTTCAACTCTGATCTTAAAATTTGTATACCATTATTTAGATTTATTCAATGCTATTCTCGAGGAGGCTTGTCATTTTGACTTTTTTGTTGCATTGTTAATATTCGTTCCTTTTGAATTATGTGCTATAGATTCTCATGTGTTTCACCTGCTTTCTTCGATAATTTTGTTCTTTGGCTTCATGGAAATATTTATCAAGAAACGTAGGCAAATATCAACTCAAATGGTAAACAGACATGAAATAAATTATTCATTCATTTTATTTTTTATAATCCCATTTTCAAAATAATTCTCTTCATGGATGACACGGAGGTTTCGCTTATCTCTTGGTGAAACATTGTGTTAAAAACAATAAATTAAAATTAACATACTTGGTTTAAGTTTCTATAAATATATTAAAAACTTTACTATTAACTCTTCAGTAATATTGTATAATCATGATAATGGGTTGTTAATCAACCGAAACATGAGTGGAGTTTTTAATATATTTAGTGAAACTTAAGCCAAGTGTGTTAATTCTCTTCAATGAAATTCTTAATGAATTTGATTCAATATTAGCTAATCCATTGATGAAAAATGGTTGAATAAAATGAATAAAGAACCCTTGGTCCAGTTTCACAGCACTTTATTATTTTTTAACAATTGTTTCTTGGTGTCACACTATTTTCAATAGTTAAATTGATTAAAGTGTACAAATACAGAACTGATAACACATGAAGCTTTTATCTTCTGAAAATGGGGTAGCACCCCGAAACAATTACAATTCTGTGAAACTAAGCAAAGTATTCTTCATTCAATATGTTGACATTTTCGCATCGAAATTACTATTTAAATAAGTTCCAAATATTAAAAGTAACTTATGATATACTAATAATTTATAAAACCAATGAAGATGTGGTTTTATAACTTACATTCCATAAATTCAAAATTCAAATGCCCTTGCAAGGAACAAACTGAATTCGTGATTTTTTTTACAACCCCAATGCTGCTTTCAGTCTAGTTGAGGGGTATAAATAATTATTTGACTGAAGCAAGTGCCAAAAATGTGTATTTGAAAGTATTTGAAATGTCACTTTGAATCCAGACTGGAGCAATTTTCCCATTTTCTTTATAATTGCGAATAGAACGAAGGAAGGTTAGGTGTGTCAAATTAATTCTAAAATCAAAAGTCTCCAAAAAGGTTCAAAATGAAGCATATATTAGCATCGGTAACTACTCACATTTGACATAAAATACCATCAAAATGAACTATTACATCGAATGCTTAAGATACCTAACTTGAATTTACAATATATATCGATTTACTTTTGAAAATTAATTCTATTCTTGTATGAATATAGTGATAATTTTGTAATTGAATATAAACTAAAATTCAAACACCTGAACTTTTGATTTACACTTTATTGACAACATAGCATGACGCGTTTCGTCGTTACAAACGACTTTTTCAGGTACTAACAGAATACTGTTTATATTCAATTATAATGGATTTAGTAAACGCCTCAACTAATAAACAGATAATTTTTTAAGTAGCGAAAAGCAAACGATTTCATTGTTACTACGTTTATAATTACGAAAACTGAAAGAGAATTTTAACTGTGATAAATTTCTGTTCACCGAACAATTTTGTGGAAATTTTGAGTGAAAAATTACCAATAATAAACGTAGTAAACATCAACTTGTTTAACCATCTATTATTATTTTATTTTTTAGAGAATTTCAGTAGATTTCAAAATGAAGTTTATCCTGAGTCCAGTAGGTATTAAGGAATTTCTTAGGGATTGACCGATTGCCAACGGCCTGCATATGTCGTTCATCATTTATAATATTTTCAAGTGACATTTCTAAAGCATGTCCGAAACGTAATATAACATAATCGCAAGAAAGAAAATGCTGTCTCATTGACGGCTGCACTTGCAGGTCCGGAATCCAAAAATTTTTATAATCGTCCTATCCAAGTGAGAAATTAACAAATATGATCATATAGATAAAAATACATAAATAATTTTCAACTCAAAAATAGCTAATGCAGATTGTCTAATACACGTCTTGTGTTTACTTGAAAGATTTGTTATCTTCTACCTGATTTAATACTGCTTCTTTCTCCCATTAAAATTTTATATCTTTATCATCAAATTATTAAAATAGATACCTTGATATGTATATATGTAGGTATTTAATATTGCAGAATATAAATAGAAATTCTTGTAGTACTATCTTTGTTCAGGCATCAAAATTGTCAAGATAGATTTAAGAATTAGAAAATTATTGTTTCACCTATATAATTGTATTACGAGAACCTTAAATAAAAATAATTATTATTATTATTATTTCACCCCAGCGTTAATAGTATTTCACATATAATATGAAACCTTCAGTACAAAATACTTATGAAGATTGGCAAACTTTCAAAAAAATTCTTTATTCCTTTGTTTCTATAAATATATTTATCCTGAAAGAAATAAACAAAGGAAAAAGGGCATATTTGATACAAATTCAATATACAAAGCACGTCATCCTTTGATTTGCCTCCTTATTTCATTTTGATGTACATTATCAAGCTCATTCCAATCA
This sequence comes from Henosepilachna vigintioctopunctata, assembly GCA_030704895.1. NCBI lineage: Eukaryota > Metazoa > Arthropoda > Insecta > Coleoptera > Coccinellidae > Henosepilachna > Henosepilachna vigintioctopunctata. The sequence continues at coordinate 2,505,651 of JARQZJ010000002.1, read as the reverse complement.
TTTATTTCTACCTTTTTTCGTTCTATTTCAATCAAACGATTAAAACTAATTTTACTCAATTTCAATAAAATGTTTAATTTCGAAACACATTTGAAAATAACGTGGTTTTAAAAGCGTATATCTTGTATTCAATTCAGTGCATAACTCTTTTCCTTTGAATAAAAAAAGATGAAAGAATTTTTCCTCAGCATGCTTTGGGGGAAAACACAGCAAATTCTCTTCTCTGACTTTCAACCGATGTTCAGGTAATTGGATCGGTAACTTTTTATATATTCCCTATATTTTGTGAAAATAAAGGAGAAGATTCTTAATAAGATTTGCAGATATCCTATAACGGATAGAAGAGTATTTTTCTCCACCATATATTTGAGGAATTTTCATTTTCTTCATCAAGAATGTATAGATATATTAAATCGAGAGTGTTGAATAAACAATATCATATACACTTTTTTGTATAGTTTATATGACATTGGTCTATTTCGTTTTATCCACTTTATTCTCTGTTGTTGATCCTTTGTCATTATTAGACGTACCTACACCGTATTATTCTTTTGAAAATTGATCTCAGCAGTCAATTCAGAGATTTTATAAAGCTGTCCTTTATTATAGAAACGAAATGGTTTGTTTGAGGTGCAATTCAAGCACATCATTTACTTATTTCTGACTGTCTCCAAAAAAATTGATTTAATCCTGTCCTGATATCCAAAATTGGTCAGCAACCCCCTGTTGATTGATAGTCCATTCGTCATAAATGCATTGCGTATTGTGTCCCTTACCCTGTGTATGGAAAATGCGACAATCTGACAGTTGCAGATATCTCGGCGTAAACAACTCAGGGCATCAAGGCAGGCCGTGACGTTTTCGCCATCAAGAAGGCCGTGGCTAATTGTCGTCCGTCTATTTTATTCTTGAAAGTCATATAATCTAGTTAGTCTACATCCGGATGAAAGCTAAGCCGCCGTGACTTTTGGTCACCTTTTTTGCGCGATGAAAAGATTGGGTGGGTAGAGAAAACACAAAAAGCGACGTATGTTTTGTGGTTCGTGTGTGTATGTATGTAGAGAATAATCTGCTTTAGTTACGGAAAATGGTTAAGAAGGATATCGCAATGGCTCACGTGTTGAAACAAATTTTATAAATGTTTGGAATCATTAAAAAAAGCATATTCAGCTGCTTCTGTTTCCCCTTACAGCGAACAAATTACGACTTTACAAAAATATACTTTATTCATTAATGAAAATTTGAAATAATCATATCCTGAATACAGAATCAACAAACAAATTAAAATGGTACTTTGAAATATACAGTTTTCTCGCAGTTCAAGGAGAGTATAAAAAATTTATCTACTTTTATTCAAATATGTAATATATAGATTCCAGTTAAAATGTAAAGATATTTAATTGATATTCGAAAACCGAAACTGTGTGAAAACAAAACACAGGAGATTTGAAAATAGTAAAAAGAACATAAATCAAATTTTTTCAAGTAAACATGTAATGACAAACAAACACAGACTTCTGCAAATCAAGTATTTTTGGTTTCAGCATAAACTCTTTGAATTGGATATTTAATCATTGTTTCATTAAATTCCATTTGTTCTTAAGCGTAAGTATTTATAAAATATCGAATATATATTATAATTTTCTAATATATAAACAATGGAAAATGAAAATTAACATTTTTATATATTTAATAATGTTGGCGTTTACTTGATGTGAATCCATTATAATTGAATATAAACTTAAATTCAAACACTGGAACTTATGATTTACACTTTATTGACTACATAGCATGACGCGTTTCGTCGTTACAAACGACATTTTCAGATGCTTACAGAATAATTATACAGAAATATTATTCTGTAAGCATCTGAAGAAGTCGTTTGTAACGACGAAACGCGTCATGCTATGTAGTCAATAAAGTGTAAATCGTAAGTTCAAGTGTTTGAATTTAAGTTTATATTTAACATTTTTTTCATTTAATCAAAAATTTTTCATTGTTTTATTTTGGATTCATTCCATTGACAATTTCCTTACATAAGATATTTCAAATAAGAGTTAAAAACCTAAAAATATTCATTAATTATTCAAGATATTCCATCGAGGTGTTATGATATTCTAACGTTGAATACGGTCTTAACTCAGCTTGAGTAACACAAATGTATGAAACATTTCTCCACTTTCAAGCACCCCTCATGAAAGTCCCCCTTAGAAATGACTAGAAAGCATGTTTGAGGAAAGCAAAAAAGATTTGAACATTTTAGGCTATAAACAATTTTCAGTTGTAGGAAATATTGAAAATTATTTTGTGTGGGATATTTATATTAATGACAGCAAAAATTAATATAGAGGCCCAGATATATTGAGTGAATTGAATTTTGTGTAGAATCTAGATGAGATTTTCAAGCTATTCGATAATTATTAATAACAGAAGCTTCATAGAAGTCATATATACATATTATGGAATACATGTAGTTGGTATACGATTTCAGCCTTTTCAGCATTCAGATATTCTTTCAGAGGCACTCTGTACTCACACAAAATTTGAACTTTCAGTTTAACCCTGCTTCTGAATATCCCAAGAACACTGTGGGAATCGAATCCACCAGACTGCCAAGGCAAAAACGTTATTAGATCACTTATCGTTCGACTTCTGAGCTTCCTAAAATGTTACTATTTTTACGATATTTGTGGCGGAATGTCCAATCACTATCAATTTTCTCCATAATTACTGTATGGCATAATATTACTATGTATCTATAATTAAATAAAACTATGTAGTTTTCTGATTTTCAGTGTAATTATAGTGAAAATCAGAAAACTACTTAGTTTTATTCAAATAATGTATTTAGATTTTCATCGAGTATCGGCCCAATCGATTCATGATTAACGAAGTTGAGGGCAATTTCTATGAACAACTTAACTAGTGTGTTTTTCTGATAATAAATTGTTCTGAAAAATTCCTTTTGAATGATGTATTCTTTATACTTAACGCTTTAAAGTTCAAACAAAATGAATAATTCTCATTGATGTTCAGTGAAATAGAAATCCATTTTCAAAATAATAAACGCTTTATTTATGGGCAAATAAGTAGGGCATGGAGTTGACGAAACCATAAAGCTTATTCTAGAGATATTAAATACTCCTCAAAATAAAAAAAAAATTAATAACTAGTTTTGTTCAAATAAACCCTCAACTTTAATTCTCACAAGAATCAGTCTTCTGACAACTTCAATAAATACACCCCCAGAAACCGAATTATCTAACTCCAAACTAATCTGTGCAACTACAAAGTGGACATCTTGATTTCCACCACTATTCCGATAAAGTAGTTCGACAAAAGTTAAGGACAAGAGAAAGTACAATACGCCACCACATCCTTTACGACTTCTCACGACTACGACGAACTTCATTATCTTGAAATTAAGTTTCGCACACTTTGGCCATAAGGTGACTCCAAAGTGCGGGCCTTTTATCTACGGAACGGTTTGAAGATCGGCCTAATTCTCCTCTTCGTTAGGTTAACGGATCGTGAGCTTCTCTGCCGTCATTAGAGTTTCTAAAAATCTTCTTTTGGTTATCTAACCGGCTATCTATATGGCTCCGGGTCGTACACTGCGAGTATTTTTGATGTGCCTGTCTCATTACGTTTTACAATTTGTTAGTATGTGTGTTTGGCTCGTTTAATTGATTAATTGTACTTGGATTCATTGCAGTTATTCCGCTGGTCATCGCCAATGCTCCAGGATATGAGTTTATGTTAACATCTGTCAGAAGGGAAGCGTATTCGTATCCATGGAACTTGATTCATATAATTTCGTGAAGAGAGAATATAAATGAAACTTGAAATGATTTATAATCATGAGAAAATTAAATTAACTATTTTCATCAACACTGACTTCATCAGAATATGAGGCCAATTGAGAGAATAATAATAATAATACATTTTTCCCAACAGATATACCTCCAATTAGGGGAAATAAATAACAAATTGTACACGAATAATAATAAATAAGAAAATATTAAAGAAGAAAAAAAGAGTTTAAGCGAATATATACAACGAAAATAAAATATGAATGGAACTGAATGGAACAAACTGAAAATAAAATATTATTTATTACAGAGTCACACGTAGTCAACAGCATTAAGGAAATGTGGTTGATGAAGTCAACGAAAATAAAATTAAAATCAATTGCAATATAGTAATAAAGTAAAATATTAAATAACCAAAGCTAAAATTAAAATATCACTACCTACATCTCTTTGTGGTGTTTTGAGTGGCATATCTAAATCACTAAATAGAAATTACACATACAGTATATATATGTATATGTATATATATATATATATATATATATATATATATATATATATATATATATATATATATATATATATATATATATATATATATATATATATATATATATATATATATATATATATATATATATATATATATATATATATATATATATATATATATATATATAACCAAGGAAAAATTTTCTTGCGGTGAAGAATACAAATGACAAAAACACAATTCTCAGTATAGCCCGCAACTCAATTGTACGCAACTCAATTTTTGTACTTTTCACCGCAAGAAAGTTTTTCCTTGGTTGTTAACTTTGTCGGTTGAAGACTCTGTAAAGGATAAATATTCATACAACGTATCGCCACATTGGCGATACGTTGAATAAAAATCTCCAAACCCGGAGAATTCACGTGGAAGCTTAGCAGTGGAGAGTTCCTTTACAGGTGTGTTCTTTTATTGTTGATTCCATCTCCAGGTTCGTACACCTTGAACTTGGATACGCTGTTCTGAGGAAAGCCAATAAGCTCGAAACACGTGTCAACGGCTGCTTCCAATTGAGTTGCGGGCTATACCGATATATATATATAATATATAATATATATATAAATATATATATAAAGAATTTATTTTGCTGTAGTCGAAAAGAACCCACAGATTTTTAAACGATTGAAGTCAACTTTCGAAAAAATGATAAAACTTTACTTTTACTGATAATCAGTTTCAGCCCATAGACATAACCTCTTGCAAGGAACATTAATCCTGGAAGAAAGGATGCTACTTATGATGATCTCTTCATGGAAATAATTCGATTTATTAGTTCTTGATTATATTCAATAATTTGAGTAAAAAACACTCGGCCTAATTTCACAGAGTTGTATCAGTTGCTCTATTTTCAAAAGTGAAAGTGTCAGTTTAATTTTCAAAAATTGGTTTACACCCTGGAATAGTTGCCAAGTATTTTTGTTCGATTTATAACACACAATGTTCCACCAAGAGATCATCGAATCATTAATCAACTTTGAAATGATCTATGATTATATTATAATGATCTGGAAGAAATTTAGACAGAAATTTCGGATAATTTATAGATTACATCGAATTCAAGTTGAAATTGGCTAAATTCCACAAAAATTGTTCAAGGCACTAGACTTATTCTTCGAGTTCCAAACAAATCATCAAAAACTCATATATCTACAGCAGAAGATCTTAACCATTGGTCAGTGAACACATCCGAAATGACCCGAGAAGTCATAACAAAATTGTAAAAAGCAATGAATTTTCTATAAGTGTTCTCATAGAAAGGATTGAAAAATAATCATGTCCTCAGAGGAACTGAACCACTAAACATTATCAGCAACTGAAATAGAAAGTATGTAAATTGAAAATGAAAAACTCTTGACCTGGAATAATTACATAATGTGTATTGATTATATAGAAAACCCTGATGAAAACTTCTATTTTTATTTCAATTAGTTAGTGGTCCAAAGCAGAACTAAGATTTTGTCAAGTGGCCCATCATCAATAAGACGTTGAGAACCACTGATCTACACCTTTCTATTTTAATTCACCGTGTTAATTATATAACGAATCCTCAAGTCAGCAATTTTAATCATCTTGTTCAGTCAATTATTCCCTTTTCTGTTGTATTAAATTTTGATATCACATTAGGGAATATTCAAGTTTAATAAGCCAATACAGTGTAGGGTAGTAATTCAATCAAAGCTAAAGATTTACATCTAATTCAGTTCAAAGTAGAGTGATCTTATTCCAATTACTATCTTTCAGCACTTCTGCATTCGAAATAATGCAAATTGAGATATGACTTGAACATTTTCCACAATATTTCATTAAAAATATCGATTTATTGATAGCAAGTTCACCCTAATATAGAATTTACATCCACCTTCAACGTTATAACAAACGAAAAGAGAACATACATTACTCTTTTGTTAATTATCGTTTTTTGCTCAATCATACTCTGCGCAGCCGAAACTTTTCTCTGAAAATTTGAGAACATTAGTCGTCTCTGTGGTCTATAAGTGGCGTGAAGTCCCAAACCTTCTGAAGAAGACTGGCGACAGATCTTCTTCCAAGCAAGAGATCTGAGTTCTAGTCTTGTATAAAGACATGGACATTTGTGTATGTTCATAGGTTTAGTGGTTCGAAAAACGATAGATAATGGATAATGTACAGAGAATACAAGTGCAATTCACAATTAATTGAAAGTAAGTTACCAAATCATATTATTCGATAACATTCCTTGATTCGACATAAATATTCCTTTTTCGAAATAAATATTTTTCTTTTATAACATATTGAAAATAAAAAGATTTCTTATTTTCCTAAAAAAAATTACCGTTGATATTTCATAAAAATGGATAATGGTTTATCCAAAGCTATCCATATTTTTAAACATCGGAACTCAAACAAGATGATTTGATTTTTGTGTCTGACATTTATTGCTTGGGAATAGAAAATTCAAGAGAACAGTAAAGATGGCGGAACTGGTGCACGTGGGTGAAAATCACGGTTCGCTGAAACGTTGTCTGATGTCAACCAGTGCGATATCGGAGAAGTTGGAGTTCAGTTCGTGACACCTGATGAGTCCAACGGTTCCTCGTGACACACGAAGTGCCTACCATTTCCGACCTCCACTTCACAATTATTGCAGGTTTTTCAATTCTTGGAATATTCTGTATCACAATGGATGTGTAAATAATTTTGAAAATGTGGTAGACGGAATATTAGATTTCTCTGAAAAAATTTGTCGAAGAATTAGTGATACTTCAATTAAATACTACGAAGGACTAGCTTTTGAAATATGTATCTAACCGGAACTCTATTACCAGAAGTTTTAGTAATATCACACTATTTCATTACAGTAAACATAAACACATTCTAGGTAAACATCAAAATATTACTTCATGATTTATAGAAGGGGGCCAGCTCACGATTATTTCTGAATATGGCAAGGGAGAATGTTCTAAATTGAAAAATTCATCGAAATATTTGTCTTAGTCAAGTTTAATTTGAATTATTTCTTTTAAAGGCTTCATAGGAGTAAATTGAAAAAACAAACAAATTATAGAATAAAACGTTTCTTTCGACATTTTGTTTTTTTGTTTCGACATAATTGGATAAATATTTTTAAAGTATCTCATTATTCAAAACATATTCGATATATTCTCATCTTATTGTCAAGATTTATTAAAACTTCAATTGTATTACACTTAAATTCCATTAAACTCTTGATAATGGGTGAAGAATCTATTGAAGAATTTTGTGGAATTCTGGAAAGTGTTTTTAAATGATCGATTTTTTCTGAAAATGTTGAAATGTAATTTCTGTAATAAATGTAAAATTTGTAACATTAACGTTAAACATGTAACATAAAAGTTACTTTAACGAAAAATACATAAATTCGTAGACTTAACTTCATAGCAAATATGTAAATAGATCGGTGTATTGAAGAATTTCGAGGTGTTTTTAAATGTACCATACTTCCGATGAATTTTGAAATGAGATAACTGCAATGAATGTAGAAATTATAACAGCACTTACGTTAACGAATAGTGTAAACATCCGTAGACTTAACTTGTCGCAAATATGAAAAGAGATCTATGTATTGAAAAATTTTTCTGGAATCCTGCGGAGTATTTTTAACTGATCGATTCTTTTTAAAAATGTTGACACGTTATTTCTGTAAAAATTTGGAAACTGTTACATTAGTTACTTAACGAAAAATACATTAATTCTTAGACTTAACTTATAGCAATTGTTGAAAGAGATCACTGTATTGAAGAATTTTTTGGAATCCAGAGGAGTGTGTTTAACGATACTTTTTGTACGATAATTTTAAAGAATTTAATAATGTTATAACTGTGATTAATGTGAAATTGTAAGTGTAATAAATGTTAAAACTGAAAAAACACTTTTGTTAACAAATAACTAATAAATTCTTTAACTTTTTCAGACTTCGATAGAAGCAAAGAGGATTTTCAAAAAATAACAAACAGAGACAATCTTCTTAGAATAGTAGTTTCAATTCAAAGTTATTAGTTGAAATTTTATTTAAGAGTTTTAATCAAAATATTTTATCATACTATAATTACAAATACTGTATATAACATCCATAATTAATGATATAAAGAGAAATAACAAAGAGTAAACTGAGATAATGCGAGATGAATTACAAATATTTCTCTAAATTATTCAACATTGAACTGGTAAATTTGTAGTACAAATGCTATAACGATTTAGAGCATCCATCTAATTCACCATTCGAACGATCCTTGCATTTTTTCGGAGGGGCAATTTTTATTCGTCAATGAATGTTTTATGCTCAATTCAGACGACGACGCCACACAGAAAGTGGACGATACTTATAATGGATGGCCGGGGCACGTGATGAGACAAATATATCGGGGATCAGTCGATACGATAGCTCTTGGACAAAGTTTGTTACTTTATTTTGCTGGGTAGCCGCCGAATGAACTCACTTAGTAAATTGGTAACTGGTCACCACCATAAGCCGGTAGCTTATTATGGAAGGTTCCCTGACGTATATTCAGATTTGGAATGTACGGGATATTCCAATATAATAGCTAACATGCATTTATACAAGACACTCTTTAATGAGGATCTTGACAAATTTTTGAAACCGCTTTTATTCCAAAGATTGACTCTTGTTCATCATGAAAAACTTCATTTTATTCGAAAATTTAACTAAATTAGATTTAAAAAAATGAAAAATAGAGAAATTTTACCAACTTTACACTCCCCAGCTGTAAAAGATGCCGAGTGACGTCACTAACCCTAAACATCGTCTGCTATTCATGAGAAGTGTGTGTTAATACACGAGTACAAACAATCAAAATGAACGCAAAGTTTTACTTTGCCCATGTGTAATAGTATAACGATTACTACACCAAAAAAACTTGATTACTTATTTCCAAAAGGTAAGGAAATCAGGAGAAAGTGGTTAAGACATGCTAGAAGAAATATAACAGCATTAGCAACAAAAACTACCCCTTATTTTTGTGAGGATTACTTCGATGTAAGCTTTTTTACATATATACAAAATATCAGAGTATCTATATAAATTATAACTACATATTATCTTTTTATTTACCCGCACTAAAATAATTCTTATTTTAGCTCTTTTTAATTGGACATATCCAACAGCTTCATCGCCATAAGATGCCCTTGAAGATCTCAAACAACAAAGCAAACTGTTTCAACTTTATTATTATTATTTTCGTATAACCTCTCATTGTAAAGGGTGAGTCCAAAGAAGTTCTAATCATGATAATATATAGATATGATCAGAAATTCACTACAAGAACAAGAATTCTGTAGTTCTCGTGCTATATTATCGCACTTGTAGATAATACTACTTATAGATATTCGCTATCAAAGAACACTATAACATTCTTTCGATAATTTTTGACAAATTAGTCTAAAGAAAATTATAGCAGAGCTGGTCATGTAAAACATGAACAATGAGATGTCTCCATTGTCCTTCAGGGATCAATGTTAGAGAATATTGGATTCTCCATTATCCTTCTAGGGATAAATGTTAAAGAATCTTGAAAATGATGCCTACATTTATTAAAAGCGTGAGACAGTCACTGTTTCGTACTAAAGGTACTCATCCGTCACACCACGTTCAACGAATGATTTTTCGAACGAGTTTCACTTAGCCAGCTCTGCTATAATGTTCTTCAGATTAATTTGTCAAAAATTATCGAAAGAAACTTTAGTACTTTGATTATCTATTACTTGACTGTTATTCAATTATCATTTGAATGTTATATCGTATTAAACGTGAAGCTGTACTCACAAAGATGTTTTGACGTTCCTGAATTCCGAAGCACAAAAGTCGTAATTTGTTGCAAAAAGGATTGCTACTACCATCAATGAATCTATCTTTGGCAAGTTGGAATTATTTGCTTTGATGAATTCAGTTTCCACAATGGTATTAATATATAAATCATTCACAGTTTATTGCATTCACAGTCATCAGTCATTCACAGTAAGTATGAGCACAGAGCACAAACCAAAAATAGAGAAGTAAACAGACTTTTCCACTTTTTTATGGCTACAGGTTAATGACGTCATGTGCAATGATTGACGTTTGCCGTCACGTGACAATAGGTAATGAACACACGAAATATTAATTTGTGATGAGTGTCATCATCCCTATTGGTTGAAGATAAATTCGCCATTGCGACTGAAAAGTTATTCTCTAACCTTGAATAATTACTTAACCATAAAACAATAAGCATACAGTAGTACCATAAACCAGGATCTATATTTCAGACAAAAATACTAATGGAAAATAAAACAAAGAAATTCATAAACATATGAATCACATTCAATAAAAAATACATATATAAAAAAAGTCCTTATGAACTTATAATTAAAATTTTAATATTTAGTGACACATATGGTGTCCTAAGTTATGATTACCAAGTATGCATACATGAAAAAAAAAGAATTGCCATCAAAAACAAAGGAGAAAGAAGAAAAAACAAACATAAAGAGCGTAGGACAAAATATTTCTTGTACTTCTTATTGCTCTACGGCTAACCAAATATTGGTGATCTGTATAGGTTGATATTTTCTTTCTTTTTCTTGCATTTAGGCTGAGAAATAGGCAGTGGTAACTCTCCAACTGGTTATTTGATAGGTGATGATACCAGATCTTATGAAATCACGTTCAATAGTTCACTGTTAATGACTCCCCACTTCTTGACCTAGCCCGAAAGCTAAAAAAAGAAGAAAGGTATTGGCCGATTAAAACATGAATAAAATGTTTGTCTTGCGTTCTTTAGGTTTGTTTTATTTTATTACTCTTTTGCTTATAAATATAAGTTCTTTGTTTGAATGTATCGAGACTTTATAATGCCATAAATGACTATATTGGTTCCACAAAACGAACTACTGTATTTTTCATTTATAAGTCAAACTTAGAATGAACTACCCCCAAGTTGACTACTCATTTATTCATTTTAACTGGTAATTGTTCTAGTAATTCATTCTATCTTTAGAAAAGCGTCCTTCATTTTGACAGGGCTTTTAGTCAATCTATCGATTTCCGCAAATAACAATATCATTTGCGATTACCAGGAATCTTAGTGTTGATATTCGACATTCCTACATCCATAAATAGTGGCATTGAAGGTTAAAAGGGTCAATTCATTATTAGAGGTAGATTATTAGTATTAGAGGTAAATATTTCGATAATCTGTTTCTTCAAACTATAACTTTCAACTATACACTATACGTTGAGTGATTCAAATAAAATATCAAATAATCCCTGAGTTATGTAACCTCATTGCAATTATTCTTCATATCTTATCAACTCATCATTTTCAAATAATCCAAGAGCGAGAGAAGAGGATTCAAATGTATCAGATTCAGTCTTTTTAATTAACTGAAGAAAGTGAATTTCAATTTTAAATCGTAATTGATGAACACATTATCCAATCCAATTCCATGACTTGAAAGTCCTACTTATCATACAATCCTCATTCATTATTTCGCTCTCTTTTCTAAACACATGTCCGGATCTTCAATTAACAACTGTCAAGATGAACAGTTCTCAAAACGGACATAGTTCAAATTTAATTCCTCTAGTTGAAGTCGAATTTAATTAGTATGGCCTGGGAGTGAACATTAGATGCACATTAAATTACGAACAATGGGGAGTTGTGGTCAATGCAACAATTGTATTATTTCTCATAATTATCTGCAGGAAGTTGAAGACCAAGAGCTCCTGTTACTTCGTTCTCATGACGACAATGGACAGCAGCATCTTGATCATAAAAATAGGACATTAATCATCATTACGTGTGCTACTAAGAACGAAAGCCTTAATTAGATATGAAACATAGGTGTCTTATGAAAAATGGTGAATTGAATTAGGCTCTACATCAATATATCAAATTAAGAAACGTTATGAAGGAATGTACACATCGCTCCTAAATTTAGTAGGTGAGACAGTAAGAGGAATTTAACTAATAGTTTGTTTTGACATTTCGAATAACGAAAATTGAATTGCTTCGTTTCATTTTTATTTACTGCTCAATGCAGAGTGAAGTATTTGATTTTATATGATTCATAGAGACTTTAAGCATAATTCCGATATTGATTGCAGTAAAAGTACCCTATGAAAATAGAATGAACAAATTCCTTCATAAACTATCGTCGGCTATATCAAATTTCATATTGACAAACTAATTCATGAATATAATTATTATTCTGATCCAATTTTTTCCAAAATTATTCATGTAGACCCTCGTCGTCATAAATTCGCACAAGATCCTTGAGTGTGAGAATATGGAGGGTTCGAAAAGTCGATGAAAATAATGGACTATGAACTAATGTTATGGTATTCATATGTTTATATATAGACACAGTTTTGGCTGTAGATAAGTGGTGTAACGTCAATGGTCTCATTTTAAATCATAGCAAAATTCACGGTATCTTCTTTTGTGATAGCCAGTCGGTGGAAGACTATACTACTTTTTTGTGCCTTGGTAGCTTGGTCCTCGCCTTTGAGGACTCTGTTAAGTTCTTTGATGTTACTTGGGACAAACACCCACGCTGGCATCATCATGTTGCTAAGTTGAGGAAGACTCTGAACTCTGCTGCTTACATGTTCATTATGATCAGAAGTAAGGTGGAGGCTGAAGATATGAGAACTCTTTACTTTGCCAGTTTCCAATCTATACTAACGTATGGAATCATCTTTTGGGACAGCTCGTCTACTGCCGATGAAATTTTCATGATTCAAAAAAGAGGTTTTGGGAACAATGTGCAGATTTGGCTTTCGAGAATCCTTCCGCGGAGTTTTTAGATCCAACAGAATACAAACAGTGTTTGGTCTATATATTTATCGTCTTTTTGTTTTCCTCAAATTGCAAAGAGATTATTTTCTGCCATACGTCGAAAAAAAATAATACTCGAGAAGTACATCATTTTCTCTTTCCTATCCATGGTACCAGTAGATGAGAAAGAGGACCACTCTATATATGGCCATCCGTTTATTCAATTTGCTTCCTAAGCTTTTAAAAGTTATTGAAGATATTGTCTCTTAAAAAAAATCTATGAGCACTAGGAAAAAACGAATTGCAGATGTGAAACCTACGACACCGCTCGTATTTAGAAAGCGCATTTACAGTTTCATCTTGATCAGCGAACCGTATTCATTAAATGAATTCATTGTCTTTTGTGAAAAATAGTTTCTTTCCTTTCGACTTATCTCTATTTTATTCACTGCAATATTGGTTTGTAATTTGAATAATTGTTGAGATTAATAATAATAATAATAATTAATAATAATTATAATGATTATTATTATTATTGTTGTTGTTGTTATTATTATTATTATTATTGTTATTCTCCAGTTATTCTCAGCTACGGCACTAGTTTCTAAGTTGAATTGCGGGGCTAAACCTAAAGAACTCAACAACTTGTCGGTTACTTTATCCTTGCAGGAATTTCCTGACTATGTGGCATGTGTTCAGCACCACAGCTTTTTGCATTTTTATATACAGCTTCTGGTCTAAGTTCAGCTTCGTAAAGTGTTCGTGTAGCACTTTCGGAACTACACCGGTTTTTGATATTACAAGTGGACTTATGTACGCCGCAACTATATCCCACATACTAAGTATCTTACACTTTAGGTACGTATATTTCTTGATTTTTTCTTGAATGGTGTTCATCAAGTTGTGAGTGTTAGGTACCTCTATGTCTATCAGGTGGGCTTTCTGTTGATTTTATCCAAAAGAACCAAGTCTGGTCTATTATTATGTATCGTGCGGTTATTATTATTATTATTATTATTATTATTATTATTATTATTATTATTATTATTATTATTATTATTATTATTATTATTATTATTATTATTATTATTATTATTATTATTATTATTATTATTATTATTATTATTATTATTATTATTATTATTATTATAATTATTATTATTATTATTAGTTGTTATTATTATTAGTGAAATAGAAAATTCACCGTTCACCGGAATCATCTGCTCTCGACAGTGTTTCTGTGTAGGAACTTATTGATATCTTATTGAACGAGCGTACATTAGTGAAAAGTTTTACACCTTTGATTAAGAATGTACATAAAATGATACATCTTCCACATAAAATTAGCCTAGTATCTATACACTACTGAGAAGAGACGACTGAAGTAGAAATAATATATATGAAATTAAGAAATGCTTGCAAAACGAAGTCTCCGAAATCGATCAATTAAAATAGTGAAAAAGCACAATCTAAATGCACGATTATGTAAATCTTTATTTCCAATACATCGACCTAGTTGCAGCTAACATTCAATTAAACACAATAAATTCGGTTGAATTCCAACACTTCGATCTTCAGCGCGTGGTGCCATAATTTCCGGCTGGTTCAATCAATATATCGGCACTGTCAACTGTCAGCTTTGTAGATCGCGCACCACAGAACTACTATCGGACGTATCGCTGCATTTAACCTGAAGATTTTCGTGAAGAGATGATTGCAATTCATCATGTCATCTGGGCCCCATCTCGAACAGAATCTGGAAAGTTCACGACTGGTCTGCGAGCAGCTACCGCGCTTGATGGTTATCTCGTACTATATCTGGGATTCATGACCATATTTAAGAGAATCAACAGTAGTAATGTGACTCGATGGAGGAAGTTATTCCCACTTCCTCTACTTCTATCTCTGTAGGAAACTTAAAGTAGAAGTTTCGTGATGAACCTTTTTGTATATCAAGATTACTGGACGTTATATGATATTCCTATTACTTTTCGAAAATGCTCTATAATATTTCAGTACCAGCAATTTCACCATTAAAGAGTGAAACACAAAGATCAAGAAGACAAGTACCATATTAGTTTTATTAGAAGTAGATTCAATTTCAATCAAAACTTACTGAAGATAAGGAGTTGATGAGGAAAGCCCAACAGATCAGAAACTCTTTTCCAAATAACTTATCAATTTATTTATTCATTTATTTTATTCGTTTATCATAGATACCTTACAAGTTACATAAACCAATTATAAGGTATAATTAAATAAAGTAATATATGTAAATGGTACAAGTGATTATATAAATGATAAACATAAATGAAACTGAATAAATATATAAATATTCAAACGAATATCTTTCTCAATAGATAGCTTACAGAATATAAATATACATACAAAGGAAAAAGAAACAAAAAAAAATGAAATAAGAAATGAAAGTAAACAACATAACTTGATTCATCAATGCTTAAATATTCGAATGATTTGTGTGATTAAATACAATATATACATACATTCAGAGGAAGAAGAAAATAAAGAAAAATGAAAAGAAGCAACACAACTTTACTTACAAAGGTCCCTTAGGCAGCAACATACAATATATTTAACACCCAATAAGTGTTGTTATTTTTATATATCATTATCAACATTACCCAAAATACTGAGTGGAACATATTACAATGTACCATAAAATTAAAAGTACTGGACTAAAGTCAACAAAATTCATTGGTACACCGAAGTTATGTTTCCGGCTACTAACCTATTGCCAAGAGTCCAATACAAATTTCATGGAATTTTTAATGATGATAATTTTAGTTGAATAATTTTGTGAAATTTAGCTGTGTTTACTTGGTGATGTTCATATCTTTGCTATACTTTAATTCAAATTGATCCCATGATACACTGCTTTGTGACATGATATTTTTGTTTGGAATAGGACAAGCCTGGGGTAACCTGACGGCGTTAATACTTCTGGATTACAGCAAGGCGTTTGATACGTTGGATCACAATATCTTACTATCCATTCTACACTTTATCGGTTTACACAACAACACCGTTTCATTTTTTAAATCTTATTTATCAGAAAGATCCCAGTGTGTTAAATTTGGTCGGGAACTCTCATCGCCTCTTTGCTCTCAAAGGGGTGTACCGCAAGACTCCGTGCTCGGCCCTCTCTTATATCTCATCTACACTAGCCAGTTATATGCCAACATAAGCCCCTGTAAAGTGCACCTTTTTGCAGACGACACACAATTGTACTTTTCGTTTAAGCACAACGACATTATTAGCGCCAATAATGTAATTAATGAAAACCTTCATATAATCTCTGGTACTTCTAAGGAACACCAACTAGTGATCAATCCCGCTAAATCTTCCGATTTGTTATTTGGTAACTCTAATCTCGTGTCCCAATCTAGCAACGCCCTTAAATGTTACATAGACGGCTCAACTATCTCTCTACAAAACTGTGCGCGTAACCTAGGCTTAATAATCGACAACACCCATCGTTACCGTAGTCATATCTCTAATTGTATAAAAAAATCTTATGCCACCTTAAAGCTCCTATTTCCTCATAGGCATAGCTTACCTAGGTCTACCAAAATTTTACTTTGCGAATCATTAGTTTTAAGCAATTTTAACTACTGTGCTCCAGTTCTCTATAGCTCTCTTGATTCTCAAACTTCGTACTTAGTGCAGAAGGTCCAGAACTCTTGTATTAGATTTATATTCGGTATAAGGAAGTTTGATCATGTTTCTCATAAATTAAACGATCTAGGGTGGCTGAACATGAGTAATAGACGTCTTCTGCAAACTTACTTCCTATTTTTAAATATATTTGCATTCAAACAACCACCATATCTATACAATAAAATAACTTTCCGCGAGGATGTACACAATATCAACGTTCGGTTCAAGGGTCTCATTTCTCCTCCTGTTCACTCTACAGCTTTGTTTGAAAGATCATTTTCTTTTACCATGTACAAATTAATGATCAACCTACAGGCCCTTGTCCCGAACCATAAAAAATTGAAAACCGCAACTATAATTGATTAAATTCGTAATCATCTGTTAGGCTGCCAAAGATGAGTTCATGTTTTCATTCATACTTCTGTTGCATCACGAAGCTCTCCTGAGTGCTCGCTCGCGCCATGCTCGACACGAACCAGTTCTTATTTTGTTTTCCTATTGATTTTATTTTTTTTTTTCTTTAATTTGCAAAATAAATATTTGTTTCATTTTGTATGTAGGCATTTCTCTAAACATAAACAAATTATCCTTATTTCAAGGTTCAATGGAAGAGCAATTTATTTGAATTGCGCCTTGTGATTGTTCTTTAGCTTATATAATTTTGTATGTAATGAATATTTTCTTTTTTTCTTACTGTATACATATTTTCTTATGTTTCTCTTATTTTGTTATACTTTGTACTGCCGCTTAAGAACAATAAAGGCATATTATTATTATTATTAATATCTCGACTACCTACTAGGTGAGAAATGATTTTTGGAATAAAATGACTTTGAGTATTCTGATATCTGAATATTTTCGATAAAAACTAATGTTGACGAATACAGATTACGAAAAATACTATTTATGATTCGCTGAACTACTGATTGAACATGATTAAATATGAATTGAAAACAAAACACGTTATGCAATATAAAAAACACTTTTGTTAATTCACGAAAATCAAATGAATTCCTTGGTTTCGGCATGTTACCTCATTTTCAAAAGTTGGACTCTTAAAAGAGGCTGACACCCCAAAAAACTTGTTGAGCAATTGTTTACAATTCTGTGAAATTGTGCCAACTGCTTTTTATTAAACTTAGATTACGAATACTGAGTGAATCATTCATATCATTTTTTGCATTAATCCTTATAGTTCATGTTGTCTCAATTGATAAGGTTAATATTGGAAAGTTATCTTTGTGGTGGAGCATTCTTTTTCAAAATATATCATCAAAAACAAACTTAATTTACATTGAATGTGAAAACGCTCTTTCAAAATATGATGTAATTTTAGAGCGGAAAATATTTTCAATTTTTCGTTTGTCGCTGCCAGGATCTTGCAGGACAATGTTTCAGGATGTATAATATTTCTCTAATTGATCAAACAAAACACGAACGTCGTCCATTAGATGCCCTTATATTTTACAACGTCATTGGTTATCCCTTCGTCCTAGCACATGCCACAGAACCCGAGACAAAAGTAAATCATTTAAAAGACCCCGCATATAAAAAAAGGGTTTTTTATAGCACCTGGTCACAGCCAAAGTCCTTTATTAGGCAAACTATACGGGCACAAAGAGTTGACGAATATAAAAAGTCTGGGGGGACAGTTTTTGCTTATGTAAATTGCTTTTTTGGTCCCTTCGATTTCGACCGTTGAATCAATGGGTTATGCAGAGGTTATGTATTTGAGAGGAAATACAGAGGACATGTGCTTTGTTTTTTTCGAAATTTAGATAGGATAATTGAAGAGAACATTATCTTAAAAAAAATTCAGGTCGTTACAAAATGATTTTTGTACACTTACTAAAAATAAGAAATTACCAATTTATTTTGTGATTAAAATACCTTCCATATTCTCTATAATAAGTTCTTATCAAACTTCATCGTTCTAATAGTTTCCATTAAATATAATTTTTATAAATTTCTACTCACACACAAACAAGTAAGCATTGAATTAGAATATATAATAAAAGATGAAGTCCATTATACAACAATTTGAGCCAAATAACCTTCACAAATCAATATCAAACTCTACTCCCAGTATAATGACTGCAGCATTGAAAGAAATATACAGAAATAATCACCCGTGTGAGTTTAGTGAACAGAAATTTTGAGTAAATGCTAAATTTTGCTACATAGTAACCCCACTTTGAGAAATTACAGTTAAAATTGAATGAAACCATGATTTAGAAATTACGCTCAGGTTTCAATTATTTCTACATATACCTGCCTAATAAGAAAAATTTAAAATTTTCACCTGTAGAAGCTGAAGTTGTCATCGAAACAAATCTTGCAACTGATATCCTATTTTTTATTTTATATAAAATTCATTGATTACTTAGTTTCACTTCTAAAATATGTTTGATTCTTTGTCTCCCAGGGAGCCAAATCGAACTGTACGCAAAAAAATATGCAAATAAGAATTTTGAATATTTAGCAAAATGCATAGACGACGGGTAATGACATTTACAGATAAGACATATTGTTTTCGAAATATAAAATACGAAACATTAAATGAGGTCATTTCAATTGAATTGTAATATAAATGAGTAAATTAACACTATTGATGAGATAATTTAATACATAATCATTATCATTAAACATAAATAAATGAATATTTCATTAACAGCAAATACTGAACAAAGAGATCCGATATTTCACATATCATTCAGGTCGAGCAATAGTAAATATTTAATTTTTAATTTTTCTATGATCTTTTGTAATTTTCTCTGATCTGAATATCTTGGTCAGTGATTCTCAAATATTTACAAGAACTTAATTATTAAATGAAGTACAATGTTACTTTTATTAGAAAAACAATAATTTCTGTTACACCAACCCAATGCTCAATTGTGTACAGACTTCATTATTTTTATACAGAAATAAAAAGACAATTTCAAACATTAAAACTGACGCTGAAGGCTTGCTCAGGATGTATAAATAATTGTCAAACAATTTTTACGGTAAATTCGAAGTTGGCTGAAATAATTGAATAAACACGCAAGTGATACTTGGTCAGTCATTCTCTGAAAGATCTTCTACATAAAAGAAACAACCGTAATAAAGTTTAAAAAATTAATAGGATCACTTTACTTGCCAAGAGTTACATAGAAATTATATATATATATATATATATATATATATATATATATATATATATATATATTTATGATATTATATAATTTGTAAGGGTTTATTGACTCAGTATTTGCAGTGGTATTCTTTTCTCTTTACCAAGCTTTCGCAATCTACTTTATTGCTTCTTCAGGGTTCTAAAATATATAAGACAACCTTAAACAATATCTACAACACAATATACAATGTTTTCTTACATGAGAGTTGAGGTTACAATCATTAAACTATTTAACAGCAATAACATAAGCGTAATTTGCCAAATTCATCCAACATTTACAATTTATTCTCAATATTTGATATTAATATATTATTTTAGGTTAAATGTCTATATTCTTATCACGTATCATCTGATCCCAGTTGTTTCCGTTCTTTTTTGTCGTGTTTCCTTTCTTGCTCCATATCCAGTAAGTAGCTATATATGTTACTCAAGTTTCATGTGTCATTTTTTCTATTTATAGAATTTTCATCTTTTTTTATTTCTATCATCTCATGTTTATAGGTAAGTCTTTTGTGATAGCTACGTTCAGTTTTTAGGATTTGTGCATCGTCGTAGTTTGCTCTATGGTCTAACTTTGTTGTATATGTTACTAGGACACATCTATCTTTTCCATTTTTTATATCTGATTTATGGTGAGCTATCCTATTTTTCAACAATTGTGATGTCTGTCCTATGTATACCCCATCATAGTCTTTGCAATTTATTTTATAAATTATTTCACTTTTCAATAGCTTTGGAATTTGATCATTGAGTGTACTATATAATCCTTTAACTGTTTTCTGATTGTATGCTGTAATCTTTACATTTTGGTCTTTGAATATATTCTTCATTTTTTTTGTTAAGTTATTTATATTTAGTATGGACGCATAATAATTTTTATTTTCTCCTTCCTCTCTTCTTGGTCCTTCGGAATTATTATTTTTATTAGTATCACTTGAGGCATATAACAGCTTTCTGATCATGCTGACGGGGTATTTTAGAACCTTGAAGAAGCAATAAAGTAGATTGCGAAAGCTTGGAAAAGAGAAAAGTACCACTGCAAATACTGAGTTAATAAACCCTTACAAATTATTATAAATAGTATCCTACAGACTCTTAAATAACATAGAAATATATATGTATATATATATATATATATATATATATATATATATATATATATATATATATATTTTTTTTGAAAGTTTTTAGCATTAACAGGCTTTTTTAATATGAATATATATATATATATATATATATATATATATATATATATATATATATATATATATATATATATATATATATCAGAAATATTATTATGAGTTATCAGCAAAATAGGAGACCCACTATGAATGAATTTTAACCAATTTGTTAACCTGGTCTATATTTCGATTATGATTATAATCTTCATCAGGACTATAAAATAACAGATGTTAATAAATATCATGATAAAAAAAATTTTTATCGTGATAATTTAGTCTTGCTGGCTAAATTATTGTGAAAATCACAAAACTACTCAGTTTCATTCAAATTATGTTGCTAGATTTTGATCAAGTATCGGTTCAATCGATTAGTGATTATTATTGGTTCATTCGCCAGGGTGCTATCGCTAAATGAGCAGCCGAATAGCAAGAATTAACAAAAAAAGCTCTGAATCAAAATTTATCAATCAATACATCAGATTGTAACCTTAACGATACTAAAAGAAGGATAATGCCCAAAAAGCTCTCACATCATTTGACTCTGCAACTCGAAACACTTAAATACACAACTTTTCGAGGAATATCATGAAAAATATCGTTGATGGTGCTGCTACGGTAACAAAGCAATCACGAGATAATAGATCACATATTACAGGAGACGCTTCAAATCATACAACCGCCTCTTTGACATTTGAAAATGGTTATACGTCGCAGCTTTTTCAAGAAACCAATTAGAAATTTCTCAAAGGCCGCCGAAGCTATAAACATCATCTCAGAGAAAGCAACCAGCCGACATTCGCGTTCAAATGCGAAAACTTCAGGAAAGCAATTTGACATGTTGCAATCTCAATTTAGATTTAGCATCGATTGTGTTATTGTATTGGATGTCTACGGTGTAAATATTTCAATATTCAGATGTCATATCGAATTAGATGTCGACTAATTTATGGAGCGTCTTGTCAAACAAACTTCCTTTTCCTGTCGACACCGACTAGGCTTGCCCACGATTCGTCCAGGTGTGTTATTTTTAACCCAGCGGAATGGTCGCGAAAGTACGAGGGACACCCTGTATATGTTTGGATGTTTTTTTTGGGTTGAAGACCTTCAATATCAAATTATATCTATTGATCAGATAAAGCGATGTTGCATTTTTCGTAGAGCATAACACATACATATAATAAAAATTATTACATGAACTAAACAAGATACTCTATTCTTATTACCGTAATTTGTTCAATGCATCAAACACAGAAATACTTGTTTTACAAACGATTCTGTCATATTTTTTGGTAAATTCGTATCTATAGGTCTTTTACTTCTATACATATTAAACAAGATAAAATAAGATTATCGTAGATTATATCTGTCGAATAATTATATTGAGGACAAAAAGTTCAGAAATTGTTCTATATTTTTGTTGGTACTAGCCCAAAATTATCAAATAGTTTATTATATTACTCCATATTTGTTATATGGAGTTGTTTATACTTGTAAAAACTATTCCATAATAATTTTAATGGAGGTTATGATTGTTTAGTATTAACTTCCGTATATCTACCAATCAAAACCTTTCTTATTTTGAGTAATTATAATGAATAGTTCTTATTCAACACTCTCTCTCTTCAATCAATCAATCAATAATAACCGATTCTTCTGATTTTCACACTGTTTAACTATTGATCTAACTCTAATTCATTTACTTTTTTGAACACTGCCATTATAGTTTTCACTATCAAAATCAAAACTGAAATATTTTCTACTTCGACATCATAAACCCTATAAAAACATTATATAAACTGAATATTTAAGAACAAATCATAGAATGTAATTAATTATCTTCTTACAAACTTCAGGTACATTACCCTAAACTAAATAAATAATTATTAACTCCTCATTTACCAGTAGAAACAAACTTCAAGAGAATAACTAACCCTCCAATACAAACAATTCGAAAAATTTCATTAATCTTTCTTTACTTTAATACCTTGTTCTCTGGTCATAGAATATCATCCTAAAATTTCTTCAATGCTAATTCCTTTGCTTTCAGCAAGTTCATTCATCTCAAGAGTTACCATGTCAATGAGGATAATAAAATTATTCTCATTCCAAATTTATCGAAAAAAATTTGAAAATTGAGAATATTATAAGAATAGAAAAATTTTTCAAAATGAAGAACATGTAAAACAAAAGTATTTTGTACATATTTCTTGCGATAGCACTTTCCATTATTATTGTGAATGTTTTGAATCCATTTTCCTAGCACCCTCTTTATATAATTCTATTAAAATAATTATCTTAAATACTTCTTTCTTTACTTTATCGTATTTTTAATTCACATCGATGAAATTATTTTTATTTATTCATGTATCATAAAGACTTTTTGGTGTTTATTTCCAACGTTTTTTCAATTCTTATCGTTGAAATTGTTTTTATTTTCATCATTTCAACTTCTCCAAGAGCTGTGGGGATCATTGATTTATACAAAAAACTGAAATATTCAAAATAAATGTTAAAATATTTAATGAATAATTAATGATGAGTTCAATATTCAAACAATTATCATAAACAAATATGAACAAATAAATAATCTAGTTGAACGTTTAAGTCATCAGAAAATGACACAATTCTAACCGGATGACCCCCATACATATCCCAGATAGTCGCGTGCATATCGCTGATGATTATTAGTAATTATACATAAAAGGTTGCTCAGGCAAAGGCTTGGCACAGCTCTGTTCCTCCACCTTCGCTAGCATATTGAATACCTCGTAGGCGAGTCAACAATGGTCAGTTTTGTTAATTTGAATAAGACAACAATACACATCACACTGATTTACGAACAGCCAACATCTTTTATTAACGTAGTCATACTCTGGGTTTGCGATAGAGGAGTGATTTATACGTATTGTGCTATGAATGGATGTAAAATGGGTTGAAGATGTTAATTCAGAAGAGATATCGAGACTTGGAACGGCAGATAAAATAACAGAAAAATTTTGCGCATTCGAATTAATTATCGTATGAATGGCAAATAATGAACTTTCGTGAACTTCTTTCATTTGATTATGGGCTTATTCTTTAATGGAAATTAACTTGAAACTCATATCAACTTATTTCAATTCGTAATTTGCTAACATTATGATGAAACAAAACAATAACAATTTGCACGATTGGAATTACATTTTCTAACCGAAAAATTTGTGAAGGCTGTCAACTATCAAATATTAGAATATACTGCAAATTTAAATTATAAAATATTAAATTTGGTTACTACAAACCAGCAAAATATTTCTTTGGAGGTTCGAATATTCACCTTCATTTAATATTCTTCAACAAAATTAATATTGTATAATAAAAAGAATTGGTTCTTAAAATAGGTTATTGAATGAAGTGAATTCTAATAAACATAGGTAACTTTGAAAATATTAAAAGGGAAAAGTACATTTCGCATAGTGAATTGAAATTATTCACGATATTAATCTCAGAAAATTACTTTGAATTAGAAATTAATCCCAATAATCACAAAGTTAGAAATTATTGAATCAAATAAAAATTATCACAACAATAACATTGACATCGATACACAAACATTTGGGTAAAAATTATAGAAAACCTACGTCACTTAATTTCGATATTCATTAAATTACAATTTTTAAAATTTTTTCAAATAAAAAGATTGTTGATTCATTTGATAATGAATTGATAATTTCCATGTCTCAATTTCGAGGCTTAAATTTGTGATTAATCAACTTTTTTTGCAATGCTTTAGTTTGATATATTTTTGTCTTTCTATAATTCATTGTCAAGTCATAGTCAAACACATACTCCAATGCCTTCACCGGGGTTCGAACCCAAATCCTGCTGCAGCATAGTCACGGAGACCCACAGGAATACATCTGTGAGTAGGTATTTAGTTTTATTTTTAACACCTACATGTCTGAGGGTTAATTTGAGTGCATTCTCATTTGTATATTCAATTCTTCAATCAATTTGAAATTCACACAATTTTTTTCTGAGGTTTTCGATTTTTGCTTCATTTTTCGATTTTTTTAAAGATATATATATATAAAAAATACACAACGGGTAATCCACTGGATTTCTCGAAATTTTTATCATCTATGTATTCCCTGAGTAATTTATTTATTTATTTATTTTTATTTAACATACACTGCTTTACAGGACAAGTCCTAATTACAAAACAGGAAACAGAATATATACAAAAAACAAAATTGGTAGTACGAAAGTTGCAATTTTGTACTTTCATTTTAAATGAAAGAGTTTGTGATATGAATCACAACTGATGAAATGAAATATAATAATTATAGGAATGAAAAAAAAACTTAAAGGCTGACCAAACTTACACATACATATAAATTTAAAAACACAAATTCACATATTAACACTTATACACATATAGTTAATGAGTGAATATGAGTTCTGTTCGTGAATACATATAAATGATTGTTTTATCAGAGATTATGTATAGCAAGGAAACTTGCCTTAATATCAGTAACAGAACAGTTGAAAATATCCACCTTAGGTCCCAAAATATTACATTGTTCACACATCGTGTGCAATGGAGAAAATTTTAGAACATTCGTTCTAGCTGCTGGAAGGTAGAACGTGAATGCGCTTCTGGAAGAAACTCTTGGGATAATAAAATTAGCTTTTGCAATAATTCCTGACATTTCACTTTATCGTTAATTATTTTATGCAAGAAGATTGTTGCATGGCATTTCCTTCGCGCACTGAGTGTGTCCACATTATGTCGACTTTTCATGATTTCATGTTGTATGTCGATATATACTGGATATATTCCATCAATTCTGAAGCTTAAAAGCTTCAGGAATTTTCGTTGTGTAGACTCCAATTGATCAATGTGTAACTGATAACCAGGATTCCAGTAATTCAATACAACAAAAAATTCAACAATCTCTTTTAAATAACTATACAAAAAAATGTTGAAGCACTTGGCATTACTTCATACAAATAAGATTACGATTAGATTCTTTGGATGGCTGTGACTGCTTCTTCATAATAAATAAAAAAATTTGTTGCAACAGAAATTCATCTCTTACGTTGAAATATTCCTCTCCAGTCTTCATATATATTTCTGTTTAGTTACTATTAACACATGCAAATATAAATATTTCGAAGTTTTTTTCTTTCTCTCGGACGGAAGGTATCCATAAATTAGGACACCATCCTTTTTTGGCCTTGAACCTTGAAGTTATTGACGATTCGAATAATTACATTTGAGAACAATTCTCACCTTGGGCAAATTTATATAATAGAAACAACCAATTGGGCCTGCAAAACTGTCAATTAGGAGAACAAGCTTTTAAACAGACTACTTCCAATATTAGTCATAGTAATACTCTGATACTCTCCAAGATTAAAAATTCAAAAAGAGAGAATAATTTTTTAATATTGTGTTTTGAAATCTGAATACCATTACATTCAAATGAATCTGTTTGTTTACTCCATGCTACAGGTACAATATTTCAGCCACTACATGATAAACTCAATGGAACAACAGTGACACCTACAAACCTCGCCTCGTTTCAATTACGTTAGTGAATTCAGAATGAAAATGACATACCTTTTCCATTATTTTGTCCTTTTTGGAACACTTTTTGACTTGCCGTCTACTTAATAACCGAAAAACCATCACAAAGATTGTTATTTCGGTAAATAGCTCCTATATATCCCAGATAGGAGCTATCGAAGACGGCATCTCCTATCCACATCTCTCACGATGCTTTTTTCTATCCATTCATCCGTTGTCTTCTGTTAGCGATGCAATAAAATTATTGTGCCTGAAAAAGCAAGATTCAGTGTAGCAACTCACAGCTTTCTGTTCGCACAACAGGAAGACCTATGTGCGAACCAAGTCATAGTAGCAGGTTGGCTCTTTCAAAGAAGTTATTCTTCATACCGTCGAAAAAATATTGTTCGCTGCCTTCAGTGTTTATTTAGATGTCTCCAAAGAGATATTGCCAAGAAAGGTTGAGTTAGTACTGTTATTAGATGGAATTGATGCTTGAATTGGTGTACTTGCTTCCGAAGAGGATTTATATGTGGAGGAATAAATGGATATGGTGTGAAATGTTAGGATACTGTTTTTATTAAAGAAGATACGTAGTTTAGTAAGTCAAGCATTGACTTAAAGGTAACTCTGATTTGTATACCTGGCGTCAGGTATATACGAATAGAAATGGTTTATATGGTATTAAATATTCATTTTCCTTATTATATTCAAGATGAATTTCATTCTGGAAAATTTTTCAAACTTTTCATTATAGAAGTCACTTGTTACAGCCTTCACAGAATTAACATAATCATATTTTGGTAGTTTTGGTAGGCCTTTTTCGAATTTTGTTTATCTTGTACCAATAAAGTAAATTTAAACTTTTCCTTAGTTTGAAATTGAAAAATTTCGAAATATTGCTACATTATTTTAATTTTAAGTAATCTTTTCAAATTGAAAATTAAGAATCTCAGATATTTCCCAACGAATTCGTACTCGTAATTGTGGAAGGTATCAATACCTCTTGTTTTCTAAAATGCTCTTCAGGCATAAAAAACGCAACTATGTTCATAAACAAACTTGCTGAACAACAGAGGAAAATCCGTATTATGTCAAGGTTAACACCAAGGTCAGTGAAAATCGATGAAAATAAGTACAATGACTACCAAAAAATAGTTGAATACTTAAAGACAGTAAACTTATTATTTGAAAACTTTTAACACGAAACATTCAGTGATATATAAAATAAAACTAGTTTGTTTAAAATTCACCTTTAACCAAAATTATGAGTTTTATCATATTATAAATACTGAATTTCTGAGTTGTCACTTTGACTTGAGCTATCGATTTGTGATAGTTGTTAGATAGTAATGTTAATAGTTGATAGTTGTTAGAGAAGTAATGAAAAATTAAAAATTTCTATGTTTATTAGAACAAAAAATATATTATTGAAAATGTTCATGGAACGAATAAACTTGTGTATTCCTAAACATCCGTTGAGAAATACACAACAAGAAAAACCTGAAAAACCTGAAAGTAATTCAGGCTTAACAGTTTCTTGCAAATATTGTTTTTGCATATTCGAAATTCTCGAGAATAACTTCTTTTTCTCTAAACGAAGATAAGCTATGTTTGAAATAATTTTTTTTGTTATTGTATAACTTCAAATGTTCTTCATATCGGCTAACAAGAAAAACTGTCAGTTTTTCCTATGTAAAAGACATTGCAGCCTAAGCAAGTTAGTTTATAAACATAAGTTTAAAAAACATATTTTTCTTTTCTATAGCACCCAAAAAAATATCTGCTCACTGTGACTGAGGTTTGAATGAAATTCTTATATTCTTATTGATACGATTTCTGATTGTCTACTCTATCATAGATTGAAAAACAAAAATATTTTTCAGCTTTTTTCGAATATATTTCACACTTCACACTACCTCACAAGGGAAGATTCACTTATCCTTGATATTAGATATCAGGGGAATTAACCTCAAGTTATTAGGCCCGTGGCGGCGGTTCCCATGGCGGCGATCTCCAAGACGGTGACCTTCGTGGTGTTGATTTCCGTTATGTCCTAGAAACTTCCTGACAGACCTTGCTGAGGCAAACAGCACCGATTTTTGTAATTCCTTATAGAGATGTTATCATTATTAAATTTTATTATTATATGGATACATTATTCAGAAAAGTGTATAAAGGTTTTTTTATTCCTAAGGATCTTATCAATAACAGAAATTTCCGAATCATCGACAAACTTTTCCATGATATATTTTTGGGATAGTATACATAACAAAAAACTTCATTTTCCATTAGCGTTTCGTAATTTTTTATCACAAAACTCTCATAATATCGTTCGGTACAGATAGAATATACATTTGTTGCTTGGGATAACTAACAAATTCTGAAATAGTGAGCGTCAGTATTGTACAACGGTTTCATTAACTAAAAAGGTTTCAGTACCAACACAACAAAATTAAAAACTCAATTCCAGTTCAGGCCGTCACGGATGCCGCGATTAAGCCCGTTTCCCGTGGCTCCGCTAAGTCCCCTTTTCGGGGGGTCGGTCGGTGGTCAAGGGTCAATTCGCCAGCGGCCTTTTCCGCACTATTCGTAATGAATACGCCGTGTAATCGTCCTGTCGACGCACAAAGATCACTGCATCCATTCGGCCTAATTAAGTAATCAACACTGTCTACCAATTAGATGGACTGCGACCGGGAAATAAATTAAATGGGTTATTGCCTTGATTAGGTGTCGCCGGGATGCGATGCGCTTGTTGAGCGTCCACTGTGATTCATTGTTATCCGTTTTGTGCCTCACCGATTTCTTCTGATCTTCCAATCCGATTATTGTAAGAAAAAAAAAATTACAGAAAGACTTTTTACCACGAAATTTGCAGTAGACCAAACGGGCAGATCATTGGATCCTTTACATATGTTAAGGTGTCCCAAAACGCAAGATTTAAAATTGCCCCATTTAAGCGTCATAAAACACAGTTTTTCACAAGGTATCACAGGTTTCAACAAGACGGTGCCACATGCCACACAGCCCGTGAAACACTTCAATTACTGCTTGAGAGAGTTTCGGTGATCAGAATTGGCCCTCTAGATCGTATGATTCAACACCATTAGATTTTTTTATGGATTTATTTGAAATCACAGGTCTCTATCAACAAGCACACAAAAAAGCGTATATTAAATGAGGACATTCAACGTTGCATCAACCAAATTCAGCCACATTTATTTAGAATGGTCATGAAAAATTTTGACAAACGAGTGCGTATATGTATGCAGATCAGTGGAGACCATTCACCCGATGTGTTATTCCTTAAATAACCCTATAATATGCACTTTATGGTTCAATACAAAAAGTGCAAAGAAAATAATAAAAACTGTGTTCTCTATTCATTTCAAATCTTGCGTTATTTTTGGACCACCAAAATATGGAGAAATCTTTATGAATCCATGAAAATGCATAAATATAGTACTGTGCTCAATATCAGCGCACTTGTAAATATTCGATATCTAAAATATGCCTTAACATTCTTTCGATTAATTTTCTTACGAATTTAAAGAGAAGAATAGTTACCTCAGAAGTCGAAAAGTAGTAGCTGATTTATTAGGTACTGGCGTGTGAAACATTAAAATGGTCAATGTGGCATGTTTTCTATTGGTTCCTATAAATGGGATATAATCATTGCATTATATATGCATACTGCTTTGTTATTCCTTTCTTTCTTCTAAATTATAAGAGTGTGTTTGAGAATTGAAGTCGATGCATTTCGTTTGTTGGAGAATGACACAACTGATGAGTTCCTTGTAGTACGAAACAGAATACTGTCATGTGTTTCCATCAAGTGTAGGCACCGATTTCAATATTCTAACATAACATTTATCCCTTGGAGGATAATGGAGGCATCAAATTTAAATGTTTCACATAGCCAGCTGCAATGATATTTTTTTGATTAATTCATAAAAAAAATTATAGAAGAATGTTATAGTATACTTTACATACTGTATATAAAAGTAGATATTCTTTATATGATGTTGTTGGTTGTTGATTCTGCATAATTTTTTTGATTCTCTAAGCACTAACAGGCTTTTCAGAAGTGAGAAATCCAATATAACTTAACCTTATATCTTGAAACTGATTACAAACATTTCGAAAATATCAAAACCTCATAATTTCGTGATAACACTCATAGCATAAAAAAAGTCAAACAAATAGAAAAAGTTGAAAAGCAAAACAATGACTCAAAAAATCTCAAACAGTTATATTTTGCCATACTGAAATATCAAATTGGAATACAGTTTCATTCAAACTCAAAACTTCTTGAACAAAACAAATTATCTACAATTTATTACATAAGTCCTCTGAATCTGTCCAATCTGCATAGATATGACGGGAATATAAATAACACCTTTTAATCACTGACACAAATAAAAAGACTAAAAAATCTAGGGTAGTTCTTTCCCACAAGAGTTCTTATGTGGGGCCTGAGGGGTGGATTTCTTTTCAATTCAAATTTGCAGCGTTAAAAAAGGAATAGAGATCTGCATACATTGTAAGTTTTTTAAGATGGGTTCCTTGCATTGTTGCCCAGATTTTTTATTAGTTTCTCACGGGTAACGTATATGTTTTTCTTCTATGATACACCCATAGATTCATTTTTTATGTAGATTGAATTTAATTTTTTTCAGTGTGTAACCGTCCCGTGAATGAATTCCGTGTACTGGATTTATTGTTTTCTTTTACTAAATTGTAGAGTTTATGCAATTCATTCAAAATCAGAATTGAATTTTTATGGATGAAAAGGCAAAGTATTGAAAAAGTTTCGGGAACGTTAGAACAAGAAAGCTAAGTTTCGGATGAAATATTTTGTTTATGAAAAAATACAAAAACACGCTCCAGAGTTTTTGCGAAACACGATTTTTCTGATTTCAGGGCGATTTCTAGACATATATATATATATATATATATATATATATATATATATATATATATATATATATATATATATATATATATATATATATATATATATATATATATATATATATATATATATATATATATATATATATATATATATATATATATATATATATATATATATATATATATATATATATATATATATATATATATATATATATATATATATATATATATATATATATATATTATAATGTATATATACATACTGTAGATATGTATTCTCATATAGTTGTGTTCAATTGTAGATATGTATTCTCAGTGTTCAATTGGACAGAAGGATATCAGTTACTTCTTCAGTATTTTCCAAGCTTGCGAAAATGTTTTCGCAAGCGAGTTTATTTTCTTCTTCAGGGCTAAAATAGTACAATATTAACAGTTTATATAACAAGCACTATCGAAAATTTTCCTTACAATTACTATAAAGTTAGTCCGAAAGTACATTTGTTTTTTGAATTTTGAAAATAAGTACAAGTGTTCCCAAATGCATTGGGTTCGAATAGTACTGCATTCTACTTGTTAGGTAGCTGAAGGAAGCAACGACACTAACTGTATTTCTCAATTCCGCTTTTCAAGTGGAATCTTCCCAGATGTTTCCAAGGGCGTTTCTTAAGAAGTTGGCCGCAGTTTTATGACTAACGAAAAGGGAATGAATTTATTTTTTTATTTAGAGTGAATGTTTCGGTAAATAGGATATCAGAATATGAGCCATTAATCAGAAGAACCCATGATATTTATATACAATAAATACAATTTCCTGTCTTTTTATATGAACCATTTCTAGGAAAAGGCGTTTGTTGTAATTATTTGCGTGATCTAAAATTTTTGTGACATTGTAATTCATATTGTGACCAGTGACTTGTACGTGTTGGATTACTGGTCACAACATGAATTACAATGCCACAAAAATTTCAGATCACGCAAATAATTACAACATAAACCATTTTCCTGGAAATGGTTCATATAAAAAAGACAGGAAATTGTATTAACAAAAAATCTGATACAGACAATTTAAGCAAGATATATATAAATCTCATGGGTTCTTCTGATTGATAGCTCATATTTTGATCCTATTTACCGAAAAATCCACTCTAAATACACAAAATAAATTCATTCTCTTTTCGTTAGTCATAAAACATCGGCCAACTCCTTAAGAAACGCTCCGTGGAAACGTCTGGGAACATTCCACTTGAAAAGCGGAATTGAGAAATACAGTTAGTGTCGTTGCTTCCTTCAACTACCTAACACGTAGAATGCAGTAATATTCGAACCCAATGCATTTGGGAACACTTGTACTTTTTTCAAAATTCAAAAAACAAATGTACTTTCGGACTAACTCCATAGTAATTGTAAGGAAAATTTTCGATAGTGCTTGTTATATAAACTGTTATATTGTACTATTTTAGTTCTGAAGAAGAAAAATAAGCATTTTCGAAAGCTTGAAAATACTAAAGAGGTAACTGATTTTCCTGTCTTAGACTGTAATCCCAATTAAAAACTGAGAAAAAAATATATATATATATATATAATATATATATATATATATATATATAATCAATTTCAAGAAATATATATATATATATATATATATATATATATATATATATATATATATATATATATATATATATATATATATATATATATATATATATACATACAGTTGCATCTCCTTCAGGTGATAGTTTTTGCTAGCCAGAATGTGCCAAGTGCCTTCCGTATGATAAATAGAGATATACCGAGATAATCAGAACTGCGAGGGGTAAGCTAATTGAAAAAAACTGGGGTTCATTTCCGTTCACATTTTTTTCAACTGAAAACATTTCTTTACCAACGGTTCTTTCTAGAACATAACCCGTTAGCATTCAATAACACCGGAGTATTATTATAAGGTTGAAATTTGGTTGATAGGATGAAAAAAGGCGGCAATAGCATTTTTCTTCATTATATCCCTCGTTTGGATGAACAGTAAATAAAAAATTGAAATATTATAATTAATTGGTGACGTATTATTTTTGAAAAAATTAAAATAGAAAACTTCATAAAAACGTATTAAGATGGAGAGATGGATAAAAAAAGTTGAGTTGTTATCTTTGATATTTCAATTGGTTAATAATTAACAGCAACATAATTAAAGTACATTCCTTAAATAACGCCAACAGTCTTCACGCAAAACGCTTTTTGAAAAAGTTTTCGATAAGTGTTTATTAACATAGCCAATTAAAAAGTCTTATAAGCTAATCTGAATTTCCATTAAGGTTTTCAGAGTGACATACAACACTTTTTGTCTATACACTGTAGCTTAACTATGTAATTTTAGCATTATTATAGAAGTATTTTCTATACCTCGTAATTAAGATTATTATTGGAGATCTTTCAACATGTTAAAAAAAATTCCGTTTCCGAAGAAAAAGAAAGTTAATATTCTTAATAATAATCAACACAATACATAATTAAATTGTGTCTGTAACATGACTATTATTCCAAATTTATCAAATCTTTAGTCATTTTATGCATAATAGTCGAAATAATTATTTTTCTAATCCATAAAATGGAAATTTACGATTAAGTGGAAACAAATTACGATTATCGTGACAAAATGTACCAACTTAATGAAATTTTCATGAAACAATATGAAAAAGTTTTCACATTGGTAGGTAATTTGAATGAAAAAAACAGTTGGCTTAATTTCACATTTTACATTATTTCTCTTGACAATTGTTTCACGCAATTTCTTATGTTTCTCATGAAATTATATTTTTTCTTGTCATTTATTTAATCATTTTATTAATAACGAAAAATTATATACACTTCCTCTATATGAAGGTATTTGTATTTAATAATTACAATATCAATTACGAATTTACACATTGACACAGTGCACACATTATAATACAATTTGATTCGGTTTTAGTTCGTAAAAATATTTAAGCATGAATTTCTTATTAGAGATGGTTGTCTTTAATTTTGAATAAGCAATGTGGTGATGTTTATAATTGGGACATTTTCATAATCGATAAAAATATTGTAAAGCTGAGAAACTTCTAACTTATACCGACTACTCGGTCAGCAGGAAATTACCATCAATACACAGCGGTAAGTGCATCTTTGCTGGGGGCGAATGGACATTGGGGAGGACCACCGGAGCTACTCTCGTAAAACTCACAAAAAGGGGCCACGCGACCTATTTTTTGGGGGACTATTGACCCAACGTCATTCAACATAATGCTATGTCCACTCGCTCTTTGTAGCAGCTGTAGGCGATTCCCAACAGGGATGACCAAAATCATTGGAGTGATAACAATTCATTTATATTTAAATACTAAAACATGTTGAATTGTCTTAATACCTGCTCTAAAAATATATTTCAGTAAGTATTTTAAATAAGATTATTAATTTGTAATATTGAATAAAAAACAGTTAGCTAGGTTTCACAAAATTTATAATAAATAAATACTTGACAATTGTTTCGGGGTGTTACCCCATTTTCAAAATTTAGACTTTTTAGAAAGCAGTCCTGAAACAATTGTCAAGTATTTATTTATTATGAATTTTGTTAAATCTAGCCAAGTCTTTTTTATTTAATATATTAAACAATGTTTCATCAAGAGATCAGCGAACACTCAGTCAACTTCTATATTAATTCTTCTCATTTCAAATTTCTTTTGAAATTTTTTTCGAAATAAGTACAAAGCTTGTGAAATAATAAAATGAATGAATATAAATTCATTTATTTGTTATAATAGTCTCCTTATTTACGTCAAGAAAATATTTTTTCAGTTTTCTAAGAAGATAGCGAATGAGAACGTAAGGCTTAATTTGCTTTTTCAGGAATGCTATAGGAATTAATTTTAATAATTTTCTTCTTCTCACATTGCTTCATTCATTACCTGAAGAATTTTCGAAATTGTTTAAACTTCCCTTTCACATACATTGAACAAATTGATAAATTATTGATTCCCCTTCAAAAACTTTGGGCAAATAAACTAAATAGTAAAGGTAACAAAGGGACAATTCATGTATATATTACAATATATGTGATTACATTATGAATTTTGAAATTTAAAAATGATAACTTAATTAATTGAAATAATCTTGAAAGATAAAAGAAGAACTTGTCAAACCTCCTTACTCACTAAATCGTCTTTCCTCATGAATAATTAGCTCTTTTCCATATTTTCCTGCAGGTTACGAATCTCAAAATAATTTAAATTTTTATTCCTATAATTGATTGTGTTATTTTCTCAAATGATGGGAAATTTTAATTCATTAAATTGTCATAATTTGATGATAGAATTTTATATTTTAATAAATACTATTTGTTGTGAGTATTATTATTATTTTGGGAGTTGTCATCTTATGAAGATGATTACAATAATCAGTGGGGCTTGTAGCCAATCACTGGTAAGGGTTGCAGTATTCTTTAGTCGTATGGTTCAGTCATTGTTTGATTTTGGATTATTTTCTTGTGATTCTGCAGATTTACATGATAACACATTATTATAAACGTTTAGATTTATGTACTTTCAACACGAGCTTTAAAACATTTGGGAGCAGTTAGGGCCAATATCAACTCTCCACGCACCAATCATTAAGAATAAGAATATTACAATAATTTTATTGTCAATACATAATTCTACAAGTCATTTAACAGAATTCAAATACTAACAACAAATATGACAACAAACTGTAAGATGTTTAAAATACTTAACTAGAAACAATACAGTATGATACAAAACGATACATACTTGTAAGTCCAAATTGATTAATTACAAAATTGACAGTATAGAAGACTGACAGTATAGAAGCATCTAAATCTCAAAGTCCACAACTGTCTGTAGCCTTCAAATGAATTCAATGAATACTTGAAAAGTTACTTCCAAAACAAAATTTCATGCTCATACTTCTTAATGTTCATTCAATGTAGGCCTGTAGAATACCGAGTAAAGCGTCAGGTTCATATCGTTCCTGATGAAAATGTACACCCCTAACAAAACATGTAATCGCTATATATTCATACGGAATAAAAATACAATCGTCATGTGCAACGAGTATCGACCAAACAGCTTTTCGATGAGATGAAATGATTTTTAGGTGGAATGAAAGTCGGTCTTCACTTGAGTCGTTGTATGTTATTGTATTTTGATATTTAGCGACCCCATCGCAATATGTTAGGATAGGTTAGATAACGCGAGTATAGGCTGGACCAAAGAACTGCCGGACAAAAATCAATCATAGACATACATATCGAGGAAAATATGTGATTCATAGACCATGAGATATTGTGTAATGAAGCAAAAACTAGACGATCGGTATCATTTTTTGATATATATCATAATTTTCCTAATATTAATTCAAGTATCTGCTATTTAGGAAAGGATTTCAGAGTTTTAATTGATTTCCTGATTTTCAAATTGTTTAAAAATTAGTTTTGACGCTATGAAAAAAAAATATTTTTCTTTGATTGGAATAATAACATAATACTGAAATTAACAAATATATGATTCATAATTTTGGACCAATTTAATACAAAAAACTGTTCTGTTGTACTAGAACAACTTGATATTAGGTTAGTGTTCCGAAATATGTGCCGAATAAAAGTAATATAATAATATAAAATAATATATTTTTTTGACAAATATATACCAACTCAGAGAAAAACTCATACTGTTCATAATATACCTTGCAATCTTTGCAGTAAATGTTAGGTCAAACATCGCAAAATCTTGAAGAACGAATTAAAGCACATAAATATGCAAAAACCAAAATTATAGACTTATATAATCATAAAATAACTGAAAAACACAATTTTGATTACAACAACACAAAGATTTTTGCAACTGAGAAAGACAAATAATGTAGAGAAATTTTAGAGATGTTACACATTTGTCATAATTTGGAAAACACAGTAAATTAAAGAACAGGTAGAAAACATCTTAATTATATTTACAACGATTTTATAATCCTTACAAATATCACTCATATAATGAATAAAAAACAATCATCAAACATCATATATTAAAACTCATTCTTTCACATAACATAAACCCATAAAAATATTTCAATGTACATATTCTGGATAAGTATATGAAACTCAAATATGTATATTTATATGTATATAGAAATCACACTCATTTGAATCACATGGCTTGTCATGAGTTTTTCATAGGTTTCCTCATGTTGAAGAAGACAAAAACTTCCGGAGCGAATACTAAGCCAGAAATATTCCTCTGAATACAAAAGAGACAATAAAGCCAAATTAATTTTTTTCAAAAAAATTTAGGTTTTATATGTATGGTAGTTTATAAAATTTTATTATTCATTAGTTTTCACAAAATTGTGATATACAACGAAACGTCAACAAAAATAAAGCTTTTAACATTGAAAATAGCTTGTTAGTGCTGAAAATTTTAAAAATATAACTATATCAAACAGACAATAAATTAATTAAAAATTAACAAATTTAATAACATTAAACTTTGAATTTTTCATCAAAAATTATTGAATTAAAAATAATTTAAAAAACCTTTAAAAAAAATTTTGAAAATTGAAAAAACTAAAAAAATACTTCATAAATAAAAACTTAAAGAATTAATGAATTATGGCCTAATTTTGACTTCTTGGGATCACTAGTACAATACTAATTCATTAAGTGAAAACTCAATTCTAGTACAAATAAGACCACTTTTGAGGATTGTAGTTCAATATTTTTTAATTCTTCTAACTTCGTAACTCAACATACATTAAAAAAATCATCCTGTATCAAACACAAAATCACTATGACTTGAAATAAAGTCGCTTGCACGTTTCCCAAAATCAAAGAGTGACAGTTGTCCCCACAAACGACGTAATACCCTATAGAAAAAATAAACTGACCCTAATGCAAATAAATACTTTTTGGTGCACAATACGAAATTAACATTTGCATAATAAGAACGATGGTCATTTTAGCATTTTTGGCAACGCGTACTGCGAGTCCAGTTGGGGTCCAAAGTCACCTCTGAACTTTTCTATTATGCATTTTGTTCCCCTATATGGAATATGAATAAATGCTAGAAATACTAAGAGGGTGCATTACAGCAAGAATTTGACCGTTTCATTGGTATTATAAGTATATTCCGCAATGTTATCAACTGAATAACAGATATTCTGGTATTTTTTTTATCTAATGAGTTGGCAAAAATTAGAAGACTTGAGAGCTTATGTTCAACAAATATCGACTTGTTCTAGTTGAGATTGTCTAGTAGGAGATTGTCTAGTTTCTCTTTATTTTTTTTTTTATTTATATAGCGCATTTTATCGGATAAATTGTTTAAATATCTAAGTATTTCCTAATTAAATTGTTTCGTTTGTTTTCATTTCTTCTTTCATTTTTCTCTTTGTTTCTTCTTCCTTTGTATGTATCTATATTTTGTATATTGCCAGCTTGATTGTTCGAATATTTGAGTATTCATTTTGTATCATTTACATTCATTGTTTATATCAACACTTTATTATTTAAATATATACTTATATTTGATTATACTTCATAGTTGGGATTTTGTAACCTGTCATTTCATTTATTGTAAATGAATAAAATGAATAAATAAAATCAATATCAATGTTTCCTTCACAAATATTTGAGTACTGCATATAGTTTATAAAGAGCGTTCATTAAAAAAGAGTATTCTTATTAATTCTTTTTGCAAAAGCAAATGCAACAACTTCCCCAAGTTTATATCTAGAATTTCTACGTCATATGATGTTAACTATCTTGCGTTTTAAGACAATATTGAAAATATTTGAGAATGTCTTTCACAGTGAGTAATTCATAATTTTTTAAGCTCTTGCAGCGAACTTGATTGAATCTTTCTGGTAGAATCTACGTTAATCACTTCAAAGTATGCAAGGGTTAACTGCAGTAAAAGTAAGCTATAAAATTAAATATATCACTCTTTAACATCCATGAAAATTCAGCTAAATTAGCATTAAAGTAATCAATTACCTAACCTACTATACAAAGAAACAACAAAAAAAATAGTGTGGATAATATAGCGCGCTGCCAATAAAAAAGAGTCTAAAAAATTATATGCAAATTAAACGGTTATAGAATATGCCCCCCAAGAGGATTAGAGACGGAAACCAAGAAGCTTTTGTTTGTAATTTTTTCATTTAGTTTTTATTTAGTCATCCTTTCAATTAAAAAAGATATACCGAGATACAAACAAGTATGGCGAAAACCAGTGTAGATACGTTGAAAAAGGCTGAGTTTTTTCTTGTTAAGGGTTCAGGTCATAATAAAAAAAGGTTGGTAACGAACTTTATTGTAAAACTCAGTGTTGAACAATATTATTATCTTTATTTCTCAATAATCTCTATTTTCCAATTTGCAATATCTAATTCGAAAATTTTTAATTCATTTATAGAACCTCGATTAATTTCTTCAAACCAGTATTTTGTCGAGCTGAATTCATCTATCATTGTCTCGAATATTTCTATAAACAATTTCAAAACAATGTTTTGTATTTAAAAAAATTCACCAAAACGTATTGTCATTTATTATCGTATTCTGAAAACATCAATTTTTTTAAATTTTTCAAAATTGTTTATCTTAGTTATTTCATTTTACATATTAAGCGAATCTTTAAGTACCTACTGAATATGTATGTTGATATTTTTGGACCTTTATCATTGCAAATGTAAACTGTAGTCATAACCCATAAATCAGGAAAATTGTATTAATTTAGATTGTTTTTTTTTGGACTCGAATTCCACTTTTTTCAATTCCAATTTTTTGTTTTCGTAATGATTTTACACTAACCATTTTCGATATTTTTCAATTCTATAACTGATAAAACTCATTTTTACATACACAAACATTTACGTCTTGCAAAGGATTCGAACCTACATCTTCTTAGTGAGGACTCGAATTCAATATTAACAGCGCAGAAATTTATTTCAATATGATTCACGTTTTTTTGCATGAAAGAAATTAACTGGAGAAAATTAATTATAGTAAGAACTGTAAACGTATAAGAATTGAACTCCTTTATAATCTATTATATCATTTTCTTTTTTATTTATATTTCACTTGAATAAATATCAAAGTATTTTGCTTAGTATCCAATTATTAACAAGTAGTTATGTTAATTCTGTGAGTCCTAGGATTTTGAGGGTGTCCTTTTTTATTACTTGTTTTATATTTGGAAGAACTGCAATATCACTTCGTTTATGAATAGACAATTATTCGCCTTATATTTTTATAAGAGATCTCCCTTTCGAAAGTGCACTATTATACCACTTGCTTTATATAAATGCCGTTATATTCTTGTGAGATCAAAGATTTTTTGAACTTGGTAATATACCTATCTATCTTCGGAAGATGGACTAGCAACCGAGGTACATGCGAAGTTACTATGTTTTTTATGTAATATGATGTTCAGTACTTGCGAATTTTATTATTACTCTCATTTGATAAATTTTTTTCAATTTACTGAGTTATGTCTTTAAGTGAAAAGAAACTGCAATGTCCAGGAAGTAAGTGAAGGAAACAATCTACTATTAATCAAAATTTCCTTCAGAAGAGAATATGAACGGAGATGACTGAAATATATGATTCATCTATTAATTTCGTCTGTACAATAGCTGTAGATAAAAATTAGACGGGGCCTGCTAACATAACAAAATCGATATACTGTCATGTCAACGTGGACAAAGCGATGTGAGACTTATTGTCTTCAATAGTGAACAGAAGCCATGCTTATCATTGTGTTGGTAAAAGGGGATATTGAACATGGATGTGTCCTTTGAAAACGTATTTCAATTTTATAGTGATTACATAATTGTTTCAGTTTTTATAGATTCAACAAAATCGATGAAAAATTATTTGTAGATAACGATGAAAATACATTTTCATAAATTATAATGTATCATTGAAAATACACAATGAATTGCACAAAATTCTTAAACTTCTCGATATTCATTTCGGGCAACTTTTCCATTATCAAGAGTTTAATACAACTTAGCGTTATTAGTTCATTTTGAAGTGAATTCTTGATAATGGGTTAGTAACCGAAATATAAGTTGAGTTTATCGAAAAAGTTTATGGTAATAAACTAAGTGTTTTTGATTAATTGAGGTTATTTAAAAAACAACTGGTGTTTATAAAATGAGTGATTTTTTAATTATTCGCTCAACGGTTGACAAAACATTATCTATGCATGAAAAATAAACATTTGAATGAGTTGACTACCTGCTTTTTCCAATAATTCTTTCTTCAATCACTTATTTGTTCCGACACTTTTTATTTTAAAA
Source organism: Henosepilachna vigintioctopunctata (assembly GCA_030704895.1). Taxonomy (NCBI): domain Eukaryota; kingdom Metazoa; phylum Arthropoda; class Insecta; order Coleoptera; family Coccinellidae; genus Henosepilachna; species Henosepilachna vigintioctopunctata. The sequence continues at coordinate 2,463,645 of JARQZJ010000002.1, read as the reverse complement.
AATAATCATCTATGATAGTTTTTTGTATCTACTGCATATAAGAATCCAAAATCAAAATATATCTATAACATTTTATTTGTTTAATTAATCTCGAAGTTGTATTGTTTATTATACTATTGAAAATCAAATCCAGATCGTCAAAAAATTACACAGATAGTTCTTCAGCTCACTTTTCTATGGATAATACCTAATATCAATATTAGGATTTGTGCTTGTAGGTCTATTTCGTTTCATATTTCGTTCAATTTCTTTTCATTCTTCAGGTGTTTCAGGTGTTCGATTAAAAATAGATAAATTTCGATTCAATACGTCCATGTTCTTCTGTTCTGCGCTATTGTTTCGTTTTTCATTCTCGTTTATGTATTAATTCAATCTGATATGTAATCTATATGTTTTCGTTTTTCCTTTTTGTTGCAGTCAGTTTACTTTCAAATTATATATTGTTTTTGGCTTTTTTTGGAAAGTTTCTTTGCAGTTAATCTGACGATGTATTTCATCGCAATTTTCTTTAATGTTATGGATATAATTTCTTTCATTCTGAAAAGGTAATTAGATATATTTTCGATCTTTCAACTTTTTCTCTAATATTATGAGAAATTTCAATTTTAACTAAGGCTCTAACTCCCGTACATAGCCTGTTATTTGAGCTACCATTATTATTAAATCATTTTTTTCTGTCAAATTTTGAAATAATTCTAAAATTATTAAGATTTTTTGATTATGATTGTTTGAAAGCTAGTTATAAACGTAAGTAGAGTCCATTAAATCTATATTCTGATATGTATTATTTTTCTTTGTATGCTTCCCATGACAAACCTATTCCTCAGAAAGTGAAACACTGATGAATGTCCACAAAAGGGAAACAGATTACTGGACATAAAATTTTTAAATTGAAAACAATCGTGAAACGATTCTTCAATTTAGTTCCCCCAAAAGCCCCCTTCATATTTAATATTTTTTATGACATTTCACATAAATAATTTCAATTCAAGCAAAATGGATCGATGATCTTTCTTATTCAGCAATATTTCAATGGTTTGCCTTGTAATAAGCTTCAAATTTTTCAAGTACATTTATGTTGTATCATATTTTCACATACAATTCTGCAGGTCAGATTCTCAATTCATGTGACTGTTGTGGATAGAAGAATATTCTCTACCCACTACTAATCCGGAATATCCCACCACCTGTTGCGATTTCAATAAAAACTTAGGCCGTGCATGGTCCGAAAACCCTCAAAGCACACCCTCCGTTTACAGGGAAGTTGTTTTTTGCGTTTAAGCGGAAATGCGTGTTTACCGCAGATTGATTTCTTTCCTATTATTCCACTACATTTATGAGCCTCCGAGTGTACACTGCACTTCAGCATGTTAGGGGAATATTGGACCGTTATGGTATTATTGATATTTTAGCTTGTTTTTAATAGTTTCCAGAAAAATATGGAACTTCAAGAAAGTTAATATATTCAGGTTTTGTAAATGATTGGTATCAGAATGATTATAAAAATATATAAATGAACACACTTTTATAAAAACTTTCTGACGTACGTTTCACCATTGCGATGGCTTCTCTGCACTGCAAAGAAGTTATTAGATGTTGAAATGGTCACTTGCCGACCGATATATTGACAACAACAAAATAACAATACCCGTACTTTTTTTTACTCCATACATTTTAAGGAAATGTCATGAATGTTCTCAAAAAGGACTTAGATTTAATGAATAGTTCTTTCTGAATTTCTAATGAATATTTACTTTATATTGAATAAAAAACACTTAACTTAGTTTCCTAAAATCATGTTATTTCTTGACATATTATTGAATTGTTTCGGGCTTTTATCGCATTTCCAAATATTTTGTCGACTGCACTACTTTTCGAGCATTGACAAATGTCCTAAATTACCTATCAAGTTTGTCTTTTGTTAGTGAAATGGAACCTTTATCGACAATTGCTGCAAAAGAAATAAGTAACCTTCAGGGTCCCTTTAATATGGTCTTCGTACAAATCTATATCTCCAGCACTTCGCCCACATCTTATTTCTCATATATAAAATGGGTCGAGCAAACCACCCAAAAAACCATCCAAAATTGTTTTGCATGGTATTTTCAATTCATAATAATCAACCTTACTTATTAATAACAAAGAAAGTGTTAGTTTGGTATGGGTGTGTTCAATAACACAAAGTCCCATGACAACCCAAAAAAGGTCAGATTACCAATGGATATTCCTCATTTTCGTTTTGTGCTTCGAAATTAAACTAAAATAACAAGGGAACATCAGATATCACTGGAAATAATCTGAGAACTATCTATATTTCACCACTTCTAGAAACCTGCCAAATCAGATTGCTGATAAATTCGAAAGTGTCTTCAAGTAGCACGTCTGCACGACAAAATTATCAACGGCCGCAGAAATGGACAAGCCTCTGTTGATAATCCGAGTGCTTATCAGCTTCCGCATATCTCCGCAGTCTCCCAGGCCGCAATGAAAGGCCTCTTTTTCGTTAGGATGTCCGTTGCACATTAAATTTTTCTCATGATGTTGACGTTTGCATAACCCACAAAGGTTTTGTGTACATCCATACATTTGTAAATAATAATAACCGGTACTTTTAACGCACGGCTGATAAGATAACGCAAATAGGCTAGCTGTCCGAACCAGACACCGCTTTGATAACATTTAAAAAGGCAAACACTGATAGCGTGGGGTCACCTACAGTCTACAAAATGCCATGAGCCAACACTATGTCCCTTTGATGAATTAAAAGCTGAGAGACGGGACGGTTGAAATTTAAAAGAGGAATTATAATCGTTGGTCCTCTTTCAATCTGAAATTTAGAGGTTAGTAGATAGATATTTTCGGTGCAATTCATATTGCTACATTTCAAGCTCAGGTAATTCATATGGGAATATTCAATAGTACATCACAATATATCACATCGAAAGGAACACAACGAAAAAAGTTAAAATTGAAAAAAAAACAGAACTAAAAAAAGATAATGAAAAAGGTAAATGAATCTAAGGTGTTTTTTTAGAGGTATAGAACTTTAAATCGCAATAAAACAACGATGGATCATTCGATTGACATGAATTTTTTTTATTCGAAAGATAATCTTGTGGCATTACATCTTGTTTATGATGTCTGGCATATGACCGCTACGGCTGGCTCGGATGTAGTCCAATCTGGACGTCCAATTTTCGATGACTTCCATAAGCGAATTTTGTTTAGCGATGAAGCGCACTGGTCGGGTTGAATGGCTACGTAAACAAACAGAACTGCCGCATTTGGAGTGAAGATAATCCTCAAGTGTATGCCAAAACACCGTTACATCCAGAAAAACTGACTGTTTGGTGCGCTTTATGGGCTGGTGGAATCATTGGTCCGTACTTCTTCGAAAACGATGATGGCCAGAACGTTACAGTCAATGGTGATCGGTATAGAGCCATGATTACTAACTTTTTCATTCCTGAATTGAACAACCATGATGTCCAGGAGCTGTGGTCTCAACAAGACGGCGTAACATGTCACACAGCTCGTGCCACAATCGATTTATTCAAAGACACGTTTGGTGACCGCCTAATTTCACGTTTTAGACCTGTGAATTGGCCTCCAAAATCTTGTGATTTAACACCGCTAGACTACTTTCTGTGGAGCTATGTGAAGTCATTGGTCTATGCGGATAAGCCACAAAGGCTTGACCAGTTGGAAGACAATATTCGCCGTGTTATTGCCGATATACGGCCACAAATGTTGGAAAAAGTCATCGAAAATTGGACGTCCAGATTAGACTACATCCGAGCCAGCCATATTTTAAATGTAATGCCACAAGATTATCTTCCGAATAAAAAAAAATTCTTGTCAATCTAATGATCCATCATTGTTTTATTGCAATTTTAAGTTTTATACCTCTAAAAAAACACCCTTCACACAATCTGTCTTAAATTCATCACATGAGTTCAAACTCTTTCGCAATATAAACCTTTCCATATGACTCAAATTTGGGTTGATCGCCTTCATCACATGAAAAAGTAACTTGTTATAAAACTACAGAAATAGAAATACTCACCATTCTGCGACTTGCTCAGTTTGTATGAAACTGCACGCAGATCTTATTAACTTCTTGTGTCATATATGTCAAAACCTGCATTTGATCTAACATTACTATTTTTTCTTTTCATGACAATAAATGAGGGATTCGTCAAAATAAAGACAAGACAATATCAGGATTTCTAGGTGTAAAATTGCATTTCTGCAGCAGGATCGATAGTCTAGACTTTCTAGCATCCTTATACATCGAATAAACAACTGTCAATTATTCACGAATTTTTTATTCACGATTTCAGAAATATACATACTCCATAACAAAATTTTTTTTTCAACTTTTATGTTGTTAGTTTTGTATTCATTCATTAAATATGTTTAAAGGGGGTTTCTTTCGTCAACATACATTTGTACAAATATTATACACTGTTTGTTTGAAAATAAATAAATAAATATATAAATAAATAAATGAATGAATAAATTTCTGGCTCCTTAAAACACTATTACTAAATAAATACTAAATAACTATTACATGATAAATACCTGCTCAACAAGTGTAGGTACATTTAATATCTTTTTTTTGTGAAAAAATTGATTTGGAGTGGCTTTTCGCATTTGAATATATTTTTCAACATAACCTAACATAACTTAGCCTCACCTAACCTTCACTACTTAATTGAAATCAATATATGGCGTAACTGCATTTAAAAAAGTTACTAATTAAATCAAATCTTCAAAATATTGACTCAAATTGTCGAATAAACTATAGACAACAATAATCTAGCTGTTCGTTGGAGTAAATAAGGATTTCAACATAATGGCAAATGATAATAAAAGAGATCTCATCCTGTTACAATAGAAATGATCAAATTTCATACATTTGACATCCCGAAACGACTGACACTATAATACTACTTATACATATTTCTTTAACGTATTCAATATAAATCAAATTGCACGTGAACCCAATCCAGGTACATAAATCGACAAAAGGCAAGTGTGAAATGGCAAGAAGAAGTAAAATAATCGCACTTTTAGGGATTACGATCCACACGTCGAAGTGAAAAAACACGTTTTTCTCACATTAATACTCTGGGGGATATTATCGGATACCACCCACGTTACTTCTTACATTTTATGAGCAAAATACGACTCAGTGATGAGGATTTTATTTTGCGTATTATGCACTCGACATAATGGTGTCAAATCCTGCTTTTGTTGCCCGAAATGAGATGGTAAAGTGCTGGAGATATAGATTTGTACGAAGACCATATTAAAGGGAATTCTAAACACTCAACTATTCTGAAAGCGTTTTATGTTCCTGTATATCACTTGGATCGAAATTTTAAAAGTTTATTTTTTGATTCACTCTAACTCATCTTATGCAGTTAATATTTTTTAACCCCTAAAATTATCACCACTTTCTATTCTGATATCTCGCTATTCATTTAATATATTTTATTTTTATGAAGTTAGGTGAATTATTTTTAATAGAGTAGAGAAATTTTATCACTTTAGTATGCAATAATTCACTGTAAATTATGCAAAGATGAAGTAAATTGAATTAGCTTTACTGGTTGCATAAGACTTGGTGAAGCATTGCTTATGATTACTTATTCTGATTGAAATAATCGATAAAAAGACGAAGCTATTACACAAAATTTGTTTGATAAAATCGACATGTATTTCGGGTCAGTGATCCATTATCAAGAGGTTAATGGAGAAGTATCAACAAATTTTATGATCACGAGTGTCAGTGAATCATCGTATCGTTTGTGTTACAATTTCATGCGCTCCATCTGCAGCTTTCTACCTTTTTATAGAACCCACAAGAGCTTTATATTTCCTATGAGAAAAAGCAGAGTATTGATACAAGTTAGCCAATATCGAAATCGTAACAAAACATTGAAATGAATCAATCATATGCAAAGTTTCTTGACTCGCAATGTTTATCAACAACTTCTAGAAAGTGAAACATTCTAGCAAAAATATTTACTACTGCAAAGATGAAACAAAAAGCTTAGAAGAAAAAAATACCCAATTGATTTTGGAGACTGACCAATCGACCACCCTCTTTGTCATAGTTTTCGATCTATTTTTTCAGAAAAGAGTGTAGACAAGTTACTATTTGTTTTCCACAAAAACTAATTTTCAATGAATTTGAATGAAACACCTTTCCCGAAGAAATTATTCCTATTTCAAGCATTCCTATTTCAAGGCTTTACACTGTCTTAATCGCTATGATCAAGGTGATTTCTGCTGAATTAAGGAAGGAATTTTCCCATGTATATGAATGCATTTTTCAAGAACATATTCAGAAAATACTCATGCAAAGAGCTCCTCATAATAATAAAAAATTCATGAAATCTGTGGAAAAAGTTTTTAACCATAATATCGAATATAAAAAATTTCAAAGTGTGTCCAAAATGATACAAAGACAATATATGTTTTGATTGTATTATATAGTCCTTGTAATACGTTGGATAAAATGTTGTCCTCCTGTTTCTACCTGTAATACACCATATTGTCCTTGTATTGTTACTTGTAATACGTTAAACAACTTATGTTCTGTTCTCCTTGTTTTACCACTTGTGATACGTTGAACAACATATTTTTCTTGTTGTTACTGTTTCACAGTTGTTATACATTGGACAATATGTTTCCTAGTATAGCTACTTGTAATACGTAGGATAACTCATGTTCTTCCTGTAATACCTTACTTTTTTCCTAGTATTAGGACTTGTGATACGTTGGACAACATATACTGCCCAACGTTATAATACAAGGACAACATGTCTTATTTTACACTAAGTAATTGAGGTTATGTTGAAAACAACCGAAATTCTAATACTATTCGATAAGTAAGGAAATATATTCAACTGTCAAAAATTGCCAAAATCGAAGAATTCATGGAACCTAGTAGATCATCCAAACAATGGCATTAGTGTTGGACAAGTTTTTTAAGACAATTCTCCGAGACTAGGCAGTCGAAGAAAAAAATGGATATTGTCCTAATGTGAGAAGAATAAGAAGCAGAAGAATTAATTTCAGTACATATAAGCACATGAAACGAATTTGTGTTGAAAATATACTGTATAGCAATCAAGAGTGTCATTTTCGACAGTATAAAATATATACCTATGTCTTTGTACTTGAATGAAATGAACACAATTTCTCTGAAAGCTCATTAAAAGGGGTTTGAGTATTCGATTTTGAATTTCGATTTTTGCTAAAATCTATACTATGTGGAGTTATTCAAGTGAAGAAAATTCCTCCATATACCCTTCGTACTAGTCATCTCCTTATAGTACGAATAAATATTTATACTATATTCCACCACGTTCCTTACAACTCGCATTCGATATATCCAATGTCCAAGTGTAAAATTCATATTCAGCGCAACGCCTCAATATGAATAAATACCATTTGAATCCATGGTAATGTATTTGAAGCAGCATCATTATGTTAAATGTGGCAAGGCAACCATAACTAAGTAGTGGACCAGTACCTCTGGCGTACGGCATATTTGATTGACAGATGAAAAGAACCATTTTGATACTTTAGGTTCCGAGAATCTCCGCAAACGGTCAATCTATTTTGTTATTATAAAATATTGTTCAGCGAGCTTTGGCATGCACGGAACATAACGCTTGCTGTATCATTCGTGCAGGGTCGAATCTGCCAATAATGAAACACTATACAACAGAAATTAACAATTTAATATGAAATAATTCGGAATAGAATCTTGTTTCCATATATCACAATTATATTTAATGATAAAAAAATACTAACGTTTGTAACAACTTTGTGAAATATTCTACCAATAGACACTCTTAGTGTAACATATTGAAGAAAAAACACTTGGCATGAATAAAAAACGCCAAGCTAAGTATTTTTTTTTTAATATATTGAACAATGTTTCACCAAGAGATCAGCGGTACTGAATCAACTTTATTAAAATATCTTACTGTAATTAAAAAATTTGTTTCGTTGAGTATAATTGGAATGAATTTGCACAAATAACTATGGATACCCTCATCTGAAGAGAACAGTTTACGTTTTTCTCTCACTGCTGAATGGATTTCAAAATGCATTCAGTAGAGAGAGTCTACTTCCTCTAACTCTACTTCTAGTTCTACCTCTACATCTACCCCTACTTTCATCCATATCCATGCGCCAACCTCTCCTTTCTCGACCATTACCTTAACCTCTACCTCACTCTCTACCTCTATCGCAAGCCTTATCTCTAACTTTACCTCTAGCTTTACCGCTACTCCTTCCACCAGATCTGTTCATTTCATTTCTTAGTTGCTATCATATTCCAATCAGAATTAAATCAGTAACCTGATGTTCCTGGCATCATTAATGAACCACAAAATATCATTCCTTTAGGATTTGGTAAAATAGTGTGTATTACTTATATTGTAGTTCAACTATCTAATAACTGACTATACTGATTCCATTCAGGGAAATCTTTGACAATGGCTCGATTGGTGGCATAAGTAATTTGTCAATAGTCACTTATCCTGTCCAGTTATTTCGTACAGAGCACCAGAAACTTCCCAAAATATTAATGAATCATTTGGAGACTTGTGAAAGACTAATCAGCGTCAGTATTTTCAGACTGTACAGATGATATCCTTCCTTTTTCCTATTTTCGAGAAGCAAAAAAGAGATCACTACTTTTACTGGTGTCTTTTCGTTTTCTTCATCTTCAAATTTGTACAACTTGCATTCGGTTTTTAATTATGTTTATACTTTCTCTCGCGTTCAAACTTTTCCATATATTGTTGAAATTCTCGATTGGGAAGTTCCCTTAAGCATCAATCGCCGCCTCAAGTGCGAAGTAATTGATCAAATCTTCCAATCCCAATGTAAGGTCTTCTCTTCCTTCACAGGAGTCATATTTTCGTTTTTCCCATCTCCAAGTTCGCACAACTTGAACTTAACACATTGGAAACCATAATGGTTCTCATCAAAACAACTCGAACTTGCCTTCGCTATTCTGATTAGAGACAACAAGATGCCTGCTACTTGAATGAAAAGAAATTACGGATTCCACATGTCGTTCACCTCTTCTACTGAGATATTATAGGGTGTTTTTCATATAATGGGTGCAAATTCGGGTATCTAGCATAAAAAGTGAGATTAACAGTTAAACTACTCATATCCAAGCTCTTCACATTGCTGTTAAAAGAGCAGGTTCAGTGTGTTCACTCTCCAATTAAATCAGGTTAGCATCTGTTTTTAACAGCTTCGATCGTTTCAACATCTGTAATAAATAGTCCTAGAATCTTGTTTTCATATTTCACAATTATATTGATTGATAAAACAAGAAAAATATTAACGTCTGTATACAGGTTTATTAAATATTCTACCAATACAATAAAATTCAATATGTTACTCTTAGTGTAACATATTGAAGAAAAACACTTGGCATTAATTAAAAACACCAAGCTAAGTGTTTTCGTTCAATATATTGAACAATGTTTCACCAAGAGATCAGCAAACATTGAACCGATTTCATCAAAATCATTTACTGTAGTTTCCACTGTAATTAAGTGTAATTTCCGCTAACTCTACTTCTAGTTCTACCTCTACTTTTATCCATATCCATACGTCAACCTTCCTCTACCTCTATCGCAAGCCTTATCCCTAACTTTACCTCCAGCTCTACCTACTCCAGCTCTACTCCTTTCACCAGCTCTGTTTTTTCTCATTTTATTTCATAGTTTCTATCATTTTCAAATCAAAATGAAATCAGCAAACTGATGTTCATCATTAATGAACCACAAAATGTCATTCCGTTAAGATTTGGTAAAATAGTGTTTTACTTATATTGTAGTTTACCTATCTGATAACTCATTATCTGACACCATTCAGAGAAATCTTTTATAGAATTTTTCAGAGAAATTCATAAAAAGTCACTTAACCTGTGTAGTTATCTCGTACAGAGCATCCCACACTCCCCAAGAGATTGATGAATCATTTGGGGAGCTTTAAAAAACCAATCTGCCGCAGTATTTTCAGACTGCACAAACGATATCCTTCCCATTTCCAGAATCGTTTCCTTCTGTCTATACTTTCTCCCGCATTCAAACTTTTTCATATATTGTTGAAATTCTCGGTTTGGAAGTTCCCGTAAGAATAAATAGTCGCCTGAAGTGCGAAGTATTCGATCAAGTATTTGTTCAAGATTCCACATGTCATTCACCTCCTCTACTGAAATATTATAAGGGGTATATCAAATAAGCCGCGCAAATTCTTGAATTTATGCGAGATTAAAAGTTACTCATATGCAAGCTCTTCACAATGCTGTTGGAAGATCAGGTTCAGTGTGTTCAGTCTCTAATGAAATCAGGTTAGCACCTGTTTTTAACAGCTTCGATCGTTTCAACATCTGTAATAAGTCTCCATAAGCGGTTAGTGTTCACAAGACTTAACTGTTACCAAAAATAAATAAGGTACATATAAAAAATATACCTTAAGTATTAGAAAAAAATTGAAACGAAAACAATATTATCCATCCAAATTAATTCTAATACGGATGCTCCAACTAACATTGATTTGAATGGAACATCACATTATTTCGATCGCCCATAGTCCGCCCCTGGCTAGAAATTCTGCTATTCTCTTATGAGCAAAATAATATACATCGAGGTTGCATCTCACCGAGGAAATATAAAATAATGAGCAGGAAGAATAACACGAGACCTGGGTCTTGTATTACTAGTAGTTTATTTTGGTTTTCTAATATTTCAGCATGTTTACGATGGATATAAGAGAAAATAAATCCTGAAGATATTTACCAGTAATTTCAATATTTTTGTTCGAGGTGTTTTTTCCACAAGATGATATGGATCAAACTTTCGACATAATCACATAAATTTCAGCTGATAATCAATTTTTAGGTTTATCACTATTTTGTTAGACTTCCGTTGCCTAAAGTTCCACAATTTGCCTAAGTTCGAATTGTGAATCAAAGTTATGATTTAATGAAGAAATTCATGACAAATTAATTGGATTGATCTGACAAAAAAACTGAAAAAGGATCCATAATTATCCTGAGGGCTGAAACAAAATTATAAAATGAAAATAAAAAAAAATTAAATGAAATGCAAATAAAAAAACTAAAATAAAATGAAAAAAGGTTATAAATTCGTACCGCTAATGAACAATGGTTTAATCAGAAATGTAATGTATCTCTAACAATTCTAAAGTGAAAACTGGCGCTGCTTCTTATAACGCACGGTATTATTATTTCCAATAAATTAATCTGAAGAAATATTTCAATAACATATTAAATTAGCAGTAAAAATATTTTTTTAACAGTGTATCGTTTCCTCTATTTGAAACGCAATTTCGAATATGATTTTTGTATTAGAAGTTTTTGGTAACACTCCAATATTATCACATGTAGAAACCAGAATGAAAAAATAATCTGGAAATAAACATCTGGAATCCTACTTTATGTCCAATTGACAAATCAAATGAATGAAATCGCCATAAACATAAAACCTTGTTTATAGCATATATCTGCATTTTATCTAGTTGAAAGTACCCAATTGAAAATGCAATTGGGCTTCTCTCAAAATGCTTCTGGATAATGAGCATTCTTAAAAAGAATGAAATTATTTAAAATACTTGGCTGAATTCCAATAAAATTTTTCATTCACTCGAAAAAAGGTTTGTGTGTTAATCTCTCATTATTATTAAATGACATGGAGGTTTCGCTTGTCTCTTGGTGAAACATTATGTTAAAAACAATAAATTAAAATTAACACTATTGGCTTAAGTTTCTCTGAATAAAATTGGTTAACCACCCGAAACATATGTAGAGTGTGGTATATATTCAGTGAAATATATTCAGTAAAACTTAAGCCAAGTGTGTTAATTTTAATTTATTGTTCTTATTATTAGACTTCAATTCTATGGTAAATCAGTTTCTCAATTTCTGTGGTTGCTAGTCAGTTTCATTATGAATTCGAAGAAAGTAACTTCTTCAAACTATTTGTGACAACTCTTTGTAATAAATTAATAACTCGAACATATTCATGTTGCCTCCAACTTTCTCCTTCTACTTTTTTCATAGGACTTGGTAGTTTTGCTGGAAATGGAGATGACCCGTTTTTAACCCTCAAAAAGTCACCCCCTTTATTTCCGGGCCTCAGATCATAAGCAAATAAGTTTTCATTTTTATTCTTCTCCCTTTCTTTTTATTGAGTTTTATCCTATTATTATAGTTTTCTGTTTTAAAAATTATCGACCCTGGTCCATAAGCCTGTTTTTTAAAGTGAATGACAGAATTTAAACATTTTTCTGATAATATGAGTAAGTACACGTTTGATTGCGGATTTTATATTAGTTATATATTAAACTGAAGTAAAGCATATATTGAAATAAATTTTGTTCTAAATCCAAGGGGTATTTATTTTATGTTGTAAGGAAATACTTTACCTACGTTTAGTGCAGACAGATTTACTAGAAAAGATTTAATCCAATTTGGTATCTTCAAATCACGTACAGAAAGACGAGCTGGGGCAGCTGATTACACAATGACCTCATCCTATCCAATTATGTGGAATATCTTTGACTTAAAGATAAAAAACGACAATAGCTACTGGAGGATTCACACGAGAAAGACGAAAATTTTAGCGGATGTTGATACACACCTATACAGTTAACAAAATATTCAATAGCATAAAAGAAAAAGTATTTTCAGATTTAATGCTTACAAATATTCAATGTTAAAAGATATGAGATTCAGTGTTGTACTCATGAATATTTTTTATCCTCTTGTTTTATTATTCTTTCAATAATTTTAATGAATTGCCAAAGCATTGAACCAAATGATGAGATACTCGAGAAATTGTAGCGATATTGTACATGAATCTAACAAATTCTTTTGATTTTCAATATATTTAAAATAAAATAATCGTTTCACCAACACATCAGCTTCTTCAGATATATTTACTACATCGCAGCGAGCCAATTTCTTGTTAAAATTATGGTTTAACAAAATGAAGTGAAATCACAAATCCGAATGAGAGTTTTGATCGAATTTATTTATATTGAGTAAATAATACAAAGGTTCAAAAATGTATTGCTTAAATTAATTATCGCTTTTTAAAACAATCTAGCTTTTGAAAATGGAATAAATTGAAACAATTTTCCAGCAATAATTTCATAAAATTTTTGTGAGACCAAGCCAAAGAGTTTTTTACTCAATATATCCAACGACAATGTTTCACCAATAGATCAGCGAATAGTAATCAATCAAGGTATTTATTTCTTTAAGTATCAATACGATATCTGAAAAATGTTGATTGAAAAACTGAACAGATATTTAAGTTGTTCAAATAAAATAAAATTTACGTAGGTAGGTATATTCCATTCAAATTCAAATTTGTGGAAGAATATATACCTTCAGATTATTTTTTATCAATGTATTATTTTTTAATTATTTCATCATTAATTATCATCACATGCTCTTTATTATTCAAACTGTTTATTCATTTAAATAAATATTTTTTATTTCAACTCAACTACAATCTGGTCGAAAAAAACATTGGAGTAATTAACGAAATTTGAATGGTAACGAACATAAATTTTTATCAATTTAAATTTGAGAATATGTATTAACTACAAAAATGATAAATATATATATTTTTATAGTTTTTTATTTATATATTTATTTATATGTTTTTGTTATATATTATTATAGATTCCATAGATTATGTTACGGCAAATTCCGTAGAAATATTAATATTATAATTTATGATCTTAATCTTAAGTAAATGTCGTATACCTGATGCTTTGGGTAGTACGGATTTGGATTTACCCGTAATACCCCAAATGACTAGTAATAAAAATAAGTAGCAATAAAATGTTTATAACAAAATATCCTAAAGTAATTAGGATACCAAGAATTAGTCTGGTCACGCTCTGCTGCACAGAGTGGGGTTAGTATCCCCCTCAATGACATGACCAGGGTGATTCCTATATAAGGAAAAAATATTATTTCAAAATTGTCTATCTTCCAACGTTTTTATATCAGTCTTGTATATATATTTGTGAAGCTCCGGCAGAGAGCATTGATTTAAATAAAATTATAAGGAACACACAGTTCTTTCAGTAAGACAAAAAGTCAATACACTTAAACAAAGTGAGAAATATACAGTCCACTATTTATATCGAACATCTTGGTCCATCAAGACTGAGATTATACTTAACAGATTATTTTCCTTCGATTTGAATGTGATTATAATTTCTTGATAGAGGAGAACGAATAGAGAGAAAAATAAATTATATGACAATGTTTCGACAAAATTGCTTGCTATTGTCAAGGCTGAAAATACAAAATGGTCGAATTAGAAAATATTGAAGGAATTATATTAAAGTATAATACGTAATAAGTGTAGAATTATTAATTGAAGTAATAAACACAAATAACAATTAAAAACATATGTATATTTTTATGATATATATATATATATATATATATATATATATATATATATATATATATATATATATATATATATAGAGATAACACAGTATAAGAATTAGAAAAATGGAATAATTCGTTCCCACAGTGAAATATTATTTTCGGTCCTAATGTTTTATATTTTAGTGCTGGATATAGAGTTCGAGCTACATCCATCGAAGATAAAAATAACCAATAGAGTACCTGACCCTTGGCCTGACAGATCCTTTCAAAGATAACCCAGAAGGGTCGCCTGCTGAATGGAAAGAACAACAAAACCATAGGTCAACTGATGTAGAAAACATGAAAGAGTTTATATAAACTAGATAGAATCTTTTATCCATAAAAATTTTGGATCTAACCTAGTTGGATTTTAATTTTTTGCACAATCTGTCGGTTTAGAATGAAGAATTTTCTGAAAGAATTTCTTTTAGCACTTCAAAAGTGATCCAGATATAATCTCTGTATTACATGGTCGAACAAAGAAATGTCGTCCAGCACTTCCTTTGTACCTTTCTTTTCACTTATCACAAAATGGTTTCAGGGATATTTCATTTAATTCTTTATGGGGATTCAGGTGGTTTCATGTGAATTCATTTTGGGATGAATGAGAAAGGGTGGGTGGACAATAGTCTAGCGAATTGAAAGAATATATCGTATCTTAGCCGACACAATCCCTAGGTTCGATTTTTTATCTTGTTTTATAGACGTGTGAATTTTTTGTTATTGCTACAAAATTATCAATTTTTTCCTAAAAACTCATAAATTGGAATCAATCAAAAGTCCAAACGCTGAAAAATCTCTTTATCACTTCTTTTATGTTCACAAAACATTTGTTGTTTCAAAAATTGTCCACAAAAAACCATTTTAGCTGGTAAATTTATAGTGAAAATTCCATTTCTTACAGTTCATGAATTATTTTTTTATGAGTAAATAAAAGAACATATTCTCAAGAAGATGATTTTTACACTTTTTTAAAAAAACTAAAGTGAATTATAAGACAAAATTCGTAAAAAGACGAAACATCCGAAGTATGCAGAGTTTGAAAAATTTATTGAGAAAATGCTTTGTTAACGTTTTATCATTATTATAAAAACAATGAATCATTTCAGTTCGTTTAATTTTATCTAGTTAATATATAGTGAAAACTTGAAAAAACATTCTTATATTCAATGAATTATTTTATGAGTAAAACATATTCTCAAGAAAAATTTGTCTTGGAAAAAACTTGTTGAAAACTCTTCTGTTTAACTAGACATCAGAAATATGCTGAGTTTGAAAAAAATATTGAGATACGCTTTGCTGGTGTTTGTCCTTTTTCTGTTATTTACACATACTATTTGTAACTCTGTACTCCTAGCTGTTAGTATATTCTGCATTATCGTATTTCTGTAAGCAATTTAGAACTGGTTCAGGTAGTTCAACAATGCTAGATTTCGCCGAGGATTTTGAAAATAATGACTGTTTATCATTATTATTAGTATGAAAATTACGAACATCAGAGATCTTTATTGATAAACCTGATGAATAAAAATATAAAAAAATATATTATTTATCATTTATTTTCATCATGTTTTAATGTTCAGATTCCAGCAAGCCTGAAAGTTTTAGACTTCTGAAATATTAGTTGAAAGTTTACCATTTAAGTAAATGGTAACGAAAAAAACGGAGAAATAGAATATTCTCTAATACCATCAAATAATGCCATTTGAATACCATGTAATAAGGAATTAAATATAAAAGGGTAGAAAATTAACAAGATGATCTGATAAAGCTTCCAAGTTGGGGATGCAGTTTCACCCATATATAGAAAATTATCAAATTATATTCATATCGATAAATTAATACTTTACAAGCTATTCTTCAGTTATAAAATGTTTAGTCACTTCAAAACTTCAATCTCCAGAAAAATTTTGTTTTATGGTTAGTTGAATGATTCATGTTGAAGTTGATTCATGAAAAATTCATTGATCTACCTTTTTAAGTACCTATTAAATAATTATTGACACTGAAGGCAACTGCAAAAGATGCAGAAAAAACATCAATATTCTTTTTAGACAGTTACAAAAAAATTTATGTTCATATATTTTGAATATTCATTCGAATTCGTCTTCATAGAAAACATTTCTTTAGATATTCATATGAAAATTCGGAAAAAGGTCATTAATATTCAGTATATCGTAAATTTGCATCTCAAACTGTTTGAATTTTTTTTATATTATTGAATTCATTTCCTAATTTCGAACAGATAGATTTTTCAGTTGAATGTATGAGATAAATTGAGGTGTTGAACGAATAATCTGAATCTATGTCCCAAAAGAAGTCACCTACCCTTATAGATACTCCCCGTTGTTACTATTTTCGTCAGCACCCTCGTAGAAATCGTAAGTCCATCACGGAGATAGTGCCTGTTCCAATGTCCGAGGTATTTCGGTTGTTCTAAATTTAGAATCTCCCCCAGACAAAATATAAAGAAACTCATGGGGTTACCGGCAAGTTATGATACTTAAAAATAGCGATACTGCTGGCCTGCCTGCGTAGGACCTACGCTAACGATGGACATTAATTAAGTCTCACAGACTATTTTCGTGATTGGAAAGTACATTATTTGAGGGGAGAATCACTGTGGACACGGTAGAACATGCTTGTCTGAAGAATTTATGTAGCAATATAGTTCACATTAATATCATAAGAAAATTTTAAATAATTGACGTAAATTACTAGGTCTTATTTCACTAAATAGTTGGTGTTTCGGACACATTATAATAACTTTCTTAGTGCTTCACAAAGTTTCTTTTGACGATTTGCTGTAATCTGTAAATTTTCCGAATTGTGCTGGATAGTGGCTTCATCAGATGTTGATGATAAACTGAGCCAATGTGTTGGCAATATTGTCATGTTTGAAATAAATTATAGTGAAAATCAGAAAACTACTTAGTTTTATATATATTATGTACTTAGATTGTCATCAATTATTGTCCCAATCGATTAATAATACAATAATCTTCTCATAAGTCAAGATAAAACTGGGTATAGATTTAAATGGGGTGTATTTGGTTTGAATCTACACCACTAATTTTGTTGACTGAAGAAAAAAAGCAGAAAGCAGGTACGTTAATGAAAAAGAAATTATAAGTGGAGAGTATTCTTCTAGCGAAAAATGCTAGATTAAGCATGAAAATATAACATATAACACACAAAATTGAGGAAAAAACCATTGTTCCAAAAAACTCATAGTTTTTATATTTAATATAATAATTGGAAGAAATTCTATATAGAAGAAAATATATATGTAAGTATATAGAGAATATATAAAAACGGAAATAAGCCTATACATATGCTAATAACCCAATTTAGAAATTGATAATAATCCTATATAAAATCAAAATTACCAAAAATCGAGAATTTAAGTGAAATAGCGTGAAAAAATTAGCAATTCAGAGGAATAAAGAAGTATTAAAGACGTAAAGATTTTATGGAAGGTTCATATTCCCAATTTTGAAAATAATATCATCGACACAGAAAATATAAAACAGCTTAGTTCAATTTTAAATAATAAGTTTTTGGAATAACCAAATTAATAAACAATAATACAACAACATTTACAACAAAAAATCAACATGAAAAAGTGTAAATACTAGATAGGCTGAAAAATTCATTGTAATGAAATGAAAATATTAGGTGAAGAAAAAATTTTAATGATCAACTTGAATCAAAAATTTCTTCGAAAATAGTTTTTTCCATATCCTTAAACAAAACATCTTAACACCGCAAGAATTTTTGAAGGTACCAATTTAATATTAAACTATTTAACGGTCAAAACATCCCAAGCAACCCTTAAGTATAGGGTGGTTTCTTGAATAAAGAAGCCCTTGCTGACCAGAGGTATATTAGGACCATCGGACAGGTTGCAAGCGCTGAAAATTCAGAACATTATTTCTCAATGATGAGGGTAGAAAATTAATGTCCATACATTGTTACTATGTTCTTTATAGCCTCTGGAAATAAGGGTTTAGGGGTTGGCCAATTTCAAGGCGATTTATAGGAGAATAGTGTTGTAGTGTGTCCGTGAATTTAACTTTCTAATTCAATAGCAGGTGGGTGCCGGTGTTTTAAACAGGATATAAACAAACGGCAGGTTGTGAAATTGATGGAAACAACGCGAAAGTGAAGTTGGACGGCGTGAAAGACATTTTTCATTGTCATACAGTTTTGGCGTAACACAAGGTCTTTCATCATTTTTAAATACTAGATCAAATTAAAAGCGAAAAAGTTCAGCATTCATATCGAAATTTTGTTATTGGTAAAAAAAATTCTCAATCTTTTCACACTTCGGTATTTTTTGCTGATGCCATTGATTTCTCCTCATGACTTTCTAGAAAAATTACGTGGAGTTACTCAATATTAGAGACTGCTCTTCTGAGAAAATGAAAAAGGAAAATTGTATGATATTTATAATGATGATAACAGCATCTTAATCAGCTTTTAACTAAAGGGTGTTTTTTTTAGAGGTATAGAACTTTAAATTGCAATAAAACAACGATGGATCATTCGATTGACAATAATTTTTTTTATTCGAAAGATAATCTTGTGGCATTACATTTTAAATCTGATTTCTGGCATATAACCCTCACGGCTGGCTCGTATGTAGTCCAATCTGGACGTCCAATTTTCGATGACTTTCCAACATTTGTGGCTGTATATGGGCAATAACACGTGGAATATTGTCTTCCAAATCGTCAAGCTTTTGTGGCTTATCCACATAGACCAATGACTTTACATCGCCCCACAGAAATTAGTCTAGCGGTGTTAAATCACAAGATCTTGAAGGCCTATTCACAGGTCCAAAACGTGAAATTAGGCGGTCACCAAACGTGTGTTTCAATAAATCGATTGTGGCACGAGCTGTGTGACATGTTGCGCCGTCTTGTTGAAACCACAGCTCCGGGACATCATGGTTGTTCAATTCAGGAAAGAAAAAGTTAGTAATCATGGCTCTATACCGATCACCATTGACTGTAACGTTCTCGTCATCAGTTTTTCTGGATGTAACGGTGTTTTGACATACACTTGAGGATTATCTTCACTCCAAATGCGGCAGTTTTGTTTGTTGACGTTGCCATTCAACCAGAAGTGCGCTTCATCATAAAATGGACGTAGTGCGCGATACGTATTCCTCACAGAACCATTATTTTCGAAATAAAATTGCACTATTTGCAAGCGTTGTTCAGGCGTGAGTCTATTCATGATGAATTGCCAAATCAAACTGAGAATAAATCACTTCTCAGCTGTTATGCCAACAGTAATGCCAACTTAAAGTTCTATACCTCTAAAAAAAAAGTCCGTTACAATGAATAAGATATAAAATTTAATGATTAAGAAAGAAAATATCTCAAGCGTTTTTTAAGAATAAATTCAATTTGTAGAAGTTTATATCCTAATTAAACCACCAGTTGAAAAATGATGTGTCTGTCGTTGCCTACATGACTATGTTATGTTATTTCATAATTTTCAAATCATATGGTTAATAACTTTTCAACCAATGGGTCAAATGAACATTTTGGTGCCAAATTATCAACAATTTTATATCATTAATCGATTGGGCCGATACTTGATGAAAATCTAAATACATAATTTAAATAAAACTGAGTAGTTTTCTGATTTTCACTATACTATAATAAATTTAAACCATAAGAATATTGTTTCGCCAACACAGTGGCTTCATCAGATGTTGATGATAAACTGGTTTGTGTTGGTAAGCGCATAACTCAACAACGTCTCGAGCAATTTTGCCAATTCTATTTTCTAAATGTTCGTTGAAGTCCAAGGATGGTTTTTACGGCGAGAAAATTAGAATATGTAATTGCCGGGAAATCCTAAAATAGGCCCACTTCTTCTTACCATACAAAATTTTGTAACTAAAATGTAGAGTTAACGGCTGGACTGATTTCACTATTTTTTTTTGTTGTGTGTGTTATTATCAGGGCAAAAATTTAAAAAATTGCGTGTAAAATTGGAAAATTTAAGAATACTGAATTGATAATATGAGTAATAAATAATTATTAGTTCTCAAAAAGAATATGTAAAATAACTGAATATCATTTCACACATTTCGGTTAGTTTAGAGCTACCGCGACTAATATTAAAACTATGAATACATAGTTTCCTTCAGTTTACAGATGAAATTTCGTTTTTAAAAATGATAGCTATTAGATGTACAAACTTAAGTCTCAGAACTCGCAATGCAGCAAGTCAAAGATATAAAAGAGCAAGTCAAACTGACAAGCAACGCGAAGCTCGGTATGAAGTTGAACGGAATCGATGGAATCGAAACTAACAATATTATGCAAAGTTTGCGTTTAACTTCTATCTAGCAGAATTAAATTATAACGTTGAATGAACGTTGTGTGTCAATATTGCGAATATTCAATATCAATAAGGCGAAGTTTAAATATTATTGATAATAAAATGTCTCCACACGAGATAGATATAAAAAAAAGATTATGTAGCACAAATAGTAGAATATATCTTTAGATAAAAATAAATGGGCGTACAAAGTTCGCCGGGTCAGCTAGTAATACTATATAACATATTTATTCATTTATTGAATTCACCTACACACAAATTTCAAGAAAGAAGCATCCAGAAAGAAGATCATCAACAACAGTAACTTTATATAGCCATAAATCAACTTTCTTCCACATTTACCATTTCAGGGATTTTACGTGAAATTGATTTCTCCAATCAAGTAAGTATCCTTGTATCGAATGAATATATCCCTACTGGGTAACTGTAAATAACTAGTGCTTGTTACTGGTAAACATTATATGATGTAAATGGTATGGTAATATTCATGACGTTATCTCAAATACTGCTTGCCTATTTAGTTGTTTATGTTTGGCCTGGTGAATATTCTTCGGGCAGTCTTACTGCAGAATTATCTGCAGGTGTAGGTGTATAGGTCAAGGAATTACATATTCTCAAAGAAATTGAGTGCTTCAAGTTATAACTTACGTAAACGACATTTTCTGCGGAACCTGTTTTTCTTCATTATGAAAATGAAACGTCTGTTGATACGAACTGGATAAATATAATCAATGGAGTATATAGATATTATATAGAATATATAAAATATTCTACTAATAAGGTATTAAACATAACAAATTAAGAAACAAATGAGACATAATTCTTACAGAAGGCTTGGTCAAATATTCAACAATATCTTGAAAAATAATACTCACACCTATAAATAATACTCTAAATCTAGGAATAGTACATTTTATGAAGAATTATGAAGCTCCATAAAAACAATTAGTGAACTTAAGGTATTCAAAGGCAAATGAGCTAAGTTTCTTTTAAACATATAATTGTAAATATTATATTTTGAACCTAAATGTATATATGATTTTGTAATAGCTATTGCTAAGACCATTTAAAACTGCCACCAATTTTTTTTTTCAGTGGACCTACATTTTAACGCCGGTTCCGAACGGCCATTGGGTCAATCAATAATCAATGTACATTACCCAGCATATATCGTTATTTAAATTTCTCTCGAACCCGAGTTCTACCGCACCATAGTCGGGGGTTCTACCGACTAAGCTACGGAGATCGGCTTGCAAACAAGTTATTATTTTGTAATTAATGATAAAAAGCAGCAAAATAAAACACAGATGTATTCATTAATTAAAAACATTTGTCTGAATTTTGTTATAATTGTTTAATATACTCGAAATATGTTTCGATCCACTAATTATGGTGTTTAATACTAAAGTTTAATACTGAACTCTTGAACATGGGTTAGTGATCCGAAAAAAAATATCGAAAACAAACAATTTTTGAGGAATTTAACTAAAGTGTTTTTAATTAAACTCATTTCACATACACAAGTGTCCTTGTCTTACACTGGATTCGAACCCAGATATTTCTAGTTAGCTACCTTACACGGGCCCACTAGGCTATACAAACAAAATTATATACTACAAAAATTGTAATAATGCAGTGTTTTCTGTGTTCCAGAAACGTTTATTTGTTAGATAAACTAATTCCTAAGGGCATAACATGGACATGCCACTATCCGAAACAGAAAACATCACGAAATAAGCTTGTATTAATTGGGATATCACACAAAAAGAGAAAGTTATAGATAATTTCATGCGAGAAGTTCAAATACACATTTTGAGTTCACGTTCACATGTCAATCTTAAACTTGAATTTCATGAAACTCATCTGTTCATTCAATCAATTAGTTAGAAAAAATTGCCGGTAATGTAATTGAATACAAGTTTATATTATCTCAAGTTTACAATTCTCATTCAATGTTCGTCCTAGATATTGACAACAGTCGGTGTTGACTGAGTATACAATTTTTAAACTCTTTATTGTACTCTCGATCTTTCGGAAGATATATTTTCCTTTATCAGGAGCTACAAATTAAAATGAAATTAGCAACAGTTACCTTATCATTATTGGAAAAAACACTTACCGAGGTACAGTGAGGTTATACATTTAACAGCCCAAGCGAAACAATCCTTAGGCAAAAATTTTTACTAATTATATACAATCTTAAATGAAACATCCTTTATATGTTACCAAATATAAGAATTCAGTAAAAATCAAGTTTTGAATTATATCTTTCTTATCACAGTCCCTTATTTTCTTTCCTTTTCTGATTCTTCTGTTGATTCTTTTTATTTTCTTCACAATATTGTTCTGTTACTGGAAAAATTTATTTTCAATATTTCAAATAATCAGAAATTTTTAATGCTGATTCACTGGCATTTTAGGTTATATTCTTTTGACTCCCAAGGAATTTCAGGCAAACCTATGCCTACTTTTCTTCCGCAAAGATGTAATATCAAATGGTATTTTTTGGGTCTTTCCAACTTCTATTTTTTGCGAGATATCTTAGTAAGATTCGATGGATCTACAAATGAATGGTTATATGGTTAATGAATAATACTAACGGATTTTCTAGGTGCTTTTTTGAGATCAAATTAGGTAATATTTCAGATATGGTAAATATTCAAATTCAATTTAGTTTTCGAGTAGGTGCCTTATAACAAATAACGCATCTGTATTTTCCTGTTCGGAACCATTGTTCTTCGATTTTGACATAATATCTTCATTGAGTAACTACTAATTTTTCTTCTCAGTCGTTCACTCTTGAGAGAGTGATCGTGGTCGTGTCTCGGTCTTGTGCCACTGCGTCCCAAGCGTTACGGCGCCACACTGTTCTATGCTTAGCGTCTCTAGAGTTTTCATTGATGCTGGAATGCGTCACAGATTTTATTAGATCTGTCCACCTTGTTGGAAAGCGCCCACGCGATCTTTTGCCCTCGACTTTCCCTTGGACCACCAATCGTTCGATACAGTCTTCGTTTCGGGTTATATGTCCAAAGAATTTCATGATTCGCAGCTGCATAGTCGACGATAACCTCTCTTTGATGTTTAGCAACTTCAGAATCGAGACGTTGGTTCGATGTGCTGTCCACGGGATTCTGAGCAAGCGTCTCCAGCACCACATTTCTAACGCATCAATTTTTCGACGAACTTGCATCCTCATGTCTATGTCTCAACTCCGTACAAGGAGATTGGAAAGACTAGGCATTAATAATACTCTAATAACCTACTAATAATACCTCAAAATCTCAATGAAATTAAATAATACAGAGGTATAATTGTGACACTGAAGGTGTCCTAGGTCATGGTTAGACTTCACAGTAAGGACTTGAGAGTTAATAAAATATGAATCCTAGAGTCAATCTGGGCCTCTTGTGTTTCCACCTAACATCTTCTTCGTAGTCTTCTAGGGGGTTACCAGGGAGTTTGGGTTGGGTGGAAGGATTGCGAACATTTTCACTGTACGCACTCTGATTGTCTCCATTAAACTCGGCATTCCGAAGGCTCTGTGGCTTTGAGCATTTCACATATACCAGGGGGCGTCGATGGGCATCCGTATGATCTTATTCTGCATGACTTGGAGCTTTTCAATGTGATTTTTGGTAGCATTGTCCCAAACTGTTGAGGTATAGGTCTTGGTTGGAAGGATGATCGTCTTGTACAGACGGATCATCGTGACAGCACTGAGCTTTCTTCGCCTGTTACTAAGCGGCTACAGCTGGCTCTGTAAAGCTTTCGTTCTGTTCCTGCAGTAGTCAATATGGGGCTTCCATATTAGCCTCCGGCAAAACCATTGCTGTTCATCAACTTGAGGTGAATATTTGTATCTATCTGAGCAAATCTAGATAACTTCTTCTGGATATAGTCTATCTTGTAGAAGCTCAATAGCCGAACGGTATAGTGACCCTGTAATTCAATCGGCTGATAATACTGGTTTTAGGTTAGATACCCACCGTATTTTTGGGCCATTCGGAATCGGCTTTAAACTTTAGTTCTAAACATTGGAACTATAAAGGTCTCAGACCTCGACTCTTGAAACAATAATAATTACATTTCTGCCCTACAAAATAAATAAGCACTATTTTTTTACATTTCTTTCTTCAGTTTCTCTGTTGTGAGAATTGTGAGAAAAGAGTAACAGCTTCGTTTTAGCCTTTTGTGATAATAATTCAGTATAATTTTGTTGTTTCTGGTTGTGAATATTGTTATTGCAGTTTAGTGTTTGGAAATTATCATTGAATACAGCTATTACTTCATATTTTCAAGAAATAAGCTTTTCTCGAATAGCAGAAAACTGAAAAGTGATTTGTGTTCAAGAACAAATGCTACCCAGATAAATGATGAAAGTTGCAATACCAGAATGTATAATATAATTCATTAAAATATTCATTTACTATAGGAAAATCATCTTTAACTCTTTAAAAAATATCCCAATTTCTCTTCGGGTAAGCTGAATATTTTTTCTTGGTTTTGTGGTGCATTCTTTCAAAACATCCATGAGTCGCTTTACCCTGATCGAATAAAATATCGCCGATCCATTTAAGACGGGGAGGAATCATTTACGGAACGAGCAAACATTTTAAAATCGGTGTCAGCGGTGCCAGGAACGCAGAGTGACCGGCAAAAGAGTCACGCAACTAGCCAGGGGTCACACGATACTGTAGAACCGATTTAGCCGTATGATGATTAGAAGAGCCGGCACGTAGTGGTACTACAACCCCCGACGGCCCTTGGTCTACCGCCCCCTCGCACGCGAATGCCCACAGGTCATAGCACGCGGTGGTATCGATAAAACTTTACACAAGCTTTTTTTCTTACAACGTGGTACGTTAGAAAGATTGTTCGCTTCTGTTTCATTTTTTGCGATACCAAGGGCGAATTACTTCCTTCTAATCTGTAATCAATTTCTTATTTTCTTCAAACAATAACCACGATATTTTAAGTAACACAGAAAAAATAAGGAACTGAATTTCAATATTTTTATAGTCTGTATTTACATTTTCAGCACTAATTCAGGTAAATGCAGTCGAAATTTCAGGAAATTAATTAACTATAGGATTATTGTTGACCATTGCAAGATTAGGAAGAATATGTCAACATACCTGTGGTGGCTATGTGGAAACAACATTTTTTTGTAGAATTAAAAATGTTAATTCCACATAGACAAATATTGCCACAGAGTTTGAAGCAAATTATTTGTGATGCATGGGTTCTGTCTGATTTTAACTACTGTGGCGTTGTCTGTGGTTGATTTTTGACAAAGTACGTGTGGAGATGCATAGCGTAGTTGTTTGAGGTTTATTTAGATGAAACGCAAATTTAATAGAATGACGTATAAACTGCGGGTATCTCTCTACAATTAAAATTAACACACTTGACTTAAGTTTCACTGAATATACTAAAAACTCTACATATGTTTCGGGTGGTTAACCCATTATCAAGAGTAGGTATACAAGTATACAATATTACAGATAATATTACAAGAGTATACAATATTATTGAATAATATTGTGGTTTCAGTTCATCTTGGGGGCCCCTTTTATGAACACCCACGTTTTTAATGGAAGTTTCGCTGGTTTCATACGCCTTTGAAGCATTAAACATCCCTACATCAGATAAAGCTTCTTCAATTATAATCGAAAATATTGAAAGTAGGTACTTTCGTATTTATATCAAGATAGTGTCCTTTCAATTTTTTCACTTGTGCCTACAAGATTTCAAGATAAATCTAGTCTCTGAAAAATTTTCAACATGCACACACTCAAGATAGGTAGGTATGATAGTGTAAATTAAATATTTTTATTTTCAAGTCAGTTAATGTGTCTCTTAACTTGTAACAGAAAAAAATCATTAGGGCGATGAATACTAGCATATGTTTTAGTCGGTCCCATAGCCTAGTAGATAGAGTGAAGTCGCCTCATGAGGAAGATCTAAGTTCGAATCCATAATAAGACAAAGATGTATGTATGTAAAATTTGAGCAGGTTTCAAATTGACATTATATCAGATGTGTAATGTACACAAACCACTAAATCAGAAAATTAGAATGGATAAAAAAACAAACGTTCTTGTTAGTTTTTTACAGATTATCTTATAATTATCTGAGTGATTTATTGACTCATGAAAATAACAATATTTAGAATTTTCTCATATATTAACAAAAACACGCATGACACGTTTTGAAGTATACTTCTTTATCAAATGCTGAATTAACAACGTTGTTAATTCAGCATTTAATAAAGAAGTAGTATTTCGAAACGCGTCATGCGCATTTTTGTTAATAAATGAGAAAATTCTGAATATGGTTTCATTATGGATATTAATTTTCTCCAAGTATCGGCCTAATCAATCATCATGAAAATAACCTAAAAGTTCATTGATTAATCTAGATTCATCTAGATTCAAAAATGAAGAAATTGTCTGAACAATTCATTCATTTATGTCTCAGATTTTCACAGTTAGATATTTTGATGATGCAATCCATTTTGCGTAAAACGCAGTGTTGAGTATGCGTCCTTTGTATATGTGAGAGATAGTTAGTTCAACTACCTACCACTTGAGGGACCTGCTGCTCGGGTGCTCACAACATCTTAGTTTCGTGTGTATGCAGCCAAAAAAACATAAAGTCGTTAATGTAGTTTCAACAAAGGAAAACTATTGAAGATTTTAACAAAGCGTTGACAACTCATTGTATTTCATGTTTTCCTTTGATTAAACAGCGGGAAGTGCATTTTCTCTCCTACTTTGTAAAGAAGAAATTCATTAATTTAAACGTATCAAACGAATCTCTATATTCCCTTGGAGATTTTTATTTGTCCAACCTTTCAATTTATGTAATTAACACGAGCTTAATTACAAAACGAGAAGCAATGGAATTAATTCGGAAAATTAATTAGAGGGGGTGAATAACTCTATTGAAACATTGGAAATAAATGATCGATAATTTTATACAATTGTATAGTATCTAAGATTTCTTGTTTACTCGGTGAACATTGTATTTCATATTTGTGTTTAACATGAAATTTAATGATTCATTACGTTATGATTAAAAGCGTTATGAGTGAATAATCATTACTTACGTCACGAGTAATATTTGAATGTTCTCATTTCTTCCTTATTCACACAACAATATTTTTAATATTTCTAGTACCATTATGTGAAACGAAATAAGCATAAAATATGTAAATCGTTTTTTTAGGGTATCGTTTTTCTAGTATTGTCTCTTATTGATGAAAAAATATATAATTAGAGTAGAATGAGCTGAATAAATAAATGTCTTTCAGCTCGAGTAATAGCTTATTTTTCATTCATTTTTAACTGAAGTAAATTATTTTCAGTCCTTCCAATTAGTCTACACGTATTTACGTTCGTCAGCAAAAGTAATAATTTCGCATCCACCAAAACTTCGAGTACATTAATACGAATTGTTGCAGTTCCTGAGTTGATCACATGTTGTCAATACATTAAATTCGTACCCGTTTTTAAAGTTGCCTAGTTACGAAATGGAGCACTAAGGGTACCAAAGTACACCATTTAGTACTCCATACTTTTCATCGCGATTTGAGCCATGATATATAATGAATGATGAAGATATATGAAAGATATATGTTTATTTACACAGAGTAACAGGTAATTTACGACTGATTAGGATTCTACAGTTTATAGTATTTTTATATTCGAAAAAGAGAGGAACATGTTTCTAATTCATTAGGAACTACTGTTTTATGATTATATTGAACATAGATGACGAAAATAGCTGTTTTGCGATTTATATTGGATTATCCTAAATTCAAATAACTGAAAATAAAGATAGAAGTCACAGTTTCTTTTAATGGAGAATTGATTTCTACATGCAGTAAAATATAATGTGAAAAGTAGGTAACCGTAAAGTAGATTTTCTATCAATTTTTAATGTTTGAAAAAAAATCCTTTTATGTCACATCGAATTTATAACGATTTTTGAACTCTTCATTCTATTTTCGTTTATGGTAGTAATTTTTAAGAAAATAGTTAAATTTTCTCTCTGGAAAAAGTTTCAACAACCAAAATAAATGAAACTACTCAATAGAGCTAATAGAAAGGATTCTAAATTGGAACACTGTAAAAAAATAGAGTTGAGCTGTTTATAATGAAGTGAAGTTTTGAATTGGAAATTTTTTTATATAGACCGCAATATATAAGAACAGTAAATGAAATCAATAGGATCGTTCACGAAACAAAAATCAGACATTTCATCTTATTCTATATATTAGGAGGTATCGAACCCAGATGCTGAATGATGCTTGCTCGAATCAATGGGTTCAATTTGTGTTGAAAAAATCACCTGACATGCAAATATTGATCGAACTGTTTTGTTCAGAATTATAAAGCGTTTCTTATTGTCCTCAGATTTTCGTGAGAGAATTTTGAAATTTAAACTGTCATGATTGCTAATAATGTTTATGTTTACATACATAATGTACTCGAAAAGTACCCGATTTCGATATTAAGAAAACCCTGATAAGTTAATTTTCTTAGAATGAATAAATTTTCATGTGTCGTCAAATTATATATTATCTAATGTGATTCAATATTTTTCTGCATGTCACCATGCAGATGAAAGGTTTTTGTTCTGCTTACAAAAAATCGTTCTAGATGTTCAACCTCCATTCTGAACGAAAAAAATTCCTGTATAGACTTCAGACTGTGTTAGAATTTATATAAATATGAATTTTACAAATCAAAGCAATAGAAATCCAAACAAAACCAATCAATATTTCACATTAAAAATATAATGAGATAGGTTTCAATTTTAATTACATGAAATGTTGAATCAATTACGAATTGCATAAAATGGGAATATAGCATGGGTCTGGCAATATTGTGAATTGATGCCATTCCTTCGTGAAACTGATTAGTGATACATTTTCATATTTATTGAGGCTGAAATCTCTATACAAGTCTATCAATGTCTGGTTCCAGAGTAAAACGCACGGTAATCATAATAGCACCTGGAATTGTAATACGAGCGATTGGTCGATATAAAAGATCCCATTATAAAGAGCTTAATTCAAATATACACGAAGAGAGGGCGCTGAGAAATAATCGACAGTCGACACATGAGTCTTGCAAACGGAAGTTTGTAGGAAGTCAATGCTGTAAAAAGCTTACCAAGTAAAACGGGTTGTTGTTAACATTTGTACAACATAAGCGTTTTTCTTTTGATCATTTATTGTCCATCCTTTCTAAATTCATAAAATTCATAGGACTATTTAATTCCCTAATCCGTAGCAAGTTGCAGTATGGCAGCATGATCTGGCATCCTATTTACACTTGCCATCGACGCCATCATGAGGCCCTTCAGAGAAGGATCTTGAAATTCTTATCTTAGTTTGGAGGGAGGATAAAGTTTATCCACAGAGAGGAGTCAATCATAACGAATTATTGAGTTGATTCAGTTTGATCTCATGCAGGATAGGAGAGAATATTAATCACTCAAATTCTTGTACAAATTACTTCACAACAGTATTAATTTCCTCCTCTCTTGTCCGCTTTGAAATTCCCTGTTACTAGGCAAAATTGTCGTACTACAGAATTATTCCACCTAGAGACTCCAAGGAATTTTTTATATTCGGCTATTTGTTATAATAACTTATTGTTATTTATTTAGTTATTATTCAACATTATGTTATTATTTTCTGTAATTGGGTATTATACCTGTTGAGAATAAAGAACTTATTATATTATTATTATTAAATTAATGAGTCTATTCCTATCCCTTTATCTGAAGGTAGTTGAATTTGAAGAACAAAGCTCTGAAACTTCCGTTGCTATTCGCAAGTTTCCGTAATTCTCGTATTGTTTCATCATACAACAAAACTTCGAATTGAAATCTTATTTACATTTTTTATGTTTTTATTTACATCTTTAAATTCTTCTGCTCCAACTATACACTTGCAGTTAACCTTTCAACGTCAAATTACAATTATTTGTACAAATTTGTGAAAAACACTTCGATAATCAGAAAATAGTTGTCTTTAGGGAGAATTAGGGAAAGTTAGGGAGAATAATATCAAAACGCAAGATAACCCAGTCCATCCTTTGTTTGAATTTCAGGATCATTTCACACACAAAACGAAAGTTCAATTCGTACCTTGAATACAAAATGTCAGTACGGACCATCCCCTAAAACCCACATTTTGGCGGTTGCATGGGGGCGGTTCTGGCGGCCATCTTGGACGCGTATGGCGGCAACGTGTGTGAACTGTCGTATTTAATTAGCGGAGAATTCGCTTAATTACAGGGGCTGAACCTGCAGCGAGTCGTATTCTATTATTACACGGGCTTTCAATTCCACTTGGAAATCGTTATACATCTGTAGCATGTATGTCGCAGGTTCTGCCGAAGGTAGTTCTACATTCCAGGGGTTCGTTTGACGATGACATGCACTAAATGTTCTCGAATTTATAGCTAATCTCTGGGTTTCGCATTGCATATAATATGTATCAGTTTTTTTGTCTTTCTGCTGTTGTTCGTCGTTTTCTGTCTCTACGTAGTCTATTCGTAAATAATTTATGAGTATTTGCAACATTTCATTTTACGTTGATTTCATTACTAACAGTTTAAGTTTTTGAAATGCATCTATACAGCATTCTCAGTAGGTCTATTAATTATCTTCATAATAATAAGTGTTTTGAATAGTTGTAAATAAATTTTTATGAATTCATTCGATCTTTTATAGTGAAATGGATACAATGGAAAAAAATAGTAATATAAACAAAAATATATTCCAACATATATTCGAATATATATTCGAACAAATTATTAAACACAACTGTTGTATTGTTTTTAGAAATTGAATTTTTGAATCATCTAACACTCAATATTATAAGGTTCAATTTCATTAAACAGTATTTTCACAAGAATTCAATGTTTAAGAAAATACTTAATAAAAATTATAATAGAAGAAGAATAATGATACAACAAAATAGTTTCAGCTCATTTATGGAACACAGTTAATGATTCTTGATGATTAACACTTATTGAAAATATATTGCCCAATTGAAATTATATTATCTCACTTCAATTAATGAATGGGTTTCTGTATATTCCAGTCTGGAATTTTGAATTATGCTGTCAATAGTGCAAAATGGTGCATGCGCAATGGTTTAATTGTGATAACCTGCCAATGGAACATTTGAAAACCGATAAAATCCATTATTTTCTTCAGCCAATGCGTTGGAGTTCTTGAAGTGAAACAGCTCAAAGGGACGCGTATTGCTTTGGCATATGTTGTTACATGAAAGAGGAGAAACACGAAACGTGGAGAGATGGAGAAAAAGAGCTCATCATTTCGAGACCACGGTAGTGGAATATAAGAGAATGACGCATTATAAACTTGAGTTTTATACCGTGAACGAAGTTGCACACGTTTTTCACATAATAATTACCTATCGATTACCAATGAGTTTTCTAAATTTCGGCTACTTTGTTCAATATGTATGTGCCTTTTCCTTATGTTCAATCAAATATTATACATCTTCATAGTTCTGCATAAAGTCACACTTAGAATTCAGAATCAATAAAGTAAAAAGTAGATTCGCTTCGGAAATTGTCCAGCTTAGATATTTGGATGATTAATAGCACATATCAATGAAAAAATAACGAAATATCATCTTAAGAAAATTTAATACAAATTGAGAAATGAACTTTAATTTCATTTGTTTGTAAACTAGTATATAGTGGAACGTATTTTCATTCTACATAAGCTATAGAGAAATATATATATATATATATATATATATATATATATATATATATCTTTATTTAAGGTTCTCGTAATACAATTATATAGGTGAAACAAAGGTTTTCTTATTTAAAAATCTATCTTGTCAATTAGGCAACAAAATTATAATCACAAAGCAAAGAAAGATTTAATCATTTTCTCACAAAGGCCGTAGCTTGTAGTGAGTACGAAGAATGTCTATTTATATTCTGCAATATTTAATACCTACATACATCAATATCAAGGTATCTATTTTGATAATTTGAGGAAAAAACTTATCAATATTAAAATTTGATAACAATATTGGGGAGAAGCGAATATCAATATTATAAAAATGTCATAACAATGTTATAACACTATGATATATTGTTTTACAACCACTTCAGCTTTTAAATGTTCACCAGTCGATGGATCGTATATCTGTCCTTTTTTTTATCCAGTTCTTGATTGATTGATTGATGGCAGATTTGAATTTTTTAAGGTTAACCAAAGTTTTCCTTTCAAACGGCTATTTCAAATAAAGTAACAATTGTCTATCTTTTTTCTATATATATATATATATATATATATATATATATATATGTATGTGTATATATCCGAAAGGGAGATGTAGCGATAATACATAGGGACCAATCAGATACACTACAGCAATCTCTGAGGTGTTTGAATGACATGTCTACCATCTTTGTATGGAAGTACATACTAAATCCTTATCACTAACGTACTCTACCATATTCGAGATAGTGTATCTTGTTTTCTCGATAGAGGGAGGTCAGGTGTGTATTTCACTGAATTCATCCCGCCTTTAGAAGAGACAGGGCATTGTTGAGTTTGAAGAAAAAAACGCCGACAAGTGCAAGTTAGCCCAATTCGCCGATGACACAGCGCTCTACATATCAAGGAGGATGAAAAGCGCCGTTCAAAAGGGAATACAAGAAGACCTGCAGAGAATTCTAAACTACTTTGAAACATGGAAAATCAAAGTGAACCCAAACAAAACAGTAGGGGTTTACTTTGATCACAGAAATAGAGAACGAAAACCACCTGAAGTGATCTACAATGGCCACCCCATTGCGTGGGAGAGAAAACAAAGTACTTAGGAGTAATCATGGATGGCAACTTGAAAACATCAAGAAATCCAAACAAATGCAGGCCTACCTGTACCCCCTTCTGAACGAAGAGAGCAGGATGTCAATCGACAACAAAATGAAAATAATAAAAACAATTATCATTCCAGGGCTAACTTATGGGGGTGAAATCTGGGAAATAGACAACTCCGCACGAGTCGAGAAGCTTCAAGGTACTCTCAACAGAAAGGTGAGAATGGCAGTAGGGGCACCAAGATACATGCCCAACACGCAACTCTACGAGAACTTAAACTAGACAAAATCTCTGACAGCATACGAAGAAGAAGGACAAAGATGATGGAAAAAATGGCAGCACACAAGAATAGCCTCATACGAAAAACAACAGAAATAGAGCCCTGAACAACAGGAGACAGAACATCGCTAACCCAGTGGAAAAGATCGGCGGACGAACAAACATCTCCAACGAACAAGAAGAAATCACAAACCATCATAGTAGAAGAAGGGTGAAACGAAAACGAAGAGGCAAAGGATCCAAATCCAGTCCTCATCAAAATCAGTGCAGACCTCCGTTGATAAATACATCAAAACTTGATTGTTTAAATGCATGCCACTGATGATTTCCGAGGAGTTCGATGTTTTTCAGAATTAACTAAATATTTACCCTCGAAGTTTGATAGTTTTTGTTTGTGTTGTCAATGTTTGTATAGAAAACTTCCTGAGAGTTTTATTCGAGTTATTTCGAATGAAATTGTCAAAATCGACTATATGAATTTTCACTTTCATTATGAATTTTGATATATCACGGTTTTCCAAGGACATCCTTAGTTCTTACTGTAAGTGTGTAAGTTTGTTTTTTATGTTCATTTATGTGAATATTTTCGAATTTCAGCTACATCCTATTGATGAAAACAATGGCTATAATGGTAAACAATGAAATATACAGGCTCAATCCAGAATATATGAGTTGAGTCTTTTCATCTCAATACAGAGTGAACTGCACCTGGAAAAATAAACAAGAGAATTGTCTTTTCGATTATTTTGCGTTTGAGTACCTAATATAAAGGCTGAGAATTCCAAAACAGAATATAGTGTGGTAGTTGCTACAAAAATCTAAAATTAGTCAAACCAACACTTATTTTCGCCATCCCTTCCGCCTAATACTTCCTTGCGTCCATTTCCATCTCATAGAGGTTCCGCAATACGTTACGTATTCAAAATTCGTTCAAGAAAGGACACCCCGATTCTCTCCAGAATTCGACATTCATCCCTCCGTAACCGTGGAAACCGGGCGATATCTCTCCCAGAGGTAAGGAGATTAATTGGAATCGTTTCTCTTCACAATCGGATAAATGGGTGCACGAGTTTGGGAATAGAAACATTAAACATCCGGCCGTGGCGCAAGTTTTTGGTGCCGGGATTACTTAATGTAGGCTACTTTAATTACGCCGGGAAGGTATGTTGGTTGCGCTCCTGTCTAATAAGCGATAAGATCCATCTTCCAAAAATGAATTCCAGGGGGCTTATTAGCGGGACAGTTTGAACATTTAAGTTCGTTATGACGTATATAAAGAATGTATGTACAAAAACTTAGTTGACAGTAGGAATTAATCAATAAATTTCAGAATAAATTCAATGGACGATGAATCTACTCTGTGATAGTTCATATTTAAATGAGAGGTAATAATTAAAACTTGTCTAAAAATCACTGACTGAACAATTCTTTATTCGACTAGTTTCGCCTTTTACAGCATTATCCTTCTTGATAATGCTGTAAAAGGCGAAACTAGTCGAATAAAGAATTGTTCAGTCAGTGATTTTTAGACAAGTTTTTATTATTACCTCTCATTTAATAAATTTCAGATTAAGGGGACTATTTTATATCATTAATTTCTCATATAATGAATAAAAAACACTTAGCATAGTTTTACTAAATTGACAATTGTTTCGAGGTGTTACCCCATTTTCAAAAGCTAAACTGAACACTGATTGAATAATTTTTGATATATTTTTTATTTGACCAGAAATGAGTAACGAAATTCAACATCATTAATATAATCTTGTTGAACTAAGACACGTGCTTTTTATTCAATACTCATATTGAACAATGTTTCACCAAGAGATTAGCGAAAATTCAATCAAGTTGAAAGAAAATATCGAAAATTGTATATGAATCTACAAAAATGATTGTAATTTGAGAGTATATATGTATAGATTACTTATTAATATAAGAATCTAATTATCTATTTATTAAAAATATATTTGTGAAGTGGTACTTTCGTTTCCTGACTCAAAAATAATAAAAAATTTGTGAGTTTAAATGGTTTTTTATTATTCCAAGCAGTGTCTAAAATATGAAGAGTTCATTGTCGGACTTCCATTGCCTATAGATTTAATTTCCGATTTTTTAATTGGGTGTTATACCTGTTGAGGATAAAGAACTTATTATTATTTCAAATTATGGAACAAACTATGATTAATTGAAAATTGAAATGGTAAAACCGCAGGAGAATTTTTCATTCGTTGTTAACTTTCTCGGTTGAAGACTCCGTAAAGAATAAGTAGTCACCACAAAGGCGATACGTTGACCAAATCTCCAAACCCGGAGAGTTCACGTGGAAGCCTAGCAGTGGAGACTTCCTTTACAGGTGTGTTCTTTTATTGTTGATTCCATCTCCAGATTCGTACAACTTGAACTTGGCTACGCCGTTCTGAGGCGAACCAATTAGCTCGAAACACGTGTCAACGGCTGCTTCCAATTGAGTTGTAGGCTATACCAAGAATTATATTTTTACTGTCGTTTGTACTTTTCACCGCAAGAAAATTTTTCATTTGTTATATATATATATATATACATACATATATATATATATATATATATATATATATATATATATATATATATATATATATATATATACGGGTGTTTTTTTAAAGGTATAGAACTTTAAGGTGGCATAACTGTTGAAGATGGCGACCGATTTAACAGCTGAGAAGTGATTTATTCTCAGTTTGGTTTTGCAATTCATCATGAATAGACTCACGCCTGAACAACGCTTGCAAATAGTGCAATTTTATTTCGAAAATAATGGTTCTGTGCGGAATACGTATCGCGCACTACATCCATTTCCATTTAGCGCACTTCTGGTTGAATGGCTACGTCAACAAACAAAACTGCCGCATTTGGAGTGAATATAATCCTCAAGTGTATGTCAAAACACCGTAACATCCAGAAAAACTGACTGTTTGGTGCACTTCATGGGCTGGTGGAATCATTGGTCCGTACTTCTTCAAAAACGATGATGGCCAGAACGTTACAGTCAATGGTGATCGGTATAGAGCCATGATTACTAACTTTTTCATTCCTGAATTGAACAACCATGATGTCCAGGAGCTGTGGTTTCAACAAGACGACGCAACATGTCACGCAGCTCGTGCCACAATCGATTTATTGAAAGACACGTTTCGTGACCGCCTAATTTCATGTTTTGGACCTGTGAATTGGCCTCCAAGATCTTGTGATTCAACACCGCTAGACTACTTTCTGTAGGGCTATGTAAAGTCATTGGTCTATGCGGATAAGCCACAAACGCTTGACCATTTTCAAGACAATATTCGACGTGTTATTGCCGATATACGGCCACAAATGTTGGAAAAAGTCATCGAAAATTGGACGTCCAGATTGGACTACATCCGAGCCAACCGTGGCGGTCATATGCCAGAAATCATATTTAAATTTAATGCCACAAGAATATCTTTCGAATAAAAAAATTCTTGTCAATCGATTGATCCTTCGTTGTTTTATTGCAATTTAAATTTCTATACCTCTAAAAAAAACACACACACACATATATATATATATATATATATATATATATATATATATATATATATATATATATATATATATATATATATATAATATATTTCAAAACAATCGAAATTTCAAAACAATCGAAAATATGAACTAGTACCTTAATAATTATTTTATTATGCTACATATTGATATTTTCTCTATTTACACTTTCAATCGGGCCTTATAAGTTGTCCTAATTTCCTGGAATTTCTACCTTTTAAATGAATTTCCCAGGAAATGTTTCCCCTCCAGGCTATGCAGCAGTAGCAAGTTGTTGCGGCTTCCACGCTCTTGCAGAAATTCTCGTTAGTCAAGGGGAACTCTACCCTTTGTAAACCCCAGAAGCTTAGACCACACTCATTACAACATAGTTGCGAAGTTGTATATATACTTCCTTCAAAGGGATCCAACGATAGAGCGGATATTAGTCGCTTCATATACTGGCGGGGGAATGTAGCTGGGGGTGTAAGAGCTGAGGATGGCGGTTACTTGGTTATATGGTGTTATTTTGCAATATATTTCGTGTTTGAATAGGAAACATGAACGGGACTTAATGAGTCTGGTGGATAACAATAACGTAGATAAAATAATTCTCTTCGCAGTTAATTTCTAATGTAAGTTTGAAATATGAACATTTTTCTGATATATTTGAAGCAATCGTCAAACTGAGATGAACTTTGGACTCAGAAACTTATATAACATCTGTCCGTAAAATAGATTCAAACTGATGAAATGGAAACAAAACTTATTCATAATGAAACGATATTTGAATGTTTCTCATATATTAAATAATAAATAGGTACGCACGACGGTCATTTCGAAGTACAACTTCTTCCTCGGATGTTAAATTAACACTGATGCAATTTTTCAAATACAAATACTTACAAGTATTCAAAAGTGCGAAATCATTGAATACAAATGATGAAGAAAAGAAAAGAATCGTATACCTGAAATTGAATCCAGAAAATCGGTTTCTTAAATCAGGTATACCACCTGAAATGTAGGAAAAGATACAGATAATGATAATTATAAAAAATATAGATTGCTAAGAACACATGAAAGAAAAACTATACCTGAACATTGAAGAAAATAATAAAAGCTAGGTATGAATTGTAGATAAAATAACTAAGAACTAGGTAATCACTCTGATGTGCTTATCTGCTGATTCTTCGCATTTATATTCAATTGCAAATATAAATATTACCGTTCAATTATCCATTTCAAGAAAATGTCCACCAAATACATTAGAAGTTGGACTTGTTTCAGACAGGAGAGAATGAAGGGAAAGTTAGTGGAAATTACTATTGCCATTCATTATGAATCAAAACTGCAACAAAAATAACTGCAAAACTAGGAGCAAATTTCTGTCTGCCGTAAAAAGTGATTATATATATTCCATAGAGATACTGAGTAAACAGCTTAGAAATTTGACCTGTTGAAGAATAGAAATACTAAACTTATTCAAAGAAAACGGAAAAGAATTTTGTTTGATTTACCCAATTGTTTTTAATTATTTGCACATTTTGAAATTTTCACTCGTTATTTTGTGAGGAATCTATCAAAATTAATAGACTATGTGCTTTGATAAAGATTCATGCTTCTTCTTCTAGTCCAGTGTTTCCCAAACTTTTTTGTGCCATTTCCCACTAAAATGCCATGCCTAAAGTACCATGTCTTCCTAAAATTCTGAAGCCCTTTGAAAAGAGTGAAAGAGTTATAATTGAGAAGTGTACGAGGTCAAACTCGTGACAAATCCATTTTCGAATTTCCCCCTCAAGAATAAAATGGCCCTCCTGTGGGATCAGCGCTCCACGTTGAGAAACACTGCTCTAGCCTGTTATTTCCAATGAGGCTAAATAATCGACCCAAAATCGATTTCATCTTGAGGGGCTCCAAGTGCCTACGTAATATCTATGATGCTTGACTTTTGTGTCAAAGTATTTTTGAAATTCTTATGCTTGAAATTAATTTTACAATTATTTTAATATAATTGGTATAATTTCTATTGTATTTCAGAAGATTCCAATAATAATTATATTAGAGTGGAGGTGATCTTAGAGAACGAAACAGAAGAACAAATCAATATCTTACTATCATCAAAGCTTTACAAAATCATGAACCATTATAGCAATAATATTTTTCAATATTTATGATTTGTTTGATTATACAACCGATTCTTCATAATTTTCGATAATGAGGCTTTTACATGTTATATAAGTTGAATGTTATCTGTAAGCTTTTGTATTTTTTTTCACACAAAAAATCTCTTAGAATCGAATATCGAATCGATAATGGAGCAAAGGAACCTAAACGTCTGAAACTGCTACATTTCATCCAATCAGATACGTTACAATGAAGAACCGGCAGAATTTTTTCCTGAAAAAACCATTATTTTGTTTAATAGTGTTGGCGTTCACTTGATGTAAATCCATTATAATTGAATATAAACTTAAATTCAAACACTTGAACTTATGATTTACACTTTATTCACTACATAGCATGACGCGTTTCGTCGTCACAAACGAATTCTTCAGATGCTTACAGATAAAATAATGCATCACAAAATAATTACATTATTCTGTAATCGAATTCAAGTTTATATTCAACATTATTTTGTTTATTAATATTAAAAATTATCTAAGTTCTATGTGGTTTAGAAAATATGACCCGGCTCATCAGAAATTACTACATATATATTCTTGTTAGTTTTTTCGTCTGCTCATATTTTGACTGAAAATTCATATTCTTAGGGAATAACAGACTGTTAAAAGGAATTGATTTATATTTTGTTCACGTTCTATGAACAAGATTCTAAGATTATTCATTCAAAATTTTCAACAAAGCTGGAATTTGTAGCGAAAAGTAATCAAGAAATAAGAAAAAAATTGTCCCACTTCAATACCTTGAATATCTTAAGGTCACTGAATGTTTCTAAGGAGCTGTGCAATTCACTAAATGCATTGAATCCCTAAAATATACTTTTTCTAGATTTAGAAAGGTTACAAACTTACATAAAAAAACTGTCGGCATTTCTTGTATTATAAGCATGCACATCACTGACATATGTTATATTTTCTATTACTCTACATGGAAACAATTTGTTTTTTATTTTAAATATAAATATATATAGTGTGGCATGAAGTTGCAATTAGCTCTAAGCAATTTAACATGCTTTCGATTGGAGTATATCTATTACATTTCAAAATTGTTCACATAGTTCTATTCTGCAATTTTTGTAGCTACAGAAATTTTTTTTGCTCAATCCGAAATACAGAGTGGAACAATATTTAAAGTGTAGCATTATTATTGACTTGAAGAACAATAAATTCACATTTGTCGTTAGATTAATGGCTATTCTTTTCAGAAAGTTGATTTTCCTGGAGATTTTAAACGATATGAAGTCGACTTGTTCATTGAAACTCAATATCTCACCTAACATAAGGCCTGAATATTTAACAACTTCTGCCCTTTCAATGTTCTGGTTGTCAATTTAAATAGTTATATTTTCTTTTAATAGTTTCTTTGAAACAATATATTCGTTTATAATATATTTTTTTTCAATAGCGAATTTCTTATAGTTATATTTATAGATAAAATAGACATAGCCCAACAGAAATTATAGATATTCATAAACATAGTCCAACAGAAAGGGTTAAATTTCAATTTCGTTGATCAATTTGATAAATATGAAAACATTATCCATTCAAACAGATCCGGGAAAGTATCAGTGGAGAACGACAATAATAAGTAATCAAGGAAAACCACCCTCTAGAAAGATAAGTCACAAAGGAAAGTGGAATAACGAACTGAAAAATAAACGGTCTCTGTAAAAAGACGAGACTCCACCAACTCAATAAATTATACATTATTCATCTAAGTTCCCAAGCGCTAAAGAGGTTGCCTCTAAAAATAATAAAATGCTGATGAGGAGCAATCTGTTGAATGCTCCATTATTTACCGGCTCAGAGAAAGTATGAAAGAAAAGAGAGACGTCGGGCCGTTCAACTGGATCGATTTTTAATTGCATCCTTCGCCTTGACTTACTTTTCATTAACACTGCTGAAAAATGGGCCAACAGAGAGAAGAAACGGGGCAATTTTCACACTCTGTTCTTGCGTAAAATTCAAAGTTCTGAGTTCGTTGTACTTGCCAAGTTTTCCGCTGAGGAAATTTGTCATTGCTGAGTGGGATAATTTTATTCACGTGACTTATTCGGTAAATGAATCACCTTTATTCGTTTATTAAAGCAGAAATTAATATGATCACAATTTTTGGAATACCAGATGTTTAAAATTATAATCTATAAAATAGAAATATGCTTCCTTTTTTGAGCTATTTTACAACATCTTCCAAAATTTAACAATCTGTGGATAATAATAATATTTTTTTGAAAACGAAGGAATATCATAGCAAGATTATATCTTGCTTAATCGCTTTTATAAAACCTTATTCAAACGTTCTTTCTCCTATACAATTGTTAATTTAATGAAAAGTATCCCGAATGAATTCTTCAGTTACAAAGCGAAAGCTTTGAAAGAAAAATGTAAACAATGTCTTCTGAAGGAAAATAATTGAGTTTGTTTTTTAGGTAGGTAGTTTCTTTTTTTTTTGTGTGTGGTTTTTTTTTATATTGAGCATGTGGTTAATATGTATTCTACATTGAACCACCATACCTGTCTTATTTATTTTAATTCATTTTATTCTTTTCTTCTCTTTATTATGCAGAAAACTTATATTGAGAAAAATTATGTTGAGAAATAGTTTTTTTTTGTTTTATTCCGATTGGATTAATCAGCTCCTGCTGTATCTCACCTCTTAGTACTCTATAGTTTGTGAAGTTATACCAATGCAATTTGAATAAAGTATGTTAAAAAAAGCAACACCAAGTTTTCCTTGATTTCTTTGACTTGTATATATATATATATATATATATATATATATATATATATATATATATATATATATATATATATATATATATATATATATATATATTTTTTCTTCACTGATTTTCTTGGATTATTAACTCTGTAGACAATTGGTGGTATACTCATATTTTTACTAATATACAGATTTCTTTACGTTTCGGCAATCAATGTTGCCTTCTCCAGAAAGATGTTTATCTGAAGCTTTTCTTGAACCAGGAGAGGAAAATTTTTCTGAAATGTTATCAATTCACGACAATACGATGTTGAAAAGACAGAGTCCTCTACGTTAATCTTCAATTTTCACGTAATCATCTATTCTATATATTATTCTATATATTTATTCTCCAAGAAATCACAATGTAACATAATATGATCGTTATTTCGATTAAAATTACAAAAAAATTTTAAATAACTGTTGTGATTAATACAAAAATACCGAAATGACAAATGTTCTCGGTAAAGGACGCTCCTCTACTGAGCCTATGGTTTTTCCATTATGATAATACGATATTTGTTATCCATTTTATCGAGCGGGGGATCATGAAGCGGTAAAATTCGAAGAAATCGCGCATTCATGGCATTGTGGTTATACGACTGAGTCGCATCAAGATAAGTAGTCGTTTTTTGGTCATTTTCCAACTCAAAATCGATTACCTATCTATAAATATTTTGTGGCATCGAACGGCTCCAAAGTAATTGCAATACAATGAAACATTCCTGGACATTTCATCAGATAACCACCAAAAACTGTTCCTCTTTTACCAAACGTAATCGAGATTTGTTTATTTTTGGGGCCATATATTTTCATAAATTCCGGATGATGAGTTTCGAAATGATCAAAACGTTCTCTTTGTCTTCCTCTCCATGGACAAGACTTAATATTGCATAATGTTTAAACATAGTCGCAGATCTTGTGGTGAGCCTCTAGTGTTGTCCCTTTCGCCTTAAACTGGCAACCTTGATGATTGTACATGCATGATAATTCTATTAGGGGGTACATCTTCTCTAGAATAAAAATTCTAGATTCGACCACAACCAAGGGATCGACTGTGAATTCGTAGACAATGATGACAAACAAATTCTCCCT
Organism: Henosepilachna vigintioctopunctata; assembly: GCA_030704895.1. Classification (NCBI taxonomy): domain Eukaryota; kingdom Metazoa; phylum Arthropoda; class Insecta; order Coleoptera; family Coccinellidae; genus Henosepilachna; species Henosepilachna vigintioctopunctata. The sequence goes on along the minus strand of JARQZJ010000002.1, from coordinate 2,419,997 downwards.
TAGTTGTTTGTACGAATCGTGGGTGACATTTTTCCCCATATTTAAAGCATTTCAATATTTCATGAATGTTCTCTTTGATTGACTGCAGGCATACCTGTAAAAAACGACATAATAACATATAATTTAAAAATATTGTGTTTTATCTTTTTCTGAGACGTTAAATTTTGCGAATTTTAAGGAAAGTCAATAATGTGTAATTCTCTTGCAATGAATCTAATTAAAAAAGAATGAAGAAAACAAAGAGAAAGAAATAATTCAACCTTGCAATATCAACATTGAGAGACTTGTAAGTAATATTACAATAATATTCAAACTGCTTCCCCAGAGTAATGAATGCATAAAAATAATATTTAATTGAATATAAACTAAAATTCAAACACTTGAACTTTAGATTTACACTTGACAACATAGCATGACGCGTTTCGTCGTTACAAACGACTTCTTCAGATGCTAAAACAGTATTAACAAAAAATTTTAAAAAAGAAGTATAAATATCAAGGCAATTTTTAGGATTCTATGACTGTGGGTTTTACCCAAGATATAATTGATTTTCTTGGGAATAAGGCTTATTTAAATTGATGATTTCATTTTATACACTTTATTCTTCTTTTTCAACGTTTCGGCCTCAATTAGGCGTTTTTCAAGGGACTGAAATAGAAAACAAGTTATGCAGTCATATATTATGACTTACCTACTTATAGAATTTAAAATAATAAAGATATTTACATAAATATGTAGGTATTTCATAAACGTTATAAATATTTTTATGTAATTTATTACCTTAAAACATAAAACACTTTTTACCACATTGAAGACAACACTGAAATTACATCGGTTAGTTTGATTGTTTTTGGTTATTCGAATGCATCGGTCTTCTCGTATTTTAGTGCATGTGGTAAACATACGTCGCGCTTGAAATTCGTCCAACCTTGTTTGATACTGTTTGGTAGTCCCGTAATATAAAATCTTTCATTACCCAAAACTATCTTATCCGATGAAAATTCATATAAGAAAATAAATCAAGATCCGTAATAATTGAGGCTGAAACGTTGGAGAAAGAAGAATATAGTGTATAAAATAAAATCATCAACTTAAATATATATATAGTTTCAAGATTAACGAATCATTCATACAAGTGAATACTGAGATTCTCAATCGAAATATTTCAAATAAAACTCTCAGGGAGCTGTCTACACAAATGTTGTCAACGAAAACGAACCTATCACCTTCGAGAGTGAATATTAAGTGCGCTTCTAAAAAATCATCGATCTTGTTCAATGATAATAATATGCAATTGTTTCATCATTATTATGATTCATCAGTCCGTATCTAACAATCAATCAATCAATTAAGAATCGATGAATTTCGAAACGCCCACAGGTTCTAGATCCGAATGAGGGGAACAACAATTCGTGAAAATTCACGTAGCTCCCTCTATCGAACAAAAGACGTATCAACTCTCCCTAGCGTTCTAGATCCTCTCGAAAGTGATAGGTTCGTTCTCGTTGACAACTGTTCGTTGTGTAGACAGCTTTTTATTTGTTTTGACGTTTTTATATCTATAGTTATTTTTTATTTGAAGTTTGACGTTTTTATATCTATAGTTATTCATAAAATTCAATTATTCATTAGTTTTGACAAAGTTGTGATATACAACGAAACGTTAACGAAAATAAAGTTTTTATTTTATATATATATATATATATATATATATATATATATATATATATATATATATATATATATATATATATATATATATATATATATATATATAAATAAATATATATATATATATATATATATATATATATATATATATATATATATATATATATATATATATATATATATATATATTATTTCGAAAGTTTTTAGCAATAACAGGCTTTTTTTGATATGAAAAACTTTATTTTTGTTGACGTTTCGTTGTTATATTACAACTTTGTAATATAAGTGAAGATACAAAAAAACTAATTTGATTTTTCTAGAAAATGAGTTTGACATTTGATATCTATAGTAACTCATAAATTCAATTATTCATTAGTTTTGACAAAGTTGTAATATAACAACGAAACGTCAACAAAAATAAAGTTTTTCATATCAAAAAAAGCCTGTTATTGCTAAAAACTTTCGAAATAAATAATATATATATATATATATATATATATATATATATATATATATATATATATATATATATGTATATTTCTACATAATCTCATCTTTTCAATTCTAGAAAAGTGGTAGGTAGTATAGAATCCAATAATCGTATAAAGATCTCTGGTAAAAATCCCATTTTCCATATATTACTGCTGTTAGAAGTCTGACGCCACATTTTAGGAGATTAGTGAAAATCCATTTGGACAGCTGATGTGAAACTCATTTCCTTAATGCCCTCGTAGACGTCCTTCCAGATCTACTTATTCCGTATTTCCATTGGACGTTTCCCTCATCGAATCGCATTTTATGAAGCGCATATTTGAGACCCTTCAACACGTATGCATCGGAAATTCCTTTGATATATCCGAAAAGAGCATGTATGCTGAACATCTCTAGAAGTGAATTTCAAAACTTCTTATAGCCAAGCTCTTTAGCCCTCATGTTCAATATCTCACCAATGGCGTATAAGATTCGGAGGGCAAATAAGGAAGATAATTAAATTACTGTAATGATCAGCTGTCGTTTTCAGGTTCACATATTTAGGTATTTCATGATAAAGAACTCGCGAAATTAAAAGAATAAAGCACGCGCATTTCGAGATATTTCATCCGATGTCAAGTTGATAATTATACTATGCTGTTCGAATTAATTGGGAAGGATAGAAAACAAAGTTTTCGTATAATCTTACCTTTTAATGAAGTCAATACATACAAAATAGCGTAAATTCTTCATATTAATATAAAGTATGTCCTCCTTTCGCAGAAATAACTTCTTGAACTCGTCTAAGCATCGACTTCACTAGCGTAGCGCAGATTTTCTTCAATTAGTCATCATGAAACCACACCTGAATTGCACTTATAATCATTTTTTCTTGTAGTGCAATCCATTTTTGCCAGTCGTTTCTTAAAAATATTCCATAAATTCTCAATGGGATTGAGATCAGGTGAATTCCCCGGCCAATCGAGTACTTTTATTTCATTCTTGCGCATAAAGGCCTGCACTTGTTTGGAATTGTGGCAGGGAGCCAGGTCGTGCTGAAATGTTCCATCGAACGTTTCCATGAATGGGACAATCATGGTGCGCAATATTTTCATATATTTCACTGAATTTATCATTCCTGGTATAGGAGCTAATCGACCAGTGTCATTGGTTGTGAAAAAACCCCAAAAATTTGTTTCGAAGGATGTTTTACTGTTTGCTGGATGTGTTCAGGCCGCAAAGTTTCCCCATCACTTCGTCTAACAACACTTGATTTGTACCCTGAAAAAACATATGTGTCTCATCACTAAAAATCACCTTCTTATATTCGTCCACAGTCCATTTGGAGTAGTTTTGCGTTTGCAGCTACAGTTTCCTTTTCTTTTTAGAGATGATGAGACACTTTCTTCGAAGGTTTTTAAAATTCTCGAAACGCTGGACTTTTCCACACCAACAGCTTCAGCTATATCTCTTACAGTCATTGATGTGTTTTCATTAAGCGAGAAAATTTCGGAACGCTTTCTCGGAGTGATATCCATCTTTGAACAAGACAATACAGCACGTATCAATATTGAAACCATCAACTGTCGCACCGGTAGGCTCAGAACTGAATTGCTGGCTAGGTAAAACCGGTCAGAATGTAAATGATGGTCAAGGTCGAACCCTCACGTCACCTCAGGTAGTAAACAAGCAGGTGTGAGGGTGTTTGGGCCACCCTGGTAGTCACATACTTACTACAGTAACTCAAACGAAGAAAAAAATGTTTATCCCAATTAATTCGAACAGCATAGTATTTATACAGATACAACTACAAATTGACAACATGCCATAGAATGATGTTAAGTTAACAATTATACATGTGCAATACACTGTAAAATCTAAAAAGTCATTAGAAATTGAAGAAAAAACAAATCAGTCTTGAATCATGGGTGATAATAATATTAAGTTCTTTATTATCAACAGGTATAATACCAAATTACAGAAAATAATAACATAATGTTGAATAATAACTAAGTAAATAAAACGAAAGAGATATAACAAAGAGCTCAATCTAATCTCGAAAACTAAAACAATAATTAAAAAATAAAATAGTAATTAATAACTGAATAATAGTACATGTATTTGATGAAATATTAAAAAGAACTTAATCTAAATCAATTTATTTTCGTCAATTTTCTTTTTTCCTAATAATAACTTCTACGGAGTCAAAGTGAATGTTACAATTATTGGCAACTCTATTGAATGTAGACTCCATAAACCAAATTGGGGATTGTATTAGAGAGTTGGTCCTTTGAGTCACTAGGTGGAATAATTCTATAGTACGCGAATTTTGCGTAGGAACACAAAATTTGAAAGCGGACAAGAGAGGAGGACAATCAATACTGTTGTGCAGTAATTTGCACAAAAATTAGAGTGATAATAAAAATAATAATAATAATACATTTATTTCCAACAGACATACATCCAATTACAGAAAAAATCTAACAAATTGTACACAAATAATAACAAATAAGAAAAAATGAACGAGAAAAAAAAAACAAAAAAGAGTATAAGCGAATATATACAACGAAAAAATTAAATTAAAAAAAATTTAAATAGTATTGAACAATAACCAGATAACTGAAAATTAAATAAAATATTGTCTATTACAAAGTTGCGTATGGTTAGCAGAAGTTGACCATATAGTAAGGAAATATATTTGATGAATAAAAATAAAATTAAAATCGATTGCAATGGTACTATATAGTAAACAAATGAAACAACTTAAATTAAAATAATATTTATAACTAAGTCACATGTAGGCAACAGAAGTTCATGAAAATATCACGACATCCCATTGCGCTGTTCTGAGTGGCATACCAAGATAACTGATTGCCGATCAAAATAATAGAGTGATGAAGTTTCTCTTCTGCCCTGCAATGAGATTAAACTAAATCGATTCAATAATTCGTCATTATTGACTCCAATCTGTGGATAAACTTTATCCTTCCTCCAAACTAAGAAGTTCAAGAACCTTCTATGAATGGCCTCAAGATGGCGTTGATGGCAAGAGTAAATAGAATGCCAGATCATGCTGCCATACTCCAACTTGCTTGGATTAGGGTATTCAATAGTCCTATGAATGTTGAAAAATTATTGAAATATTGTCAACAGTCAATTATCAGAAATATTTGTAATAATTTGAATTATTGGTTATTGTGAGTAAGTCTTCGCTTAAAACTCCTAAAAGTGAATTTTTAATACTGATATCATCATGAAAACTTTCTTGAATAGTACATGGGGAACAAAATATTGGCCAATTTAAATCATTTTCCTTATTGTTAGGTACTGATGTTTCTATTATTTCAACCCATAAAGTTTATGTATTTTTATCTTGTCAACAATTATCTGATTTCCACGAAAAATGTTAAAGACACTCAACAAATGTAACGAGCTACTAACCTATTGTTAAGAGTTCGTACAACTAGGTTACAAGAGGAATTATATATCTAATCATAATGTTGAATTAAATTATTTAGTTAAACTCGGGTTCTTGAATTATATGGTGAAAATCTGAATGACTTATTTCTATTCCGATTTAGCAAAATTGGAATGGAAATTTCACTCAAAAATAAATTTAATTTGATTGTCATTATTATAATTAAAATTATATTAGAATTTAAAGATAGGGTAAATTTGGTTAACACCCTATAGTTTCTTATTTTTCATCCTAAATTGCCGAATGAAGCCAATACAAATATAGGAAATAAGGAATTCATTTTGGAATAAATTTGCTTTTATAAAGGTAGAACATTTTTGCGAACTTTGACGTTGTAGTGATCTATGAGTTTTTAAATTACTTACACTCTTATGAATCGATAGATTGATATTGACAGTAACTGTCCAATTTAGTCTGCAGAAACATCCATCGTTTATATTTCATATAAGTGATATTTTAACTAGGTACTATATTAATCTTTCCCGAAAGTATGCAGCACACTTACCAACTAGTTGGTACCACAACAAACAGTGTACTGGTGCCACCTTCCGTCAAGTTGAGATACTTCGATGAGTACCACGATACCATAGCAGATGGCACCACATGTTACATGTAATCAAGTTGGTGTCCTGTGTTCAATTCATTTGTTACTTCTTAGTCTAGTTGTTGATCATATATGAATTAAAATAACTATATCTTATGAAAAACCAAAATATATAGTTTCGAAATCAAGAAAAATCATGAATTTTACTATTTAATACATCGCATATATGTTTGATTAAAGAGAATAACCCAACATTTAGCTTTGTTATTACAACATGCACAAACTGTTCTCTTTTTTTTTCAAAATTAATTCTAGTGTGTGTAGGTATATCTAATTTCGATTTCATTTTAATTACTAAAATTTTCAGCTAACGATATTACTTATTTTTCTTGTAATTTCAATTCTGATATCTGATTTCGGATAGACTTTTCTTGAAAGTTTTAATTAGTTATAGTAGAAATACAGACGGATTATTCAACCTTTGAATCTATATTTTCTAGTTTGCGAATCTGAGAAACACTTTGGATAAAACAGAAAATAACGAACTATCATTTGGTCAGTTATAATAAGTTGTGATGCATTTTATCACGAAGTATTCTATTATCCCTAACTATGTAATGAAAATCTGTTCGGAATCTTCAAGATTCTGAACATTGTGTAATGAAATGAAGATTGGGATAATGAAAACACAAGGGTCGGAAAAAACTTTATCTACAAAAAAATATTTTCTAGACGAAAAATTGTCTTGGGAATTACCTTGAAAAAGTTTTCTTCTCAATGAACGAGTCGTCCCTGATCCCTGTTCAATATCCCAAATGTTTGTGAATGATTGATAGTCCCATGGAAACCTCGCGAAGCCTTGTAGAATTAAATATTGACGTTGTCTCGAATTTTAATGTGAGCTCGCACGTCTCTTCACTCCAACCTTTCGGAAATTAATTTTATAAAAGTTTATAACCGAACCCTATAAATAATGCCACCGTTCAAGTTTACTCAACTTTTGGGCGGTTGTTTGTTCTTCGACAATATTTAATTCTTTTTCGACAGGTTTTCGATTCTTATGTTGTTGTTTGGAAGAATTGTTTCGATTTGATCTATGGTGAAAATGTCAAAATGTTTCCGAAGTTTCGTTTGTGTTTATGATTAGTTTTTGCAGGGAGTGTGACGTGAGAGTGCGAAACTTATAAGTTTTGCGGAGTTCAATTAATTATACTAACTGAAGTTTAAGATTTCTGTCGGGTTGATTTTCAGTGAACGTATTTGCCTATTTCTGACAACTCTAAGCAAATGCAATAAGCTATGACGTTTTCTCGTGATTATCAGATTACAAAATATTAGAAATGCAATATGAAACAACGTATTCAAAAGTTATTCTTATCTACTGCTATATAATGCTTTTAAAGTATATTAGAGATGTTCTTCAATGTAGGTAGTTGAGAACATAGGAGGCGCTTATAAACAAATGTCGAATGTCAAAATTAATTGTCATCTCTAGTTAATTTAACCTAACATTTTGCAACTGAATTTTTGCTCAATAATTCGAAGAACTCAATTTACAAAAAAAGCAAATGAACAATTTATCTGTGAAAAAACTAATTTTTCGTTGAAAAACGAATCTGTTGACGAAAGATTAGTGTCTAAACTATAGACTAGTGTCAAAAACTATAAGTTACTTCAACTCAGGAGCTTTGAAAATATACGAGTATCACATTCCAAGTTATATGAAGCTTCCTAGTTGAATCTTAAATTTACTCCTATCAATCTAAAAATTAACATGAGTTAGCTTTTTGGGTTTTGCAAAATGAACCAAAACTGCCGAAAAGAGATACATTTTCGAAGTATATTCAAAAATTTAGAAGCGAGATGTGTCTCGAAAGAGAGACCTAGCAACGAATCCTCCGCCCTTTTCAAGTACCTGCCTACAGGAAAATATTAGCGATGATTGCTATACCTATAGGTATTTATTTTTGTGGCGAAGTTAAATTCTGTGTTTCGAACAAGGAACTTAAAACAACGAATTCCGACTCCATCAAAACAATTCAAGTTCCTAGGCAGCTCGTAAAAGGTTTAAAGAAAGAAAACATTGAATTATTTGACCACATCCAGTCTCGACAAAATTTTTAACGACGTTTGTACTTCTCAAAATCTTAAGAATAAACTGCAAAACTGATCAAAATATTCCACTCCCCAGAAGGTGCAGTCAACGGCTTCAAAAACTAAATACTCAATTACAAACTAGCGAGTTTAACAACTACTTCCATAACTGGTTTAAATGCAAAAAGGAATTTTCTTTGTGGGAACACTTTGAGAAATAATAAAGTGTTTTTATCTAACGTTTTCTATTACTTTGATGTAAAACATGGGAAACAACCTTCCTGTATGCTGATACTTAGAAAACATTTTAATGTTCAACCAATATTTCAGGCTTAGTTATTATTTTTTTAGGAATGTTCTGAGATATTTTGGCATTTGGATTCTCAGTAGTTAGGGCAGTTGATGCAGATGCACAAAGCTTCTTTGTTTCTTCATTTTTCCTATTGAACGCTTATATATTCTTCGTAGTATGCCTTAGGTATGAATATGAATATGATAAGATTCTCCAAAGAAAGTATACTGGTTGTATTGCTTTATCGTACTTCGAAGATTCTTGGTGCTACAGTGTTTATCGATATCCTGGTTTAAATTGTCTAAATTTTGGTCTCTCTTGAAAGGCTAACTTTGTTAACTGTCCATTGGGTGATTTGATGGTTGTGTTAATTTTCTTAGGTAAAATTGACACTTTGGGATTTAATTGAAGAATGAAATATGAAATAACATATCAATAAGGACCAGGTTACCTTGGCCATTGAGAATTACTGATAAAACTTGGTGCAAATTTTTCAGTTTGCAATTGTTGTGTTGTTAATGTTTTCAATTTACCCAATTATTTCATTCTGCCAACTTTTTTAATTTTTGAGACCAAATAATATTTTCAGCATTTTAAGTTCACCTGTACAATTAAACTCAATAGAAATTCCTGGATTTCATTAATTTTGAGTCATTTGAAATTTGTTCACTGGAAACTATATATTATTACAACATGTGAGTGAGATTTATATGTGAATATATGTTTGCTTTGTTTTGATAATCATATAAGATTGTATGAATCAAATCGTTGTTTCAATATTCACGGTTTAGGAAGGAAATTTTCTGGGTTCCAATCCCTGGTTAGGCATTGAAATGTTTGTGCTTGTTAAACCGACGTTAAACTGAAGACAACAGACTGGTAACTGTCAAACAGAAAAAAAAAAGATCAGTAATAATATGCATTATTTATTCAGGAGATTACTGTAAGTTAAATGGAGAACATACATATAATAAAATAACGTAATAGTAGAATAAACTATTTAATAATGAGTTGGATCTTCAGAGAAGTTAACATCCGAGAGCTACACAATGATACGTCAGAAATGATTCTTGTTTCCACTCAGCTCGTCGTTTTCATCTCTTTAATTAGCACATTTTAAAGTGCTAACTAGCTGAAACGCTAAAAGTGACTGCTTTCTGGAAGCGGGAATGTTCGTTGCGAGTCAGCTACCCAACTCGAAAGTCAAACTACTATAATAACCGTTTGGAAGTGTATTTTCCGCCTTTCGGCATACGAGCTTGTCAACTTGCATGGATTGATTCGATTCTCGTATGTTCCGGAAGAATTTAAAATTACCCGCCGGAAGCCGAAATGAAAACGTGATGATTTGAACAACGATTTCCAACCGACAACTGATTTGTAGAGAAATCTTCATATCAACTGTGATTTCAACGGTTACATAAGTATTAAATCAGGAATTTTAAGTTGAAATAAACAATGGCGTTGCTCTGAAAACAAATTTAATTATTTTAGTAACGTAAAATGTAGATACACACAATTAATTGTAAAATTATACTGTAAACCTAAAATAGGTATCTCACCTGAAAACAAAGAAACTACAATTAAAGTCTATTACTCTCAATTCCTTTTTATAAAAACTTTTCTCAGCTTATTTATTCAGCAATAAATATGCGCGAATAATAGGACGGATGTCATCTGCTTTAATAACAGTATCAATTTAATAACTATATCAACCATAGAGCTCTCTACTACATTACTTCAAAGAAATACAATTTCTTCATATATATATATATATATATATATATATATATATATATATATATATATATATATATATATATATATATACCTTTACGGACTCTGGTCGTCATATTTTTATTTGACTTTCTTTTCTTTCAGAAAAATTTGAGAAGAAGATAAATTTATGTATGTACTCAAAAGGTTTCTATGTCAGAATGCCTTCTATTCTATGAAAAAATTCTACACATGTGACGAATCCAACATCGAGTTGTAGAATTTTTTATCTCTTTTTGAAATTCTGTCTTAATTTCTCAACTAGTTGAGTATCCAGTATAAAAATAATTGTATTAAGTGTAAAATAAAGAATAAGTGTATAAAAATTAGAGTCAGGTGTGAAATTATATAAATGTATTAGAAATTTGGTATGTTGTGGTTCCATGCCCTCTGGTGCTAGCTTTTGTAACTTATGTTATAATAGTTCTGGAATCAATGAATATTTACTTAAAAATTTCACTATATACATACCTTTTAGGTAAACATGCATATATTGTAATATTTAATGTTAAAAACTAACAGAAATCAATGAATTATCGAAAAATACCATGTACAGGTTGACTGTACATCAGTATCTATATTACGTGTTTAGTTTATACAACAATCGACAATTTAATTAATCCCCACTGAAATTCCGTAGCCTGATTAGTTTTGAGTTACAGATTCACGTCATGGTGCATTTGGCCAATGCGGGAAGTTCGAAAACCCATCTCCCACAAAGCGTAGGCAAGCACCTACAGAATATTCTAATAATATTCTGCTCCAATGTGTCCTTAAACGCTTTCTCAACTTATAATACTACAACGCGCGCTGAACTAATTAAACTTTCCAAGTAGTGTGGCTTTAGCTGTACCTTAGCATGAATGCAGGGCCAGGGGACGTGTGTCGCCCCTTCGTCGACGTTCCCGATCCCCAAAACACGCCAATCCTCCCCCGGATTCTCCTTATCCTCGTAGCCTCCGGGATACTGTCAGTCCTGAGCTGGAACTGAATATCTGCCTGTTAAGAGGAGTCCGGGAATCGCTGTTACGATTTCAAGATAGCCTGTTCGAATGACGTTGCTTCATAAATCTGATTACTTCAGAAAAATTGATGGGGGATTAGAGTTATACACATTTCAGGCTATTGCATCTCGTTCCATTACTTATTTCGAATAGCTCCACAATTTTAACGAAAATGAAGGCTAATCATGTGGAGTTATTATCGAAATATTTGTCCTATTTCGTATTTTAAAACCTTGCACTTATATATGTCAGAAAAAACGAATTAAGTTAAGGCAATACATCAGACGGAGCGCTTTGATGAGATAAAATAAGAACTGAACTTCGGCTGTTATGTTCCTATTACTGTTTCAGCATTTCAAAAACTTAGCTGCATGAAAATTTCGTCGAATAACAATGAATTCCGCATTTTTCATCTATCCTTTTGGAGAATATATGACACTCATAACATGTTTCCAAATGAATATAGCAGTTATTTGCGATAAGTGTCTTGCAGTTTCACTTTTCGCACTTTCTATTTGTGTAGAGGTGTAATGGCTTTTTTTTGGATTTCAGTAGTGTTCTTTGGGATACACTTAAGTCGATTTCGAAAAACTAATCAATGCTATTCAATTTAAAGATATAAGCAGTAAATAATCATAATAAACCATTAATGAATCTATGATTGTAATATTTCTAAACGATGAACCTAATATCGATCAATAAATGGATGAACAGATCAATTTTACTTTCTTGATTTCATAGAATTCAATTATTGTTGATACATATCTGCAGAAAGAAGTGAAGTGAATTACAAAATGTATGATATGCACTTCGTTACGAATAAGTGAAAATATTACATTTATTTTGTGAAAAATAATAAGGTTTATTAAATATCCACCTCAACAGATGACGAATGAAGAAATATATATTTGCACATATAAAAATAAAAATATTTATGGCGTAATTATGATATATATATATAAATATGACACAAAGGTAAGAGTTCTGCTTTGCCGGTCTTCCACTACCTGAAAATACAAACATAGTTATAAAAAAGAAATAGAAAAAATTTACATCCAACATATCATACTTCAAGTTAAACATTGAAACAAAGAAGAACATAAAAATAAAGTAACATCATGAGATCACTGAAATCAATCCACCTATTCAAAATATTCGGTGCAACGTATACAAAGCTACCCTTGAATTTACTTGTGTGATGTTGAGGTATTACATCAGACCTTAAGGTAAGTATTTCGTGCAAATACTTTGGTTTTTCACATTTCACTAATTTCCACAACACAGCAAACATATAGGTACATAAACCTTTTATTCAACTTGAGTTCCCCAAGTCGCTGCAAGTATGGAGTGACATGATCTCTGTAAGATGAACAACATCTGACAGCAGCATTCTGAATTCATTGGAGCTTTTGAATGTTGGCCTGGGTCAAAAAATTATAGTACAGAGCACAGCAGTAGTCTGAAGTCGAATATACCAAACTTTGTACTAGTTTCAATTTCGTAGCTTCATTTAGAGATGTTTTAAAGTTATTTAACATTTTGAGCCTCATGAAATATATAAGTTCTATTCACATAACCATCAAATTTAAAATTTTTATCTAATAAGACTCCTATATTTTTTATATATATATTCCCAGAAATTTTAAATAAATTACCGTAATATACTAAGCTTTGTTTCAAAAGTTTCTTTGAAGTTTTAAGGGCGGACTGAAGTAAAATTATAGTGGAATACTTGAACTCTCACAGTGGTTCATATTGAATGAATCCCCATTCCTACTTTTCATGTGAGAGGGCTACTATAGGTACTTCTTGTCCAGTGAATACAATATTTTGCAGTATTTCAAATTTACTATCAAAAGTTTGATTTTATTCAAAAGTTGTGTTACACACACTGAATTCTCTCTTGTCGAAGAACCTTTTTATGTGCAAGCGTCCAAAGTTTTTGCCAATTTGACTATATGACAAGTAGTTCAAAATGACACATAGTATCCTGATTCATTTTCTGCTGAGGTTATATTTTTCGTATTTCGAGTATTTCATTCGATATTGATTTCAGCTATTTATCAACTGTATAAATTTATTTCTTTTCCATTGTACTATATTAGAGCATAACATACATTTCATAATTTCAATATATTAGCTGCAAAATAGTTATGCTTCAAAAGTTGACAGTAAAAATCGCAAAAAAGTTACCACCACAACTTTAAGTACAGTAATCGAGACTATATAGGTTTCTTAAGACGAGCTGAATCTAACAAAATTTGTCCCCAAAAGAACCAAATAGTTTCCTGTGTTTTCGGTAGTAGGTACTGGTGGCAAAATGATGGCAAAGCAAGATTGTACATTCATTCTGGACATTATACAACCCTTTATTGACTCAAAAAAGTCAATAATTTCACAATTTTAAATATATTTGAAATAAGCAGAACAACACTGTCAATATGCTTCATAATAACAACCCGAGAATAAATTGAAACATCATCTGCTCAGTCGTATAACCCTGCTTGTCTAATAGGTACTCTAATATATAAATGATTGATTATCTATCATGAGTTGGTACTTTGTTCATTTTTCATCTAAGTAACTCAAAAAATTGACTTTTTTGTATGTTGAAAATCCAAAAATTTTAAACATCCTCGAAATCGTTTGATATACTTATTGAAAACACATATTTTGTAGTTATCATTAGTAGGGAAAGGGGTTTCGAAAATTGATTTAAATAACCAGCAAGAACTTTGTCTTATGAGAAATATAATGGAAAAGAACAAATTGAATCAATTTATCTATATATGTTCACTCAAGTATTAAATCGTAATTTAACTAAAACCGTCTAACTGTTTTGAATTAAGCAAGTTTACTAGTATCGATTTAATATCTAAGCCAATACTTTGATAAGCTCACTATTTTTTCATACTAAGGTAGGCATGATTTTTCATATGGAGAATTGCTTATGTTCTTTTCCTGAACTATGTTTACATCTGTACTGTATCAAATATTTTTCATGATCATTCAGCTATTTAAGATTAAATGAGTGAAAAACATTCATAAAATCCTTCGAAAACTTTATTAGTAAGAATCCTGATAATATCATATCAGTTTTGAACCTGAAACTTTCCTAAAACTCACCACCATACCTTGATTTCTTATTACTATAACAATTCTGTTAGAGTGATTGATGATTCTTTTGAATAAAACCACAAAAAATTTTCAATTTCAAAAACTGCCTCTCGATAATATATATATTAACAAATTTGACACAACTAAACATATTTTTTCCTTCAATTGAATCTGAATGATTATCTTCCTTTCGTGTAAAATATATAAAAGTGGCGCCCATATTGACTGTGTCAGGTCCCGAACTTTCAGGATTGTTACTGTTGCCAACATTGCGCGACTTAGAGTGTGCTTGACGACTGTCACTTCTGTATTATATTACATTTGAAGGGATCATTTCGAGCATAACACTCTCGTATATCTCGTCTCCAAATAGGAAACTTATTACACGAAATTGTATCCCTTTCAGGTCTGCGTGAAACACTTTTGTTCAAAGTGTTTCCTAAAGGTGCAAAAAGAATGAATCAGAAACGTCGTTGAATGTTGTATGAGAACATCAGATATATTATTCGTAGTAGGACCTGTATTCAAAGAAATTACATACGAAGGAACATCATTATTATCTTTTGTGTTGTATTCGCAGTTGCGTTCAAGGCATTTGGAAATTGAGATTATATCGATTCTGTGAAATATGACACAGAGTTTAAGGTAAGCAAACGGCGAAACTTTCAGTTTATATCTTCGACTATTTTGAAAATATCATGTTCTTTGATAATTCCTCTGAAATACTCCTTCGTTTTGAAACATACTCAATTCATATTCATTATCATTAAAAGTGCCAAATGTGAACAGATGATTTGTGATTATAGCGTCGGTGGTCAGGTTCTTCCTTGTTCTGATAGGGTAAAAGATCTTCGAACAGAAACTTTGCTTCATTCCACAGATCATCCAACTTATTCAACTGTCCCGAAAATATATAGATTCTTTATACGTAATGGCAAATACTTCAATGATTCCTCAACATTTATAAGACTATTTTATGCCGTAATCCGTAGCAAGTTGAATAATGGTAGCATATTCTGGCATTCTATTTATACTTGCCATAAGTACCATCTTGAAGACATTCAGAGAAAGTTATTGAAATTCTTAGTTTGAAGGGAGGATAAAGTTTATCCACAGTGAGAAGTCAATCGTGACGAATTATTGAGTCGACCCAGTTTAATCTCATTGCAGAGTTGTAGAGAAACTTTATCACTCAAATTCTTGTACAAATTACTGCACAACAGTATTGATTGTCGTCCTCTCTTGTCTGCTTTAAGATTTGTGTTCTTCAAGGCAAAATTCTCGTACCAGAGAAATATTCGTTGAATGCGGCAATTGTGGGCGATTATGATGGAATGTTGTAATTTTAGAGCGGCTTGTTCTAAGAAACTCTACCTGAGATTGTAAAGAATGTACCTACCTAACGTGACAAGAATTGAAATATAATTCATCCACTATGGTTACCCCCACAATTGGATCAATTCCACATGTTTTTTCTTCAGAAGCAAGTGTATATAGCTGGACTGGCACAAATGATGGCCTGCTCGATATCCACACTTAGACTATTTCTTCTGAAGATCTCTAAATTCATAAATTTGCTCTAATTCAATGAAGAATTTGAACGATTTGATAACTCGGAAAGTGCTGGGTGTTACTGGCAAAAAGGAACCTCTTTACACTTCTTGAAACAGTGTTGAAGAATTATTTTCATTTTTAGCTAGTTGTATCAGTTCAGGTATATCTCTGGTTCTATATGTTTAACTATAGATATATTATATATCTGAATATATGCTACATAAGTGTACTAGAACAAGTCAGAGATCTTACTTGAGAACCCACACAACCAATCTTCTCTCGCAATCGCCGCTTAGTCTTACATGTTCTATTGTAAACCAGGTATCAAGCTGTTGTGATTTTCACTGGAATTCACTGGTTTTCATCATTAATGTATACTTAAATCTTAACCCTTGGGGTATCGAGATTTATTTCAGGTTTGAATTCTGAGAATATTGTTTTCTTATTTACTTATTGCTGATTGTTTAGAGATTCAGTTAATTAATTGAATATTGATATTGTAGATTTCGATTATTTTAGTTAATTATTATAATATTTTAATATTGCATATTAATAGTAATATTTATATCATTATTGGTAGATATAATAATAATAATAATAATTTTATTCGTACTTAGGCTACAATGAGCGTGTACATGTCATATAATATATAATAATAGTTAAAAATATAATAAAAATTTATAGTAGTAAACAATTGAATGTATAACTAGATACATTACACTCACACAAAAAAAAACTATGATCAGAATTCACCTATGTTGAATAGAATTCCTGAAGCGTATAAAATGCTCTACAAAATACAAATAATTTTAGTTATTTTTTGAACTTTTTCAGAGTACTGAAGTTAGCAATATAAGCTGGTAATTTATTGTAAATGGTCACAGATACACACTTGGGACTCTTCTCATACAAGGCACTTTTGTGCTTGGGAAAAAGTAACTTGTTTCCATTTCTAGTGCTATATGAAACCTCCAGTTTAATAAAATCGTCAAAATTTTGGCTCACATGCATAGCTGCTTTGAGGTTAAATATAGAAGGCAGAGTCAGTATTTTATTTTCTATAAAATATTTCCTACAGGATTCAGTGGGATGGAGACGAAACAAAAGCCTTATTACCCTCTTTTGCGCAATGAAAACTCTCTTCCAATCTTATTACCTCAATATTAAACTTCGTATTTTATTTATTCATTATGTATTTTCCTGTAACTGGGTAGTTACCTGTTGGAAATGAATGCTTATTTTCATTATATAATACCAGAGAAGTAAACTTAGTGTGTATTTTCAGTGGGTAGTTATTGTTGCGGGTAGTTACAGTTCGTATCTCAAACTCTAAATGAATGAATGAATAAATAAAAACGCCGATATGTTTGGAAGGATTTGGCAATCAATAACAAGAAAATTAAATGTTCGTGCTATGACAAGAAGAAATAATCAATTGTAATTTGAGCCAATTTACAAAAATTTCCTGACGAAGATTATGATTCTACTATCCCATTTTCTCACTTCTTATATCTTCTAAATGAATGAGTTTTTCTTAAATTAAAGTAGGACGTTGTGGGTGTCCAAAACTAATGAAAATCTTCCTACGTAATAAATGAATGACCCCCTAGCTATTACGGTGTTAAGTCAAAGAAATTTGAAACAAACACCAAGATAGCTCTAAAACTGAATATGTTTGTTATACTTCACATTTGTTTAAATGTTTTGAACAAAAACGAGTAAATTTGAAATATAATTTTTTTTCGATAAATTAGTAAAGACTATTATTTGGGGACATTCAGAATATTATCTTAGCCTTATTCCTATTTGGCTTGCTTCCGTTAAAATTCAATCCGACAACTGCTATCCTCTAACGATTTTTTGTGACACAATCATTATGAAACTATCACGACTGGCATACGCATCTGCATCAAATTATGAAACCTCTGCCATCGGCGGAATAATAGACAACTTCATAGAAAAGGCCCAGATCTCGACACCTTTACATTACATAGGAGGCCTGTGAAGTAGTCGACATAATAAGGGGTTCAGATTATTCCAATAGAGATTAATTGCATGAACGCCTTTGTAGAAATGTGCAGATCTTATCAAGATTCCGCTTTTTTCAGGAGTGCCTCTCCAAATGTACCATGCGGTGTCATTCGGGGGTATATTAAGAATGATTGAAATTGAATGTTATCTGAATTTCGACAAAGTTAAGTGTCTCTTGACTAGAATGCTTATTCTAATAAAATAAGGGGTTGCAAATTTGTGTGCTACCGTTACTGGTAGCTTACTATGATTTTTGAATTCTAAAATTGAATTTGACTGGAGTATTAGAATCGATAATCATTGAAATATTATTGACAATATTATTATGTTCGTTCACTTCGAAATCATTATTTAAAATGAATTGTGCATATGCATGTAATCAATTTAGGAACAACTCTCAGATATATATTCATATTATTTAATGAAAACCTCTTTGATATGAAGAAATTAACGAAAATTGTGTCATCACCAGGATTGAAGTAGAATTTCATTGTATTACTTTTTTTATAACATATACATGGCAATATTATTACATAAAGCCTCAGGTTCAAATACCAAATGAAATATATATATATATATATATATATATATATATATATATATATATATATATATATATATATATATATAAATAGATTTGTCGAATGTAATGTACACATACAGCTATTTAGTTAGCTAGGTGTGCTAATTTTGTTTATTCATCTTTATGAATCACTTTCTTTTCTTTTATTTTCTTTGTTAATTAAAATAATGGTAGAATGTAATGTAATTGTTAATCAATTTGGATGAAATATATATCTATATATATATATATATATATATATATATATATATATATATATATATATATATATATATATATATATATATATATATATATTATTATTATTAATACTATTATTATAATTATTACGATTGTTCCCTATGAGGAGAGCGATTGAACTTGAACTCGCAATAAGGACTTTTGCTTCATCTTTTTTACTTCCTAAAAAGGCTTCATCCTCTCTGAATGCGCTTTCTTCCGTTCATCTGTCCTTTTTATTACAGGTTGGCGATTTGATTTTGGCTCAAACTTCATAAGTCCGATTTTATAGCGACACTCTGGAGTATTCTGGATTGTATCATTCTATAGACATGTGCATAGAACTTTGCTCGTCGTTTTCTGATTTCTTCCGTTATCGTATTTGTCTTTTGATAAAGTTCATTCTGAGGTGTTTTCATCCAAATGCCGTTTCTATTGATTGGCCCGTAAATCATTTTAAGAATTTTCCGTTCTTCCGTTTTTCTATTTTTCGAATTCTTGAATGACCGTCAATAACCATTGTTTCAGGTGCGTAGATTGCTTCTGGAAGAATCGTTGTGTTATGATGCCTCAATTTGGTGCCTCTCGAAATGCACTTTTTGCTATAGTACGCCCATGTTAGCTTGTAGGCCCTTTGGAGCTTGGTAATTCTCTGTTTATTAGCGATTCGGTTTGAACCTGAGGACTGTTTGTATATATATATATATATATATATATATATATATATATATATATATATATATATATATATATATATATATATATATATAGATATACTGATGGCTATAGAATTTATTTTATTGAGGTCTATTTCTTCATGTTTTCATGTTTCCTTGGCAACTGGTAGAAGGGTGAAACCGAGCGTTTCTCTATGGCAACCTAGTTATCAGTAAATCATCAAATTAGATGGTATTGTTCATGAACTAGATTTGTAGCCAATTATTCTGAGTTAATGGGGACGTGTGAAACTTTCAATTTTAGTTGTATTCATGTTTTTTCTATTGATTCCTAAGATATGAGGTGAATAGTTATATTCACCTCACTGTATTTGAGAGTGTAAACCTGGATAACGACAACACAATTTCTGCGGTGGATTCGGTCCGTTATTTAGGCATACACATTGACAAACATTTAAGATGGGATGTACACATCAAACAACTTATACAGAAATTAAGAGGTCACCTTTATCGTTTTAAACTTCTTACTCAATTCTTGGATTTACGCAGATTAAAAATACTCTACCACACACTGTTTCAGACACAGTTGACATATGGCATACTGGCATGGGGAGGAGCGAGGGAACATCACGTGAAAAATCTAGAGATACTGCAAAAATGGATTTTAAAAATCATGATGAAAAAAAGAAGAACATATTCCACAGATAAATTGTATGAAGAAAGTAGAGTGTTGGATATTCGTAAGCTATACTTACAGGCAATATTAACCTACCAGTATAAGAATAAAATTAACATACCCTATTTGACCCATGAATACGACACAAGAAACAAAAAAAATAATTCACTTAAATAGAGAACGAGTAAGTTGATTAGCCGAAGGAATTACGCATACATCCTGAAAAGACTTCACGATAGAACACCTTCTTACTTAAAAAGTGAGAAAACCTTCAACAGTTTCAAGAAAACATCACAGACATGGTTACAATCGTTACCAAGGGAGGAAATTAGAAGTATTATGGATACAAGCAAGTACTTTCCCGCCAATGTAATAAAATAGAGGAAAAATA
The DNA here is from genome assembly GCA_030704895.1 of Henosepilachna vigintioctopunctata. Classification (NCBI taxonomy): domain Eukaryota; kingdom Metazoa; phylum Arthropoda; class Insecta; order Coleoptera; family Coccinellidae; genus Henosepilachna; species Henosepilachna vigintioctopunctata. The sequence goes on along the minus strand of JARQZJ010000002.1, from coordinate 2,399,419 downwards.
ATTAACATTAACAAAAAATTATTGAACAGAATTACTTTTATTTTTCATGTATGAACAGCTCTCATAAAAGTATGTTGTACTTCTGAGACTTCACCTTTTGTCTAAGATCTTTTGTTTTGGCCTATTATGAGAATGTAAAAATTTTTTTTGTTATAATGGATTAATATAAGTATTGTTTCTGATTATTATAAATTGTTATTTCAGTTGGGTAAATAAAGATTATTATTATTATTATTATTATTATTATTATTATTCGCATTACCTATATAAGCATACGATTTTGCAATATATTTTTGTCTTCTGATTCATAAGAGGATATTTGAGAATTGAAGTCGATGCCTTTTGTTTGTTCGAGACGCAACTGAAGAGTGATTTGTAGCACGAAACAGTAACTGTCTATGGTTGCTAAAAAATGTAGGCACCGATTTCAATATTCTCTAATATTAAACCCTTGAATTATAATGGAGACAGCATATTGTTAATTTTTCACAAAGCCAGCTGTGCTATAATATTCTTTTGAATAATTCGTGAAAAATTATTGAAAGAAAATTATAGTGTACTTTCAATATTGAATATTTACCACTGCCATGATATGAGCACGATAACTATCTTTATATACAGAAAAATAAATATATATATAAATTCAATGGACGATGAATCTACTCTGTGATAGTTCATATTTGAATGAGAGGTAATAATACAAACTTGTCTAAAAATCACTGACTGAACAATTCTTTATTCGACTAGTTTCGCCTTTTACAGCATTATCAAGAATGTCTACAGAATGTTTACAGCATTATCTTGATAATGCTGTAAAAGGCGAAACTAGTCGATTAAAGAATTGTTCAGTCAGTGATTTTTAGACAAATTTTTAATATTCCTCTCATTTATATATATATATATATATATATATATATATATATATATATATATATATATATATATATATATATATATATATATATATATATATATATAAACTTTCGAGAACTAAAGGATCTCTTCAACAGACCACGATACCTCGAATTGACTGGATAAAACACGTATACAACTACTGAATATAGAAATTATGTTAAATTTGACCCTGCTGACCTCTTTTCTGACTATCATAGCTCCTACGAGCATCTACAGACTCGCCCAACAGTTAATAAATGGCCATAGTAAACTTCAAAACAATACGGTTATCTGTAAAATACTAAATCATTCCGTAAATTTGTTTTGAACATTTCAAGGAAGCAAATATTCAAACGACCCTCATTCGCAACCCTCGTCACAACACAGGGCAGGTAGAACGAGAAAGACAGCCCGGAAGGGTTGAAAAATGAACTAATCAAAAAGAAAGGGGTATAGGAAGACAACCGGGTAGTATTTGAATAGAAGTGAATACATTATAGCTGGAGCGCAACAATACTTCTGCATATGTTTGAATTATTTGGTAGTGGTGGTTTGATCACGTTTGACGTAGGTATAGATCAAAATTTGTTTCGAGTTTTTTGGGTTCCTTGTAGCTCTGTGTGTTGTTGCATGTACTGTGTTGAATATCGAAGTTTTATCACTGACTGTGGAAGCATGTATTAAATACGCCAAAGTGACTTCAATGGTGGTTATTTTCCTTCAATGTCAATGTATTAAAGAAAAATAACTACTCTAATTAAGGTGAGTACATTAACGAATTGAATTATGAGTCAAATAAGTAGATATGTGAACAGAACTGTTGATTATTTTCGTAGTGTAAAATAATTTTCATCTTTTGCTAGTTCTTTGTGAGAGTTGATAATTTATCTATTTCCATTCAATTTTGGTCATGAAATTGAATTATTGTCAAGAGTAGTAAGCACTTCATAGAAACTGTGGTTCTCAACTATGTGAACCTGAGTTTCAATATTTGATACAATTTATATGTCTAACCCTTAGGTATACAAAATAGTATTGAGACCTCTTAAAAAGAGGTCCCTGAACACAAAAACAATATTATTATTATTATTACATATAATTAAAGGCAGGGGTCTGAAGACCCATAAGCCCATTAACACTTTTTACAGAATACTGCAATGTGAGGATAATACATTAGATGAACATTTGTGAAAAGAAAAAAATATATATATATGTTTCGAGACTTGAATATATTGAGATTTATATTCCATATCTACAACAGAAATAACATGAAATATGCTTTGGATTGAATTTACATAAATTGTCGAGTATCTCATTGAATAATATTGATTGAACTGGTTTGTTTTCGTATTTTTTAATCACAAATATATTTCAAAAGGAAAAGGATACAGCTACAAGATATTTGATTCTCTCAATAATTTTTACTATACCTTTCCCAACCAAAATATCTTAAAGATATAGACTAATAAAACATTGATCAAATTAAAATTGAAAACCAATTAACTAAGGTCTATAAATTTCAGTCTAAATAAAATACTTAATGTAATTGAATGCTAGAATTCATAATTGAAGAACTATAAAAAATTTGAAACACGAAAGTAACAAGAAAAAACATATAGCTATCAACGTTCAAAAATGATAAAAATCAATTAAAAACAATTTGACAAATAATCGGACGGAATTAATAGGTATAAAAAAAAGAATATAAATGAGAGGTAATAATAAAAACTTGTCTAAAAATCACTGACTGAACAATTCTTTATTCCGCTAGTTTCGCCTTTTACGGCATTATCAAGAATGCCGCCTTTTACGGCATTCTTGATAATGCGGTAAATTTGACAACAATTGTTCAGTCAATGATTTTTAGACAAGTATTTATTATTACCTCTCATTTAAATATGAACGATCACAGAGTTGATTCCTCGTCCATTGAATTTACAATTAATATAACTTAAAAAATTACACGTTATTTCAAAAAAATTTTTATTAACCTATATGACGTTGAATCTCTGACTTTTTTCTACGTTTTTGTACAATTTTGTTCTAATCAACACAGTTTTATATTGTGATATGGAATGATGTAGCAACACAATATTAAAAATATTTAAATATATAAATATTTCTGGAAATCATTGGAATAGTTTCATTAGATAAATATTCATATTCTTTTTTCTCGATAAGGTTCTCTGTCTATATTCGAAATAAATACTTATATTCCCACCAATAAACAGACTGTAGGTAAAAATGAAACAACTTACTTAAATCTTAATTTTTGTTTACATTTCCCTACAAATCAACAGAACTGCAAAAAAAATTTTTCTGTCTCTACAACTGTCATTTTGTTAATTTGAAATTATTTACATCAAACTGTTGATGAAGCTACATTTTGTAGTGAAACGTAAAGATAAAATGATTTTTTCCATGTTTAAATTTATCGAAAATTATGGGAAAAACCTTCGGAAAAATATCAAGACAAATGTAGGAATAGGTGCTTTTTTCAAAACGTAATTTATTGGTCTTCAAATAAACCTAGCAAAGTGTGTTGAAAATAACTAATGTGTATAATTACTAATATTTTCTTTAATATAAACTGATAATCATGTCATATCACTGATAATCATCATCCGGGAGTAGTGAATAAATATGAAGAAAATACAGAAAAACATGAAAGTATATAAAGAAAATATGAACTTTGTCAATTAATTTGAATCTCCAGAAATTATATTATAGCGAGGGACATATAACGGTTGTATTTTCAGTTTGTTTTGATTCTTTATTTATCTTCCTTTTATTAGTATTTTTTGATTATGAAACAGAAAAAAAAGTTTCTCAGAATTTCTGAAAAAAAAGGAAATATCTCTTCAGGTACCCAAATTTTTTATCCAATAACGATTTAGAATCAAAAATGATGTAAACAGTCAAAACCAACAATATATGACTTCACTTTCCATATTTACTCCATATAAAATTCGTGTTTTTACCATTTTCCCAGCGTCCCAATCACGATTCCAGTCACGTCCTTAGTGGCATGGCAAACCACTCATGCCGTTTTAAAATTCATTACAAATTATATCAGCTGCAAAAATGTGATTTCAGCGCTCGACTCAACGACGTAATAACCGCTTCACCGACAGCGACTTTTGTTGAATTATTTCATCGGGAGAAAGTTGGAGAAAACTTCCGGAACTTTCATTCATAGTCGGGAAATCTTTTCGCGGAATCAGGTCTCAATTTTCAGTTTTCATTCATTCGTTGAGAGTTCACCAGCTACTGAGTATTATTCGAGGAAATACGGGATTAGTTCCAGGTTTTCCGACAAAAATATTTGGATTTCCCGACTTACGAATAAAATTTTCTCAAAGTTTTTATATACTGAGAAGACGATAGAATGGATTTACTCTTAGTTCTCTTGCACAATTAAACGTCCGTTATACTTCCAAACCTCTATAATATTATTTCTTTTTGTTAAGCTCTTTTTAATTGACTGAACTTTAACAAAATTGCTCATTAAAATGTTCTCAAGAATAGATATAAATGTCAAACAAATTATTTTCTATATGAATAACAATGACTTCCAGTTTTTCTGAAATCTTTCACTGTATTCAAATAAATATTTATAAAATGCTGGCATTGTTCCTTCTTCTTTTAATATATCATTAATGTTTTATATTCAAATCATTTTGGAAATGTAGAAAAGATTTTTATATTTGCGCCACGCTAACTTATAGGCAATTTTATATCGAATAATAATCAATGCAATTGATATTTGATCAGTAAAAAACGTGCGAAAATTGATATTTTATTTTTGAATTTTCATTAATTATTAAAGGTCTAAATACAACCACTTTCAGTGAAATTGAATTTAAGTTGAACGAAAAAAAACCACAAGCTCAAGAAACGTTCACAATAAATTATATTTGAATTTTTCTGGCTAATAAAATATTCTGAAACTTTTTCGTTGATAACATTAGAAACTAGATCAAATTTAAATTTTCAATATCTTGGATATCATTTTATTTCGTTTGAAATAAAAAAACTTTCAGAAAACTACCAATAACAAAAAATGTTGTTTTGCTATAAACATTTCATTTATTTTGATTCTTCAATCGAAAAGCAGTTATTTTCCCAGATAAAAAATTTAAGAAAATTTTCATTTACAGTAAAATAACCATTTTCTCATTTATATTCTATAATTATCATTTGAAAATAACTATTGCTAGTTACACTTTTATTAGTATAACTTCTTAATATTTTATTATTGTCAGTGAAAAATGAAAAAATTCGGCTTCAAATTTTTATTTTTGTTTATTTTACGTCAAAGTGAAAATATTTCAATGAATTTTTCAAATAATGAAAACAATGTATCCACTTGAATGCAGTCAGTTTCGTCTTTTATATTGGTTCTTTTCTGCCCCTTTCTCAACAAATATCAATTTATATTTACACGCTGTGTAATTAACATTTAAAATTGAATAATACTTCGCTCTGTAAGTTTTTGTCACTCTGTATGTCTGGTATATTGTTCCTCTGATAAGAATTAAATTAGTTTGATTTAAGTACTGTACATTTACTATATGTTTGAAACAAAAAAGAATTAAAAGTATATTCCAATAAAAGAATTTGACCGAACGTTAAGAATATGATTTCAGCTGTCTGGTGGTATATAATACCAACATTCGAAGTATGTTCTTTCCTGTTTCGCATTTTCCAAAGCAGAAACCTGTTTTAAATCGACCGAACGACGTTTCGCGCCCTTAAAATGAATCCAATTAATAATATTTCAAGTCGAGAACCTGGAGAATTGGAGAAGCGGGACTGAGTTCCTTATCCAGTCACGTCCTGGAACGTACAGTCCTGGGGCGCCGTCTTATGGAGGGTTCGACATAAGAGCATACATAAACCGGCACAAGGAAATTGAAAACAAACAAACTCCTCCAACACATGGAGCAGGTGGGTAAACATGGCCGCTCCGTGACGCCATCACGCTGGCGGCTCAGCTACCCCCGAGGGTTGTTAGCGACCACAGCGCCTAGCAACCCGCCCTCTCCCTAGCAACGGCTAGCCACTAGCCGCGGACACTTATTGATCAGGCCTGCTTGCTTTCGTCCCCCGTACACCCCCATATATGCGACCCCCGGACATAGTGCTTCTCGATACATCCGTTTAGTGGGGGTGCCCCGGCGACAGGGGACGTATTGCCACCCTCCGGTAGGGCGCTAAGGCTTGGCAACCGAGGAAAGTGCAGTTTGAGAGCTCGACGACATTTAGAGATGATTTACCTTATTAGGATTCAAATAGGGTAAAAAAGGAGAATTATTGCTAGTTTAAACTACCTCCGTTCTACACTTTTCTTCAAGCTTGGGATATACCGATTTTGATCGCTTTGGAAAAAAATATTTCGTTGAGAACCTCTAGAGATTATATCATTCCCTTTATTTTGAGTTGCATTCATTGCAAAAGATATTTGAATGGATATTTGTTTTTTGTTAACGTTTTGTTTTAAATTCTAGGTTTGAGAAAAACTCTGAAATAAATAATATTTACTTATTGAAATATACTACTTAAAAATACGTATGATCTATTGAGATTTGTAATTTAAGTAAATGATAATAACACATACCTATGATTTTATTTTAATGCAGGTACAAATAAAGAATTATTATTATTTGTGCAAAAATCATCATAAATTTCACTATCTGGTATTACAAAACTTTTTCAGAAGTGTTCGCGAAGAAATTGATATTATTTCGAAGTGAATCCACCGATTCAGTCATTTGTAGTACTAGTTTCGGTCAAAGTTATCTATTAAAAAGTTTCAGGAAAGCTACAATTTGTAGCCAAACGTATTCAAGAAATAAATGTTAACATTCTTACAGCCTGTTGTTGCTGAAAATATTCTTTTTTATTCAAAATGTTGGCAGACAAAAAAACTCTTCAGGTATTCGAAATTGATTTACCATTTCTAATGATAAAAAGGGATTATAGTTTCAATCTTCAGTTTTTAAAACTCTACAAATAACTCGAATCTCTTTGATATCTAGCCTCAACCCATCGAACAAATTGCAAAACTAATACCTACTCATTCTGTCTTTCATGATAAGTAGCATAGATTGCGTATTGATAACTTCATCTTTATCATATTATTGAGTAATTTGGGGACCTTTGATAAATTAATCCGAAAACAATGAGATGAAAGAACATACTTACCTACCTACTTGATTAATGAAATTTACAGATTAATGAAAGAACCAAATTTTCAACTGTTTCGTAGTTATATGAGGCGTAAAAAGTCCTCACTACTAAAGCTAATGTGTATTCTAAAAGAAAATAGCCTAATGAATAATACCTACTCAAATAATATTCACTCATTAGGTTTTAGGAAAGCCCTTCACTTATCTTTATATATTTTTGGAACGTTAGTTCCTTACTTTAGGTCAGAGCAAGGGGGGTCGCGACGAGAAATAAGAGATTGGAATGTGGTCATGTCATGTCATCCGAATATGTGTGACGGAAGACGGATTAAGTGGGGGAGCCGAGAAGGCGCGCCTCTAGGTCAGAGCGAGGGAGGTCGCGACGAGAAATGAGTGATTGGAATGTGGTCAGGTCATGTCATCGGAATGTGGAATCGGACTATGACGACTTATCTTTGAATACATAATATTTACTTCTTTTAGAATTAACTGATTAGTAATTCTTGAAGGAACTAACATTCCTATCTCGTGTCCCGCGACACGGTCTCATTTTTCATATGGTATTGAAGTATTGAGCAATTGGAATTATTCATTATGGAAGTAATTCGAATTCTGAAATTTGAATTATTGGTGAACTATTATAAATCATTGTTTCAACTATTATCAAATCAAAGTTTCAATTATGACTATTTGAGTCTATAAGTGAACATTTTCTGAAAATCCGTCGTATCATCGTGAAAAATGATTTATCAAAGAAAACAGTCATAGTAATTATGTCAATTATTCATTGGATGTAACATCCCATCTTAAATTTTCCATCTAAATTGAAAACTTTCCAAAATTAAAAACATTAATTTAAATTTCTCTTACAATAGACCTCTGCCTTAAAAAGTTATGAGATTTTGCATAAGCTTGCATTGATAAGCAATAAATTAACTAACTAATAAACTGAACTAACTAATAAAATTATGATAACATGATTAACTGATAAAGTTAAACTTCATACGTAGGTACTAATTGAAATCTTAACAAACATCATGTTAAGTTGGCATTAAATTCAATCCAGTTCTATTTTAACAACGCCACAATAAAAATTTCGATGAATTACCCAAGTTTTCCATCTCAGCAAATATAATTAGCGAAATATTGAAACAGGTTAGTGAATAGGTACGAGCTAATTTCATAAATAAACAAGAAGACATAATTGTGTAGATATACTCGTATATTTGTATAACACACAATATATATTAACTATGAATGTTTACTGTAATGTTTCCATTCTGCAGTCGTACCAACTTTGCATGATCCAAAACGAAACACCCAGAAAAGATTCTCTTTTCTTAAATAATGAAAATTAATTTCATCAGAATTAAATGTGTTTTTTCCTGAATAAAGCATTTCAAGACATAATAACCACCGTTGATTATGAACATGGGTTATCATTAGTGAAGTAAATTGTTGTTAAATTATCAATTTTCCTATTGATTAACCGCATGATTCAGAGAATAACTAAAACGGTCAAATTAAAAAAATTATAGGTAGGTAGATGCAAACCTATATACAAACAAAAGTCGAAGATTTTTGAGTCGGAGATTTAAAGATTTGAAACCAATCTTTCAGCACTTAAGTAACGGGTGATTTTTTAATAGTTAAGTTTTTCAGGTTGGCGGCATTGGTTAGTAATGGCATCCAAACGTCATCTGTCGAAGTGAAAAGTTTTCTGTATACTCTGCCATTTTATTATAGAAAGACTTACAAACGAGCAACGATTGCAAATTGTTGAAATTTACTATCAAAATTCGTGCTCTGTTAAAAATGTGTATTGTTTGTTACGACGAAAAATTGTGTTCAGCGATGAGGCTCATTTCTGGCTTAACGGATATGTAAATAAACAAAACTATCGTATCTGGAGTGATGAACAGCTGCATTCCATACAAGAATTATCGATGCATCCCGAAAAAACGACAGTTTGGTGTGGTTTATGGGCTGGTGGCATCATCGGTCCATTTTTCTTCAAAGACGACCGTGAAAGAAACGTTACCGTCAACGGCGAACGATATCGAGCCATGATACGCAACTTTTTTTTGCCCCAGCTGGCCGAGTTGAACTTGGTTGACATGTGGTTTCATCAAGACGGTGCCACATGCCACACAGCTCATGAAACAATGGACATATTGAGGGATGAATTTGGTGAGCATCTTATCTCTCGAAATGGCCCTGTGAATTAACCGCCAAGATCATGCGATTTGACGCCTCTGGATTATTTCTTGTGGGGTTATGTCAAGTCGTTAGTGTATGTGGACAAGCCGAACACGATTGAGGCCTTACAGGATAACATAACACGCGTAATTCGTGGGATACAGGCCGAAATGCTCGAAAAAGTAACGCAAGATTGGACCTTCCGAATAGACCATTTCATACGGAGCCGCGGACAACATTTACATGAAGTTAAGGTTAAAATGTAAATGGCAAAGGTCAAGTTATCAATTTCAATAAAAATTTTGAATATATGATGCAAATTGAGTGTTTTATGCGATTTAGAAAAAAACTATATTTTAATCTAATTCAGAACGTTAATACAATGATTAGTGAGTAGATATCTACGAAAATATTGCGTATTTCACATAAGCTAGCTAAAGTTAAGGGTATATAAATATATGACCATTTATAACTAATAGGTAGCTATATATTTATATAGATTAGTTAGTAACTACTAACCTATCAATGTATCCAAGGGTAACTCTGATAGAAATTCACAAGATGACAAAGAAACTAATAATTGTGCTCGTCTATTTTAGGACAGTTTTAAACTGTCTGTTGAGTGAACCCTTGTATGCAAAAAAATTTAAAAAGAAAACTCAATTGAAATTGTCCACAAAATATAATATCAACACTAAGAAACCAAGATGAACTAATTGATTCAATTTTAAATTAATTTAACATGAAATATAGGTAGGTACAATATAAAACTATTACACAAACCAATTGAATGGAAATGCAAAGAAATAAAATATTGAATATAAATATACAACATAAATATAAATTGAAATGTAGATATATTAATATAGATGGAAATATATACAATACTTGATTCATGAAATCACCAAAAATCATTTCAACACATAGAAATTGTAGCTTAATTATTATTCAACATAAACTAAAATTGAAACACTTGAACTTTTTATTTACACTTTGATTGATAGCTTAGCATGACGCGTTTCGTCGTTACAAAAGACTTCTTCAGATGCTAACAGAATACTGACTTAGAAGAAGTCGTTAGTAACGACGAAACGCGTCATGCTATGTTATCAATAAAAGTGTAAATCGAAAAGTTCAAGTGTTTGAATTTTAGTTTACTTATATTCAATTATAATGGATTTACATCAAGTAAACGCCAACACTATTAAATAGCTTAATTATTAATTATACTTAGGTATAGACTGAAGGAACAGAAACGGCATAAATCATTCATATTTTCCAATCTATTTCATTTTGTCCTTTGGGTACATTATACTAATTAAATACACGATGTTTGCATTGAATCTCCACCCAAATTATTCTCTAAGCTCATTTCTGCAACGCATTATGAGAATATCCTGTCGTACATTTTTAACGAGTCGCCGTAGATGCTGCACCGAACGCAGTAAAAAGGATTAAGGGCAAGGATAAAGAGGGCAAAGGGACCAGAGGGGACACTCCGTCCGTATGGGCCACGGACGGATGCTGAGTGTATTCAAAACGTGGGGGAGATAATTGGATCCGCCATCTTGGTTTGAACACGGTCGATTGACCAATGAGCGACATGCTGACCGGGCCAGACTGGTCAATAGTTGGACGCATGCCGACCAGTGGTCATTTCAAGGGGCTATTGTCTCGATATAAGATGACTGGATATATATATATATATATATATATATATATATATATATATATTTATATATAATAATATAATAGAACTTGATTAGTACTCTATTACAAAATTCATACATATTAGTACCTGGTGTTGCTAATATTGCCATTTGGATAATTTGTTATAATAACACTGCGTTACAAATTTTCAAAAAATTTGAGTACCCGCTTTGAAATGTCATGATTTTTTATTTATACGTATCGTTTAATAAACATACATACAAATTTTCTTTCCATCACGTCTCATTTTTTTTTCGCAAGAGAGTGCCATTTTATACTAGAAATTAAAACGTCAAAACATATTTTAAAGAAATCTTATAAAATCAACCAATTTTTTTGCATTATGAGCCTAATTTTATCATTTAAGTAAAAAAAAGTCAACAAAAATATCACCTATGACATTTTTATAAAAATATCGTGAAATTTCAACGTTTTCTTTTGTGCTTCGAATGATCTTCTCGTTTTAAACGCCAACAGTAATCACCTAGCATAGTTGTGTCCCAACAACTTTGAAATCGTTCTTCAAGCTTCTTTAAATCCTGGTGAAACCTCTCACCCTGCTCATCACTAACCGCACCAAGATTAGATGGAAAAAAAGAAAAATGAGAATGAAGAAAGTGAATTTTTAATGACATTCTGCAACCCAACTTTTCGTATGCTTTCAACATGTCGTTCAATAGCTGTTCCGCATTTTCGGATCTGTGGTTCCCTAAAAATCCTGTTATAACTGCTTTCAGTGACAACCAGGCATCAAGTTCCGTATTAGTAAGCTTTTTGTCAAAATTTGGATCGTTTATCAAAGTACGTATTTGTGGTCTCACAAATATTCCTTCTTTGAGTTTGGCTTCACTTAACTTTGAAAATACTGTCTTCAAATATAGAAAGCCATCTCTCTCTTTATTCATAGCCTTCACAAAAGTTTTCATCAAACCAAGTTTTATGTGGAGTGGTGGTAAAATAACATTTTTAGAATCTATCAATGGTACATGTTTCACATTAGATTTTCCGCATACAAACTCTGACCTTTCTGGCCATACTTTTGTAATGTAGTGTTTTTCTGTGGCTCTGCTGTCCCACATACAAAGAATACAACAGTATTCAGTAAATCCGCCCTGTAATCCGAGCAAAATAGCTATAACTTTGAGATCAGCGCATACTTTCCAGCTGTAGTTTTTGTATTTTATCAAATTTAATATCGATTTCATGTTTTCATATGTTTCTTTTGAAACAGTTGAATATGCTTTTGGTACTGACGCATACTTGTTGCCATTGTGCAGCAATACCGCCTTCAGACTTGTTTTCGAACCATCAATAAAAAAACGCCAGTCTTGTGTTTCGTAAGGAATATTCAACTCGCTCATCAAAGCTGTATATCGTTTCAGTAACATATGTTTTTAAAATTTGAAAAAGAAGAAGCCAGTTGTTTATTACGTTTTCGTTACACAGATACATTTGTAAATGAGAGGTAATAATAAAAACTTGTCTAAAAAGTTTTTATTATTACCTCTCATTTAAATATGAACTATCACAGAGTAGATTCATCGTCCATTGAATTTATTAGATACATTTGTGTTAGGAGCTAACAAATTCCACTCTTTTAATATAGATCCTAGTAATTCAGCTTGCCTAATTGATAAATCTAAGGCTCGTATCAAATTTATATGCTGATATATACCTCGAAAACTAGACGTGATAGATACCACATATTTTTGGAACATTTAATCTATGACTCATTACCTATTCATTCCAGCCAATAGTTGAGAGGGTTCCAAAATCGTGTAACGCAGTGTAATTATTTAATTTGAATAATTAAAATATTTGAAACAGATCGAGTGGTTTAGTGTAAAATACACGTACACCATTGCTTAATAAAAAACATTTAAAAACCACACATAGAAAGAAAAACACCTAAAAAACAAACTCAATTCTGTTCCTTCAGAACTACTGATTCAAAATTAGCAGAGATAAAGGGAACATATCTATGTAAATAAAGTAGCTACCAACTCGTCTTTAATTATTCAATAATTTCAGAGAAACTATTCAAATCTCTGCAAATTCATAGCTACCAGAAAATCACATCTCCTGTGCATTTAATACTCAAATATACCCACCTTCCTCTAAAATTTCAGCTAGATCATGCTTCACGTATATGACCCATATATCAGATAATACCCTTTTATAAAGCATCCAATGAGAGAAGACCCTGTGTACGCCAAGTTTTGTTTTGCCGTGTCTTTATTAACATATATATTAACTTTTAGGATGAGCTCATAATTCGAAATTAGTTTCCTTTATGCTTTGTCATTCGAACTTGCATATAATATTTAATATTGTTTTACCTGGATGATATGTGGAGTCGAAAGACGCCACCGCCTCTAAACTCGTTTGTGATGTACTAATCAAATAATAATTACGTAGAGAGAATGAGAAAATTGCTACACGTTCTATGAAATCATGGACAAATAAGAAGGAGTCACTCAATTTCAGGCGAATCTGGGAGAAAGCTGGTAGATCTATTATATGAATCAAACATCAAACACTACATAAAAGATCAGTAATTATGTTGAATAAATTAAGCAATTAAAACTAATTAGAAGTTTTGAATAGGTATATAGTTGACATGAATATGAACAATATTTCTTCACTATTCTCAGAAAGTTGGTCTGCAATTTCGGTGCCTACCTATTTTTCAGATATTGACATACCCTCACTACCTACACGTTATTTTAAAGTGAGAAAATTTAATTGATTTTTTTCTTTGAGTGTGATTTTCAATTGAATCAACATCCATAATTTTTTCTCAAACGTTAATTTATTTGGATTATTTATTAAATTTTCTCCGCAATTGGGTTAGCAATAAATATTATCATCAGTATACATAGTAAAGATAAGTAAATCTATTTAGTTCTGCTTTTCTTTTTCGAAATCCTTCAATCCAGAGACTCATATTTGTTCCAGTCTTTTTGGCCTAACATCTTTTCAAATTGTGGTTGATCTGATTCTATAACTTTCTAATGCGTTGATTATTGACAATTATACCAAATTAAAGCTTTTTTCAATATTTAACCTACTCAAGTAATACATTCACATGTATTATTTAAATAGGTATTATTGTTTTCGTGAAGTTTCAATAAATTTAGTTAACTCGACACTCTATCAACAATAAATAAAACCGCACAATATTATCTGGTTTAAAAATTTATGGCTATTTGAACTTATAAAGCCAAAAGTACTGATATATATTATAACTGAAACACTTCCAAAAATTGTTTATTACAGTCTTTATTGTTTCGGGTTGGTAACCTATTGTGAAAAGTTCAATAAAACAGAGTCTTATTAAACTCTTTATTAGGTGTTAGTAGAACGATACATATGTAGAATGTATTAAAATGCGTGAGATTAACCCATTTGTTTTGATTTTCACGAAATATATTATCATTAAATATACATAGCAAAGAAAATGAAATTATATTTTGTTCTGCTTTTCTCTTTCGACATCCTTTAAATCAAAAACTCATATTTGTTCGAGTCTTTATGGACTAACATCTTTTCAAATTCTGGTTGATCTGATTGAATAACATTCTAGTGTATGGATTATTAACAATTATAGGAAATTAATGATTTTTTCAATATTAAACCCTCAAGAATTAGTGAAGAAAACACGGTAATTACAAAGATACAATTAAAACTCAAACATATGGAAGATATACGTATAACCGACCTTCCTACATTCACATGTGTTATTTGAGTATAATTGTCTTCAGAAAGTTTCACTAAATTTAGTTTTCCTAACTGGCCACTCTATCAACAATAAATATAAGCACACAATATTATATCTGGTTTAAAAATTTTTGGCTATTTGAACTCATAAAGCCAAAAATACTGATATAATCTATTGAACTCTAACTGAATCTAACTGAAACACTGGCTAAATTCCAAAATTGCTTATTACACTCGATATTGTTTCGGGTTACTAACCTATTGTCAAGAGCTCAATACAACCAAGTTTAGTCCTATAATACACTTTATAGCGTGTTAGTAGAACGAAACATATGTAGAATGATCAAAAAAGTGTGAATTAAGTCAAGTGTTTTTCGATTTCAAGATATATTATAGAATGTTTCATGATTTAAATATTATGAGGATATATTTATATAAATGAAATATCTATTTCGGAAATGTATGTATGCGCCAATTTTCCGAGTGATTGCACCAAATTGGATTATTGTTCATTTTTTATCGTGATTCTCGAGGCACAGTAAATATTTAAAAATGTTATTATATGAAAAATGAGTGAGTGAATGGACAGCAGACTGCAGAAAATCTTCAATATAATAATAAAACGTTGAGAGATTGCCTAAAATCAATTTCTCAGATTACAGTTGACAACTTCAAGAATATTGATAGAATAATGGCATTATTTCTCATTCAATTGGGTACATTTTTCGATGCAACAGAACACAACTTTTTGTGTTTTGATGCTCTGTCCTGTTATTAGAGCTTTCTCATCGTGGTATTTATTGTTGTCATGGCAAAATGCCCCCAATGAAGCGTTAAAATATTGTAATCGTTAAAAATTGTATTATGACGACGAGAAATCTATTGGAATTGAGTGTTCTATGAAGAAAGATATTCAGATTTTCATCAAACGTGTTAATATATGAAATTGCTGATAATCTGACAAATTTTAATTCATTGAGAGTGTTAGATTTTCTTAGTCCATGAGTTCAAGCATCACGTGGGCCTCATTAGGGGCATAAATAGTAAAACACGCCTTTCAGGATTTATGAAAATATTTTTGTAATCGCCTCGTGTTCTTATAAAATAAAAAAAAATTCTCAAAAAGATTTACGGGCCAATAACATTCAACAGAAAGTTTATTGGATGAAGAGATCAGAATGAACTTTATCAAAAGACAAATACAACAACGGAAGAAATCAGAAAACAATGAGCAAAGTTCTATGCACATGTCTACAGAATGAAACAGTCCAGAATACCGAAGAAACTACTCGATTTAATTATGAAGAGTAAATGCAAAACAAAGTGGCTAAAAGAGGTCCAAAAAGATCAATATAAAAGGTCTACAACAGATCAATATAAAATATCTCGAAGATGGCAGAGCTATAAACTCGCACATGTGAAGTTTGGGCAAAAATCAACGAGCCAACTTGAAATAACATGGAGAGATGAACGGAAGCAAGAGCATTCCTAGAGGATGAAGCGTTTTTGGGAAGCGAAAAAGGTGATGCAAAGTCCTATTAATTGCTAATTCAGGTTAAATCGCTCTCCTCATGGGAAACCATCGTTATAATAATAATATAAAATGATGTAAAAGTAAAAAAAAATTTTCAAACCTAATATAAAAATGCAATTTACTCACAATGCAGTAAGATGCTACCAAACTTGAAACAATTAGATACCAAACACTATAAATTGATATTCTACGACATGAACTGTATGATGTACTGATCTCGACTAAGTTGATGAAAACTACTGAACTTGTCAAAGGAGACTGTTGAAGGTGGAATAAACAGATTGAAACTAACCTTTACTCCATGTAGTTATTGGATAATTAAATATTGATTGCAAAATCAATAGCCGATAGTTTGAAGAATTAGTTGGAATAGTAGTAGGTATATGAAATGAATCATCAGGTACATATAACTTATTACGTATTATAATGTGAGTTTTCAGTTAGAAAGTTAGTTGATTTATCGTGCATGTTTGTAATTTGAGTTCACAATTCCCCTTCATTAAACCTTTTTTAGTTATTTTGCAGACTAGCTGACCCGACGAACTTTGTACGCCCATTTATTTTTCTATGAATATTTTTCAAAAAGCCGGAAAAACGTCTTCTTCTATTTGTGCTACACTATCTTTTTCAAAAATATTTATCTCGTGTGGAGCCAGGGACGTACTCACTTACGACGGGAATGCAAACTTCCTGTTATTTCAAATCAGTCGAATCATCAAAAAATTCCTGTATTAACACGTTCAAATTGAAATATTATTTATAACTAAGTCATATGTAAAAGAAAGAACTGCAGAAGTACATGAAAATATTATTGAAATTATTAATGAATATATTACGATATAAAATATTGCTCAATAAAAATGAAATTAATCACATTAAACCAAGAACAGAATACTCACCGATAGATTCATCATAACTCTGATAAGAGTTCAAAACAGAATAAATTCATTCATTAAAGGGCTGCACGATCAATGAATAACTCAGCTGGGTGAAGATCTCCCGGTTAGGAATAAGAAAAAGCAAGAAAACGACGCGAAAAAGTGAGAGTGAGAATTAAAAATTGTGCTGGCGGAAATGAAGCGACAACCTGTTGAGTGCATATAATTAGAAGAATAAGCAGCTAGAAGAAGGATGGTCGTACAAATTGAATTACAACGACAAACAATACGAGATTCTGATTTTTATTCGGATGGATACAGTTTAGTTGTGTTGATGAGATTCTCATTTATGAAAATCATCAGTAACCTGTTCAACATCAATTTATAGAGTAGAAATATTCCAATAAAACTTTAAAAGATTCCTAAATTGAATGAAGGACAAAAAGTACACATATTGTTAGGTTCTAATGTAGTATATATATATATATATATATATATATATATATATATATATATATATATATATATATATATACAAGAAATCAGAAAGAGAATTCTTTAGTTATCGTGCTCATATAATCGCACTTGTAAATGTTCAATACTAAAATTATACTATAACTTTCCTTCGATAATTTTTTGACAAATTATTCAAAAGAACTTTATAGCAGAGCTGGCTATGTGAAACATGAACAATATGATGTCTCCATTTTCCTTCAAGGGATAAATGTTTGAGAATATTGAAATCGGTGCCTCAATTTATTAGAAACGTAAGACTTCGCTTCAAAGTTCACTTTTTCATACAGCTAGGTAATCTTCAGTTACGTCACGTCCAACAAACGAAAGGCAACGACTTCAATCTTCTTATGAATCATAAGACAGATATATACTGTAAAGTCGTATGCTTATATAATGCATATATTACTGTACATCTGAAATTTAGGAATCAATAGAAAACGCATGAATACATCTATCATTGAAAGTTTCACATCATCAATTAAGCCCTCATCAATTAAGATACTACATTTTACAACTCCGGTTTTTGAACAATGTCATCTAATTTGATGATGTAATGCCATCTAGTGGTTTAAGAAACGCTCACTGATCATTTTTCGAAGTTTCTTTCAGTGGCTACTTAAAACATGAAAGAAATCGACTACAAAGAAAAAGAGTTCTGTAGTTAAGGTGCTCATATCATCCCACTTGTAAATATTCAATATTAAAAGTTTTTTTTGCAATTACTCCAATATTTCAAATTGAATTTTTAACAACACACTGATGCAGTTATTTAATTCCATAGAGTAGTCTTTGATTGATTTGTGTACCAACAAACAGGAAGACAAAAAGTAAATTAAATAGAATTTTCTGGATTCTATTGCTTCAATGAAGACCTACCCTACCTTAATTGTCTTTCCTTCAATAGATACTATAAATATACAGAAATCCATCCGTTAAAGTTTCATCATATTTATAGATGCAATTAACTTTCCACACTTTCGATAACTTAGTTACTTAATAATAAGAGAATTTATATTTTTGAAGAATTCCTGTCAAAATGCTTGACAGAAATCATATACTTTTCAATAATATACTTTTAATGAGTGAACAGTTAAGGCTCTCTTACAGCCCTTACAAAAATATTTGGATTCTTAAATCCAAATAACTTCATCGTTAGTTTCTACAGATTTTATTTCTATTTCCATTTGTGAGAAGAAGTTTCCTCGGCAGAATTTCGACAGACTTATTCTCTTCTCATCCCATCTTGATAAGGTTAAGCCATCACTTTTTCGAATAATTTTTTTCAATAATTTTCCAGTCATGTGAAAAAATTGTGGTACAACAATGTCCTTGAATGAATTTTATACCTCAACTCCACCTTCTTCTTGTACCATCCATTCTACATTGCATGTTTGCTCCTTATAATGTATTTTTGTCCCTTGTAAATATTTTTATCTCATTATAGTGTTCGTTCTCGTTCTTTATCAATGGTTTTTCTCTACTTACTTTGAAGTCCAAAAGTTTTTCATTATTTCTCTCTACCATTAGGTTCATTTCAAAGACGTAAGAGAGAAAATTTAGAACACAGAAAATTTAAATATGTATTTTCACCAGTTCTTCATTCAGATGTGATTTTCACAATGTTTTTCATATTAAGAACAAAAATTTGCAGGTATAATCCCGATCCAACCAATTTTGGTTAACGCCTGCTGTAAAATCATCAATCATCACATGCCGTTAGTCCCATAAATTAAAATCAATGGTGTGCAATGGTTTCGGAAATATTTTGAAATTTACCAACCACAATAATCTGAAGGGTAAACTTTGGGGCAGCTATTTCAATCATCATTTTCAATCAAAAACTGGTCAGTCCAGTCCAGGTACGTGCGCGCTACGGGTCCGTGCCGGCCAATTGACCCTAGGGGTCGCGCCCTTCAGCGTCACGCTGACCGACGCACCTCCCCTGACCTTTGTAGCCCACCACTCGTCACATAAACACGCCATATATCATTCTGGAATTAGAAACGAGTAGCGCTTGCCCACGGGGCAGTTCAGCCGGAAATCGAAAATAGCCATCAATTATACTGACCCTTTCTTCCCCATTCGACCCTTCTTTAGGTACCTAGCTGTGAGGTTGCACCCGTGCTCATATGTTCAGGATTTGAGTTTGGAGAGTATTAACTAGAATGTATTACTCTCTGCGAAATAATTTATGAATTTTGTCCAATTACTGAACCTTGGGGCATTCCAGAACAAGGATGCCCAATAATAAATCAATGATAAAATGTGTTTAATTTTTTATTTAGACTGAAAGTTATCAAATCAAATCAAATCAGTGCAAATCACTATCTGGAATTCTTATATAGGTACATACTTTCGTAGGCATTTAGAATCCACAAATTATATCTCATATACCGTCAGAGAATGAAGTTTTCTGTGTTCCACTTTCTCTCTTCGTTTGATCAAACGTTTTTTTAGACATTTTGGAGAAGGCATGATGAGCTAATTTCATAGTATTACTTTTCAAAAACTGTTTGGATGCTGATAAATAAAGTCTACAGTCCATTCAATTGTATATTTCTACATATATAGCAATACTCATATGTTTGGAATAATAATGATAATAATAAGCATATATTTCCAACAGGTACCTACCCAATTACTGGAAAATACATAATGAATGAATATGGTTACTAAAAATATCAATAACAACATCTATATTTTTACTGATCTAACTCTTCAAGTGGATATTTATTTTCATTGATCTATATTTCTATTAATCTCTATTTTTATTATTGATCTTTTGAGCATTTGATTATTGAGCAGACAGTTTAATATTATATTGTTTATTATAAATAATAAATATATAGGAATATATAATTTATTTTTAATGTTTTAGCAATAACAGGCTATTTTCAATGTTCAAAACTTCGTTATTATCACTACTTTGTCAAAACTAATGAATAATTGAATATTATGAATTACCTTAATTAACTTAAAGAGCAATGAATTAATTCTGAAAATAAGGTGTATATAATATATATTTGAGAATAATTTTTATTTCATTTTCAATTCAAACAATATTCATATTGGAAAGTAAACTTGGCAGTTGACATTGCAGTATAAAAATACAGCAAAGCAGTATAAAAGCGTTGGTCACGGTGTGATAAAAACATTCCAATGGTCTTGGTTTCCTATGGTTTAACCTATAATTGAACCACAAATTACATCTTCTCTAACATTGATGGGGCAGCATAGATGAGTTAGGTGAATCTATATTTTCAATGATGTGGCTACATAGGCGACTCCTATAGTTTCAATGATCTGGCTACATGGGCGACTTGCACGGTTATGTGGATCTATATTTCTTATGAATTAATTTTTATTATTGATCTACCCGCACTAGTCTGAATCCATAATGTCAATATCTAAATATTCAATCATAATAATAATCAAGAAAGCAAATCTCTCAGAACTGAAACAGGAAGAAATAAAGATACACCTGGTTATGATTTAAATAAATACACATTAATGATAGAAACAAGTGAGTCCCGGTGCAAATCACAGCAGCTTGATACCTGGTTTGCAGTAGACATGCAAAGCTAAGCGGCGATTGCGAGAAAAGATTGGTTCTGTGAGCTTTTGAGTAAAATATCTGGGCTTATCTTATCTAGTACACCTCTGAGGAACAAAGAGATTGAGTTTACCCAGAAGCTACAGGACAGCCGAGATTATCATTGAGCAAATTGAATAAAAATTTCAATGCATACAAACTCCTCCTGGTGTGGTGGCTCCATGTCAAACCTTGACTTGGAATCACTTGTTAAGTACGTCTTTATCAGGTCAGAACATATTTTCTCAGTCAAAGTTTCAAAATTGATTTTGAACTTTGAAAACGTGATGGATTTCTACTGCGCACTTGTTTTATTTACTCACTATTTTATACACTTAAGTATATATTACAGAAAAATCATGAATAGAGTTGAAGAATAAACGTATGAATATATTGTACGATTACATATTACTTGTAATCTAACACTTCTAAAAATAAATCATTTAATACCAATTCAAATTAACAAGTATCAAAATATGAATTTTCAGAAGTTCAAACTTGCCCCTCTAAATTAGGTGAGATAATTGGGCCTTTCTTATGCTTCTAGTGTCAACTATTCCTATTTTATATAAAATATTTTGTGTAAAATAATAAATTTACTGCTTGACATTAGTGTCATTTCAGGCAAGAAGATCAACAATTTTGTCTGGCAAAATAGTTGCAATAACGACAATTCCTCTCGCAAAATAGTTGTTCTTCTTGATTGAAATAAGTCTTGTCGTGCAAAATATTAATATCTGTCGAAACCCAGTTTTCACGGTTACTCGAATCTCTTGCGGTTTCCTGTTAAAACATGTTACTCAGCACTGCATATCTGAATGCAGTTGGCGTTGAAAGTCAGGCATCCGACATCGGCACTGTTTAGGCTGTAATTCCGCCTCCAAACAGCCAAGAGATAAGTCACATTCTGCCACCACCAAACATAATATCTGTCAACTATGATAAGAAGCATTCGTGTATGTGATAATTAGTCTTCGTCGGTATACACTAATCCAGTGCAAGTCTCGACATGTTCGCCGAAACGTTTATTCAATTCTCGACCAAGTTTCACATGGCCCGTCAGCAGCGTTAACTGACTACACATATATTAGAGGGCCATTGTTTTAGTTCGCCGTGTATTACCAGTCCGGATGTCGTATTGAGGAACTCAGCAGTTGCTAAAATGTGACTAAGGGAGGTCTAACCGAGCGGCACGAAAACAATCATTCAATTAAGCTATATCTGTCACGTTGATTATAAAATTTCTTTGGGAGTTAGTATATACGATGAGTAAAATGTGTTGAAATTTGCGATTCTATTGTTCGGTAAATTCCGCTGCTTTGTTTCACGTGATCGATCATGTGAGAAATTCTTTTGGAATTTTTCTCATGTCGCATTCCAACTGATTGAGTTTAATGGATTTTGGTTTTGGCATCTGAGTAGAGTTCTTTCTTCATCCCCTGAACAAATCTTGTGAATACAGCTTGCAATTGGATTTAAAAAACATGAGCTGATTGGGTTTTGTACTCTCAATTTTATTTCACTGTAATAAAGGGATTGAAATATCTTGGGTATATAATTCGCATCTTGATAGTATCTACTGTACTTCATCATGCTGGTAGAAGGTTTAATCTTCAGTTAAATATCATAGAGAGCAATAAGTTATAACACAATATTCTAATTTTTCTCCTCATATATCAAAACGAGTACTACTTCTTGTTTGAATGACACATCGACAGCTGATGTAATTCACAAATAACAGATACTTTTGCCAAGAATGAACAGAAGGAAGAATTAAGAAGGTAAAGAACGAAATGAAAGAAATACAATCTGAACTGAATTTTCCTGATTGTTTCTTTATTTTTGTCACTTTAGATTAAGTATAAGTTACTGTTAATGAAAATTGTCGTATCCAATTGTCGTAAATTCGTCTTTTTTGAATGTCGCATTCAAAAAAGACGAAGTAGACTTTTCTAAACTAGAGTCATGAGCATTTGTTGTAATAAAATTAGTTCTATATGAGAAGAAAGATCTTCATGAATGATAGGTAGTCCTCATCAATTTTTAATAAGAATAAGTTACTCCGCAAGGATGACCAGAATTCAAAGTACTACATGTCTGTTTTTGTTTTTGAATTCAAATTACTCGGTTTTGTGTTTTTCCAACCGAAAAAAACATTTTTTTCGGTTGAGTTAGAAAATTAATTTTTCCATGCAAACTAATAGTAATAAATTCTAATTTATGTTCGTTCTCATTTTATCAAATACCTTTTTATCATAAATTATAAACATGGATGTAGTTCCCATGAATGTTCACTATAATACTCGATATATTATAGATAAATTCCTTCAAGTTTTGAAAAGGTTTATAAATTAGATTTTTACAATTGTAAGAAATTCAGAAAGGGAAATTGTAGATTTATCTTCTGAAAAAAGGCCTAGATTACTCAAGATTTCGATTAGCCTACTTCAAATAGCCTACTAACATGCATAGAGATAAGCCCATACTGAATTAGCCCCCCAGAGATGTTTGTCAAAAGTCACCTATGTAAGTAACATTGATTAACTCAATTTGTTCTGCTGATGAACTTAGTATAAGGAAAAACTTAAACTGGCTCTTCGCAATAATAACAGACAGAACAAATTTAAGATTTGTTCTGTCTGTTAACACTTGGCACTTTTACTAAAGTGCCAACTTAATAAAAAATGTTGACAAAGCTACAATTCATAGTGAACCATGGACAAGAAATATTTTTTTCGTTTTTCCTGTGTGTTATTTAAACGAAGCACATTTCGAAGTCGACGAAGGGGAAAATTCTGGAAATATTTATATAACTATATACATATATATAGTTGAATGTTTCACGACTGTAGATATGTATTTTCAGTGTTTAATTGGGATTGCAGTCCAGGACAGGAAAAAAAAAAAATATATATATATATATATATATATGCACATGTCTACAGAATGAAACAGTCCAGAATACCGAAGAAACTACTCGATTTAATTATAAATAGTAAATGCGGAACAGAGTGGCTAAAAGAGGTCCAAAAGGATCTACAACAGATCAATATAAAAAATCTCGAAGATCGCACTGAATGTCGCTATAAAATCGCACATATGAATTTTGAGCAAAATTCAAATCGTCAACCTGGAGTAAAATGGACAGATGAACGGAAGAAAGAGCATTCAGAGAGGATGAAGCGTTTTTGGGAGGCAAAAAAGATGAAGCAAAATTCCTAATGATTGCGAATTCAAGCTCAGTCGCTCTCCTCATAGGGAACAATCGTAATAATAATATATATATATATATATATATATATATATATATATATATATATATATATATATATATATATATATATATATTTTAAGAAAATAACAGGCTTCATTTGAAAATTGAAATTAATCAAGAGAATGTTATTAGAGCTGTGTATATGAACGCGTTTCGATGTTATATTACATCATCCTTCAAAATAATTGTTAGAAAACAATTGAAACGTCAACCTGATGAAATCAAATCTTTTCATATCTAACTATAACATTCTCTTGATTAATTTCAAAAACTTTTTCAAATAAATACATCAAACAGTGTTCAATTTCTTAAATAATTTCATTCAGTGAATATATATATATATATATATATATATATATATATATATATATATATATATATATATATATCAAGTAGGTCATTTTAAAAACCTCGAAGAAGTTATACAGTCGTCAAGTTTAAAACGAATTGCTAATGAAAAAAGTATTAGAGAGGCGCTAAATTGACCCATTATAACACAAGGATTCTTCCAGAAGTAATTTACGCAGCTGAAACAATGGTTATTGACGGTCATTCAAGAATTAGAGAAATAGAAAACAAAGAACGGAAAATTCTCAGAAAGATTTACGGACCAATCAATAGAAACGGTTATTGGATGAAAAGACCTCAAAATGAACTTCATGTCTACAGAATGAAACAGTCCAGATTACCGAAGAAACTAATCGATATAATTATAAAGAGTAAATGGGGAACAGAGTGGCTAAAAGACCTCCAAAAAGATCTACAACAGATCGACATAAAAAATCTCTAAGATCCCAGTAAATGTCGCTATAAAATCCCACATGTGAAGTTTGTGCAAAAATCAACGCGCCAATCTGAAATGAAATGGACAGATGAACGGGAAAAAGAGCATCCCGAGAGGATGAAGCGGCTTTGGGAGGCAAAAAGATGAAGCAAAATGCCAAAAATTGCGAATTCGATCGCTCTTCTCATGGGGAACAATCGTTGAAATAATAATAATAATCTATATGTTATAGAGATATAACTTTTTCAACATATTTCGAATTACTGTTTATCTAGTCTGCAAATATAATATAAACTTGATTAATACCAGCTTACAGATGACCGGTTCAAACTTTGTACCCATTCTTCATTCTTATAAACGTAAAATGGTGCTTTTCTAGTCTCAACCCAAGCATTATTTCCGTATATCCTATGCGAATCATCCTGTATAATAAACCATTTTGTTATAAGTTTCTCGACCTCCAACCCATCTAAACTTGGAAATAGCTTCGGGGCCTCATGTAGTAGAGATCACAAACTCCTCCTGTTCTTAGATATGCCTAACTTAGGAATAGCTGAGTTGTCCGAATAACTTCATGCGGTCTTTGCTTCCAATTCCAGAATGATTTGTGCCTTACCCGCCTTTATCCTGTCAAATGGTTCGATATTTTCCAACTTGAATGCGCAAACACTTCCAGTTGCTTAGCTCTACATGTCTGTCGATTCATCCTAATCTAATCGTGAATTCAAACCTTATTTATTAAGAATAGAGGACCAATAAAAATGTAGTTTCAGTGGAATTATAAGTCTAGTTAATTTACGTTTGATTTTATAATTCAAAACCACTAAATTTCCCTAAAATTATTTTATCCATTCCATATACTTACCAATGTTTGTTGCTGCAAATTCATCGCCATGAACTTTTGGCAATGGGTAAGAAACCCAAAGTATCTGTCGGTATTCCGGTGTCTGCATATTTTTGTTTTGAAAGGAATTGAAAATTATAGAATACCTAAAAATATAAACATGATGAAAGCTTCATTTTTTACGTTTTTTGTAACTATTATAAATGACATAAATCGTAAATGTATTCAGTTATAATTCGAAGAAATTCCAAGAATAACAATTTCCAATGATTTATTATTTGGAAATTTGTTTGAAGACGATTTGTTTCCATCAGCAATTTCTTCCATTATTCCTTGAATATATATCATTTAAATTGTACAGATTTTTCATTCGACACAAATTCCCTCAAAATGCATTCACATGCCTCCAGAAGTTCTTCAGGAGTCCTGCCAGAAACAACCAGCGATTAATCACAATAGTGTCACCAAAAATCGGGACAACTTCGCAGGCATATCGTTTATAAATAATATGAACATAAGAGGTGCTAGTACAGAGCCTTGCGGAACCCCAAGAGCAATATTACGTTTCTGAGAATAACTCTCGCCTATTCTCACTACTATTGTTCTTTCTACAAGGTAACTACGTAACCAATCCAGACAAGCGCCTCTGAAACCTAAACTGTAGCATATATCAAGTATAAATTCAAAGGGTAGGTAATCAAATGCCGAAGATAAATCAAAAATAACCAAGATAAAATAAAAAATGAAAAAAATATTTAAAATGGCCTACTTGCAGAATTTCACCATGTTTTCTGATAAGAGAGGATTTATTTTTTGTTTTCTTTCCATGTATTTGGTTTTATCATATTATATATATATATATATATATATATATATATATATATATATATATATATATATATATATATATATAAATATTGAAAATATTTTGAATGTCTAAAAATAATTTCCATATAAATCTCTGATTTGTTTGCTGTGAAACACGATCAATATTCTATAAAAAGTTTATCCAACGCTGGTTCTCAAATTAAACATTAAATATGCTCTGCTACTTTAATGAAATTAGCCCTCCCCTGATTACAATTAAGTTGACGACCCTCAGCGGCCTACTACGCCCGAGTTTTAAGCCTCAGTTTATGTCGCATATAAGGAAAATAAAACCAAAATAGAAGGCATTATTCCGCTTTATTTATGGAGCAGCGCCATCTAGGACGTAATTGCTTATAAATTATCGGTTTTATAGGTGGTGGGAGAATCGTATTGTGGTTTAAGGTGTTTACTTGGTCCAATAACGTAACTTATCACCCGTTTTACTAGCTTAACTATTGAATTTCTCTTAGAGCACATAATAGACCTTTTTGGAAACGAAATGATAATTCAGTATTTATAAGCTTGTAATAATCTTTAAGATGCTCGTAAGATGAGAAGCTTTTAGCATCATCTTTAATTAATTACGTTTTATAGCAGTAAAACTGATACGAATATGAGTTCAGCGCTGCTTTTATGTAAAAATGAAATATGTCTGAGATAATTCACATAGATTATATTCATTAAATGATTTCAATAGTTATCGAATTCCTCATAAACACCGTTTGCCCTGTTCAAATAATCACTTTCTATAATAAGCGAAATATATCTCTTTATCAGCACCACAGGAAAGGGTAGAGTTCAATTCATACCTGGATTCAATCGAACAGATACAAATTTTATTCAATAGATGGCACTTAATTCAATTTCGGTACGGCATATATACCTATTTAGATATAACTAATCCTTCAGAATTGAAACATATAGTTTACTATTGTAATCGAAACATTCGATAAATACAATCTGACTCTTTAATATCATTATTTCCATAGAATGTCTCGATTTTGGAATAGTTCGAATAAAACTTCCAGGGAGTTTTCTGCACAAATGTTGTCGAAAAAAAACACAAACTATAAACTTTCGAGAGTGAATATTTAGTGCATTCCAAAGAACATCGAACTAATTGGAAATACCATAGAGCACTGTTTCCTGCTATTATACGTATAGGAATCATCAGTGGTATGCACCCAGACAATCCAGTTTCGATGTTAGCTCTAATTGTCATTTCCAACCAATAAATCCCATTAAATGTAAAGACTTATTAGTTTGACGAACTCATCAGTTTTCTTAGTTTATTTGAGTTTATTAGATTTCAGAAACTTCCGGTTTTGTTGCAATAATTTAATGTAACTTCAGGAAAGCTTTCCAGGAGACTTTTTTATGTTTGCTGTGTCTGTTAATCGTTATTAGTTGAGAGTGTGTGGTATAACCAATGATCCAGAAAACTGCACACGACTCAAACACCAAAAACAAATGCAGAAAAGAGCCACTTATAGTATACCTAGATAATGAACTAATTAACTTCATGTTGAGAAGAATCTTCAAGTTATCACTGAAGAGCTTGTAAAAAGACCATGTGCAGGTTATGGATATACTAAACTATTATTTGGTTGTCAAAAACTTGTATTATAACTATTATAAATTGGTCAGATAGATTTCTGTCACAAAGTCCTGATAACAAAATGAAATTGATCACGCAGGATATCCAGATATATACCAAATTGAGAAGAGAGCATTCACCAGAAGTAAATGTTAAAGACCATTGCTAATCTTAGACTCAGGTTGGTTTTTATAGAGCTGCTTTGGCCGATAAGAACTATTTACAACAAGAAAATGATAAATTTATATATTTGAGCAATGCAGCGATGAAAAAAATTGTTGTTGTATTCAAAAAATATGATCGACAAACTCTACTGAAAATGACAAACATGAGTTCCTCAGGTATAACATCTCTGCTTCTTTGCAACTTAATATTATTTCTCTTTCGTTCAACATTATTAATGGCTCCTATATGTTTACGGGAGGAGTTTCTTTGAAGAACGGCAACCTTGGTTACAGGTTTCCTGGAAAGCATCATTAAAGTTATTGAATACAGACACGTCTGACTCGTTTACGGGTAAAAGCCTTGCTCTTAAGGGAACATAATAAATATAATAGCATATTAGATCAGTTCAAAGCATATTGACTTGGAGTTGTAACAAATACGTCGTTCTACAGAAAATACGTGCTCATTTCCATGAACCTAACACGAAAATGTCATTAGAAGAGTGAAACTTCCGACGTAATCTTATTTCGATTTAGTGTGTAATATCGGATTTGGTTAAGTATTGACTTGATCGGCCAATTAAATTCAAGTCTTTATATATTCTTTCTAAAAACTTGGAAACCTCAATATCACCTTCCAGTCGTTTCCAGATAAATCCCGTTTGAAATTAATCGATATTTAATTAATAGAAAATCTGAGATTAAGATGGTTGTAAACCGAGCTTCATATACACCAAGGAACGTTTCGCGGAGATTATAGATTTTACATCCTTCGGCATAGGGATTATTTCGGCTTGTGTGAATGCCAGCAGCATGAGCAGGAGGATCTCGTACCAAGACCGGTGATGGTATTTCTAAACTTGGCCCCTTTCCGGGGGTGGTGTTGAGGGCGAGAAACTTGGGAGGCGGTCAGAGAAGGACTTGCAAACGAAAACACCACCACTTTTGTTTATTAACTATTCACCTCTCTGAAACTTGTAAAGTTAAATTAATATCAAAGTTAATGGAAATTATTCGAAAAATATTGTCTTCGAATATATTAAAATCAGTATTATGAACTAGCAATACGCAATCTGTTAAGAAAAAGTCCCAATTGGCTTTTAAAGAATTGATTATCCTAGTCATCTTTCAGAATTTCATGTATAAACTAGTATAAAAAAATTATCGTTTGTGTTACTGGAGATTTTTCATAACTCTGTGAATTCCGGAACAAAACACTACGAAAAGTCTGATGAAAGTAGTGGAACATATGTCATCTGTTTGTCATCGTTAAGATTTGTATGTAAATAAAACTTCAATAAGGTAGGTATAAGCCTTAAAGTCACTGAATTTATTGTGAATACAACTACTTTCGTTAGATTTTTATGTGTAAACAAGGTTTTTGTTGGTGCTACTTAAGGACAGAATTTTTGGACATTTGGGCATTGAAAACAACTAATCGGATGAGGTAGGTACCATAAAAAAGTGCAATACAATATCAATTGTCCAAAACCTGTACTTGGAATGAACTACAATAGGCTATAGCTGCACTAAAGGCACAGCAAAAATGCCTTTGGAAAATATGCTGTGATACGACATAAAATTCACTAATTCAACATCAAAAACAGAACTGCAGTTCCTGCTTCTAAAAATAATAAGAAAAATCACCGTACTTATACTATGCAGATACTTGATACAGATGAGGTTAAATAATAGAGACCTTACTTGTCTTCTATATTGGAGAAGGACTGCCCCCTAAACTTACTGTGGGGAATTAGACTGAAGAAATAAGCACTATTTCGACATTCCATTATAGAACTCAAAATAAAATTTGTGGAAACAATTTTGACAATTTCAAAAATTATGTTTTTGTAGTAACGATATGGTACTTGTCCACTACCATATTGTTTCGGTATACAATACCTCCATCAGTAGTATCACAATATATAACATAAATTTTTAAATTGTTTGAGTTGTTTTAAGTGTATGAAATGGAATTTCATTGCGTATCTCCCGTCAACTAAACAACGATTATATTTGAATGAGGAACAAAAAGTCCAAGGGATATATGTACATCTGATCAAGAGAACAAGCAGAAATTTATCTTCTGCAATCTAAATCGTTAATTCTTTTTGAGTAGATCTTATCAAGTTCAAGCTTCAACTTTGATATCCTATATAATAATTTCTTTTCATTTCATTCATTTTGCTTTATTTCAAAACACTTTTTTCAAGTGTTTTTAGAATTCAAAGTAAAAACTTCTGAACAAAGAGTTCACATACATAAGACTACAAATATTTTTACGAATTCCAATACCATCAATATAACAATCACTGAGAATGAATTCTCGCTCTTGGTGAAACTTTTGGTGAAACATAATTAAATATTAAATTGAATTAAACACTTGGCTTAATGTTTCACGATTATATTCAACAATATCAAATAGTGAACATGTTTCGAGCGAGGCTCATCTTCAAGAGTAGTCTTGAGTTTTGAGTCTTAGTTGGTCAAGATTGATCTTGACAAACATGTTGACTATTTGATATTGTTCAATATAATCGTGAAACATTAAGCCAAATGTTTAATTTAATTTAAAGATAACAATCTATGGACCTCCGTTTCCATAGATTTTTCCGTTTTTTTTTGGTTTTTATACCAAAAATAAATTATTGCATTATTTTTTGAAGATATGCATAATAATTAATTGATTGACTCCGTCGTCACTACCTATATGATATATGATTTTCAATATATTTTCATTATGATTTCAATATTTTCAGTGTAATAATTTATTATGATGAAAATATTCAATCGCAATATACCTATAGGTAGGTAATAGGTATATTGCTATAGGTAAGCTAAAAAAACTTAAAGATCTCAAAAATCTTCAAATAATAAAAAAATTGATATATCTGAAAAAATTGAAAGGTGTTCATAGTTAAACTGAACAAATTAATATAATTGCTCTGTATTGAATTGTAAAATATTATAAATTAATACGGTTTCGAACTTTCATTCATCTTCAGGAAGTTTTCTATATAAACTATCGAATAGTAAACGTAGTCAGTTTAATTTTAGGTGAAATAATAACTATAAAATTTTTGAGTTGCTTTTTACACAATCTTCCGAAATATTTCATTAGTACCATCCTGGAAACGCTTGGTAACAGTCTTCCCTACAAAACGGACGAAACCCCAACTAGATACTATGCCCGTGTGTTTCTTCGTTCTCTTGTCTTAGACGACTATAAACCCCGTTTACGCTGCACAAATTTCATGCTCGGTGTTCTTAAATGGATAATTTATATTCTACGCCCTACGCATCTGCAATTTTTATCGTGTCAAATCCTTCTTTCTTTGTCCGGGTTGTAGAGAATGTTTTCCACGTTTTATGAATGATACTGTGTCGTTAGTCTAATCACTTAAAATTAGATTATTATGAAAGCAGAGGATATCAACAGATACAGATGTAATTTTGACTTACTGTGTTGCTTTTCTTGAGACACAGGTGCTTTGATGTTTATTTTCAGTACTCTATAGATCGTAGAGTCATTGAAATCCAATTGAATGATTATCATTAAATAGCTCTTTTTGTTAATAATAAAGAGAAACAGGCTACAAAAGATAAGAGTGGTTATACCAGATTCATTGTGCTGTTTGTGACGCATACTACATAGGCCAAACGGGACGAAGCATCCAAACCAGAATGAAAGAACATAAATTCTCCAAATCAAATAACAAAAATTCTACAACACATTGCATTCACAATAATCATTTACTAAATTTAAGCTCAGTGAAATTGCTGCACCAAGATGAAGACGTAAACTCTGGATCTTCTTGAACAAGGAGAAATTTCAGATTCACACCCAATGAAAAAAACAATATGAAATGTTTAACTTACCTTCAGTTTATCACCATTGTTACTCTCTTCAATTTCCTAATTTGAGACCTTCTTTGTTGCCTATTCGATTATTCTTTGATTTAATTCAATACTTTTATAATGAAACAATTGTTAAGTCAAGATTTACACATATATTAAAAAGAATACTGCATGACGTACGTTTCGATGAGATTCGCCTTTTTCAAATACTACGTGCAGACTGATGACATTTCTCGAATACATAGAATAGGTAAACTAAAATTATGAATACAGAGAGAACAGATAGATAACAAGTAGAAGGGATCAATTCATACTGAACTACTATATAGGAAACTAAGTAATTCTGAAAAGATTTAGAAGGGGGCTTGAGGTATGATCGATTTGGCTGTTCAAAAGGTTGCCAGAATATTTGTATTTATCAATTGAAGTGATTCTAACAAATTAAGATTCATTCTCTTATTTGCGGTATTCAAAATTTCAAAATAAGAATTGAATATATGATTTTCATTAATCAAATTATTTGCATAATGTGAATCTGTCTTCTGATTATTATCAAAGCTACGTTTATGTTCAGAAATTCTCATTTGAAAATTTCTAAACGTTCTACCAATATGAAACTTATCACAACTACCACAGTTTATTTATATACTCCTGATTTTTTATTTTTGTTGACCTTAGATTTGTTATTTTTGATATGTTTTCCTAAGTTATTTCCAGTGCGGTAAGCAATGTTGATGTTATACTTAAAAAGGAGAGATTTGAGTTTTTCACTGGAATTACCGATGTATGTAAGACTGTCATAGTTGATATTGTTTTTGACTAGGGGATAAACCAAACCAATCGCCTTTTTGAAGTTTTTCTTTAATATCATATTATTTATTATTTCAGGATTATAATTATTATTCACGGCTATTTGCTTAATTAAATTTTTCTCGGTGTTGAAATTGGTTCTAGAAAGAGGAATATTTACTAATCGATGTATCAAATTATTGAAAGCTGCCGTTTTGTGTTGAAAGGGATGTATGGAAGTATTACAATTATCAATTTAATACTTTTACCTGTATATTGACCTGTCCCTCTACTTCGGAGACATCGATATCAGTCTCAAGTCTATTGCAGGTAACGATGTATAGGTATAAAAGAATGTTGGTCGAAAAATGTTGTTCAGCTTAACTTTTGAAAATGGTGTAGCCGCCCGAAACAATAGTCAAGTAGTCATTATAAATTTTATTGAACTAATTCAAGTATTTTTATTTAATATATTTAACAGTGTTTCACCATGAGATCAGCGAATATTCAATCAACTTTATATAGCTCCTTTATGAAAAGAATTTTGATGCGGGTTAAAGTACAAACAAAAGTAGAAATTATCGGTATAGCCCATAATTGAAAGCAGCCTTGACACGTGTCTTGAGCTTGTTGGTTCTCTTCAGAACGGCGTAGACAAGTTCAAGGTATACGATCCTGGAGATGGAAAAGAAGAACAACAAAAGCAGGAGTGTTCTTGAACCGGTCTCAAGAAAAATCCACTTGGTCGTTGCAAACAGGTCAATTCTTTTTCGCCTTTTAAAAATGTCTATATATCAGAAATAGATCTATATGAGGCCTTATTGTTGTATAGATAATACTTATCCTTAAATAATCCGTAATCTTAGGTAGTTATTTATCACAAATAATGTTTTAATTATAATACTAATAATAATGATAATAATAATAATAAAAATAATAATGATGATAATAATAATAATAATAATAATAATAATAATAATAATAATAATAATAATAATAATAATAATAATAATAATAATAATAATGGTAATAATAATAATAATAACAATAATAATTATAATGTTGATTTATTCAAAACTAAATACGAAAAGATAATTCTAAATACAGAAGAACACTTTTTACATTCTAATTTTGAAAATTCTTACAGAGCTAGATGACTTAACAAACAGTGGCAACCTATTATAATTTTTCAGATCTTCTATAAATAATGTCCTTTCCATCGCTCTTGTTGCATATCTATCAATTCGAAAATCCTGCGCGCTACGCAACAGAACGACTCCGATGTACGTTTTAGAAATTTTTGCAAATGCAAAGGTATTCTTTTTATTTACTGTTTTGTGAATGAGAATCAGATTCGATTGATTTGCAAGCTGACGAATACTCAGGAATCTCAGTTCATTAAGCATAAAATTTATCGGGGTACGCCATCACGTGATAACAAAAATCTCATACAATTATATAACAATTATTCTGAAGGAACTGTATCCTCTGCATATATTTGTTGTCGCATACACTCAACAGGCAAAACACAACAATTAAAACTAGGAAATTCATACAATTATATGTATACAATTCTTTTGCTTCAGGTTGGAACTTGCCTGCACACTCTATAAAAATAACCGAGTTTTTCCCAAGTTTTCTGCACTTGTAGGAAGAATATCGGTAGAAAGGTAAAAGAAAGAATTATCGTAACGTATCTAATTTATATGTTTCCAGTTCAATAAATACCTGTGACTGTAAGTAGTTGTTAATTTCATACGAATATATACAAATAAAATCATTCTTTTCATTCCAAGTTGAAAATCAAAATTTCGCCAAGCCCTGAGAGATATTCAGAAAATAAATAAATGGTTGAATACAAATCAGTAATATTATTCAGAAACAGATTCTTGGTCTATTTTGAAGAGACAAACGATGAGAATTTGAGAATTCAATGGGGTATTAATCGCAAATATTGCTTCTTTTCATTTAGTTCTAATTCAGGAATCATTCAAAGTACTCAATTTGTATAGAGAATTTGACATTTTATCAGTCAATCATATGATTATTTAAGAATCAGAAGATGCAATTAAATAGTTGCTGATATTAAATAAAGTGAAAGAACCATGTATTTTAGCATTGAAAAACCAATTTGCATCCTATAAACCTACTTTCCAGCAAGTTCGTAGGAGCACAGATAGCAAGCCGTGATTTGGCTTTTCGCCAAAAGGGATAACCACAAAACACAAAGGAATGACCACTAGGGTATGCGTGGGCATTTCTGCCACACCCTGGCGTCGCCTTCGATCGGTTTCGACGGTCGTTCCTCACGCGCTAGGGTCGACACTTCTCTACCACCCCCGAAAGCTCGCTTCACCCCAACTTTGCGTCCCCTTGCGAGAAGGTAACCACGAGTAGGATTTACGAGATAACATACAGGGAGATATCGTACTAGACGCCCTTTCCTTCCTTCTGTGCGTCTATTTATCGTCTCAACTCATTACCTTTATTTTGAAGCATTAAATATTGTAGGTAAAATCAGGATAATATCGTTAATGAAATAAGAATAACACCTATGTGTGTCTTCATCTCGTAATTGTTTTACAACATAAAGAAACCCAAGCCTTGAAACATCGTTATGATAACATTTGATAAAATTGATTGATATTTTGTGCAACATATACAGTGGAAAATAGATACACAAAATCTAATATATAAGTATTAGGTAAGCAGATTTATCACAATTATTGCTTTCCTCTCCCTTGTCAGAAAACTTATGTAATGTTCTCACCCCCTGTCTGGCTTACCTGAATATTGGTAACGTATTTAATGAAGTACTAATTATTAATTTTAATTATACCATACATTGGTATAATACTATTAAGTGAAACAGTCTTTTCATTTTTCTTACCTTGTCTGTTTAGATTTGAAACTTTTCATTCTCTCATTATTTTCA
Organism: Henosepilachna vigintioctopunctata; assembly: GCA_030704895.1. NCBI lineage: Eukaryota > Metazoa > Arthropoda > Insecta > Coleoptera > Coccinellidae > Henosepilachna > Henosepilachna vigintioctopunctata. Next base: position 2,363,070 of record JARQZJ010000002.1, on the reverse strand, counting down.
AAATATATTTTCCCAGCATAAGAATGAAATATCTAATCTAAGCTACAAATTGTTATTCTGTGTATAATGTCACTTGTAATGAAATTCCTTTCAGCGTAGAATACATTCACAGTGAAACTATTCGATATATTTCAACCAAGGAAACAATTCGGGCTAATGTGAGTGTCAGTAGGAAATTTCAATGACAGCAAGTTATGGGGGAAATGCAGGAACAAATTTACTCTGGGTGGTTAATTTCAGCAATAGGTATTTTGTATCTGATGACGCTGTATCAACCTACTCCAACTAATGTTTTCAGCTGCAATGTAGAGTGGGTAGATGTGTGAATAATCCAAGTTGTTGAATACATGCTTGTTATTTCAATGCGGAATAACTCAAGTACTCGTATAAAATTATTCGTGAAATTCATTATGAGGGTATAAACTTTCAAATGAGGAAAGTGGTTGCTAGTATATATGTTTCGTTTTGGTTCTAATGCTTACTCAAATATGAATAGATGTCAGTGGTATCAATGTTTATCAAGAAAAATCAAGGAAGGAATTAAAAAATACTACATAAATGCATACTTCATAGGCCAAACTGGACGAAGCATCGAAAAAATAAATTCTTCATTTATTTTCATGCCAAAGAAAAAAGCTTAATTATGCAAATAGCCTCAAACAATGAATACCAACACGAAATAATAAACAACTTAATAAACAAAAAACTTTTCAAAAGAGCGGTTTCAGAAATTTATCCTCTTATTAATGAAAAGTCAATATATACTGTTTTAACGTATATGGGGACACCTAGTTTAAAATTAAAATCACTTTAGCAAGCTATAAGATAAATTTTTCTTTTCGGACCACTAATAACATTGGTAAAATAATCAAAAATAATAAATCAAAAATTAATAAAAATCAAATGTGTGGGGTAAACAAAATTTAATGTGGCAGTTGTGAAAAATTTTATATAGGAAGAACTTTCAGAAATTTCCAAATTAGATGATCGGAACATAAACGTAGTTTAGAGAAACAGAAAACAGATTCCCATTATGTTAACCATTTATTAGAAGAAAGTCATATATTTAGTTCAGAGTTTGAAATATTAAATAGAGAGAATGAAGTTTCCAAGCTAAATTTTCTAGAATCATTACATATTAATAAATTCAAAAATTCGGGACTTTTACTCAATACCCAGTTAGAGGTCAACACTAGCCCTCTACCTAATATGTTCAATAAGAATATTCCAGTTAGCATATCAGATTGATTAAGTACCTAAGTTTTAGTTAATTTACATTCAATTTATGTTTTATGTTCAAAAATTTTGAATTTCCTTTATTTGTTCTTAGAAATATTAGTTGTATATTTGTATCTTTCCTACATTTAGTTGGAATACCTGACTTAAGAAATTGATTTTCTGTGTTCATCTCCAGGTATACGATCCTTCTGTTGAATATCAGTGTATTCTATGGTCTTCATTCCAATTTAGTCATAGAACATACCTGGTATGTTCTGTGAAAATAGCTATAAGTACTGACTTTGTAAAATTTCACATAGTATTAATCCAGCATTTGATGAAGAAGTAGTACTTCGAAACGTCGTCATGCGTTTTTAATATTAATTATGATAAAATTCTAAATATTGTTTTATTATTTTAATTTTCTCCAAGTATCGGCCTCATCAATTATCAACTCTTTATTACTTGACATATAAAACTCATATTTTGTTCATATTTAGAAGTGGCCTTGTTATAAACTTTGTAAAAAAAAATTGACAAATACTAGAAATAGTTCGAAGATTTTCTGTTCTACAATAGATATTTAGTTACCCTACCATCTAATAATTCATCCCATAATTAAAGACCAAAGAAGAAAATCAGGGTAATTTGGGTAAAACTACATAAAAAATAACGAAGGGATGATTGTTGCCTTGAATAGCTCGTTTGTTACAAGATAACCGACAGTATGAAACATAATTCAATTTTGAGATATCAGAATCATAAAAGCCTTTTCGATCAAACAAGATGAAATGAGAAAAAGGTAAAAGGTAGACATGAAATTTTAATGGCATCGAACATGAATAATCGATACCCACTACACATTTTGTTTTTTATATTTCTATGGAATTTCAAGCGCGGTGACCCTTTTTTACACGATGAATATAGCGACGCAATGCCTTTGTTATCTCAATCCTCGAAGAGGTTTAGAATGTGACGATTTTTGTCTGCTAACAAGTCACAGTCTAACGTCGGGGATAACAGTAACCACCCCCTATATGCTTTCTGTTTGATCTGAGACATTTCCTGAGAAGCTGTGGGCCATGTAAGTTGCTTAGTTTGACGTATGTTCCCTCCCGATGCGGGAATATGAAACAGAACTTCGCTGAGCTGCCAGAAAGGACCTGAAGGCATACATCAAGTTTCCCCAAGGACTTGCATATTATTTATGACGTTGGTATAGCAAACACTGTAACGTTCTCTATCACTATGGGACCCTGACGGCTATTTTCAACTTTATTTTGTTGAAGGATCTAATTTTCTTGGAACAAAGTTTTGCGGTTCGATATTTAAGAAGAAATAAGATTACTTAAAGTAGACAAAATTTGCGATATGGGGTTTGAGATAATTCTCGAAAAGTCAATCATGAAAAGATTTTTTTAGATAACATTTCTATATAAATTTGAAATTCGTTCACATACTGATACTCAATATGCTACATTTTGTTCTTCTTTTTCCATAAGACAATTTATAAGATACTCACGTTTTCTGTTGAATTCTCATCATGATTTTCCATGTCACTTTTTGTTAGTTAAATGCATTTTTGAATTTATATCAGTATAATTTCTCAACTGTTGCTGAATATTGTACGTGATTTTCAGTCAGACCTTTCCCTTAGTCATTGAAACATTGAAGAGATCTCAGTATCTCATCTTTCAAGCTTAATGCTTTTGATTTGTTTTGGTACTTTAGTACCAAACATTAGTTTCTTCTTCTCATCGAATAATACATTTGAAGATGAATATTTTTTCCGTCAAAACTTGCACTTTTGAACAACTTCAACAACAAGGATTATATTACTAGATCGGAGACTTATAATTTTCCATCTTCAACATTTTCACATTGAAAATTGGCTCTACCACAACTAAGATCTGAGCGAAAAGCTATAATTGAGAACAAACTTCATTTTATGTCATGAAAACAAACATGGAAGTAACAGGTGTTTTTTTTAGAGATATAGAACTTTGAGTTGGCATTACTGTTGAAGATGGCGACCGATTTAACAGCTGAGAAATGATTTATTCCCAGTTTGGTTCGGCAATTCATCATGAACAGACTTACGCCTGAACAACTCTAGCAAATAGTGTCGAATGGGCCCAAAACGAGATTGCCGTTGTTCCCGATTTTCATAGGCGAATTTTGTTTAGCGATGAAGCGCACTTCTGGTTGAATGGCTACGTCAACAAATAAAACTTCCGCATTTGGAGTGAAGATAATCCTCAAGTGTATGTCAAAACACCGTTACATCTAAAAAAAACTGGCTGTTTGGTGCACTTTATGGGCTGGTGAAATCATTGGTCCGTACTTCTTCAAAAACGATAATGGCCAGAGCAAAACAGTTTCCAGGAGCTGTGGTTTCAACAAGACGGCGCAACATGTCACACAGCTTGTGCCACAATCGATTTATTGAAAGATATGTTTGGTGACCGCCTAATTTCACGTTTTGGACCTGTGAATTGGCCACCAAGATCTTGTGATTTAACACCGCTAGACTACTTTCCGTAGGGCTATGTAAAGTCATTGGTCTATACGGATAAGCCACAAACGCTTAACCATTTGGAAGACAATATTCGCCGTGTTATTGCCGATATACGGCCACAAGTGTTGGAAAAAGCAACCTAGGAGCTTAAACAAAACCCAGCCACAAGATTCTTAGAGAATGCGACTCATATGGAGAAATAGTTCAATTGAGGACCTGTAAACTATGGGAATGGATAACTCGAAGGATGTTTTCTAGGCAGATATGAATGGAGGAATGCCTCCTTTACAGTTGAAACCCGAGAAGAAATAAAACTTATGTCTTTGTGTCTTTGATGGGCTCAATTTGGGCTATCATTACTGTATATTCAGAAATACTGTATTTTTTCAAACTACAGTATTTACCTATACTATAATGAGCTCGAAGAAGCCATCAATGACTGACTAAGAGATAACGCTTCAATTTCATTAAGATGTGGAAGTAACCCTTTTTTGCATTTGTACAGATGTGGACAGTACTTCCTGTATGTTTGGACTTTATCGCTTTTTGTATCAACTGTCTTTAATTTAGAATATTACTGAACTTGTGGTTTCCATTTTCGTATTGGAAAGTGCTATATTCTGTTAGTTTCCAGTAATTTGCGTTTTAATTATATCTCTGACATCTCTAGAACCTTAAAATATTTACAGCAAAACATTCAATTCGACTCTGGATGATTAACCAACCACGTGGACATTGGGTGTGTTTGTTTATTTCAGTGGTCTCTTGGAAATGAATAATATATAGTGTTTATTTATCTCGACAAGCCAAAAGGTTCTCACTGAACGCATTGGTGTCCACTTGATCCAATTGTGTCATTGTGTTCTTCTTAGTTAGCTTCTTATTGAAGCAAATCATTCAATTTAAAGAATTAATGCAACAAAATTTCACATGATCTAAATGATATATACTAATACAGAAAAATATTGGAAAGTTGATTTTCCAATATTTTAAAAATAAAGTTAAGAAATAAAAGTTTCGAACAGTCCTCTTGGAACAATTGACCATTGTTAATTCAGGTCATTCTGCTGCTTTTTCACTTTCACACTGACTTATGTGACATAAATGGATGTCTACGAAATATGAAACTTGCATTCGTAGGATATACTACGATTTTCATCCCCAGCCCTCATCCGAGCGTAACGATAAAAATAAATGGGCTAGAACGATATGTAAAAACCCTTCCAAAACAGAGCTATCCGACAGCTATACGTCGTTGAGGAAATTCTTTCTTATTCCTTATCGTTTGCCTGACGGAAAACGTAAAATCCATGTCTTATTTGTATTTCCTTACACATATCTTCCAGCGTTTTACATATTGCTTGGTTTAGTGGTTTGAAATGGATAGTCTGAATTATGGAAACTTCCAGAAAACAATACATCCATGCATTCTTGAAGATAACGGAATTACATGCCCACAGCATTTCAATACCTACAGGAAGAAACCACAACAAAATTCAATTAAAGAATAATAAGTTGGAAGCTGTAATAGACACGTTGAAAACAAATCTGACTATACCCAATTGATAAGTAATAATATAGATAATATTTATTACCTATAGGCTAAAACAATAAGAGCTATACAAAAAATTTCATATTTTGTAAAGTCGAATATTTTAGTTCAACATATCTCTTTATCTGAAATATACTTTTTAACTCACGCATAAATTCTCAACACTAATACTAGTTTTTAAACTAGCTAGATAATTTATTGAATTCATTCAATCCTTCATAACATATACTATCTTTCAATTTAGAAAACCTACAACATTTTTAATTACATAGCATGGAAGAATATGAATTTAAAATATAAATATACCTATATGTATCAAACAGTAACTGACTCTTTGTTCAACAGATCAGTTCAATTCCAGATATTATCCATTGCACTTCAAGATGGTTCCTATAGGAAGACCTATTCTGTTATTTTTGTAATTGCGTTGAGTTTTTCCTTGCCCAAACCGAACAACAGTAATTCAGTTCAACATCGTTTTGTAGAAAATAAAAGCAACTTATTAGTCAATTGACAATTTTGTTAATCTACTTTCCCTGTATATGTGACAAATGACATATTGCAATCCTCTAACACAGACAAATTTTGAGTATTGACCTAGGTTTTCCAGATATAGTACCTAGGTGGACAACACCACCTAGGTACTTCATACAATTTCTGATATGGATAACCGACCTGATTCCATGTATGTTTGTCCTGTAACTGCCTTTATTGCGGGGAAAGACTGTTCATCACACTGGTCTATGGCATCTAATATAGTATTAGTTTTCTCTCCTACAGATTAATGATTGTGCCAGAGCTGAATTCTCCAGAATACCAATACGAGGATTAATGAATGAACTCTATCACAAATATCACTTTCTTCAGAAATCTTTTCTAAATATTTGATGGACAATATTTTTCCAAATATTCAAGTCCAAAATGAAATTTTTGGACTTTGGTGAAATTTATTTATAGTTTGGCGCTCTTCAGCATAAATTTTATATGAAACATTTCTCTTAGAATATAAGGCCATATATCAAATTTATATTTGTGTCTGAATAATTTCTAAGCAAAAGATCAAGTCTAGCTGGTAGCAGTTATTCGAAAGAGACTAATTAGTTATTAGAGACAAATAGAGGAGGTTATTTTTATTTGATGTATTTCAGTACCAGTTCCTTTCTCGAAATAAGAGTTTCAGTAACTCACGAGTCAAATCGAAATATATACAATCATATCTGAATATTCCTCCAAAAACAAAACTTTGGCATCAATAAAAGATGATATCCGTTCGAAAAGCCAGATACACAACAATTCAACAGACTCCATACACACTATAAAAAGCGCTGGAAGGAACCACGACCCATTGATTCGAACACATTAAAATGAAGAGCATTCCAGTCCCCGCTTTCCGATGTCCTAAAAATATAATGTTATCCAGTTAATTCGAAGACACAACGGAAGACACTTGGCCCCATTTCCTCCATCCATAAATTTTCCAATTTCCTTTGCCCTCACTGTAGATTCCTAGTTTATTTCGTTGGAGGGTTTGCAAACTACTTTGAAACTAAATTAAGCCTCGAAGGAGGCATCTGTGACCACACCCCGAATGGATAGAACATTTGCATGTGACGTATTTTATTGCTTCCATCCAGATAAAGCTGAGACAGTTCAGAATGCGAAGGGCGGAAGGGCTCAGGGCGGCAAACGTTTCCCTTCGAACCAATTATTTTTCTGGGAGTCCCTTGTGCTATTCCTGATGCACTCCATTTCTATAAATTGGGATTGCGGGAGTTCAGGAATCCACGTATTGACAGTGGTATCGTTACGCTTTGCATTTTCATGCGATTTTCTCGATGGGAGTCTCGGAATTCTACGAAATGTTTGTCATGTTGTTTCCGACCTTCCTTGAATCGAATATTGCAGTAGCTGCATTGAAGATTCTAATCTATAGTTCGAAATAGCGTTTATATATAACTACACTATAATTTTCTTTCGATAATGTAAATAAAGAATCGACAAATTCTTCAAAAGAACATTATAGCAGAGCTGGCTATGTGAAACATGAACAATGCGATGTCTTCATTATCCTTCTAGGGATATATGTTAGAGAATATTGAAATCGATGCCTATATTTATTGGAAGCGTAAGACAGTTTACTGTTTCGTACTACAAGGTACTCATCAGTTACGTCACGTCCATACAGATGAAAGGCAACGACTTCAATCCTCACATACACTCTTATCTATCGTAAGACAGAAATATACAGTAAGTCGTATGCATATATAATGCATAGATAAATGTACATCTCAAACCTTAGGAATCAATGAAAAGCACATGAATATATCTTACATTGAAAGTTTTATACGTCCTTATCAATTAAGATACTACATTTAACAACACTAGTTTTTGAATTATTCCATCTAATTTGATGAAACAATGCCATCTAGGATGCGGTTGTAGAAACAATCGGTGTCAAAGTATAAGGTGCTATTTGAAACAAAGAAATCTACGACAAGATTTCAATTTCAATTTCAAGTATCTTAATTGATAAGGACGTGTGAAACTTTCAATGTTTCAAATGTATTTATGTGCTTTTCATTGACTCCTAAGATTTGAGATGTACATTAATATGTGCATTATATATGCATACGACTGTATATTTCTGTCTTACGATCCATAAGAGGTTATGTGAGGATTGAAGTCGTTGCCTTTCATTTGTTGGACGTTGCGTAACTGATGAGTACCTTGTAGTACGAAACATTTAACTGTCTTACGCTTCCAATAAATGTAGGCATCGATTTCAATATTCTCTACCATTGATCCCTGGAAGGATAATGGAGACATCGCATTGTTCATGTTTCACATAGCCAGCTCTGCTATAATGTTCTTTTAAATAATTTGTCAAAAAATTATCGGAAGAAAGCTGTAGTAGGTATACTTAATATATATATTTATATATATATATATATATATATATATATATATATATATATATATATATATATATATATATATATATATAAACCAGTAACCTAAAATGTGTTGACTTCCATCAGTGGAGAGTCTGTTTCATTCTTGTTTTTCAAACAAGAACAACTTAAACAACTCAAACAACTTGAACTTGGCTACGCCGTTCTGAGGAGAGCCAATAGGCTCGAAACACTTGTCAACGGCTGCTACTAATTGCGGGATATGCCGACAGTGTCTACTTTTGATTGAAATTTTCCCCGTGTTGAACATTATTCATATATTGTATATTATATATATATATATATATATATATATATATATATATATATATATATATATATATATATATATATATATATATATATAATATTTTGTCCGTTATCTAATGTACTGGATATGTTGACAAGAAACGCCTGGCGTATTATATTCAACAGACGCATAAATACGTGATACTGAAATTAAAAATTGAATTTCAATCCTCTGATTCTGCCGCTTGGCTTCACGCCATTCACACACTTGATTTATGCAATATTTATGCGATTTTTATGATTTGTATATCTATCAGAAAAGTCTATAGACATCCGGAATCAATGGGTGTATCGAAACCATCAATTCTTTATTGATTGCCGTTCAGTTATGACATACCCATTCGTGCTTCTGAATACATCTAGTTAGACATTCATACTGACTAACAATGCGGGGAATCCCATATATTAGAACCCCCTGGTTGCAGGGTTGGATCGGACCAACCCTTTCATAAATGTTTCTACGGGATTTACGAGAGGATTAGTAGATTTTAGATTTATTTAGCTATAAAATAACCACAGGTAGAAAATATGTTTATTCGTTCAATGCAACTCTCACGATGAGGACCTAAAAGTTATTTAACATCCTGGATCTGACTGTTTTGTAATGAGCAGAGCCGCTATTCAATAATCGAATTGAATATTCTCATTAAGGCCATTATTATTCAACTCTATTTTATATTTGCAAGGATATAGTTTAGAGTTTTAGATATATAGTTGAAAGATTCATGAATCCTTCATTGTTTATCAGTTGTGATATTTTTGAGAGATTCTGAAAACTCTGAGATATTTAGCAGATTCCGATATTTTTGTATAGAAGTACGCAATTAAGTTGAATTAGTTCCAGACCATTTCACCGAGTTGATCTTGTTTCTTTGATAGAGGGCGACACGTTAGTGTCAATACTCGCTACCTTTCGCCTTTTGAAGATAAATGGCTGTTTGGTAAGAATAACGAAACTAGATTGTTTGGATACATTCCACTGATGATTTCCAAAATGGGATAAAACAGCGCTGTATGGGATTTTCTACAAATTCGGTGTTTTTTAATATGCACTAAAATATTCACTCTCGAAAGTTAATACTTTGTGTTTTCGTTGACATTTGTGCATACATACCCCCTGAGAGTTTTATTTGGAATATTACTAATGTGGCTATATGAGTATGAACAATTTGACTGCTCCACTTTCCTTAAAGAGATAATGTAAGATAGCTTTGACATCGACGCTACTCTAGATAGAAGCACAAGAAGGACTGTTTCGTTCTTCAGGACCTCATCAGTTGTATCAATGCCATTACGGGTAGGGATCAACGACTTCAATCTCCAATAACTATCTCATAACTAGAAAAATTTAAATGACAAGTAATGAATTCGATTTATAGATATTAATTGTAAATACTTTCAATATTGCCATTATATAAATAGAAACGATCATTTTTGTAAACTTGCAAGAAATATACATTTGAATCTAAGAAAATATTCATAGAAAGTCGTGTCTTCAAATTTTTCGTTTCATTTCTCTGTGTTTATTTTGAACGAAACATATAAAAACCTCTTTTCTTTGAATCACTATTGATAAATCTGTTCATATAATATTTAATAAGAGCGTTTATTCTTAAATTGAATTCAATTTATTGTAATAAGTAATATTAGCCAACAATATTGTAGATATCTTAAGGAAGAACGTTAATAATTTTCAAAAGTCAAGGATTATGAAGGCTCTATATTAGCATCAAATTTTCGCGTTTCCATTTTTTCATTTCATCATTAGTCCTCTACTACATTATTATCTTCTTCTTCATTACAACAAATTCTTTCCTATGAATTGATGTTATATACTTAGTTTCCCAAATTAAGAAAACATTTGTTCATATTTTACTTTCCAGGTATTCATAATGATGAAAATTAGTCCAATGAGTTTATAAAAATTATATTACACTTTAATATTCTATTATTATTATTAAGAGTATTATTATTTTATAATATACCCTATATTATAGATTATAATATAAAGTATATTTCAAGTATAATATAATATAGATTATACTATACTTAAAGATTTATTTATTGACCTTTCAACCACTACACAATACTAAATATTCTATTTGTCAGAATTAAATTTAAATTATAATTAGGTTTATCGCTATCTTTCATTCTTCCTTCAAATAACGAAAAGATTTTAAGTTTGAATATATGTTAATTTGTCTAATTAAAATCTTCTAATTGAACTAATACCCACGAGTATTGAAATTAACGTCAAATTTCGATGAATTTTAATTTTGCAGTCAGTTTCAGCTGGATACCTCCCTGGTAATTCCATATATTAAAATCTCACGTCACCCTTGCAAATAAAGAGAATTTTGCATACACCAGACATACAAAAAACATCCGCAACAATATATATAAAGGGTACCCTTTTTTGCATAGTTTTTTCAACCCTTTCCCGATAATAATATATGTGCGTCACCCTTAGGACGTCTTCTCAGAGTTTTTTCATTGTGCTCGTCTAACCCTTCCACCCCAAAATATGACACCGTTTCTTTATTCAGTGGCGCAAAAAATGGAGCAAACGAACTGTGTCAAGATTCTTCCCGTCTATTATTACGGATGCTGTGGATCGGTCTGACCTTTTCTGCATCAATTATAATGGGTAATTTTATACTCTGGAACCGTTAACCCAATTTTTATTCCGTTCACGGCTACGTCCTTAGATAAATTGGATGTGTAAGAGTAGTTGGTTTAAGGTTGTAGTGCGAATGACTCGAATGTGTTTCTGAAGGTGAGTCTCACTAAAAACAGTTGAGGAAACTAATAAAATTTCTGAGGTTAAGTATAAGTATACATAGGATTTAGATACCGGGAATAATCTGGTGAAATATGTTTAAAAACTTATTTATTCGAACAATTCTCGATATTTCAACATTTTTTGTGTCTTTTTCAAAAGAAAACAAGAAAAAGAGTAAACAAAATGATAATAATTCTAACATAATTTGACAAACGCTTATTGTGTTTGTACAAATTATGTACAATTGAATTTGTACCCTACATATTAATTCAAGTAATCAAAGTAATAATTTGATTTAAAGTTAAATAGGATTTGGGTAGAGGGTAAATCAAAATGAATGACGTTCGTCAAATTATGTTAGAAGTTCTGTTATCATAATTTTGAGAACACTTATTCTTGTTTTCTCCTGAAGAAAACACAAAAAATTTAATATCGAGAATTGTTCAAATAAATGAGTTTCTGAACATACTTTACCTGACCGATTATTCCCGTTACCTAAATTCTGTATACGGTCGAGAAGAAATTACCTATTTATATATATATATATATATATATATATATATATATATATATATATATATATATATATATATATATATATATATATATATATATATATATATATATATATATATATATATATATATATATATATATATATATATATATATATATATATATATATATATATATATATATATATATATATATATGTTATGAAGCAAGTGATTATTATCTAAACTCCTTCAGGTATTTATCACACTGTCTGGTCATTATGAATATTGCTATGTGGCTATTGAGAAATTTGATAATTCTTTGATTCAAACGGTCCGAAAAAGCCATTGAACTCTTAAAACGCACGTCAAAATTGTTTAATAAAATTATGTAAAATCTGGAAAGCAGTGTTTTTAGTTAACATTCTGATTTTTTCATTTTCCATTGACATTTCTATTTTTAAATTTAAAGTGCAGAAAACTGGGAATTCTAAATGTGAAAGCACTTGGTAATTACGTATTCCAAATAATGAATAATTATTCAAATTGTTTGAAGTTTAGTATATTTTTAGTTGAAGAACGGTTGTGAAATTATTGTTTCGTGTTAATATTTTCAGTTTCGCTTTTATTAAGTTTGTGTTATTCGTATTTTTGATTTAAGTTTGATGTTAACAATGAAAATGCAAAATAGCAATGAAACATTTTTCTATTACTCTGTCCAATAGGTCATGGACATTATGTATAATGAACGGAAACATCAATTATTTGAATATTTAGTTATATGAATATCAAATTAATTTCTCCTATAGATCATTTTTCATAATGCCGGGTATTATGAATAATGACAGAATAGTTATTTCGTCCATAACATATATATCATTAGTCCGAAATAAATATATAAGAATTGTCCATCTCATACAGGATGTCCCACCGGCAGCCAAATCGAACTGTAGAAATTCAAAAAGATCAAACTTCTCAATGAAATTCTGGTATGAAATTTATTTATGTGAAAATATTCCAGAAAAGAAACATTTAAGAGATATTCAACCTTATACATATCCACTCCTATTCTCATTACTGAATAAGGAAAAAATAGACCTTTGACATTTTCTTCAATTTAATTTTTGATTCGCTTCTCTGAGCAAGTATTGATAACCAAAAGAGTTTGAGATTCTCTCGAAGTACTCTTTCTCAGATGAAAATATATAAACTGAAAAACAGAGCTTCAGTTAAAGCAAGAATCAATTGTTTTTCAGCCCGCAAACGTCAATTTTGACATTTAAAATTGAATATTTCAAAAACAGTTGTAAGGTATAGGAAATTATACAAAAAGTCTAGTCAAATTATCTCGTAAAATTAAAATACTTATGTAATAATATAGCTATGGAAGGTTCCTTTCGAAATACGCAATTGACACTTACTTCCGGTATAATCTGAAGTGTCAATTACGTAGTACTGTGTTAACTAACTTTCGTACACTGTAAAATTTTCAAGATTCTCCTAGGCATAGTTTTTTGTTGTAGATCCATTTGGTTCCCGGTGGGACACCCTGTATATTTTGAAAATATTTTATCTATGTACTTTAGGTTTGATTTAAGTTTCTGGCTCTAACTATCGGTATGTAAGTAAGTTTTCATTGCCATAAATTGTGGAAAAATTTTACAACTTAAGATTAATTAATTAGATATATAAATTCAGTTATATTTTCAGCAATATTATTTTGAAAATTTTGTTTGTATACACAAGTGTTATAGCGTCAGTGAATTTTTTCCGAATTCATTTACGTTATGAAAGTTACTATCTCTCATAATGGAACACAATGTTGTTTAGAAAAATTCAAACAAAATCTGGGTCGTTGAAATTCATTTTTATGGTGCGTTCTGATTCGATTTTCATGAGATTTTCCCGTAAGCGCTCATTTCATCCTCAGCATGTCATGAAAACTAGAAAATTAAAGTATCCGAATATACTCCAGAGATTCTCGCATATGGAAATGTGTACACCCCACAAAACAGCGAAAATAAAATGGATCTGTCAATTTTATCCAAGAAATATCACGAGAATAATAACAGGCGTCTATACTTCACCATCTATACGTATCATAAATTACATTTTTGCTCAAATCGAATGATGAAACGGAAATATTCGACATTTTGTCGATATCCGATCGAGAATTCACTCGTTCAAATTTTTCGGCAAAGTTACAGAGCAATTGCACATTTTATATCTGGGCTTAACGCGAAATGTCAAGTTAACTCCGAGCAGGCTATGAACTCCGCCAGGTTACTCTGCTGGAAGAAATTGCTCTGGTTCATAAAATGTGATTATGATTTATGGGTCCGTCTGGAAATAAAGTTTTCCTTTTGTTTTTCCGCCCTTGTTTTGATGAAGTTCACGAAATGTCGGTTCTTCCCTTAAGAAATTACGAATGAACGTTGAATAAGGACAATTAAATACTTCTCAGAGGTGATATTCTACCGCAAAACTTATTCATAACTTCCTACTTCCAATAACACTCATGACTTGTTTATCTGTACATATAATACAATAAAAATGTAATCTTATATTCATATCATCGGTGTATATAACACGCATTTATTTTGAACTAGTTGACCTGGCGAACTTTGTACGCCCGTTTATTTTTTTCTGAATATTTTTCAAAAAACCGGAAAAACATGTTCTACTATTTATGCAACACTATCTTGTTTTTAATATTTATCCCGTGTGGAGCCAGAGACTTACTCACTTAATAAGGGACTGCAATACATCCTGTTAATTCAAATCAGTCGAATTATCAAAAAATTCCTATATTAGCACGAGGTATTGAAAGTTATTAACTTCTCCGTTCTATAGTTGAACAGCATTCTTAATTTCGTATCAAGTACTTGTCCCATATATCTCATCATTAATTATATGTGATATTTGCTGGATATGAGTCCAAAAATGTTCATAATTTAGCCCATTCCCGGAAACCAATAAATATAGTGGCTCTGGTGGCTGTACCAATAGACGCTATTGGTACAGCCACCATAATTAACTCTTCGAGCAATATTTTGTCGCTTCATTGGTAGTATTTCGATATCAATAACAATTAAACTTTGGGTTGCAATATTGACACATAACGTTCACTGGTCCAATAGCAACGATTTTCTGTGAACTGTAATCTATTTCAACGTTATAATTGAATGCAGGTCGATAGGAGTTAAACGCAACCTTTTCATATTGTTAATTTCGATTCCATGAATTCCGTTCAACTTCATTGCGAGCTTCGAGTTGCTCGTCAGTTTGACTTCCTCTTTTATATCTTTGACTTACTGCATTGCGAGTTCTGCGACTTAAGTTTGTACATCTAATAACTATCATTTTCAAAAAATTTCAAACTGTAAATTATTATATAACTGTGTATTTTTCTTCATTTTCAAATATACCACGTGTAATGTTAGTAACGTGTATGTTAGTCTATTCAAACTTACCAAAATTTTATATTAAATTGAAGTTTTAATATGAGTCGTGATAGCTCTGAACTAACCGTGATGTGTAATAATATATTCAGTTTTTTTACATCCTGTTTTTAAGGATTAATAATTATTTCTTACTTACATTATCAATTAAATGTTCTTAAAGTTTCTACGTTTACACGCAATTTTTTAAATTTTTCCCTGACAATAACAAACACAACAAAAAAAATGGTGAAATCGGTCCAGCCGTTGACTCTACATTGTAGGTAGAAAACGTTTGTATGGAAAAAATAAATAGGCTGTTTTTAGGATTTTCCCTGCAATTATTCGAATTTTGCTCGCCGTAAAAACCATGCTTGGACTTCAACGAACCTTTCAAAAAAAGATCTTGAAGCGATATTGTGAAGCACTCTCTTTATAGCAACTATCTCAGTGAGAACCTAGATGAAATTCTTTTTTCATTTTCTCAAAGAATTTTCAATATTTTCTAGAAAATTCATCAACAGAACGAATAAAATGAAGATATAAGGGCGTTTCTTAGGTGAAAAATCAATTTTTAAACTGAAAAAAACTTTGAAAACTCATATTCCCCAAGTTTCAATCAAATGAAGGGCGAAACAAAAAAAATAATAATTTCAAACAGATTTGTTATAAAGTAAGTGCGCCATCTTCAAGTGGCATCCGAACTGCGAACGCATTTGGATTTCAAAGTCATCGAAACTTTTACGACTCAATTTCATTCGTTTTCATAATTGCTGTTAATGAATATGTAGAGAAAAATCTAATAAAAATTACAACTATGGCACCCCTGTATCTCTGTTATCTGCTTATTTTGTGATACTTACATAAGTGTTATTAATCAATAATTTGAATTATAATAATCTCTAAAATATGCAGTTTTTGTATGTACCTATTTCCAATTAGCGAACATTATATAAGTACCTACTATCATTTCAAATGATTAGAGAATATTAATTTTTCATCTTCACATACTTTTACTCGATTAAGCTAATTAGTTAAAAATAAGAGGAAGTTTACCTTGGTTTATGAATAAATTGCAATATTTACACAATTGAGTACCTTAGAGTTGTTTCATATACAAAAAACTAAAATTTGGTAAAAAAACTATGAATTGAGTATTTAATTCATAACATCAAAGATGATTTTGGTTTTTGAGATAACTTTTTATGAAATCTTCAAAATTCCTCTTATCTCGATAATTAGAATCATTTGTGTTTCTATTTCACCAACCAAACTTATAGTTTTCTGATTCCAATTTGACCAATTCGAATCAACAAAAAATTTCAATGAAACGTCAAATGTCATTTGGTTTATCGAATTTTCTTATTCGCATTTTAATACCTAGAAGTATTTGTGTTCTCACATCAGTGAGAAACTGTTCCAAACCCTCACATCAAATTATTTATAAGCTCTAAGAGATGCCACATCGGTTCCTTTATTAGAACCTAAAGCAACCCCTTTCGTCTTATAACAAAGTCGAACCCCGGCACATATTCGATTTCAATATATGGATCAATCAGTTTCGTACATATTGATTATGTAGATTTTTATTCGCACGGTGATTTTCTTGTTACCAGCTAGGGCTATAATTTAAGGTATTCAAATGTGAAAGGGTGAGAAAAGGTGGCATCTTTGTGTGATGAATAATCTAACGGTATGAAACATTCTGGATTGTCAATCGAATGTCAATCAAGTATTAGATGTCTGCATATTGGGATAACGCCCAGTTTACGATCTTTAAACTGAAAGTGTAGGTAACCGTTACTATAACATTCAACTTCCTTTTCTATATGTACTTTATTTGAATGAAATTATTGATATTGATATTTTCTTGAATATTTGTCTACTGTTTCAATTTTAGATTATGATAACAAATATCGTACCTTGATGACATATTTTCTGTTGAAATTTTTTCACATTATTCATTCATATATAATAATAATAATAATATTTTATTTAGCTGAAGCTATAAAAAAAGTTATATATTTTGAACTGTCAATTTTGAATAACATACCTATCTAATTATTTAAAATATACTTTCTACATCACGCATAAATATCTTAATACTAGTACTGGTTTTCAATATACTTGGTAAATTATTGAGAGCCTTAAATCCGTCATAGTAACTATATGCTATTTTTATAAATAGAAAGATTAAAACTTTGGATAATAAAACTATCAGTGTTTCTAGCACATCACTGACATAATTTTTTATTATATTACATGGAAGCAATATAATAAAAACTTAATTTAACTCCTATTGCAATTTAAAATTGTTCGCATGGCTCTATCCTGTAACGTTTGTAAATTGTTGAATTTTTTCTTCAGTCAAACCAAATAACAGAGTGGAGCAATATTCAAAATGTGGCATTATTATTGATTTGATCAAAAATAATTTCACATATGTCGACAGATTTTTTCCTTTTCCTCTCAAAAAATTGATTTCTTCAAAGATTTTAGATGATATGAAATCAACATGATCATTGAAACTCAATTTTTTGTCTAACTTAATGCCTAAATATTTTACTGTTTCTAGTCTTCTAATTTTTTGTTCGTTAATCTTTATAGTTATATCCTCATTTTTATTAATTTTAAGGATTTTACTTGTACTCAAAACTATGAAGTTAGATTTTTGCCCATTTAATGCTAAGCTATTGTCACATAACCATTCATTAATTGCAGAAAGGTTTCTAATGATCCCCTCTGTCATATTCTTAATATCTTCGCCACCTATATAGAGCATGGTATCTTCAGCGAATAAACGTTTACTTCGAAAATTTTTTCACATGGGAGACAATATTGTTTATATATAAGGAGAACAACAACAGACCTAAGACAGTTCCTTGAGGTACGCCTTCATCCACTTTAGTGCTATCCAACAGCATACCATTAAACTTAACTTTTTATCTTCGCCAATCCAAGTAAGATCCGATCCAATCATTTACTACTCCTCAAAGCCAAGTTTATTTAGTTTTTTCAATAATAATGATCTACATAACATTTCAAAAGCTCTTTTAAAATTCAATATGCAGGTTGTTTATTTCAGGAGAATTTATTCAGACGTTGCTTCCTGAATATTTTTGTAACAATAACCAACACATCTCCTTCTATTGAATACAATAAACCTCAATTACATAATGCTCGCAAAAAACTCGAAAAAAAGCAGGATATCAATTTCTGACACAAGTAACCAGTTTGAGAATATTTGAAGATTTCTAAATGCTTAGATTATCTGCAAATTTGTTTTGAATTAATGGAGCATAATAAATGTGAAACTTTGCGTTCTAAATGTAATAGAATATCCTTATACTGACAAAAAGAATGAAATAAAATCGAAAAACATCGTGACAAAAATATATAACACTCTCAATCAGTTTCGAAGTGTTTAAAATATATTCTAAATTATGTTGTTGTTCGTTTATACAGTCATAATTGTTGTCACTGTAATATATGGAGTAATATTATGTAATATTATGGAGGTATACCCATCAGGTATACCTCCATTTTCTTAACGAATTAATCTCATAGGCACACAGAAACTGGAGATTTAATCTCAGCGAAATAAAAACAGTACAAGTTAGCTTTAAAACAAGAAAAACCTCTTGCTCTTCAAGCAAGAATATTTTAGAAGAAAATGCCAGTTGATAACAGAGCAAAATACCTCGACATACTTTCAGACCACCGCCTCCCTTGAAGACCACATTCAAGCTGAAAAATTCAAATACATCTAAAGATCCGAAAGTATATGACTCATAGGCAAAAAAAATACTTATCTACGAGACAATTATCAAATCGATATGGGTATAATGCATCTAATTATGGTGTTGTTTAAAAGCGTTAAAAGTTCAAATTATTCAAGAACTACAATTGAAAATATCACGTTCAATAGTTAATGTACCTTGGTACGTTTTCAACCTCAGAATTCACAACGATTTAAGGATAACATATGTCACCACTGAAGTAGAAACCTTTAAGAAAATGCCACCAAAAGCCAGAAGGGCAGACAGACCAGTTAATAGATCAACTTACTGAAAATCAGCCCAATTATCAAAGATTAAAACGAAAATCGCCAAAAAATATACACAGACGTCCTTATTTATTCTGGTATTCGTTCCCAACACGGTACATATTAATAACGTACATAATAATTACATTATTAATACGAAATTTCTGTGACAAACCATTGAAGTGTCACTTAAACAGAAATCTGTAAAGCATGACCATATTTTGACAGTTCCGAAAGTCGCTCAAATATTGGTTTATCTCTTTCATGATAGCCGCTTTTGAAATGAAGCCAGGTAGTCGACGAACACGGGCAGAACTTGCAACTGCGGCGAGGTAATCTTCATCATTTTTTAACGATTCCAACCTGAATAGCTACACTCCAGCGAATTCTTTACACAAAGGGCGGATTACGTTCTCATCCTATTCAGGAAGCGGAAGGATTAAATTTTGAAGGTTGTTGAGATTGCTACCTCTAATTTGAGGGCTTATTTCGTTTTGCTTTAAAACAATTTCGGTCTCGTAACTCTTGATCGTTTTATAAACAAAGATGGGATTTGCGATGGAAATCGGATAAGGGGAGATGTGGTGAATGTGGATTTACTGAAATTCCGATCTCGTAATTATAATGATGATACCAAAGAACTATAATACGTACTGCACTTCTTGTATTCCTATTTACAATAAACGATTAATATAGCGAAGAGATATTAATAAGACCATTCGACTACTATCAGAACACTTTTTTCCTTGAATAAAACAACTTTCTTTATTCCCAATATATGTGAATTCTGACCCACGATTCAGGAATGGCCATAACTATAAAACGTAGTAAATCCTAAATAAAGATTTGTTTTGTTTTCATTTTTGCATTTGTTTTCATATTTATTTATGCAAACAAACTCAAAGTATTTTTTTATGAAAATATTTCGAAAAAATTTTAAAATACTTTGTAATAAATAGTTTTCAGTTATTTGTAGAAATTTCAAATATTTGCATCGTTTATTCAATATGAAGATAAATATTCGAGTTGAAAATTACTCTTTTACAAATTTACAAAACACTTTCTTGAAATTTTTCTTTGACAATGACGTTTTAATGGCATAAGTTTGAATTTTCCATAAATATAATCGTCATACATAAATTCTCAATGCAATAAATTATATCTTGAAAATTCTATTTTTCCATATTAATCAACTGAAATTTTTAGCGTGTTACAAAAAAACTGATGATACACTTATACAGAAAAATAATACCTATTACCTACTGAAAATTTTCAAATTAAAAAAGGGATTTCAAAAATTTAACAAAGCTTGCTTCTCTGCTTCAAATTTAACTTCTTTTGAGTCAGTTAAAGAACAGAAAGTACCTATTTTGACAGATATGTTTCATATCTGTCATATGTGTCAAATAGATATGTCAAAGCTTTTGACGTTTTCAAATACAGTTTTATTTGAAAGGAAGCGTTGTTCTGGTTCATAAATGTTAATAACAAAAAATTTTGTTGTATTGGCTTTTGTCGGGAGAAGGTCCTTATGAAAATACTTATGAAAAAAACATAATGAAAGTTGCGGAAAATTAGAAAATTCAAGAATACTCAACAACTATATTGAAAAGCTTCCAGAATTGGATATTACTACTATTCTTGGACTGACATTCTTTCATATTCAATGACCTTTTTTAGCAACATCAAAACGATATTTCCGGTGATATTAACGTGTGTTGATGTGTATTTAGAGGTTCATTGTCGTATTATATATTGTTATTGATAAGAAAATGTCAGCAATGATGTGTTAAAATACCTATTGTAGACGACAAGTATGATTTTAAAGTATAAGTTTTCAATAAAGGAAGATATTCAGGTTTTCAATGAAGTGACAAGCTTTTAGATTTCTCGTACATGCTACGATATTACGAACCTCCATATCAACTATAAAATTGACAGGTTAATCACTTTCGATACAATAAACATGTTAATAATTTCCATCATTAAGGTGTATTTGAATCTTAACCATTGAGGTATCTTGATTTCTTTCCGGTTTGAGTTCTGATTACTCGTTGTTTATAGATGCAACTAAATAAATGAATACTTAGTTATTGATATTATAGATTTCGATTATAATATTCGATAATGGTTTTTATTATCATTTTTATTTTTTAATAATTTATATCTATTATTGATATTTTTTGTCACCAAATTTTGTTTTTCATTATTCATTATGTATTTTTTTATAATTGGGTAGTTATCTTTTGGAAATCTATGCTTATTATTATTATTATTATTATCATTATTATCATTATTATTATTATTATTATTATTATTATTATTATTATTATTATTATTATTATTATTATTATTATTATTATTATTATTATTATTATTATTATTATTATTATTATTATTATTATTATTATTATTATTATTATTATTATTATTATTATTATTATTATTATTATTATTATTATTATTATTATTGATATATCCTCCACAGGATGAATAGAGAACACATAAATAGTTGGGCACGTCTTACAGGATTTTCGAAGATATTCACGAAAAAAATTAATGGCGTACAAAGTCTGACAAATCAGCTAATATAAATAAAAATAGAAATACATTTTTGAAGTAACTCCTTATTATAAAATAATGAATGACCAACTCTGAAGATATCTAAATATCATAAAAACTTCTGCGTTTCATTCCAAAAATAGAGTAATAAAGAAACATTTCAACTAGCCATTGAAAAGTACAAATTTCATAATAAACGTGAAAATAAAATTCTACATCCTACAAATAACAATTACAATAAATACTTAAACATTATTTTTATGTATTAAATAAAAAACACTTAGCTAGGTTTCACAACATTTATAATAAATAAATACTTGACAATTGTTTCGGGGTGTTACCCCATTTTCAAAAGTTAGACTTAGAAAAGAGTTAGACCAAAGGAGTTAGAACCAAGAAGAGTTAGAACACAATCAACTTTATTATTTTTATGGACGCATTGCGTAAATATTGAAATGCCAATTTTTATTAGAGCTAATCCCAAGGCCGACCACCGCATCACAAATTGAAAAATAACGTCAAAATCGCAGAAGCGGCACGACCTCTATACGCGGCGTCGCGGCGTTCCGTAGAGACGCCGACACCGGGTGCATAATTTGGGACTCAGGGACCCCCCGACATCTCCTGAATAATAAGGAACCTCGTACGCTTCGCCCAAAGTAAAATATCACAAACCTAAAACGTTAGGAGCACGTGACCCGCGGATTGATTTTATTTTATGCGAACAGAACATGTAGTTGGGAAAGTCCGTTATTCCCGAAGGCTTTAATATCGCTGCGAGGGTTCAAATTGAAAATCGGGAAGACACGGTGAAAATATTTTCTTAAATGTATCTCGGATATATGGGCATTATATTTCAAGCGGGATATTTCGAAAGAAACTGAATACGTTTTTCGATTTATTTGGGAAAGAATTCTACTTAGATAGTTTGAAGAGTTTGAAGAAAAGTTTGATAGTTTACTGTACTTATAATTGATCTCTTCGGAACAATATTCGAAAACTGTTTATAATCGATTAAGTATTTTTTCACATTATATTTTCTTATTGTTCTGTTTCAGATTCTTAGCTGAGTAGCTTGAATTTTATGATTATATTCTCAAACAAAGTGTTAGTTGCATCATCAAAGAGATCCCCAATATCAGACGTGGGATTTCAGCGAATTGTGCATTCAACTCTCAAACTAATAGTATGAGAGTTAAATGCACGTTATTATGTCGTATAAATGAATCGATAGTATGTCTTTGTTGGTTTTCAGCCCCTTCTAGCTTCATTCTCAAATTTCCAGAACTTTCCAATACAAGATATTAAAATTCGATTTATGACTTTCAAATTATTTGTTATATCGATCACCAGTATCAATATTCAGTTATTTGCCTATCTCTAACTGTAACTTCAATCCATCACTTACTTAGCCAAATTTTTTCACGTCTTTGATGCTTTTCACTTCCTTTTCGACTCGCACTCAAATTTCTAATACTTATCAATGCAAGACTTGAAACTTCAATATATGGCTTTCATATTATTGATCATGGATATCAGATATGGGATATGAGTTAATTCACTATTCAACTCTCAGTTTAGTATATTAACTACTAAACTAAAAATTTAATACATATATATTTATTGTTTTTAGTTGACTCATTTGAGCGCTTTAAGATTTATACTCAAATTTTTAGAGTTTCCCAATTCAATACTTAAAAATTCAATCCCCCCAAAATAGTCGATATTGAGTAATTAGACATGCATTCTTTTTGGAGTATTTGGCGTAACTTGAAAAATATTCAATGGTTTCAGGAGCTTTTTTATCATGTTTATAATTCGTCTAGAATATTAATAGTTTTAGCAATAACAGGTTATTTTCAATGTTAAAAGCTTTATTTTTGTTGATAATATATATATATATATATATATATATATATATATATATATATATATATATATATATATATATATATATATATATATATATATATATATATATATATATAGAGAGAGAGAGAGAGAGAGAGAGAGAGAAAGAAAGTGAGAGAAAAACATCTCTTAATCAAGTATCACAAAATTGTATAATCAAAATTTTTAAATGAAATTATTATTTTGAGTAATATAATTTATCGTCTATATTTTTGTGATACTGGCGCGTTTGTCCCTCAAACGTCCCTTAAGGACGCACCCTTAATTCAACTTGGAAGGATTTACGAATGAAGTTAACACATATTTCAAAGGCTTTTAAAATATTCTCAAGATGCATAAAAAATAATAAGTGTTATAAGCAATGAAATTTGTACTATACAAGTAGTTTCGCCTATTACGAAATTCATAATTATCAAACATAAATCACTTTATTTCTAAAAATATGAAGAAAAGAAAAAGAAACTAGAGACGAGCTGAGACTCGTTACATAATGTAAGTAGAAGATATATATTAAACTTCTTTTGACTATCGTTTATTCTCTGCCATCTTGTTCATGAAATTCTTGATCAGTAAAATAATGTGTTGTCGAAATAGGATATGCCAAAATACTCCATACATCCCCAACTTTTACCCCAGGGTATACTGCCATTTTCAAAGATGATCATTTGAAAGCTCCGTCCGAAAAATTTATCTGCTGGATTCGCATCTCCAGCAATTTGGCCGGTCACTGGGGAGGTTTCAGGCACGTAGTGCTTTAGATGGATGACTTTGGGATTGTAAAGGGAGATGAAAAGTATACGAGGGATATCGGGGGAATAGTCTGACGAAAAAATTAAGAAATTATTCTAGTACAACAGAATTCAACAATTAAAATAAAACTCTTAATTAAGTGTACAATGTTCAATATCTCATTTGACATTGTATACTGCGATATCAGTGTAATTTCCTGAATTTGTGAATTTCCTGAATCGTGATGAGTTTACCATAACATGTTTACCATGTGTGTTCAGATTATTTCCAGATTGAAATAATCCATTTCAAAAGGACAATATTGTTTTAAAATATTAGTAAATAAGCGAACTAACCAGTAAAGTTGAAACTGGAAGTGGAAAAACGTAGGTAAAATACATGAAAAATCATATTTTTTATGAATAATTAATATAGATTAATATTCGTGTTGTCGTATTTAATACTAGATATTCTCAAAAGATTAATAGTTCTGAAAATTTAAAATTTCATTCCTTCAGCAGTTAGATACTTCATCGAAGAAGAAATTGGCAAATATAGAAGAAAAATATCATTTGTAAATTTATTTATACCTATAGGTATTATTGAAAATGATTAACTCCATCGGTAGTTTCTCAAAAAATCTGGAAAATGTTTCAATATTATTCATTTTTATATTATTAATATTTGAATTGAATGAATCTCATTTTCATCCACATTTTCAACCTCATATAGATATTTTTCATGCATATTGATATGCAATTAATTTTTGAGGTCTAAAAGTGATTATTATTTGAATTCATTGATTACATCTAGGTATGTAAAATTACTGATTTTCATCAATACTTCAGTGGCATCAAAAAGATATAACCATATAAAGGTAAAAACTTCATGCTCAACTGAAGCAGATCTAAAATCGTAAAAATAATGAAGCGGTGATGATACTATTCTTATTCCTAACCTCTAGAGAGCCAAAACTCTGGATTGCTATACACATATGTCCCATGCTAGAACGATATAGGTATTTCTCATTTCTGATGGAAAAGTTTTAAATATCAATTAATATATTGAATCAATCAATATTTCCTTTAATGAGGTTAGACATTTCTAAGACACACCTAAGTAACCTAAATCTAAATCTAAGTAACCCAATAATACTGGATGAAATTGAAGTAGCTGTATATTTTATGTCACTAATTGAAAAATAAACTTTTATGGTTTTTTATCATGGCATTTTTGTTTACTAAGAGACTAAGCAAACTTTGACAACCTTCGATTTGTTGTATATATCCTCAATGGAGTCTCCATAATTAGAAAGCCACTGGCTAAATACTAGTAAAAGACGTTTTAGTGTCTCTTCAAAATATGTCTCTCGCCAATTACTAATATTAAGAAAGTATTTTCATTCTTCCGAATGGATCTTCCGAAAACAGGTAATTTGTAAGACGTAAAATAACTTTCTCCAAGTTCAGTATACAGAACAATATTCTTCTGTTTCTCAATTTATCACCAACAGAAGGCATTGCAGAAAATTAATTCAACAACGAGTTTTATTTATTGTATGATGTTGTTAGCTTCCTCTTGTAGACATTGCGAAACTTCTAAAACAGTCCCCGTATATTAGGGTGGCATGGAGACGCCGGAGAGATAAGACCATTATACCGAAATGGAATGGCCAAACTCCACCCTCACCCTTGCGATCGCTACGTACGTGACTGGGGTGACCCCCCTCGATAATGGTCATTGTAATTGGCCTCGCTCCTATGCAAAATGGAAGTGAATCTATATATTTACCGGACTTCTGAGATGCCTTTATAGAGATACTGTTCTATTTGGGATGAAATATATTCTTGGGGGAGTTGGTTACGCTTCAGAAGGTAGTATCTAGAATAATATCAATTGTTCGAGACGTCGTTATTCACTGGACGATAAAAACATATCGAATTGACTTTTCCACATTGATTCATTAATGGCGATTGAAGGTCAAATTAAAAGAAATCGGTTCAACATTCTGTTGAAGAAGTTAATGAAGTTTTTGACGATATACTGAGAAGCGAATAGTTAATGGTCACACAAACTGCATTCCAATTATACTTAGATATATATATATATATATATATATATATATATATATATATATATATATATATATATATGAATGTTCTGGTGTTCATTTTCATAAATATTTCATTCAGTGCCATAAGCACAAAAACTTCATTTCCTTAAAAATATCGCCGAATAGGCCCCTGAAATATGGGAAGAACCGCGAGCGTACTACGAACGCAACCTATTGAAATTTGAAAACATCATATAACGATATTTGTCAAATAGACATTGCAATTTAGTAGATAACTACTGGTGTAGAAGATATGTGAAAGTTCGATGCTTGGTTTGTCTGTAATCTGAGAGATGTTTTCTACTGATTCCTATAGATGGAATTGTGGAGTATTCATTACTCTACGATAGTTCACTTGGAGTCACAAGAAGACGCTTGTAGATTGAAATCGTTGCCTCACTTCGATGGACGTGGTGCGACTGACGAGTTCCTTGCAGAACGAAACATTTGTCTCGCACTTCCATCAGGTGTAGCATCGATTTCAATATTTCTCTAACATTTATCCCTTGAAGGATAATTGAGACATCACATCGTACACGTTCACATATCTAGCTCTGCTATAACATTCTCTTGGTTAATTTGAATTTTTAAATGAATGTTCTAGTGTTCATTCAGTGCCATAAGCACAAAAACTTAATATATATATATATATATATATATATATATATATATATATATATATATATATATATATATATAGCAATATAAGATGACGATTGCCTTTTTCATTTCTTTTGAATAGCACTTATGTGGGTACACTCACCATATATAATCGAAAACTTAATCTGGTAATCACTCCCAACACAAATATACAAAATTTATGATTAATATAATGTTGTTAGTGCAATGAATACTGTTCAAGTGGACTGCAAATTTCTTGATTTTTTGCCGACATGGAACAGTGTCGTCAAATGGTAGTTTGAACGAGGAGTTAGTCAGTTGTGACATAGGTACTACTTCAGTCTTAAAGTTATATGAACTATCGGATTTTTTGTCACACGAAATTCTTTAATTTTTTTGGGAATATAGCGGTTTAGTAAACTTTTGAAAGCAAGGGTTTTTCGGTGGAGCATCCTTTTTCGGTGCAGATTCTATCTTTTTCTGTGGAGCGTCCTTTTTCTTTGAAACGGCTTCCATTTCATTTGGACTTTCAATTTTTGGGTAGAGCCAATTTTTGTAGATAGTACAGAAATCTATCCTCAATTCCATTACATTTTTATTCAAACGAAAACTAAAAGAGTCATCGTTGTTTCGAGCGAGGTATTTCAAACCTCCGATAAGGTAACCACAATAACGACAGGTACGACTAAATGCAGGTCAGTTTTTCTAATATTTTTACATAGTTTTTACAGTTTTATATATCATTTCCTGATGTATACACAAACTAAACATGAAACACTAACAATGTTACTTTGGACAAAGGACCAAACAATAAACAAATTGACCTATGACAAATACTTAACTCCAAATACTTTCGAAAATTCTTCTACATGTTGCTTTGAACCAACAGTGTCAATTTTGTTCCGTATTCTATTCTGCGATTATTTAAAGTTTCGGATGATTTTTGTTGGTCTCACCTAATCATCCAATTGACCATCATAGAATGCATGGTGTGTTTGAATACGTTAACTAAGAAGAATAGATTAGACTTTTAGATTTTCTGTGTCGGCTTTTTGTTCATGGAGTTTTCCTGATTATTGATGCGGATCATTTCTAGTACACATCTTTTTTTGTCATTTCTGTTTGAGACAAGGATTGTAACTTCTCTTACGAATTGCTCTCATACTGTGATCGTAGTATTTTCATTTCTGTTTGAGTCAAGGATTCTCCTAGGAATTACTCTCATACTGTAAACCAATAATTTTAAACCTGGGCACGCAAATAATTACTCTCATACTGTGATCCTATAATTTACGACAAAGCTACAATTCGTAGTAAAACGTAAACAAGAGTTCAAATAGTTTCTCTATTTTTGATCAATTTTTGAAACTTGATTGCTACTAATGCCTAGAACTAATGTGAGTTAAACAGAGAATACTTAATGTAACATATATTGCTATATTTAAAATTAGAAACCACTTGTTCCCATATAGAGTAATAACAAATATAACTTGTGTCAGTGAGTGCACAGTTATAATACAAGAAATGCTGACAATTTCTACATGCAAGTTTGTAAGCTTTCTAAATCTAGAAATAGTATATTTAGAAGTCATTTTGAAGGAATATTTACGTTGATGTTGAACATAAATGTATAAATGAATTTTGTAATAACTATTGCTAAATAAATATTATCATTATTTTTTTTAAAGTCTGTTATATTTATTGTGAAACATTCCTCTCATTCTGCTATTAAATTCATTCAATTAATAGTGTAATTGCAACTAAGAAAAATGCTCACGAAAGGACTGAATTCCGTTTTGAATCTGACCTTCCATTCAGCCCTCGAACAAAAATATTGGTTCAATTTTACATGAAATTGAATTGGATAGTTTACAAGGACATTTAAAAAGAAAAATTACCCTAAATGCATTAATCCTTCAAGACAATTTCCCTTTGTGCATAATAGTCCAAGCGTAACATTATATTTGATTATTGATTATAGACTCTGTTTACTCATAAAATGACGCCCCTCCTGCAAAACTAAAAAATAAACACTAAAAATAATTAATATTCTCATGCCTTATAACCTCTAACAATAACAGGCATATGCGAGCTAATCAAAATCCGGTTATGGCCAGTGAAGCTCGTGCTTGCCTCTCGAAAATGACCATGCAAGAACTAAACGAACCCTGATCAAATATTATGAGTAAACAGGATAGTTTTGGGGCGTGCTGGCTGGACACAGGGTGATTTATTACTGACCGGTCGAAGGCCAGAGAGAATGGCTAGGTAATGAGGTGAACATTGACTCGTGCTGAGCTTCTGAACGCTGGACAACTAGTTTTAAAATCCTGTCATACATGTGTACTCTCCTGTAAAACCTAATTGCTAAAAGCACGTGTCACGAAAATTGATAAATGTCTTGGTGGTCAACCAGTGGATGTTCGATTTGAAACAGGACTTGGAATTTTGATTAATTTTTAATTCAATAGATAATTTATGAGGCATATACTTGGAGAAATTCAATATCTATTGACTACGATTAGATTTTTCTCGTATATAAACAAATACAACTAAACAATCAGTTGTTGATAAGCATCTGAAGAAGAAGTAGTACTTTGAAACGCGGCTCATGCGTATTTTGTGCAATATATGAGAAATATTCAAGCATTGTTTACTTTTAAATTCCTGTCTTGTTTCTTGCTCTCTTGTTTCAATGATCATGTCGACTTCATATCGTCTAAAATCTCCAAGAAAATCAACTTTCTCAAAAGAATTGGAAAAAATCTGACGACATATATGAAGTCAATAATAATGCCGCACTTCGAATATTGTTCCACTCTGTTATTGGGATTGAGTAAAGAAAAAACTCAACAGCTACAGAAGTTACAGAATAGATCTATGCGAACAATTTTGAAATGTAATAGATATACCTACTCCAATCCAAAGCATGCTAAATTGCTTAGAACTAATGTCAGTTAAACAAAGAATACTTTTTGCTACATATATATTTATATTTAAAATTAAAAACAAGTTGTTTCAATATAAAGTAATAAAAAAATGTAACATGTGTCAGTGATGTGCACAGTTATAATACAAGAAATGCTGACAATTTTTACATGCAAGTTGGTAAGCTTTCTAAACATAGGAATAGTATATTTTATGAAGGATTCAAGGCATTTAATAAATTGCCTAGCTCCATAAAAACAATTAGTGAATCAGTCTTAAAGTATTCAAGCGTAAATTAGCTAAGTTCGTTTTAAATTTATAATTGTAAATAATATATTTTGAACCTGAATGTATGTATGATTTTGTAATAGTTATTGCTAAATAAATATTATTATTATTGACTGAGGTTGAATTCTCGCTTAACTCTTGGTGAAACATAATTCAATATTAAATTAAATTAAACTCTTGGCTTAATGTTTCACGATTATATTTAACAACATGAATTAGTGAACATGTTTCGAGCGTGAGCTCATTTTCAAGACTAAACTACAATAAGGAGACAATAAGAAACATTGTATTAAGTCCAATCACTTCATAGAACTTTGAGAAAACCAAATGCTTGCACGCAGGTAAAGGGAAACGTTCAGACCTTTTAGAAGCAATTGAAATATGCAATTCTTGGAAAAAAAGACATTAAATGAACAGGTAGATTTTCAATTATCCTCCCTAATTACATCCTTTCTATAGATATAAATTTGTTGTTCGTTCCTTATTGTAGTTTAGTCTTGAAAATGAGCTGACGCTCGAAACATGTTGACTAATTCATGTTGTTAAAAATAAACAACAACAAGTGAACACATTGTTCACATGTCGTGAAACATTAAGAAAAGAGTTTAATTTTATTTAATAATATTATTATTGCCAAATTTCACTGCTCAAAGTGTGTTTTGCCGAAACTGATAAATCTCCTTCTTTTATTAAAACAATAGTTTTATATTGATAAGTTGTGAAACATGATGGGGTATTCTTATTTTTTCATATCGTATAGGCCTTGTTAAAACGTAATTTTGATAATTTGTATTCCTCCTTTTTCTCTTTTTTCTCTGAAGAAATGATTATATATGATGTGTTTGTTTCATAAAGCCTTGGACTAAAATCCATCTTAGTTACATCGTATTATCTGGTTTTTTCTAACGGCTTGACAATTAGTTTCACATTCTTGTCTTTCTTAGGTGCTCTACAGTAAAATTTTGCAGCTCACAGTGTTTCGCAAAAATTGATTAATGTGCTTTTGGTAAACCAATAAAGGTTGAATTTAAGACAAGATACCGTATTTCTAATTTTTTTATGTGTCATCTGTTAGATAGACAAAGTTAGAATGTAATTTTGCTAATTTGCATCCTTCCTCTTTTTTTTGCGGGACATGGTTACCTATGCTGTGTTCATTTAGTAACTAAAGTAACTTCGTAAGTCTTGTAACTGAAAATCTATCTCACTTACATGTTAAAATCTTCTTCTTACAGCTCGGCAATTAGCTCTAAATTCTTGTATTGCTTACCTATATACTCTAGGTACTGTCAATTTGGCTGCATAATGTATTATAACATAACATAACATAACAAATTATAAGATACCATAACACATTATAACATAACATAACATAACATAACATTACATAACATAACATAACATAATATATTATAACATAATATATCATAAAATAACATAACATAACATAACATATCATAACATAAAATAACATATTATAATACAACATAACATAACATAACATAACATAACAATCTGTTTTTGTTAAATCAATAATAACACTTTCCAATAATAGTATTTTCGATTTTTCATGTCATCTGTTAAATAGGCATCGTTGAAAAGTTATTTTGATAATTTGCATTTTTTTTTGATAAATGGTTACATGTGCTATGTTTGTTTCATAAAGTATTATAACTAAAAATCTATTTACTCACATCGTTGTTTGTTCTAACATCTGTAAAATTTATATGCTAAAAGACATTCTTGAAATGTAGTTTTGATAAATTGAGTTCCCTCTTTTTTTTTAAGAAATGGTTACATATTTTGTATTAGTCTCATAGTCTTGTAACTGAAAAATCGCCTTACTCACATCGTGAAATGTGGTTTGTTGTAACATCTGTAAAATTTGGCTGCTAAAAGTGTGCTTTGCCAAAATTGATAAATGTCCATCTGGTGAACCAATAAGTGTTCAATTTGGAACAAGATGCGATTTTTTTTCGATTTTTTATGTGTCATCTGTTAAATAGTCATTCCTGAAATGTAGTTCTGATGATTTGAATTCTTTCTTTTTTTTTCGAAGAAATGGTTATTATGCTGAGTTTTTTGCAACTGTGTAGTTGAAAGTCTTGCAACTAAAAATCCACCCAACTTACTTCGTAAAATCTGATTTCTTCTGACGGCGTTTCAAATTCCTAACATGCATATGAGCTCTAATGTAAAACTTCGCTTTTCAAAAAATTGATGAAAATCATTTAAATACACCAATAATTTGTTTAATTATTGGTGAGAAATATTTATCACTTTTAGCTAGGTTAGGTTGATCTCAGGCTTCATCTTACTACCAAAAGAGATAGTTGTCCAACTTTGGAATATTCTATCAACTCTATGAGTTGTATTTCATTTTACAATTATCATTGCCAGAAAAAGTAACGATAAATTCATACATGAATAAAAGATGATGACAATGTGTAAAAGAAAGTGCGATATACGAATATTAGGTACTACCACATCAAGAATTCTATGGTTTCCGATTTCCTTGTCTGAAATTGTCGACAGTAGGAAGACATAAATAAAACATGGACCTTTGTCAGTTGAATTTTTAAAAATGTCGTGTCTCCAGAAAGCTTACTTCCCTTATTTCGAATTTCTTTCTCACATAGCCCAACCCAACACGAAGTTAATGAACTATACCCATTTCCCAACCTCTTCGGAATAGATTTTCAATTTCCCTCACACACATCTTCCATCCACGGAATAAGTTATGTGGAAGGGAGAGCATGAAGGTATACGGGAAAATAGCCCAGGGCTCCGGATTTCGCCGTCAGCCATGGAGCGATGTCAAGTTTGAGAAAGACGCGTCCCCCAAATGCGACTAATGGATCGTCTTTGTCACAGAGACGTCGTCCAAGTGAGCGGAGGCCTCGCGGGCACCGGCGGGGGCGGCAAGACCGAAAAGGGCCGCTGTTCAAGCGCTCGAGATACCCTGATGGATGACTCCACATATAGATCAATACATCTGAGGCACACGCACGAACAACCTGATCCAACCAGCTAATAACTTATTTACACGTCAGGTGCTTGCGACATTGTGAGATCGTGTCGTCTCTGAGAGATGAGATTTCGCAGAAGTGTTGTGCCACGGAAAACGTACCCTTCGGGCCCACACTCCTACCCAAGCTCGGAGACGATATTAAAATTACTAATGCATGGGAAAATCACTTCTGTCAAATCTGCATTAAATAATTGCAGAGAATGCCGATAATAAATGTTATAAACCAAAACAACTTTATATTCCTGTGATTTAGTAGCAAAAAATTCATCATATTAATATCTTAAACTTATACATGAAATGTAAGATTTTTGCTTTCAAGGTACAATTTTTAAACGTTTGTCTCAAATAACGGCATCGATTTAAGGAACAGCATCCCGAATCAATATTTGCGTTACTCGTAATACTAAGGAAAATTCAAAATGAAATGTAAAAACTTTATTTTTGTAAAATGAAATCAATTCTTTCTAGTATATCTATATAGATAGATATTTATTGGCGCAATTCAAATTGTTGCATTTCTATCATTTATACAAAAGTAGTTAAAATTAGAAAAACAAGAAAATAAAAGTCGAAATAAAACAGGTAATTAAATATCCCGTATAGAATTTGTTAAAAATTCATGACATAAGTAGTAGCTCCTTCGCAATAAATACCCTTCATTCTGTGCATAACTTTTTAATGAACAACAAAAAAACCAGAATCAACGTATAAATATCTTCTGGTCCAAGGATACCATCATTTCCATGAAAATTTCATAATATTACATATGTACGTACAGAAAAGAAAGATAGAAAATTGAGTTTATTATGCATAGGGATTCAGGTAATTTTTTAAATGATCAAAATAAACACCTAGTTACAAAATTAACAGCACTTAAACATTTTTCTTCAACTAGTAAATGATCAACTAGTCTGCGTATTCTTTAAAAGAAGAGGAAAATGGATAGTTCCTTCTACCTATTAAGAAAAAGAATTATATGTCTGATGTTTTAATAATGTTAGTTGATCCAATTATTTTGTTTAGTTTGTATTTATCCTTTGATAAATCTTCAGTATTAGCAAAACTGTTTATCCATTTATTAACTAAAAATAAGTGAAATTAGACTATCTTTCCTTATTCTGTAACAAAAAATTATTTTTAGAATTTCACTCAATTTGCATTCAATTTGTTAGTATTTTATTATTTGTTTTCTTTA
Organism: Henosepilachna vigintioctopunctata; assembly: GCA_030704895.1. NCBI lineage: Eukaryota > Metazoa > Arthropoda > Insecta > Coleoptera > Coccinellidae > Henosepilachna > Henosepilachna vigintioctopunctata. Next base: position 2,328,383 of record JARQZJ010000002.1, on the reverse strand, counting down.
TTCAATTTTTGACTATTGTGAAGGAAAATATTACAATATTTAACTAAAATGGATAAAGAAAGATTACCTGCATAAAATTCAAAGCTCATTCTTCAGAGTTGTTTATTTTTGCCCATATTCTATCACGTCCTTCAAGAGAAAACTCAATGAGCTCAGTTTTGGAAAAAGAGCGGAATACCTGTATGTGTTTTTTTTGTATAAACTTTTACAAGAGCAATCCACGAAGTATTTTAACAGTAGACAAGAATCACGAAATACATTACATAAAATCAACATCAGATTATCAAAGTCAGAACCAGTACACCTAGTATTCCGAAGCATACGAATGTGAAATACGAGGGTTGTTTTGATTATATGTCGCAGAAATTAGTGAACAATTGCATTTTTTTGGTTGAGAAAAATAATTCTATTGGAACATTGAAAAGGAAACCGAAAAGTTTAATTCTTGGAAAAGTTTGTTCAGATTCTCGTTGATTGAAAAAAATAAATAATAATAATCTTTATTTAAGGTTCTCGTAATACAATTATATAGGTGAAACAATAGTATTCTAATTTTAAAATCTATTGAATATAAACTTCAATTGAACTTATGGTTAACACTTGAACTTATGGTTTACACTTTATTGACTACATAGCATGACGCGTTTCGTCGTTACAAACGACTTCTTCAGATGCTAACAGAATAATGACTTGATGTTAAAAACCTATTGTTATACATACATATCAAGGTATCTATTTCAATAATTTGAAATATAAAAATTTGATAACAATATTGGGGAGAAGCGAATATCAATATAATAAAAATGTGTAACACTATCATCTATTGTTTTACAACCATTTTAGCTTTTAAATGTTCACCAGTTGAGTCATATAAGTATATGTCCTTTGTTTTCATCCAGTTCTTAATGGCCGACTTCAATTTTTCAATGTTTACTATACTTTTTAATTCAAATGGAAATTCATTATAGATTCTTGGTGCCAAATAGGAGTAGCTACGAAGACACATGGATTTACTGTATTGCGGAATTGTTAAAAAGGTCCTGCTATAATTGGTATTCATGCTATATTCAATAAAGTATCAACTGTCTATCTTTTTTTCGTTTAGTTTAGCAGTGATTGAACAAACAGCTGACGTATATCCAGCATGTCAGCTTTTTTATACAGGAAGTCAGTAGGGTATCTGATATCCTTTTGCGAAGGATTTTTAGCAGCCATTTTTGTTGAATTTCGAGCTATTTTATTACTGTATCATAGGCACCACTCCACGAAACAATACCATATGGTATCAGAGACTCCGCTAGAGCTTTGTGAATTATTGTAAGATGTTGAATATGTTTATAAATTTTTTTTTCTCTTTATAAAAATTTTTGTTTTATTTTTTATGTCATGTATATATATTTTGGGTTCGAATAATTTTTATTGTATCAGGGATCTTATATGTACTTATAGTACAGTATTTTGCCAATAACTATTTGCTGCAGTGGAAGATTGGCATTCCAAACTCTTACCATTTGTATAATGAAGTTTATACAATAAATATCATTATTATTATAATTAATTCGATATTTTAATTAGTTCTGATATTTTTATTCATTTAATTTGGGTGTTTCAACCCTTTTGCCTTATTTAAAGTTTCCTAGTGACTGAACGACATACCATCCAACTTTAACACATAGATACGATGTTCGTTATTTTGGGTCTTCATGCTCAGGTAAAACCGAAGAACCTCGTTCCGGTCGCGGGTCAAAATAGTCCAAACAGTTACAATAATTCGAATTTGCATACAATATGCATCCCAGCTGTGTACCTGGAATAGAAAAGTAAAAATATCGGTCACAAAAAAGGGTTCTGTGATTAGAGTGCCATGCCAACTATAAGGGCGGGCGTGCTCTACCTTATACATAATGCACGTTACAGATGTTTGGCCAAGATAAGCCCCAGACTGTGATTTAATCAGTGCCTGGATGGAAGTCCCCTCACATTCTGCTAGGTGAATTATATATTCGCGGTACGAGTACATAATTTGGTTACAACATTTGCATATGGCGGCTGCAGCACCGAATTCTGCGCTGGCTGTGGTCGCTGGGATAGAGACCGAAGTGTGGAGAGAGACTCGAGTGGTGTGGAAGCAGGGACGTATTTTACCACTTGAAATAAATTAGCTGTGGTACCCATATCTGAACTACTCATCAACAAATACGTCAATAAATGAATTTTCGAGCATCACTTGATGAAGAATCACGCAGAATGAAGTTTCAAATTGAAATATAACGGACTTGGCTTAGAGTCTCACTATATTAAAATAATAATTGTGTTTAAAAGGAATGAAAAGTCGACATGTTTCGAATTTTGATCAAGACTGGTAGATAACACAACAATATTAGGAGCTATGTTTAAAGAATCGATTATAATCAAGGTGATACTTGAAAATTAAATTATTCATTCAGTAATAATTTCTTTATTCTAAACAGGTATAATACTCTAAATAAATAACTAATACCCTGAATAATAACTAATTGGATAAAATGAAAGAAATATAACAAAGAGTTATCTGAATCTAATCTAAAAAACTGAAAAAGTAACTAAAAGCTAAATTATATTGATCGTTTTCAATATGTTGAACATAGTGGTAATGAGTCTACACTCTATTCTGCCTCGTCTGGTGTGCCACAGGGGTCCAACTTGGGTCCAGCTTAACTGCATGCATCTGCTTTTTGCAGATGATTTAAAAGCTTGTTTCATGATTGTGTCAGATTACAGTCTTCCCTTGACGCGGTTAATTTGTAGTGTAACAGCAATGGGCTCAAACTGAATATCAGTTAACTTAAGTTTCACTGAATATATTAAAATCTCTACAAATGTTTCGGGTGGTTAACCCATTATCAAGAATAAACAATGTTACTGAATTTCAAAATGTATAGCTTTCATATATTTCTATAGGATAATAAGTGAAAGCTATACATTTTGAAATTCAGTATATTGTATACTCTTGATAATGGGTTAACCACACGAAAAATATGTAGAGTTTTTAATATATTCAGTGAAAAATTAATTGTCATATTTTTCAAAAACCTACTCTTTCTCGTTTAGGATAATAATTTCGTCTATAAGTGAAATAAATTTGCAATCCTACATTGCAATTATTGTTTTCCTCGAATAATGAAAACTGGCTTCTATAAAAGTGAATCACAGAAACTGACAAATTCGCGAGTGCAATCAGTTGGAAGCAACGAACTCATTTCGCGTTTGATCAACAAACTCCCACTAATACATAGAAATGAAAAGCATTGTCACAATCGAAGACACCCAAGTGTTTATAAAACAAAATTCAATATCAAAAAGTAAACTCGTTACAAGTATCGGTGAAATTGGAACGTCGTTGGGAATATTAATGAGATTTCGGGACTTGAAACTTTTCCGACTTCTCACTGTGAAAAGCAGACGTGCTTTCTAGTCAAGAGCGGCACGTGGAAATAGGAAAACGGGCGACAAATGACCGGTTATGAACTTTCCAACTTTTCTGGCAATTTATCCTACGAAATCAAATATTTCAATTTGCAATCTGCTTTCATTTGGGTAACTGTATTTATCTCGATCTTTTTGTTTCGGCAATTTTGAAAATTCAATTTTCTATCAAGATTTTCTCATGTTACCTACTCATACAAGATAGTCTACATTATCTATACTTATAAAAATAACCTCAACTTAAATTTGCACCTTCCACATCTGAATTTCTTACAGCAGACAGTTACTAAGTGCCCAATCTGAGTTAAAACAGTCTAATAAATTGTCTCCAGACAAAAGCACAAGAGCCTGAGAGTAGTATTGGAGGCAAGTCTCATCAAGTCTTCTAAATTGCCCTTATCACAAGTGAATATAGATATTGATATATGTTGAACATCTTGGTTGTGAATAAGGCGGAATAGTGAACTTCTATTCCGTCTCGTCCGGTGCGCCGCAGGGGTCCATCTTCGGTCCGTTATTATTTATCATATGTATTAATGATCTTTTCTTACAACTTAACTGAATGGCTATTTTTCTGGCTGATGAGTAGAAAATATTAATTATACGCTGCTACTAATAATCGTCATATAATGGTCATGACTGCGACAGAATACATGCTTCCTTAGATGCTGTTAATTTGTGGTGTACCAACAAAGGACTGAAACTATCAGTAAATGTGAAGTTTTATAATTTTCTCGAAAGTTGACTCCAATCCACCACAGCTATAAATTGGAAGGTCAAATTCTAGATAGATGTGTTGAGTTTCAAAATCTCGGGGTTGTTTTCGATTATAAGCTGTCCATATAACCACATTAATTTTATCACGGCTTCTGGCTCTGGAATACTGAGTTATTTGAACTTGGGGCAGCTTTGTTAATCATTGCTTGATGAAAACGCTGTAGGTAATATGATTTTACTTGCAGTATATTCTAATATGCTTCTATAATTTAGTTTCCTCTGAACAATAATTCTGTTATCGACTGAGCGACAGTGCTCAAGTGGACAACCCCCTGACACTGATCTGGAGATTTTCTCTTAAATTTTTTCTCAAAGAGGGGGCCGTTCAAGTTTACGTAAACACTATATCGGCGAAGCCTTTGATTTACATATTTTTTTATTAAATCTGACATGACTCTTTCGCCTATTTTCTAATTGAAACAGAATACATTGAAAGAAAAATGACATATATCAATGTTCACGTAAGCATGAAAGAAAGGGTAAGAGCTTTGCTTGCTTTTGCTGACCAGGGAGAGGGTGGAAGTTGAATAATTGTTAACAAATCTGCTCACGAAATACTTGAACATGGTGGACAGTTACCTTGCGATATGCATTTCTTCATCAAAGACAATTTGTAGTAGGTAATGTTATTGTAGTATGTAGGAAAGCAAAAATTTCAAGCAGCATCGATTATTTTTTACATTTTCTTTCAATTAATGCAAGACACCGATAATAACAACATTTTATTTATTGCAGAACTTCCAGACAAGCAGAACCACCTGGCTTTCCATGAGATAATCACCTGTTAACGTCCTTCCTATCAATATCCTTATCAATTCATTTTATTTTAGTTATATATTTTCTTTCATGCAATAAATGTTCTGTTGAATTATTGAGTACTTTTTATTTTTTTAAAAAGATTACTACCCGTCATAAGCAGAATAACAAAAGAACTGCCAGAGAAGGTTCCTAGCACTTTCAGAAAATTCCAAACTCCTGGTGAACACGAGAAGAGATTACGAAGTAGACGTCCAATCGAATTCCAAGAAATGTTGCTTCTAGAATACCAGGATTAGCATTCAATCTCAAATTTAGTCAATCTCATTGTATTTTTTGGGTTATGTTCTGCTTGTTGAGCTGTGTCTTAAAACATGCATAAGCATATTAACCTATGTCTTAGTATCTCTAAATAACAATGTATAATTTTAAGTTCAAACCGATGTACTTAGAGATTTTATCAATTGAAATAAACTAAAAATCGCAATTTTCAAGAATTTTCCAAAATGCACAATAATTATAAATAAGTATATATAAATATAAATAATTATTTATATTATAATTTATTATAATAATAATAAATATTAATTACTTATAATTTATATTATATGTATTTATTATAATATAAGTGTAATACTATTGTGGTAACGGTGAAATTTATTGTATTTCGTGCATATCATCTTGTTTTGAAGAGAGAAATCAAAAGGTCTCTGAGATGTGTGAATGTGGTTGATAATTTTTATTACATTTGTGGCGAAATAACGTTTGCCTTACAAAAACGGAATTTGACTCCTCTTGTGAAGACTGAATATCAACATTCTTTTGGTAAGAAGGTAGGAAACCAAAATAAGCTATGGGCTCCATTTATATATTGCAATTCATGTTCAGTTATATTACGAGAATGGCTGAAAAATAAAAAATGATTAGGGAACGAGAGGGATGGTAACTATCCTCAACTGGTCACCGAACTTCACAAAAATACCACCAACTCGGCTGCAATATGTCCATATAATCCATCTTCTCCACTCTCATCTTGATTTTTTTACCACCTAATTGCGGAGATGTCAGTGATGAGCTTGGAGAAGGGTTCCATCAAGATAGGTATGTGATGGAAAGAAGATATCAGGACCACTGGAATGCAGAAATGCTTGGAGATCACTGCTGGTTAAATATAGAGATACTCCAGAGGTCACTTACAAGAGGAAAGCTAAAAGATCGCGATTAATAGAATCAATTGGATTCTTCGTAGATCTAAACACCTGGAAAGTCTTTTTTGGAGAATTTTGAATTTAAATATTTATTAATCACACTTTAAATGTTGTTATTATATGTAATTCAATATAAACTTAAATTCAAACACTTGAACTTATGATTTAGGTACACTTTATTGACCACATAGTATGACGCGTTTCGTCGTTACAAACGACTTCTTCAGATGCTTACAGAATAATAACAACATTTTGAAAAACACAAATTCAAATATCAGGGAATTTGGGATTCTATGCTTCGGGATTTACCTAAAATATTCCATTCTGACATATAATTTCTATTACCTGAAAAGGTTTAACAAGGGTGAATTGTTTAATTTCCAGAATTTTTAAGCCGATTTATTTCCACTATTTCCCAATACATACATCAATCTGTTTAAAACATCATTAAACATATTGCGGTTAATAATAATTATGAAAGCGAACTAGTGTCAAAAATTCTTCACACAAAACTTTATCGGAAAGCTCTACGATTAGTATTTCCTTATCAGTCGGATAGAAATCGTAAATATAATAGTTTAACATTCTTTGGAACCGTCAGTCAAAAAGTCAAAACCTTTTTAAGTAAACATAATTTTAATATTTCATTTAAAACGAACAATAATTTATCGAGACACATTAAGAACAATAAAAACAAAATTAAAAGAGAAGACAAATCAGGTGTTTACCAATTGAATTGTGGAACATGTCCCGGTATAGATATATAGGTAAAACTAGTAGAAATTTCGGTACTAGAATACAGGAACATAAATATAGCTTCGCGCATAATAAAAGTAATTCGAATTATGCTAACCATTTATTAACAGAAAACCATACTTTTGATACGAATTTCAAAATTTTACACAATATAGAGAGAAGTAGTCAATTAGATTATTGGGAAATAATGGAAATAAATCAGCTTAAAAATTCTGGAAATTTGCTCAATGAACAGATAGAATTAAACAATTCGCCCTTGTTAAACCTTTTCAGGTAATAGAAATTATATGTCAGAATGGAATATCTTAGGTAAAACCCGAAGCATAGAATCCCAAATTCCCTGATATTTATACCTGTATTTTTCAAAATGTTGTTATTATTCTGTAAGCATCTGAAGAAGTCGTTTGTAACGACGAAACGCGTCATACTATGTGGGCAATAAAGTGTAAATCATAAGTTCAAGTGTTTGAATTTAAGTTTATATTCAATTATAATGATAATATTACATCAAGTAAACGCCAACACTATTAAATATATGTAATTCATATTTACCAATTTCTTAGAAACAATAACTTTCATCATTTATATATCAAAAATGTAGAGCCAATTAATTTTTTCCTTTGTCGTATTCGTTCTTCTTAACCCAACATTAGTTTTGGGTTCCAAGAATTGGACTCATGAAGTAAAGGAAACGTTTAACTTTTTTTTGTTGCGCAGGGTTATTGGTAGCAAATTACAGCTATATTCCGAGCCTATGTCACGCCTATGTCAATCTAACTTACGAGTATATACCTACTCATAAAGACGCAATTTCCAAACATTTCCACTTTTCCCCCATACCAAGTGGAAGTTAGTAGGTAATTGATGTTTATTGTGGAATGATTTTTGAAAAAGGCCCAGAATTAAAGAGAAAGGCGAGCCTTGAACATGGAAGTGGTGTTGGAAGCTTTTCAGCCGATAGGCTAATTAATCATTCTGTATACCACATCGGGAAAGCATTTGCCTGTTGAGGTTATTTATCACTGACTGTACGTAGCGATACGGAGGCCAGATACGTGTACGAACAAGAGGGGCGGAGTTGCAAGATTTATTGGGAGGAGATGAGGTTTTTAAGGGAAAATAAAATTCTCTGTGAAAAAAAATTGTTCGAGTGTTTTTTTGCAAATCCGTTTCTATCTGAATAAATGAGTGTATTGGCAAAAAATAGCCACTCAGTACCCACCTATCTATCTATCTTTTATCAGCTTTGTAATTTGAACCAAATTTTCGAGAATAAATTTTCAATACCTATTTATTTAGAGAAATCAAGTGGTTTTTATAACTCAAATTGGCATATCTTACAGTAAAACATTGTTTGAAAATATAATAATGAGATCTCTGCAACCACCTACTTCTATTTTAGAAAATTGTGTTCAACACACTTCAAGTTTACATGGAGGAGAAGTGCATGAAGCTGTTCATCTAAAATTCATCATAAAGAAATATATTTTCTTTATGATGAATTGAATTCTTTATGAAATATGAAGAAACAAAATTTTCGCTTAGTAAGTATTCTACACACTAAGACTAATGCACTACAACATTTTACTACACACTAGCTGTTAAATTTGCTATAAGGTTTGTTAGGCCATAATAACAACATATAAGGCAGTGTAATACGTTTAACATTGTTAACTTGATACACTGTTGCATCTCTTAAATGAATATGAGACGCCACTCATTTGAGTTGAAGATAATCAATGATAGTAAGCTGCACGTATTTGAAGTTACTTTTCTTAGTATTTTAATCGATGTTGACGCTTTGGGGGTTGGAATTCGACTCTTCTCTCTGAAAATAAAGGGTGTTTTTTTAGAGGTATAGAATTTAAAATTGCAATAAAACAACGATGGATCATTCGATTGACAAGAATACTTTTTAATTCGAAAGATAATCTAGTGGCATTACATTTTAAATATGATTTCCGGAATATGACCGCCACGGCTGGCTCGGATGTAGTCCGATCTGGACGTCCAATTTTCGATGACTTTTTCCAATATTTGTGGCCGTATATCGGCAATAACACGGCGAATTTCGTCTTCCAAATGGTCAAGCGTTTGTGGCTTATCCGCATAGACCAATGACTTTACATAGCCCACAGAAAGTAGTCTAGCGGTGTTAAATCACAAGATCTTGGAGACCAATTCACAGGTCCAAAACGTGAAATTAGGCGGTCACCAAACGTGTCTTTCAATAAATCGATTGTGGCACGAGCTGTGTGACATGTTGCGCCGTCTTGTTGAAACCACAGCTCCTGGATATCATGGTTGTTCAATTCAGGAATGAAAAAGTTAGTAATCATGGCTCTATAGCGATCACCATTTACAAGCGTTGTTCAGGCGTGAGTCTATTCATGATGAATTGCCAAACCAAACTGAGAATAAATCACTTCTCAGCTGTTAAATCGGTCGCCATATTCAACAGTAATGCCAACTTAAATTTGTATACCTCTAAAAAAAACACCCGTTATTTTACACAAAGATCACAGTGGTGTCTGGTCCACATCTGTAATCACTCCGAACAATGTATTACTTTCACTTGTTTGTCCATTTTTAGGAAGATCGATCTCGTCCGCATGAAGAGAGTGTTTTTTCCCTTCGTTATTTCGAAACATTCGAATTCTTAACACTACCTAATGCTGAAATGGCACACAACAGAGACATACATGCCTTTATAGTGTTGCCCAAAGAAAAATTAAGACGAAACTTAGGTCGCCTTGGTCTTGGTCTTGCGAACCATAGCTAAACCTATACTAAATAGTGAAATTATAGGTTAAGTTTTGTCTGTAGGCTACATTGATTACCTACAACATATTCTGTTTTGGTTTTATTGAGTAACAAGGGAAAAAAAAAGAATAAAGATTAAATTCGTTTTTATTGGTATAATTACCTATTTATAATTTGTGAGGAACTTCAACTTGCTCAAAAGCAGAAAGGATATCATAAAGGAAGGATGAAGCCTATACAGGTCTCATCTTAGAGGATGATACATAGTCTTTGTCGAAAGTTTAAACTTGAGAATGGCATGAATAATAGTCGAATTTGCACCATTGGGAGACTACTTGTACCTAAATATAAGTACCTACCTATAGGTAGATATATAAAAAATAGTTATACTTACCAATTAATTCTTCAGAATGGATAAGCGTCCCGGAAGAAGGTCGGCGATTGATTTGAATAGTTTTGTGGCATTTAGCACATATTTTCACCTATCTAAGTTGAACTTTTACGAACTGAAATTAATGTCCAAATATGAAGAATGGATAGGTAGGTATGTCCATAAATTTAGACAAATTTCTGTTGTGATATCTCTCAAGGATTCGACGGAATGACACTGAATTTCAGATCAAAGAATTTATATAGGTACATTTTGGTATTAGTTGAAGTAATAGGTAGATACTAAAGGAATCTGTACAACTCCTATATACTGGGAGATCTACCTACTAAAAACTCACCTACTAAACAGAATTTCAATTTTTTTAAGGTGGTCACCAAATATTCACCTTTCAATAGTACCCACCTACATGTGAAGGCCTTAACATCAACATATTAGAGATTGAGATTTAATTCTCGCAAACCTTTTGGTAAAACATGACTAAATAATAATTTGAATTAAACTTTTGGCTCTGTACTTACTTATTATTGTAGGTACCTACTTATTATTTTTCAATACATTCGTGTAACATTGAGCCAATATTAAAATTAGAAATTGTTTCCAAATTCATACTGAACGCCTTAAGAATATTGGATACATATTACCCTTTATTGTATACTTGAGAAGGTAAATAGGTATTTGACTAAATGTTCTCAAATTCATCATAAGCGTAGGCACATATACGATAGTTTTTTATGCAATGTTGTGTTTCACTTTTCATTAAGACAGATGATATTTTCAAAATAGGCATAACCAACTTAATAATTTATAATATTGGTGGGTAATTGGAACCTAACGTTCATCCCTAAAATGGAATCAGATAATGTGAAATCGTAATATGTACTTAATTCAATTGATGAACACGTTAAATTTATGACATTATCTACCTGTTTATCCCATCGTTGAAACACCTAATCATATCAAAGGTTTTCTTTTGAATCTCAATCTAAAAGTAATCGAGGACGTATTTCCTTCCTACATTTCATCCTAAGGTCATTCCTCCGATCCCTGGCCACCCAACTCCCACCTTACTGGCCCGCAGATGGTCACTATACGTCCGGCCACGCATGCGTCCTGTTGTGATCGATAGGCGGTACGAGGGGAACACAAATGCCGGCTTGTCATTGGTTCGGGCGGAGCCCCAGCATCCGTAATTACCCTGGACCACGGACGAGTCACCTCCCCGCTCACTTTTGTACACATATACACGGCACACACACGCCGGGTGAATGTTGTGGGGTGAGAGATAGGACCCTCAAAGGGATCCGGGGTTGCGTAGTTGCCACGTTGAGCTTCTCGACTGCATGAGAGGGAAATGTAAGAAAATAGTGTATTGTATCACTGTAAAAATGAGAAACTTCAATCTGTGATCATTGACGTATTGCAGGTGTTACAGTGACTTGTGAATAATGTAAATAATACCCAAATAGTTAATGAATACCTTAATAATTGATTTTATAATGATTAACTTTATCATAGTTAATGATTATTGAATTATTGAAGTAATACTTACTTGAATATAAATATACTGAAATGTATCTTAACTAAATATTTTCACTATTTTCAAGAATGTGTTTGTTTTTTTTTTAAAGAATTACGTCCAATTGGCGTTTTGATGGAAAATAATTTTCTTGCAACGAAAAATCTTCATTTCATAACATGAATTATATTAAGAAACATCATTATCAATCTTATGCTGTTTCAAATTTCAAAGACTCGCACCTAAACCTCAGTATTTATGAAACTACTGAGGTCACAGCATATAATATTCATTGTTATGATTAATCATAATGATAATTAATTATTCACTATGAATGTACTTAAAGAATTCACAGAAAAATTAATAATTTTCCATTATAGTCCACATAAAATAATGAATCTATAATCCTACACTCAACAAATTTTTTTGTATGTTTGTATAGGGTGATTTTTTAAGCGTAGTTTTTTTTTAATCGAATAGAACACTCAATTGCATCATATATTCAAATTTTTTATTGAAATTGATAACTTGGCCTTTGCCATTTACATTTTAAAGATAACTTCATGTAAATGTTGTCCGCGGCTCCGTATCAAATGGTCAATCCGGGAGGTCCAATTTGACAAATGTCCAATTGCTGAAAACGGCGACGAATTGACATTTCACGATCCTCATTAACACTGTACGGTAAGGTAAGGCTGCAATATTCTCTTCAGTACGCACTATACGCATGCGAGACAATGGTTTAATGTTCAACAAAGTAAGCTTGGTGCGAAATTTGGTGATAACAGCACGAATTGTTGATTCACCAGGTCGGATATGGTCGTAACAAACGATAAACATTTTTAACAGAACACGAATTCTGATAGTAAATTTCAACAATTTGCAATCGTTGCTCGTTTGTAAATTTTTCCATGATGAATTGACAGAGTATACTGAAAACTTTTCACTTTGACAGATTACGTTTGGATGCCATTACCAACCAGTGCAGCAAAACTGAAAAATTTAACTCAAAAAAAATCACCCGTTATTATGTCATATTTCATCACAATGACATAAGAGTATTTATGACTATCATACCTAATTGTTTTCAATTCAACTGTAAATTTATGTAGGTAATTATAATTTACTTAAATTGTAACTACATGAGCAAACTGAGATATCAATAAAAAATCCCACAAAAAATGAATAAATTAGTAGAATAGATTTTAAATTAACTGTTTTAAAATTCAACAGTTTTTCAATTTATAATACCGAAGTAAAATTCGTCTGAACATATAGGTAATGGGATAATGCACTGAAATTGTAGGTACCTACCAACATTTTACCGAAAACAACTTCTTCTTAGGGTCAGAGTTCAAAGGCAGTTAGCCATGCGACGAAGGGTTGATAGACTCAAAGCCCCCAGCTCTTTGAAATGTTGCTGTGCGTCGAGTAAACCAACTGATAGGGTCAAAGGTTCTTCTACCTGAGCTCGGACGTGTGCCCTATGTGGTAGGTTGGGGCTGGACAATGGTCGAATAATATACACATATTAACAGAGTGGGCATGTGGAGAATTGAGGTCGACTATTTATATATATATATATATATATATATATATATATATATATATATATATATATATATATATATATATATATATATATATATATATATATATATATATATATATATATATATATATATATATATATATATATATATATATATATATATATATATATATATATACATATTCATTGCTATCTTGAACCATTTTATTTATATTTTCAGAAAGAAATTATTGGGTTTTTGATCCTCAAAATTATTTATTTAAAAATCTTCATCATATTACGTTTCGGTCCATTTTTTGGGCCTTTTTCAAATGAAGTTTTATCAATATGTCATCAACGCGCAAACAAAAACAACACTTATTACCATAATATGAAACAATATTCAAATGCAGAAAGGTTTCCAATAATTATTACAATTTTAATAAAGAATTATGTTAGAACTAAATTAAAAAATAAAGAATTATTTTTTAATTAACTCTCTAAATAATACCGAATAAATGACTCTTTTTTCAAAGACAAATCGTCTTTGTCCGAATGTGAACGACATATCGAGTGAAAATTAACATAATTCTTTATTGAAATTGTAATAATCATTGGAAACCTTTCTGCATTTGAATATTGTTTCATATTATGGTAATAAGTGTTGTTTTTGTTTGCGTGGTGAGAATACGCTTTTCTGTATGGGCATCAGCCATTGCTCACTTCAGTTTTGGAAATAGGACCAGTCGCAAGAAGCCAAACCTGGTGAATACAGCGGTTGGGGCATGATTACGGTGTTGTTTTTGGTCAAAAAAACACGAATAAGCATAAGAATTGATGTGTAAGCTGGTGCATTATCGTGATAAAGAATCCATGATTTGTTTTTCCATAGTTCCGAAAGTTTGAGCCGTATTTATTCACGCAAACGTTCCATAACTTCCTTGTAGTGTTTCTTATTAACCGTGCGACATATTGGCAAGAACTCAGTGCACCACGCCGTTGTAATCGAAGAAAACAGTGAGCAAAACTTTCATATTTGATCGAACTTGGCGTGCCGTTTCCGATCTTGGCTCTTCTGGACGCTTCAGTTGGGGTTATTGGGCCTTGGTTTCGACGTCATAACCATATACCCACGGTTCGTCACCACTTATGACCTTTTTGAGCAAATCTGGGCGATACTAATGCCAAGTCGCTTTTGCTCAAAATTTAGCAGTTTCGGACCAAACTTGGGTGCCACACGTTTCATGCCCAAAAGTCCGAGAAAATTGCATGGCATGAGCCGATTGATATGCCAACATTCTCTGCAGCTTCCCTAATAGTGATTTGACGATTTTCCAGATCCATTTCCTTCACGATTTCGATGGTTTCTCTGCTTGTTGACATGGTTGCTTCTCCTGGACGCTCATCGTCATCAACATCTTCTCGGCCTTCTGTAAAAAGCTTGTACTTACCACTTATGAACACTTTTTTGAGACAAAGTAGACTGGGAGAATGCCACAGTCAGCATTTTGAATGCGTTGGAGCACTTAATTCTATTTTTAACGCAAAATTCAATACAGATTATTTGATCCATTTTTTTTAAAAGTAAGAAATCGAGGAACACACAGAAACTTGACTAACCCTTTCAGTTGTCAAAAACAAACTACTAATCCAAAATGGCTGATAATTTCAACATATGAGATACGTATGTGTGCCAAAATAACGATAAAATTTTCGATAATCGAATGTGCACAGCTATTTTTACTCATTTTTGTAACCTTGGTTGATCTGTTTCCTTATTTTTGCGTAGTTTGATTAAAGTGTAGGAAAAATGTAGAAATTTCACTATTTTTAACGGACTTCCATTGCCTATAAATTTCAGTTCAAAGTCTGAAATAAAGCTTTGTTTAAAAAAAGTAATTCAGTAAAAAATTAAATGGAGTGAACGAAAGAAAATAAAAATATTAATAATGAGTATCCTAAGAGCTGAAAATAAAATTAAAATTGAAATAAGAATAAAATTAAATCAAATTCAAAGTTTTCTCTTGAGAACGGTTAGAGACACATTAACCGAAACGTCCAGTGATTTCAATGAACTCTCCGTTCATCAGTAAGGATGTATTCATTTTATATTATTTTGTTTTATCTCATTTTGTTTCCATTTTCATTTTACATTTTTGTTTCAGCTCTCAGTATTCTAATTACCTATTATTAATCTTTTTCAGAATTTTCAATTCACTCTGATCAATTCATCGTTTTTTTCGTACATTTACCTAATCATAGCTCTGTTTCAGATTTTGTAGGTACTCGAATTTATAGGCAATGGAAGTTCAACTAAATAGTTTCGTTTAGTTCTTTTGATGCTTTAGGTTGGCATACACTTTTATTATTTGTAAGAATTTAAAAGAACGTTATATAGATACCTACCAATTTGTAGAACGAAACATCCTGTCTTGTACTTCCATGAAGTGTGCCATCGAATTCGATATTTTCTAACTTTTATCTCTTCATAGCTGAATATGACATTATTTTAATTTTGACGTTTGGATTGAATGTCCTATAGTAATCGAGTAATCGTTATAGTAGAACGCGCGATTCTGTGTTCCGTTTCGTCCTCTCAACTCACAATCACATAAAATCCAATAAATCACAATAAATGTAGAACATAAAATAGTAGGTATAAGTGTCTATGGAATCATTCATCATTTAAAACAAATGCATCTGGGCTAATCTCCAGGAAATTTGCCGAAGAAGACAATAAATATTATTGAATGTTTGGGTTGAATATATTTTTGAAGTGTTTTATCAATGGAGCTCACAATAATGTAGGTACCAAACAAACTGCAGTTGATTTAGTATATACTTATGACAACTTTACAAACTAGTATTTTTTAGGCGATGTATCTTAGGAATAAACTCCTGCACATTAAAAACTGCAAATATGACAACTTGAATCTCTCAGAAATGGAAGGCGTTGACGTCACAACGTCAGTCGATTCATCGAGCTCCGTTTAAAAACTGCCGCTAATTATGAATGAATCTCTCGAAGACGAAAACGAAGTCTTGCGTAGAGTAAAACTCCGACGAGAGTAGGGCTAGGTCAGGGTCCCTGCCGCTTTTCTTGTTCTTTTCCTCCTTTTTGAAAAAAGTTGGCAAGCTCGGAACAGCTTTTAAATTGCTGTTTAAAATTCCAACTTTGTTTTAGTGCTTCTACGAACGGATGGCGAAATCTCTTTTTGAAATACACCCACTTAACGTTTGGGCTGACTAACGTCTTTCTGGCGTACTCTTACAATGGTAATTTTTCCACTTTTACTTTCCACACTTTTCCGCTGTTATGACGTCTAGTGCAACGTTATAGAATGAATTGGAACAGATCTATTCTTCGAAGTTTGCATTTTTACCGACTACATAGATATACTTATTTTGAATGAAATCAGGGGTAACCCGATATCATTCGAACAATCATTCTTTTATAATTATGATGAAGAACAGTGAAAAGTTTTTTTTGGAAGTTAAATAGTTGATTACGGATTCTATACAGATATTCATTTCCTACATATTCCATAGACAACTTCAGTAGTACACTCATTCAGTTGTTAATCAATATCACAGAATTATGTAAAAATTAACGTCTTCACAGCTTTGACAGTTTGATAAAACTTCACTGGCATCAACTGACAGTTCTCAAACGTCTAAATTCAATAGTATGTAGGAATCAAATCGAAAATAAAATATAATTAATTCACAATCGCAGAAAAAGTAACTATAACGTACAACTTTTTTATTATTTTTCATTTGTAAATTATTGAAATTTCAAAAAACAAACGATCAAATTCAATACTTTTCTAGTTAATGAATTTCCTTTGCTCTTTCAGAAGAGACTATTATATGTAGGTAGGTATTCGAAATAGTGAATACAATACTCGCCGTCAATATTAAAATAAACAAAAGCATAGAAATATTTTCAGATCATAGACCGCAAAATCTGATAATATACAAGTACCAGGTGAGTATAGCATAAGATAGAGTTTACGTTTCATTATAATTCATATCATTAATCCGTTTGAATTGACAAAAATTAGTAACTAAATACCTTTATAATGGAAATGGAATAGGATTGCGTAGCTCAAAAACCCTCAAAAGTGGGATCATTTATTGAATTAGGAAAGTTATGACATGTTTCTTCTCGAAACGTCTTTCAGTACTATCTAGGAGATTATACGAGGAACGAGTGAAAAACAGTGGACAAAAAAATTGTATTATAGAGAAAGAGTTTGAAGCTAATAACAATCTAATACAAACTGTTACCGATTTTTTAAGCGACAATTCTTGTATGTTTTTTCGAATGAATGTTGAATATGTCTTTCTGCTCAACAATGGCAGAGGAAAATTTAAAATTTTATTTGACGTTATTGTTTCGTTACAAATTGTAGCTTTGTCAAAACTTTCGAAATTTTTTTCAACATTTAACTAAGAAATATTTTGTAACGAAATTTAAAAAAATCGTAAACGTCAATTTGGTGGATTGCAGTTATAACAAAACAATAAATTCAACAGGGACCTCATACATCAACTTTGGCAACAATAAGAATAATCCTCTGGCGACTCCAATGGAGTACTTGTAAGTAGGTAGTACCGAAGAACTATGTTGGGTAAGTAGTATCCAATCTATAAAAATCATATTCAGAATAAAGAAACGTTAAGCACTGATAAATTTGTCAATGTCAATGTCAATATTTCGTGTCCTTACGCCATATTTTGTGTTTTCATAGTTGCAAGGATTACAAGCTAATAGGACAAATGACAATGAGAATGAACAATGAAATATGAATTATCTTATCACCAAACATATATGAATGCAATATATTAATTAACTCCTATTAAATACCTTTGAAAATTGTTCCATATAACTTACATCATCAATAAATTAATTCTCAATCTCACTGCTTATCATAAATATGAGAAATATAGTAAACCGCTCAAGACTAATAAAAAATTGTCCACATCTTCTTATACCTCATAAGCTTCTATTACTACCTATATAAGCAATAATATTTACCTACCTATTTTATTTTACATTACGCTCCAAATCCGGTTGTGATTCTTGTTGATTAATAATTAATGAGACGGATATGTGGAGAAACTTAATATAGGCATAGTAAAGCAATGTTTAAATTTTTCTCATGTATGCATGAAGATTTTTCTCATGTATACGCATGAAGCTCGTTTCGAAGCATACTTCTTAAGGATGCAGTATTAGCAACTGATGTATTATATATACAAATAATATACAAGTATAAATTCTAGATCTATACATAATCTAAAATTTCTAATTGAAAATTGACACCCTACTTTTTCAGCCATCTATCGGATGCAGTTTAAACTATTCTTGCGTTTGACAATCAGCAGATTGGGATCTGCTTAAACGGCTCTATAAAGGAAAAGTAGAAATCTCCCGTAAGTATGCAATACTACTACAAAAACTATAGAGGGAAGTTATAAGGAAGATATCTTATATAGGTCTTCAATAAGATAGTTTTATCTCACATTTGGGGTCTCAAACACTTAATTCATTACTTCACTCTTCACTTCATTCATTTTTGAATCAATTTCAATACATGGAGACTTCTACACTACATATACACTTCTTACGTTTGCTCTCCATATACAGAACATGTTTTACTTATCGTCTAACCTGTAACTTGTGCTCTGATTTATGCGAATAACAATAACTCCACAATCCGTATGTATACGTTACTTTTAGAGAACGTATTCGTTATTTCGTCCTTATATATTCCGAGGTTCCTAGACTTTATAATAGTATGCTAATTTTTTTCACATTTGTATGATTCCTTTCATTATTTTAATTACTTTCATTACACACAAACAGATCGTTATTTTGGTAATTAAATCACTGGCGTTATTTTCGTATTAATCATTACTCTCAAAAGCTATATTCAGCCTAAATTCGAAAATTATGCTATATTTAGCCTAAATTCGGATGATACTTAGAAATGTAGAGTCTGTGAATATTAGATGATATCACTGTTTTCAAAATTTTATTGGTATTGCCACGGCCGACTTTAATCTAAACTACTCAAGTTGGCCGTGATATTGCTTACTGTAATATTACTGTTAAACACGCGGTAAGAAGTATTTTAGAAAGAAGATTAGAAGCATTTGCACTGAAATTTTTTTTCGCTCATGAAATTAAGAACGTCAACGTCATCCGTTCGAAAGTAACCTAACATTACTTCGAATTTCATGACATGTTGGTGAGTAATATGCATTGTGCATACGGTTGGCATTTGGCAACACCTATTAATGACTAAGATCCGCCAAAATTGAATCCATATGAATACAAAAAAAAAATCAAACAACAGAATTCTTTGCTAAACACAAACATATCAAGGTTCTTAATCCTTTCAACTGTTAGGTTTTTTAACCTAAAACACTACTATTGCATTGGACTTTATTATTGAATAATATTTTCATAGAAAACATGACTGCTTCAATTAAACCACTAAATTTTACAATTTGTGCAGAATGTAAGACTTCTAAAGCAAGGGTAGGCAAAATGGAATTGCCACATGGTGTGGTAGATACTCCAGTATTTATGCCTGTTGGTACTCAAGGCACACTGAAAGGCATTTTACCAGAGCAATTGGAAAAATTAGATCTACAGATTATGCTTGCAAATACTTATCATTTGGGAAGTAAACCTGGCGTAGATGTGTTGAAAAAGGCAGGAGGGTTGCATAAATTTATGAACTGGAACAAAAATTTATTAACCGACTCTGGGGGTTTTCAAATGGTTTCTCTTTTGAAACTAGCGGAAATAACTGAAGCAGGAGTTAAATTTGAATCTTTAAATGAACAAAAATCAGAAGTTATGTTGACTCCAGAACATTCTATTGAAATACAAAATGCAATTGGAGCTGATATTATAATGCAACTAGACGATGTTGTTAAAACAACAAACCCAGATAAAGAAAGAATTGAAGTGTCTGTTCATCGAACAACAAGGTGGTTAGATCGATGTTTAAAAGCTCACAATAGGCAACATGATCAAAGCTTGTTTCCTATTGTACAGGGCACTTTATATGAAGATTTACGAGAAGTAAGTGCTAAAGATTTGATTCAAAGGGAAGTGAATGGTTATGCGATTGGTGGTCTAAGTGGAGGAGAGAGTAAAGATGATTTTTGGAAAATGGTGTTTTTGAGTGCAAAGTTATTGCCTAAAAACAAACCCAGATATCTAATGGGAGTTGGATTTGCTATAGACTTAGTTGTTTGTTGTGCACTAGGTGTAGATATGTTTGATTGTGTATTCCCAACAAGAACTGCTAGATTTGGTTGTGGGTTAATAAGGAGTGGTCAACTAAATTTACGTTCAAGTAAATACAAAAAAGATTTCAAACCAATTGATGAAGATTGTGATTGTAGCACTTGTCAAAACTATACAAGAGCATACTTACATTGTATTGTCACAAATATACCAGTGGCATGTCATCTCTTAACAATACATAATGTTTCTTTTCAGTTAAGATTGATGAAAGATATTCGAAACAGTGTAAGTGAAAATACATTTCCTGAATTTGTTGCAGACTTCATGTTGAAGAATTATCCAAAGAAAGACTATCCTAATTGGATTAAAGAATCACTGGCAAAGGTAAATATTTCTTTGCATCAGTGATGTTTCTGCATTTCCATTATCACTATAAGAATAATCATTACCTTATCCAAATAATTACCTCACTCTGAGGACGAGTTGATGAATTTACCAAAATTCAGTAACACATACCAAAATGCACTAGCGGAACAGTATTAATTATTTCCAAACTTATTTATTTTGTTATTATGATTTATAGTCATTTTTGTGAGTTATCTTGGTTGAAAGTTGGATACTTTAAATTTCAAAATTATAATAAATCATGTTAATTCACAGTAATATTAAATGAAATTAAAAATGTTTCTATTTTAGTAATTAACCACACCTCATATTTTCTTACCACTAAATCAAGACTAAGTAATTGATATGAAATGATTATAGACCTTGGTAATACTTAAAAACACTCTTATTCATCCAGTGAGTTATTTAAGGGAACCAAATTAATTCTCTTATACTGCTACCTTATTTGATTAAGAATCACAACAACATAAAATATATAGAATGTATTACAAATATTTATATCATTTTCATAACTATATTATAATATACAGAATTTATTACATACAGCAAATTGAATAGAAGACGATATTTTGAAATCAATATAAAATGCTTCTTTTCATTTAATAATAAAACACTAATTTAGAGTACCTGAATACTGAATTAGTAATTTATATTAGTATTTTGTAAAAATAATCTTGTATTTATGCTAGTATTTGTAAAAATAATCTCTTGATCATTACAAAATACTGAAATTCCAGATGATCCTACATAATGTCAATTTTAGGTCAGCATATATAATTATTATATTCTTAGGCCCAGTCTTTTCAACTTCAGTTAAAGCATTAGATAACATTTATGTGCTAGTTACCAGATTTTTTCCTGTTTTCACTTCCAGTTACAATAAACACTCTGCACTTAACCAACAGTTAAGACCATATGTTCAATTTATCTTTCAGTCAGAAGTTTTACAGAATATGAAAAGACCAGGTGTTGGTAAATTAAGTATTTTAAAAACAATAGAAAGCTCAAACCTTTGGATATTTCAAAACTTAAATAAGAAGTTAACAAAAATTAATTCGAAGAAAGTTTAGTGCAAAGAGCAAAGTAATGAATGATGATCTACTACGGATTTATAGTGCGAATAAAAGAACTTCTTAATATTTTAAACCAACAATGATTATATAATTTCAAAATCAGTTTCTTAAACAATATCAGGCATAGATGGTTGTGTTGTTTGGACATTTTTAAATGAAATATCTTGCTTCGATTCATATGAAGGTTCAGACCATCCTTTATTTTGTGCATTTTCTACTTCTGATGCAAGTGTATTCTTTTTGTATTCCTCTAGCTCAAAGTAGTATTTTGGTGTAGTAATCCCTAGAAAAGCAGCAAGAAATTCACCTGCAGCATCTAAATAATTAAAAGTGGTAGATCCTGCAGACCACAATTTATACCAGGTCCAAGGTCCCCAAGATAATGCAGCCTGTTGAGAGAAGATATCATATGATTAAAATCCCATTTGAAATATTTTTACTTGATGAGAAGTTGAAAGTAAGTTTTACTTCTTATATTCAAAGTTGTGGTAATGATTTACAGACATTATTATTATTATTATCATTGTTCTAAGAGTGGGGATCAGAGACCTCTTGACATATCATATCTCCGAGCCAATCTTTTTGATACAAAGGTACATTTAGGTGAATATTTGGGTCACTGAAGGCATTGCAAAAGAAATGCGCGTTCAAGGAAAACTACCATTCAAATGTTCACAAATATAATTAAGATTAACATAAAAACTTGAGTATGCCAAATTTAGAAAAGATTTGAAAAACTTACATAGTCTACAACAGCCTTCTTCTCAGTTGGAGTGCAATCAACTTCATCGTCACTGTATTCCTCTAAAATACCATCGCTAAAATGCAATATTCTCTTTCGGAGTCTTCAACATTATTGCAGAATAAGTTTGGTTGCCTTCCGGAGCATTTCTGTAATCTTCTGGGTCAATCAGGGTCATATTGTAAGAAATCTAAAATACACTTTACCTACTTAATTTAGTAAATGCAGGTTATTTAATAATTGAATGTTTGGTTTATAGATGTAAAAACTAGAATTCCTAAAAAACTAATATTGAATAGTTGTCAAACTTTGACCATGACGGAACAATTGTCATTTTCCAAACGTTCATCCATGTTGCCAAGTATTTGGAAATGTGAAATAAACACGTCCAACTTGTAAAATTTTTCAAGGAATATCTCAATAATTTTAAAATGTAACATAAATAAAAAATTAGTATTAGCTATGCTATGCATTGGAATTTTTACTAAAAATAAAAAATGTGTATACTTCTTGTTCTGAATATTGAACTTGATATGAGTAAAACTTTTTACTTCACCGTACTTTCGAATTTTATCAAGTGTATCAGGGCATGTAGACGAACAATATAAATTTATATTTTTTCTGTCTGAAAACGAAACCCTATTTTATGTAAAGTGTGATCAATTTTTCCTGACAAATGTATATAATTTTGGAATTCTGACAACCAAGCACTTTACCCAATCACTATGTAAAAAATTTATTTGAAATAGCAAAAACCACTTACGAAATAAAGTATACCGTGATCTATATAATATGCATGTTCTCAATTAAAATTGCGAGAACGTATATTTTAATGGGAAATAATTAAGATAAAGAATAGATAGGATAAAGTTGAACCGATATACGATAAAAAAGTTACCTTTTATTCAATGCACACTTCCATCCAGTAGTGTTGCAACAATTTCTTTGAAATAGTGGAAATAGAATTGGCTTACTAGTTTACAGTTAATGTGCAACAGGTGTGTTAATTTGAATAAAATGAGTACTACAGGAAATGAAACTTTAGAAAGAATTCAGAGAGAAATTGAAGAAAATTTAAAAAAAGAAGATGAGTGGAAACGAGAACTACTGAGATTGTCTAGTGAAAGGGAAGATAATGAGAAAAATAAATTGGAAAATAATAATGAGCTAAAAACGAATGGAATGTTGAAGAAGCAATTTTCTGATTCGACTGATAGCATTAGTATAAGTTCACAGAATGTTAATAAATTTATTCAGAAGGTAAATACTAAAGGCATGATGCAAAGATTTTTGAAATCAAAGGGAAAGGTAACTAATTCAACAACAAATTTGAATGGAAATAGTGTACCTGTAAATGTTACCAATGATTTTGATTTCACATTCCAACCACCAAGAATAACTGCCGAATCTGGAAGTCTAAGTAGAAATGGCTTTGTACCTGCAGATGTAAAAATGCGGCATGAAGTTCAAGAATTTCAAAAACGTGAAACTGAATTAAGGCTTGAAAGAAGAAAATCTCAACCACTATTGATGGCTGGTTTGGACATTGACAATGATGATGATAACAAAGATGAAGGTTTTCCAGAATATTCTTGTTCAAGTTCTACATCCTCAATTTCTGAGTTAAAGTCGTCTAGATCATTAGCAGATTTATGTAATACTCCTGAAGAAGATTTAGATGCACCTGGAACTCGTAATTTAATAAAACAATTTGAAAATTTGAAGAAACTATGAAATATTCTGTGGAATATAAATAAATTGATAATTTATGGGATTTAACAGTAGGGAGTATGTATTTTACATTACTTAGAATTTTTTCATTCAATATTATTAATGATGAGGAATGGTTTAACATAGTTATTGTTTTATAAAGGTTATAAAGCATTTCAACATAACCATTACTTTTACAAATTGCCAACACAAGGTGCCTGTACTTCCTACGTATTGTTTATTTTTATGCACATATGTATATATGAAAATTCTGTACTTAAATTGATAGTCAGGGTTGTGCCAATAATTTATTATATTTATTTTATAATTTAAATTTTAATTTCATATATAGTTTCCTGGGTTACAAAAAGGTTTTAATTTATTCTGTTAGGCTATTTAAATTGAAGTTTGTGTACAAAATTATAAAAATTTTATTCAAATAATTTTTAAATGCTAGGCATAAACACGTAATTAATTTTCTCTTTAAAGTTCTCAAAGAACTCAGTTGTTAGTTATAATTGTCTTTTAATATTATATTTTTAAATGAACATATAAACAATTAAAGTACCTTCTGTATTATGTTTAAAAATATGTATACTTTATGTTTGGGTGCTCACAATGGGAAGGGATGGTTTTCTGAAATTTTTATTTATTTACAAATTTGAATTGCATGTATAGAACTAATTAATTATTTCAAATTTGCCATCACTATTATATTTGTCCTTTATTCATATTTCTCATAATATATTGGATATAAATTAAAAAGTATTGTTGAATCTGATTTTTAGAAAAGGATATTTTAAGTTTCAGTGAGGATGTTTTGTGCTTAAATAAGGTGATTAATTTATGACTGCTACTTGGGCAACTAGGTGATATAGATTTATTGAAATAGTGTTTATTTATATATAATTACCAAACAAGTTTATTTTTATATAGAATCCATCCATTTATAATTGTTTACATATTTGCAATTTAGTTCCTTTATAACATTCCTTCTTGCCTTCAAAGGTTCCTGTTCTAATTATAATTTTGTGATAATTTTCTAACATTTTATCATAAACTACCTATGTATTTTTATTCAATTTTTATCTTTATGAAGCATCACAGTTTTGAGATTAAAAAATGTTACTCATAGGAATTATACCAACAACAAAAATATATTGTTATATTCATTTGACATTTTATTATCCTGCTCTTATATGAAAAAAAGGTATTATTGAGCATGTAAGTTTCTGATTCAATGGGTATCAAACTGATAAAAGCATTCCAGAAAATATAGACAATATTATCTGATCACTTTGTTTGCAAATGATTTTTATGATAAAAGATATTGTGGATTATTATAGATAGGATTAGAGTTTTTCAAGTTTTATTTCAGTATATGACAAATTTATTATAACCCTATTGATCAGTTCTCAATACTATTTTATGTGATATGACAGCCACTAGATTCATATTGATATTCTTATCATTTTATCTGCTCACATATTGGAATTACCAATATCACAAAATTATATTCATGTAAATTATGATGCAACAGTAACTAATAAATTTTCTCTTTAATTTAGAATTCAAATTTTTAATTAGTCCCAAACTTCATTGAAGATTTAAATTGTTACTCAACCAGAATATTAAGGAGTGACTCTGTTTTCTATAAATTTGTTTATGTTATCTGTATTACAGGCTATCAATTTGTTCCATGTACAATCTTTTTTAAAATTCTCATTTGCTATGTCCTCAAAAGTTTTCATTTTATCGCATTTAATAATCCCTAGTAGTAGTTCAATTATAGCATACCATATGAACTTTCTATTGCTTTTTACTTTAAACTATTTTAAAGTGAAATAATGTGAGAGATGAATTATAACCAGTGTATAATTCAATTTATATATTTAAATTTCAAAATTAATTTACTAAAAAAGATGAATTAATAAATTTGAAAGCAGACCTTAATTTACCAAAGAGCAGCAATTATATTTTCCGTAGCCCCATACTATCTACATGGGCATGTTGTTACTTGGTTTGGGAAGAACTGGCCTGTATGGAATCTTAGAAGACTGAAATTATGTAACATCTGAAATAATTTTTAATAATTGTTCAGTCATACACAGTGATTTTTACTTTATGATAAATATACTTATTAATTCACTGAACTGAACATATATCAATTTTTTGTGTTTTTCTGTAATAAGGATGATAAATAATTGTTAGCATAACGAAAAGTCATATATTACTCTATATTATCTGGAGATACATCTTGCTTAACAACAAATTCTTTTCTATAATTTACATTTTTATCAACACAACTTCTTTTGCAAGTATAAAATAACAACACACCCCAATCTAATGTACAGTCTTTCAATAATGTCAACATTTGAGGCATAACTTGAAACTCAAACTGTCTACTGCTACCACAGTATTCACAATCTGGAATATCTTTTGGTATAACCTCACTCGAAATTAGTAATGGTTGGCCACCTCTAGAGTATCTTAAAACTTGCTCAGGGTTATTATTAATATGCTTCCGAAACTTTGAAAATATTTTATCATGTTCAGTAGCTGAATAAGAAACTAATTCTTCTTCACTGATACCACTCATTGTTCCTAGCTTACCATCACTAGAAAGCTCCGTAAATTTCTTCATTTCTATTTCTTCATCAACCTTAGAATCATTCATCCCTTCAGGTTCTATAATTATTTCAAACTGTGGAAACAATGCTTTTGAAAAATTGTCATGAAAATTATTTACTCCACAATATTTTTTATGATTTTCTTTCCAATCAATTACTTGGTGTTGACGACTACAGTAAGTTACTTCACACCGACTGCATTTTTTATTTCCCTTACAACCACACACTTCACAAAGCACTAACCATTTTAATAAAGAAAATTCAGGGTCTGGTGCTTCAGAGGGTGGTTCACTTGAATAGAATTCATTTTTCTTTGGCAACGAAGATCTAAGTATCAATATATTATCAGATTCATTTCTGATACAACAGTTTTCATTTCTACAAACGAAAATGAAAAGGGTTCTATGAAAATTATTGTCATCTTCTTCATAAGGAGCATAGATTTGACAAAGAAACACCATAATGTCCTTGCATATGGAACATTTCAAATCTTCTCCAGAAGGTACTCCTTCCAAATCAAGCCAAGCTGGTTTTCCGCCTGCTTTACTAGGAAAAACTCTACTCTCAACTTGCCAATTTTCACAAGGCTCCAAAAATCCTAAATCAACGTTATTCATTGTGTTTTCAACTGTCTTATCTCCTCTTGAAATGCCTTCCTTTCTATATGATTGAATAATGAATTATTCAATAACGGTTCTGTAAAATATCTACACTTATAATATAACTCATTTATTGAAATTCTGCTGAACCTTGATATAACGATTTAAACTTATATTAATAATTCAATACATGTATTTTTGTAGTGAAGTGTATTTGTAGGTTATGTTGGAGATTCATAGAAATGTCTCAACATAGAAAATCAAAATTTCAAAGTTGTTCTTATATAATTGAAATTTCAAAACTTCACACTAAAACCAGTCTATTTTCATCTAGAAAGCCGTTTGAAATAAAATAATCAATATTTGCTAAACTTGTATTAAAGTATTGAACATAAATTCCCTAGAATACGCGTATAATCGTATACTCAGTTAAATCATAGACTCATATAATCGTATACTCTGTTACAATTTATTGAAACGTAAAATAGTTTGTTTACACATGTAGGAAAATAAGGTCGAAGCAAATTATATATTACTCATCTTAAATTATACACGGAAGAACCTTTACTTAAGTAAATTTAAATATACCTACTTTCTAGTAGTTGTACATTATTCTATAAAACAAGAACGTTTTGTATCAAAAAAATTCAATTTATTTTTACTGAACTCCATCCATATGTACAACAATTAAATCAATTACAGATATAATTTACAGTTAAGTAATATGTACTATAAATAAACGAGGCTTAAATGCTGCGTAATTTATTATTACAATTGTTGAAAATTCGTTATCTATATGCTATTGATTTCTTTCTCATGCCTCCTTGCTAATTATTTTTATTATTAAAATTATTGGTTTTCAAATTGCATTTTGTCCGTTGAAAAATTACATTCGAAAACGAAATGAATATTCATGTAAATATAAAGTTCATTTTGTGATTTTCACTAAAATATACTCTAAAAGACGTAAAAACTCTCCCTCCCCACCATTATGTATTTCTTCTCATGACAACATTAGTAAAAGTACGAAAACGCCTCGTAGACATTTCATTCGAACATGGTAGACGAATTATTGAACTTGTTGAATGATAATAGGATACAACTGTTCCATCATTGTTATGAATCACAGTCCTTATTTAATCAATCAATCAAGAATCGATGACTTTCAAAACGCCTAAGGGTCCTGTATCTGAATGAGAAGAACTTCACTTCGTGAGCATTCACGTGAGCTCCCTCTATCGAAGAAAAGACTTTAAACTTTCCCCAGCATTGTATATTCCTACTCATGACAACATTAGTAAAGTACGTAGAGACTTCGTAGACATTTCATTCGAACACAACAGAAATTTGTCTGCGATGTGTAATAATAGTCCCATGCCTAATCGCTCCAGATCACGGCCAGGCAGGCAAAAAGATAGCTAGTTTCAAGATTCACAAATCATTCATACTAGTAAGTACTGAGACTCTTATGTGTAGACAGCTCCCTGAGAGTTTTATTTGAAATATTTCTATATTTCGATAAAGAGTCTCAGTATTTACTAGTATGAATGATTCGTGAATCTTGAAACTATATTATTATTATTATTACGATTGTTCCCCATGAGGAGAGCGACTGAGCTTGAATTCGCACTTATTAGGACTTTTGCTTCATCTTTTTTGCCTTCCAAAAACGCTTCATTCTCTCTGAATGCTCTTTCTTCCGTTCATCTGTCCATTTTCCTCCAGGTTGACGATTTGACTTTTGCTCAAACTTCACATGTGCGATTTTATAGCGACATTCAGTGCGATCTTCGAGACTTCTTATATTGATCTGTTGTAGATCCTTTTAGACCTCTTTTAGCCACTCTGTTCCGCATTTATTATTCATAATTATATCGAGTAGTTTCTTCGGTATTCTGGACTGTTTCATTCTGTAGACATGTGCATAGAACTTTGCTCGTCGTTTTCTGATTTCTTCTGTTATCGTATTTGTCTTTTGATACAGTTCACTCTGAGGTCTTTTCATCCAAATGCCGTTTCTATTGATTGGCCCGTAAATCTTTCTGAGAATTTTTCGTTCTTGTTTTTCTAACACTTGAATAATTAATTAAATACTTGAAACTATATATATATATATATATATATATATATATATATATATATATATATATATATATATATATATATATATATATATATAAATGAAATTTTTTGTGCTTATGACACTGAATGAAATATTTAAGAAAATGAACACTAGAACATTCATTTGAAAAATTGAAATTAATCAAGAGAATGTTATAGCAGAGCTAGATATGTGAACGTGTACGATGTGATGTCTCCATTATCCTTCAAGGGATAAATGTTAGAGAAATTTTGAAATCGATGCCACACCTGATGGAAGTGCGAGAATCTTTAATAATTATAATTAAAGAATCTTTAATAATTATTAATAAAGAATAAAAATCGTTGCCTCACTTCGATGGACGTGGTGCGACTGACGAGTTCCTTGCAGAACGAAACATATATGTCTCGCACTTCCATCAGGTGTGGCATCGATTTCAAAATTTCTCTAACATTTATCCCTTGAAGGATAATGGAGACATCACATCGTACACGTTCACATATCTAGCTCTGCTATAACATTCTCTTGATTAATTTCAATTTTTCAAATGAATGTTCTAGTGTTCATTTTCTTATATATATATATATATATATATATATATATATATATATATATATATATATATATATATATATAATGAAAAGTAATAAAAAATACTTGTCTGAAAATCACTGACTGAACAATTCTTTATTCGACTAGTTTCGGCTTTTACGGCATTATAAAGAATGCCGTAAAATTATTGATAATGCCGTAAAAGGCGAAACTAGTCGAATAAAGAATTGTTCACTCAGTGATTTTTAGACAAGTATTTCTTATTACCTCTTATTTAAATATGAACAATCACAGAGTTGATTCATCGTCCATTGATTTTATATATACCTATATATAAATGAAAATTCTATATTTCGAACGCAATTCGGTTCTTCTTCAGGAATAATCTGATATAAGTCAATAAACCAACGACACAAAAGTCATCCAACAGTTATTTGCAATATAAAGGCGACAGTGCTCAACAACGTATGATCTATAAATGACATGTAAGCAAACTTCTTTTTTTTTTGGGGTAGTAGAACGCAACACTTGAACAACACAACGTTGAAAAGCAACACTTGAACGAATTGAATTTAAAGTTGCAAGGCAAAAACCGTTATATATCCAACTTGTACGGACATGTGAATGGAATTAGAAGCAAAATGATATTATTCAAAACGTCTCTACAACAAAACGATTTTTCTTTTTTTCCAAGTTGTAAAGAACATTATTAAGAAATGAAAAATTTTGAAGAATATAATTTTTTGGAACAGCTCTATTACATGAACGAAATAATCGTTGAATTTGAGCAGCGTTTCGCAGATTTTAAGAAATTTGAGAGTGATATAGTTCACTCATCCATTAATGATCTTCACTCATCCATTAACGATCGAAGTTGAGAGTGTGAAGATTGATTATCAACTGGAACTGTGTGATCTGCAATCCGGCCCCTTTTACAAGGGCGGAACAGAAACAGAAATTAAATTTTTTAAGCTCCTTGTTGAGCGTTTCACGAAACTGACGAATTTCTGCCTAAAAATGGGCTCGATGATGGGCAGTACCTATCTTTGTGAAGGTGCATATTCAACAATGAAGTTCATAAAATCAAAATACAGGTCTTCATTGATAGATACTTCACTTAAACATGCACTGCGTCTAGCTACTACTAATATTGATGTTGTTGTTGACAGAATTGTAAAAGATAAATTAATGGAAAAGTAATACAAAATAATGATACCTATTATACTTTTATTTTATATTATAAATATTTTGCGGCCCCTCAATGTATTTAGTCATTTTTATTGGCCCTGGGTCCCATCTAGTTTGGATAGCCCTGTTTTAAAATATTAAGACACCTACAGGCTGTTAAACACTTCTGTGCGGAATAATAAAAATGAGAAAACTTGTAACTATAAAGGAGAATTCCATTAAAATAGTTTGTATTCAAAATATTCTCTAATAAATTTTATTCTATATATTTCAATATTTATAAAATAATTCATAAAAATCTTGATAATTAAACATTATTTGTTATCAATTCATTAACATTTTAGACGTTTAGATAACATGCACTGTTATTGAAAGAATAGACAATTAGACAATGGGTTGTTCTTTGATACAATCAATATAAGCATACTATTCGCTGGAAGCAGCTTTTTACCAATCGAAATTACATGGTAATGTAATTTAATACAAAAGCGATATATATTCCACAACAGTTACTGGTGCATGTACGGAATAAATGCTGAATGCTGCAAAAATTGTCGTAAATATCCAGATAATAACATACTCTTTGAAGAATTGTTTCGATTGTGATTTTGGTATGGGAATCGAGTACCTTGATGATGATCGTACCTGTCCATCCGTGTTCGAATAATCTGTTTTCAGTTTTGTTGTAGTTGCCAACCTTGAATTGGATCTTTTAACATTTCGTTGGTTCGAATATAGTAAGCGGAACACGAAACGTAGAGTTTAGTGTTAGTGCGTACAGTGTTTTTGAAACATGGTAGGTGTAATAGAGAAAAAACTGTCAAATATTTAAAAACAAGTTAATTTTTCAGGAGAAGATAAGGATAAGTGTAGTTTTCTTTTATTTCGTTTTGGGAAAATATGGTAAGTTGAATTTGTAATTTAAATTTTTTCACAATTAACGAAATTAAACATTTACAATTTGAGTTTATAATTTCGAGTTTGAGTTGAATTGAGACGAAATTCACAACTTTGTCAAAAATTGTGAAACTTTGTCAAAAAAAATGAATAATTGAAAGTTAAGAATTACTATAGTTATCAACACGTCATAGTTATTTTTTTGAAAACAATCAAATTGACTTTTTTATTTTTTTAGTATTCAGAGGAATATTTCTTTCTTAGCATTCGCTTCGGAAATTTTAGTCTTCTTCAACATGAGGAAACCTCTGAAAAACTCATGGTAAGCCAGGTGATTCCTATAAGTGTGATTTATATATAATATACATTCATATAATTACACATAGTTGCGTTTTATATACTTATCCAGAATATGTATATTGATTGGTTTATGTGTATTGATGTGAAATTGATGTTGAAAGAATGAGTTTTGAGATATGGTGATTGTTGTGTATTTATTATATGAGTCTTATTTGTAAGGTTTATCAAATCTTTGTAAATAGAATTAATATGTTTTATGTCTGGTCTTTCATTTACTGTGTTTCCGAAATTTTTACGAATGTGTAACATTTCTAAAATTTCTCTACATTTTTTGTCATTCTTTTTCTTTTTTTTTCTGAATATTAAAAAAAAAAAAGCAAATTTGATTTTTTTCAAAAAAATAAGTTTGACGATTTGTTATCTATAGTAATTCATAAAATTCAATTATTCATTAGTTTTGACAAAGTTATGATATACAACGAAACCATACTAAAAATACTGATAAAAATGCAAGTTCAATGTTGGAATTATAGGAAATGTGAATAATTATGAGCATAAACGAAGATGAAATTTGGTTTTCTTGGTGTTTAATTTTTTAAATTTTTGTTAGATCTTACAAATCTAATAGCAACTTGAACAGTTGGAAATTAATATTTCTTATTTCTCAAACTTCATTTTATGGACTCAGTTTTAAGTTATATATTGCAGATAATGAGAGTGTTAATAAATTTAATGTCGAAGTTCTAGTAAAATAAAGTGGTCAGATGATTAATTGTTCCTACTCGAAATTTGTAAAAATATTTCTGCTCTTGTCGCTATATGATTCAAAATTTTCTGAGAATCGATATCTGTGGATACATCCTTATCAAAAGGTATAAAGTTAATATTTATTGTATTGCTTTAAACTTATTGTTATAAAGTTACCTAATATTTCGAATCATATTTTCGAAATCTCAAAGGATTACCTAAATTTCATTATCAATGTGAGCACTCATCCCAAGTGAATGATTATATATGCAATCGTTCATCCTCTGTTAATATTTTATTTGATATAACACAGAAATAAGCAAAGCTCTTTCTGATTTATTGTAGATAGTCAAAATAATTGAGTCATAGATGTTTTAGGAAGGCTTGTGCCCTTTCCATTTTATTTCTAGACATAGAATAATTGGATACATATTAAATATAACCCTTTCAAATAGTTTCATTTAACTATAAAATAAATTAAAAAACAACGTTCATTGATATTGAAATCATTCTATTTCATTAAATGCAAATATTTATCGAAAGTTGACATTTTGTTATTACAAGCTTATTCTGATTTACATGTCCTGGATATCTAATTTATAAATCTACATTAATAATTAATAAAAACAATTCAGCATTACTTGAAACAATACAATAACGAATTACCCATATTTATTAAATAAAGCAATAAGAATAAGCAAATTAAACATAGAAAACTTCAACAGTCGTTCTAGATTTATAAATATTCAAAATTTCTTTTTTTTTCAACAATTGTGTATCAAAATAATAATTAACGAAAGCAGTGAAGACTTTGTTGACTAGTCTTGAATAATATTTTGTAGATTTATTTATTTTGTATTATATGTATTTATAAATGTGAATTGGGATTCGAATAGGTATACGGAAGATATAAACTTCGAAAACTCTATTACAGTAAATTGACATGTGTAGTGAAGCACGCTTGTGTATCACGCTTTCGAGGACACTGTATAACAGCATCTATCGTGGAAGAAGAATCAAAACTACTCGACACGAAATGAATGAATGAATGAAAAGACGTTTTATTGAGATCTTTCTTCACATTACAATTCATTGTTATTTTACAATTAAAAGGTGGGAGGTTATAAGGTCTCGGACCTTCTTCAACCCTGTGCTACTTAATTATATTGTTACAAAAAAAAGATTTTTTTATATATGTTTACATAATATTTTGAAGGTGTGGCTGTGCCCGACTCATCTTTACGTGCCATTCGGTCGAATGTCAGATTTTCAATTCATCTGACATTTGATGGTAAAGGAAACCACAGAAAATTTTACCCACGTAATTAAGAACATATGTTTTTTTAATTTTTTTTATTTGAAATAACGTGCCTCGACTACTTGATCATTGACACATGGTACAATGTTTACAGTTTCATGTAATAACAGTGTTAATGCTACAGATACTTATATATAATTAACAATATATTTTGTAGTGAAATTAGATGGAACTGTATTATTTCTAGATGTGTAAACTACACAAGGTTGTATAATCCAGATTTCCCGATAAATTTTAATGTAACTTCAATTTGGACCGTTGTGCTCAGAATGTCTTTGATATTGTGTTTTAGTCCTAGTTGGTTACGAACTGCCTCATGTTTTGGACACCAAATGAGAATATTTTCAACTGTGATAATATCCCCCTTTTCAAGAGGGATATTATCACAGTATTCGCACTTGCGTTGTTCGCCTGATCAAATAACTGTGGGTTAGTTTCGTATGACCCATTCTTAGACTCCTAGCTACTATTTTGTTTTGTCTGTTCAGGGCTAATCTTGTTTCTTTGAGAATTTTCGGTTGAATTTTGTGCAGCTTGCAGGTATCATTTTCTCCATTGAATTTAACATTTTCTAATGATTCTATTCTTTATTGATTGAATTAGATCTGTATGAACCACAACGTTTGTAACACCAAGATCAGAGGATTTTGCAAGCTTCGCGGATTGGTCCGCTGCTTCATTCCTTGGGATACACACATGAGATGGAATCCAGATCATGATAGTAGAGATGTTGCTGTTTACGAGTAAATGTCAGCTATGGAGGAAAGGGAGTCCGTGAGTAATGCAACCTTGTGTCCTATTATGATAACACTGAGAAGAGATCTATAGATGGCATATAATTCAGCAGTGTGTATGCCACAGTTAGTTGGAAGTTTGTAGGATACAGGTGTATTTTGCTGGCTAAAGATCGAGCAAGCCACTCCTTGTTCATCTTCTGAAACATCTGTATATCTTATATCATCAAATATTTCGTAGCTCATCATTTCTTTGAATGATTGCTTCAATATATCAGGTGTTTCGTGTTTATCATATATTATGTCCAGTTTTACGTCCAGTCTTGGTTGATGTCTGATCCAAGGTGCATTTTCTGACGGAGTTATTGGAATAATTGAAGATTGGTCTGTTGAATCCTGATACATTTTGATAATTTGTAGGATCTAATAGAGTGTCATTGAATGTATGTTTTCGAACGTCTTTGCTGTTTTGATCAGATGGTGGATGGGGTGGTTCAGGATAGCTCTCACTTTGGAGCCATATGTAAGAAGAATTTGTTTTCGACGGAAGTCTAGTGGGAGTTCATGTGTCTCAACATGTAGGCTCTCAGATGGGCTGGATCGTAACACACCAATAGAGATTCGCAGGGCTGTGTTCGGTGCAGTATTCAGCAACTTCATACTGGTATTACTTGAGTAGAGTAGATTAGTAGATGCATAATTATGCATCCGTAGTCTAGTCGTTATCGAATGAGTGATGTGTAAATCCTGAACAAAAACTCGTGGACAAGAATAGACGGATAACGAAATGAGCGAGTATATTACACCTAAATTTCTCAATCTACGTTTTATATTTTTTATCTGTAGTCTTATAGTGCGAGGTTATTCGTAGAATTTCGAAAAATTTCAACGTTTCTGCATCTTTTATTTCTAAAATTGACGCTGTTATACGTACTTCACAAATGCGTAATATATGACGTGCTTCACTAGCCGTGTGAGCTTAGCTTTATTTATATTTCACTGGGATTCTACTTAAACTCGAGTCGGTACTATGCAGTGTTTATATGTTCACATTCAACTTCGAAGTACCTTTGAACTTTTGACTCTATAATGTTCAATGTCGTTATAAAATAATTTAGATTTCCTCTTTTAAAACTTGTTCGATTAACGTCATATAATTTCCTCACCAAAGCGTAAATATGAATAACTATTGCACCATCATTGTTTATATACGTGCGAAGGATATTCACCTGTGAATTCTGTATTTACCTGATTGATTACTTATGTATTTTTTGTAGGTAATAGAATCTTAGTTTATATTTCTTTTTTGTAGTTATGATTTTTCGGAATATTTGAAATACGTTCATTATTAAGTCATGTCATTTTTATTCAAAAAAAGGGATTGTCAACTTCTGGAAACTGAAATTTTTGGTGTTGGAGAGGTAATATATTTAAATAAGAAATCTATTCATTTGTTATATTTTACTTATCCAACGTTAAATTTTGTATCAAAATGATTTTGAATGACGCAATTAATTAATTTATCATATCTGATCTATTTGAATTCGAAAATGATAAAAACAATTTGATCTGAAAACATTAATTTAAATAATGATATTGTATGATTTTGTCATATTCCAAGTTTCTCCCCCTTAACAAACAAATTGCCCCCCTGGTGGGCGTGGGCCCCACGTTGGGAAACACTGACCTATATAAACAGAGCATTTTTCCGGCTAAAAACTAGCTCAAATCCTAATCTGTAAAGAAACATATATTTTTACTAAATTTTATTCATTTCCTTCCATTCAGTTATTTTAACGTAATTGAGTATCAAACATCCATCATAAATTACTCTTTAGTAAGAGGGAAGATAAGGTATGAATTTCATTTGATCAACTAAAATATCTATGTACCCTTTGTAATGTTAATAAATAATTG
Source organism: Henosepilachna vigintioctopunctata (assembly GCA_030704895.1). NCBI lineage: Eukaryota > Metazoa > Arthropoda > Insecta > Coleoptera > Coccinellidae > Henosepilachna > Henosepilachna vigintioctopunctata. Next base: position 2,291,037 of record JARQZJ010000002.1, on the reverse strand, counting down.
CTTCACTCTGTACACTTTCCTCATATACTACATTCGCTCAACAAATGCAATGAATATCATCAGGGTTAATAATTACACTAAAGACAAAAATATTTGGATATGGAATATGAACTATAACATTAATTTCTACTGAATAATAATATTCAATCAAATTGTTTGAATCTAGTATAAATTGTTTTAGTATAAAATTTCTATTTGGTAGATTTCTGATGATCGTTATGTAATTAGGTCATAGAGAATTGCAATAGCAATGTCTCATAACAAATACTTTACTGACATACATTTCATGACAGCATTCTCGCTATAAAAAGTATTTTCAATGGAAATCATTCTTCATTCAATTCAAATATTTGTTTAGTTCCTGGAGATTGATTGCTTCATAAATGTTGTTAATGTAATATTGATTTTCTATTCAAATATATTGCAAAATAATATTTTAGTACAAATTATCGTGTATCCACTATAGCCTAAGTGGGCTATCAAGATAACATATTTAATTAATTTACATTTGTGTGATTATTTTGCACATTTAAAAACCCCCAGATATTAAACTTGTATGAATTTAAGAGGTAACTGATGAAATTGTAAATCATCTGCTCGATATTAAAAATTTCGATAATATTAAACACAATAACCTCATACTATAGATCTCTGTGAAGCTGTGTTTAGAGGATAAGGCTGCATACTAGAGATCTGGATTCGAATCCCAGATTTGGATGTTTGTGTATCTATATGAATTAAGAGATTATGAAATTGTAGATATTATCATATGGACAATGACCAGAGTCTTCAAGCATAAAAATATAAAAGGATATACTTAAATCAAAAAGAATTAATATTTATAGTATTCAAATTATATTGTTAGTTATTATTATTCGTTATCTTAGATAGTTGATTTAACTTAAATTGAATTAATTGAAAATTTCGTGAATGCTGCATTTGTGAACATAGACATGAAATATATTCTTAAAAAAATAATCGTTATTTATTGAATTATATTAGCAGTACCTACAATAATATAATGATAGAAATATTCCAAGAAAATATAACTGCAAGCATCGGAAGATCGCCCTTGTGGGCACCTTTACCTTTTACTTTTACTGTCGAAAAGAAGAGAAACTAATTAAAAAAAGTTGATTTCATATTTCGAAGATTCATCTGAATTCAGTAATGAAGCTGATGAATAAAAGCTTTCCCATTTCCAAAACTCCAAACTTCAGCTAAATAATTCAAGATAAAAATGAAGTATTTAAAAAAATTTAAATAATTGCTTTTTGTACTATCTTGGCTAGATACTACATAATATACAACATAAATAGTAGGTAATTTAACAAGTACAAATGTTAAAAAATGCCCCAAAAAAAATTAAAATTTGTGACTAATGATAACCTTTGAATACAATAAAAATATTTTTAATTTCATTTCGAATAATTATACTCGTTCATGATTTTCGTTAAATCTAGCTTCTATTTTTTCAAACTATAGTTTTCCAGTTTTTCTTTTTGAATTTCAAAATTAAATTTTCAGATTCAGGAAAAGTGCTATAAGAATTTGAAACACTTGAAGAAACAAGTTTTGTTTCTTTTTTTGATAGTTATCAAGGATGTCTAGAATAATCATGAGAAATTGGTAAACAAATTAGCAACCGTAGTTAGGTTCTTGTAAATAAAAAAATGCAGTTTCTCATTCTATACAAATATTTGTTCTATTGGATTTAAATATATGTATTTATGAAAATTTCAATACTTTAATATTCATTTCATGATATCTTATGCAAGTTATGCATTGAAGAAAACGTGAGAAATAAAATAAGGATTAATTGTTTGAGTGTTTAATGAAACCAAGGTTGAGTAATTTACCGAACGCTAACAACAATTAAAAAAATTAAAGATGAAAATCAAAAATAGAGAAGGCACATTTGGAATAATTTTAAAAAATTACATCAGAAGTAAATTTTTAGATAATTTATTTTTATTGGCGGCGAAAATAACGAAATTTACATATCTACAACAGATATCGTTTGGTTAGTACCTATACCAATTAATTTTAGGTAATTATTTCTATTTCTGTTAAACTAATGTATTTACTGAGCTATTTTCAAATAATTATTGCATTGGGTTGAGTAATACGAGTATCACATTTATATTGTTAAACAGAATAACTTCGTAAACATAATTAATACTAAGTGACGATCAATTAGAGGTTGGAAATTACGAGGATATGACAATTTGGGAAAATTTTAAAAGCTTACAATTGAAATTATTCGAATTATGATGGAAAATAAATCAGTTTTCGTAAAATTCATTGAAAAGCATGGCTTTTTTGTTTTTCTTGTGAAGTTTTTTATAATACAATATTATTATCAAAATAATATACTGGTTCTGTAAAATACCTGTGTAATTGGGTTTTTGGAACACTGTAAATCTAAAACCTTTTCGGAGAAAATATTTAGTAAAATTACATTATTGCTTTACTCAATTTATGATTAATTTTAATTGAGTATTATTTAATGAATATTTAGTAATATTATCAGTAGTCGCATTGAAAACATTTATTGTGAATTTTCAATTTTTTTTATAACCTGAATAAAACTACATTGCTATTTTACAAAATAATATATATTGTAAAATATATACTATATGTATAGGGCAATAAATAATTTATAAATTACATTAAATAATCTTTAAATTCACAATTAATTTTGATGAAAGATTATTAGCAGAAGCTTTCCATTATGACTAGATTAACAATTCCAAACATTTTGTAAAATTACAATACTATCTCTTCAAAAATATTCATAAAAATTATTATAAAAATTTTCGTTGAAAAACATATTATAGGTATATTATAACATGAAAATGAATAAAACATTTTGTAATAAGACTTGTTTGATAATTCAGAAATGTATGATATTGATAATCATCTTTATGAAATGAAAAATTTACGGGTTTTATCTTTTAACATATAGTATATTTCTTACGTTATTCTAAGTATATATTGTGCTTTAATGAAAATAAAATTATATAAATAATATTGAAATTAGTGTCAGTAACTACAATACTTTTCGAAACACAAATACAGAAAAATCAAAACACACTTACAATTTCATTAAAAGAATTGAAATATTTCATAGGATTAGACTTTATGCTACACTGTACATGAAAGATACTTTGAAAAAATAACTAAAATATGCTCAAAATCGAGGTTCACAAAAAGCAGTGAATCGATTTCTTGTGAACATTTTACACTTTTCATATATAAATTTGTGTGATGTAATGAAACTTTTAGTGAAACATCTATATTTTTATATTCATTTATGAGTGAATTATATTTTTTTCAGACTTTCTGCCAACAAGCCCTATTGAATCTAGTGACGTAAGCAATTTTATAGATGATTGGGACTATCGGATAGAACCTCACAATATTCCATTGTTAAATTTCAGTTCTACAAATCATGATTTGCCCCCTCCCCCAAAGGTAGGTGGAGACGTTAACACTTTGAATCTGGTGGTGGAGAATCCTGCGAAAAGCAAAAAAATCATAAATTCTGTATGTATTCGTATCCGTTTTTCCATTTTTGTTTTGTTGTTGAAAAGATTGTAAGATGGAACCTACAACAGTGCACAAAAATTTCAATTACAAACATTGCATATTGAATTTTCTAATTCGACAACAACATTAGTATTGTTGAGGTAGATTTATTTTTTGGTTTACCACTATTAGTATCGGTTTCTTCATAAATTTAAAAGCTCTCGACTTCTTACCTTTTCGAGAATTAAAAAAAAACAATCAAACCTTTTTTTCGTCAACTTATTGGTAACATTTTTCAGTATATTTTTATAGAAATTAAAAAATATAATGCATTTTTTAGTAGACATTCATATATTATTGAATTTTGCAAATAATTTCAACGTTTTTTCGTCAATACTTACATTTTTATTGCTATAAATTATATCATGTTTTCAATCATTAATCGATTGGGCCGATGCTTGATGAAAATCTAAATACATAATTAAAATAATACTAAGTAGTATTCTGATTTTCACTATAATTAATTCAAAACATGACAATATTGTTTCGCCAACACAGTGGCTTCATCAGATGTTGATGATAAACTGAACTATGTCGGCGAAACAATATTGTCATGTTTTGAATTAATTATAGTGAAAATCGAAAAACCACTTAGTTTTATTTAAATTAATTAAAGTTTAATCATTTTTCAGATTCATAATATTCAATATCTTGTTAAGAAAAAAAAGAAACCAGTGTTGCCAAAGAAAATGGGAAATGCAGCATACAGTATCGTCGATTGTAAATGGTGTAACTTAGGTATGTATATATATATATATATATATATATATATATATATATATATATATATATATATATATATATATATATATATATATATATATATATATAGTTAATTTTTTATATTCAATTTCAAGATATATATATATATATATATATATATATATATATATATATATATATATATATATATATATATATACATATATATATATATATATATATGTATATATATATATATATATATATATATATATATATATATTATATATATATATATATATATATATATATATATATATATATATATATATATATATATATATATATATATATATATATATATATATATATATATATATATATATATATATATATATATATATATATATATATATATATATATATATATATATATATATATATATATATATATATATATATATATATATATATATATATATATATATATATATATATATATATATATATATATATATATATATATATATATATATATATATATATATATATATATATATATATATATATATATATATATATATATATATATATATATATATATATATATATATATATATATATATATATATATATATATATATATATATATAAATATATATATATATATATATATATATATATATATATATATATATATATATATATATATATATATATATATATATATATATATATATATATATATATATATATATATATATATATATATATATATATATATATATATATATATATATATATATATATATATATATATATATATATATATATATATATATATATATATATATATATATATATATATATATATATATATATATATATATATATATATATATATATATATATATATATATATATATATATATATATATATATATATATATATATATATATATATATATATATATATATATATATATATATATATATATATATATATATATATATATATATATATATATATATATATATATATATATATATATATATATATATATATATATATATATATATATATATATATATATATATATATATATATATAAATATATATATATATATATATATATATATATATATATATATATATATATATATATATATATATATATATATATATATATATATATATATATATATATATATATATATATATATATATATATATATATATATATATTAATTTTTTCAATCTTTGCTAGGGGTGTCAATGTTGCTGGATGAAATTAAACGTGGGGCATCCTATGATGCCATTAAAGACAATGTAACAAAAATGTGTGTGGACTTCGGAATCAATACCAAAGAAGTTTGTGCAGGAATCTTTGATGTATATGGTCGAACCGTTTTAGCAGCTGCAAAGAAGGCTCATATAAGTAGGTGGGATTGTCATGCTATTTTATATTATAACTATATATATACCATTGTTGATCAAAGGGTAAGGTGATTTTTCAAATTTTCGTTTTGTTGGTACACTTGTCTCAAACATCTGTGGAACATTTCAAGTGTGTAGCATTTTTTAATTTTTTTGAGGGCCATTAAGGTTAGAAATGTTTTGCTTGCTCGGCGATTTTCTACAGTCGAAAAGCAAAGATCGAAGAAAAGGCATTACATTTTGAGTAAACAATGGAATCAAGTGCTCAAAAACTCTTGAAATGTGGTCAGTGTAATACGGTGAGATTTCTATAACTCAAAAAAATGTTGAGTAGTGGTATAAACTCTTCTAAGAAGGCCGAGAATAGACTAATGCCGAACCTCGCTCTGGAAGCCCCAGCAAGTTAGCAACTGATAAAAACGTTGAGAAAGTGGATAAAATAGTGTTGAGGAATCGTCTAATTACCATGAGAGAAGTTGCTGATGATAACGGCATCCCATTTGGTTTGTGCCAAGCAATTTCAACGGATGTTTTGGGCATTAGACGTATGTCATCGGAGTTTGTTCGATTTGCTGTTATTTTTGCCCAAGAAAACTACCGTTATCAGGCCGCATCCACCGTATTCACCGGATTTAGCCACTTGTGAATTGTTCCTGTTCCAGAAACGCAATAAACATATGAAAGGACGCCGTTTTGCAACGATTGAGGACATAAAGACCACATTGCTGGATTGCAAAGATTGGAAAAATCGTTATCACAAGTGTATTGTTTCTGAGGGGGGTCACTTTGAAGAGTACGAAGTAAATACTGGTGAATGAATAAATAATTTTCGATAAAAATAGTCGCTTTACTTTTTGATCGCACTTCGGATATCTTGCACGCGAACACTTAAAAAAGTACTAAAACGTAGATAAAACCTTGATTGAAATATTATAATATGACGTATTTTCATCAGTTCCAACTGCATAAACTTTATATCTCAGACAAAATATTTTCAGAATAGCATAGAGAAAAACTACTTGAAGTTTTTGCCCCATGTTGAACTAACATCCAATATATGTTGTTGAAAAAGTTGTGGGAGATATTTCGGATCTACCACAACTGAAATTGAAACCTATAAGCCGGCACATTTAGATATTACCGATAAATTCGACTGAAAAATTGATCAATATAGATAAGTTTTACTTGAAATTTATTGACCTACTTGAAATGTATGCCCATAAAATTAATATCTAACAAAAAATATTATTCACGTTTCTAACCATTGAAAACGCATTGTATCGAATTAATATTATTAATTTCAACTCATTCATTTAATTCACATGAATTTGACTAACTTTGAGATGAAAACCTGGTTAACAATATTATACCTAATGGTTAATTAGAGTTCCCGTCTAGTAAGAATAAATAATAATTGTTCATACAAACTTATATGATCATTTTATGCTCAAGAAGTAAGATGATATCGTTTCATTGTTTATTGTGATTAATTTGTATTTTTGTTGTAAGATCACAACTTATTCGAAAGCAAATTTCAATTTTTATTCTACCTTGTATTTCATCCACAATCTTCTGTAACTTTTTCTGAATCAAACAGAAAATAGTCATAAAAATTATCATTTCATAAAATATTGACCTGAAATTTACCATTGGTTTTGGTTTTGATGCTTTCAGATGCTAAGCAAATATGCAGTTTGGTACTAGGCGAGGCCTGTGGGGAACTCATTAAAAATCCTCTGCACCAATGGAATGTTACGTTTCCCGATGTTCCAAAGCCTCCAGTACATTCGAAATCCCTCATTGTAAGAAAACAATTTCATTTTATTGAATGAATGAGTTCTGATAAAAAGGACACTCATAGAAAACAGATATAATAATATTTAATAGTATTGGCGTTTACTTGATGCAAATCCATTATAATTGAATATAAACTTAAATTCAAACACTTGAACTTATGATTTACACTTTATTGACTACATAGCATGACGCGTTTCGTCGTTACAAACGACTTCTTGAGATGCTTACAGAATTTAAGCGTTATTTCTGCCTCGATGCCGATTTGTTCTAGACACTTTTGCGACACGGGGGTTCTAATATTATGTTTGGATCCTTTCGATAATAAACCTTGTTCATCTTCCGTAAATTGTGTATCTGTACATTTAACAAATCTATCAAAAAACTTATGGTTAGAAAATTTTTCGTTTCAGGACTGACGGAATGTGTTGTAAGTTTACTTTTTAATAAGTTCATCTAGTTTGCGCTTTTGTCTGGAAAATTTGCTATGAACGATACTGTTAACTCTAGATCTAGTATTACTATCTAAACTCTCAAATTCTATATGATGTAATCTAAATGATAATTCAGAATGGATTACCTTGAGATATACATTTGAAATATCTCTCTGATTGTACTGGATTTTGCAGTCTTCTTTGATCCACGCTTTCATTCCTTGTATGGCCCTAATTTATATTAATAATTATATATTAATATTATTATCTATTAAGCCCCTCTACTTGCAGAACTGCTGGTGTTATCTGTCCTTAATTTGATGTATTTGGGGAACACTTCTTTCTTCAGACATGTTGTTAAAAACCATATATTCTGCGTGTTGATAGCACTTTTAAGTAACAGCTTAGAGTACCATCGTGCCAAAAAGGTGTTATCAGCTTCTTTTAAATATTTAATAGTATTGGCGTTTACTTGATGTAAATCCATTATAATTGAATATAAACTCAAATTCAAACACTTGAACTTATGATTTACACTTTATTAAAAATAAAGTGTAAATCGTAAATTCAAGTGTTTGAATTTAAGTTTATATTCAGATATAATAATGATGATAGTACGCCACTGGCGACCTTTGCCAAGAATAGACAATATACTCATTTTTCAAGATCCTTCTGAAAATATGAACAACAAGTTTTCCTTGACTACCACTCATTTCACTAGTAACTAAAAAATACAGAAAATGTGTGGCACTCGGGGACTACCGCGGTAAAGCTATTGCATAGCATTTTTTATCAACTTATGCAATTATAATTATTTATTTATTTTTTATTTATGCAGTATTTTTTTAATATTAATTCAAGTTTTTTCTTTGATATTAATTCAAATTACACTTTCTGAGGGTGGTGGCCGATAAAAACACAATTTTTTTTCTTTTATTGAATAAATGAGAAGTTAATATCGTTTAAAATATTTTTATTATTTTACAATACATGTAAGTTATTCAGGAATTTTTATCATAGAAACTATAGATTTATGGTAACTGAAATAAGAAACATAAGTTCGAGATTTGATATCCTCTAAATATCTGGAAAATACTGCGTCAACCGCTATGATTTTTTAACAGCGAAGCTGATATTGAAATCTCCAGCCAAGATAAGTGGAAATTTATTACCATGTGTAGGTAATAAATTTAAATACCTACCAAGTATTTTGGACCCTTCGTCAGAGTACTTCAGTAAAGTGCGTTGAATAAAATGCTCTACCTCGTCCAATTTTGGATTCGGAGAAATGTAAATTGCTACCATGACTATGTAGAGACCATTTCTAAGTTTGCATAAGCACGCAAAAATATCTCCAACAAATGAGCGCCTAACATTAACATCGCTAACCTGTGCAATATTTATTTCATAATATTAGTCATAATATTAATAACATTATTATTATTTTGGTAAGTAGCTACCCCACCTTTTGGAACAGTATCTCGTTTGATTTGAAAAATACAAGTGAAATTAGGTATTTCAATCGGATTATCATGCCCCATGGAAGTTTCAGTATACATACACGTTAAGCGAACGCTCGGCCGAGCTATATGGTAGGCGGAGTGGGGAGTGTCAGGTTTTATTTTCGTTACGGAATTTCTTGATTCGGTTGCCGCGCTCCATGCCCGCGATAAAAGCTCTGCAATAGCTTTAAAAAAAATAAATAAACGATTAGTACTCTATGTGCAGTAGCTATACGACAGCATTGAATAAGGTATTAGTTATTAGCGAAATGTCATATCAATTAATTTACATAAATAAAAATTACGACTGCACCAAATTAGAAAAGCCAGTTCCTATTGTGTTCGATATTATCAGGATAAGGTTCGTATAGAAAAAAAATTTTGATGATTTAAGAGAATATTAGAAAAATTCGGAATTTGTAAAGTGAGTTGGTGAAATGTCAATATATTAACTAATCATTGACAGATTAACGTCAGTTTTTCAGGTAGTAGTTGATAACTTCAAGAATTTCGACAATATAGATAGATCGACGTTACTTCATTTACCTTTTTTTAGCAATAGCAAAACGGTATTTCCGGTAAAACGAAAAACGCAACAGCAAAACGGTTTATCATCGTGTTAGTTAATGTCAGTTTAGTTAGGTTTTCAGTGAAGAAAGATATTAAGATTTTCTTCGAAAATACGAATTTAAGGATTTTACATATACCTAATAAACGAGGTGATATAAACAAGAAGTACCTGCTACGAACTTCCAATTCAAAGATAGAATCAAGAGGTCAATCACTTTCTATACATCAAACATGTTAATATATAGAATTACTGGAAGTGATACATTTCCATAGTCCATTAGTGTGCCCCACTGCTCCACACGGGACCAGTAGTGAAACATAAATAGTGTAGCTCAAACAGTAGAACACGTCTTTCAGGATTTTCGAAAATATTTCCAAAAAAATACATGAGCGTATAAATTTCGCCGTGTTAGCTGGTTATGAATATAGTGGAGTGTTCGAAAATACTTCTATTAGCCAATTGACATCTAAAATATGAAGAGAAGTCCTTTAGAGGCATTTAGAGGAAGTTGCGGACCAAATTTCATATTCAAATATCATTATTTTATATTTGCTTTCTCTTTTTAAGAGCTTTTAATGTCATTTAAGGTGATATAGATTATTTTTGCGATACTATCTGTACAGATTCTAGCGATAAGAATTGTTGGAATTACTCGATGATGGCTGCATAATATGAAGCTGATATTTTTCAGTAGGATAGTTATAATAATTTACAGGTTTCCTTGTGTCTCACTAAACTATATATAATGGTTATACTTCCCGATCACAGACGGCGCTTCCGCATATCTGATTCCGCGTCGACATCAAACGTCTAATATCGTATCAGTGCCGCTATCTACCAACACAAATCACCAATTTCAAGCGCGTAGATCAGCTTTATTAGTAGAAAGGAGTGGAGTTGATCCACTCAAGTGCTCATTACTCTGACGATATTGAACGGTATGCACTGAAATCATGAAATATTTCCTTAACAATTTTAGCCATAATCTTACAGCAAAATTACATAATTGAAAATTATGAATGCAATTAAAATTGAAAATTGAGAATGCAATTAAAGTGGAAAATCTTTTCGGCAATCACTAAAATCATGTTCAATTGGACTTGTGGTAAAACTATCAAATAGGAGGAACAGAACATGAACAAATGGATTAACATTCTATCTCCATTAATATGTTGTGTGGCATTTTACGTACTACTGACATGTTTTCATCTGCAAAATCATTCAATTCGCTAAAAATTTTTGTATATTTTCCTGGCATTCGTTGATAAACTTTTATTTTTTCAAGAAAACTGAAGAATAAATAATTGATATCGTATAAGAATTAATACGTAAACTTAAGCCAACATTAAGCTTATCACTGACCGTATCCCCTTTTCTGCCCCCCTGATAAGTGAATTTTTTGTTCATCAACACCAAATGAAGATACGTATTATTTTACGGCCAAACGACTTGAATTTTCTAAAAAGTAGCATTTTTTAAAATGTAACAATATTATGACGTTATTTTTATTTGAATTTTCAGAGGGGATTACCAACATACAAAGTGTTACACATTTCCGACACTCACTTGGATCCAAACTATGCAGAGGGCTCTGTTTCAAATTGTTTGGAGCCTCTTTGTTGTCGAAATGAAAGCTCAGAAGGTATTGCAGATCCTATTTTTGCGGGAAAGTGAGTTTTTTGAGATAAAAGCAACATTAACTTCTTCATCGTAAAATTCAAGTCCATGCAGTTGTCATATTATATGTCAACTTACTTTTGAATTTATAATTGTTAGCTATCACAATCAATTGATTTTTAAGTCAATATCAATAATGGCCTGTTAATATATTTTATTTTGCAGGTGGGGAGCATATGCTAAATGTGATTCTCCAAGAATATTGATAGAAAATATGTTGAAGCATATAACTGAACAACACCCAGTAAGTAAATAACTTAGTCCTCAATCTTCATTCACAATTATATTGGCAATAACTCTGCATGACATCCCGGATATAAATTTCAAAATTTGGATTAGCTGTGCCCTATAATTTAGTACACTGATTAGTGTTTTTTTAGAGGTATAGAACTTTAAATTGCAATAAAACAACGATGGATCATTCGATTGACAAGAATTTTTTTCATTCGGAAGATAATCTTGTGGCATTACATTTTAAATATGATTTCTGGTATATGACCGCCACGGCTGGCTCGGATGTAGTCCAATCTGGACGTCCAATTTTCGATGACTTTTTCCAACATTTATGGCCGTATATCGGCAATAACACGGCGAATATTGTCTTCCAAATGGTCAAGCGTTTGTGGCTTATCATAGCCTAATGACTTTACAGAGCCCCACAGAAAGTAGTCTAGCGGTGTTAAACCGCAATTTCTTGGAGACCAATTCACAGGTCCAAAACGTGAAATTAGGAGGTCACAAAACGTGTCTTTCAATAAATCGATTGTGGCACGAGCTGTGTAACATGTTGCGCCGTCTTGTTGAAACCACAGCTCCTGGACATCATGGTTCGTGCAGAAAGTTAGTAATCATGGCTCTATACCGATCACCATTGACTGTAACGTTCTGGCCATCATCGTTTTTGAAGAAGTACTGACCAATGAATCCACCAGCCTATAAAGCGCACCAAACAGTCAGTTTTTCTGGATGTAACGGTGTTTTGACATACACTTAAGGATTATCTTCACTCCAAATGCGGCATGTATGATATAATACAGTGGACTGCTTATTATTTATTAGATACTATTGACATCTAGCCGCCGATAAAGAAAACCGACCAACGAAATTGAGATCTTTCAGATTTTTCATTTGATCAACCATTTAAATGAAAAATTGTTAGCTGTTTTGAATCAGTTGTATTGACAATGGGTTAACAGACCGGACATTTTTGATATAAACCAGCAAGCTACCTGCTGATTGTTAGGAGCTAGGACGTTTGGAGAAAATTTACTCACATAATTGTTTTGTTTAATAGTGCGGTACAATAAAAATCAGTTAATAAAAGAAAACAATAGTTTTGGACTTCCAACGTCAGCTTAAAACTTGAGGTGCGCCTCTCAAAAGTAGATAATCTGCAAAACCGGGGAGTATTTTAAAAATTACTCCTCCTCATACTCCAGGGTTGCTTCTGGTGTCTTGCATACACTTCATACTCTATGTTTGCTTCTGTGATAGTATGAAAATCTCGTCGGAGCCGATCCCAAGTAAAAACCTTGTGAAAAATGACTCATCTTTAATTTTTAACACTTTTAAGGTTTTTCTATGCCACTCTGTTGAAGTTACATCATAATTACATGATGTAACTATTCTGAACGTTGTATGTCCAATTCTATGTGTTCTAAATTTTTATCATTTCCAGGATATCGATTTCATATTTTGGACTGGCGATTTACCACCTCACGATATATGGAAACAAACCAAGCAATACAATTTGGACATAATCAAGGAAACCACACAACAGATGATTGAACATTTTCCATCTATTCCAATATTTCCTGCAATAGGAAATCATGAGTCTGTCCCTGCTGGAACGTAAGAAATCATTATGTTCATCATAATAGCTCGTGATGCTGATACATCTTCTCCTTAGATTTGCGCCACCATGGGTTGAAGAAGACAACTCTACGTCTTGGTTATTTAATGAGCTGTTGAATCATTGGAAACGATGGTTGCCTGATTCCTCCACAACGACCATACAAAGAGGTGGATTTTATTCAGTGTTATTGAGACCAAAATTACGTTTGATATCAATGAACACTAATTATTGTCATACTTATAACTGGTAAGGAAAGATTTGATGAATATTTAATTGAATGACCTATGTTTGTTCGTTATTTCCTGATCTCATTGCTTATTCTGAACTTCCGAGGTTCATTCGATTGTAATAGTTTGGGAATTCGTCTGTTATTAATCTACTATTGTCTTTCATTCTTAATGACTCCCTATTTTTGTTTATATTATATTATTTTGAAATAAGAGCTTCTTGATATACTTAGACAAAAAATGCTCATTTTCCTTTCAGGTGGCTTCTAGTTAATAGCACAGATCCTGCTAAAGAACTCAAATGGCTTATTCATGAATTACAAAAGGCTGAAAACAATAATGAGAAAGTTCTCTTGATAGGTACGAACCATTTGAATATATTAATAATTCTTCATCACCACATCATAATATTTAAATATGTTTAACTCAGAATGATGTAGTAGAGCTTGATAAACTCCTGATGATGTCAATCGATTCGACGAAACCAAATGATAGATGGTATTTTTGATATTAAAAAAGATTGTAAACAACAAACAAAAAAGTCAATATTTTTTCTTTCAATTATTTTCAGCAATTGTTCATATTTTAGGTCATATACCACCAGGCAGCTACGACTGCATGAAGGTATGGTCGGAGAATTTTTATCGGATAGTAGCTCGTTACGAGAGCACCATAACAGCCCAATTCTATGGCCATACGCACGCTGACGAGTTTCAACTTTTCTATGACCCTTCCGATCTGAGTAAGAATAAACACAAAAGAAGAAGACTGAGGCCGAATTTTAAAAAACCATTGAATTTTACAGGCCGCCCTATTAACATCGCGTATTTGGGGCCCTCTGTTACCACCTTCGAAAATCACAATCCTGCGTATAGGATATATTATATCGATGGTGATCACCCAAAATCCACTGGGGTAAGATAAATTGGGAATGAGGTGGATGTTTTAGAATCCATAATATTGGTTGTTTGAGTACTTTGGTTCACTGTAATTCGGGATGAAGGCACTAATTTTTTTTCGATGCTTTTTCATTTTCAAGAAAGATTCATACGTTGATAATAATTTGTATCATTTGTTAAAGATATCTCAATTAATGGTGGTGGTTCAATTTGGTGTCTAAGTAGACTCAGCCTAATTGCTTACGTAGTAAAACTTACATTAGAAAGTACACTTTCAAACTGTTCTACTATTTTGTCGATCAATTATTATATATCTATAAACTTTCTATGAACTTTTTGTCGTTAAGATATATTCTACATATTTCTGCATGTTATATTATTTACAGAGTGTCCTAGTTTAGTCAACTAAACCACTGCTTTGTGATAATCAGATTTGTTAATTTATTAATTACCCATAAATGAACTAAATATTTTGAAGTGAAATTTCAATACGCAATTCGTCGATCGACAATTCTACGAAAATTCACTTGCGTCACTTCAGGCATTTATTGTTATATGGGAGAAAAGGAAGATAAGGTAGACGAGGGTTTGCCCTTGGGGAACCCCCGATGTAATTGTTGTTTGAAAATACCACCGTTTTTCTCCCTAACTGAGGGAATGTCCCCCAAGTGGAATTGGAGGCAAATAAACGAGGGCGAGACCAGTTGTAAAAACTACCCATAAATTTATATATTTCCTTACATAGTATAAGGAAATTACATTATAACACATTATAAGTAACACATTATAATACGGGTAATTCATTAAATTATCGACTGGAAACAAAGTTTAAGGTCTTTCAGTGTCTAAAAATTGATTTCAATGTAACAGTATATTTTCTTCAGTTTCTTCACTAAAAGAAACAACTTTTTACTGTCATTCGTATATGATTGACACGACCTCCAGGAAAAGAAGTTAATTTATTGTCCCAACCTAATAGAACTTCATTCCTTGAATCGGCAGTTTCAATATGCTACATTTCTATTTTTTGTGCCCATAAAAAATTATTTTCTTCTATTCATTTTTATAGGTTCTCCAACAAATTTTGATGTCAAACTGCAACTGTCTATTGATATTGCAATCCATCATTGAATCACATTCCATTTATAATTATCCCTGAAAAAACTCCATTCTTGAGCCATTGATTTTTTTCAATACCAAGAAATTCTTCAATAACTAACTAACCTCTAAACCTAACTTTATCGAAATAATCAATTTATCCATATCTCAGCATGTCATAGACCATGAAACGTGGACCATGAATTTAGAAGAAGCAAACAAGAATGGAGAACCCAAGTGGTACAGGTTGTACTCGGCATTAAGAGATTTGGATATGGAATCACTTCTTCCTGAAGATTGGAACAATTTTCTGAAGAAAATGGTTAACATTCCAGATGCATTTCATCAATTTTACAGGTAAAATTCATGTGCTTTACAAGTGTTGTGA
This sequence comes from Henosepilachna vigintioctopunctata, assembly GCA_030704895.1. Classification (NCBI taxonomy): domain Eukaryota; kingdom Metazoa; phylum Arthropoda; class Insecta; order Coleoptera; family Coccinellidae; genus Henosepilachna; species Henosepilachna vigintioctopunctata. The sequence continues at coordinate 2,274,861 of JARQZJ010000002.1, read as the reverse complement.
AACTTTTTGTGTCGTTAGAAGCCAAAACATATGTATAAAAAATAAAAATTCGGTGAAATCAAAGTATTTAAATTATAATAATTTCAATCATTAATTCGATTCAAATTTTATCGATGTAACATATTTGAAAAACTTTAGTATTAATCGAATTGTAATGCTCGATCATCACAATCGCACAGATCACAACACCAATGGGGTTGTATAATTTGAGAAGTAAATTGAAAATTCTGAATTGGCACCCTTATTGAGTATCCAGGTTTCGAAAATGATTTGTATACCAATGAGAACACATTTACTTATATGCTTGTATCTAAATTTTCCTGAAGGATTGCTTAAAAGGAGAGAGGCATATTTTAATATATCAAACAGTACATTTAGAAAAGACTATAACATTACAGATATTTAGATTTTAACACAGATTTTAGATACAGATAACAGATAAGATTTTGACAAAGAATTTCAATACAAAAAGGCCCCTAGGCCAGATTTCCACAAATCACTTTATTTAGTTTACAACATACTGAAGGGTGGTTCCACCAATTTAGTCCATTTGTAAACAAAAAAAAATCGCACTAAGTTGAAATTTTAGAATACAATTTTTTCAAATTAATTTTACGTTTGTATTTTAATTAATCATCACATCTGGAGTATTGAAAAACTTGATGAAATTTGACCAAATGAGCCATCCCTGTGAAACCAACATTAAAATTAGATAATGAAACAATATTTAGAATTTTCTCATATATTAACAAAAATACGCATGACGCGTTTCGAAGTACTACTTCTTTATCAAATGCTCAGTGAACAACAGATTTAATTTTAAAAATACAATACTTATGTGTTATGTATGTTCTGTGAGCTAAGCTCACAGGACATACACAACAATGAGTTGTATTTTATGTTCTTCACTCCAGATTAGTCATAGAACATACCTGGTATGTTCTGTGAGATTAGATATAAGTATTGTCACGGCCAACTTTACTACAGGCCGTGAAGAGCGTAGTCCGGCGGTGTTGCCAATTTTTTTTGAGTGGTATACTCTCCTAGTCGGTTGTTCCCAAACACTGAAGCATTATTTCAACTCTTTTTTGTATTGCGAACAAAAAGAAATATTATTAGTATTTATAACATATAGAATATTATATTGGGTATTGTGAGCACATATTTCTGTAACAGAAAAATGTAAAACATTTATTATTTCAAGAAAACAACGATGTTTTCGATAAAGCCCCACTGCGTTAAAAATACTTATATTAGTCAGAGGGATTTATTTACATGAAAAGTTGCCTAACCAAATTGATTGAATTATTTGAGAAAATAGGGACCTTGAAAGAAATGCTGTAGGAATTACTCAAATTGAATTATTTACCTAAGTATAAATAAATATTATATTTCTGATTAACGCAACCAACAAACTACTTTATGAAAGTATTGATTGAGCTTTCTCGGTTTATTTTTTGATTCAGTTTTCTCGTGTCCGGCTTCATTATTTTTTTTGTGTAGTCATTCAATAAGATATTCGAAAAAAATGGAACACAGCATGTTCAGAATGTTTTTATTGTCTTCCCACATAAACAGCAACAATAAAAATCTTTCAAGAACTCATCCAATGACACGCTCAAAATAGTGAGATTACACAAAATTGCGTTCTGGTGTATATTATTCAAAAAGGCCCGTTCGAGAGAAATGTCATCAATAATTTTTTCAAATATGCACACATGTGAAATAAGACATTTTTAAATGCAAAGAAAATGCAAGGCACAAACAACTGAATATTTTTTTGGAGCCCAATTAACTCGTGGTATAGGTACATTTCATCCATTTACTCTTTAAAAATCATTTTTAGAGAAACTGCTAAATACTAGTATGAAAGTCGATACTAGTTGCCCACCCGCCAGCAGGGTGCTATTATAATTTGATTTACAACCAGGAACGCAACAAGTTTTCGTCATTTCAAGAAAATAGACTTATTAGAAACTCACCTATTCCAAGCTTGAAACTTACTGAATCATCTACGGAATACCTATCTTCTACCATATATTTCACAAAAAAATTATTTGTAAGTAATCCATACTCGAAACACAACACAAATTCGATTCGATTAAATCGGTACATACAAAACACTTCGTTTTTATATTTTGATGTATGTTAACTATCAACACTAGCACCTAAATAGCACTATAAAAAATTGATGAATAGAGGATTAGAACTGAAATCGTAAAATGTTCAGCTTCAAACTACGAAAGTCTTAAACAACACAAAATTGATTTCGTTTCACTGAAATTTGTAAACAAACTAAACACTTGGTTTTTTATAGTTTGATGTTGAGATTTCAACAAATTATCAACATCAACACATGTATTACACTGTACACAATTGAAAAATATGGAATTTATACCAAAAGCTCAAATTATTTAACTTCAAACTGCGAAAGTTTTGGGAAGCGTCCTATTTGCATTAGTATACCAGCTCAACTAATGGCGGGATTGTTAGACCACTTCTATTCTATGGCAGATATTCATTTAATGGCCTGTTGACCGTGGTATTGTATTTGTATAATTACATATGTTGTTAATTCAGCATTTGATAAAGAAGTAGTAGTTCGAAACGCATCATGCGTATTTTTGTTAATATATGATTAAATTCTAAATATTGTTTCATTATGTATATTAATTTTCTCCAAGTATCGGCCTCATCAATCATCAAATTAAAATTAGATACATCTTTCCACAGATACTACTATAGAGATAGTCCAGCAAGACCTAAATGTGATAACAAATGTAAACTACAAATACTGTGTGACTTGCGCAGTGGGCGATCGCATATTCGCCATACAATATGCCACGATTTGGAGGAAAAATTTGGTAGCAACGAATGAAATGGATATAATCACTATCTAATACCCCAATTAGCCAGTTTTAGTATCTAGTTCAATATTATGTTGTAACTCTATGTTATATTGAAGCTTATAATGATATTCTACGCCAGCGGTCCCTAATCGTGGGTAGTGACCAACCAAGTCACGAAAAGGTACAGATTGGTCGTGATTCGATCATACAACTAGAGTGTTGTATGTTACAAATGAAGTGCAAAAGGCTCTTTTGAGGAATATCCAGATACATTAAAACCTTATTTCAGAAATAATAATTGTTTATTCCTTACCTAGAACAGATTTTCAAGTATGAAATCATATACGAGTAGCTGTTTCGCTGCAAAGTGCCTATATTTAATTTGTCAGAATTACTTATCGAAATCAAAACTCAAATTGTTAATCAATAATTTATTTGCATCATCAGTATATCAGTGGTAACTTATTGATATATAAGAAAGAGTTTCCATAGAAATATTGTTTTTCACTCCCCATTCGACTGTTGGACCGTGGAAGTATTCTTATAAAGATAGTTGGCCAGATAAAAAAGTTTGGCAACCACTGAACTACTTTTTCGTTGCCATTGATAAAAACAATATACGTACCAGTTATTTCATAAGTCTTTATTATATTAGGTCACCAAAGATATTTTTAACAAATCTGTCAAAGATGAATAGACTAAGAACAAAATTGTTTACTGTTTAATCTTGCCATTTAAATGTTTAAATGTAGTAGTGTGGATATCGTGTGTAATATTAATTATACCAATGATATTGAGATGTTTATGTTTATGAATTACATTTAGATACATGTATATATATTGAATGTAGTTTATGTATTGAATAATAAAAGAATGAACTCAAATAAAAAGGAATCAACAGTTATAATATCCTCCTAATTTTGAATGTTAAATCCTATATCTGTGAAGTCAGATTGATTTGCTTATTACATTTGGAAAGCCACGTACAATTTATATTACAATAACATGTAACAACATAGAAACAAGAAAAAAAATTATCGATAAAAAATTTGGAGAAAATTGGTAAAAATTGAAAAACAATTAAGATTACATATTTTATTGTAGCTATTGATTTTAGTAATTAGTGTTTCATTTCCATTCAGTTGAAAACATTGACTTGGTTAAATCCTAATAGTTAAAACACATAGTGAAATTATAGAGAAAATCTTCTATTAGTTTTGAAAAACTGAAAAAAATTAATAACAAGTGACTTGGAGCGTAAAATGAATACATAATATCAACAAATCTCGTGACAGTTACCAGATATTAATTCACAGTTAGGAAATTCATTGAAGAAGATAATCACCAAGAAGGAAATGACGATTTAACCTCATTTTTCGTTGAAAGAGTGTGTACATTCTATATTTCAACATATATATATATATATATATATATATATATATATATATATATATATATATATATATATATATATATATATATATATATATATATATATATATATATATATATATATATATATATATATATATATATAAACATAATTAAGAAAGATCAAGTATGCAATAAGGATGCTGCTTTTCACATACTTCGCTATGATTAAGAAACTGGGCAACAGTAGGTAAGTAGTGAAGGAGTGCACCCAACCCCTTAACAGTCGAATTAAAACTAGATAACGACCTCTGCATACCCCAAATAATAGGTGAACTCTTGCAAATTAAGAGCTGAATACAGTCAGTGTTTTCATCCAATGATCTTTCTTTTATATATTCCACAACATCTTCCGGAAGCTGTGGATTTGTCATATAGGTCATTTGAGATTTAACATCCGCTTTATCCCTCAGCCAGTCAAAAGGTGAACCACTAGGTAATGATTTCTCTTCGTTCTGTAGAAGTGGTGCTGATCTTGCCAATGATTTGTTTATCTGCAACAAGATAGGTTGGTTTTGAGAGATCTGTGAAGTAGATTGAAGTGTATAATGAGCTAAAATACTTAACAATCATTGAAATTGAAAAATTTAACTGAGATTTGAAAATGAAAGTTGTTATTTTAGCCTAATTACAACCGGGGTACTAACATCAATTTTTGTGTATTTGTATTTCTATGCTACGAATTGCTCAGAATGTATTTAGAATAAATATAAATTAAATATAAATCAGTAATATACATTTGATTCTGGTGCCATCTGTGGATAAGGAAGTCGAAAACGAAGACATTACAGGTATTAATATGTACGAACATTAATATGTACCTACTAATCAGGGGCGTAGCTACCGCCGTATCTGCCGTATCAATTATACGGAGCACGGGGGCCCCCAAAGTGTGAAAAATATATAACAATATTTTTTTCTTTTGTGAAAAATATTTATCCCCATATAGGGGCCTCCAAACAAATTTTTTATACGGGTCCCGACAAGGCACGCTACGCCACTGCTAATAATAGATATTATGGAAATCAAAAATATTAAATTAAACACTTGGCTTAATGTTTCATGATTATGACTTTCATGATCGAGCGTGAACTCATCTTCATAATTCTTCATCTTCGTAGTTTAGTCTTGAAGATGAACTCACGCTCGAAATATGTTGACTATTTGATATTGTTGAATATAATCGTGAAACATTAAACCAAATGTTTAATTTAATTTAATATTCAATTATATTTCACCAAGAGTTAAGCGAGAAGTCAATATGTCATTAGAAATGAAAAATGTACTATAAGCAACCATTTTTTCTTAGATGATGTATTGAAACTTGCATATACTATGAATGATATTGCACATTACTATTTTGTTTGCAAATGTATCTACAAAATTTGAAGATAATGATATTTAATTAAATTTACACTATTATTTTGTTTATAGTAAACAAAAGTATTAAGTATTAATTTGTTTTATAGTAAATATCTAATATGATTAAAATTTCGAAATATTTTTCAAAAACACATTCGAATTTACGTTATCAACCAGACATTAAATTTTCCAGAATAATAGGAAGTCACATTAACGTCAAAAATATTCAATTTTCAACAGGTTCGAAGCAAAAGTTTGATAAATACTCAGAGAATTTAATACTAAAAAATGTGTAAGGAAAATGTTTTTGTAGGTATACATATAAACAATCCTGGAAAATAGTCAAACTTTGAATACAATTAATTAAAATTAACACACTTGGCCTCAAGTTTCACTAAATATATAACCACCCGAAACATATGTAGAGTTTTTAATATATTTATTGAAACTTAAGCCAAGTGTGTTAATTTTAATTTTTTTTTTAACATAATGTTTCACCAAGAGATAAGCGAAACCTCCGTGTCATTTATTGAAAACTTTGAATATGTGAAATCATGCTTTGTCAAGTTGGTTTCAAAGTAATTATGATAAAGGCTTGTCCATTTAATAAAATCATACAAAGATGAACTTATTTTTTAAATTTCAACTTAGCCTTTTCTATAAAATATTTGTATCTTTCTTACCAATTGAGCAATGAAAACAATTGAGTTGACAGCTATAGCTCCGATTTTCTTGGCGTCGAATCCAAGCATCCTTAAAAACCCCGAAAAAATATTTCCACTTTCCTCATAATCTCCTTTTCGATTATTTATTTTTCCAAATGCTTCGCTTACTAAGTTTGCAACCCCTCTCGATCTGTCCAATCCGAGCCATTTTCCAGCCATTTCAAGCCCAGATTTCAACTTTCCGAACATATCGAACTGGCGTGCTTGTTCTAATTTGCCTGGATTCACTAGTACGAAAAATAGAAAAACGGAAAGACTTGACTTGAAGATCATGTCGTCTGCGTTGAGTGTTAAAAGATTGAACGCATGGTAAGTCAAGTGTTAGTTTGAAATGATGGTAAGTGTTGGTACCGTAGGCTCTAAATACGTATTTTTTCGGAACACTATTACTGCATCTAGTACATTTGCACCAATAAACTAGAATGTCATCAAAGCTTATTTTTTTAAAACGTGATAGCATAAATTAAAACACTATTTTCACTTAGAACGTATTGTTCATTCGTTTTCATCAACCTTAGGAATTTAATACGACTTTAAAATCAACTAAATTGCTGTTTAGTTCTTCACCTAGGTAGGTATTTTAGCAAAACTGGATACCTATTGCAATGAAGGTCCTGAACATGGGTTGCGGGAATTGACACTTGGTTTGAGAATACCACAATCATTACACAGTCAAATATCGATGATTGGATTAGTAGTTGAAATAAATTGATTATTAGTTTAAATTAATAAAAATGAATTTGTAAAGGCTACTATTAGAATGAAACTCACTGTAAATAGATTGAATTAGCCCGAAAATTTCTTTATCGACATTAATAAATTAATTCAGTCAAAATAAATGAATTTTTACAAAAAAAAACTACTAATGAATAAGTATTTACCAAAGTGAAAGAGGGGAGAAAATACTGGCGTATCAAATTCAACAAAAGTAAATCTATTCATGTTAATTTTACAAATAAACGTGATCAATATAACCCTACCAAATAAATGATGCACAAATGCCATATACTAATACCTCAAAATTATTTGATTATTACATTGGACCCAAGTAAAATCTAGCTCTAGCATTGAAAGCACTAAAATCTAGCACTAGCATTGAAGCACTAAAATTCTACATCCTTCACAGAAGGAGAAGGTGCCTTACCTATTTAGACTCCATTGGGACTTCACTATTGACTCATCAAACAGTTCCACACAACAAGCCAAGCTTGTCTTGGTTCACAAAAGAGTCAAGGAAACTACTTCAATCGATGTGGTCATTCCAAATACAAACAACTTAGTTGAGCAGAATGCTGAAAAATCTCTAAATATCAACAACTTGAAGTGAGAGTGGAAAGATGCACATGAACATCGTCAGGACTATTCCAATCATTTTAGGGTCCACTTATATAATCCCAAAAAATCTCCTGTATAAAATCAGAGAACTAAGACTCGGAGAACTCTATAAGGAATTACAGAAATCGTTTCTAGTTGCCACAGCACTATTAGGAAGTTTCAAGGGCATAACGGAAACCAACGCCACGAAGGCTGCCGCCCTGGGGAACGCCACAAAGAGCTTGTTAATTTGAAAAGAACCAACACAGAGCCTAATTTCTTCTATATATACCTAATATCTGGCACAAGTGAAAGTTCCCCTGTAAAGAAGTGTAAAAGACGTAATGCTTGAAATTTGGATTACAAAACAAAATTTCAAAAACACTATTGAAATTTTCTTGTCAATAAAATAGTTTCTTTTCAAAAGGTCTGGCTAACAATAAAAAAAAATGATAAGGTAGGTTACATCCCTACGTTCACCTTCAGTACAAGATAGTATAAAAACTTTGTATATAATGGAGTAAAATTTCGAATTGTAATGAAGAACAGAAGTGTCTTTCGGCCTGTATTTGTGATGTGCGAATAAACTTCAACTCTTTCCTTTATTTAAAGGCACTATCTTGACAAAGAAAATGAGGTTTTGTTAAAAACTTCGACATTCAAATATACTTAAACTGTAAAGAATGGTGTAAATGACAACATCCTTGTCACACTAGATGAACAAACAAACGGGCCCATCTAACATATTACACAGAGTTGCATTATGTTTGCTTCAGTTAACATGTACTCCTCAACGTTGATTCTCTTATTCGGTGTTCATTTCGCAAGCTCTCAAGACATTACAGCTTCCGAAGATATACGCATTTTGAGAGAATTATCTCTTCGAAAACTTTTAGAAGTAAAGCGTTCCTTCCAAACAGAATATGATAATAGTACCACTCTTCACATCGAATTAGAGAATAAGGCAGATCGATTGAGCGGTCCAGAAGCTCTAGCATTGCAATCGAAAAATCCCAGCAGAGGTGGTTATGAACACTACGATTACGAAGAGCATGATTCAAAGAAAGGAAGTAAAAAAGGAATAGAAAATTTTTTTCAGTTATCTATAACAGCACTCTCATTTTTGGCGTTTGGTGGTTACCTTTTGTGCCTCATAGTGCAAACAATAAAGGGTAAACAGATGGACCAAATGACGCAAATGGCGAACATGCAAATGATGGCTTCTTTACTGAGACGACAAGCAACAAGGAGAAGAATTAATAAGCCCAGAAGAACTAGTAAGCCCTCTAGATTAACAAAAAGTAGTAACAAGAAACGACCACGGAGAGAAGTGGAAAATTGGGTCAATGTCGATCCAGACAAAATGTACCATACGTTGGTTATATTATCAGAGGCTTATAAAAATTACCATTCCATAGATTTAAAGAATTACAATAAAACAATGAGGTATTTCAATTATAACTGATGCAGAAAAACTTGAAAAGTTGCAAAAATTATTGGGATAATAATTTAAAATTACAAATTGGTAATAAACTATTCTTCACAATTTATGAGCAAACAGATTAGAACTTTCATAATTAATTAATTTCAGATATATCAGAAATACTATGATATTTAGAAATTATAGTGCTGTTGGTTGTAAACTTTTATTTTTATAAATATTCTGTATTTTATTTAGTATCATTAAAGTACATGTTGAACATGTTCAATGAATAGATTGAAGTGTTATGGGAGTAGAACAATGAAACTTAATTTGTAATAATTATCATTAAAAAAATGTTAAATTAAATCTCATTTTAGCATATGGTGGTCATAATAATCATATACTCGCTGCAAAGAAATGATATTGAACAACATTTTTTTCAAAAAATGTAATTCTTGTTTTAATTTATTTTATGTTGTACCTACATAAAAGTTTAACTACTAGTGAAAATATTTTACACAAAGAACATTCAAAGGGAATATGAGAAACGCAATAAAATCATTTATTGTTAGTTATCACTAAAGTTAACTAGTTAGCTAGTTCATATGAAATTTCTCACAATATGACATGAATTTCAACTATAATATTATTTTGTATTTAACTTGGGGCACAATAATAATGAATTTTTTCCTTTATATTTCGAATTGCAACGTTTAATGCAGAATAATTAACAAATTATTCTCAAAAGTTTGGATTTTTTTTTGTTCTTGCGTTGTACTGAGATCAATGTTGATTGTAACATCGTGAATTTTTGGGAATTTGAATAAAATGTCACCATATTATGATTCCGTAAAATGTCTAATGGCGTTATAAAAAGTTTTTGGTTTTTTTGATACCATAGAACATTAAATATAATAATATACCAGATAAAAATAGATTCCGTCAGTTAACTGTCAATATTGTTTAATCAAAGGTCACCAATTGCTGTCAAAAAGATATAAACATTCATAAATTTAGGTTAACATATTAATATTCGTGTTCAAATCTATACTATCTTATGATCATACCAGAGTCAGATCTCATGGTACTGTCAGTGAGATTGTAATATAATGTCATTATATATTGTTTCATCGTAATTTCTAAATACTGAATAATGATATTACTGTTTTATTGGAATATCAAGTATAACATCAGTACTTTAATAATTTACAAATATAAAACCTTTTTTAAATAATCGTTTTTTAAATAAGTCAATTTTTGAAACATTATGAAGAACAAACACTTATTCTTTGTACTGGTTTTATTTTATATATATTTATCTATTGAATATGTTTTGGGTGAAAATGAGCCAGTGGAATCCAAAGGAGAGGAAGTAAGTATTTATTCCTTCAACAACAATACTAATAAAAATATGTTTATAATATTTTGTTTGTGATTTTAGGACCCTAAAAATGTGCCTGTCAATAATTTCAAGCTTCTACCAATTGAAAATTTGGGTTTCATTCATGCATTTGTTGCTGCCTTGTCTGTTATTTTGGTATCTGAGATTGGCGACAAAACTTTCTTCATTGCTGCTATAATGGCAATGAGACATCCACGATTAACTGTATTCGGTGGAGCTATTTCAGCTTTATCTGTTATGACGGTATTATCAGGTATGTATATATTACTTCAGTCCCTATTCACATAATAATTTTTCTACAAGTGTTTTCTAGTATCACATCAATCTCTGTAATGTGAATGAAACTGCAATTTAACATTATCCAAAATTTTTGTAAAAAACTATTTGTTTAATTCGTAATAATTTGGAAATTTCTGCATATTTTCACTTATTGAACGATAAAATAGGAAAGGCTGGATGAACAATGTTCTACAATGTTTACTTGTTTCATTTACTAAATTTATAATGAGAAGTGAACTCAACAATAATATATTGTTAATGGTACATTAAAAATTGCAATGCCATAATGTATACTAATTTGATAGCCTTTCTATTGCTTTCTCTTCAATTTGAAAACTAGAAATGATCTGAAAGTGAAAGGGACTATAAACACTAAAATATATATATATATATATATATATATATATATATATATATTTATATATATATATATATATATATATATTCATTTATTTATTTTATGAAATATTTCTTTTATTTTTGGTTAATGCTCAGTTTTGTTCATATTAGTTCACAAATATGTATTAACAACAGTTTTTTTATAGCTCTTTTTGGATGGCTAGTAAATGTTATACCAAGATTATACACTTTTTACATAAGTACGGCCTTATTTGCATTATTTGGACTAAAAATGTTGAAAGAAGGTTATTATATGTCACCAGGAGAAGGCCAAGAAGAGCTAGAAGAAGTTCAAACTGATTTGAGAAAAAAGGAAGAAGAGGTAAAATTTTTATATGTTGCGTTTTTCATTTGATTATAATTATTTCAGTATGAAAAACAAGCAATGTTGCCAGATGCTGAGTCAGGAGGTACAAGAAAGATAAAATCCAGTAGTGCTTTTGTGGCATTATCCAGAATATTTCTGCAATCCTTAACATTGACATTTTTAGCTGAATGGGGTGATAGATCACAATTGACAACAATTTTATTAGGTGCTAGAGAGGCAAGTTTTGTTTTCCGTTTTTTCTTCTCTAATTAAAAAATTATATAATTTCTATCTTATCTTGGAAAATTTTCCCTATTTTACCTCATTACTTTTATTTGGGTCATTATCTAGATCAAATTGGGATGAGACAATATAATACTTCATATTTGATCCTTATGTAAATATGCTGTTTATATAGAGAATTCATTTATGAATGAAATTCACATTTACCAAACTACCAATATACATTATGAAAGACTAGGTAAAATTGAATATTTAAAAATAAAATAGTTTTTTTTAAGTCACTCTTACAATATAGCTATTATTATTTTATATAGTTTTGACAATATTCACAAGAAGACTTATTAAATATCATGTTTCAAATATTTAGGTATATTAATCAAATATTATAGACCTTGCTCCCATTCATCTGAAAACTTTTTATATCTCTTATCTGTATAAAAATAGAACACTTCATTTTAAACTGAATATTATTCATCTAGGGCAAGAGAGTTTACATTAAACAATCCTCTCAAATTAAGCTTCCAAAACATGTGACATTTAAAATATTTATCATTTAATAGTAATTATAACTTTATATAATGCTGATCAACAACCCTATAATTCACCATAAGAACCTATAATTTATAATATTTTAATATATGTAATATTTCTTTGGTTTTTGATACTTAAAGGAGATAGATAATCAAACTTATGTTTTCACTTTTCAAGTTTTCCAATATTTTGAAACTATGAAGTTGAAGTAAAAAGTAGTCAATTTGTGAACAAAACTCTAATAATATTCAAATATTGCATTCATGAAATAGTTTTTTGAAGGTATTGAATTATAGCTGAGTTGTTTCTGATTTCCATATATTTTCCATTCTAAATTTAACTTCCTCAGGAGTAACTACTAATGTCTCCGAGGCAGAAACATTAAAATCTCATAGAAGTGTAAAAAAACTGTCTCATTCCCTTGTTGTATCTCCACTAAGACCAACTTATATTTTCCGATATATATATATATATATATATATATATATATATATATATATATATATATATATATATATATATATATATAAGAAATGAAATTTTTTGTGCTTATGGCACTGAATGAAATATTTAAGAAAATGAACACTAGAACATTCATTTGAAAAATTGAAATTAATCAAGAGAATGTTATAGTAAAGCTAGATATGTGAATGTGTACGATGTGATGTCTCCATTATCCTTCAAGGGATGAATGTTAGAGAAATATTGAAATCGATGCCACACTTGATGGAAGTGCGAGACATATATGTTTCGTTCTGCAAGGAACTCGTCAGTCGCACCACGTCCATCGAAGTGAGGCAACGACTTCAACCTCCAAGCATCTTCTTGTGACTTCAAGCGGGAGATCGTAGAGTAATGAATACTCTACAATTCCATCTATAGAAATCAGTAGGAAACACCTCTCTCAGATTACAGACTCAGATTACGACTGACGAGTTCCTTGCAGAACGAAACATATATGTCTCCTACTTCCATCAAGTGTGGCATCGATTTCAATATTTCTCTAACATTCATCCCTTGAAGGATAATGGAGACATCACATCGTACACGTTCACATATCTAGCTTTACTATAACATTCTCTTTATTAATTTCTTGATTTCAATTTTTCAAATGAATGTTCTAGTGTTCATTTTCTTATATATATATATATATATATATATATATATATATATATATATATATATATATATATATATATATATATATATATATATTTGTGTTCTTGAGAAAAATACACTTTGTTTTTTAAGATTATATTTGTTATCATCTTGTGAATGCAGTTTAATAGGATTACTTACATTTTCAAGCACTCTGTAGTTTTCTCTATGATGCAATGCATTATTACAAAGTAATAAACAAATCCATCCATGATTTAATATATATATATATATATATATATATATATATATATATATATATATATATATATATATATATATACTTGGTTGTAATTTTTAGGATGTGTATGGAGTCATTTTAGGTGGAATACTAGGACATAGCCTTTGCACAGGATTAGCTGTTCTAGGAGGCAGGATGATAGCACAAAAAATTTCTGTTCGTACAGGTAAAACACATTTTTGAAATGAACTTTTCAACTAATATACTGCAACATTATAAATATTTTGAATATGTTAACATATTTATTTATTCTATTAACATATCATATATTCTATTTATATTTATTCAGATGAAGTCTTGTTTTTAAATTAGTTAATTAGATGAGGTACTTAGTATTTATATTGACTGATATTCTAAACAAAAGTATTTTTCAGTGACAATAATTGGAGGAATAGTATTTCTACTATTTGCATTTTCTTTATATTGACTGATATTCTAAACAAAAGTATTTTTCAGTGACAATAATTGGAGGAATAGTATTTCTACTATTTGCATTTTCCGCACTGTTTATTGATCCTTATGGAGAATGAAACAAAAATTTACTATACTAAAGAGGCATACCTAATTAATTAGTATAATTTCTATGTATACTACATCAATATCACTTGTCAATACCAGAAAAGGAGTCTGGAATAATAGTGTACTTTAAGTGATGTAAAGAATGTAAATAAATTATTATTTTCATTAGTATATATTTCAGTCACTTTACCATTTATATTTTAAAATTTTAAGTCTTCTTAATAGTTTAATTAGTATTTGTATTTTATTAACTGAAGGGTAACATCCATTTTGAGAATTTGAATTATGATTATATAAGTGGTATAAATTATATCCATTTTTTAAAGATGTTTATATAATATGTGTTTTTTCTAATAATAATATTATTTCGAGGAAACAATCCTATAAGTTTCAATTTGTTTTTGTTTGCTATAGAATAGTTTTACTGATCTTTAAGTTGTCATTGAATCAAAAGAACATGTAAATTATTTATATAATAATGAAAATTATTATTTTTTGAAAAATGTTTTATACTGTCATAATTTTTTTTTAACATACTTAAAGATCATATTTGTGGAAAAAATTAAGCTGAAAATAACTAAGTGTTTTCCATAGTAATACGAATTTCTTGACCTTCTGAATATAATTGCTGTGAATATTTCAGCTTCCATACAGTGGTAAAGTTCATGTAGCCATACAGTCATAAAATTTAATGAAAATATTCAAAAACAGATCTATTGTGTTACTCTCATAAGTTTTGTCAAGAATTGCATGCACCTGTTTCGAATTTTTCACCAACATGAGAAAAACGCTCTGGATAATGACAGTTCCAACTGTTCTATAAAATTGATCTAAAAGTATAAAAACATCTCTTAACTTTCCTTTGTAATTAGACCTAGATAATATATACATACTTGTATATGTGGGTCTATTGATTAAATCGAAATTATTCATAATACCCATTTAAATTAAAATAGGAAACGCCAAATTCTATGGATGTATTTAAATTATCCGTCAAAAATAGAAGGTAATGAAGCACACTATGTATAAAAAAATAGTTTTAACAAAAATTGTAGATCATACAATTATCTATAGAAATCAATAATACACTTTTTTTCTAAGAAGAACTATGTCTAAGTTATAGCGATTAAAATATTGTTTTTTTAGTATGCATACTAACAAGTTCACTTTATCAGTTAGAATTGACAATATGCTATAAATTACATTATTTTTCATTCTCAGGTGTGAGTAAGTTTAATGCGTCAATTCCTTTAAACCTTTATTGACATGTGTACAATAATTTGGACAATAGAATGATTCTGATATATTTGTAACAAGCAAGCAAATTTTCCAGTTGAGACTATCTAGTTAATTTCAGTTGTAAAATCCATTTTAAATCATTAGGAGACAGTTTATTTTCATTGATAAAAACATTTACATGCATATATGAATATACTGTTTATTTGTGAACATTCAGTTACGTTGGATGGAAAAACTAGAGTGTAAAAAAATGCTGTTAGTTTCAAAAGTTTTTATATTCCACAATTTACATATTAAAATCTTTATTTATAATTGGATGTTAAATCAACAAAATTACAAATTGAATCTGAGTTTTCAAAGGCTTCATTCAATTTCTCACAACGTTCCTTCAATGCTGGTTCTTTCAGCTGGATATTCTCTTTGAGAGTGTACTGTTTTTGATAAGTAGGGGTAAATAGAGAAAAATACTTGGCACTGCATTTAAATTGAGTTTAACTTTATCCATCTAGCCTTCTGTTGATCAATCTAGCAAACGATGAATACCTTCTCTAGTAAGTGCTCCCTCTGGAAAATGTTTGGCACAAACTACAGAATATTTTGTGGGGGTCCATTATGCCCTAGAAATATTTTTTTAGCCATTGATTCATTAGATTTCCATCATATGGAAAACGAAATACAGAAACTGGTGGTTCGCCGGCCTCGAGGTAACTTTTGTAGTTCGACTTGCATCCAAGCACACAGCAATGACTTGGCATGTTAATTTTTGTGCTAATATCAAGAACAATGAAGCACACTAGCCACTGGTTTAGGGCTATACAATAATTCAAAATCTTAAATTTGATTTACACTTATAAAAGAGTTAATCAAATTCAAATGCTTGAATTATCCTATAGTTATAATAGATTTGCACCAAGTAAATGTCAATACTATTCAATAAGATATTTAATAATGAAATATCTTACAGCGAATGTGCTGACGATGGTTATTACTAACTAGATATAATTAGATTGTATCAATATTCGTTTATTTGGTTAGTAATTGAAAAATGCAAATATATTTTACGCACATTTTACACTTCATTTATTTTTAAAAAATTTCATTATCCTCTGAAATTCGAATAATCTGCCAATAATATATGTAAAATGTTACATCAAAAAGCGAAGAATCAAATCTTTTCGATTTGGTATAGTGATTTCATATCATTTTTAATACACTTGAGATAAATTATGCAAAGGTATGGCTACGCTCTTATTTCCAGAAAAAAAAGAAAATTGCGGTTCTTGCTCTCTCAGAATATAATACCCACAGAACAAACCAAATTAAATTAAGGGTATATTCTGTGATAATACCCACAGCCACGACCCCTTTTACTACAGGCCATGAAGAGCGTAGTCCCTCGGTGTTGCCAAATTGTGCTTAGTTGTATACTATCCTAGTCGTATGTTCCAAGCTTTCAAGCATTATCTCAACTATTTTTGTATATTGTGAACAAACAATGAATATTATTAGTATGTATAATATATAGAATATTATATTGGGTATTGTGAGCACATATTTCTGTAACAGAAAACTGTAAAACATTTATTATTGCAAGAAAACAACGATGTTTTCGATAAAGCCCCACTGCGTGAAAAATACCTCTATTAGTCAGTGGGATTTATTTACATGAAAAGTTGCCGAACCGAATTTATTAAATTATTTGAGAGAATAGGAACCTTGAAAGAAACGCTGTAGGAATTACTCAAATTGAATTATTTACCTTAGTAAAAATAAATATTATATTTCTGATTAGAGCAACCAACAAACTACTTTATGAAAGTATTGAACTTTCTTCGTTTATTTTTTGATTCAGGTTTCTCGTGTCCGGCTTCATTATTTTTTTTGTCTAATCATTCAATAAGATATTCGAAAAAATGGAACACAGCATGTTCAGAATATTTTTATTGTCTTCATCACATAAACAGCAACAACAAAAATCTTTAAGGACTCATCCAATGACACTCTTAAAATAGTGAGATTACACAAAATTGCTTTCTGGTGTATATTTTACAAAAAGGCACGTTCAAGAGAAATGCCTTTAATAATTTTTTCAAATATGGAACACATGTGAAATAAGACATTTTCTGTAAGTATATTCAGTCCTCCCCGTTGCAAATAATTAAAATATTATCAATAATAAATAAAATCATAGCTTCCAAAAATTCTGTTTTGAGGATAGTTTGGATTTTGAAAGAATATGTTATTGTTAGTTAGATTTGTGAATAGCGATCTGTTTATTCGATGGTTATCGGTAATAAATAGGTTAGAAAATATACTTATTACTATAAATAAACTCACCTATCCCAAGCTTGAAACTTACTGAATCATCTACGGAATACCTATCCTCTACATTACATTTCACAAACAAATTATTTGTAAGTAATCCGTACTCAAAACACAACACAAATTCGATTCGATTAAATCGGTACACACAAAACACTTCGTTTTTATAATTTGATGTTATGTTATCCACAAAATATCAACACTAGCACGTAAATAACACTATAGAGAATTGATGAATAGAGAATTAGAACTGAAATCGTAAAATATTCTACTTAAAACTACGAAAGTCTTGAACAACACGAAATTGATTTCGTTTCACTGAAATTTGTAAACAAACTAATCACTTCGTTTTTTAGTGTTTGATGTTGAGATTTCAACAAATTATCAACATCACCACTTGTAATACACTGTACACTATTGAAAAATATAGTATTTATACCGAAAGCTCAAATTATTTTACTTCAAATTGCGAAAGTTTTGGGAAGCGTCCTGTTTGCTCTACAAGAAATTGCGGACAGCCTAACTCTACTTACTCTTCGTAAGTAGATTAGGCTGTGTTCTGTGGTTATGACATAGAAAATTAAGACCTTGTGTTTGTGAAGGATATTGTCGTTGGAGGTTTAAGTTAAAAGCACGAGGTTATATCTATACTTCGTGGTTAAAAGCGTGCTGTATTAGTTACGTAAAATTATCATTATGAATTTTCGAAAATCCAATGCAAAATCATGCATTACTAATAATTGTAATTTCTTTGTTTAAAGTTTTGGTATACCAAAGTTTTAAATATTCATTTTATAAGTAATGGATGCAGAGTTCACCAAGCTGTGGTTATATATTGAAGTTATTTGTAAGTTTCATTATGTATATTAAACATACTCATTTAAAATATATTCGGTATATATATAACCATATATTCTTGCTCACGAATTATGCTCGGGTGGTATGAATATATGATTAATGTTTGTTACTGAAATATTTTGAGATAAATATTTCTCCGTAATTCCATATTTTTCAGTTATTTATTGTAGAATGTTTCAGGAAAGACGCACACCTGACATTTTGGAGCAATATTGATGGAATGGTACCGGTATGAGTATACCTTTCAGCTATTTATGTGCTACAATGAAGTCCAATAAATATCACTCCCTATTATGGACAAAGACATTTGGGTAAGATTCAGTTAAGTTTATGTAAAATAAAATTCAAATATAAAAATAGTGTTCAATTTTTTTCAATGATGATTTATGAACGGGCGGTATGATATGTGATTAATGTTCTTTACTGAGATTGAGTCATACAATTTTTTCTTTGACTATTGCTTTTCAGTTATTCATTAAATTATATTTGCAGCAAAGCAGTACTACATAGTTTTTGCGGTCAAAGGTGATGGATTAGAAGAGTATAACTGTTAACAAGAATTTACATGGAATGTTTATGAATAGCTTACCATTCACAACTGCCTTGGAAAAAATCGTTTTGTAAGTAACTACAATCAATTTGAAAATATGGTGTTCCTCACTTTCAATGATTATTTATGAACGGGCGGTATGATATGTGATTAATGTTCTTTACTGAGATTGAGTTATACAATTATTACCATTTCTTTGACTATTGCTTTTCAGTTATTCATTAAATTATATTTGCAGAAAAAAGGGCCCACATAGTTTTTGCGATCAAATTTAGTGATGAAATAGAAATGTTCCATTAAACGTAGAAGAATTTACATGGAATGCTTATGAATAGCTTAACATTCACAATTGCCTTGGAAAAAATCGTTTTGTAAGTAACTCTTAATCAATTTGAAAATATTGTGTTCCTCACTTTCAATGATGATTTATGAACGGGCGGTATGATTTGTGATTAATGTTCTTTACTGAGAATGAGTTATACAATTATTTCTCTGACTATTGCTTTTCAGTTATTCATTAAATTATATTTGCAGCAAAGCAGTACCACATGGTTTTTGCGATCAAATTTGGTAATGGATTAGAAGAGTATCATTAACTGTTAACAAAAATTTACATGGAATGTTTATGAATAGTTGACCATTCACAATTGCCTTGGAAAAAATCGTTTTGTAAGTAACTTTAATCAATTTGAAAATATTGTGTTCCTCACTTTTAATGATGATTTATGAACGGGCGGTATGATTTGTGATTAATGTTCTTTACTGAGAATGAAATATACAATTATTTCTTTGACTATTGCTTTTCAGTTATTCATTAAATTATATTTGCAGCAAAACAGTACCACATGGTTTTTGCATCAAATTTGGTGATAAAATAGAAAAGTTCCATTAAACGTTAAGAAGAATTTACATGGAATGCTTATGAATAGCTTACCATTCACAATTGCCTTGGAAAAAATCGTTTTGTAAGTAACTACAATCAATTTGAAAATATTGTGTTCCTCACTTTCAATGATGATTTATGAACGGGCGGTATGATTTGTGATTAATGTTCTTTACTGAGATTGAGTTATACAATTTTTCTTTGGCTATTTATTGCTATTCTGTTATTATTAAAGTGTATTTGCAGCAAAGCAGTACCACATGTCTTTTGCGATCAAATTTCGTGATGGATTGAGAAGCATCATTAAATGTTAAGAAGAATTTACATGGAATGTTCACAATTGCCTTGGAAAAAATCGTTTTAGTAAGTAACTACAATCAATTTGAAAATATGATATTCCTCACTTTCAATGATGATTTATGAACGGGCGGTATGATATGTGATTAATGTTCTTTACTGAGATCAAGATGTATAATTTCTTTCTTCAACTATTTGTTGCTTATCTAGTTATTTATTATATTTGTTTTTCAGCAAAGTAGTACCTATGGTGTATGAGGGTAACTTTATGAATATCATAGAATATACAATGAGGTTTGAAAAAATCATTTTGGTAAGTAACTAATCAACTCAAATATATGGTATTCATTATTATCAATGATGATTTGTGAACGGGCGGTATGATTCATACTTGTGATTAATGTTCATTACTGAGATATTCATATAATTTTAGCTCTTTTTCCTTATATTTAAAATATTCATTGATCTGTATTTCACTCAATTTTACTTATGTTATAGAGGTCTGTATAAAGTCATTGAATTGTTTTATTTCAGGTTTTTTCAAATTGCATGTATACTATCAAGAGATGGATTATTGTTTGAGGAAGTCTGCAGCCTTATACTAGAGACCACCACAAACAATTTGGGTGTTCCTAATGCTCTCATTGAGATATCCAGCTTCTTTATGATTTATTTTTGGGAACAGAGATCCTGATAAAATAATGTAAACAATTGAAATGATTTAATCCAATGTTTACTTCTATTTGTTCTTTATCATCTGTGTTGTAAAAATGCTAATAAATTATATGGCATCATAAGAGTATTACTATAATTGTGAAAAAGAAAATTCATTAGGCATATTTGCTGCTATGATTTATAAGTATATAATGTCTTGACATCATTGGCGTTATTACATCCTGTTCAAGTCAAATGTAGAAAATTCCACCATTCAGTATCTCATTTGAATGACAATTCTCTAACTTGACTAGGGGAATTTAATTAGATTTTCGATTGATCTGCTATATACCAGGTTTCTTGAACTGGGGATTGCAACAATACTTAATGGGTGGCCGATTCTCAAATAAAATCGAAATTGTCCTTGCTGATTTCTATAAAATGGGATCGAAAGTTAAAATTAAGAATTTTCTCTCATGAAACTTGATCACAAAGTGCATTAAATTATGAAACAATTTTGTTTCCGTTGTTATAAATGAAGAACATATTCATAAATATACATCTCAAAAATCATTCCCTCATTGTGTCCCAACTACCGAACTTCAAAATAATATAATCGTTTTAAAAATGCATATTTGTTAGTAAAAAACACTAAGGGCGAACACAAATTACATTTTTTGTTGTGTCCTTAAAAGGCAAGAGCGAAATTTTAAATCAAACAACGCAGCGTTGTATTTTTAGTAATGTGGTAGCACTATTATCAAAAAAATTTGGCGAACTCGAAAGTCACTGATCAACAGTATTGTTGAAATTACTTTAAAGGAATAATTATTCTAATTTACATTTTCTGGTGTCATTCTCTCACCTCACACTGTGTTAAGAAAAGGTAAGAGTTTGTTTATTCATTATAAACTACTTATCGTGAGCGTATTTGATTAGTATGCCAGTATTGCCATAGAAAAGTAAGGTGAGGTTCGCAGCTTTTGTACTTTTAACGTTTTTTTCGTCATTCATATTATTTGTTGGTGAGGGAATGATAATAAATTCGGGAAATTCACAGTTGTATGTTTTTTTAGAGCGATATAAGAAAGAGGTGGCACGAAAAAATAAAGTCACAGAAGCTGAAGCTAAATTAAAGAAAAAAGGATACGACTTACAAAGAAATTTTTTTTTTATTTTCAGGAATATTATGCTCGAGTTTAGAACACTATCGTGTTTTGACTGCTTCAAAAAATGTCAACATTTGCATCTTGGTTATTATAAAGTCTGAAAGTCTTAATTAATTTGTCACCAATAACAAACAAAGTATCTTCTGAATAAATCATAAAATCCTGACAGGATACGAAAAATTCTATATACTAACCATATACTAGGAATCAATGTCATACGAAATATTAGGGCCATATCAAACATCTAACTCTTATTTATAAAATCCCAAGCCAATTTATTGGGCCGATAGCTCTTCAATATTCATATAATTGATAGAAGATGTTTGTTCTGACATGATTTTTATGATAACCCAAAATCTCTATTCTGGGTTATTTGTAATTCTTTGGGTGTGAAAATAATTTTAAAATGTAACAGATATACTCTAATGAGAATCAAATTAAAATTATTGAATGTCATGTGCGTGGATCAACTAATCTTGTTTCGAACACTTGCTTATGTTTATAAAGTTGAAAATCAAATGGCACTTCATTATGTTTTTAAGCATATTGCTAGAGTATGTGATACACATTTGTTTGCTACTATCACGAAGTATAGATAAATCTATACTTCGTGGCTACTAGAAATAGGCTAAATTCTTCCTTGGTGTGTCTGTCAAAAACACTGAATAGCATTAGTTCAACATTAAAATTTATCTAAAGATATAAAGAATAGTGATAATTATACAACTTTCAAAAATAAATTCAAAATTTATGTTATGGCTGGTGACTTGTATTTAGTACGTATCTATAAGTAGAATATCTAATCTGTCTGTATTGAATAACATTGTTAAATAAATATCACTACTATTATTATTATATAGGAATAAAGTATTTGACCTCTCTATGTATCTTTGTTCCTTGAATCCTACAACTCCTGGTTGTCTAGTTAGACATTAAATCATTTTGAATAACGATAAAACTGCATACCAAAATAGTTATCTTGGAAGTTGAATAACACTAGGGATGTCATAATTGTTGAGTTAATGCAACCACATCGCAAACTTTGGTATTTGAAAGTTTTATATAAAAACCATAAATTAAAAGTAACACACTTGACCAAAGTGTGTTAATTTTAATTAATTGTTTTTAACACAATGTTTCACCAAGAAATAAGCGAAACCTCCGTGTCTTTTTAAAAAACAAGTAATGTCTTTTTCAAATGAATAGAGGTTGGATTACTTATAAATATCATTTAATTGTAAAAATTAACCTCCATTACAAATTGTATCGTTTTCAATTTATATAGCTCAGTATGTTGGACTTTTAATTATACAAGTAAAAGTAATTCTACTGTCCGGACAAGAAAACTATTGGGGGTAATTTTAGCAGCATACCTTACAATTACATAACTAATACTATAACATAATATACAATAATGTGTTATAACCAGAGTGGTATATTATTTGAATACATAGCGCTAATTCATATTTCTGACTATATATATGATGAAATAGTTTAAAGGACCAATGTAATGATCAATTAATTTTCCTACTTCCTTGCAGGAAGTCTGATAATTAACTTCTCGATGCAACGTTGATTTCATAAAAAAATTTTACGTTGAATATTTCTAAAACGAAACCGTGATTATAATCATAGATATAGCTACTTCTTAAACGAGGCAAATTAGTTTCTATTCTATGATTCTTCTAAAAGTTTGGGTTTACGTCGGTACCATTTCTTTTTGACAGTGAACTCTTAGACGTTTATTTCGAACGTTAACTATGGTGGGTTTTGGTCTACATGTTTCTATTAAATTCTTTTTAATCTTTACGGATTATTTTCAAGGATTCCTTTAATAATATATTTAAAGTTATGAATAATTAGTTAGAAGTTTTATTTTTTCGTATTTTTTCAGTCCACCCATAAAAAGAAGACTAGAAAGTTGAGAGGGCATGTGAGCCATGGACATGGTCGTATTGGTGAGTAAATAACTTATAAATAAGTTATATCACAATATTTTATCAATGATGATTTACGAACGGGCGGTATGATTATTATGATTAATGTTCGTTACTGAGATATTGAATTCACATAAATTCTTGTAACTCAAATCTGACAAAATAATAACATTTTTTCTCTTTCAGGTAAGCATCGTAAGCACCCTGGAGGTCGTGGTAATGCTGGTGGTATGCACCATCATAGGATAAATTTCGACAAATACCATCCAGGTTACTTTGGAAAGGTCAGTTTTTGTTGTATTTATTTTCTAGTCATGAAGTGTTTCCTTTTGAATAGCTAGGACATTTTCTATGATAGTCTTAAAAGGAAATACTATTTGTATTAATAACTGTAAATTGTCTTATATTCATAGGTTAAAAGTAAACTTAGTGTTTCATTTATTATTTTGGATTTCAATGTGTTAATATTTTTATTTAAGAAGTAATTTGTGATTAAACACTGAGGAAAAATATGATAATTATATACCTAGTTGTTGCTCCATTCTGAGAAGTAAGAAAATATAAATGCTCTAATGGTTTAGCCAATAGGTTAACAGTTATTCATATTTGATTAGCTTTATAAAAGCAATATGCTACTCTGCATCTATTAGATATATTTGTTTGGTATACCATTCTTCTGACATTCCTTAAACAATTGTCATGTTACCTGTGATTTTGAGTCCTACTTTCACAAAATGGGTGTACATCTTTACTGAGGCTGATCAATATATTTTACTCATACATGTAACTGTGTACTCCAGTGTCTATACACCTTTATTTGTATAGAAATCTAGATGAAATTTCTAATTTATCCCTTGTCTGTTTAGCTAGGAATGGCCCATTATCACCAACGTAAAAACTCCACATGGCAACCTGCCATAAATTTGGACAAACTGTGGACATTAGTCAGTGAACAGACTAGGTTGAAGTATAAAGATCACCCTGAAGGGAAGGCCCCAGTTATTGACATTGTCAAAGCTGTAAGTTTTATTGAATATTTTTAAAGTTGACATTTGTTGCTTTTGAAATTCTTAATTGAAAGATGATTTGATAATTTTTGTAATATGATTTTTATTGAGTTATGCATATTAGTAGACCCGGTTCATAGATATTTTAATGAATTGGGGGGATAAAATATGCAATATAAAATATTTTTTGTCGTCCTTATATCATCATTGTGGTATTTGGGAACAACAAAAAATGACATTTTTTCTATAGTATAGAAATCTAAAGAATATAACCTATTGAATGAAATTTGAAATGATATTAAGAAATTGATTTCTTCTTTTTTTCTAGGGTTATTACAAACTTTTAGGAAAAGGTAGATTACCGCCACAACCTGTGATTGTTAAAGCGAAATTCTTCTCAAAAAATGCTGAAGACAAGATTAAAGCTGTAGGTGGAGCGTGTGTTTTATCAGCTTAGTTTTGTATATATTAATAATAAATCATAAAATGGTCTTCTTAGTTTAATTGAGGATATTTCTTATATCACCTTCTATGTTCTAACATCAGAGTAGTTTTTCAGTTTAGATTTTCAAATTATGTAATAATTTGTTGAATATTTCAATCCTGAGTTTGAAATATTACTCTATAAATAGTTTCTAGTAAGAAGTATATAAAAATAAAATGCAAGTAATGTTTATGGTAAAATTTTTTATGTATCTAAAAACCATGGGTTTTAATTTAAGTTATCAGGGCTTAAGAATTAACCCTCTTTTAGAATTGAATTTTTTCTACAAACCTCAATCTTTCTGAAGATATTACATGTAACTTACCTGCTTTTGTTCTTCATCAAGGAAAAGATTATAAGGCTATTTGTGTAAAATATGTTGATAGCAATCATGTGGTACAATAAAAATGTGGATATCTTGTTATACCCTTATCACAATTTATATTGATAGTATATAGAAATCCCCATCATGGCTGGAGTAGACGTAGATTTCATAGTTCTCGAGTAGCATAACGTTACTGAAAAATTATGTTTCAAAAAGTATTTTTTAATACTTTTATCTTTAAAGATAACAAGGATATTTTCATTAGTAAAGTATATTTATAATAATTGCCCATCTAGATTCAAATCTTTTAAATAGCTATAAATAAAAAGTAATTGATATAACATAGATTTATGAAATTTGTTATATGTATTATTAGAACTTGCATTATTAATTCATTGAATGGAAGATTAGTCCTACAAACAAAAATGATTAAAAGCAACTTTTAAAAATATGTCTTAAATAAAATGAATATAGAAATAATAAAGACAACAATAAACATTTTATGAGTTCAGTATCAGTTTTCTGAAAAATTCATACAAATTTAGTCACTTCAGATGTAAATTGCCTTAATAAGTTCAAATAACTATAATTTCAAAACTAAAGATGGTGTACATACATCAAGTTGCTGGAACTAAGAAGAGGAGAATAAAAAATGGGAAAGAAATAGAGTATTGTTTGAGTAACTATATTTTTGATGTATTAAAAATTGTATTCAATATGCAGAATACATATTTTTATGTTTTGTTGGTGGCATAGTGGCTTCTCTTCATTAACTAGAAAAAAATAAATTGAAATATTTAGAAATCATAGTAAAATCACTTATCAAAAATATTAACTTTAATGATTTAAAAAAGAGAATGGTAAAATATTAGACTGAGAAAAAAAATTAATGATTGCACTCCCAAAATCTCAACAAAAAAAAATGGTAATGTCTTCAAGTTAGTATATCTATAATTTAATTTTGAAAATAAGAGAATTACTTCAGATATTTTTCATATAAATCTTATACATAACAAATTATAATAAATCACAAAATCAGAACCATATTGACAAAAATTTTCTCAATGCTCTCAATATTCATTTTAGTAATTTTGGCTTAATGATATAGATCAAGATTTTTTAGAATAACTAATGAAATTTATTTTTGAAAGCATTAAATTATTAAACCTTTCATATGAAGAATTGAATAACTTTAAACAAATATCTCATGTCTCTCAGACTTCAAAGATGTATGAAAAAAATATTGAAAATATTTGATATAGGTTCTCTTTTATTGTGTGTTATGTTCAAGTTATATGCTGAGTTTATACTTTTGTAGAAATATTTTTAACAGTTATTAAATAATCAGTAAATTGAAAAGAAACACAAATTACTTTTTATTTAATTAATTTGTTATTAATAACTGCAGATTAATCATAATATTCTACGCAATCAATTGTATTTTCATGATATTAGGATAAAATTAGAGCAAATCTACTTTTCAACTCACTATCTAGGTGGAGGAGGTACTGGTAAAATAGTTCCCATCATAGGGGGCGGCGGCATTGGGTTGAACATGGGAGGCCTTGGTGGAGGCGGCACAGGTAACATTGGTGGCGGTGGAACTCCTCCTAATAATGGTCTGGCTATAATTGTAGTAGGCTTCTTAGCTTCATTCTTGAAAGCAAATTGGAGGAAAAACTGTTTGGTGTCCTTATTCCAATGAGTCCAGAATTTAGTATCCACTTTTTCAACTTCCCTACTTGGAACTTTGAAAGCTATTGTTTCATAGGGTTCAGCTGCAAACAGTAGATATTGCCATTTACGATCTGGTGGCTCAATTTTTTGTTCATATGCAGACATAAAACGGTGGCGTGGTAAAACAGCATCAGCAATTTCTGTAAAAAATAACATATACACTGACAAAACTGAAAGTTTGTACTGTACAATTACTTATTTAACTAAAAAGACTTAATAATACATATTTAATAAAGCTAAATAAATTTGTGAGAGTATTAGATTTAATATAGCTAGCTTCCAATATCTTTCCTAATTGGCAATTACCATATACTTACCAGGGTAATCAATTTGAAAAAGTAAACTTTGCTGTCCATTCTCAGGATCTCTTTGTTTGGTTACTCTATAACCAGGTCTACCAATTTTTACAAACTTCTTGGGCTCTACTCTAGGTTTCTCCGGTTGTAGTAAACTTGGTGCATCTTTGGCTTCCTTTGCCGCTCTTCGAGCTAAGTTTGCTTGATGCTTCTTGCCCTGCGTATGAGCCAAATAACTTCCTTCATTGTTATGCAAAGTGAGACAAAGTTTACATTCATATGACCCTAAATGATTTTTCATAAAATATGGATCTTTCTGTAAATCGATTGTTTCTAAGGCAAGTTGCCTTAAGCGTTCTCGCCTATCTCTATTCGTTTCCGACCATGATGCTACACCTCCTCCACCAGTTTTACCACCAGGTCTATTCTGAAAATCCATCACAAATGGAATGTATAGAAATCAAGTGAAGATTTAGATCATTAAAATCTATTTCCAATTTCAATCAACTCCAAAGCATAAACAAATTACAATCTTAACCTTCAAATTAAATTAGTTACACGAAACCGTAGAATATTATGTCATGAGTCATAGAATATACAACACAATTCTTTCTGAACTAGACACTCATTCAATGTTATAAATAGTCTGAACTTGACAATGTATTAATAGCTATAGCGGAGCTGGTGTTGATCTTTTAGAATTTGAAGATTATTTATTAGTTTTCAACACAACTTTTCGACTCATGATCCTCCTGCATAAAATAAAAAACTGATGCTGTAATATATATAGCATAAGTTTTTCATTTAAGGCTGCGGTTTAGTAAACTCCAAATTGCGTTGCGTCAGTAGATGGCGATACCGATATCATTTTAAGATTGTATATTACGTCATTCTACGACCTCGCATAATTCGATGAAATTTCAAGTTTAAATAATTCGCCATCTGTCGAGGAGAGGTATAAGTGTGTTCTGGTGTTGAGTGACTAAGCAGAAACAAAACTGTAATTACGGTAAGTTTATTTTTTGAAATTGGAAAACTTTCGCGGGTACTCCAATTCGACGATCATTCACTTTTATGACCGAACGAATATCTAAAGCTTAGATTCGTTTTGATTCTAAACGAGTAATATCCTAAAACTTTCTTGGGAACACCTAGCAATTATTTCCATATCACAAATTGTATTTATCAATACATTCACTTCGTTTTCTTATAGAGCGTTTGTTTACTAATTTGTTTTACATGTTATTATTGTATTACGAATAATTTACTTTCAGTTCTCAGAATGGTTCGAGAAAAGAATTACCTCAAAAAGAAACGCTCAAAGAGAAGCTGATGTCGTAAAATTGCTGCAAATAAACAATACTGTGATAAATTTATAGAGAATATATTATTTAACATTTTCAGTTCAGCGATGGATATTGTGGAGACGAGGGAACGTGAATTTGTTTTCGATGAACAAGTCATTGAAAACGGAGAAGGGTTGTTAGACAATGGTAATTATAAGGAGATCGAACAGATAAAAGATAATACTTCTTCAGGAACTCTCTGAAATATAAATATAGGAAATAATAATGTCGACGAATATGATTTTACTTGGGGATCACTTGAAGATTATAATGAGTAAGAAGTACCTATATAATCAAAATCGTGGACATTTTGAAATGAATAATTAATTGTCGCTTTCAGAATATAATATATAGAAAAATAATTTGAAGGAGAATGATGTATCGACGCTATCGAGAGTGCCAGTGATGAGTCACTCACAACTCCACTTTCATTTCCAGTCAAAACAGTCTTTCATCTTCGACGCCGGGCGGCTTCTTTAGCAAATACAAGAACTCGTAATTCTGAGAATTTCATGCAGTGGGACTGAAAACTTCTAATATGGCATGTCTGAGGAACATTGGCCATTGAATTTTCAATAAATAGTGCAGTTTTTCTGATTATGCATACCTAAAAAAAGTTACTTTCATTTTCAATTCTTGAAGCAATTTAATTTTATTAAATTGTTTCTAGGTATATTAGGTATTAACGCTTGTAAAATAACAGGTTAATGATTATGCAGCCGTAGGTATATTGTTATTATAAATAATTTTTTTGATCTTGTGATTTCAACAGAATTGAAAATTATTTTCAAAATCAATAAATACATTGGGCGGCAATGAAGAATTTTGATGAGTTATCAATTTTAAGCATTCATTATATGAAAAAATTAAATGTATGAATACTAATTTGTTTGACACTGTATTATTATTATATACTAATATAAGTTCGAAAAGGAAAAGTACGAAATATTGAACAAAAAAATCGAATACTTGAGATTAAGGCAAAGAAAGAAGAAGAGGAACATAAAAAAAGAAGAATCACTGACAACAAGAAAAAAGGAAAGCTGAAAAGCAGTTATATTATAAAAAAAGTAAAAATGGGAGGAAAAATAGTGCATGAGCATGTACTATAAAGAGAATGGACATGTAATAATGGTGAAGAGGAAATGACTAGAGATACCGAAATCACCGGCATGAAAAATATAGGATGTGATAATTACCCTACATGGTACCATTTAAAATGCACTGAATTCGGTGGGGATATGTATGGAAATATATATATATATATATATATATATATATATATATATATATATATATATATATATATACATACCACCATCATTACGAAGACCATACATTGTCAAAAGATTAAAAGATTAAAAAAATTGTCAAGCAGTTAAGTTAAGTAATTCTGTGGAAGTAGAGAAGTATTTTCACAAAATATAATTCTGTGAAACCTATAATTCAAATCAAAAATATTTTTCAACGAAATATCAATCAACTTTATTCAACAAAATTGTTAATTTTCTCATTACCTCCAATTTCATACGCTATGTCCTCAAAAAAATATTCATTTTTCGCCGCAAATTGTGAAACTGATCACAGGATTTTTATTTAACTGAGCAATTTATGGGTGTTGGAGTACCTATATAATTTCGAACAGCTTGTTAGTATTTCAACCAGAAGTTTATGCGGTGAAGAATTTGTAATTGATTTCATTTATATTTGAGCATGAAATCGTGAATTTACTGTAAAATCATCCTATTCTTTTTTCAAATATAGAGTTCTTAATTAAAATGAATATAATTGCAAAATGGGCCATATAAAATTTGTACGAAATGCGTATGCCGAAGTAGGTATCAATCTCAAATGCACTATTTAGTGTCAAAGTTCAAAAGTCCGAGTCAAAGTTACTCAGAACAGAGCTAACTATATATGACGTATTTGGATTTGAATTGAGGGAAGTTTCCGAAAACATGCCAACAACGCTGGCCGCTGTAATGTTCTCCTGAAAAATAATTCTAAACTATACGGCTGTTGTAATGACGTGAATCTGTATTTGAACGTATATTGCGGTCTTCATAAATACTGGTTTTATAAGGTCTTCACAATGTTGTTGGGATGAAAAAAATCCAATAAAAAGCGGTCATCAACTGAGGTCGGATTTCAGTATAATAATCAAAGAGAAATAATTCTTGCGAAAATATACACGTGTATACCTACTCACTAGTTCTACCGGCTCTCACAATTCACGTCAATGAAAGGTCGTCGTAATAATATCGGGATGTATATATATATATATATATATATATATATATATATATATATATATATATATATATAAAAATAAATTAAACTCTTGGCTTAATGTTTCACGATTTATTTAACAATATGTATAGTCAACATGTTTCGAGCGTTAGCTCATTTTCAAGACTCATATATATATATATATATATATATATATATATATATATATATATATATATATATATATATATATATATATTATTTTTATTTTTTTGGGCTTGTGATTTCAACATAATCGAAAATTATTTTCGTAATCAATAAATACATTGGGTGGCAATGAAGAATTTTGATGGGTTATTAATTTTAAGCATTCATTATATGAAAAAATTAAATGTATGAATACTAATTTGTTTGACACTGTATTATTATTATATACTAAATATAAGTTCCATATGCATATATAACATATTTTACCTCCAAAAATGGAAGTGAAGGAAACAGTTTTTCACAGCGTTTAGTTATATTTTGTTTATCGATAACTACATTTTGTTTTTCTAGAAATCTTCTAGTTTTTTCAATAACTAATGTGACGCATCGAAAAGCCAGAAGTAGAGGGTCAATAAATTTAATTAAAAACAAATTGTTCGTTCACATTTACATTTTAATTTGTCAAACATGCTTTGAAACGTTCAAATATAGCAATAAATTATTATCGTGTGCTAGAAGCGAACAAACATCTATCTAAAATCTACGTTGGATCCCCATTTGTAAAATCGTAGATTTATTTGTATCTAAATTCCCATTCGTTATATTAGTGATAAGTAGTAATAATTAGTAGATAATATATAAATAATGTCATCATTTCATAAATCATAAATATTATTTAATTTAATTTCAAGAAAATTTTTATATTATCCAATTTTGATACACCGACCGTTCCAATCCGATAATAAACTGAAAATATTTTATGAATTCATCTATATGAGTAGGAATATCTCTATTTATCCAAGTTGAATATTTCTCCCACTCTACCTCGTAAATCATTCTCGACATGACCTTGGTTTGTCTTCCGTCTGCAAGACGATACTTTCGCCCAGATTCAACAAATGTTTTATAATTTGGGATCATGAAATAAAAATGGAAAGAGAAAATATTACAGCCTTCTCTCTCTTTCTGGAGTGTCAATGTTATCACTCATCATAACATAATAAATCTTGCATCTACGACACCTATCGGTTCCTTAGCACATATCATCTGTTATTTCAAGATCTATATTAGCGCTTAGTCTGTGTCGCGGAAAACGTGTGAACTATGATGTTACATCATAGCAACTTCATACATCATTGATGTATGAAAAGTTGCATAGTAACGCGTTTATTTCTGAATTTCCGATCGATTTTGATGAAGTCTCGGTTTCTTTGATTAGATTTCTAAACTAATTAATCATTGGGCTTCAATCCTTTACCAATTTAAAGTTGAATAAATTCTCTAGGGGTTAACATATTTTAAAATTGTCCAATATGAGAGTGAATATTTTTAATTAATTCTTAAATGTGGACAATTTATGCGTGAAAAAAATGAGTAATTTGTAACTTTGATTTTTCAAACTATTGATGCAATTCTTCAACTTTAAAATTATGTTACCCCCTGGAGAAAATGTTCAAGATTCGAAAACAGTTTTTAGATTCACAAAATTCGTTTTCGTTCAGAAATGTTATCAAAGAAACCTGACACTTGTTTCTTTGAATGGACTAAACCGCAGCCTTAATATGCCTTTATATAAATAATCCTATAAAGACAGCCAATTTGTTTGTAAGTACCTAACCGTGGTGATAAGTTTGGAAGTGTATGTTTGGGGTCATATGCTTTTAAGATCTATGAAAACACGATGTTGATTTAGTTCAGTTTCTATATTTCTAGGGTAAGCCAATTGAAATTGAAATAAAAAGACCACAATTCAGATATTGCTTATATTTGAATTAATTTATTTTATGGGCAAATGAAAAAATCTTTAATGAGCTGATCTTCGCCAACTTTTTCAGACTTTAGTAGAGCTTATTTTGAAGTTCATTTAGGCACATGAAGAATCTACAATGCCACATGCACCAGTTGTAAGTGACATATTAGTAGCCACATCATTGAAAACTCAGGAGAACATACAAAACAAAAACCATTACCCATTTCGAAATGAAATAGTCAAACTCCTTAGAAGTTATACACATTTTTAAACTTTACCAACTAAAATTTGCAAACGTTGTCTTGCTATTAAGCTTATCTGATTCAAAATTATATAACCGTAAACAAAACAAATCTTTTCGAAAAATTCAAATGATTTTTTCTCGTTCCTCAGCATGCAACCTATAACATGAGTTCTTTTATTTTCATGTACAGGCACCTGTTTTATCTGGCTTTTATTTCAAATATAACATAATATATATATATATATATATATATATATATATATATATATATATATATATATATATATATATATATATATATATATATATAACGTCATATATACTTCAATTTATCCATTGCGATGAAACTTGCAATACTTCCATAAAAATTAG
Organism: Henosepilachna vigintioctopunctata; assembly: GCA_030704895.1. Classification (NCBI taxonomy): domain Eukaryota; kingdom Metazoa; phylum Arthropoda; class Insecta; order Coleoptera; family Coccinellidae; genus Henosepilachna; species Henosepilachna vigintioctopunctata. The sequence continues at coordinate 2,240,772 of JARQZJ010000002.1, read as the reverse complement.
CCGATAAACAAACTATCTATCTAATCAAAATTAAACTAAATATATTTGTTTTTATCGGGTTAGGTCAACATCACACGAGAAAAGTTTTTTCCCAGAAAAATTTGAGGTACTTCTAAAGTTGAAAGGTTTTAGAAGTACATTTTCATGTACTACAAAAGCCTATCTTATTCTGAATTGCAATCTGTCAATGATGTTCATGCATTGAATTTTTTAAAATAAACTGAAATTATAGTAGAAATGTTTATATTTCTCAGAGTTATATGAAATTGGCAATTGTTCATAATTATTCATTGTAAATTCCGGACATGTTTCAAGGAGAATCCAAAACCTCGAAACAGTGGCGTCACTATGCAATAAAAACTTTGATAACAGGTATGTAATAATCTTCGCATTTTGTGTTGAATTAAACTACTGAATTAGTGACAGTTTCAACGATTTGAATTAATGTATTTCATTGAATGAATGTTGTTTAAATAAACTCAGATGTCTTTGGAATTTTGAATATTTTTGAGCCACATCGTTATCTTTTAGGTATACTGCATAGCTACCTTTATCTTACTCGTATGTGTGCACAGAAACACGAATCTTGTTTTCACGAACTGAATTTTTGAAGAAAACTAACACGTAGTTTAATTTTTTTATAAATACAAGGAAAAAGCTCACCTCATTAAATACTGGGTGTTTGCAGTTCAATATGTTTTTATTATAACTGTGTCACTGTTGGATGTGACATTGTTTATTTATTTTTGTTATTTATTATTGTGGTATCGATTATTAGGTGATTCGTATAACATTAGCAAACTGAATTACGTTTCATATCAAACTCCAAGATATGCAAGAGACGTAATTTGCTTCAAATTAATTTTCACGTTATAATAAGATGAAAATATTGAATGCTAAACAGGCCCGTATTTGCCCCGTTATGGTACTCACCCGAATTTTCGGAATTAATTGAAAATTAATTGAATCTATTTGAATTGGTTACAAAATGAAGTACTAAAACACATAATTATCAATACCAAGAATCACTAGAATATCATTAATATAATGCAATATAATTAGACTAATGAAAACGTATAAATGAAAAAAAACGTATGAACTTCAATTTTTATAACACCCTGTATTTCGCAAGCGAAACAACATTCTTTAAAATTTTAGATCACGTTGTTGTCTTGAATTGGTTAATATGCCTATATATATATACATATATATATATATATATATATATATATATATATATATATATATATATATATATATATATATTTATTTATATTATATTTATTTATGTATTTAGGTATATATACCTATGCACGAAAAATACTAGAGGAATATAGTCATATAATGATGCAGCATGTTGCCAGATTTTCTTAGTAGGTACTGTGATAATATCAAGATGTACCTACACGGTCTCTGACAATGCAGCAACTAGATAAATGCCAAGTAATTGGAAAAATGCTTGACAGTTACTATGTATATCTGTTTACATTTTACATTTATATCAATTTATATGAAAAAAATAAAACTTTATTTATGCAAAGTTAACGAATGTCGTCGCTTGAATTATATGATTGATATAGTTTTGAAATTAATGATAATATATTATGAATTCATATTATCACATATTAAACTTAACAGTTTGGAATTGCTGTTTTGCCGTTGTTCATGTTAAAAGAGTTTATTCTATTTCTTCAATTTCATCGGTGCAATCTCTTCTGTATACTGTATTCTCTAAGTTAGTACTTCAAAATTCTTTTGCAAGAACGTCAATTATTCTGATAAGAAAGAGAATTCAATTGATTGAATCAAGCATGCCTTCCTTTGACCCTTGTACCAACCGTTGACGAAGATTGTAAAAAAATTTGTGTAAACACAGTTTGAGATTATCATTATTGAATATACTAATATCAGAAGTTTATCAGTAATAATAGGAAACAACTCGAATGAGGAAACTGATGAAGTGCCAGATAAATGATGACGTCAAAGATAGAGAACTTTTGCATTTATCGAAACGTATGATATTTGAGCAAATGATTGAGAATTTCAAAGGCGTAATACGTAGACTTCTTACAGTTGATGAGGAAAAATTGAAAATATGAGGATTTATGAGGACTACATCGATTTCCTAGGTGTGAATTAACTGGGAATGAAATTTGATCAATAATCATTCCTTGGAGACGTTTGAAGGTTAAGGATCGATACGTCAGTCGATTGACGGGATAGTTTATTTAATAAGCATTCTTAATAACACTTCACTTCCAAATAGGCCCAAATAGCTGGCAAACATCGTTCCGCAAAGAAATAGAGAGAGAAAGATTATCGTTGGTACCACCAACGGGCTAACGACCTTGGTCTTCCTACCTTAAGAAAACAACAATACCTTTAAAAATTTCATTTCTATTATTTCCAAATAGGATCGTTGAAGAAATCCGTTGATGCAGGTTGACATTTACTCTTATTTATTATTTCTGAGCAGGTAAAATTCTTCAAGAGACGCCTCTGTCATCGATATTTGATTACTGTTAGTCCAGGTCCATTATCAATCGCAGTTATGATGCTTGTTTCGCAAAAAGGATGACACTAAAAGGATCTGCTACTTGAATTTCAAATACCGAAATTATGTACTGCTGTAATAATCTAATAATTGTTTTATAAAACAGCGAAAACCTGTTGATATTCTAGATAAACTCTCGAATCTCTGACGGTTCTGTTATACGTCCCATGATTCGCAAAAATATTCGTGAAAGAATCAACAAACGGGTCACGTTCACTGAATCGATAAACAAAGTGAGTAGTTTTGTATTATCATTAAAATATTCAAAGTTTTATGTTGTTTGGTTTGGGATTGAATTCTATATTTTGAATATTTTATTCACTGTGGCTTTACAACATCATTTTGGAACGGAAGATTAACTTCATCATTAAGTTCTGTTGTGATATTTGTAATGTTAAACTCATGTCAGAAATTTTTTGCATTTGTTGAATTTGAATTTTTTAATTCAGATATTGCTATTTTTTTTGAAAAAAGTCACAATTTATTGTCTACTAGTTTCTTCTTGAGTATTCTAAACTACCCAGAATTATATTCTTTTTTATTTTGACTAGTTTGAGTCTGAATTAAATTTTGAATTTTATTATAGATCTGAATTATTTGTTTTAAACTTTCTATTAATTTTGTGTTTTCAAATTGAACGAAAGTTCATTTTGAAGTGAAGTCATAAATATTGACTTCAGATTCACATTCAAGGCATTAAATGAAATAATAATTTTTCATTTATGTTTTCGAGCTGTATTTCTTTGATATTAGATATTATAACTGTACTACCAATAGATTGATCACAAAAGTCTTCATCAATTTGTATACATTTTTTTTGCCGAGTTTCGTGTTTTTTCTGTTCTTGTCATGAAAATGTAAGAATTTCCTCCTACCGTAGGTACATTTTCTATAGAAAACATTATACGTAAATCAAGCAGACTTTGCCAATTTGTTTTTGAAGATAAAAGAATATTATCTCCTAGTGTGATATATGTTGTATGTACATACGTAAATAATATGCAAATATGCAGCTTTTTAAAGTAAATCTAAATTGAATTAACATTTTTATTTCGTATCACACCATAATTCGTTCTACTACTGTTTAATTCAAATAAGATAAGACTATCATTAAAATTTTAATAAACCAATTTATCATGTAAATATACTCCAATATTAAATAAATAATCTCTCAACTAATATAATGATATTTCGTAATAATTCTAAATTTGGAATTTTTCCCATAGTTGTTATTGATTTGTTAAAATTTTAATAAATGAATCGATCAAAATAAACATTTCGATAGTATTTATATGAATAGAAATACGCAATGATAGACCTTACTACAATTTCAACATAGTTTCCGCATTTTTCATTATGAGGACAGAGATTGGACAATGGAAAAATTTCTTATTATTATTGATTTATTTCTAAACGATGTGAAATACTTTTTCTATTTATATTTGATGGTCTACATTCAATATCTTCAACAATTTCGCAAGATGATGTTTATCACATCTCTATTTCAGGAGTACCGACTTCATTTTCGAGATTATTTCGAGTTTAGTGATCATGGCAGAAGGTAAAGGCGAAAAAACTGGTGAGTATAAGCTTAAATTTCAATTAACATCTCACATATTTTGCAAAAGAATAGCATCCATTGCTCAAAATTTCTTTTTGAAACAGACAAATTAGTTTTCAAATTTACTGAATGGTAAAAATGAACGATAAATATTTCACGTATTCTCATAAGTCTCTATTTTCAAAAAATAATATATATAAAAGAAATCTACAACAAGAAAAAGAATTCTGTAGTCCTCGTGTTAATTACACTTGTAAATATTCGATATTAAAAGTAACTATACTATAACTTTCTTTCGATAATTTTTTTTTTCTGACAAATTATTGAAAAGAACATTATAGGCAAAGTTGGCTGGTTAACTGTTTCGTACTACGAGAGAAATTTTATATACTTTTAACATATATATATATATATATATATATATATATATATATATATATATATATATATATATATATATATATATATATATATATATTATATCTATATATATATAATATATATATATATATATATATATATATATATATATATATATATATATATATATATATATATATATATATATATATATTATTATTATTATTACGATTGTTCCCAATGAGGAAAGTGATTCAACTTGAATTCGCAATTATTAGGACTTTCGCTTCATCTTGTTTGCCTCCCAAAAACGCTTCATCCTCTTTGAATGCACTTTCTTCCGTTCATCTGTCCATTTTACTCCAGGTTGACGATTTGATTTTTGCTCAAACTTCACATGTGCGATTCTATAGCGACATTCTTCAAGATTTTTTATATTGATTTGTTGTAGATCTTTTTGGACGTCTTTTAGCCACTCTGTTCCGCATTTACTCTTCATAATTACTCGTATATCGAAAAGTTTGTTCGGTATTCTGGACTGCTTCATTCTGTAGACATGTGCATAGAACTTTGCTCGTCGTTTTCTGATTTCTTCCGTTATCGTATTTGTCTTTTGATAAAGTTCATTCTGAGGTCTTTTAATCTGAATGCTTTCTGTTGATTGGCCCGTAAATCTTTCTCAGAATTTTTCTTTCATTCTTTTGTTTTTCTATTTCTCTAATTCTTGAATGACCGCCAATAACCATTGTTTCAGATGCTTAGATTGCTTCTGTAAGAATCGTTGTGTTATAATGCCTCAATTTGGCGTATCTCGAAATGCACTTTTTGTTATAGTATATATATATATATATATATATATATATATATATATATATATATATATTTTATTACCCCCTATCAAATTCAATTCATGACTTGTTCTTCCTGCTTTTCAGGAAGAATAAACCATGGAAAAGAAGATTAGCTTTTATTAATAAAAATTACTTACGCTTCAATAGATTTCGTTGTCATTGCAGCAATATCACTCTAAGTGCCTTAGTTGGTTCTAAAAGGAATTTTTCTTAGGTTCTATGGCTAAGTTCGGTTTTCAGATATGTCTCTGAATATATAAAGATAAAATAATGAAGAAAAAAACCATAACTGCTGAGAGAGTGTTAAACCGATTCAGCAGGAAACACAGAAAGCAATCGATCATATGATAAAATAATATATGATAAAAACTATAAATTAAAATATTGACACATAAAATTGGTTTAAGCTTCACTAAATATATTAAAAACTCTACATATGTTTTAGGTGGTTCTCAAGAGTATACAATGTTAACTGATATTACTGTTACTGATTTGCTGATACAATGGTATATATATGATTGAATATAACTTAAATTCAAACACTTGAACTTATGATTTACACTTTATTGACTACATTGCATGACGCGTTTCGTCGTTACAAACGACTTCTTCAGATGCTTACAGAATAAGAACAACATTTTGAAAAATACAGGTATATGTATCAGGGAATTTTGGTGTTCAATGGTTTTGGTTTTACCTAAGATATTCCATTCTGAGAATAATTTCTATTACCTGAAAAGGTTTAACAAGGGTGAATTGTTTAATTCTATCTGTTCATTGAGCAAGTTTCCAGAATTTTTAAGCCGATTTATTTCCACTACCTCCCAATAATCTAATTGACTACTTCTCTCTATATTGTGTAGAATTTTGAAATTCGTATCAAAAGTATGGTTTTCTGTTAATAAATGGTTAGCATAATTCGAATTACTTTTATTATGGGCGAAGCTATATTTATGTTCCTGTATTCTAGTACCGAAATTTCTACTAGTTTTACCTATATATATATACCGGGACATGTTCCACAATTTAATTGGTAAACACCTGATTTGTCTTCTCTTTTAATTTTGTTTTTATTGTTCTTAATGTGTCTCGATAAATTGTTGTTCGTTTTAAATGAAATATTAAAATTATGTTTACTTAAAAAGGTTTTGACTTTTTGACTGACGTTTCCAAAGTATGTTAAACTGTTATATTTACGATTTCTATCCGGCTGATAAGGAAATACTAATCGTAGAGCTTTCCGATAGAGTTTTTGTCCAGAATTTTTGACACGACTTCGCTTTCATAATTATTATTAACCGCAATCTGTTTAATGATATTCAATTCTTTATTGAAATTTTCTGCCGATAAAGGTATATTGGTTAATCTGTGTATCATACTTTGAAACGCTGCCATTTTATGTGGATATGGGTGGCATGAGGAGTTATGGATTATCGTATCCGTATGGGAAGGCTTGTGAAATATGGAAAAATCAAATTTATTATTTAATCTTGTTATTGTTAAGTCTAAAAAATTAATAGAGTTATCAGATTCTATTTCAGTTGTGAATTTTATATTAGGATGAACCGCATTAATGAAATTCTCAAAATTTTTTAATGAACGATCTGTGCCAGTAAAACAAGTGATTATATCATCTACATATCTATACCAGAATACAAAGTGTTTGAAATTCGGGTTGTTTTGAATACTATTTTCCAACTTATCCATAAATATCTCGGCTAAAAGAGGACTTAACGGATTTCCCATAATTAGACCATTCTTACTACTAAAAATCTTATCATTGAACATAAAGTAATTTTGGCTCAAACAAATTTCCAATAACATGATTATTTCAGATTGAACTATTATATTTACGTTATTTTTAATAAGCAAATCTTTAATTATTTCAATTGTATCGGAAGGTGGGATAGAGGGAAATAGGTTAACTACATCGAAGGAGATAAGTTTACAGTTACTAGGCAGTGTTAGCTTTTCAATTTTATTGACTAATTCATAGGAATTTTTGATGGAAAATTTTGGTTTGAAATTGCAATACGATTTTATAATATCTATAAGCACTCTTGAGATTTTAGTGGAAGGAGCTGATGTGAAACTTACTACTGGCCGAATAGGAAGATTTTGCTTATGTAATTTGATAAGTGAATATAGTTGCGGACATTGCGGGTTGGTAAGAGTAAGTCTATGTTTAGTGTAATCATCTATTAAAACATTACCAACCCGCAATGTCCGCAACTATATTCACTTATCAAATTACATAAGCAAAATCTTCCTATTCGGCCAGTAGTAAGTTTCACATCAGCTCCTTCCACTAAAATCTCAAGAGTGCTTATAGATATTATAAAATCGTATTGCAATTTCAAACCAAAATTTTCCATCAAAAATTCCTATGAATTAGTCAATAAAATTGAAAAGCTAACACTGCCTAGTAACTGTAAACTTATCTCCTTCGATGTAGTTAACCTATTTCCCTCTATCCCACCTTCCGATACAATTGAAATAATTAAAGATTTGCTTATTAAAAATAACGTAAATATAATAGTTCAATCTGAAATAATCATGTTATTGGAAATTTGTTTGAGCCAAAATTACTTTATGTTCAATGATAAGATTTTTAGTAGTAAGAATGGTCTAATTATGGGAAATCCGTTAAGTCCTCTTTTAGCCGAGATATTTATGGATAAGTTGGAAAATAGTATTCAAAACAACCCGAATTTCAAACACTTTGTATTCTGGTATAGATATGTAGATGATATAATCACTTGTTTTACTGGCACAGATCGTTCATTAAAAAATTTTGAGAATTTCATTAATGCGGTTCATCCTAATATAAAATTCACAACTGAAATAGAATCTGATAACTCTATTAATTTTTTAGACTTAACAATAACAAGATTAAATAATAAATTTGATTTTTCCATATTTCACAAGCCTTCCCATACGGATACGATAATCCATAACTCCTCATGCCACCCATATCCACATAAAATGGCAGCGTTTCAAAGTATGATACACAGATTAACCAATATACCTTTATCGGCAGAAAATTTCAATAAAGAATTGAATATCATTAAACAGATTGCGGTTAATAATAATTATGAAAGCGAAGTCGTGTCAAAAATTCTGGACAAAAAACTCTATCGGAAAGCTCTACGATTAGTATTTCCTTATCAGCCGGATAGAAATCGTAAATATAACAGTTTAACATACTTTGGAAACGTCAGTCAAAAAGTCAAAACCTTTTAAGTAAACATAATTTTAATATTTCATTTAAAACGAACAACAATTTATCGAGACACATTAAGAACAATAAAAACAAAATTAAAAGAGAAGACAAATCAGGTGTTTACCAATTAAATTGTGGAACATGTCCCGGTATATATATATAGGTAAAACTAGTAGAAATTTCGGTACTAGAATACAGGAACATAAATATAGCTTCGCCCATAATAAAAGTAATTCGAATTATGCTAACCATTTATTAACAGAAAACCATACTTTTGATACGAATTTCAAAATTCTACACAATATAGAGAGAAGTAGTCAATTAGATTATTGGGAAGTAGTGGAAATAAATCGGCTTAAAAATTCTGGAAACTTGCTCAATGAACAGATAGAATTAAACAATTCACCCTTGTTAAACCTTTTCAGGTAATAGAAATTATTCTCAGAATGGAATATCTTAGGTAAAACCAAAACCATTGAACACCAAAATTCCCTGATACATATACCTGTATTTTTCAAAATGTTGTTCTTATTCTGTAAGCATCTGAAGAAGTCGTTTGTAACGACGAAACGCGTCATGCAATGTAGTCAATAAAGTGTAAATCATAAGTTCAAGTGTTTGAATTTAAGTTATATTCAATTATAATGGATTTACATCAAGTAAACGCCAACACTATTAAATATATATGATTATTGAGAAATCCATGTCCTATGTTCAATATTTAATATTCAGAGGTACAAATATATACCTACATCATAAATCATGTTTTATGATTTTATATTTCTATTACTATATATTCTGATTAAAAACATGAATCGGTTGTGTTCAAGAAGATATATTTCACTGCAAATGCAAAAGGTATATTTCACAGAAAACTGTCACAACTTGTCACCATACTTTATCGAAATTTTAGATAGAAATATCAAGTGTATCAACATAAATGGAGCTATCTTGTTCTTATATATTACAATGAGAAAGTTTAGAAGTTGGAGATTCAAGCTAAACTATTTTATTAATTAACTTTTTTCATTAAAATTTTTTCATATAAATTAAAATTTGATATTTGCTGAAGAAAATTCAAAGTTAGTAGTCACTACTCTCGTTTTGGAACAGAATCCAGTGCTTTTTGATTGCTGTATTTGTTTTAATATAATGATCATATTCTGTACTGGTTTTTTCTTTATTGAAATTAAGCATAAAATATGTCGATCAATAAAAGATAAACATCCATTTTATTTGAGATAAAGATCCATTTTATCTATGGAAAAATTTCATTAAGTGCATTCTGATACTATCTCAATTAAATGTTCTCAATTAATGTATGCTATAGATAAAAACAGAATGTTGGAAAGTTGGAACACTCGAATCTCAGAAGATTAATATTCATATATTTATGCGTAAACTATATAATCTTTATCGACTAGGTTAGAGTAAAACATATTATCCAAAACGTTAATTACAAAAAAACATCAATTAATCAAAAATTTAATAATAATAATAATTTTTATTTAGCTTAAGCTATTCAAAAAAACCTACATATCTTGATCTGTCAATTTTTAATTGTATACCTATCTCATTATTTAAAATATACTTTCTAAGATCACGCTTAAATATCTTAATACTAGTACTAGTTTTCAATATATTTGGTAAATTATTGAAAGCCTAAAATCCGTCAAAGTATATATGCTATTTTTGGATTTAGAGAGCTTACAACTTTGGATATAAAAACTATCAGTATTTCTAGTATTATACCCATGCACATCACTGACATATGTTACATTTTTTATTTCATTACATGGAAGCAACTGATTTTTCATTTTAAATATGAATAAATATGTGGCAAGGAGTATTCTTTGTTTACATACATTAGTTAAAAAGAGTTCAGCATAATTTTAACAGGGGTATAACCTATTGCACTTTAAAATTGTTCGCATGGCTCTATTCTGTAACTTTTGTAATTTTGTAATTTTTTATTAAGTCAAACCAAATAACAATGTGAAGCAATATTCAAAATGTGGCATTATTATTGATTTGAACAACAACAATTTCACATATGTCGACAGGTTTTTTCCTATTTTTTTCAAAAAATTTATTTTTTTAGAGATTTTAGATGGTATGAAAGCAGAATGATCATTGAAACTCAATTTTTCGTCTAATGCCTAAATATTCTACTGTTTCTACTCTTCTAATTTTTTGTTCATTAATCTTTATAGTTATATACTCATTTTTATTGGCTTTAAGGGTTTTACTTGTACCCAAAACTATGAAGTTAGATTTTTGCACATTCAGAGATAAGCTATTGTCACATAACCACTCATTAATTGCAGAAAGGTCTCTATTGATCCCCTCTGTCATATTCTTATTATCTTTGCCCCATATATAGAGCATAGTATCATCAGCGAATAAAAGTATACATTTTTTCACGTGAGAGACAATATCGTTTATATATAAGGAGAACAACAACGGACCTAGGACAGTTCCTTGAGGTACTCCTACATCCACTTTCGTGCTATCCGACAGCATGCTATTAAACTTAAATTTTTGTGTTAGCGAATTCAAGTAAGATCCGAACCAATCATGTACTACACCCTCAAAGCCAAGTTTATTCAGTTTTTTCAATAATAATGATCTACATAACGTTTCGAAAGCTCTTTTAAAATTCAATAATACTACTATAACCGTTTCTCCTTTATCTATAGCACCATACTATTGCTGCCTCACAAGAACAATTTCTTTTGAATCCTGATTGAAATCTAACATTACAATGGTTACATTGTCGTGGCGATTGTTGCTAGGTGAAACATAAATCGAGTGAATGGAATAATTTTAATTGAATAATTTACAATTTTCAATTACAATTAAATACAATGTTATTAATTATATTATATTTTTCAACAAAGTTTCATCCAAATTTGTGTCAGAAGATAACTGACATGAAATAGACACACATTTTCTAATACACCTGCATTTGTTTACATAATATAATAATAATAGACACAAATATTCTGAAAATAAGTCATCAGTTATGTGTCATCCTTCAAAGTTCAATATTTACTTGAGCAGGACTATTTGTCACTAATATTCGAAAGGTGGGAAATAACGCACTTTGATTTTGTTTACTTGTGGTATTACACAGATACCGTATTAAGGAAGATAAATTATCCGTTCTAGAAATCTGTTTTCAATATAAAATTAGCGGACCTGAAAGAGCTTGCTTTACCACAGTTTATATTTCAGTATTATAGAGAAAAATGCAATGTTGTTTTTATCATTATATTTATTATTTTGATACTGCAGATTCGTAGTATTACTACATTGTCACGCATATTCAGGACATTTAAGAACAGGAATGTGCTTGGAAATGTGGTAATACTACGAACCTGCAGTAGCAAAGTAATGAATATAGTTATGAAAAACACAAAGGATATTTTTCTATTAAATAATATGCTTTATCACAAAGTAACAGATGATTATATCTGATATTTTATTTCAGTAAATTATGAAATCTTTGTAATAATTTGTTAGCGTTTGGTCAGTTTTCATGGAAGTGTACAAAAATTAATTCAAATTAGTCGACAACAAAAATTGTACATTGTTATTTCTAATTCTAGGTTAAATTCATCGACATTCAGTGCATATGCTAATGTCATGTCAAATCATTTAAATACTCATCTCGATGGTCGATTATTTATGTATTTTTCTGTGATGGTAAAAGTAATTCATTCCTGTAGATAACATCATGTCATACTTTTTTATCATTTAATTTATTTTCATGTGAGCATTTGATAATTGTTTTTTGAAATGATGGTTGTACTTTATCTCGATTTTTAGTACAGTAAAAGCGCTTTATTCGCGGGGTATACATTCCGAAAATATGGCGCGAATACAGAAACCGTGAATATGGAATGGTAATTTATATGAGATTATAGTGGATACGTTCCTGGCTAACAAATGAAAAAAAGTATATAAAAAATTAATTTAAATGAAGTTTTTGATCATATTGCTTAATTATTATGTTCAGGCTTAGGCAATCGTTTAAAGAATTTTGTAATTTCTTCTTGCTTGGTAGTTTTTGAAGATTCCTTCAATTCAGACTGATATTAAGCAATGATTTTAGCAATTTGCCTTTAAAATAAGCCTTCGTTCCATAGATGGATCAATTTTCATAAATAAAATCATAATGCTCATTAGCCACCCTTAAACCTTCACTGAGAATTTTCAAATTAAATGTCACTCTTCCTCAATAGGCTGTGAATTTAACATTTTCTCCAAGTTGCTTTCAGTCAAATCTTCATCTTACAATTGAAGCAACATCTGAATGTCCCTTGATGATATCCGTTCAAACCCATCTCGTCCTAATGCATTCGCAATTTCAGCTATGTTTGCTGTCAAAGTTTGAATGTGCATAGATTCTTCGCCATTTTCTGCAGTCAGAATAGGCCACAGTTTCTCCAGCATGAATTCTATGTGCATGGCTTCAGTTCTTCCACTGATTCCTTTATGTTTGCTATGCATTTTGCTATGTCAAAATTCTTCCAGCATTCCATAACATTCATATCAAGATCATATTCCATATCATCCAATTTGATTTTAAAGGTTCGTCTGATGTAATAGAGCTTCAAGGCCTGGATTATCTCTTGCTTCATAGGTTGAAGCAAGCCGTCATGTTGGGAGGAAAAAATGTCACTGTATATTTGAATGCATAATTTCAAGTTCGCGAGGTTGACCTGGTGCATTATCCGAAAATAGATCTGCTCAAAGTCTATCTATTTTTTTCAATAAGTTTCAACTTCCGAAACAAAAAAATTACGAACCACTCACAAAAAATAGCTATTAGATCAGATAATGAAGAAATTTATTGCAGCGAGTATAGAAATTGGGTTGCATTTTTTCAATCCGCGAATAGTGAAAACGCGAATAAAGAAAGCGCGAATAAGGAGTTTTACTGTACTGCGTACCCATCCTTGTAATTCACCCTCCGCCACTGGTTGCAACTGTCATTTATTATGAATTAAAACAATGTATATCAAATCAACTTTGATTCACTGATTGAATGATAACATATAATTTATTTAGTTCAGTTATCTAATATGAATGATTAAAGGTCGTGACTGTTGGTAAGATTCCAAAAATTGAACTGTGGTTCAAACGTTTAAATAAGAAGCTTACAGATAATAACTTAATATAGAATTTAATTCATCTAATAATCCATAAAAAGAATAAATAAATATTCGTCAAAAAAACTTAATTTTAAATTATCATCATAATTCGTGAATCGAAAATGTACATATATAAATCAAACCAACTAAAAATCTAAGCTACAAATAATTCATTTGGTTACTGTTATCTAATATGTTTCCCTCCGATAATAAAATAAGATAAATATATCTCTCGTTCATACAAATTGAATATTGTGTTCGTTGATAACTATACAGATATATAAATTAAATTGTATAAACATTAAAGCTCCATCTCTTGTGTATTTTTTGTGATTATTTTAATTATCCTGATATGGAGAAATTGAATCGAAATTTAATACTCTTGAAAGAACTCCTATAAATGGTTTCTTCTAATATGGACTCTAGTGATGGGCGATATTTTTATACCGGCGAATTTTGAACGGCGACTTAGTCACCGGTGACCTAACTTTTACCTACCGTTGACTTTCGTCGGCAATGCTGACTGATGCCTCTGTTTAATCGATGGTAATATTTAATGACTTACATTTGTTTTAGATAGTTGATACGGTTCATGGATAGATATTTTTATTTTGATATCAATATCAATTATTTTCGATATTCTTAATTCATTTTACGTTCTCGATTTAAAATCACTTTTCTGACTAGTAGATTTATGTGTTTGTTAGGATCTTCGCCTGTGTCTCTCGACTTATAACTCTTCATAATCGGAATAATTAAAATGAGGATAGAATGCCGTCGCTGCGCCGTGTTGAAATTTATAAATGGTTAGGAAAGCAGTTGTTAAACCAAAGCAACGATCTAAACGGCGAGTGGTCACCTGATTCGCCACTAAAACAAACTTTGACTTATAAATCGCCGTCACCGGTCGTCGGTATACCGGTGATCACTAACCGAAGTGAATATAAGTCGCCTATATACTGTATAAGTCGCCGTCGGCGATATACAGGTGACCCAAAGTTATCCGGTAAGCTCATCACTAATAGACTCAATAAGACACATACCTATTTCCAGTTTTAAATTGAATGTGGAGTGCAGTGAAGATTTATATAAGATTATCTTGAATGAAAAAGCATAATGATTAAAATTAAATGAATAAATTCAATATATAATTTTATATTTTGTATAAACCTTCATGATTATAATAATAACATATTAGAGAATATTTTTTTTTAACGATAAAAGAATTATTCTAAGAATTATATTTAATGCAGGCAAACTAAAATTAAGTAAAAGAAACTTACGTTGAAAACCTACACATTTTTCTATATAACAGCCGTTTACATATGTTTCAAGGTTATTGCCTATCGTCAGAACGGCGTAGTTCAAGTTAAAGATGAAAGTACTTGAAGAGATATATAAAAAATTAATATATAAATCACGAAACACAGTTTCGTACACGTTTTATACACCCAAAACATATTGGGAAGAGTCAACACAACGTTGCAGACGACAATGAAATACCGTCCGGCTATTGTGAGACTTTTATAGCTTCTGGAAATCCCAGACAATCTTAACGATAAAAGAATTATTCTAAGAATTATATTTAATGCAGGCAAACTAAAATTAAGTGAAAGAAACTTACGTTGAAAACCTACACATTTTTCTATATAACAGCCGTTTACATATGTTTCAAGGTTATTGCCTATCGTCAGAACGGCGTAGTTCAAGTTAAAGATGAAAGTACTTGAAGAGATATATAAAAAAATTAATATATAAATTATATACTTACAATAATTCTTTTATCGTTAAGATTGTCTGGGATTTCCAGAAGCTATAAAAGTCTCACAATAGCCGGACGGTATTTCATTGTCGTCTGCAACGTTGTGTTGACTCTTCCCAATATGTTTTGGGTGTATAAAACGTGTACGAAACTGTGTTTCGTGTTTTATATATTAATTTTTTATATATCTCTTCAAGTACTTTCATCTTTAACTTGAACTACGCCGTTCTGACGATAGGCAATAACCTTGAAACATATGTAAACGGCTGTTATATAGAAAAATGTGTAGGTTTTCAACGTAAGTTTCTTTTACTTTTTTTTTTTTTATATAAATCACAAACAATAAATGAAGTGAAGACCGCATCAACCACCAAGAATTATTGGCGGCTTTTTTGGATAGCTTAAATCAAATAAATTTATACAATTCAATTTCCTTAAGATATTTTATCACTTGTTGGGGGTTAGTCCTGAGTACTTCGAAGGGGTCTTGGTTGTTTATTTCTAGATCATCTCTCTGTTTATTGAATACTGGGCATATCATAATGTGGTGAATTGTTTTTGGTGTTGTGCAGTTTGTACAGATTGGCGATTCTTATCTCTCCAGGATGTGTTTATGAGTTAGTCTGGTATGACCTATTCTCACTCTATTCATCACGACCTGGTCTCTTCTCTTCGAAGGTACTGTCGGTTTTATGATTATTTTAGGTATGATAGGGTAAAAATTGTTTGCTCTATTTTTGTCCCATTCAGATTGCCATAGGTCGTCGATAAACTGTTTAATATGAGGTTTATGATCACGTATTTAATTTTTTGTTGATTTTGTGAACTTGGACCTAATTTTGCTAATTCGTCGGCCTTTTCATTTCCACTTACTCCTACGTGGGATGGAATCCAAATGAAGTTCACACTATACTGTTGAGTCTGTAATTTGTATAATTCTTCTCTCAATTGCTGTACTACGGTATTTTCAGGATATAGTTGTTGGAGGCTTATTAGGCCGCTAAGTGAGTCTGTTAGGATTAAGATCTTTTTGCCTATTCTATGACTTTTTTTCAGGGCTACTTCACCAGTGTATATGCTGCACTGCGTGGGTATCCCAAATACATATTGGATCTGCTGCTGCTGAGACTTCTGTGTGCTTAGATGCATCGGTATAAACGTGGGCGAAGTCGGGATATTTATTTATTTGGTCAAGATACATTTTCCTTAACACTCGATGATTGGTGGTTATTTTTGAGTAGTTAGTCAATGTTAGGTTTATGTTGGGAGTCTTAATGAGCCATGGTTGTGTTTTTGTAGTTTTACACAGTGTGTTTTGAAATATTGATAAGTTTAATCCGCTCCGTTTCAAGACTTCTCCTACTGGTATATTTGCTTGTTTGGAATCAGAGTAGAAAGCGTCTGGAATATCAAGAATATATTTATATGCAATGTTATATTTAATTTTCGATATTTTTGCTGTGTAAAAGAGAGGAAGGGATGTCCTACGGAGTTGGCTCATTTGCTATGATTTGTAGACTAGATACACTGGGCTGGTTCTATATGCACCTAGTATTATCCTTAATGATGTGCTCTGGATAACATCCAGTTTCTTCAGTAATAGTCTACTCGTTTGAGGATAGCACATAGATCCGTAGTCCAGTTTGCTGCGTATTGTTGCTTTGTAGGTATAGCAAGGAAGTTGTGTCAGCGCCCCAATCATGACTAGCTGGTGTTTTCAAAAGGTTCATTCTCAGTTGACAGGATCTGGTGAGACCAATGATATGAGATTTCCATTATTTGAAATATTTTAAAATACTGAAACTAACAATTAACTGTTTGATATTGTTGAACATTCTATTTATATTTTGGATGATAACATTATAACAACCTCAATATAACTTTAATCAGATAGAAATGAAATTTTTTTATCAACACTTTTTTTTTGTTTTGTTCACATTAACTAAAAATTAATATTCTTAGCAATAACAGACTGCCAAAATGGAAACAATTATTTCTTGTTTACTTATCGTTACAAATTGAAGCCTTGTTTGAACTGAAAAAGGGAAAATTTAATAGCTGTAATACAGAGATTGATTATTCAATCAACGTTTTGACAAAGCACAGTTTATAGCGGAACGTACATTAGAAGTTTTCATAATTTTTCTGTTCAAACTTTTTCCTTTGAAATTTTAGAAAGTTCAAACATTATTCGCAGATTCTTATGATCATTCCTTCTTGCTAATATATCTCATTTTTCAATTCAGCGTTTTTTGTGTATTTCCAGGTACAAAACCAAGAATGTTAGAAGTGGTAAAGCCGTACGTGACGATATTTTTTGCGGAACTTATAGGAACTATGATACTTTTATTCGTGGGATGTGGTAGTACCATAGATTTTTCAGATGATCCAGTAGTGCCTCATCATTTGAAGGGGATGGGATTCGGACTAACAGTGCTTCTAGCGATACAAGTGAGTATAATGTTGCCTTTGTTTATTTGCTAAACCACTCTGGATGAATTACATTAACAGAATATTATTTGTTAGGTACCGAGAAAATTCTTAAGGCCAGCTTACTCCAAAAAACGTAATTTTTTTCAATATATTTTATTTATTGTACAAAACATGTTGAGTAATCAATTTATTTACATATGAAAGCACATATATGAAATTACTTAAAAAAAATTTTTTTTTTTCAAAATAGCCTTCCTGAAAATGGCTGAAAAAACTCATCTGAATCGGAAATGAATGACATCATTTCTTGGAAAAGAATTATCTGAAAGCGAAAAACAAAACGATTTCATGTTCTGTATCGAATTCGCTATGACTTCAAGCAGAATGAAACATTTTCAATGAAAAAAAAAACAAAATGACGGACTTTTGAATTTTTTCTACTCTTTTTTTCACTTTTAATTGTTTATAACTTTTTAAAATAATGAGGAATATTTCGGGTTCTGCTTAAGGCCAAGCCAGACATCTAAAGAGTAAAATGCCGTTTGGTTCATATCAATAAGTGCAATAGTTTTGAAATGAGAGTGTAATTCATGCGAAAAAACGTGGTTCGGAGAAAAATCAGTTCAAAGTTTTTATTCGTGAAAAATCGTAAAACAAGGGAATTTTACTCACATATCCATTCCAGCTTCATACACAACTCCTTCCTGGTCTTCGTAAGCATCATTCTGAAGAATTCTTGCATTTCTCAAAGCAGTTCAACAAAATAACAAGACAATAACAATAAAACAAAGAACAAAACAATAAGACGACCCGAAGGCATGCAGCAGCTGCCGCAACCGAAGTCGTTCGAGCGGCCGGATTTACTGCAGCGCTCCCTAATCTTTTATACCTGCTTCTCGGTCTTGCTGACCTTCGGGACTAATTCTATACCATTTCTACGAGTATATAGTAGCAATTTATGAAAAAAATTTCGATTTTTTCAAAATTGTTTGGAGTAAGCTGGTCTTAATTTTTTCCAATACGTGTTTTTTATTACATAATTCAAAAATTGTTACCAAACTTATGTTTCAATCATAAATTATAAGGCAACCTAAAACATGAGGAACATATGGAAATGAATGCCAACATACGAAAACTTCATTATTTCAGACATATTATAAGACATTCAGAAAAACCTTTTTACTCCCTTTATATCTTAAAATTTGGGAACAAATAATGGAGAATCAGAGTGTAGGCAAAAGAGCAATAACGTGGTCAAAAAATTTTAGAGCGTGGTTCAAAAATCAAAAGTACAGTTGCTTCGTGTGCAGTGGACAAAGTAACGAGAGGTAATTCACCTGCAAATATGAAATCATAGTCATCAAAGATCATCAAAAGATCAAGTCGGTTTTGCCTTAATAACAGCCATAGCCAACAAAGCAGTTTCTGACAGATCAGTAGAATAAAAGGGTGATAAATCTTCATGGCCTTTGCATGAAAATTGGGGTTCTATTGCAATCTCCATCCAAAACTCATCTGAATTGAATTGTGTTTTATCTCCTGTATCTGAATATAGCTTGATAAAGTCTGAGTTCTGAATTGAAGTAAGATTTTTATTGTAATTATCAATAATTAGTTTTCAAATTTACAGATCATTTGAACGAACAATTTACTTTGGAGGTAATACTGATCAAAATCTAGTTATATTCTTCATCATCCATTGTTTTATATTCTCAATTATGAAGCTATTGTTATTAAAGAAGGAGCTGTTGTAACAGCAGTTGTTGGCCAGAAACACATTGGAACATTACATTTTTACAATGAAAGATTCGATAATATTACATATCCTTGTATATCTCTGGAAAAATGTCTAACTTTTGCACTTCGTACTTTCACACTGTTTCAAAGACAATTTCAGCGAGCAACTTCTGGTTTTGAAAAACACGTTGGAACCATGAAGTACTACTGAGTAGCTATTTTATTATACATACACTTGATGCTTCATGTTTTTTGTTATCCTAGCCATTCATATATTTCATAGAGCCTTTTTTCAGATATTTGGTCATATATCTGCGTGCCATATGAATCCAGTTGTTTCTATAATAAGTCTATTATTGGGATTCATAAATATTATACAGTTCGTAGTATACTTGCTGGCTGAGTTTCTAGGATCGCTTCTAGGATTTTGGCTACTTAAGGTAAGACCAATCTGTTGAGGGACACACGAATAACATGAAGTGAATTGAAGAGTTAACTGTCATCCTTCATCAGTTTCACTTGAGGCCTCACAGGCAATATTTCCATTAATATTCGAATCGAATGATACACATCTACATAGACGTTAATTTTTGTTGTTCATTCAAAATTAATTTTTTAGGTTCTTTTTCCTGAACGCTACACTCCAAGTGGTTTTTGTATGACTAAAATAGCTGACGAAGTAACTGTGACTCAAGCATTCTTCATAGAACTGATTATAACGTGTATATTGTGTCTGGTTGTGTGTTCAGTTTGGGACCATCGGAATGCCAGTAATGGGGATTCTACAGCAATCAGATTTGGATTCGTGGTCACCATTTTGTCCATAATGGCAGTAAGTATTTTTTTTGTTACTAAGTAAGTGTTTTCACCCATTACTATCATTTAAATTGTAGTAATGGGAGATTTTTTATGCGTAGTTTGTTTTTAAATCGAATAAAACATTCAATTTGCATCATATATTCAAAATTTTTATTGAAATTGATAACTTGGCCTTTGCCATTTACATTTTAAATTCATGAAACAACTTCATGTAAATGTTGTCCGTGGCTCCGTATCAAATGGTCCATTCGGAAGGTTCAATTTTGCGTCACGTTTTCGAGCATTTCGGCCTGTACCCCATGAATTACCCGTGTTATGTTATCCTGTAAGGCTTAAATCGTGTTCGGCTTGTCCACATTAACTAACGAATTACATAACTCCACAAGAAATAATCTAGAGGCGTCAAATCGCATGATCTTGGCGCCACAATTCACAGGGCCATTTCGAGAGATAAGCTGCTCACCAAATTCATCCTTCAACATGTCCATTGTTTCACGAGCTGTGTGGCATGTGGCATCTTCTTCATGAAACCACATGTCAACCAAGTTCAACTCGGCCAACTGGGGCAAAAAAAAGTTGCGTATCATGCTCGATATCGTTCGCCGTTCACGGTAACCTTTCTTCCACGGTCGTCTTTGAAGAAAATGGACCGATGATGACACCAGTCCATAGACCAAACCAAACTGTCGTTTTTTCGGGATGCATCGGTAATTCTTGTATGGCATGTGACTGTTCATCACTGCAGATGCGACAATTTTGTTTATTTACATATCCGTTAAGCCAGAAATGAGCCTCATCGCTGAACACAATTTTTCGATCAAACAGCGGATTTTCATTAAGCTGCTCTAAGGCCCATTCTCCAAAAATTAGACGTTGTGGTAGGTCATTCGGCTTCAATTCTTGCGGAAGTTGAATTTTATAGGCTTTCAATTGACATTTCACGATCCTCATTAAGACTGTACCTACGCTACGGCTGCAATACTCTCTTCAGTACGTACTGTACGCATGCGAGACAATGGTTCAATGTCCAACAAAGTAAACTTGGCGCGAAATTTAGTGATAACAGCACGAAGTGTTGATTCACCAGGTCGATTATGACGACCCAAATGTGGCCGTAACAAACGGTACACATTTTTTACAGAGCACGAATTTTGATAGTAAATTTCAACAACTTGCAATCGTTGCTCGTACGTAAGCCTTTCCACGATGAAATGGCAGAGTATACTGAAAACTTTTTACTTTGACAGATGACGTTTGGATGCCATTACCAACCAGTGCCGCCAACCAGAAAAACTTAGCTCTTGAAAAATAGATACATATTTTGACTTTTATTCAGAAAAAATGAATCGCGTATCACAAAAATATTTCATATTTAGCAGATCTAGTTTATATGAAATTTAATATATTCTGATATTTATGGAAATCATATGTTTGTTGAACATGATCATGAATATAAGGGTAGTTTTTACTGCTGATATAGAGATTATTGGGTCTAAAGTTTCGGATAAATCTAAAGCTATTTTTACTCCTATATTGTATTGATGAATTTTGAATATTTAGGGGCCAATACTTGAGTAAATCCATTTCAAAAGCAAATTGTTCACTAGAAACACTGTGTTGAACCAGAAGAGGCCATCGAAATGGTGAAATCTAAGTCATAATTGTTGAATAGAAAAATGTAAATCTATAAAATGACGTTTTTCGTTACCATTTCAATTTTGAGGATGTAAGAAAATTATCTGTGTTTTTCTTCTGCAGGGTACTCTTACTGGTGCCAGTATGAACACTGCTAGATCTTTTGGACCGGCTGTATTTGGTTCGCTTTCAGATTGGAAAGATCAATGGGTAGGTGTTAAATATAATGCTGAAATCTAGCAGTCTGTGTCCCGGACTTTTCTCAAAATATTTTTTCGATGAACGAAGGAAGAGTTCCTTTTTTCTTAAGATAATGCTGCATGAAATTGTAATAATTAATTTTAAACTTTGTTCATACATTTGGCAAAATACGTGTGTTTGCGTCAATATAAGTAATAATTTCAATATAAAGTCTTGATACAAACATAATACTATTCGAGAACTTATGCAAGTTTTCTACATATACTGTGGCAGAAAAATGAAGATTCTAGGAATTGTTAGGATTCAAAAATTGTTAGGTTCCAAAATCTCCCTAAATGATTTAGACCAGGGTCGATAATTTTGAAAATGGTAAAAAGTGAAAAAAAATAATAGTAGGATGAAACCCGTTACAAAAAAACGAGAATATAACAAAACTGAAAGGAAAAATAAATTACGGGCGATCTGAGGTCGGGAAGTGGAAGGGGATGAGTTTTTAAGGGAAAAAAAAAGGTTTACCTCGATTTCCGGCAAAACTACAAGTCCTAATGAAAAAAATTGAATGACAAAGTTGTAGGTAATAAGGAGACCTATAACTTTTGTGATTACACTTTTTTCACATAACCTCAGAATTTATGTGAAAAATTGAAATAATCAAGTTTTTGGTTTTTTATTTTTATCTTATGCAAAAAAAAATATTTTTCACAAAATTTATTGAAAACTTACCTTTCTGTGTCCTAAAGACACCGTAATTTTTTTGGTTTGAAATATTTATTTTTTCACCTTATTTTGACTCAATATCATAAAAAAACACCCTAATTTTCAATCGAAAATTCTCGCGTCAAAATATCAGCTTTTTAAAAAAAGTCGGGGAATTTTTTGTTCGTTGAAATCTCTCCGTTCTGGTAATGTAGAAAAAATATATACATTACTTTGGTAAATGTTCTCAGAAAATGCAAAGAAAGAACTCGAATAAGAAATTTTTTTTAATCACTATGTACAATTTTGAGCTATTTAGTGAAATTTACACTTTACTTAATTGAAGAACGTAAGATTCGAACGTAAAAAACGTAAACAAAAAAATTACAAATCCATGAATCATAAAGATTGCAAGAAATATAGGATTTAAAGGGGGAAAAAATTTCGGATTAGAGTTTTTTTATTTTTTTTGCATTTTCTGAGAACATTTACCACAGTAATGTGTATATTTTTTTACATTATCAGAAATTAGGGATTTCAACGAACAAAAAACTCCCCGACGTTTTTTAAAAAGCTGATATTTTGACGTGAATATTTTCGATTGAAAATTAGGTGTTTTTTCGATATTAAGTCAAAATAAGGTGAAAAAATTAATATTTCAAATCAAAAAAATTACAGTGTCTTTAGGACATAGAAAGGTAAGTTTTCACCATATTTCGTGAAAAAAATTTTTTTAATAAGATAAAAATAAAAAACCATAAACTTGATTATTTGAATTTTTCACATAAATTTTGTGGTTATGTGAAAAAAGCGTGATTACAAAAGTTGTAGGTCTCTTTAAAACATACAGCGTTTTTTACTCTTAAAAACTCACCCCTTTGCACTTCCTGACCTCAGATCGCCAGTAATTTATTTTTCCTTTCATTTTTGTTATATTCTCGTCCTTTTTTAACGGGTTTCTCCTACTATTATTTTTTTTTGTTTCAAAAATTATCGACCCTGGTCTAATTCTATTAAGTCGATTTCAAAAGCCTTCTTTCTCACGCCCATCATTGCCTCACACAAAGAGATATAAGGTCTTCACAAAACACCTTGTATGGCAAATATAGTTAAAGCACATCGTGCCAGATGAATTGGACATGCTATGCGGATATAGGATGACAGACCTCTTATATTATACACCATTAGCCTAAAATGTTGATGGTGTATAATATAGGAGGAAGAAATCAAGTAGGGAGGCCAAGATAAAAGTGTAAAAAAGGAGCAAAAGATGACCTAAGAGAATTCAATGTTAGAAATTCGAAAGAGAAAGCAAAAAACTGAAGGAAATGGAGATAAATTGCGAATCAAGTCTTGGGCCAACTTGGCCTGTAGGTACGTCTCCTTATTATTATTATTATAATTGGATCGGAGTATTGTGACACAATGTTGTTTGTGACTTGTGGAAAATGCCAGCCACTTACTTCTTCCCTGAATATGTTCTGTTACGTATCCTGCAAAGATATTCGATATGAAAGACAAATTTTAGCGAGAAATTCACAATAGTATTAATAATATCTGCAATGTTGGCGATTGCGAAGAGATTTCAGATGTGTAATGCTGATATTAATGAAAGTATGGAGTATCGAATGGAAGGAAAAAAGTTTAGGATTGCTATGTTTGCTAGATATATTAATAGTGGCAACCAATTCTTCCGTATGGTAGCAGTGAACGTCACTACATATGAGCTATAACCCTAGACTTGAACTTAGTAAACCCTACAATGTTTCGAAGTATTTTGAAATACGAAAGTGAGAACAGGATCCTACTAGAAGGTAGAGATTTTGAATAGAATATTGGAACCAATACTAACACATTATCAGAACTTTTTCATGTGGAAGAACAGCAGTTTTTCAAAAACTATCTAAGAACAATATATTGTAAGAATAATGAAAGGAATAATTCTTCAAATTCAATTAATTCATTCAAATTCAACAAAGAGAAATATCAATTCGGTATGTTTTTGATTTTTTGAAATTTCCAAGAAGGTTACCTATGAAAAAACTTAAGAGGTCTGAAATGAAATATAGATAAATCATCAGAATTGAATAATTTAATTTTATAATATATGTAAATTATCATTATTTTCATACATGAAAATTTATATACATATATATATATATATATATATATATATATATATATATATATATATATATATTTTTGAAAGTTTTTAGCATTAACAGGCTTTTTTAATATGAAAAAGTTTATTTCTGTTGACGTTTCGTTGTTATATTACAACTTTGTCAAAACTAATATTTAATATAATTAGTTTTATAAATAAATAATAATTAGTTTAATTATTATTTATAATAATAATAATTTATTAATATTATTTCTAATTATATTAATTTTATAAACTAATATAATTAGTTTTGACAAAGTTGTAATATAACAACGAAACGTCAACAGAAATAAACTTTTTCATATTAAAAAGCCTGTTAATGCTAAAAACTTTCAAAATAAATACCTCAAACAGGCAATAAATCAATTTCAAGAAATATACACACATATATATATATATATATATATATATATATATATATATATATATATATATTTCTTGAAATTGATTTATTGCCTGTTTAAGATATATTATTCTGAAAGTTTTTAGCAATAACAGGCTTCTTTTGATTTTTGTTAACGTTTCGTTGTTATATTACAACTTTGTCAAAACTAATCAGATTTTATTTATTAGTTTTGACAAAGTTGTAATATAACAACGAAACGTTAACAAAAATAAACTTTTTCATATCAAAAGAAGGCTGTTATTGCTAAAAACTTTCAAAATAATAATAATAATAATATATATATATATATATATATATATATATATATATATATATATATATATATATATATATATATATATATATATATATATATATATATATATATATATATATATATATATATATATATATATATATATATATAAGAAAATGAACACTAGAACATTCATCTGAAAAATTGAAATTAATCAAGAGAATGTTATAGTAGAGCTAGATATGTGAACGTGTACGATATGATGTCTCCATTATCCTTCAAGGGATAAATGTTAGAGAAATATTGAAATCGATGCCACACCTGATGGAAGTGCGAGATATATATGTTTCGTTCTGCAAGGAACTCGTCAGTCGCACCACGTTCATCGAAGTGAGGCAACGATTTCAACCTCCAATATATATATATATATATATATATATATATATATATATATATATATATATATATATATATATGTGACTAAGATGAATATTTAGATTAATTCTACAAATACATATTTAATAACATATTATCTCTTTTTTCAGATTTACTGGATCGCACCAAATATATCGCCATTCCTTTCAGTTGGACTATACAAAGTATTCTTCGCTGCATCGAAGGAAGAAGTGACTCACAGTTCTGAAAATATGAGAAATACTCGGTAGTAATTTATAAGTGATTTATTAATGTGACTCTAACTTTCCAAGCAACTATTTATATTTGAAATATATTTTTTATATTAAAAAATAACCCAATTTCTTAATCAAATGTTTGATAGGTGGTGTATGAAATACGTGTATCTTTTTTCTTGAAGAAGACGTAGAAGAAGTAGAACTTGGCCTAAACATGTTGCTCAATAGAAGCAGAATTTTTTTGAAATTGTGAAAGATATCAAGAATGTTTTTTCAAAATGTTATTTTTTCGAAATTTTTGAATGTGTTCTTAATATGAATGTAAAAACTATGAATTTTAAATCGTCAGTTAACAACATTCAAAGTTCATTTTGAGTTTCAAATGACATCTTGAATAAAAAACACTTTGTCTCGTTTCAAAAGCACTATGAATCAATTGTTTAGGAATTTTTTCGGGGTATTTCCCCACTTTCAGAAGCTGAACTCAATAGCTTTTTCTTTCGGTTTGTTTCTTGTAAGCTCTGCTTGTATCATTCCTACATACGAAACAAATATTAAACTCAATCATTGCATCATCGACTTCTTTATTCCAAAAGAAAATTTTTTGAATTGATCGATGTTTATAGCAGAGTGGAAAATGAATTTTGAATGACATTTTGCATTAGAGATGATGGTGTTTTCATAGCAGTATTTTGAGCAATTGGATTAGTTTAATCTTTCAGTCGGATTCTTTTAGATCTATATTCTCTGCACCAGAAGACGAAATTAAATCTCCAAAAGTATGATAAATACTCGACAGTTGATAATTATTATATATCTTCATAGAATTCAATTTATAATTAACTTTCATCTTTTTTTTTGTTTGGATTTTTCATGCATTTAATTAAAAATTGACAACGTTGAGAATATAGTTTATATGATATATATGGTTTATATGATACTGTATGCCGCTTTGCCAATTGTACTGTTCACTAATAATAATAATAATAATAAAAATAATAATAATAATAATAATAATAATAATAATAATAATAATAATAATAATAATAATAATAATAATAATAATAATAATAATAATAATAATAATAATAATAATAATAATAATAATAATAATAATAATAATAATAATAATAATAATAATAATAATAATAATAATAATAATAATAATAATAATAATAATAATAATAATAATAATAATAATAATAATAATAATAATAATAATAATAATAATAATAATAAGTTCCTTACTCTCCACAAGTATAATACCCAATTACAGAAAATAATAACATAATCTCCACATAATGTAATAACAAAAGCTCAATCTAATCTGAAAAAACTAAAGAAGTAACTAATAACTAAACAGTAAAATGAATGAAATATTACAAAGAACGCATCTAAATCAATTCACATACCTCCTACTAATAACTTCTTTGGAGTCAAAGTGAATGTCATATTTATTAGCAGTTGTATTGAATGTAGACTCCATAAACCAAATGAGGGATTGTATTAGGGAGTTGGTCCTCGGAGTCTCTAGGTGGAATAATTCTGTATTACGAGAATTTTGCCTGGGAACACGAAATTTCAAAGTGGACAATCAATACTGTTATGCAGAATTTGTACAAGAATTTGAGAGTTTCTCTCCTGTCCTGCAATGAGATAAAATTAAATGGACTCAACAATTCGTCAAGATTAACCTCTCTGTGGATAGACGTTATCCTATCTCCAAACTAAGAATTTCAGAAACCTTCTCTGAAGGACTTCAATATGGCATTAATGCCAAGTATAGATAGGATGACATATCATGGTGAGATACTCCAACTTGCTACGAATTAGGGATTAAATAGTCTTAAAAATGTTGAGGAATTTCAAAAATATTTGCCATGGCCTATAACGAATCTCTGACCCTATTAGAACGAGAAAGAACCTGACCACCGACGCTATAATCATAATCAATTTAATACTGTTTGTTACTTGAATTGGTAAATAGATGAATAAATGGTTGAACGTATTTTAAGAATAATTTTATAGCTCTTTCATATTCTCCTCAACGAAAAAATTACTTATGTAACACTAATTATTGTTGTGTTAATAATTAACGTGTTGATTATAATAAATACGTATGTATAGGTAAAGTGTGCCACGAAATCATTTAAGAACGTCAGAACAATCAAAAGTTCTCCTGAAATTCTCTTATATTGAAAACGAGGTTGTTTTTTTTATCCATGAGTTAATGAGGTTTAAATGAGGGATGTGTATTTATTACAAAAAATAAAGACAGTAAGATAAGACTTGAGATTGTTTTATTGACACTCAATAAACCTATCGAAAAATCGACAAAGATGAGAATATCATAGCAGAATTTGTTTTATAAATATATATACTATAAATGTCAAGTAATCATTATCTTTCGAAGGACAATGGTGAGAACATTGAAATTATGTCACATTAAAATAAAAAATTCAGTAAGTATTGAAAAGGTATGTATGTGAATATTATTCCTTTATTTCTATATTCATTTATAAACTGATAAATATGAATTGAATATATTGAATCATCATTTTATTTGTTTTATATTACGCAACGGATTTCTTCAAATATCGACAGATATTCTGTTATTGAATTTACGATCGTTATTGAAACAAAGGTCGCTTCAACTGTTGAATACTACAGATTCAATCCAAGGAATGTGAAATGAGACTCTGGTGTAAATTCCAGCACTGTTAGTGATTCCACAAGCTTTTCCAAACGATGTAATTCCAATAATGTGGTAATGTGTTTGACCTGTATAGTCAACAAGTTGTAAGGGGCCCCCGGAATCACCCTGCAAGACAAAATCAAGATTATATGAATCAGTATACCAACAAGACAATATATTTCTACTTCAAATATTGAAAATAATTTATAGGTTAAGTCATTAATCGATTGGGACGATACTTTTAGATGCGGTACTTCTCCCAAAGTATATGTTGGTCAAACTGGCAGGAACTTCAGAGTTAGAATATCGGAACACCAAAGATGCTTTGAAAAATATAAAACCAATTCGACGTATGCAACACATCTTATAGAAGAAAAACATGTCTTCAACAACAACTTCAGAATATTGCATACGGAACGAAGGGTTACAAACTAACCCTGTTAGAAGCCATGGAAATTAATAAGATGAAGATATCGAATAGTTTATTAGATGATCAATTTTCAATCAGTTTAATCTGTAATCTCCTTTATTAAATTTATTTCAGTAAAAGACAATCGAAAAAAAGTATTTCCCACACTTCAGAAGAAATAAGTTCTATGGTCATTCCCCTGCTTCAGAAGAAAAGTGTTCTATGGTCATTTCCACACACTTCAGGATAAATTCTGGCAGTCCACAATGTAATAGCTCAGTTTATTATCGACATCTGAGGAAGCCACTGTGTTGGCCAAACAATATTGTTATGTTTTAACTTAATTATAGTGAAAACCAGAAAAATAATTTATTTTTTAGCTTTATTTAAATTATATAGGTTAGGTGCACCGATGTATCTCTACCAATTCCTTCATTATGAATAATTTATGTTCATTCGTAAGGATATATTTGGAGTGTTATATTCAATAGAGGACGTTATCTTCTACCTGGCATGTGTCCATAATTTTTTGATTATTGGCTGATCCAGCACAAACTTGACTGGCCTCATCGATTTGTCCTCTAGGACCAGCCTTGAGGTATTGTTTCTGACATTCGTCTTTGTCGATTATTCTTAAGAAGATCTTCAGCAAATGATTGCTTGGATTTCCTAAAAAATATAAAAAATTCAAATATATTCAATGCAAGTATATTTTCACAGAATACATGTTTTCTGAGAAAAATATAGAAAAAATTCAACTTCTTGACTTTGGTCTTGGACTTTTTGATTGAGACTTTCGACCCTCTGAATGAGGACGATGAAGAGAACGAAGTGAACAACCGACACAAGAGACGATTTCTTCACAGCTCTCATAATTATAAAAAATATATTTTTTGGACAATGGTATACTGAAGTTGCTAACTCAACAGAAATTTACGACCACTTTTCAGAATTTACATTAGTGAATGAAAGGATTTGTTCTTTTATTCGAAGTTACATTTGTGTATATTATAACGGGTGTTTTTTTAGAGGTATAGAACTTTGAGTTGGCTTTACTGTTGAAGATGGCTCATTTAACAGCTGAGAATTTTAGAAGCTGAGAAGTGATTTATTCTCAGTTTGGTTTGGCAATTCATCATTAATAGACTCACGCCTGAACAACGCTTGCAAATGGTGCAATTTCATTTCGAAAATAATGGTTGTGTGCGGAATACGTATCGCGCACTACGTCCATTTTTATCGACGTAGCACTTCTGGTTGAATGGTTACGTCAACAAACAAAACTGCCGCATTTGGTGTGAAGATAATCCTCAAGTGTATGTCAAAACGCCGCTACATCCAGAAAAACTGACTGTTTGGTGCGCTTTATGGGCTGGTGGAGTCATTGGTCCGTACTTCTTCAAAAACGATGATGGCCAGAACGTTACAGTCAATGGTGATTGGTATAGAGCCATGATTACTAACTTTTTCATTCCTGAATTGAACAACCATGATGTCCAGGAGCTGTGGTTTCAACAAGACGGCACAACATGTCCAAATCTCCAAGACGAACATATTTCACTTTTTCTCTGAAAACACAAATACATAAAGAGGCAAGAGGCAGAACTTATTTTCATGAAGATTGTGTTGAGAAAGACCATCGGAAATAATATCTAAGACCTATCAAAATCAACTATGATGATGGCTTAGTAGCTCGACACATTTAGAATGGAAACAGTTTACTCACAAATCACGTGAATATAAGCAATGGGCGGCAGTCAGTACATGCTGTAGGCTAATTAGTGAACCCCCACATTTCCATTGCTTGTCATCTACCTCTCCATATCCAAGAGCAGCCTCTAAGAGTATTGAAGTCTTAATAATTTATTTCTCTATTTCAAATGGAATTATTTTCATCTTAAAATTGATTACATTTGCTTACACTGCATGAAAATTGAACAGTTGAATGAAGCTCCTGATAAAGAGTTAGTAGCGCGAAATTTGTGTCAATATAACAATTCATAAAAGTCATGTATTGGTAGAGGTGAATAGTGATATTTCCAACAGTATGTTTCCCCCCTAGTGATGGGTATCCATCACTAGGGGGTTCCTCAGGGGTGAGTCCTGCTTCCGATTCTATTCAGTCTCTATTCCAAAGCGATGAGAGTCAACAGGTCTTTAATATCTTAATATCTTGAGTAGTGATAATTTCGAAAGGTTCCAAGTGTGGATTGATATTACAGAGAACATTCGCATATTAGTGGACGTGATTATAAACGTGAAGAACACCTACAAAAACTAATAATGAGAACTCTAGTAGCATTAGAGGCTGATGAATTAAATATTAATGATACACCAATGAAAAGAACAGAGAAATTCAAATACCAGGGACATAAGTCACAAAAAACAGGGAAGTAAAGCGTTTCAGAAACTCAAAAGCATATTGAGCTACTTCGAATTCAACATGAAATTGAAATTGATAATTTTAAATGTTGCGTGTGATCAGTACTAATGTATAGTGTAGAAAGGTGAATCTTGAGAATAAATGGTATAAACAAGCTAGAAGCAAGATGTGAATGTACCGTAGAATACTAAATATCCCTTGAACTTCAAAAAGAGAACGAGAACAGCTTACCAGGTTTGAAGAGAAAAAAACGAGTGTTTGGGGTATGTTAGGAAAATGAGAAATACATATTTCTCGGAATGAATTGGAGGGAAGTAGAGCAATTGTCAGTAAAATGTTATCTTAGCTTCGAAATATTCGATGATATATCAGGATTAAAACCACACAGACCATTAATCATACATCTGGAAGGTGAGATAAAATTGAATGAGTGATAGCAAACATCCATTAATGGATGGACATTGTAAGAGGATAAATTATTGAACAATTTTGAAGAGGAAGAAATGGTACAATTACTACACTTTCTCATTTGTCAGATGAAATTATTTCAAATGTTGATGAGCAATTGATGATTCTCTCAGTTTTATTTGATTTAACAAAAGCATTCGATACGTTGAACCATCGCCTTCTTACAGCAAAGTGTTGTTTCTTTGGCTTTTATGGAGTGACTTGTGGTTTCATCACATCTTATCTTCGTGGTCGTAAGCAAAGAGTAGTTGGGGGTAGTCAGGAATCAGCGGATAATGACATTGTTTCTTGTGAGCCACAGGGTTCTGTACTCGGTCCCCTAATTTTTCTTCTGTATGTTTCAGATCTGCAAGAGTGTGTTACACATTGCCAGATTCAATCGTTTGCAGATGATACACAATTGCTCTTTGCATTCAAATGTGATGGGTATGCTGCGGCTGAACAGGGTGTGAATGAAGACTTGAGTGGATTAGTCGAGTACTGTTCGTTATATAATCTCAGGTTGAACCCTCTCAAATGTAAGTTGAAGATTTTTGACAGCAAAAAACATCGAGGAAATATAAAGAAAAATATCAAAATTGAACTGTACCACCAGGAGATACATTTTGACAATAATCTCAAAAACTTGAGTATGTACTTTGATGAGGATTAAGGATTTGATATGCACTTGCAACATATAAGTTAGAATAGGAGTATTCTGCTATACAGTTTGAAGAGCTTATTATGCCAAAGCTTAGTTAAGTCCAAAATACTATATGGAATAACAATATATTATCCATATCTTACTTTTGCAGATTCGAAACGATTTCAGATATTGCAGCATGCTTGTAGTAGATTTGTCAATAATTTGAGAAAGTATGATCATATTTCTCATACTTTCGCCTCGCTTAGATGGCTCAATGTGGGAAATTTATTCAAATATTCCCATCTCTGCCTTGTATATAAAATTATGTCAACATCTAGTCCTTCATTTCTCCATGAAAAGCTTATTTCCAGGGATTCAGTGCATGGTGTGTCTGTTCGTCTCAACTCTCTATTAACTATGTCTGTTCATCTGTGTGCAATATTTAATCGATCATTCACTTACAACGCGGTTCAAGTTGTACAATAATCTGAATAATGAACTCAGGAATGTGCAGTCTTTATCCTCAATTAGAAAGGGTTTGAAGCCTTTGTTGTTGGAGGAACAGATGAAGTGATATATAATTGCCCTGATGTGGTACATTGTTCCTATAATTTTTAATTTTTTGCTAGAGCCATTTTTTGCTAGTGCCACTTGATTTTTCGAGTTTTCTGTTTTTTGGTTATTTCTTTCTTGTAAATTTTTTATCACATACTTAATGGGTGTAGTCTTATTTCAATGCTACATACATTGTTTTCCGCTTTTTATAATATAGTTTTTTTTATATAATTTTATATTTAGTTTTTTTTTATATAATTTTTATATTAGTTATTTTTATATAATATTATATTTATTTTCCATGTATAATTTTGTATTGGCTGCTTCATTTTGTAAGGGGTTAGCTGTAAGGGTAGCTGATGCTAAATCTCGCCCCATTCGACAAGTTGTATGAAAATACGATTTGAATAAAGGCATATTATTATTATTATTTTTCAGACATTTGACCAAGCATTTTCAATTAACGATCCATCTAACAACAATGCACCAAGTATTATGCTTGAAGTTAATCAACATTATTGAGAGAAATAATCGATGAAGCATTTTCAGCTTGTTTGATTTATGTTTGAACACTCTGATATTACCTCGTAAAAATAAAGTGTTGAGATATTTATCTTTCCTATTTTGGGATTGAAAAATCCTCTTGAAATCAATTTGAATCATCATTTCTATGTTACATACCATATGCGGAAATTCTTCTGCTAATGAGTTAACACCTCCTACGACGAATCGGACGGGTTTTATAGGACGGGGATAGTACTCGCTACATTCTGTAATATTAATTCTGTTGCAATAGTTTATAATCAGTTCATTTCCAAGAGGCTACTGAAACAAACAAATGCACGAACTATTCACGTGATTCCTAAACTGTCGAGAGTCAGTTTTTTGCCTTAAATTTTAAGTTTTACACATAAAGTCCAGCTTACTCCAAACAATTTTGAAAAAATCGAATTTTTTTTTCATAAATTGCTACTATATACTCGTAGAAATAGTATAGAATTAGTCCCGAAGGTCAGCAAGACCGAGAAGCAGGTATAAAAGATTAGGGAGCGCTGCAGTAAATCCGGCCGCTCGAACGCCTTCGGTGGCAGCAGCTGCTGCATGCCTTCGGGTCGTCTTATTGTTTTGTTCTTTGTTTTATTGTTATTGTCTTGTTATTTTGTTGAACTGCTTTGAGAAATGCAAGAATTTTTCAGAATGATGCTTAAGAAGACCAGGAAGAAGTTGTGTATGAAGCTGGAATAGATATGTGAGTAAAATTCACTTTTTTTTACGATTTTTCACGAATAAAAACTTTGAACTGATTTTTCTCCAAACTACGTTTTTTCGCATGAATTTCAAAACTATTGCACTTATCGATATGAACCAAACGGCATTTTCCTCTTTAGATGTCTGGCTATGGCCTCAAGCAGAACCAGAAATATTCATTATTATTTAAAAAAGTTATAAACAATTGATTAAAGTTAAAAAAAGGGTAGAAAAAATTCAAAAGTCTGTCATTTTGTTTTTTTTCATTGAAAATGTTTCATTCTGCTTGAGGTCATAGCCAATTCGATACAGAACATGAAACCGTTTTGTTTTTTGCTTTCAGATAATTCTTTTCCAAGAAATGATGTCATTCATCTCCGATTCAGATGAGTTTCAGCAGCCATTTTCAGGACCGCTATTTTGAGATAAAAAAATTGTTTTCAAGTAATTTCGTGTTTCGTAATTTCAATTGCTCATGTGTAAATAAATTGATGTTATGTACTATAAATAAAATATATTGAAAAAAATTACGTTTTTTGGAGTAAGCTGGCCTTAACAAAACTAACAACATAACGTAATTCTTATACGAAAGAATAAAAACTCACTAAAATTTCTAAATTCGGAACAGTTGATAAAAACGCAGGTAAAACTGAACATACAGAAATCCAGTATCTGTTCAAATGGAACAGATACTGGATTTCAAGAAGACACACCTCAACGTCTTGGCCAATAGGAGTAGTGATCTCGTAGTGATCACGTGCACGTGCTTGTTTTGACTAGTAGCCTCTTGGAGTAAGATATTATATGAAACTTTAAATTTTAATATGTCAATTCAGATAAGTTCGAAATTATTATGATTCACAAATATGTGAAATCTCTAACGATCATTGCTATAATAGCTTTGTCATTAACATAAGATTGTTTTTACTCATATATTTATTTTACTCACTTGCTCGGCTTATAATTCCAAAACTCGATTTTTTATTGGGCTCCTTAAGGGTGTTACGAGCATTGATAGAATTATTTGTGGGAACTTGTAAAGACTTTGTTGTCGAGTTAGGGGTTCTATTGCCTTCTTCTTCAATTTGCTTTAAGGGGCAACATACAATAGTTGTCTTTCCGACGAAATTACACGTGAAAACTGATTGCCTTCTACGAATTTGTTGTAATGCCCAGGAACATTTGTAAGCAGATAAACATCTGCCTAGTCTCTCCCCATTGGGATTATTATTTGTACATGTATCACCTGAGAAATAGACTCAATTTATCTGCAGTTTGCCAGCAAATATTTTGTTTTCTGTAACATATTTTACATGAAAGTATGTACTTTCGTTTAAAATTGAATGATATATTGAATATAGTCCTGCAAGGGCGTACCCAGCTTGTGGCCAAAGGGGTGGCAAGTCCGATATTTCATGTCAGATCTTCCGTGACTGTTTGTCAAACATACTATATGTTTACACCTAGATGAAAGATCAGAAAATCGTATCGTGCAAGCCTCGGGCGGTCTCATATCAGAGGCTTTTTCATGTTATATCTTATGGAGTGAAATTAGTTGTAACGATAATCGTTAGCGAAAAAAAGTTTACACCCAATATGTAGTGTAGTAAGTACGGATATCAGCCGCGAAAAATCCTGCTTTATAGGAAGTTAAATGATTAAAAGTAAATTGTACTTCTTCTCATTCAAATAGCTGAGTTGGACTTCTACTTCAGACGTAAGTTCCGAGGATCTTCAGCGAAATGGTTATAAAGTCTTCTTTGAAATAATCGCATACTGTTCATAAGTTTTTTGTGCAAACTGAGCATCCAAAGGCTATTTAACCTGCCTAAGATCATTGTTCATCCCAGCCACGTTTTAGAGCGTCTGGATTTACTGACTGACTTTAAACTGTAGCCGTGGAATAAGTTATTACCAGTAAAATTTTTTGGACTGCTTTCAGTTTCGGATCAAAAGATTGTTGGGTCATACGTGATCCCTTTTAATTCATGAAATTTGGATACTTCGATCACATTCTCTAAATTTTGGAGTTTTTTTTTTAATTTATGCAGGGTGTAACAATGCAATAGCAAACGATTCTGAATGGTTATAACTGAATCTCCACTTTAATGATGATGATAATGAATATAAATAGATTACGTATAATGATCAGCGAAAATGCAAACCAGCTGGTTGATTTTCTGGTATTCTGCACACTGAATTATTTGTAAAGTTTTAAAATGCAATGTGTTTGGTACGCGTTGCTACTTTTCTTATCCTAGAATTCGCTTCCTGAGAAAGCTTTCTTATGTCTTTCAGAGCCTCCACAAAATGTACTTTGAACATCGAAATATTTTTGTATTTATGCGACCTCATTTTTTATGGCAATGAACTGCCTAATCTGGAGTCATACTGACTCCAAGCAAATGAGTTTAATACTGTGAAATCCCATAAAAACATGTTGATTTAGTTTTTCCCGCTTTTAGTGATAGAATAAGATCTTCAATATGTGTATTTGGTTAAAAGAGCTTACCTCTTAAGCAAATCATATCCGTTTTTACACCAATGGGTTAATTTAATCAAGTGATTTGGTTTGAAAATTTTGCCTTCAAACTTTTTTTTGCCTTTCTCAAAGTCTTTGACTTTGTTATAGATTATGACATAGACTTCGAGAAAAGTAAATGCCTACACGCAGGTAATAAAGAGAAACGTTTAGACCTTTTGGAAGCAATTGAAATAAGCAGTTCTTGGAAGAAAAAAGAAGAAATCGTAAATGAACAAGTAGATTTTCAATTATCCTCCCTACTCACATCCATTGTATAGATATAAATTTGTTGTACGTTCCTTAGAGTAGTTTGAAAATGAGCTAACGCTCGAAACATGTTGACTATTCATATTGTTAAATAAATCGTGAAACATTAAGCCAAGAGTTTAATTCATTTTAATATAAACTTTTATGTTTAGAGTCAATTATTGTCTCCGCCCCTTCTGTGACATCAAGACTTAGGCAGCCGATTACCCAATGCATTTGGCCAGTGTCTACTGTGCCGTTCATAAAAACGTTAGTGCATATGGCACCGTTTATACTTTGATTAGTTTTTAATGTGAACTTTTACATTTTCCAGGGGGCATCTACCCTCCGCAGCCCGTCTCTGGGTACGCCCATGTGTAGCTGGATATTGGTTCGTGATATTCAAAACAACACATCAGCCGGTTATATTCGAGTCTTTATAAAATTATTTCAAAGAAATACTGTTGGAGTGATTGACAGCGATTGTGTATAATTACATAGACAAACAAGTTCTTCGTGAATGAACCCAGGAGATGAATAATATTACCTTGATATGGAGAGGAAGTTAGAGAAGGTTTCTGTTTCTGTGATTTAAAATTAATCACGTATTAATTCTTATTGAATTTTAATGAAGATTAATATTTATTATTTCATTACATAGGAAATCTTTTCATGTTTCAAAGAAATTATGTTACTGAGTTTATGTCGATATAACTGAACAAAATAGTTTCAACCTTTTGAATGAACTTTTCTTTCGAGGTCAATTAATTTTGAATGAATTTCATCGAACTATTTTCAGAAATGATCTGATACTTCAATAATTTCTTTTTATAATTCATCGTCAGATCTGCTATTTGTAATGTATTAATCAAACAATATATTGAAACTAGCTGAACCGGCCAACGTTGTTTTTCTATATAAATTATATATATATATATATATATATATATATATATATATATATATATATATACATAACTTTTTTTTTTTCAACTTTTTGATGTAAGTTTTAATGATTTTATTTTTACAAAGTATAATGACTCATGTACCTTCATTTGTTTTGAGTATACTCCTGAAGAAGTCACGAAATAGTGACGAAATATTGAGTGCATAGGAAAATAAAGTATTTCACACAAACCGCAATCCTGATATTCAGACATTTAATTTTCATAAATTGTACGGTTGGAATAATAACGTTCAATTATATATATATATATATATATATATATATATATATATATATATATATATATATATATATAGGGCCTTATAGACCTTTATTAAATCAACAATGTACTTAAGGTATTTAATTGGATAAGGATTAATGCTGTATTGGTTAAAATCATTTCGAAAATTTGCGATTATTTGTCCTAAAAAGTAAATGACAAAAATATGTCATTGTGGGATATCCATAAGAGATAAACATATACCATAACGGAGTTTTCTGTAGACCTTCTCAGTGTGTTCAATACTTGGTACATTATTTTGATAATTCTCGTTCAGGGTTCTGCGTTTGCAATGTAAGCGGAAAAAATTTAATTATTTACGACATCACATTAAAAACCCCAAAAATAACAGTATTTCTCCACTATTTAATGGATATTATTATACATATAAACCTTCCTCTTCAGTCACTCTATCTATTAAAAAAACCGTATCAAAATCCGTTCCGTAGTTTTAAAGATTTATGCATACATAGGTATATAGGGACAGAGAAAGCGACTTTGTTTACTACGTAGTGATTATATGTTAAATTCTTCACATATAGCATTCATTTCCAGATTTATTTTTGAAGATATAATCATTTTCAAGACAGGATTCGAACAGAATCATTTTCATGAATAAAACTGTTCGACCTTGAATAGTCAAAAAAATGAAATATATAAAAGATGTATTGTTTTAATGTGTTGTCGGTAGAAGTACATACATTAAATTGAAGAATATATATTTTACTAACAAAAAAAACTATAAGTTAATTCATTTCTGTCAAGAACATCGTTTTTGATCTAGTAATTATTCACAGGTGCCTGCTTCAAAGTATACAGTCAGGTTAAATTTTCACGAAATCGTGCTACAACCAATTCTTGAGATTGTGCAAATTTCGCGAAAAATGATTAAAATTGATTAGTTTTTAACGGTTACCTTCATATAGATTGTTTCCAATGGAGAACAACAGTAAACACACAACTAAAGTATAAAATACACATCGTGTATCTCGAAACATATTCTAAATTTCAATACTAAGTTAAGACACACACTAAAGAAATAGTAGAATACAAAATGAAGAACAAGGTTCGTTACAAAACGTAACTGACGTCAGAATGAATCTCTATGCCAAACAAAAAACGTATAAAGGAATATACACTAATTTCTACATCAGGTAAATCTAAGATATACCAATTTTGAAGTAGAAAATAAGCAGTTGTGAAGGGCGATCAAAATAATAGTATGGAGAATTATGAAAATGATTCATCGAAAAAGTCTGGCGATTTATTCATCTCTTTGAAATCATCTTCATAAAAACGAAACAATTGTAATTATCATACAACAGGTTTATGTGATTACGTCAAGAGCATATTGACAGTTTGAAGGTAAATATTCGTGAGTGGTCTTAATTTTCTATGAAATTTATTTTTATGTATCTATACTCGTAGGCTATTGCTTAAAGGGATAAGCCTGAGAGACATGAGACCTCTGAGATCAGAACGATATACAGTAAAAGCTCCGTATTCGCGATTCCTTTATTCGCGTTTTCTTATTTATTACCGATAACCATCGAATAAACAGATCGCTATTCACAAATCTAACTAACAATAACACATTCTTTCAAAATCCAAACTTTCCTCAAAACAGAATTTTTGGAAGCTATGATTTTATTTATAATATTTCAATTATTTGCAACGGGGAGGACTGAATATGAGCGTGAGCTCATTTTCAAGACTCGGTCTTGAAAATGGGCTCACGCTCGAAACATGTTGACTAATTCATGTTGTTAAATATAATCGTGAAACATTAAGCCAAGAGTTTAATTTAATTTAATAAATATAATATTTATTTATACTAAGTTAAATAATTCAATTTGAGTAATTCCTACAGCGTATCTTTCAAGGTTTCTATTCTCTCAAATAATTCAATAACTTTGGTTAGGCAACTTTTCATGTGAATAAATCCCACTGACTAATAGGAGTATTTTTTACGCAGTGGAACTTTATCTAAAACATCGTTGTTTTCTTGCAATAATAAATGTTTTACAGTTTTCTGTTACAGAAATATGTGCTCACAATACCCAATATAATATTCTATATATTATAAATACTAATAATATTTCTTGTTTGTTCGCAATATACAAAAAGAGTTGAAATAATGTTTGAAAGCTTGGGAACATCCAACTAGGATAGTATACCACTGTGCACAATTTGGCAACACCGAGGGACTACGCTCTTCATGACCTGTATTAAAGGTGTCCGTGCCACTGAAGTAGTAAACCTCTCGAAAAGATAGCAACAAAAGTTATAAGGACATATGAATCAACTTATAGATATACTCAGTGAAAATCCACTTAGCTTACAGAGAGATTAAAAAGGACCTGAAAAAATGACTCAAACGTGGTTCGAGTTTTTGACAATGTGTCAAAAGTATTGTGTATAAAGAAGTATATTGTTAACTTTAATGAATGATAAAAAAAATAATACTCATTATATTATAATAATTTCGTTTTATTTGTAACCTAAACTTGTATTATACGAATAAAAACATATTGAATGAATAACATTCAGCTCGGTTACACAAAAATTTTCATTAAATTATTGCTTAACAATTGTTTAACCTAGACCTTAGCTTTCAAAAATGGGTTGACACCCCGAAATAATTTTTAAACAAGGATTTAAAAAACATTTTTCAAACCAATATGAGTTCTTAGCTATTTATTAGATAAGCTTTACAATGTTTTATCAAGACAACAGCGAACAAACAAACAACTTGAATAAAAACATAAATCTTCTCAAATAGTGGTTTAATAAAACAATGCTGAAATTAATACGAGAGCTTTATTCAAAATGTCATATTCAACCAATTAATTATTATTTGTCTTTCAAGGAATGTTGTAAATGAGAACTGATAAACCTG
Source organism: Henosepilachna vigintioctopunctata (assembly GCA_030704895.1). NCBI lineage: Eukaryota > Metazoa > Arthropoda > Insecta > Coleoptera > Coccinellidae > Henosepilachna > Henosepilachna vigintioctopunctata. Next base: position 2,199,066 of record JARQZJ010000002.1, on the reverse strand, counting down.
GCCTTAAGTCTAAGAAGTTTGGCTGACTACGAACTGGACCTACATTCCTGTAGTCGATATTCTCTGAAGATGTCTACCAAACTGGTTATGCCGAAGATTAGGCCAAGCTTTAGATGCCATTATAATAACTTGATCATGACCAAACCTGGAAACTTGTCAATTTCGTGGGATCATTAAATTATGTATGTACCCATATTTAAATCAACTATTGAATACTATAGACTCAATCCAAGGAACATGATAGGAAACTCTGGTGTAAATTCCAGCACTTTTAGTGACTCCACAAGCTTTCCCAAACGATGTAATTCCAATAATGTGGTAATGTTTTTGATTTGTGTTGTTTAACAATTGTAGAGGACCACCGGAATCTCCCTGCAAGACAAACAACTTTATTAATTCTGAAGGAAAGTAATTTAAAAAACTAAAATCCTATTGTTTGAATTACTGTGGACTTCCGATTATCCGAACATACGATTATCCGGACTCATTCGTCTCTTCTCTAATTGTCAATTTAAAAATTTCTTGACGGTAAAAGGGGACATGTTAAGACAAGTTTATTTCCGCCTCCGAAAGTGTACCCTCCTCTCATTTGTTTTTGGGATAGTGCTTGTTATTTTCTTTCATTTTCTGTGATATATCAACCGAAAAGAGGTCTTTTATTTTTGTTTACATTTTGTGTTGGAAATTCAAAAATGTCCAAGCGAAAAAGATTGTTGTTTCTCGAAGACAAATTGAAGATGGAGAATAGTAGTAAATATACAAAAAAGTCAAAGTGAAGTATAAAAATCTAGTAAATGATATAAAAGAATATTACATCATAACAAATCTTTTTTAATTTAGATATTATTGGATTTGCTTTGAAATTGATTATCTTGATTTTCGATTATACGGAACACTCCCGGTTTTATTCAACTCGGATAATGGGATTCTACTGTATTTTGTTCCGTCTCCATATTTTTCGTTAGTTTACATAACTGTGGAAGTCATACAAATTGGACATGATTTGAATAAATATAACCAATTTATTCTTAATTTAATCTCTATTTTGAGAATTTTTCGAAGTTAATAAATTCAGATTGAATTGGTAATTAATTAATACTTTCAGTCATAACAATGGAATTCGTGCTTGTTATGCGTTTTATAGTAAGAAATTCCACTCTATTATTCAATTTTATGGTTTAAAGTTGACGAAAAAAAACAGAAAAAAGGAAATCAGAAGTGATTATGTACTAGCAATCAAGGTCATTCTGATTTTTTAAAATTCAGGAAGATCAAGAAAAGTAATTATTTGGAAAATTAATTCTGATTCAGAATTTTAAATTACTTGAAATTCTGTTAGTTAATTAAGAAGTACGAGATAAATAAACTATAAAATTCTATTCGATATAATCTATATATATATATATATATATATATATATATATATATATATATATATATATATTGAGAAATAAATTAATATTATTTCGGGATGCGGTCTGTGACAAATAACTAATTCGTTTTATATTCTCTATATTTCGTCAATACTTTTTGACTTCTTCAGGAGAACAAAACATGAAGTTAGTCACCAATTTGAAATGAATAAAGCATGTTCGGTGATTGCCTGGTCAACGCCTGGGTGCCTGAATCCAGGTAAAACGAATTAGTTATTTGTCACAGGCTGCATCCCGAAATAATATTAATTTCTGAATTCATAATACAGTCGATAATTTTACTCTTGTTTTATATATATATATATATATATATATATATATATATATATATATATATATATATATATATATATATATATATATATATATTTGAAATGGTATTATCCCCGTGTGAGTTCATTTTTATAATGAGGGTTAAATGAAACACAATTCTCACAACTCCAAAATTTGGTTTAATTGGCTACCGGTTATGAATGATGGCATTCATGTGACTTGTATTTTATGTTTAATTTGAGATTTTTCTTTTATCTTGGAAACGAGCTATATTTGTACTAGTCCATTGTTATTCAACAACATACATGTAATTGACATGTCCTCATAGTTGATCAGTGTGGTCTACTCCCTCTGAAGCCTGATGATGCGAATAATACTTCGCGAAACCGGTAGGTAATTAAACCAAATTTTGGAGTTGTGAGAATTGTGTTTCATTTAACCCTCATTATATATATATATATATATATATATATATATATATATATATATAATATAAAATATCACATAAAATTCTTGTTTTGCAAGAAGAAATTATCCTGTTATGGTTCTTGGTTATGTCAAATACGAAAGTTACCAGAATAAATAGTAACCAAATACGAAAAGCAGAAAATTTATTATGTAAAATAAGAATACTTGGCTAGGTTTCACAAAATTTGTAATAAATAAATACTTGACAATTGTATCGGGGTGTTACCCCATTTTCAAGTATTTATTTATTACAAATTTTGTGAAACCTAACCAATTGTTTTGATTTTAAATATTAAACAATGTTTCACCAAGAGATGAGTGAACACTCAGTCAACTTTAGAAAATCTTTTGTTGATGTTAACCCATAGTTGATGTGTTATAGGTAAATTTTTCGAGATATTTCTTTTGTAAAACAAACCAACGCCTAAGAAACTCTATAATAGCAGATATTACATAGGAGATATTTCATTTCAAGTAGGTACCCAATAATTATCGTAATTGCAAACAAGTTCACGTATGCGTTCTCCTTTCATTGTCTAAGCAGTGCGTTATCTACTATTACTTCAAAATTTTACCTGACAAGTATCCATGATTTTGTCTGCATCCGCTGATCCAGCACAAACTTGACTAGCATCATCAATTTGCCCTCTAGGCCCAGCCCTAGCATATTGTACCAGGCACTCACTTCTGTCAACTATTTTCAGTCTGACTTTCAGTAGGTGACTGCTTGGATATCCTACGTCATGGACATAATTCATAAATTTTCAGAGGTACAAGTCATCAATATATCATATTATAAATTGAAATCCTATATCTGATCGCTAATAAACAATGTGCTCAATAAGTTTGAGCCTGCATCTAATCCTCAAATATGCAAAAATCTGATTTTATAGTTTTGTACAAGTGAAACACTGAATATTAATACAAATGAGGATATAATTAGGAAGTTGAATGATCAGAAAACTGGAAGAGTGAAAACAGTAAAATATTTAGGCATTATGTTAGATGAAGGTTGAAATTTGGGGATCAAGTTCATTTTATATAATCTAAAATCTCGAAAATATAAATTTTTTTAAAGCAATATCGTGGCTTAAATAAATTATAATGCCACATTTTTAATATTGCTCTACTTTGTCATTCCAAAGGTTATAGAAGAGATCTTTGCGAGCAATGTCAAAGTGCAATAGAAATACCCCAGTGAAAATTATACTGAACTGTCTGGAGCTAATCTCTGTTGAACAGATACTCTTTGTTACATATATATTCATATTTTAAATTGAAAATCAGTTTCTTTCAGTAATGTAATTGTTACAAACGTCAGTTATGCGCATGGATATAATACTAGAAATACTGATAGTTTTAACATCCAAAATTTTAATGAGTTCTATGACGGATTTAATTAATGCTTCCAATAACTCACCAAGAATGTTGAAAATTAGTACTAGAGTGGAGACATTTAAGCGTGACCCAAAATAGTATATTTTAGATATGAGATATGTATGTAAATTGACTTCTCAAAATATGTAAGTTTCTGTATAGCTTTAGCTAAATGAGTATTTTTATTATTTTTATAAATTTGAGTGGAGGGGCCATAATAAGTGGGGTAATGACTATGAGTGGGTCCTCTACTGTATATCGTTTGTTTATTTTTGTTGGTAATTTCAACTTACCCGCAAATTCTGTGATTCCCCAACCACTGGCAGTTATTGGATACCTTGTATCAACTCTGTCACTTACTTGCAAACAAGCAGGTTTAACATATTTTGTTAACCGGACTGGTTTGTCCAGTTCAATTATTGCAATATCGTTCTTCAATGTCTCTGAATTATAACTCGGATGGGGAATTGATCTTTTTACAATGAAATCTTGAGGTTCCGCCGGATCAGTGGTGTTGACTATGTCTAAGTCCCCAAGACGGATATATTTCACATTTCCTCTGAAAAGAGGAACGAATTATATCTATAATATCCTCAACTATTGTATATATTCTATAATATTTATTATTATTGAATATCTATAATTGGATAAAGCATCACCTTTTAACTAAAAATATAGATGTGAAACAGTGAACCACTGATAATTAAAATAGCAGAAAATACAGTTACCATTCTTTCCACATACGAATGAAAATACTTAGGAATCATGCTGGATTCTCCCCTTAAATGGGATTCCCACGTCAGAAACTTAATCGATAAGCTTAGAGGATTAATATAAAAATTTAAATAACTCTCAATTATTCTAGACGTAAAACATCTACTAATAATTTTCAAAGCTCTGGTTAATATGACATGGTATTGTTGCGTGGGGTGGTGCCTATGATACAGTAATAAAAAAGCTCGAAATTCAACAAAAATGGCTGCTGAAAATTCTTCATAAAGAAGATGTCAGATATCCTACTGACTTACTATATAAGGAAGCTGACATTCTGGATATACGCCAGCTGTTTGTTCAATCGCTGCTAAACTTAACGAAAAAAAAAGATAGACAGTTGTTACTTTATTGATCACTAGCGACCCGCCCCGGTTTCGCACGCCGCAAACGCTACGCCCCGCAATTTTTAAATCTGCAATATCTTCGAAAATATTCACTTAAATCATACGGTGTAAAGGGCCATATATATCTATATTAAATGAACAATGTATTCAAGGTATTTAATTGGTTAAGGATTAAAGCTGTATGGGTTAAAATCGCTTCGAAAATTAGCCATTATTTGTCGCAAAAAGTAAATGACAAAAAAAAATTATTGTGGGTTATCCATAAGAGATAGACATATACCATCACGGACTTTTCTGTAGACCTTTTCAATGTGTACAATACTTGGTACATTATTTTGATAAAACTCGTAGGGTTCAGCCTGCGTTTGCAATGTAAGCGGAAAAAATGTAATTATTTACGACATCACATTAGAAACCTCAAAAATAACAGTACTTCTCCACTATTTAGTGGATGTTATTATACATATAAACCTTCCTCTTGAATCACTCTATCTATTAAAAAAACCGCATCAAAATCCGTTGCGTAGTTTCAAAGATTAAAGCGTACAAAGAGACAAAGGGACAGAAAAAGCGACTTTGCTTTATACTATGTAGTGATGACGTGAAAACCTGATATAGCAGGAACTCTTTATCAATTCCACAATACAGTAAATTCATGTATCCTTAGCTACTCCTCTTTGGCACCAAGAATTTATAATCAATTACCATTTGAATTGAAAGCTATGGTTAACATTAAAAAATTCAAATCTGCCATTAAGAACTGGATGAAAAGAAAGGACATATATGTCATTTATCAATTTGTGAACATTTAAAAGCTAAAATGTTTAAAAAACAAAATATGGTAGTGGTACACATTTTTATAATATTGTTATTCGCTTTTACACTTATTGTTATCAACTTTCAATATTGATAAGTTTTTTTTCTAATTGTTGAAATAGATACCTTGATATGTATGTATGTAAGTATTTAAATATTGCAGAATATAAATAGACATTCTTTGTACTCACCAAAGGCTACGGTCTATGTAAGAAAATGTATTATCTTTGTTTAGGCAACAAAATTGACAAGATAGATTTTAAAATTAGAATACTATTGTTTCACATATATAATTGTATCACGAGTACCTTCAATAAAGATTATTATTATTATTAATTCATTATAGCGTTTACAAAAATGCTCCAATCAATATGCTCTCATTTGATTCAATTGCACTACAATTGATATAACATTCGAAAATATATCGTATAAATGTACCGCAAATAATTATGAATTTTTCATAAATTGAAGCTATAATTATAAATAATTTTGTTAGGAGTGTTGAAAATATATCAGATTTTATTTCAATTCGATGATAAAATTAACATTTTACTCACAAGTCACGTGAATAAAGACAATGAGCCGCTGTCAGCACATGTTGAAGACTTATTAAAGAGCCTCCACAATTCCATTGTATGTCCTCTAGTTCTCCATACCCGAGAGCAGCCTGCAAAATTATGTGATATTTTCTCATTTCCCTTTTAACTCCATTTTGAAAGAAATTATTCACTATATATCTCAAGATTTTATCGATTTTAATTCAAATAATCACTACGTCAATGAAGAAATGGCCGAAATGATATCTTGTAGTCTTAGTAATAAGCATAACCATCTTACTCTCATAAGCTATTTTCATCTTCTTTGTATTTTCTTGAATAGAAAAAATCTATTCAAATTTGATATGTTAATTCGGGTTTCAAAACTATTTCTTAAGAATTATTTATATTTTCATGAGTACCTAATCAAGTTTTCGATAGATAATCTAGTCTCCGTGTGCAACAAATGTCAAATCATCTATAATATATGAATAAATTCAATGGACGATGAATCAACTCTGTGATAGGTCATATTTAAATGAGAGGCAATGATAAATACTCTTCTAAAAACAACAAACTTGTCAACTTATAGCGGTTGTACTATAATAGAGCTCTCTAAACCATGGCCCACGGGCCGCATGCGGCCCGCAGAATCATTTTATCTCCTTTTATTTTTGATGATTTATTAATGATGATTTTTCTCTCGACAAAACTCAAATGTGGGGCATAATCGAACTAAAGGCAGTGAAGCAGTTAACAAAACTATAGAAGAGTACGGAGGATTTCGTTAGTGTTCTTGTATTGTCACTGATGGGGCAAAAGCTATGACCGGGACAGTGACAGGATTCGCGAAACTTCTGAAACAAAATGGCATTGATTGCTCGTTGTTTCACTGCATCATACATCAAGAAGCCTTATGTGGAAAATATTTGCGTCAAATGAATGCTATAAGAGTTCAGGTCAGGATAACCAATTTAATTATAGGAGAAAACAGATCATTAACACATAGAAAATTTAGGGAATTTTTAAGTGAAATTGATACAACCTATGGAGATTTATTATTACATCCAGAAATCAGATGTCTAAGTGCTGTACAGTGCTTGCAACACCTTTTCACTTTAAGAAAAGAAATTCATTTATTTCTAAAGAATGAAATACCATCTGACACCTCTGAAGAACAAAATAAACTGCAAGATCCTCAGTGCCTGGCTGATCTTGCTTTTTTAACTGATGTGACGCAACACCTGAACGAATTGAATTTAAAGATGCAAGGCAAAAACCATAATCTATCTATATATGGATCTAATCTATCTATATATGGAATTTTTTAAGCTCCTTGGTGAACGTTTCCCGAAACTGACGAATTTCTGCCTAAAAATGGGCTCGATGATGAGCAGTACCTTTCTTTGTGAAAGTGCATATTCAACACCTGAGTTCATAAAATTGAAATACAGGTCTTCATTGAATGATATTTCACATAAACATGCACTGCGTCTAGCTACTACTAATATTGATGTTGTTGTTGACAGAATTGTAAAAGATAAATTAATAAAATGTAATGAAAAATTATGATATGTATTTTAAATTATAGATATTTTGCGGCCCGCCAGTGTATTTAGTCATTTTTATTGGCCCTGGGTCCCACCTAGTCTGGACAGCCCTGTGCTATATTATTGTAAAAATGGGAATATTAAAGCACACTATTATAGAGAATTATATATTTATGATGATTTGCAAAAAGCGATCTATTGAACACGTGGTTGTTGGTGTTACCCGATGGAAGCGCGAGAGTGGCCGATTGTTGAACATAGAAACGACTGCCAGAGAAGAGCTCTGGGAGGGGAAAGAGATTGTATGTTGTGCGTGCTAATGTGAAATGTTTTCTTCCATCGAATGGCAATGACAATTTCCCTACAAACTCTTTCTTCGGTTAGTTTCGCCTATTAGGGAATTATCATATTCAGTGTTGATAATGCCGTAAAAGACGAAACTAGTCGAATAAATAGTTGTTCAGTTTGTGATTTTTAGACAAGTATTTCTCATTACCTCTCATTCATCTATATGAAATACGGAATGCCATTCATTATTGTGAACTTATATTTGATAACTTTATAAGATTTGTTACCTAGTTGATATTGTGTGTTTTCGTTTTACTATAAATGGTAAATTTGTTCGTCAACATAGACAGTCATTCAAAGATGCATGTTAACGCTAAAATTGAAACCATCTTCTTCACAGTTCCGAAATCACGTGTGCACAGGCCACAAGGTGAAAGTTGGCTTTGACCTTCAGGTCAGTTGCGTTATAAAGTACAATGAAAACTTAACCAAGCTAGATTCTTAGAAGAGCCAAGCTCCGTTATCTAATGAGTAATCACTGTCTTTGGTTTTCATATACATTTCCAGTCGAGATGTGTTTCCTTGACGTGGATCATCATGCATTGTGGAACTGAAGGTCATTTCTTTGACGTACACAGGAAGAATTTGCGCAAGATTTGTCAAACCAACACTCATGGTGAGGATGAAGTTTCGACATTCGAATGTGAATTAGTAACTGAATAATGAACAACGCATTATACAGATGTCACAAAAAAAACATAATCACTACCACTAAATATTAAAAAACTCTCCAATAGAGTTAGTTAATTAGAAGTGGATAGAATATTTTTTTCTTACAAAGGAAAAATATAATAAAAATTGGTACTTATTGGTACTTCCAATGCAATGGCAACAGTAAATATAAGGTTTGGGCGGATACTTAGGACTATTCCATATCTCTTTAATATTAATCTAATAAAATGGAGTATATAAGAAAAGAGTGCAGATAATTTTCTTTTAAGTTTCTTACCATATGAGGAAATTCTTCTGCCAAAGAATAAACAGCCCCTACTGCAAAAGGACTTGACCCTTTCGGCCTTGGAAAGTATTCTTCACATTCTGAAATATTAATATTATCGGCAATATAAGCTGATATATAAGTTGAGAGAAAATGCTAGTTTTCTCATCTGTTTTATGCTTCTAAATCGAAAACGAAAAAAGTGCCAAATAAATTAAAGAATGCATTATGTTTTTAAATAAATGAAAAGTTAAACATGGTATTCACTTCATCTTTTATACTAATTATATGTTCGTATGTTTTTATTGATCTTTAATGCAAATTTTATATGAGAAGTTATTATTAGTTTCACAATTCTTAAGTTTGCAATTTCTAGAATTGCAATACAATTGCGGAACAATTCCTGGACATTTGTTATTATGTATTTCTAGAAATTTATACTCACTGGCTTGACTCAACATTCCGAAACTTTCATCCCTATTTGGCACTCGAACACTCTCCCGAGCATTGTTTATTGACATTTGTTTAGTATTTGATGGTGAATTCAAAGCTATATTGTTTCCTTTCTCAATTTGATTGATAGGGCAACAAACTATTGGTGTCCGTCCGACAAAATCACACGTGACAACTGAATGACCATTCTGAATTTCTCTCAATGCCCAGGAACATTCGTAAGCAGACAAACACATTCCCATTCTAACTCCATTTGGATTATTATTAACGCAAGTGTCACCTGAAAAATTCCATGAATTGAATGATATATAAAAAAGATCAAGCTGGTATCATGTCAAGGCATTATTTTGAAGATACCTCCCAAATAAATTTTCTACTATTCATTCAGTTACTGAAAAAGAATCGTCCTTCGAAACATTGAAATTCTGTTATCGAATTTGGTGTTCGTTAACACAAATATTGAGCATGTTTCGGTTATATTTTTAGTGGACGTCGAGGTTATTCAAAATCTAGTTTTAGTGGCCAAATCTATCCAGATGTACTGCAGCTATCTAAGAATCGGCAGACTCGATAAAATTCATTTCCCTGTTATACATAAGAATATGACATTTTGCATTCCTTAATTTGCTTTATATTGCATTGAGAGTTAGGTCAACATCTAGAGGCTCAGTAGCTGAACACTATAGTTATAGTGGCTTCTTGGCCTAAATATGTTCTTTGGTAATATGTAATTGAAGCATTATAGGTCTCTTACCTCTGGTATTTGAGCAATAATAATAATGAAATAACATTCAACAAACCATTCGTATCATTTGACATGTAGCATCACTTCTGGTGAATTATTAAAGTTAAGAGATATAATTCAAAACACTCAGCTAATTTGCACAAAAACTATCGAGTTATTTGTTCAACTGTTTTGAATTATGGTATTATAGAACTACCGCAGGATCTCAAAGACAAATTACCATAAACAAAGTCTTTTAATCAACGTAGACCAGAGCTTTTAGAATAGAACTTCCACAAATATAATAAGATATGGCTTGTTGCATTGCTTGTATGACATTTTGCATTCTTTAATTTGCTTAATATTGCATTGAGACATAGGTCAACATCTAGGCCCTAGAAGCTCAGTAGCCGAACGTTATAGTGGCTTCTAAGCCTAAATATGTTCTTGAGTAATATGTAATTGAAGCATTATTATGAAGCAAGTTAAGAGATATAATTCGAAACACTCAGCTAATTTGCACAAAAACGATCGAGTTATTTGTCCGAATGTTTTGAATTATGTTATTATAGAACTACCGCAGGAACTCAAAGATAAATTAACATAGACAAAGTCTTTTAATCAACGTAGACCAGAGTTTTTAGAATAGAACTTCCACAAATATAATAAGATATGCCTTGTCGCATTTTAAGGTACACGATAATATACCCTGACGTAATATAAGAATATTAGAATCAACACAGTTACTGTACCGTCGCATCCTACGCCTAATTTAAGGGTAATTTTTTTTATTGTGTATCTTTGGTGAATTGGATGTTGCATCATTTCCGATTGGATGAAATTCTGTTCGATAATAAGCATATATTTCCAACAGGTAACTACCCAATTACAGGAAAATACAAAATGATTAATTAAATACAAAATTTGGTGAACAAAGAAATTAAGTTTACCCAGAAGCTCAGGACAGTCAAGAATATCATTGAGAAAATTGAATATTAATTTAAATGTATTCAAACTTCTCCTGGTGTGGGGACTCCTAGTGTCAAACCTCGATAGTAAACAATCGTGATCACAAACCCTAGGTGGACATACACCATCTTCTCGAAATGAGAGCCATTTCAAGAACTTCTTCTGCAGTGCCTCCAGGCGGTTTATGTGACAATTATATATTGCTCGCTAAACAAGAGAAACATACTCAAGTCTGCTTCTCACTGTGGCATTGAATAAATGGAGCAGTGTTCAGGAATTGAGAGGAATCGAGGACAGTTTTGCATTGCGGACCATAAACTTTGCTACTTTCTAGTAAAACTCACCACATTACATTTCATGACATTCAAGTGTAAACAATTATAATAACACCACAGGCTGATATCATTCAGATCACTTCAAAGGTAGCTTCAAAGAATCATGTATATATGACACGCTCTTATGAATTTTAATATCGTCCGCATAAGCCACCTACATGCAGTCCACTATCTCTAAGAGTTCGCTAGCAAACAGGACAAATAGTAGGGGCCCCAGATTGGATCTCTGCGGCACTCCCAAAGTTACTAGAAATTTTCTCGACTCGCAATTCTCCATTTGTACGAATTCTATTCCATTACTCAAATTAGACTCCATGGGAAGTAATAAATTATTCGCAAATCCAAATAGCTTCCTAGTTTTAACTATAAGTAGTGCATGATTTAGCTTGTCAGAGGTCATCTGGAAATCTGTATATATAATGTCGACCTGCCTGCTCCGTCCAACTCCTCACATAGGAACTGAGAAAACTCAAACAGATTTGTACAGTAAAATCTCCTAGTCATGCTGGTCAATTGCAATATTGTTTCTGATATTATGATATATTATGCTATTAAAAAGTATAATTTCAAACAATTTAGAAGAGTTCGATAGTATAGAAATAGGCCTGTAATTATCAATATGTGATGAATCGCCACCAAAGAATTCGAGAGGAATGTTAAGCGGGAATTACTTAGCGTTTTGCCCAAATTTTTTCTTCTCTTATGATGTTGTATATCTCTTTGTATTGATTTCAATTTTATGTCATTTATTAGAATTTATGAATGCATGGAAGAACGCTTTTCTTTCGTGTAAACATTCCATTACATCATTAATGTGCTTGTGTGTATATGGATGCAAACACTCAATTGACAGTTATATCGCTAAACATGAAAAAGTTTTGTGGCTAGCCTATACAATTCTCAAGAACCAATTATTAAAATAACTGAAATAATTAAAATCTATTGAATTTTATACTTGTGAAGTTCAGTTGTTCGTAAAATACAATTATGAAACATATTTATTGAGTCAACAAATTTGCTTATATAAATCTACAATTATTCATTTACTCATGAGAGCTAGAATTCAGAATGAACTGAATAGCTTTATAATCGTTAGCTTATTTGAATCAATATATCACATAAATAAAGTTTAAATAATAAGATTCAAAACTAATTATATGAATAAATATAGCCTTCTTATAATTAAAGATCTTGATTTGAACATAATTATAATTTTTTAATTGGCTACGTAGAAAGTATAAATTATTATTAAAAACTTGGGAATCATCGAATATCTGAAAAGAAAACAATCTTTCAAACCCAGTAGAAAAAATTTGATATTTCGATTTCTGCCTCAAATTTGATGACTTTGAAAAGATCGTTGCTGTATTATATAGATTTTTACATTTTTGAGTGACCTATAAACTGTTTTCTGATTGAAGGCGTGTTGAAGAAGGTGTATAATTTTGATTTAACATTTTTTTTATAACATGATGATGCTACATAATTTAAGCTGTCAGTGATTGACTTCCGCAATTTTCTATTCTATTATCTTATTTTGAAGGAAAAAAAGTTGAATTCCAATTATTCATCTTGAATTTTATGTAATTTCTGAATTTATATCAAAATACCTTTCACTACATACATGTATATATAATTTATAAAAGAAATCTACTACAAGAAATAGAATTCTGTAGTTCTCATGCTATATTGTCGCACTTGTGAATATTTAATATTAAAAGTATACTATAATTTTTTTTGACAAATTACTCGAACGTATATTATACCGGAGCAGATATTGTTTTTCGACAAATTATTTGAGAAAACGTTATAGCAGAGAATTGAAGTCGTTGCCTTTCGTTTATTGCACGTGGTAACTGAAGAGTACCTTATAGTACGAAACAGTGAACTGTCTTATGTTTGCAATAAATGAAGGCATCGATTTCAATATTCTGTAACACTAATCCCTAGAAGAATAAAGGAGACATCATCAGCCATTATAGCCGTTTTTGCTATACGAGTAATGTTCTTTTGAATAATTTGTCGAAAAAAATTATCGAAAGAAAGTTTTGGTAGGCTTTCAATATATTTATGTAAATATATATATATATATATATATATATATATATATATATATATAAAATATATATATATATATATATATATATATATATATATATATATATATATATATATATATATATATATATATATATATATATATATATATAAATATATGTATATATATATATATATATATATATGTGTGTGTGTGTGTACCAAAAATATTTTCTATAGTAGAAACTACGTACATTACCTTCATGCAGATGTTTTCCACCCCAAAGAAAAATGGATGAAAATAAACAACAAATAACAGTGAATAATATTACAGTGGCCCAGACCATCATGAAATCACCTGTTTTAGTTACTCTACTGAAGATTCAATAATAATAATTTGTTTATAAAAAAGACTAACAAGCTTTTTGAACCGGTTTGTTCCAAGGACCCTTCATCACGAATCTTCCTGTTTAGGAGTCATATTCTTCATCTATGATCGTTCTCGTGTTTTTCGCAATTATGAATTTTGGAATATCAAATTGAAATATATTCAGAAATAGTAAGACATAGAAAGTTCCACAGAAATTTCCTCACTAGTTCAAAATTTCAACACTCGTTTTTTTCTCAATTAGGCGAAAACGAAGTAAAGATCTAAGATTGGAAAATATCAATTTTGAGTACGAATATCGACACTGCAATTTACAGAATCCAACCTACATGGATCAAATCTATTTCACTAGAAATCCCACTAATACCTAGGCTTCAAATTCAGAACGAAAAAAAACGAAGAAATGGATAAAACAGGAACCAGTAACTTTCAGATAATGGTACAATGTGTGTTCATTGAACAAGACGGTACTCTTTCAAGTCATTGAAAACTGATAATTTGTTCAAAACCTTGATAACTGTTTGTCGAATTGGATACCTTAGAGAAAAAAATTTCACCTGTAGAAAAAAATAATTATCGTTAAAGCGTGAAAATCATTTATTAAATTTAACTTTCATACAAAATTTTTTAGGTAAATTCCGTTGATTTTTACTCTTATTTTCCTACATAACATTTATTTCAATTCAAATTCATACAGTAAATTCTACTTACACATAATTGATTCTGAAATAGATATCATTATTTCCTGAGAAATATACGTAAAGTGGAAAAACTCAAATCTTAATACCGTTTATTGTCGAATTGTAGCTTTGTCATCAATTTGAAATAATTAATCAATTTTCACACTATAATCATAGAAAGTTATAAAAATTAAAGCATGCTTTCCCCATTGATTATTTATTTCCTTATCAATTTTACAATTTCGATCGATAATAATAATGAAGATTTTACAATATGAATTTTTCAGAACATTTAATATGTAACATACAGGTTTATATGCTGTTCTCATTCCTGTGATATGACCATCGTAATATCATAAGGTAAATAACGTAACGTAAATAATACTCTACTACCACAAGCATTTTGTTGAAAGTCTTATTTACAAAAATTGCAGATATATTTTAAAACTTCCTGAAACTTATTCATAGTAGAAACTAATTAATAACTAAGTGTTTGAGCTCTTTATCAAAGAATATTTCTGAAGTTTTCCACAAAAATTTAAACCTTAAGTTAGACTTCATTCCACATATTCCGCTTATTATTTTCAGCGTTTATATATATATATATATATATATATATATATATATATATATATATATATATATATATATATATATATATATATATATATATATATATATTTTAAAATTGATTAATTGCCTGTTTAAGACAGTTTATTTTCAATGGTTTCAGCAATAACATGATTATTTTATTGTTAAAAACATTATTTTATAATAATTGAATTTTATGAATTACTATAAATATCAAAGCGACAAATTTATTGAGAAAAAAATCAAATTGGCTTTTTTGTATTTTCACATATTCATTTTTAGTATTCAGAGGAATATTTCTGACTCAGCATTCGCTTCGGAAGTTTTAGTCTTCTTCACCATGAGGAAACCTCTGAAAAACTCAAGGTAAGCCAGGTGTTTCTTATGAGTGTGATTTATATATACATACATATAATTGCATATAGATGAGTTTTATATACTTATTAAAGAGAATATGTATTTTGATTGGATTGTGTGTGTGAAATTGATGGTAGATCTGGAAAGAATGAGTTTTGAGATATGATGTTCGGTGATTGTTGTGTATTTATTTTATAACTGTTACTTGTAAGGTTTATCAAATCGTTGTAAATAGAATTCAGATTTTTTATTACAACAATACAAAGATTTTAGCATCTGAAAAGGACCAAACTTATAGAGAATTTTAGAATGTGTAATAGAATTACACATTCGTAAAAATTTGGAAAACACAGTATATGAAAGAACATACATAATTTTTATTCTATTTACAACGATTTGATAAACCTTACAAATAACAGTCATATAATAAATACACAACAATCACCAAACATCATATATCGAAACTCATTCTTTCCAGATCTACCATCAATTTCTCACACATAAACCAATCAAAATACATATGCTGAATAAGTAAATACAACTCAACTATATGTAATTATATGTATGTATATATGTATATATACTAATAAGAATCGCTTAGCTTACTATGAGTTTTTCAGAGATTTCCTCATGGTGAAAAAGACTAAAACTTCCGAAGCGAATGCTAAGCCAGAAATATTTCTCTGAATACTAAAAATAAATACGTGAAAATACAAAAAAGCCAATTTGATTTAGAAAAAAAATGAGTTTGATGTTTTGATATCTACAGTAATTCATATAATTCAATTATTCATTAATTATTGCTAAAAACATTGATAATAAAAGATATATATATATATATATATATATATATATATATATATATATATATATATATATATATATATATATATATATATTATATATATATATATATATATATATATATATATATATTTATTTACATCAGTGATGAAATGCGTAAGCTTTTTCTACATGTTCATGGCGTTCCTCATAAGAAAACAAGAGTTGAATGTGAACAACTCGATTACTTTTCATTTCATTTCAATTTCAGAAAACTTTGCTCATTTATTCTCAAGTTACTTGTGAATATCTATTTCCTCAAGAGAAATTCAATGAATTCTATTGAATTATTTCAAAAGAAGGACCATAAGTTATATTGCATTGACTATGAAATAATGTGTTTCTATAATGTTGAGTTGTTGATAATATTGTTGTAGAGTTGTTTTGATAATATTTTCATACGTTACCTTCGTACAGAGTGTATCCTATGGATAATAATACTGAACACAATAATAATGTTATAGTATTCTTGAACATGTTTCAATGCGAATATTTTAAACACGACTAAAGGTTCACTGTTCGCCACTATTGGAGCTGTAGAACGAGATATTTACAAACCTGAACTGAGGACTGAATAATTAACTATTATTGTGGAATAAATTATGATTGAATTGGATCGAACGATTTGATTTGAACGAATTTTAGATAAACGTGAAATATAAACTTTTATGATTTTTATGAAAAACATATCCTAGATATTCAATTGAGAATTAAAAGAATAGTTTTATTCATGAAGAGACTTCTTCAATTAGTTTTAGTTATTTATTTTTGCTTATGCTTCATAATAATATTTTGAAGTAATTATTCGTACATATCAAATATTATACCAATGCATGAAATTGATAAAGTAATTGTTAAGTATGAGAGAAACTTTTCATTGAATATATACTGGAATTCAAACACTTGAACTTCTGATTTACACTTTATTAACAACATAGCAAGACTCATTTCGTCGTTACAAACGACTTCAGATGCTAACAGAATTGTACTGTAATACTGCTGTTATTTAAAAGATGTTTTTCTGTGAAAAAAATTTAATGATATTAGAAAACTACTAAAATAATGTAAAAATATAGAAATTGTTAATGAAAAATTTTATGCAGATTGTCCCTTGCGGATTAAGTACATTTAAAGAAAATTATCATCAATGAAAACTGCTTGATTTATTAAAACTCAAATATTTTCTAATATTTGGTGAAAATTTTCAATTGTAGTGTAATTGTTTGTTATTTACACCAGTTGCCGATGTGGAACTAAACGAGTATGCTTTGAAACGTATATCATATGTATATGTTTATTCATAAAAAAATGTAAATATATATATATATATATATATATATATATATATATATATATATATATATATATATATATATATATATATATATATTTAAAAAAAAAAATTGTAACTTTGTCTCATTATAGAAAAAATCAGTTTATGGGTGTTGTTCTTCAAACAAATTAATTATCAATCAAATTCCGTGGAGTAAATAACCTCATGAATCCAAATCATATTTAGTTGTTGGCACATTCGAAACTTTCTTGAGAAATCCGATTCTGAATAGTTTAATAATTAATAACCTAGTTAATAATTAACCCTACTTTTTCAATTATTTAAAAGTACATTGTCTATTGATGGAAAAAATTCTGCTTCCGTCAAAACTTATAATTGTGTACAATTATAACGTATATTATAATTGTACTCATTTCTCTTGTAGGAAAACGTGTATATTCTTCTATTATTCCTGATTATCGACCTTTTGACTTATACACTCAGTGAACATTGGTAAACTCAATTTCTAAACTCGTGTTCATTTTTAATAATAAGGGTACAAACTTTTTTTGTATTGAAACTTGAGATCTTTTCTCTCTAGCGATGTACGTCAATTTTGAATTCTCCGATTAGAACTCCATGAGTTCTTGCCAATAGATCTTACGATTAATAATGAATAGTAAAAAGAAGTTAAAAAAAATGCAACGTTTGCGTGGAGCAAAACGCCTCAAACGATCGGAATTGTGGACAAAAAATCATATATTCTGCATCACGATAATGCACCAGCTCACACATCAATGTTTGTTCGTGATTTCTTGGCCAAAAACAATACCGTAATCATGCCTCAACTACTGCATTCACCAGATTTGACTCCCTGCGACTTTTTCCTTTCACAAAGTGAACAGACCAATGAAGGGAAAGCGTTTTTTCACAATTGATGAGATAAAGTCGAAATCGAAAAACGAACTGATGGCCATAACGTAAGGAGCATTTCAGAATTGCTTCGAGGATTGGAGGAAGCGCTGGCAGTAGTGCATTATATCCGAGGCGTATATTTTGAAGAGAACAAAATGGACATTGATGAATGAATAAATACTTTTCTAAAAAATTCAAAATTCACCCTTTCTTTTGAACAGACGTCGTAAATGCATACTTGTTATGGAATTATATTAATGTTATTTTGATAGATGTCGTCGTGTATTTGTTTTTTCCGATAGGTCCAAAATATGGTGAAACAGGTAGAAATAATACCATGAATGAAAATTCTTTCCTTTATAATTCGAAAATTATAAATCATTATACATTTATTCTTATGTTTCAAAATTTAATATCAGTTATACAATATCAATAAAGTTTTGTCGCTTAATTGGAGCTTCCTGAAGAATTAAGTCATTCATTATTTAATTCCATTCCACATCTCCGTTTGATCGTAAATGAATAAACGATAGTGAAATTTGAAATGGAACAGAATGTTGTTTATCTTTGAACAATTCTGAAGTCAAAAAAGCACAGAAGAATCTATTAGTGAATACATTCAAAAATTATATAAATAGTCATATGAATAACAGCCAACTTGACAGTGCTAGAGTCACAGTTCCTAATGAATAGGTAAATGAAAAAATATCAATATCTTCTAAAATCTTAACTCTTTTGTTATGAACGAGGTTTGCATTTGTCTCTTCAGCTTTTCAAAATTAACGTCAACTTTTAATCGTTTTCAGTCAAACTTGCTTCAGTTGCCGAACACTAAAGATTCTATCCAAGGTAGGTGAAAGGTAACTCTGGTGTAAATTCCAGCACTATTAGTGATTCCACAGGCTTTTCCGAACGATGTTATTCCAATAATATGGTAATGTTTTCCATATGTATAATTAGCCAATTGTAGAGGTCCTCCGGAATCACCCTATAAAAAAATACCTAATAATGAAGCAATAATTAATTCTAATGAAAAATAAAATTTCCGCCACTTAATTCATCGAATTATTTTACAAAATCTAGAAGCTGAATGTGAGAATTGCATTGTGTTTGTGCTAATGAAGTTTATTCTTATTTAAGGAGTTTTATGCGATTGTTTTAATCTTCAATGCAGGTAATTTAGAATAACGCAAAAAAATATTAGTGAATAGATTGAATATTTCATATATTTTTAAACTATTATGAATTCTATCTCTTGATGGTTGAAATTATCTATTCAGGCACTTCTTCATCTATTATTTCTTATTGAAAATTTCTTTCATTAGTGCAGACAAATTTTATTTTGAGTTTGGGAAGATGAGTGGATCTGAGTAATTTCACTATTGAACTCTTTGTGCTTTGCAAATAAATAAAGCTTTGTAAATAAATAGTTTCTTTCATTAGTGCAGACAAATTTTATTACTTTCATTTTTAAGTATAGGTTAAGTTTGGGAAGATGAGTGGTCCTAGGTAATTTCACTACTGGACTTCGGCTCCTTTTGCTTTGCAATTAAAAAAGCTGAGAAATTTATCAACGTAGGATTTAGGAACAATTTAGGAACTAATATTGCCGTAAAAGTTGAATATATTGAAGAGAGACATTGCGCCGTGACCAAGATATTATTATCATTATTATTTTCAGCTCCAAGATCTTTCCATGTGATTAACTTTGAATGCATTCTCGAGAAAAAAACCAGCAAAGTTCCCAAGTTTTCAAGTTTTTTAAAAATTCACTGATCAGGAAATAATAGAATTTGAATTCAGTTTATTATTGACCGAATTCTTTTCTAAGTGACAAGTATGAATCACTTCAATCCTAAAGCATTTTACAGCATTAAGGTTAATATAAACGCTTCACTGCTAAATAATGCCAGATAAGCATTAAATCTTGATGAATACATGAACTACTTTCATCTTTCTTTGCACAATGAGTTTTGCTTTATATTATATACAGGGTGCGCCAGAGAAACTTACTTGTTTGAAAGGTCAATGAAAACAAAAGTATTTCAATTATTGTTTAAAATTTTTTTTCATTTGATAATACAATATCCCAGTTTTTTTTCATGCAGTCTTGAAAATGACATCTGATAAATGGCGACCCCCATTGGGCATATACTGATGAAGTCGATTTTTGAAGTTCGTATCCACTCTTTGCAGCATATCAATCGGTATGTTGGCAATAGCGCCGCGAATGTTGTTCTTGAGGTGTGCTATGGCCTCTGGTCGATCGACATAAACCAGAGATTTCAAATGATCTCATAAAAAGAAATCGAAAAAATTATAAAACGACCGCGTCTTCAGGCAGGTTTTCAACCAGCATTTAAAATGCATTTTGACGGGCAACAAAATCGCGTTCAGTTAATTCTTGCACAACAGCCAAATTATAGGGATGAAATTGAAGGTCTTCATGGAGAATTCGTCGAACAGTGGTGTCAGAAATTCCCATACCAGCTGCATATTTGCGAGCCGAACGCCGCCGGGAGAACGCACAACTGACTGCCTCACTCTTTCGATATTTTCCGGAGTTCTGATGGTCCGTTGAAGTCCATTTCTGGGTTTAGCGACACTTCCACACTCCCGAAATGAGTTAACCCACGACAGCATCGAATTACGACCAGGAACGAGTCTGTGAGGAGGAATTTCAAAGCGAGCACGGAAGGCACATTGCGTAGCAACAAGTGAGCGACCGTTAGAAAAGAGGCTCTCGAATGCGAAGGCCCGCTGCTCTTTAGACCAGAAAATGATGGCAACTGACTGAAGGGAGAAACAAACTTGGGAACTTCCCCCTCCAGATGCGCCCTCTCTCCCCTTCTACCCGGCCACGCAACACGCGGGAATTTTTTCAAATAAGTAAGTTTCTCTGGCGCACCTTGTAGATAGTTTTCAGTGTTTACCTGACAAGTGTCCCTGATTGTTTCATCAACTGATCCAGCACAAACTTGTCTAGCATCATCGATTTGTCCCCTTGGTCCGTTGTTAGCATACTGCTTTTTGCAATCGTCCCCATCAATTAATTTTAATGAGACTTTCAGAAGATGACTACTTGGACTTCCTTGAAAAAAATGAAGGCTGTTAATTTAATTTTCAATTCTTTTTTGGTTATGTATATAATCATTATTTTGAATCAATTATTTATATTTTTAGAATTGAGATTTGAATTAGGTAGTTTGAATCATTTTTGGTTAAATGTATGATAATTATCAATCAATTTTAGGTTTTCTTGAAGTGAAAACAGAAAATAGCATGTTTGGGTATTCCAAATCGAGTGAAATAATAAATAACATATTACGTTTTTTTCCAATAATTTCAATTATTTAATAATCATTGAAGAAATATTTTTTTGAACCAAGTTTCCTTTGAAATTTGACTCTGATATATTTCAAAGAAAACCACATATTTTCAGACACCACTGATATAATTTGCACTCAAGTATAAAACCTCAAATTTGTCGGAATTAATCCAAGTTTGATTAGCCTCTATATTTTTATTCGCATTTGTTTGTTTCGAGTTATTTGAAGTACTCTGTGGTTTTTCTTCTGTACTTCTAACTTACCCCAGTAAGGGTTAATTATAGAAGTTATTGCATTCGTTTTATCATCGAATTATTTTCACTTTTTTGAGATAATATTGAAAGAAAACCCTTTTCAACTTGGGTCAGTCGTTCTGATAATTGAGAACAGTTTACAAATACGTGATTATCTGATGAAAAGTTACCTGAGAATTCTGTTACGCCCCAACCAGTAGCTGTTATTTCGGCATATTCACGGATTTCACCATCTACATATAAACAAGCAGGTTTAACATACTTCGTCAACAAAGCTGGTCTATCTAATTCTAGCACCGCAATATCATTTCTGACAGTCTTTGAATCATAACTGGGATGGACAATGGCCCTTGTTACATTAAAATCTTGAGGATCTGCTAGATCAGTATCAATAGCTATGTTTAAATCCCCTAGGCGAACATACTTTACATTTCCACTGAAAATAAAATGAAATAATGAATATTTTAAACAATATTATACAGGATTTTTATTGAATAAGTGGGTTATTTTCTGAACCATTCTGAGGTATTATCTCGTCAGTTAATTTTTGAAAAACCACTTAATATACAACGCAAGCTGAATGAACATTTCTCAACCTTTGAAAATCTAAGAAAAACCTATAAAAACTCAACTTAACCTATGACAAATTTTTCATAACTTATTATAAGTTTAGAAATTATTTCTAATGTGAAATTATGTATTTAATATTCGTATCTTACTGACGGTCGAACTTTTTCTTTAGGTTCATCTGTTATTCAGAAGTCTGGATCTAGTTTTTATTCATTGATAAATAAGCACTCACTCGATTTTATCAATTAACTAAGTCGATAGCTACTTCACAAATTTCTGTTTTTCTATTATGAATTGTATATTTTTGATGAAATCAATTTGGGTTGAATATTCAATTGTTGGTTTCTTAATTACATTTTTCTAGAATTATTAATCTTTTCACTTCTTATTTTTTCTCAGTGAATATACGTGTTAGAAATAATTGGAAACTTACAAGTCACGCGAATATATGCAATGAGCTGCGGTCAGAACGTGTTTAAAACTGATTAATGATCCACCACATTTCCATTGTTTATCGTCAGCTGCTCCATATCCAAGAGCAGCCTAAAATAAATATCTGTGCTTACAATTCACTCAAATTTTTTTTCATATCAGTCATCAATGATGATGATGTAGGTACCTGTGAAAAATTCTTTGGAAAATTCATGAAAGTTTCTAATAAAATTACTAGACTTGAATCCATAACGTATTCACGAGTGGAAATAGAAAAGAAGGGGTATTTAATAAATATAAAGAAAGCCTTTTAGAAGAGACACATGAATGGAAACATCATTTCATTTCTTCTTCACAGATATAATCAAACACAAAGATGACTTGAAGGTAAACAATGTGAATTATTAGAAAATATGTGTACTCAAAATCAGATCTATCTAATTCTGACGATTTTGTTCTGTACACGTAACTCGGTTTAGTTTTACTTTGTTACTTCGAAATGTCTACTAAAATATCTTTCCTGTCACGTAACGAAATTCGTTTACATGTAACACATCCTTGAAATTTCATTCCTTATGAGAGTACAATATTCAAATGAGGAATATATTTAGGAAGTTTCAAATCTATAGTTTTTATCTTGTGAAATGAACTATAAATTAGCTTATTTCTCCTACCATATGTGGAAATTCTTCTGCTAAAGATTCTTCGCCTCCTACAGCCGCAGTTCCTATTCCTTCTGGTCGTGGATTGTATTCCAAACATTCTGAAATACCGATACAGACAGCTGTTATAAGTAGAGAAATTACAAAAATTCAAGTTACCTGTAAAATTGTTCTGGTTGCCATTATAAATTATGTATTATAAATGACAAATTAAGTATAAGAATATTACGAATTTCTATAAGGATAGTACTACATAACCATATTAGAAAATTTTCTTTTGGTACTTCTAACCAAATGTTCTAGGTAAGTGAATTAATAGGACATAATAAATCATCTGATTCCATGCATTTATGAAAAATCGGCAACAAGCAATTTCAAATAATGGATGTACTAATTGACACTTCTTATATATTTTTTCAATTATTAAGTAGGAATATTTTAATAATTTAAATAAAACTAAGTAGTTTTTTGATTTTCACTATAATTAAGTTGAACATAACAATATTGTTTCGCCAACATAGTGGCTTCATCAGAAGAAGCCACTTATGAAATGAAAAGTGTTCTATAGTCATTTCCCCACATTTCAGGAAAAATGCTGGCAGTCCAGAATGTATTAGCTCAGTTTATAATAATAATAATAATAATAATAATAATAATAATAATAATATGTCTTTATTGTTCTTAAGCGGCAGTACAAAGTATAACAAAATAAGAGAAACATAAGAAAATATGTATACAGTAAGAAAAAAAAAATATTCATTACATACAAAATGATATAAGCTAAAGAACAATCACAAGGCGCAATTCAAATAAATTGCTCTTCCATTGAACCTTGAAATAAGGATAATTTGTTTATGTTTAGAGAAATGCCTACATCTTCATCTGATGAAGCCACTGTGTTGGCGAAACAATATTGTTATCTTTACCTTAGTGAAAATCAAAAAACTACTTAGTTTTATTTAATTTATGTATTTAGATTTTCATCAAATATCGGCCCAATCCATCAATGATAAGAATATTTTGTAATTCATGTTTCTGATTTCTGTGTGAATATTTCTTTGTGAAGATTTCTGTGTGAATGAGTCTTTTCTTTGTATTAGGAATTAATATCAACTATTTTAGTTGGTTATACCAATTTGTTTTTTATGGCTTTTTCTCAGTTTTTGATAGTTATAATTTTCCTGTCGAGTAAGTTTATTGTTCATGAGGTTTGATTTCCTTTCATTTCACTTCTATTATGGTTGAAAATTATCTTTTTTAAGGCATATTTTTTGTGACAATTTTTGAATGTTTAGTTATGACTGGAATAATTTTTTTCAACAATGTAATTGAAATGATTTTTTTCAAAGTCAGTACTCACTTGCTTTACTCAATGCTCCCACATTGGATTTACCATCTGGTATTTCAAAATTGTATGGGTTCGTTGTGACATTTGTTGGTTTTTTTGTCGACGTTAACGACTCCAGATAAGTTTTATCTGCCGGTGAAATTTGATCCATAGGACAGCATATAAAAGGTGTCATTTGTGCAAAAGAACATGTAACGACTCGACCCCCTTTTCTAATTTGTTTTAATGCCCAGGAACATTTGTATGCAGATAAACACCTGCCATTTTTATCCCCATTTGGATTACTATTTATGCAGGGGTCACCTGAAAATTAAATTCACATTCGATATTCGAAGTCAATATTTAGTGAATGTTGGAAAATCATATTTTGACATGATTTTCAAATAACTCTCATTACGTTGAAGTGATTGATTTGAGCTTCTTAATATCTGAATTTTCAGGCAAAAACATATTTACTACGTATATCTGAAATGTTTCATCAACATCAATATATACAGTATGAAATATTATTGAAAACTTTCAGTTTTCTACAATACCACAATGAATTCGAAAATTTTTGATAAACGCCAAAAAAAACATTCAACTTCAAAGCTAAATATTTCGTCGCTAGTTCATACTTCTTCAGAAGCATAATACTAACAAAAAGACAATTTCATTAGGGGAAAAAATTCTTCCACGATATCCTGAATTTAGCTCAATTCAGAAATTCATGAAAATGGTAATTAAATGGTGGTATAATTTGCAATGAATACTTCGCAATATGAATTGCTCAGACTTTAATTCATGACGATTTAGAAAAAACTCCTCTGTTTGAAGATATATGATGCCGAACAAAATATTCCATAGTAACAACATTTTAAATCTGGGGATCAAGCAGACCTTGCGTGCAGTCCTGACTAAACCAGCTGTCTTCATATAATATTTATTATATTATATATATTACAATTACTGTCGCATATAGAACATCCTCCAGATACTCAGGCAACGTTGCTTCCAACAATGTATGATCTAATTAAAAACGACCCTGGTGAGCTTAAAAGGGTTTAGCATTCCATGACAAAGAAATTTTCTTGGATACAGACTGAAAGAGTTCATTTCAAACATTTATTGTGGATAAAGCAACTTCAAATGTACTTTTTGGTAGTAAAATATTGTTACTATCACAATTATATATTACAAATATATCTTCGAAAAAAGAAAAAAAACATCACAAGACACAATATTCTCAGAATAGGCCAACAAATAACACCTATTCTTTATTCTATAATTGTTACCATATCAATTTAAAAAATTAAGAAAGATTGGTACGCCAATGTTGCTAGTGTATCCTTTAGTGATATTACTATTATTAAGTAATATTACAGTTGTGAAACAATTAAAGTAATTGTATATTTAAATCTTTCTGTGAAAGCATATCGTCATTTAGAAATATGTAAGAAATGATATATTTATGAACGATTCCATATAATAATTTTCTAATTGAAATATTTCAAAAATTCACGAATGGATTTCCATTACTTTTCCAAATATCCAATCAATTTTGAATTATTTCAATTTGAGCATGTTACTGGTTTCATTATAATAGATCAATTTTGAATATAAATAAACACAATTAACAGAGGTAAACACCAAAGAATGCCAGTATACAACTACATAAATACTACAAGAATACCTCTTACAACTTCCAACAATACATCTTACAATTGCCTTCTGTTTTGCAAAAACAACCTACAAACGCAGTAATATATTATGTAATATAATATATATTACTCAATGATATAATATATATTATATAGATGAAAGGTCAACTAATGAATTATAATAATGCTTATGATTAATAATATAATAATCATTTTATATTTGTAATGATACAACTGAAATAATAAAAATTTATTTTCGTTGTGAGGTTTGATGCTTCAATAAATTGTCCCAGATCTGTACATTTCAAATATGCACATATTAGAGTTATCAATGAGGACAGATCACATATTCGAATTTATGAATTAATTTCCATTACAAAATGTCACTAGATTCCAAGAAACAGTAAATTTTTCAATAACGTATAGCATATTTCTTAAATGTTGTTCAATTACAAGGTCTAAACAAACATGAAAAAAATTGGCTTCAACAAAGTCTTCTCAAAAAAATAATTTCTTCTCATAGAAAATAAAACATTTGAAAGAAATGTTTTACATATTTGTATGAAAATAATGTGACAATGAATAGTATTCTCATCTCGAAATGTTTAGACACAAAATTTTCAGAATTAAAGTATTAGTAATTACTTCGGAAATTTCAAGAAAGTGAAAAAAGTATATTTCTCTCAGAAAAATTTAATATCTAAAAAAAATTTTCAAGTAATTTATTTTTTCGGTAAAAATAGATTCGGTTACGATATTTCAACTTCTTTCGTTTGAATAACTTATTTAGTAAAATTCATGGTAAAATTAAGTCTTTTAAACAGTAAATCCAAGTTCGGATTCAGTTCAAAATCACTGCTGTTATTTTTAACAATTAAGGTTGTATACAAGGTCATTGTCAATATATCTTACGGTAAAATATTCAAATCGGACATTAACATTAGTTGATACCCATATTTAAATACAATATGGGTAATTCACAGCTACAAGTTTTAAATATCAGTTGAAATTTATAGATGTTCAGCAATTTTATATTATTGTTTTTTTTCACAATTATTATAGTACTCTACTTTCAAGATGAATGGTTGTCAACTTCAACATATAGGAAAAACAACTATTACAAGACTTAGTCGTTTACGTTTCTTGTTGAAAATGTGACATCCTCTCACACATTCAATAATAATCTTATCAGTAACTTAATAAAAATTTTTTCAAAGGATTAGATATGCATTCAATGATTAGAATGAATGTAATGATTGAAAATTACACTTACCTTCATACAGAGTGTCGTTTTCAACTGAGAAAAAAATAGAACATGAAACTAACATAAGGAACAATGTCAGAGGAATTAAAAACATTTTGAGATGAAATATTTCACATTCAGTTCGTCGAGTGATGATGGTTCACTGGACATAAACAATTCAAACTGGTAATTCTTAATTAAGGAAAACAAGTTCTGTTATGGATTATAAACGACGTCAGAATGTCAGTGTCGTTTGAATGTTGTCATAAAAGTGCGCACAGTTTGAGGTATTTAACATTAACTTGAAAAAAATAATGCAAATGCATTTTGACGATTACGATTATATATATATATATATATATATATATATATATATATATATATATATATATATATATATATATATATATATATATATATATATATATATATATATATATAGTTTCGAGATTCACGAATCATTCATACTAGCCAATACTGAGACTCCTAATCGAAATATTGAAATATTTCAAATAAAACTCTCAGGGAACTGCCTACACAAATGTTGTCAACGATAACGAACCTATCACTTTCGAGAGTGAATATTAAGTGCGCTTCGAAGAATCATAATAATGATAATACTAATGAGATACAATTGTTCCATCATTATTATGAATCATCAGTCTTTTTTAATCAATCAATCAAGAATTAATGACTTTCAAAACGCTCCCAGGTCCTATATCCGAATGAGGAGAACATTAGTTCTAAACTCTCTCCAGCATTCTATATTGTTACTCATGACAACATTAGTGAGAGTACGTTGGTACGTAGAGGCTTTCATTCAATCACAACAGAGCTTTATCTACAATGTTTTAGAATGGTCCATTACCTAATTGCTCTAGATCAGGGGTTCTCAATCTTTTTAGTAACCACGTACTACTTGAAATTTTCAGAGATTTTGACGTATCACCTTATATTTATATATATTTTTATTTTTATTCATTTATTTATATATAATAAATAATAATATATAATTTACATTTGGTCATGTTTAGGAAAATAAAAATGCATTCTACAACAGTATGTATGTACATAAAATTTACTTATATACAAAATAAAATGTATCATATATTAAAAACAATCTTAAATTAGCTCATTGAACACAGTCATTTAAATTTAAACAGATCCTAATGAGCTCCTTGTTGTTTGTTCTTGACCAAATTTTTTATATCTGGGTCGATTGAACTCGACTTGATTCTTAAGTCTTCTTCAACACTAATGAGGTTTCTGTATTTATTTTTGATGTACAGCAGTTCTAAAAAGCCTTATTCACACATAAGTACGAGGTTACAAATGGAAGTAAAAAGATTATTGCTTGCTTGAATACTGATGGATATTCAGTTTTTGTCCACTGAAATGACCCGACAAAGCTTTTGCTCCGTCCGTGCACAAACCAACACATAAGAACAATATTAGACCATAATATTCCCGCTTTCATAATGTACTCATTTATACTCGAAATATTTCAAATAAAACTCTCAGTTAGCTGTCTACGCAATATTTCGATTAAGAGAAGCGCACTTAATATTCACTCTCGAAAGTGATATGTTCGTTCTAGTTGACAACATTTGTGTAGACAGCTCCCTGAGAGTTTTATTTGAAATATTTCGATATTTCGATTAAGATTCTCAGTATTGAGTATATATATATATATATATATATATATATATATATATATATATATATATATATATATATATATATATATATATATATATATATTTTTCTAGACGAAAAATTAACACTAGAACATTAATTTGAAAAATTCAAATTAATCAAGAGAATGTTATAGTAGAGCTAGATATGTGAACGTGTACGATGTGATGTCTCCATTATCCTTCAAAAATTTCTCTACTTTTTTGTCCCTTTCAGGAAAAATGTTAGAGAAATATTGAAATCGATGCCACACATGATGAAAGTGCGAGACATATATGTTTCGTTCTGCAAGGAACTCGTCAGTCGCACCACGTCCATCGAAGTGAGACAACGATTTCAACCTCCAAGCATCTTCTTGTGACTCCAAGTGGAAGACCGTAGAGTAATGAATACTCCACAATGCTTAAATTAATATTTAAATAATTAAATATAATTATTAATATCAATCATTAGATTAATGCTTAAATACTTCAGTGCCATAAGCACAAAAAAATTTCATTTCCTTATATATATATATATATATATATATATATATATATATATATTTATATATATATATATATATATATATATATATATATATATATATAAGAAATTATAAGCATTATTTGTAATGATTTTTCCAGCTGCATACTCTGTTTTCTATATTTTGGCACAACATTCATAGTTAGCCGTAAGCAGTAATATATATTCTTTATAACATTATTTAAATTCTATACTTTGTAGAGTCCTGACGAAGAATGTAATCCATTCGAAATATATATATATTGCAGTGGCCCTATTATTTGCCGAGAACTATATATAATATATTATACGGCAATATATATATATATATATATATATATATATATATATATATATATATATATATATATTTATACATATACTATTAAAATACACTATAACTTTCTTTCGATAATTTTTGACAAATTATTCTAAAGAATATTATAGTAGAGCTGGCTATGTGAAACATGAACAATGCGATGATCTCTAGGGATCAATTGATCCCTAGAAGGACAATGGAGACATCGCAAGAAGTTATAGTGTACTTTGATAGCAAATATCTATAAGTAGCATTATCTACAAGTGCGATAATATAGCACGAGAACTACAGAATCTTTTTCTTGTAGTGAATTTCTGATATATATGGTTTCATGGTTTCCACTCCAAAATGGTTCGAATGGTTTCATTATCTGTTGTTTTCATGATATTTTCAGCAATAACAGGCTTTTTTGATAGCAAAAATCATCATTATTGTTGACGTTATTGCATTTTCTTTGTCGAATTTATTGAATACTTTAAATAAATTACTATGGATAATGATTGTTCGATTTTTTAGACTTGTTTATTCTTTTCATTCAATTTATTCTCAATTTTATTACTTCTTATTTCTATAATATTTCGTTAATATTATAAGTAACGTAGATAATATTTTTGGGAATAGTCTTTGTGGAAAATATGAAGAAGAATTCGTCATATTATATATTTATTCTCACAATAATTTAGTGTTTTTCAAACTGCTTTCTTTAGCCAGTTCGTTTTCCTTTCGACATTGTAAGCTGATTTCCACACATGTTTTCCCAACATCATGGACTCCCTCAAGTTTTATGTCTACAGTACCAGCCAACATTCCTAGCTGATTTTTAAACTTACTAACGTTTAATTTTTTTTCAGGCGTCGTGCAGATTTTAGACTGAAAAAAGTTGATTTGTTTAGTATATTTATTTCGAAGTGAAACCTACTTCTAAGATGAAATAAACGAAATTGGTTCCTTGTGTAGACTCAAATAATAGAGTATGAAAATGCAGGAAAAATTGTTATCCAAAAAATGTTGGAATGTACCACTCGTTGACGAAAATATCAATGCGTGGTACCTTCTATTTACCTTATTTACCTCTATATTATTCACAATTTCTTTTAAAAAAATAAATGAAATACTTACGGCTTTCACAGGACATACTGATGGTACAGCAAAAACTGCAAGCAATTCTTTCATTGTGGGATCTTTAACGTTTTTCAAAGCTTCGCAGGCATCTACCTCACCCTCCATTGTTGGCATAGGGGGCTTTTTTACCGTATATTTAACCTAGTCGAAAAGTAATACATATAAGTGAGCGGTCTATTAGCTGATATTATATAATAAGTACTTTATTGATAAAAATAAAAAAATTACTTTGTTACTTTTGAATGTTTTTAGAATTTCAACACATCCTGTCATTGACAAGTTGCAATCTTTATCAAGGTTAGCAGAATATTGGCCGTTTAAACTTATAATACTTCCTGTAATACAATTCCTTGCGTGGTTGACAGTAACAGAGTAACCATTCTGAAAAAAAAAAAGAATTATTAGATCTATATTTATGAATAGATAAAATTTTTCAGTCTCATTTATGAATACGAAAAGGATTTCATTTATGAGATGAATAGCAAGATTTTGTAAGTATTCCATAAGGAAATATAATAGGTCGTTCCCCCTTTTTCGTTGCCTAAATGACTTGAGATAAGTGTCGGCAGCTCGCTTGGAGTAACTCGAAAGCTTTCTTAAAGATCTAACCGCTGTCAACAGTTGGAGAATGGATATTCGAACTGCACCGCAACAACAAGTTGCATCAAATGTGAAGGAAAGCACTCAACGGTAAAAATGGTGAGAGCCAGGTTAATAAGCGAACTGCAGTGGCGAGCCTCTAAATTCATTTTCAGATAATTTCACTTGCAATTCTCACTGAAATGTCAACTTTCATTAAGATTTTTCAATCAAAAAAGCTGGTTATTGTTGAAAATATTGAAAAACTATACATATTCAACAGGTAATATATATATATATATATATATATATATATATATATATATATATATATATATATATATGTGTGTGTGTGTGTGTGTAAAATGATAAGAGGCTGCTCATATCATTTGTTTATAGTTTTATATAGTTACTGTAAAGAAGAATAAGAATTATATCTCTGAATGCCTATCTTTCAAGAGAAAGGGAGAAACTTCATTTCAACAGACAGAACTGAAGATATTCCTTTTTAAACTAAGAGAGATATAGATAAGATGTAGTTGTAAAATAATAGAAATAGATAGTGTTGATATTGTATAGGATATAAGGACTTTAAATTGATTTTTTTTTAGGTAAGTTGAACTTGATAATGTTAATGAATATTGTAAATGAAAGTTATATTTATTTTAGAATAAATCAATCGTTTGAGATATACCGTGTACAATCTTATAAATCAATTTAAAGTCCTTTTATCCTATACAATCTTAACACTATCTATTTCTACTATTTTACAACTACATCTTATCTATATCTCTCTTAGTTTGAAAAGGAATCTCTTCAATTCTGACTGTTGAAATGAAGTTCCTCCCTTCCTCTTGAAAGATACCCATTCACAGATATAATTCTTATTCTTCTTTACAGTAACTATATAGAACTAATATATAATAGTGGCATTATAGACAGGCATAATAGAGAACATTCGTTTCGTGAGTATATTATTTTCTTCGCCATGAGAAAACATCTGAAAAAACTCATGGTAAACCAAATAATGAATTTATAGAGTATTATTTTAAGTAATGTTATTTGATGAATTCATTGAATCGTTATAAATTGGACTTTGTGGTTCATATCCCTACTATCATTGTTCAATGTGTCTTCAAAATTTGTACATGTAAGCATTTCTGAAATGTTCTTAATTTTTTTATTTTTTCAGTAGCAAAATTTCTTGTATTCCTATAGTAAAATTCATTCGGTTATTTCGTGTTTTCCGTTATTTTGTACAGATTTGATTAATTTTTTATATTTACCGTTTTTGATATTCCATTGTAGTAAAACTAAATAGGTGAAACATTAGAAATTTTAGAAGAGCGAAAACATTCCCATAAATACTCAAATAATCGACGTAAATAAACACAAACCCCCGAAAAGCATGAATTTTACTATAAGAATACACAAAGTCTAGAAGGTCTCTTATATTCACATTTGAAATTCAAAATAAATTGTGAAAAATTGAAAATAAATAATAAAAATCTATTAACACACTTGGCTTAAGTTTCACTGAATATATTAAAAACTCTACATATGTTTCGAGTGGTTAACCATCAAGAGTAATCAATGTTCTCAACACACTTTTGATAATCGATTAACCACCCGAAACATTTGCAGAGTTTATGATATACTTATTTATTCAACTTAAGCCAAGTGTGTTAATTTTAATTTACTGTTTTTAACATAATGTTTCACCAAGAGATAACCGAAACCTACGTGATTTATTATAAAAATCTATCTAAAGTTTGTAGGCTTTCTGAAATTAGAAAAATTATTTGTTATGCAGGATTCAATGCATACAATGAATTGCCTACATTTATAAAGACTAAATGCTTCAAGTTATTGCTATTCAAAATCTACTCACACAAGCTCTTGAAGTTCCTATAAAATTAATAAGAACTAAGTTAACACTGAGTATCAAATGCAAAACATTCATGATTCTATTTTTCACTCTCCTGAAAATTAAGCTGCAATGATATTGCGTTGGATGTGCATGATTCTATATAAACAAGGAAAGCCTTTAATCTATTTCGGATGAAACGGAAATTAGAATATGATTTTTATTAGCTATCATTGACAGAATAATTTGATTATAATTACTTCATACATTTTGTAATTAGTAACGTACAACAAAGTGATGAATAATCTCTGAATAATAAAATTTGTTGGGGATTACGTTTCCGTTCATAAAACAACGGAAATATGAAATGTTGTCTGCACATTAACAAAACAATGTTTTTAAAAATCAACTCATCAATTTTTTTCTTCAAATATGAAAATTTCAAATTTTTTAGAATTAATGTTCGCACAACGATCCGAATAATATATTCGATTTGATTTGTCACAATTTTATGAAAATTTTATCTTGCAAAATAGCTGTTTCGATTATACAATTATCGTCAGTTGTAATATTCTTTTAGTATTGAATTTTTCGATAACTTTCAAGAAACTTGTATTTAAACAGTGCCTTTATTGATGAAATATTTGGTGAGATTCAAGTTTTTTTCATAGACTTCTAGATGAAATCTTAGTGAAATTTTATTTCATTTCTGTAGTTCTAGTTGAAATGTCTAGTTGAATTTATTTCATTTTGTAACCGTTGTATTTTTTAGAACTGTTGTTTAGTGTTTCTTTATTGAAGCTCTACGCATTATTGAATGTTTCAGAGAAATATTTGCTCATTCAAATTTACTGATTTTTTTTTGTATTTATATTCCGAAATAAACGCGTTATTATTATTTCTTTCATTCAAGGAGTTCCCATATTTCCTGTAGATATTCATTATTCATTTTCGAGAGATAGAATCGTCCTTGATTTTTAGTTACTTGAAATATTCTTTGATTTTTTGCATCAATTCCAACATCCATTTTACACTGCTGATAAGTTCATTTCAATTATCATTCACGTAATTATACTCATTACCTAATCATTAACCCATTATCAAGAGTATACAATATTACTGATTAGTAATATTGTATACTCTTGATAATAGGTGAACCACCCGAAACATATGTATATTTTTCAATATCATATGCATATAGTTTTTAATATATTCAGTGAAACTTAAGTCAAGTGTGTTCAATTTTTAATTTTATAGAAACATTGTCGCATACTATATATTTGTACATGTACAATTCAAATTGCAAAATTGAAATCACAGTGTATTGTTAAATAAACTTATTATTATTATATTATATATATATATATATATATATATATATATATATATATATATATATATATATATATATATATATATATATAAAAATTTATGGGTTATAGGCAAGGAAGGTGGCCTCTATGAATGAATTTTATCCAATTTGTTTGCCTGGTCTATATTTCGACTGTGTTTACAGTCTTCATCAGGACTCTAGAACAGATGTTTATAACAGAAATCATGTTGACATTTAGTTTAACAACTTACGGCTAACTGGGAAATATAAGTATGACCAATACCATCAACAGGAAAAATGTGAAATTACAAAGTGTAAGTGATATTGCACAGGAATCAAATATTAATGTTAAAATGTAAAATTTCTTCAAATATAAAAAATTATCTTAAACACCAGAGATAGATAAACAGACGATCATATATGACAGGAGACACAGAGACACAAATTGTCACCGAAAAAAGTAACAGAGGTGAGAGAGCAAATACCGTGACAACAAAAGTTACACTGAGCACGTACCACATAGTGTCTATTAAGATTATGGGTGGTCTGCGAGGGTTATTAAAAATGGTCTGAAAGCAAATAACTATAAATACAACTCAACCCGGAAACGTCCGTCTTCTCATTTATGTTGTTAGTGTTGTTGTTGATATGGACCATTTCCAAAAAAATCCTTTTTTGGTAACTAACAGCTATATCCAGTATTCCCACATTGTCGAAATCTTGATGAAATTGAAGAATAACTCTTCACAAAAGTGATGTTAGACTTCGGCTGGACAGATGTGCCTTGGCACTACACTCCACAAAACAAGGACATCACTTTGATTTCGACAATGTGGGAATACTGGATATAGCTGTTAGTTACCAAAAAAGTATTTTTTTGGAAATGGTCCATATCAACAACAACACTAACAGCATAAATAAGAAGACGGACGTTTTCGGGTTGAGTTGTATTTATAGTTATTTGCTTTCAGACCATTTTAAATAACCCTCGCAGACAACCCATAATCTTAATAGACACTATGTGGTACGTGCTCAGTGTAACTTTTATTGTCACGGTATTTGCTCTCTCACCTCTGTTACTTTTTTCGGTGACAATTTGTGTCTCTGTGTCTCCTGTCATATCGTCTGTTCATCTATCTCTGGTGTTTAAGATAATTTTATATATTTTGAAGAATTTTTACATTTTAACATTAATATTTGATTCCTGTGCAATATCACTTACACTTTGTAATTTCACATTTTTCCTGTTGATGGTCATACTTATATTTCCCAGTAGATATTCCATTTGCGTTCACATTTTTTTTTCGAAGATCTAAATGTGATAGCAAAACTAATTTTTCTTTTGTTTCTTGAGGTGGATGCACTAGTTACTCAAATATTGAATGTGTTCATTTGAATTAAATTACTCATATTGTGTGACTGAAAGCTTTTTCATTTACAATATTTTCTTATACTTGCATACGATATGTAAGTATATCTTTTATCAGGAAAATTCCAAAATGGTGGAGTAATAGAATAATTTGTTAACTAAATTTTGCTTAACGAACTTTCGTATCCAACAACCTCGATTGCTTTGATAAAATCAGATGTGAAAATTTATTTAGAAAGTGACTAACTTATACTCTCTTATTTAGTAAATGAACAAAGGAAAATAATCGAATAGGCAGAATTTTAATGAGTTAGAAAAATATATATCATTTCATCAATTGAGCTGCAAGTAAAGATACTAATCAAGCTCTTAGAAAATCACTTTGTTGATAGGAAAAAAAAATTCGCAGGTAAAGATCTCTGCAAATATGCAAATTGGTATGTATCAGATGCACATCAATATTTTCGAGTTTTTGTAAATCTGTTCAAAACTGATATGGTACTCATACTTGCTAATTTCACCTTTAAAAGTAGATGATACTGTGTATTTAATCGGTCCCCGTATTTTAGTGAAAACTCTGTTTATAATAAATTATGGAAAGATAATGGAATTGGGTTGGGGATGTAAGTAATTAATAACGTATTTTAACTTAAAATATGAAATATTTATGATTTTTTATATGTTTAATAGCTGGAATAAAATTTTACAATCGTCGTTTACATCATCTGTTTTCTTAAAAAAATACTTTATTGTACATTCTTATATAGGCACATATTGTTTGAGATAAATCGAGTTCTTAATATCAGTCAAATTGAAAAATCACAGAAAGTCAGTTCTATATCTATTACTATAAGTGTGCATTCGTTTCTTCTTTTATATCTTCTAAAATTTCTTGAGCATTCATTCTCAGCTTTTCATCACGTTTCAGAAGATTCTTCTCTTCACTAGATACAACTCCTTCTTCAATCTTAGAACAAGGCTCTTGATACGCTGGAGGGATAGATGATGAGCTGGTTGCGTTTGAATTTTCAGGTAGAGTTTCTTGCGATGAATGCTTGATTTCCAAGAGAACCTAGCAAATATACATTCGATGAGTTATCTATTCAATTCG
Organism: Henosepilachna vigintioctopunctata; assembly: GCA_030704895.1. Taxonomy (NCBI): domain Eukaryota; kingdom Metazoa; phylum Arthropoda; class Insecta; order Coleoptera; family Coccinellidae; genus Henosepilachna; species Henosepilachna vigintioctopunctata. The sequence goes on along the minus strand of JARQZJ010000002.1, from coordinate 2,161,268 downwards.
ACATTTACAGTATTAAATGCGAGTCGGATTCAAATAAAAATGTAGGATAGAATTTTGAGTAGGCAGTTAAACAAATCCCTGTAAAAAGAAACTGGAATGTTAAGAAAATAATACCAATCTTTTTTTTCTACTATAAGAACTACAATAAGCATCTCCCGATCTACGATAATATATCTACTTTGTTAGCCACTTCAGCATCATTTCTTGAGTGAACTTGAGTTGTTAACCAGTTTCTAGTGACTAACAAGCTTGGTAGACTAGCACCAAGAGAGATAACGAGAGTTTTAGAGCAACAGAAACATAATCCATTCGTTAAAAACAAATTCGTTATTTTTCATCATTTCTGGGTACACTTGCCGTTTATAAGTATATGTCCAAAACCTATAAATCATATTATCCCGTTCTAACCTCATTTAGGTTTTGATACTTTGCCTTTTAAAACGCAAAGGAGTCTGATGCGGTTTATATTATCCTTTAGAGATTTTCTCGAGAAATATTTGAACGTTAATTGAATCTGAATTAAGTTTTTCACAAAATTCATTTTTTCTCAACCAAGTCGTCAAATCCATGGTTTTCTTACTTTATTAAAGCTTTTAATGTACCTACTTTCATTTTTCACTAGGTACTGAAAAATAACAGCACCTACTTCGAAATACCTTCAAGGACTTAGCTAATTGAAAATATTAGGTTTTTGAAGCTATTCTCCTCAATTTAGTAGATTATTAAGGCTTATCTAAATTAATATATATGTTAGATACTCTGAGCATAAGGATTGAGAATTTGCGTTGTTAGAATTTGTTTAAATTGAAATATAAAATATTATGTGTACAAAGATTCTTTCACCTACTTATTAAATCATGAAAACAATGAGAAAATAATTACAAAATAGTTTTTGATTGATTACCCCATTCAAATAAAGTTCAAACAGGTGGATAGTGTGCTATATCTATAATACCCTCATCTTATGTGACATCTTTGAAGATTGAGCTCATACATGCAACTCTACGAAAATTGATTCCGTTTTTTTCCCAATAGATGTCTCAGTTGAAGTTACTCATAATTCAAAATCAATCCTTATGCTCATTATATCTTTGACAGGCTTGCTTATGGAAAATAAAAAAACCACTCACGTCTTTGTCCACTTCGAATTCTGGACAACACAAGCAAGCGTCACAAGAAGATTGACACGCCATAAGGCACTTGATAATGCCAATAGGCGATATAGCATTGTTACTTGGGGTGAAAAACTCTGGCTGTATGGTAACTTGAGTTATACCATTCTCGGCGAAGTGATTCTTGATTTTTTTCGATATTCGAGTGTACACCTGAAATCATTCAACAATTAACGTAAAGTACTTCAACATAAAAAATCAATTATGAAAAAATTAAAACAACATATACATAATAATATTCTCAAAATACAACGAAATGAACATGACATGGATCATAGAGAGAGAAGAGATCCAATGGTTCTACGAAGTTCGTTGTGGCGTTCCAAATACATTGAACATCGAATAAAGGAAGGTTATCTGATTATCGATTCAAATGGTTTTGGGTTTAATGTAATTTTTTGATAGTATGGCAAAAAAGTCTGTTCGGTTGCATAGTTTTCGCAATGGTTAGCTATCACAAAGTAGACATCTCAACCATTAAATGTGAAAATTAATGAGAAAAAAAGGTGAAGAGATGAAAATTTTAATCAAAATCTTGGCTTAATGTTTCACAAATATATTGAATAATAAAATAATATTACAGCGTTGAGCCGTTATGTTTTCGATTGAATCAAGATTTATGCTCATTATCATCAAGAATGATAATGAGCATAAAGTGCACCAATTTCAAAACTGTTTTTTGAGTATTTATCTAATTTTTTCCGGATTTTTTTTAATATTTAACTCGAACTCGATAACTCGAATTTTCGAGTTGAAAAAACTAAAGAAACATTGAGAAACGGAATAAACTTAATACTGAGAAGTATGAATAGAAAAATCCTGTGTCAGCTCAGTCATCTTCAAAAGTTGTTTTTTACAAACAAAGAGGATGGATCATATAAATTTTCTATAAAATTCAGATATTGGACTAAAAAGGGTAACTACTGAATATTTCATAGACACAAATAGTAATGGCAATACTAAGGTGCTCATTTGTCTTCCCATTCAATAATTCTCACAATATTCTATATTGTAATAATATAAGAGCGAAAAGAAGAATGGGAAAAAAAGCCCATTGGCGAAGACTCATACAATTGGGTCATGTGAAAAGTCATTTGCTGCAAATTTTGAGTATTTTCTCAGCATTATTTTATCACGAAACTTACCTCTGGTCGTTGAAAAATTATGTGTACAGTCGATATAACTTTATCTGCTGTAAGTTGCCAAACGTGAAAATCGTGAACATTTACAATCTCTGGAAACTTCTTCACTAAATTCACCTTCAACGAGTCGATATCTATTGATCCAGGCATTGTCTGAAGAAGAATATAACAACTCTCCTTCACTGAAAATACAGTACAAATGTTATATTTCATTCATTAAATTCAGTATAATATTCATATTATATTTAAGCATTTATTGAAGCAAAAATTCTTTATTCTTGGCTAGGGAATAATTGAATACTTTGGACGACTAAAATGCAATGGAAACACGTTACTACTGTGACTCATACGGTTTGTAACCCAAAAGCTGGTGGTGCAGCTGGATATCATTGATCAAGAGATTGTTCATAATATAGGGTGTTTTTTAGAGGTATAGAACTTTAAATTGCAATAAAACAACGATGGATCATTCGACTGACAAGAATTTTTTTTTATTCGAAAGATAATCTTGTGGCATTACATAATAAATATGATTTCTGGCATATGATCGCCACGGCTGGCTCGGATGTAGTCCAATCTGGATTTCCAATTTTCGATAACTTTTTCCAACATTTGTGGCCGTATATCGGAAATAACACGGCGAATATTGTCTTCCAAATGGTCAAGAGTTTGTGGCTTATCCGCCTAGACCATTGACTCACATAGCGCCACAGAAAGTAGTCTAGCGGTGTTGAATCACAAGACCTTGGAGACCAATTCACAGGTCCAAAACGTGAAATTAGGCGGTCACCAAACGTGTCTTCAATAAATCGATTGTGGCACGAGCTGTGTGACTTGTTGCGCCGTCTTGTTGAAACCACAGCTCCTGAACATCATGGTTGTTCAATTCAGGAATTAAAAAGTTAGTAATCATGGCTCTATACCGATCACCATTGACTGTAACGTTCTGGCCATCATCGTTTCTGAAGAAGTACGGACCAATGATTCCACCAGCCCATAAAGCGCACCAAACAGTCAGTTTTTCTGGATGTAACGGTGTTTTTACATACACTTGAGGATTATCGTCACTTCAAATGCGGCAGTTTTGTTTGTTGACGTAGTCATTCAACCATAAGTGCGCTTCATCGCTAAGCAAAATTCGCTTATGAAAATCCCATGTGAATGGGCCCATTCGACGAATCTACGCCTTGCTTGATGATCGTTTGACTTCATCATGAAGTCACGATCATTCTTGCACGAGTTGGATTTTGTAAGCACGCAAACCAAGATCCTTCCGCAAAATCTTCCATAAAGTGGATCGACACAGATCCAATCCCTCTGCTCGATGACGGATGGACTCATTCGGGTTTTCCTCAATGCTACGCTCTACAGTAGCAATAGCTTCTTCTGTACGCACCGTACGGCGTCTTTGGGGATGAGAGTTATCAATAAGAGTAAACGTGGTGCGAAAACGTTCCATGATTAATGGAATTTTTTGGAATTAACCATGGAATAATTTTTGGAATTAACTGCTCTGATGGACGATTTTGTCGACGGCGACGATAAAATGGACATAGTGTGCGATACGTATTCCGCACAGAACCATTATTTTCGAAATAAAATTGCATTATTTGCAAGCGTTTTTCAGGCGTGAGTCTATTCATGATGAATTGCCAAACCAAACTGAGAAAAATAAATCACTTCTCAGCTGTTGAATCGATCGCCATCTTCAACAGTAATGCCAACTTAAAGTTCTATACCTCTAAAAAAAACAAACGTTATATATATATATATATATATATATATATATATATATATATATATATATATATATATATATATATATAGTATAATGATAACTAAATTAATGAATTTACCTATTACGTATAATATTCTATATAAATAGTATTATAAGTAGTAAAATAGTAAATTTTATTACTATTGTTATATTATGAATATAAACTTTTTCAAATTTTAACATGGCTCATTTATATTCACTTCAATCGTCATATGTCACATAGTCAAAGAAGTTTCACTTCAACCAGAAGTGAAACTTCTGGTTGACTGTGTAAAGAACACAGTTCTTCTCAATTTTGATATTTAAAAAACAGTAGAGAATGTTGAATGAGCATACTCACTGTATGGGAAACTCAAAGCCATCAAGCTCAAAGCATGGAATACAGCAATACCTGGATCTATGTATTTAACAGAATATTCGTCTGCAAAATATACCCAGATGGAACATATAATAACCAAAACGCAACCTGAAAAATAGATTCGTAAAGAACATTTACTTCTTTCTTGCACACAAAATTTCATCGATATACATAGTTCCCAACTATCACGGCAAAACTATATGCTATTAAAAATTTTTATCGAAAATTATAACTAACTCAAGTCTTTTTTGACTTCGTGTAATATAGGAAGGTACCTCTGAATTAACAAATTTTTTTGAGTTATTTGATTTTGCTCTGGTACAGTGTTTCCCAAACTTGTTTTCATTCTGACAACCTTTGAAAGATCATTATTTATACCATTATCTATTAATATCATCAACTAGAAAGTTGTTTTAGGTATTTACTAATAAGGTACATGTGGGTATTGAAGCCTGTCGGGTAATAAGGCCTAAACGTTCAAATTCTTGTTTAAAATACGATTTTGCTCAGAAGGTAACACTCACACATGCATATTACACGTACAAGCATATTACACGGCAAGCGTTGACTTCCTCCCCTTCCGCTAGGCAGTAGCTAGCCAAACGTTGTCAGGAGTAGTGACCCGTCACGATTACCGGAGCCAATAAAAATTGGCCTTATTATACTTTTTTTATACTTCTTGTTTACTCTTTTTTCAAGTCAATTCACCAGCGCCTGCTGATGGTGTACAAGGAAACATAGAACCTCTTGATAATTCTGGTATCGGAACTCTATCAATTTGCTAAGCGAATCACCATCAATTTTGACAGATGCGTTAAGCTCCTGAACTCGTAAAAGAGAATGTGTCACATGTGGATTATGCAAGACAAATGACTCCAGAAGCTGATTGTAGGTTGCCATAAAATTCTCCAAAGATATTAGCACCTGATGTCGGAAAAGAGAATGTGCCATCTGCTGATTATTCTCTGCCAAACTCCTGTTTGACTCCTGAACCAGCTAGATCGCCAGCCAAATTGTTATCAGAAGGATGACCAAGTCAGCAGATCTCAAGCCAACCAACTGCAAAACACAGCTATTATTGCCAAATTTATGAGACTTCTTCAAGTGATTCTAAAGACGATGTGCCACTTATTCAAATAAAATCTGGGTTTCATGATCTCATGCCCACACCAGCTGAAATTCAAGGCTATACAAGGCTATCAATTACCGAGTTACTCCAGTTTCCAAAATCTTTTTGATAAATTCAATGGAGGTAAGAAAAACAATGCAGGAAAGAAAAGTATAGTACAGGAGAAAAAGAAAAGAGAAGAAAAGAAAAGGGACCCAGGGTATTCAAAAATTAAATTCACTATTCATTTGAATAGTTTAGAACCAAGAACACTGCAGGAAATCAAGCGAATTGGTACTGCCATGCCTGTTAAGAAGACTGAATGGATGACATGAGGGAGTGCCCTCAATGTTATCAGTGCTGTGTATCATGAGGAGTACGTCGGTTTGTCAGTGGATGATTATGTTGACTTCATATGACCTGCTGGATGTTAAAAGAGGCCATGTTTATCATTAGAATACTTATATAGTGTTTTGCTATTATGTATAAGGATTATTGAACCTCAAGAACCAAATTTTAATGTTTAAGTTGATCATTTATATAATATAAAATATAGGCCTTGCTAACCTACCTAATTATAATAATATTGGGAGTGTTTTTAAAAAAATTCAATTTCATGTATGTTGTAGGCAAAAGTTGCTATTTTTTGTACTATTTTGTAGTACCATAAATAAACGACTGATTACCAATAAATGTAGTTGATTTACTTGTTTTTTTAAAATTTCACAACGAATTCCCCTTAGCTAGGCCTTAATACCCTCATGTACCTCAATCTCATTAAATCTCTCAAGGATCAAAATGTAATGACCTGTTTGAAGCTATGTCAACATAAACAGTAATATAAGTTCTGCTTACCAAGAGTATCCCGGCACATTTCTCTGAGGTTTTGTCTCTTATTAACTAATTCGGAGGAAGTGGTTTTGGTCCTTGACAATCTTCTTTCCCCTTGTCTAACTATCTGAGTTGGAGCAACTTTGTTCAGAACAACTTCCCCCTCGTTGGTAACATACAAAAAACATCCTTGATGAAACGTGTAGCCTCCAATCAAAACGTAACATCCTATATTTACAAGAATTCCAGCAACACCCATGCAGAATACAGATATAGGATGGTGCATTTCGTGCAGATGTCCAATATGGATTAGTGTCTGGAGAGCTTCAACGAGTACGGAAAAACATAAGGAAGCACAAAATACGCAGCATATAAGCATAGACACGACGTCAATTCTAGCCCATCCAAAAGTGTTCTTCAGTTTATGTTCAGTCACTTGCAATACTGATTTGGTACAAGAGCTATCATTGTTGGTCTCATGGTTAGCAGCCGATGGTAGTGGTTTGGCAGTGGGACAGGTCTGGAGATCTCTTGATTGGAACTGGAACAAAGAGGTATCATCTGAAATGAATAACGAGGAAGAATTATTCAAAACTACTTATATTATCTAAAACCAATGCAATAACAACCTTATTGGAAACTGAGAGATAAATTAATACTTCATTATTCTCATATGAATGAATGGAATGCTTTTTGAATCGATGGAATTTGTGGTATGCAACTTCTTCTCAATAAAGTAGTGTTTTCGAAGCAGGAATTTTTTTTCAATATATCTGATATGAAATGATTTCCTGGCACAATTTTTTCGTTTGTCTTTATGAAAAATTTTGAGCGGATTCATGAAATTTTCGTGTGTATTTTATCTGTGAAACTTTTAGCTAACTCGATACCTCAAGTCACTGAAGTTTTCAGAGTGTTAGAGGAGAATACTTGCCTTAACAGTTGCTATGTAACCCATCAATGCCAGAATGTTGCAAAGCATTTGATACGAATTCATTAAGAGTGTTAAAGCATGGGTGATATGGCTGACTGCCAGTTCCACTAGCAGAAACAGAATAGTCATTATCAAAACTATGTGAAGTTGTAGGGGCTGATATTTTCGAAACCATTCTTTGACGGCCATAATAACCTTTGAATCTGTAAAAAAAATTCAGAATAAAACTTCACTGAAATTAATTTATAACTATTAATTTATTAATTATACAATTAAAAATACAGAAGCCGGTCTCCGTAGCTTAGTCGGTAGAACTCCCGACTTTGGTGCGGTAGAACTCGGGTTCGAGCCCCGCTGAAGCCATGGGTGTTTGTGTTTGTCTATGATTTAAGTAGTTTGAATAATGAAAAATGCTGGGTAAAGTACATCGATTACAAGCCCAATGGCCGTTCGTCCACTGAATTAAAAAAAAATACAGAAAATAGGAGAAGAGAAAAAAAGAAAAACAATTGCGTGAATCAAGTATAAATAAACAGTCATTTCTGTACGTAGTTTAATAAAGGATATTATGTGGAAAAAATATTTATGTGCATCAATATGTATTATTTATGCCGGTGATTATGACGAATATTATTTTATAAATGCTTTATTCATTCGTATTGACACAAATGTTTTCAATGAAGACACAATCTATCAATTTTCGAGAGTGAATATTCAGTGCGTTGGAAATACCTTACAGCGCAGTTTTATTCTATTTTTGAAATCATCAGTGGCATGTATCCAAACAACTGTGTTTCGATGCTCTTTCCAAACGCACCGCTTCGAAAAAATTTTATATTAACGTTGGAAAGTTGTTCTTGGGAAAAGCATCGCTACGAGATTGCTTGGATACATGCCACTGATGAATCCTGAAATAGAATGAAACAGAGCTGTATAGTATTTCCAACGACTTTGATGTTCTTCGAAATGCACAAAATATTCACTCTCGAAAATTGATAGTTTGTGTTCGTTTAAAAAATGAAATAAAATCTCAGAATGACTAACTATGCATTTTTATCAATGCATTTTTTATATATATATTGATATATATATATATATATATATATATATATATATATATATATATATATATATATATCGTATATAAACTCGTATATATCATTGTCCATATGTTACTTCGTTTTCAATTAGCTCATTTATATTTTCTATTCTCTTTTATTCGTTTATTATTATTATTCATTTAATATTAATCATATATATTCACTAAGTATTCATTTGAATATTTAAAATTCCGTACTAATTTCGAAATAAGTCCATAAAAATGTATCATCAAATCGAAAAATCCATATGCATATAATGCCAATTCCAAAATAACAGACATTTTTATCATAATAACAAATGGGTTAATTATCTGAAACATGTTTAATTTAATAATATATTTTCGAGTAAAAATTGCTTTGCAAATTTAGTCATTACCGATTTTCACGAAAACTTATAGATTAGATTAAGTTCTAGTCAATGCTTCGAAATGAATTTCAAGGAATTTGCTTTTCCAAACAATTAAAAAATGACCGAATTGTGAACCTGGTTCAGATATTGAAGTCACAATTTGTTCATATTTGCAACATTTGAAATGACAAATATTGAAACACTCACCCAAAATACCTTGTAAACATTAAAAAATTCCAGAAAATACTTTGTAGTTGTTTTCTATGAAAGAACAACACCTTCACAATATAAAACTGTTCAATAGCACAATATTTTGAGGAATAAAATGATTTTATTTGAAATTATGCAGTGTTGGTGCTTATCAATTGAATAAGGTGTTATGTTAATAGTCCATTAGAAATTTTATGAAAATAATAATATTTGAAATACCTTGAAAGTCATTTCAGTCTCTTATCGAAGCCATCAGTTTTGATTATATCAGATAAGTGTAAAATGCAAAATATCATAAAAAAAATTATAAAAAATTTTTTGAACTTCAACGAAATCTGGGTTATGAAAATCTGACTATTTATTACTGTATCAAAGTGAGAAAAATTTCTGAATTCACTTTTCAAGATCGATTCCTACCATCAATTTCGAATCAAACATGCAGACACCGGTCGAACCATTGAATGAAGTGAATAAATTAAATAAAATAATTCTTATTCAGAATCGGATTAAGACAATGGACAATTAAAATCAAATTAATTTTATTTTAGTCGACACAATGAAATCACCCGAAAAAATTAATAATAATTGATGTAAATGTCCAAAAGAAATTTATTTCAGGTAAGAGTTATAACGAATGTTTTAAAACGAAAGTAGGAAACGAAAAATGTTATAGTTTGTAGTTGTAGTTCAAGTAATAATTGATCTGCTGTGAATTCTCTTCCCCATTGTAAATTACTCTTGATTGGAAAAAGTGAGCATAAAAATATGAATATGTTAATTGATTCCGCAGGGGTGTGGAATTAGATCTTACTCTCGTATTTTCAAGGATGATATCGACATAATTTGGACTTTCTTTTACCTTGTAATAATATAAATGTGTAGGTATCATATTCTTTTCAATCAAATCAAATCAATAATTTTTGAAAATCTTATAAAAATATTGTTAAGTTATGTTTGAAAAGCCCTGTTTTTTTCGTCTTTTTTTTGTTTTTCAGTTGTGTCCCGTCGACCACCAAGATAACCTCTTCTTCTTCTTTTTCACGGGCCATCTCCGCTACGAAGTTTGGCTTGCATCAAAGCAATTCTAATTTTTGAAGCCGCTGCTCGAAAAAGTTGGTTTGATGTGCAGCCAAACCATTCCCTAAAATTTCTTAGCCACGAAATTGTTCTCCTTCCAACACTTTGTTTTCCCTGGATCTTTCCCTGCATTATGAGCTGCAGCTGCTAATATTTTCGCCTTGCATAACATGTCCCAAGTACTGCAATTTTCTTGACTTAATTGTTAATTGGTTTGTAGTTCTAATTCTGCGAAGTACTTCTTCATTAATAACTCTATCTAGCCAGGATATTCTTAATATTCTCTGATACATCTACACTTCAAGTGCTTCCAATTTTTTCATATATTCCATACTGTACAGCATGGAACCGAAAAACATAGCATCTGATCATCCTGATCTTAAGATTCAGGCTAGGGCTTCGACTGCAGAAAAGTTATTTCGTTCTAATCAATACACTTCGAGCTTTCTCTATTCTTACTCTTATTTCCATGGTGTAGTCTTGTGAATCGTTAATGTTTGTCCCTAAATAATTATACTGTTGTACTCTATCTATCCTTTCGTTGTTGACGTAGATGCTAATGTTCCCAATGTTCTACTTCATTATAACCATAAATTTAGTATTCTTTATGTTCAGTGATAAGCCAAATTCTCTACTTGTTTGTACTATTTTATCTAGTAATCTCTGAGAGTATTGCTTGTTTTTTGCCATTAGTTCGGTATCGTCGGCGTTGCTGATTGGCACTCCATTGATTTTGATTCCAGCTGTTTCTTTTTCTAGCGATCTCTTGAATATCTCTTCCGAGTACATGTTAAATAAAGCTGGTGACAGTATGCAGCCCTGTCGTACTCCCCATTCTGTGTTAATTTCATCTGTTTCTGTATTGTCTACTCGTACTACTGGCTTCTGATTGTAATAGAGATTTGGTATTATGCGGATGCCACGAGAATCAATGTTCTGTTCCTTGAGAAGCATTATTAATTGGTGGTGTCGGACTTTGTCAAACGCTTCAAAAGATAACCTCGAAGACGATACAAAGATACCTCCGGACGAAAAAATGTTCCGTTTTTGTGGACTACATTTAAAGCACAGATGAATTATCAAAAAAAAAAAAATTCGGAATACATCATCAGGACTCTGGCTTTTATTTTACATTGTCGTTTCGTCAGTTTTCACAAGTTGCATTGAATGTATGTCTCCTGTTTTTGAATGTGAACCATGATCGAGAATTGAAGCTGCAATAGAAATCAGTCAACTGAAAGACAATTTGGCTCAGAAACAGATGAATCAGTTTCTTCCTTTAACAGTTCGAAATTGAAAATCAATGCTTGAACTACCATAGATGAAGATTTAGAAAAAAGATATTCGGAAAGCATTACATATATTGATTTAAAATGGAATATATTGATTGTAATTGTAAATGGATTATATTGATTTAAACACGAAAATATTTGACGAATCTTCATTAATTTGGTAACTATACCACGATGCTAAAAACTGAAGTTTTGAATAATGTACAACTTTTGGGCAACTGGGATAACTCAATTAAATATTTCAGTTTTGAAAGAGATGTGGATGGTTTGCGCGAATACAGAAAAAGTGCCAAAAATTTCAATCTTTTCTGAAATCCTCACCTGCATTACGGCAAATCTGTTAATCTGATAAATACAAATATAACTAGTTGAGAAAATATTTTGCATAGTATTTCGAATGATTGCTGATTGAACTCTTCTAATAATGAATAATGAAAGTGTTAGTGAGTAAAAGTGTTTTTAAAAATGGAAAGTCCCGTTTTGAGCCAAAAAAAATTGTAACGTTATATGTGTATGAAGACGGATCGAATGGCCTCGAATAGAATTATGTATCCCTGTGTTTTTGCAGGGAATGTGGAAAACTATATAGACAATTGATAACTACAACTGACTGTATAACTATATGAATTGCTGAACTATATGGATAACTATAAAGTTCCTCATAGAAGGCCTTTGAGAATAACTCTAGGTTCTAAAGCCCCTGTTTGTTTATAGTGCCATGTACAGTAAAATTTATTGTAATCAAGACATATTCTGTAAGCTTCTGAAGAAGTCGCTAACCTGACGAAGCGCGTCACGTTATGAGAATAAAAATTCGAATGTTTGAATTTATCTTATATTTAAATATTCTCTATACTGATACTTGTACCTTCAATACACAAAAATTATTCAAACAATCTTAACACACTGTTTAATCAGTTATAATCATTAACATAATCATAATCACGGAATGATTGAAACTGAAAATCGTAGGTTTTACTGATATACGCACGAGTAGACACTCAGACTGTAGCAAAAGATGATGAAGAGATAATAGTTTATCGAATTTTGATACCGAAACAATCTATATATAATTCTATCTACAATACGTATAAGATCATATGTATCATATGATATAACTTATTGATTATGGAACATCTCTTATCAATCGCGCTCTCATTCTATTGATTCTAACATAATTTTTCAAGGATTTGTCGGGAAAGATAACAATATCGATCACCGCATTTTCAATAAGCAAAGGGTCAATAATCATGATTGAGGTGAATACGTATTTAAAAGTGTATTCAAACCGAAAATGAAAATATCAGGAATTTTATATAATGCGAAAGATGCCATTTCGACAGTTGAGCTCTCAGGAGTTTGAAAATTGATATGTTATGTATATAAGGAAAGGCATACATGTCACATTGATCGATTATTTGAAACAAGATTCGAGATACACAACGTTCGCAAATCAATTCCCAAAAACTTCCCAAAAGAGCAGGAATGAAATATTCAAAATAGCTAAAATATTTAAACTTGCTGAGAATGAAAACAATTTTACTCAGCGACCAGTTTTACTTGGTTATCCCCCTTCATTTCATATTTTGAGTATGTACTTGGGGATCACGTAGTTCCACGTGCTACTGAATTTTACGAGTTGCTTTCGACCCAAAACTCTTATTTCGAAAAATCAACAATGCAATTTCAAGATTTGAATTCGAATATGCTTCAGTAATATGGGCTACTGATTATAGTGTACACATTAAAAACATGGGAAAAGTTGGAGGCAAGATCTTGAAATATCTTCCCTTTATGACAGACGGTCTCTCTTCAAAGCAGTATTTTCAGCAGGATATTCTACTTGAGAGATTTACTTGCATTCGTTAATGCAGCGGTGTATGTAGTTTCCCTCCTTCATAATAATAATAATAATAATAATAATAATAATAATAATAATAATAATAATAATAATAATAATAATAATAATAATAATAATAATAATAATGATAATAATAATTATAATGATAATAATAATAATCACTCAAGTCTACATAAAGCTGCATGTGAGCAGAGTACACACCGCTGAATCTACACAGTCTACTTCCACAGCAAAATGAATGCATTCAAACTGTAGAGGAAAAAATAAACCTGTGGAAAAGCAGGGTCCTGCATAAAAGGCATGCTCGGGATCTTGAAAGGCCGAATGTCGATTAAACGAAGTCGAACGCTTGGCTCAAGATTTGTGATCTGTTTCTGGAAACTACAGGATTCGTGCGAGCTATCCAGGATCAGGTGATTAATACCAACAACTACAAGAAACACTTTATGAAATACCCAAGTGTAAATGACGACAGATGCAGAAAATGCTAGGAGAAGACTGAAAACATTCAACACATCAATGGAGGCTGCACATCTCTTGCTCAAAACGACTACACTCATAGGCACAACCAAGTAACTTGCATAGTCCATCAAGCGCTAGCTGTGATGACCAGACTGTTGACAAAAGATATAACACCTTACTATAAATACAAACCACATCCTGTGCTAGAGAACAGCAATTACAAAATATAATAGACATAACATAGTTATTTTGGACATAACCCATAACAAGAAAGCCCACCTGATAGAAGCCTTACCTAACACTCACAACTTGATGAACACTATTCAGGAAAAAATCAGGAAATATACGGACCTGCAGTGTGAGATACTTAGTATGTGGGATAAAGGTGAGCGGTACATAACTCCATTTGCAAAATCAACAACTGGTGTAGTTCCGAAAATGCTACACGAACACCTTACGAAGCTGAACTTAGACCCGAGGCTGTATATAAAGATGCAAAAAGCTGTGGTGCTGAACACATATCACATAGTCAGGAAATTCCTGCAAGGATAAAGTAACCGACAGATTGTTGAGTTGCTTATTGAGTTGAATTGCCCCGCAATTCAACTTTGAAATCAGTGCCGGAGCTGAGAATAACTGGAGAATAACAATAATAATAATGTTTATTCGTACGTAGGACCATAAAGCATGTACATGTCAAAAAAAAGCAATAACACTAATAAAACAAGTGCATATTCGCATTAAAATATGTACACAAAATGTCGTATAAAACATATTTCCACTCAAAACATACACTTCCATAGGTCACCAACCGAGAAATCACAATTCTTCAGTGCTCTTATAATGCTCTGTCAAGTAAATACTTCTTTAGTTCCAGCTCAAATTGGTCGATCGAATGAGTAGAAGTCAGACTCGCAGGCAGTCGGTTGTACACGTAAATGGATAGAAATAGAGGAGACCTTTTGAATAGTGCCGTCGTGTGTTTCGGATTAACCAGGATATTCGAATTTCTTGTGATATACCTCGAATCTTCAAGCTATTTGAGATTTTCCAAATTAGTTTTCGCATGAATGACAGTCTTCCAAATCAGAATGGATGGAAAATATAAAATTTTAGAACAAAATTATCTCTATAGGTTTCCATGGACTTAAGATCAAAAATTAGCCTCAGAATTTTTTTTTGAGCAACTCTTTTCCAGTTACTTGCTGCACCCCATATCAAAACATTGTACATAAGATGACTCTGTACCAAAGAATAATATACTCTGAGCAAATCGTCAACACTGAGTCTAGATTTAAGTTGTATTACAGCGTAGTAACTTTTAAATATTTCGTTGCAGACTTCATCAATATGCCAACGCCAACCAAGGTGCGCATCATCTTACAACCAAAATACGCAGTCACCAAATCTGTTTTAAATTTTTCACACTAGTCTGCCTTGCATTAGAAACTGTAACAGTTTTATCCTCATTTCATATAAGCCTATTTCTCTGGCACCAAGAGCTCATTGCATCATGTACCCTACTAATAGCAGCGCAAGTTCAGCACTAGTCGAGCCAGTGACAACAATTGCCGTATCATCGGCCTATAACAACACCTTAGCCTTGGTTATGTAACTTGGAAGATCGTTTATAAACAATAGGAACAACAGCCCTAGTGTTGAACCATGTGGAACACCCAGGTTGGTGACATATTCTTCAGAGTGACTTTGATCTATTTTAACCTGCATCATTCTGCCCAAAATCTTCAAATTTGCTGAAACGACTCAACTTTTATGTACCTCGTTTATACCGGAGAAAAAATTCATTCTTTTTTTTAATCCAGGCACCAAGCACAAATGTTTCAAAGTTCTGTCGGATAACCTCGTAACCTGTTATAACCTGGATAAGTCGGAACCTGTGTAATATGTGTAACAAGGAAGTAGATATCGTTCTGTTGAACACTTAGTTTTCTAAGTATTGGACACATGTTGCTGTCTTAGGGCCCTTTGTACAGGATGTGTGTTGTTTTTTTTTTATTGTATTATCTTTCTTTTTGTTTTTTCTTTCTTCGTGTGTATATATTTAGCAACTCAATTGTTCAAATATTTGAGATTTACTCAATTGAATTTTTTTGTTTGTTTTCATTCTTTCACTTATTTTTCTCTTCTCTCTGTGCTTGTATATTGCATTTGGTTAGCTAAATTGCTTTTATTCAAATACTTGTTTTGTTTCATTTATATTCATATCATCATTTTTACCATTTACATTCATCACTTATAATTCATTATAGCTTATTATTTGGTTTTTCAATCTGTAAGGCCTATATCGTAAAAAAATTTATTCTTAAAACCTAATGAAATTTCGACTAATTTATGAAATGTCATTGATTCTCTTCTTGTTGTATCCAATTTCATCATTCAAGCCGGAATGGTGGTATCTCAAAAGCTGCCTCAAGCGACTTGTGTCGAAGTCATGCAATTACTTCATAATTCAAATTTTATAAATTAGACAAAGATTAAATACTTAAATGAAATATTCGCCTTCAATTCGAAAGTTTTTTTTTTCAAAATTTGGTCCAATTGGATCAGATCGATGATGATATCATCTTAATAAAGTTTGCGTAATATTTTGCATCGTCTATTTTGGAATGACATTATGCTTCAAGTTTTTTCACTGCTTGAAGTTGTTGATTGATATTTTATTCAAATTTCGTCAACTTTCACTTAATAGTAACAGATTCACTTATGCACGCTAGATGTGGGTTGTCCAAGAAAATATTTCATCAATAATCTAGTGAATGTTTGCGAAATTTATAAGTATAACGACAGCATTTCAAAAGAAATCAAATCAAATATATTCCTTCAACAAATCGATACCATCATGCTGTTTCACTTTATTCCTTTGAATATATAATTAAAACTCGCCTATAAAGGAAGATTACCTATATTTTTCCCAAGCATGACTTCTAAGAAGAAGTTAGTAATTTCCATCCGTTTCTTTCTGTTGCAATCAATATCAACTTCTGTTGTAATAATCTATTTTATTAGCAATGGTTTTAGCAACAAGATACGGTGGTTTCATCTGAAAATATACCCACTTTGTTCTTTTAACGACGTTGATTCAAAGTTTTGAAATTCGAGAAATTATTATGTTATACTTGATTGAATTGATGGCAGATAATTGATGAAATTTGACAGAAAGACTCTTATTTATAATTGAAATAGAGAAATATTGATAAACGAATCATGAACTTGAAATATTGAAAGGTTCAAGTTTTTGAGTTAGCTATCATAAAATTAAGAATTTTGTATTACAATTTCTCTGCCAAATTAATCGGTCACCCAAAAAGATTTTCGAGTCACCCAAATTACAATTGTAGTTGTATTTTTCGATTTTGTATTAAACTGACAGTTTTTATCGAGACTGAAAATTTCAAATTCAGAATGAAAACATCGAAAATTAGAAATCAAATCAACTTCAAATTGAGCATTTTAACAATTATGATGAAATAGAAAGCCTGGGCTTCTTAATTTCTTACAGTCCCTGATGAAGCCCAAGAAAAAGGTTTTGAGCCAACTATGAAATTTGAAAGCGGTGAATTCAATTTTCGGTATAGCTAAGACATCAATTTTTTCATCATAAAACTTGTAAATTGATTATGAGAACACTATTGAATTATTATGAGGAAATAACTTTCGTTCAATGATTTAGATGTTTTATACAAATTTCATCTTATTTCAAGAAGAGGTTCTTATTCAACGTCTTTTTAGAGTTCGTTGAAAATGCTACAAAAATTCTCGGCATTATTTTGAAATATCATATTCTGATCATTCTCGAAAGCCAATTTGCTTCAAGAAACTGTCCTGCACTGATTTCTAACAGTACATCTACTTATGATATTCAACCATAAGTAATAAATAATAGTTATTATTCAACAAATACTAAGAAGGACCATTAAGATTATAGCCCTAATAAATTACCTATAAAATGAATTACACAATCACAAATGCAAGTATACCTCAAAACCACTGAACTCAAAGATATTCACAAAAAAATCACATCTAACCCGGGTTTCGAACCCACATCTCTTTATGTATACACGCCCGTATACACCGTTTCGAGGTGTCTACCACGTGGTACACACATGAATATTATTGATATAATATTACAAAAAAACCTCATTCATTAAAACTAAAAAACCTACCTTCTACCTTTCTGATAAAAGTACTGAATCACTGATTATCACAAAAAATACTATATTTTTCACAATTTAATAGCTCCGGTACTAAGCAAGGTCGTTTTTAAATATTTCATAATCATTCACAAACATAAAACGTGCTTCACCGCTGGGATAAATTCTCGTATTTGTGATCTGATTCTACTTTCTTCCCATTTGAACTGAATTTGAATAAACGGAAGTTGAGAGTTGGGACCAATTTGGTGAATTGGATCATTACGTCCATCAATTTGCTAATATATAACATGAACATCTGAGTAGTGAAATAATGATGGTTGTTATTTAAATCACCAAACCAATTAGGAAATGTTTTCAACTTTTTTAAAACTTCAACCAAATCGTTATGTCTGCTATTAATCGTTCGAAAAAATCGTGAAAATTGGTTGACCTATTCACATTGTTCTTCAATAATTAGTCAACATTTTAATACTTGATGTTGTCATGTTGATCCTATTTATTATGATGAGGTTTTCTTTCTGCTTCTTCTTCTTCCCTTTTCTCCATTTATTCTGTTTTGTATTCACTCGTTACTTTCTTGTAGTTTTTCTGTAGCCTGTTGCCCTTTGTATTTGTTATTTCCAGGGATATTTGTTTGCCATTTTATCTTAGTTTTTATTATTACACTCCTGTTGATTCTGAAATCCTGAAAATTCTGATTTCACTTCCATATGTTTTACCAGTTGTAATTATTATTATAATGCTTTTCATTTTGTTATCATCTGTTATTCGTTGGCAATTTGATCCAACATTGTATCCAAAATATATTCATATAACCACTATAAAAATTAGGTACTTTGATGAAACGAAAAAATTATGGTATTTATGCAGAATCACTAATAAAAATATTGATACTTTTTTAAATCACTTTCAAATTTCTTGAAAATGAGTTAAAAATACGAAAAACGTGTAGCATGAATGAAAATAATCCTGACTTCACTTACATATTTTATAACGCTCATAATTATTATTATAATGCTTTTCATTTTGTTATCATTTTGTTGTTCGTTGACATTTTAATCCAACATTGAACAATATAGTTATAATCATATATCCGCTATAAAAATTAGCCACTTTATCCTTCGATGAAACGAAGAAATTAAGGTAATTATGTCAGTGTCACTTATAAGAGGATTGGTATTTTTTAAATCAGTTTTAAATTTCTTGAAAATGAGTTAAAAATACGAAAAACGTGTAGCATGAATGAAAATAATCCGGACTTCACTTCCATATTTCACAACAGTTGTAATTATTATTATAATGCTTTTCATTCTGTTATCATCTGTTATTCGTTGGCAATTTAATCCAACATTGTATCCAAAATATATTCATATAACCACTATAAAAATAAGACACTCTATCCTTTGATGAAACGAAGAAATTAAGATAATTATGTCAGTATCACTAATAAAAAGATTGATAATTTTTTAAATCAGTTTTAAATTTCTTGAAAATGAGTTAAAAAAACGAAAAACGTGTAGCATTAATAAAAATAATCCTGATTTCACTTCCATATTTTATAACAGTTGTAATTATTATTATAATGCTTTTCATTTTGTTATTAGTTGACATTTTAATCCAACATTGAACAAAAATATAATCGTGTATCCTCTATAAAAATTAGGCACTTTATCCTTTGACGAAACGAAGAAATTAAGATAATTATGTCAGTATCCCTAATAAAAAGATTGATAATTTTTTAAATCAGTTTAAAATTTCTTGAAAATGAGTTAAAAAAACGAAAAACGTGTAGCATTAATAAAAATAATCCTGATTTCACTTCCATATTTTATAACAGTTGTAATTATTATTATAATGCTTTTCATTTTGTTATCATTTTGTTATTCGTTGACATGTTAATCCAACATTGAACAAAAATATAATCATATATCCACTATAAAAATTAGCCACTCTATCCTTTGATGAAATGAAGAAATTAAGGTAATTATGTCAGTATCACTAATAAAAAGATTGATAATTTTTTAAATCAGTTTTAAATTTCTTGAAAATGAGTTAAAAAGAACGAAAAACGTGTAGCATGAATGAAAATAATCCTGATTTCACTTCCTTATTTTATAACAGTTGTAATTATTATTATGCTTCTCATTTTGTTATTTGTTGACATTTTAATCCAACATTGAACAAAAATATATTCATATAGCCAGTATAAAAATAGCCACTTCATCATTTGATAAAACGAAGAAATTATGGTTATTATGTAAGTATTACTAATAAAAAGATTGATACTTTTTTAAATCAGTTTTAAGTTTCTTGAAAATTAGTTAAAACCACGAAAAACTCGTAGCATGAATGAAACATTAAAGATTTAACAAATAATATTCATCTTGTTCCAGCGGCAACTTTAAATACACACAAGAATCATTTTTCATCTGAAGGTTAGAAAATTTAGATTTAAATTACGTTTTTACTAATTACATATATCCATAGAGGTTGGTATAAATACAATATACAGGAGTAATTCAATAATCAGTTCATTTCTACTGAACATATTAATCATATGAATCAACAATTATATTTATAGGTACATAAATTGCTTTGATATTTGGTTGCGGATGTCATTTAATTTGCACGATATCAGAAAAGGAGGATGATTCAGCGCTTGAATTTGGAAGGTAGACCTGTTTCAATACTTGATTTACTCGTCGATTAGAAAATAGTTAGCAATAAATATTCTGTTTTCAATTATGATCAACGAATATAACATTAACGCTCTATGCCAATGATTCCTCTCCTTTTTTTATGTTGAAATGAATGGAGCGAAAACAAAAAAAATCGGAAAATTTTTCGCGCGTTCGCAGTTATTGTTGAAAGAATACTTCTTTGAGTAAGTCTCTAAGTGTTATGCCTGTTAAAATTATTGGAATCTACTAATGAAAAAACGCTAATGAATTAGGCATTGCTAGTCTCTACCTCTTTCGTTTATATTAGTTGTCTGTGTTAGGAAATATCAAAGCATTAATTTTATAGGAGGCAGCTCTTTCACATTTTTGTTATGCAAAAAATGTATACCAACCTGAAACTTGCATAACGTAATTCTAATAGAATATGAAGACACTAAAAGCAGTTACCATTAACTCTTACATCTAATTTTCCACTATTTCCCTATCTATTTAAAGATGAAATAAAATTATAATTAATTTTGTTTTACTTTCACGGTTTATTTCATATATATTATCAATTTCAACGGTATACAATTATTGCTATTACATCACTTTGAATGTATTTATTAGTCATTAGTCGATGAAAATATTCATAATTAAATGAAAATTGTTCCAAGTAATGACGGCCGTAAAATATTAGACATATAATGTCATATGTCAATGTTATTTTTGTCTAGAATGGCTCAATGTAAGTTCTTGAAACTTAATTGAAAACTGCTTCTTCAACTCTTTACTGAATAATAGTATTCATATAATCAAAATTAAAAATAGCAATGTCTTACTTAAGGATCATCTACATGATCTTCATCGAAGAAAATTCGTTAAAAATTACGAAATTCACATTGATTAAGTCATCACAGAAGTATCTTGTTGTGAGGAGAGGTTTTATTGATTTAAGTATTCGAACAGACATTCGATTTTCGTAAATATAGGTATACATGGGAAAATATGAACAGAAGAGGAAAATATTCAAATATTTCCTTCAAAATCCGAAACTTATTCTTGAAGAATTTCGCATTAATCTCCACTATATAAAGGAAATTGGCAAAAATGATTAATTTCTTAATAGAATATCTCAAATAATGAAATCACACAGTTCTCAACAGTCTTAGAAAAAGTTATTCACCAGATGTATTGCTGGAAATGTCGGGAAAAGTTTAGATTGAAAAGTGGAAGTAACTTAAAGACTGCCAATAAATACGTGTGAATTTTTTTGTTATGAAATTGCATAATGATTATGCAGCAGAATAGAAAAACTATTGAAATTAGTTAGGGTATACAATCAGTGAAAGTTCAAAATTACATAAATAAAGAGAGGTGTAATCATGGTTTCAAAACTTCAATGCCATGTAAAAATCAGTTCAGCCGTTGTTGGAAAATCATAGTGAACTAACTCCTCAGTTTAAATCGTTTACTAATTGGTATTTCGTAAATTTTATAAATTACTGAATTTCGAAGTAGAGTTCTACTGGTTAATCCATAAACGAAACCCAACAACAGTCAATAATCAATTGTAGGCTTTGAAAGTTGTGTTATTGTGGTCAATTTGCGATATTGAATATTTTATCTTGATATAAACAAGTCCTAGATTAAAACTTTATATCTTAAAGTCTTCTTCCGAGTCTACAATTGGCGGACTTAGATAGCTGAGTTATTGAAACTAAAACATTATATTTGCACTTTCTTTCAAAACGTCAATTTTTTTTCATACCAATCGATGCTCCTCTTGTAACCAATAATTTTTCTCAATTTTAATCTTATAGAAATGAAATTTTTTGGAGATTTTAGAATTCAAGACAACTAAAAGTCTTTCGAGTTGGTTGGTTTCTTCTCTACATGTTCGAAATAGCTGACGGGCATAATGGCTTCTGATATTTTGTGAATAAATTCGATATTCCGTTAAAAACGTCTTCGATACGACTTTTAACTATGATAAAAATTTTCTCTGCGAATCACATGAGCATATCAAACTTGGATATCAGGGTCCCAATCAAAAAATATTCAGAATTAAAAAACATAGATTTGAAGTTGAATAAATAAAGTATCTAGGTTTAAATCTTTCCACGATAAATCTAGATGTATATATGTCTTTTGCACACGGCACGAAAAGAAACAATGAGTAGTTTAAACCACTTTATCTTGAAATCTGAACCCAAAAGTGAACTCAATAATGAATATATAAATTGAAAGAGAAAACCTAACAACGGCACTTCTCTGCGAAATTGAGTATAACCAAACAAAAACCAAATATACACTAATTGTCTCAAATATGAAAACAAAAATTCAAAATATGGACTCATTGTATGATAAAAATCAAAACCATCAAAAGTTTCCAAGTAAAAGGTAGCTACTTATATACGAATGATCAGAGTGAATCCTTACATTCTTTTCGAGTTGAGGAATTGAAAAAACAAAATATTTCAGAATATTTTCCTAAAAGACTTGAAAGTTCATGGAAATTCATTTATAGTCATTACTAGTTGTATGGAAAATTCAAGAGAAACTCTCTGTACTTTAAACACAAACATGATTATGTGGTCTTCACATGAAAGAATCAGAAGGTTAGAATCTCTTCAGTTTTCACCTCAAATTGTTAGAAGATGGTAAAGAAATCGGAAATAAACAACTTCAAGCAATAAAAGTCTTCACTCTTTTCATTGGTTTCTGAATTGACAAATAAGCCCCCTATGGTGTCCAGAATATATTCGAAAATGCAAGAAACATTTTTTTCGAAATTAAAAGACATAGTTGATTGAGTCTTGAGTACTATTACCTGTGGCTAATATAATACTTATAGCAAAATATATTTAACTGTAGAAAATATTTGAGTTTTTAATGGTTATTTAATCAACAATAAACCCCTTCAAACACCCAAAATTTTATTATATATTAGAAAAACATTAAGTGATAGTTGAAAACAAATTTCTTTTGAAAAGATACCGAAATTTTTCTAATAATTTATATCATTAAACATGAATAATTTCACAACGCTTGGTGGAATAATTTTTGTATTAATCATACTCTACCTACATATTTTCAAACAATTTAAATTTCCGAAAAATTCAATATGTACTATGTCATAGTATAACTCCTATTCAATACAAGGAATATGAGATATATTGATGAAAAACAAAAAAACCGTTGAAATTTTTTCAATGTCTCTTCTTGGTATAAAAAACGAAAAGGATGATTTTTTAATTTATGCAACCTATAATATTAGTTATTTCTTCATATTATAGATACATATATGAAGAATTGTTATTTTTCATAATTTTTTCATTACTTTATTATTAAGTTATTATTTCATCATTTTATTTATTTTTTTTATATAAAGAATTGTTATTTTCGGTAATTGGGTATTATACCTGTTGAGAATAACGAACTTATCATTATTAATATTTTATTAAAAGGGTATACTTTTTGAACTTGTTTTTATCATTATGTCCGAAATAAATAAATGAAAGAATAATTTTTTCAATACAATCGAAATATGTTTCAGACTACTTACCAATTATCAAGAGTTCCGAACAATTGATTCAATTGCTTTAAAGTCCTGATAATGGGTTATTGGTCCGAAACATTCGTCGAATGTATTGAAAAATTTAGTAGGATCAAGCCAAATTAGACTTTATTCAGAGTCGCTCAATCATAATCGAAAAATCAGGGAAATAATTCGATTTTCAATTCCAACATCCTTGCTTTAGGGCATAACTCAAACAGAAGTTATGAAATCGTTTAGTCCTTTAGTAATCGACGTTTTACTGAAATATTCTTCCTACGAAGAAAATCCTTGTTCTTTTTTTCGAAATTTCATTATTTACTTTTCATTTCTGACGGCTTGAGAACTCGATTTCAGTATTAAAATGGAATCATCAGTTAATTTGAACGATTTTCATTGTTTCAAACTAGTTCTATCGATGAAAAAAAATTTTAAACCTTCAACGGAAGATGCGAAAAAATAATTTTTTCAGTATTTAGTGAAAGCAAATCGGTAAATATTATGGAATAAAAATTCCTTAATGTGTAAAAAAAGTTATAGTCGGTATCCGATAATTTTCAATGGTTTTATAATTGTTCAATACTTACTTTTTTGTATTATTTTTGATTATGTGAAGTCATTTATTTATTGAGCTTAATGAAATCATTTCAAAACTTAATTTCAAATGAGAAAATGAATAGTTTCCATAGATCAATTTTCTATTAAAGTAAGGTCTTATTTAAATACTTAAATCAAATAAGTTGAAGAAATACTTCAGTTCCTGATACAGAGTTCCGAATGAATTCAATGAATTGTTTACATTAATTATGAACTGATATTCAATTGGAATTGTTCCCTGATAACATTTGAGTAGAGTGTGTGAATTTTTAAAGTTCAAACATTCTAATTTCTCTCTGAAAACCCCTCAAACTCAATTAAGTGATAGAAATTTTTTTCTAAATTAGCAATTTTAGTTAATTCATTGTTAATATTACAATATTGAAAAAAATTGATTCGAGTTTGAATCAATTTCAAAAAAGCTTTAATTTTCAATTAAAGCTTTTAATTGAAAATAGTTTTTCAATTAAAAGCTTCTCAACTTTTTAACTACATTTACAAAGAACTCACTGAAAAAATAGCAAAACTCCTACCTGCTGAAGACAGTACAAAATTCACAAGAGCTTTCTGATTCACCAAACACCATCAGAAATAACGAAGGACACGCAAAATTTGCCTCAACCGATGA
Organism: Henosepilachna vigintioctopunctata; assembly: GCA_030704895.1. NCBI lineage: Eukaryota > Metazoa > Arthropoda > Insecta > Coleoptera > Coccinellidae > Henosepilachna > Henosepilachna vigintioctopunctata. The sequence goes on along the minus strand of JARQZJ010000002.1, from coordinate 2,135,976 downwards.
ATATCTGATTTTCACCTCTAAAAGCACAGATCGATTCTTATACACTGAGGTAACAACGGGTAGCTGGGTTGTTTATTTGAAATACATTATCTGACAGAGACAATCGAAAAATGAAGTGAATATTTCTACAACCATGTTATCGCAGAAAACAAACATTTTAATCTGGCCAAGATAAGCAAATTTAATTTATTTGTTCAAAATACTAACGAAGAAAGAATATCGGACAATATTGTTATTGTTGTTTATTAGCATTTCCTTCTACTTGATACCTGTTCTTGAAAAATGAAGTAGCGTCGAAGTTGAAAGGGATTTTCATTTTCCTGGAAGCCCTTTCCTAGGAGGGATTAGAAGAAAGACGAAGAATTATAGTTATTTTAATTTTCATTAAAAAGTTTCTGGAAATTCATTTTTCCTTTCATTATCAAATATTTCATAATCATAAAAGAAGAGTTGAAAATTTGTTTTCAACTCTTCTTGTTCTAATATAATAAGTTCTTGTTATAAATTTAGAACATAAATATAAAGACGTAAGTGACATAAAAATAACTAATCGTATATTTCAATAAAATGATAGTAATTCCAGTTCATATTTTTTGGTTCATTTAAACTATCAAAATCGGTAAAAAAAACTCAAACAAATTTCAAAACTCTTTAGTAGGCAAATAATTGATTATTACTGATTAATCCATTATTTTCACAAGGTTTTCTTCAGAGTTTAAGAATGAAAATATAGAATACATTGAGTATTCTTCTATTATTCACAAGGTGTTATCCTGTGGGAATTCTTATTCATGTGTTTTTAGTTCAAGATGAATATAACAAATATATTTACAGCACAATTGATTCTAGTGGTAAAATCAGATTCAATGAATAACGATCACCATAAAATCTTCAGTTTCTCATCCGAAAAACTTCCAAACACAATATTAACAAAATAAACGATCAGATTCGTATTTGCGAAATTTCAAAATGCATCTAACATGAATAATTAGAGGAATCAAGCATTTTTTATATCATTGAATAGAAATCGATAGGCGATAAAGATACAGTATTCTTTTTACAGTACTTGATTCACACTTTCATCAAATAATAATCAATAAATATTTAAATTCAATCAATATTATTTAAAAAATTTTGATGATATTTCCATCGAGCCTTTTTTCACTCTTCGACATTCTGTGGAAAAATTTAAGCTTATCAAAAAAGTATCATGGTTAATCTGGTTATATGAGCTTTTAGGATGTGATGACCCTTCAAAGAATAATGTTAGGAGATGATGAAATCGATAACAATACTTGATCAAAACACAGGAAAGACAGTTTTCTTCTCAAGGAACTCATCAGTTGTAGGTCCATTGACAATGATCATAGTGAGCTAAATATCTTGATAAAATAAAATTATATATATATATATATATATATATATATATTCAGTGCTTAATTGGGGCCATATTCGAACCCAATACATTTGGGAATACTCGTACTTATTTTTAAAATTCAAGAAATAAATGTACTTTCGGACTAACTTCAAAGTAATTGTAATAAAAATTTCCAATGGTGCCTTGTTATATAAACTGCTATAAATATAACAGTTTATTTATAGCAGTTATTTATAATAATATAAAATGTATATATATATAATATCACAAAACTGCCCAAATTTCACGATAAACGTCATTCCATTTACAAAATCAAATGAAAAACTCTAGAACAATTGAATAAATCGTACAAGTTACATGGCCTTCTCGATAATAAACGATTTGAATGTCTTTAATATTTAATCCAATAAAAAATATTCTCACGTAGCGCTACTGTAATAAATGTTGTGGTTTAAATCAGTCAACAATATCAATTCTATCAATAGTACTATCATTATCATGTAGTAAATAAACTTTGTTCATTGAAAACAGTAATATTCTAATGCATTAGACGACGTGTGTATTAAAATCACATTTTAAATTCAGGTTATATATTTTTTAAATTCATTTCAAATGATGTTTAGCACAATCACTACATATTCCTTCAAATTAGTGTTTTATTTGTTATCAAAATCAATAATCGTTCATAGTAATAAACTTTGAGGCACTGACTCACTTTCTTATCTAACGAGGAACCACTAAAAACACATTTAAGTTTGGTAATTTCGTTATTACCCAAGAGATTTCCACATTTCAAAGCTAGTTAGAAGGTACTTACAGATTTTCTGACTTGCTAATATATCCGATAAGAACACTACGAAATCCAGAAAAAAGCATGACAACACAAAGATTCGCCGATCTAAATTAAAAACTGAGGAAAAAATCTGAAATAAATAAGTTCTCACAAAAATTACACTGCTTATCAACGCCCACTAGTCAAAATTTATAGTGTGATCATTGACCCCAGGAGGTTCATGCTCGCGGTTTATTTTTATCTTCTATAATTACGAATATTTTCAATTTCATTCTCATTCAACATTGTTTCAAAGAGTTTGCCAAAACGATAGATAGCCTTTAGTTGCGCTCGAGACTGATATCCGTGATCTTGACGCGTTTTCTTTGGATCCATGTGTGTGTACATTCTAGTAGGTCAACACAGGCGGCTATGAACGAAATAAAAAGGTGATTGTCCATTTCCAACGTCTATGGTATCTTTGATGGAAAAAATCTGGTAGCGACAGGGCCGTTATCTGTTATAGAGCAAGACGTACACCAATATTAGTTGATTTTATGTCGAATATCGATAATGTAGCCTTTTGTGCAGTAGCTCATGTGTATTGAATTAAATTTTGTGGAATTTATAATTTCAGAAGGAATTGTTTTTGACAGAATTCTTGCATAATATAGGATGTAAACGAATTTCATAATGATGAACAAAAGTAATAGATAATGGTATAGCTAGCGCTTGGAAGTAGAGGTTAACATGTGTTTCGAGCTTTTTTGTTATCATCATCCGTAGCAAGTAGGAGTATGGCAGCATGATCTGACATCCCATTTACACTTGCTATCAACTGCACCATAGTATTGATTGTTCCCCTCCCTTGTCCGCTTTGAAATTTCTTGTTTCTAGGCAAAATTCTCGTAATATAGAATTATTCTACCTAGAGACTCCGAGGACCAACTCTCTAATACCATCCCCAAGAGTTGCCAATAATTGTGACATTCACTTTTACTACATAGAAGTTATTATCAGGAGTTATGTGAACAAAGAGAATTGACTAAAATGAATTGATTTAGATTGAGTTCTTTGTAATATTTCATTGAATGCTAAAATGCAGTTATTAATTACTATTTTTTTAGATGAGATTGAGCTCTTTGTTATATCTTTTTCAGTTTAATTATTTAGTTAGTATTCAACATTGTTATTATTTTCTGTAATTGGGTGTTATACCTGTTGAGAATAAAGAACTTATTATTATTATTATCATCAGAACGGCTTAGTCAAGTTTCAGAAGTACGAAGTTGCAGACGAAAATACCGACAAAAATTTCAAAAAACGAGGAACATTTGTGACTTAGAATGAACGTATCTATAGTTGGAACACACGATCAACTGTTTTGTCAATGAGGCGACTTTTCATCCATTCCGTAATCGCTAAGAAATAATTCAAACAATAATGAAATGTTTGTTTTGTTTATCTATTCATTACCACTATTATCAGAATGACGCAGTTATTCTGATAATAGCTAACAAGCTCGAAACATGTGTCAATGCTGCTTCAAACTGTGGGCTATTCCTTATCTATCACTTCTGTTTTGATAATTTCTAATGGATTTTTTTGAAAAATTACATTTAACGTTTAATATCCGTAATAATTTATCAAATTCAATTATTCATTAGTTTTGACAAAGTTGCAATCAATAACGAAACGTTGTGAAATGTCGAGAAAAAGACTATCAAAATCTCTACGTTTCGGCTTCTGTTGCGAAACCATCTTCACGAGACGGTTGAATTGATTATATTTCATCATTTATTTCATATTCATGTAGAAAATGAAAATGTAAAACATGCAAACTTGAATTTCAATCTCTGAAGAAGAATATTATCTGCAATACTGGAAGTCAAATTTTTCATTTTGAAAATAATCTAACAAAAAAGCAATCTTTTCAATGGTAGGAATATCTTTCGATAAACCAAATACTTAAAATTAAATCATCGAATCCGAAGCCAGATTTAATTCATACACAATTGAATGGCAGTATCGTAAAATTGCAATGTTAAACTGTTTCCTGTTGATAACTTGCAAGACTATCTACATAAAGTTTCGAGGTTTCTATTACTCATAAAAATTCGATAAATAATAATAATTATATTCGGTCATGTATGCCCCATATAGGTCCTTCAATACATTTTCATTGATTTCAAATATTGTTTCATTTAATTTTTATTCATTATTTTATCCAAAAATCGACCTCATCAATCATATGATTATATACTACTTCAATGTTAAAAAAATGTTTAAATGATAAAATAAATAATATTAAAATTAAATAATAGAATTAAATTGTTAATTATATTGAAGTATCTGTAGCATTAACACAGTTATTACATGAAACTGTAAAAATTTTACCATGTGTCAATGATCAAGTAGTCGAGACACGTTAATCCAAATTAAAAAAAATAATTAAATCATATTCATAACGATCAATATAAGGAAAAGTAATATATTCCTTCCTATTTTACAGATACAATATGAAAAAACCAACAAAGTATTTCTTTATATGTTTCCAAAGTTTTGGCAATAGTTCTTGAACAAATTGCCAATCTATTTTCCATACAAAATTCTCACTAAACAAATATTATTGTCAATTATGTTAAAAAGCTTGAAACTGTAGAATTTCAACCTTGACCGATATGATAAAACTCCGAAACTTCTATTTACATAATTGGTGACGATTTCATACTTTCCCAACTTATGAAAAAAATTAATAGGATTACGAAAAAATATTTTCTTCACTTCGGGCAGAAAAAATATTTTCTTCACTTCGGGCAGAAAAATTATGTAAAAATAAAAACTTGTATGGAATTAAGTCTTCCCTATCTAGCTACTCATTATATGCTTGAATTTTTTTAATTATTGAATACTTTCATTTATGCATTTTGATTCAGAAATATTATTGAAAACCTCATTTTGATTCAGAAATATTATTGAATACCTAGTAACAATGTCAATAAATCAAACTAATACTAAACGAATTAATTTTTCGAATATATACGAAGTCGCTACGCGAAAACTGATTGAATGAGTTTATTCATAATACGACTTTGTTTCTCATAAGTATGGTTAGTTTACTGTTTATTTGAATGGCTATACACTTCAAATATATACTTCATTAACGAATTTCCGTTACTTCCTACGTATAAAATCCACTCTGCGTATTCCACAAGACCTGTGAGTTTTCCCAGATAGAAAATAGTGTATGTGATATACGTCACTATAATCTACCCGTGTGGTAAATTTCATTAATATCTGTTCTGACATGCTGGAGTTATTGAGCAACAAACATGCAAATATCTTAACTAAACTTTTACTTTTATAATATTAGTAAGTAGACAAATTGATCTCATAATTATCATGAACTTCGTTCAATTGTGCAATCGTCTATATCTTGAATGAAAAATCATTAAATGTTGTCCTCTATTAAAAATAGAGGCAAGTCCATGATTCATAATAATAATACATGTACACAAATAATAATAAATAAGAAAAAATTTTAAAAAAAAAAAAAAAAAGAGAGTATATGTTAATATATACAACGAAAACGAAATTAAAATGGGTTGAAATAGTAATAAATATTGCCTAAATGCTAAAAATAAATTATTATCTATAACAATGTTACACGTAATCAACAGAAGTTAATGAAATGTATTTGATGAAGTCTACGAAAATAAAATTATATCAAGATTTATTTAATTTTTTTCCTGGCGTTTTAGATAGAATTCAGTTTTCATTATCGATAAATTGGTTGTTACTAGCACTGTTTTCCTGAACTTTCAGAATAGAATCGTTTATTCTGAAAGCTCAAGAAAAACTATATCAGAAAAAATATAAAGACAAAGTTGTAGAGAATTTTTAGGCGATTACAATCGCTTACAACTATTTCTATATTTTAAAAAGTTTCTGAACCATTTTTGACATTGGAAAAATCCTCAGTTGTAACTACAATTAGATTACTACGATTCTGAATTTAAATCTAAAATTTGGAGTCTGGTAAACTAAACTTTGTCGTCGAAAGAGTTCGAGAGTTTTTAACTTCTGGTTTGAGATGTCAGAACTTAATCTAAGATTAAATTAATATAAGGAACTATTTCTGTGATTTTCAGTCTATTATTCCATTTTATGTAGACATAGAATCAGCTGTTTGTTGGTATTTCTGTATTTCTAGTCAATTCTTCTTCTTTAGGTGAACTTTAGAGTTGGTGATAGGCACTATACAATATTGAGAAAAGGATTCTGCTTAATCATTTCGCTAGGAAGGAATAGAAAGTTCAAGTTATAGTTTGAAAGCATATTTTTAAAACATTCAAAATATAATAAAGATTGAACGAAATTCAAACAGCATCATCACCATAATAGCTGATGTTAAACACGTAAAAGAAAAAGAAATACCTGAAACCTAAACAAAGTTGCAGAGAGTCCTATTTGACATGAATAAATAACAAATTTAGTTATCTCTATGACCATTTTCGTTCTGCCTTCGTTCATTTCTAACGTTAAAAGAAAATTCAAAGATTCGTATAGTATTGGACAATATTTTATTTCGATTAATAATTGTTCATACATTTGAAGATGACATCGTAACATCATAAACTTTCTCAAACACAAATGAACTTTCTCCAGTTCTAGAAATTATTCATAAATAATAAAAAATGCGAAATTCACAGTCATTACACATATTACAATGTGAAATGTATTATAATAAAGCGAGTACCATTGCAATATAAAATTTCATCAACAATTGAAAATATATTTAACAAGACAAAAAGTCGAAGTATGTCAAGTTTATAAATTACGAACATAAATTTTGAAGTTTACCATTGAATAAAACAGGATATTTTTTGTTCGAAAACAATGTTAAATCATTTAGATGGAACGCTACAGTTTTTTCAATAACAATTGACGAAGGACGATATGGATTTCACACATAAATAAAATTGCATAGTTATTTCAGTTAGTTTATTTCGTAATAATTGATATTATGCATATGTGGTATTAAAGAAGTATCTTCTTAAATTTGTAGATACCTGAAATGAATGTTGAAGTCGTTGTTTAGATTTGAATTTTATAATATGTTATATTCAAATATTCACAAAGCTATATGTATGAAAAAGATATTACAGATATTAATGAATATATTCATAGAATGAATGAAAAATATTCATAATTTGTAATGAAAGTACGTATAATAATCTGCAAAAAATATGAAACTTTATGAAAAGCTTCATTCATCTCTTTGAATTACGCAAACTTTTTCGAGCATTTCGAGAATTACTTTGTTTTGTATTTCTCAAAATTAGTGATATGTAGGAGTATATAATGTAAAGTACGCATGGTATCTCTGAAAACGGATTTGAAACTTTGTACAGACGTTCATTCAAAATATAAAATTTTTTTGAGTATTTTTGAAACTATTTCGCTTTGTATTAATCAAAAATCGTGGTATGTGAAATTTGACTCAGTGAATTGAATATACCTTTGTAGAAGACAATATTTCGAAAAATACAATTTACGTAGATTCAAAATTGGCAAAAGTAACTCTATAAGTACCTATATATTATAATTTTTTGATATTATAGATTATAATTAAATATAATATGAATTTACTGCAAATGTATATATTTCGACATGTTTCAATTGAAGAAATTACAAATTTATATAGCGAATTATCAATACGAAATTGCAATATTTGTTTATTGGGATTGCTATAATTTCTTTTGAATTTCTCGAATAGATATGAAAAGAATTATGAGGTGAAATAATTTTATTTGACTTTAACCAAATATTTTTTTACTGCAAAAGTTTTCAAAGAATTAATTAATTGAATTCATGAAAATTCATCTATTTTATATTGAAATTTTTTACAACTTGAAACATGTCGTTGAGTACTTCAAAATATGACCAATTAAAACAATTTATTTCAAAAATATAAACATTTATATATATATATATATATATATATATATATATATATATATATATATATATATATATATATATATATATATATATATAAACATCCAGGTTTCATCATTTTTTTTTTCTTAAGTTTAAAAATATAAATACCCAACTATATCGAAAAACTTGATATTTTATTTATGACTTTTATTTACATTCTCCATTGATATTGAATATATCGAAGTTAAAATGCAAACAAATTATAAAATACAGTAATAACAACAAATAAACAAAAAAAATAGAGAGTATATTAACTAAATAAATACATATAAAAACTTACCTACCGGCATTTGAAAACATTTTGTCCGAAATTTCATGGAGTAAATATTTTGAAACAATTCAATCAATAAGACATATTTTTCTATGTTAAAAAAGTTCAAATTCCATTATTGCACAAAACAAACCGCAACGAAAAAAATCAGACAGGAAATGAATTATTCGAGCTAGTGTATAATTTATTTCAGATCTCCAAATATCCACTACTCCTATGTTTAATCACTTAATTGTAATCGACCTCAAATGAGAACATCAACGCTCAAGTGAGTCAACGTTAACTGAAGAAGGACTTGAAATGAATAAGGTTTTTATTATCACAGAAATTACAAGTGAAGTTAGGCATTTGACGATTATATACGAGGGAAGATAGAAAACAATAGAACAATGGAGTGCGAAATTCTCACTCAATATGACAAGAGTAATCATTGAATTTCAGAAAGAATGCATATATGAATAAGAATATTGATATATATATATATATATATATATATATATATATATATATATATATATATATATATATATATATATATATATATATATATATATATATATATATATATATATATATATATATATATATATATATATATATATATATATATATATATATATATATATATATATATATATATATATATATATATATATATATATATATATATATATATATATATATATGGACAGATTGTCACGGGAGATGGGGATATTACACCGGAGATCATGCAAAAACCAGAACAGCTTGGGGTACAGTTGGCCGACTGAAACACATCTTCAAATCAGATATGCCACTATCACGACCACCTTTACTACAGGCCATGAAATGAATATCTGACATATGTCATAAGATTGCCTAATATTCCCGCCATTTCTTGTAGTGGTATACTAAAGCAAACAGGACGCTTCCCAAAACTTTTGCAGTTTGAAGTTAAATAATTTGAGCTTTCGGTATAAATTCTATATTTGTCAATAGTGTACAGTGTATTACAAGTGTTGATGTTAATAATTTGTTGAAATCTCAACATCAAACACTGAAAAACGAAGTGTTTAGTTTGTTTACAAATTTCAGTGAAACGAAATCAATTTTGTGTTGTTCAAGACTTTCGTAGTTTGAAGTTGAATATTTTACGATTTCAGTTCTAATACTCTATTCATCAATTTTCTATAGTGTTATTTACGTGCTAGTGTTGATAGTTTGTGGATAACATAACATCAAATTATGAAAACGAAGTGTTTTGTGTGTACCGATTTAATCGAATGGAATTTGTGTTCTGTTTTGAGTACGGATTACTTACAAATAACTTATTTGTGAAATATAATGTAGAGGATAGGTATTCCGTAGATGATTCAGGTGAGTTTATTTATAGTAATAAGTATATTTTCTAACCTATTTATTACCGAAAACCATCGAATAAACAGATCGCTATTCACAAATCTAACTAACAATAACACATTCTTTCGAAATCCAAACTTTCCTCAAAACAGAATTTTTGGAAGCTATGATTTTATTTATTATTGATAATCTTTTAATTATTTTCAACGGGGAGGACTGAATATACCTACAGATTCAATTAAAAATGTCTTATTTCACATGTGTTTCATATTTGAAAAAATTATTGAAGGTATTTCTCTTGAACGTGCCTTTTTGCATAATATACACCAGAAAGCAATTTTGTGTAATCTCACTATTTCAAGAGTGTCATTGGATGAGTCCTTAAAGATTTTTATTGTTGCTATTTATGTGATGAAGACAATAAAAATATTCTGAACATGCTGTGTTCCATTTTTTCGAATATCTTATTGAATGATTAGACAAAAAAAATAATGACACGAAAAAACTGAATCAAAAATAAACGAAGAAAGCTCAATACTTTCATAAAGTAGTTTGTTGGTTGCTCTAATCAGAAATATAATATTTATTTATACTGAGGTAAATAATTCAATTTGAGTAATTCCTACAGCGTTTTTTCTTCAAGGTTCCTATTCTCTCAAATAATTTAATAAATTTGGTTAGGCAACTTTTCATGTAAATAAATCCGACTGACTAATAATGTATTTTTTACGCAGTGGGGCTTTATCAAAAACATCGTTGTTTTCTTGCAATAATAAATGTTTTACAGTTTTCTGTTACTGAAATATGTGCTCACAATACCCAATATAATATTCTATATATTATACATACTAATAATATTCATTTTTTGTTCACAATATACAAAAATAGTTGAAATAATGCTTGAAAGCTTGGAACATACGACTAGGATAGTATACAACTAAGCACAATTTGGCAACACCGAGGGACTACGCTCTTCATGGCCTGTAGTAAAGGTGGTCGTGCCACTATCCTTAAAGAGCAAAGTGTTGACCAATGCGTATTACCAGCGATGACCTACGCCAGCGAAACTTGGACCCTGAAATCTGCCCACATCCAGAAGTTTTGAACAACCCAGTGGAATATATAGGAGATAGAATGCGCTGCAGGTGGATAAGAGATCAAACAAAAGTGAAGGATGTCTTGGAGTGTGTAAAAAGGTCAAAGTGGAAATGGGCAGACCATCTAGCCCGAACAAGAGATGAGCGTTCGTCAGCTGTGGTTGGTGACTGAGAGCCCAAAAATTGGGTAAGGCCAAGAAAGCGCCCTCACGATCCATGGGATAAGGAGTTTATGAATTGGCGGAGCGTTGCCTGGAAGAGAGAGACTGCCTATATAAAATCTTTGCAAATACAGTGGGAGGCCTTCGTTCCGCAGTGGACGGACAGAGGCTGATAATGATGATGTGACAGGGTGTCCAAAAAGAGTAAAGAGTATTTGTTTTCGCGCGGTATTTGAAACGGTGCGCTGGTAAGGAGCGGGGAGAGGTTCGTAATGTTCGCCATTCTGTGGAGTTTCAGTCGCGATGGAGTGGTACCCGACTTTTTGCGTACAAGAGTATTATCGTAATGTTAACTCAGTAGTGACTGCTCAACGTACGTATCGTGCAGAATACCGTACACACCACGCACCAAGTGGCGATAGCATTAAAAAATGGACACATACGTTCGAAAATACAGGTGCGACGGTTAAAATCCAAAACTTGTGTTTCCCACGTTCAGTTCGCGACGAGAAAATCATCGAAGAACTGGAGGAGTGGGTTCGTCAAAATCCGTCGATATCCATTCGTAAGCGAAAAAAAAGCGTTAAACATAAAAAAATCTTAAAAAAAATGAGTTTGATGGTTTCAACTCAAGAAAATGGTTTCAACAAAATGAGGCCACTTGCCATACATCTAATGCAGCGATGGAAGTCGTCAATGAGTTATTCCCGAATAAAGTGATTTTGCATAGGGGTACCATCAGCTGGCCTTCCAGAAGCCCACACTTTAGCCCGCTTGACTATTTCGTATGGGGATACCTAAAAAGTAAGATTTACGAGAACAAACCAACAAACCTTAAACAGCTGCAGCAAAACATGAGGTCATAAATAGCAGCAATGTCCAGAGCTATGTGTTAGCGTGTCATCCGTAATCTTCGTGTTCGATTAGAAGATTGCCATCAACGTAACAGTCACCATTTAGATAACATGATCTTTTCCAAATAATTTTCCATTCAATATTAGTATTATCAATAATGAACTTTTTTTCTATTTACAAGCAGTTTTTGTTTTATTGAACTTACAAGTACCCGATACTCTTTTTGGACACCCTATATATATATATATATATATATATATATATATATATATATATATATATATATATATATATATATATATATATATATATATATATATATATATATATATATATATATATATATATATATATATATATGTATGTAGTAAATACTGAGAGACTCTTAATCTAAATATCGAAATATTTCAAATAAAACTCTCAGGAAGCCGTCTACACAAATGTTGTCAATCACTTTCGAGAGTGAATATTAAGAGCGTTTCGAAAAATTCATCGATCTTGTTGAATGATAATAGGATACAATTGTTTCATTATTATGAATCATTAGTCCATATTTAGTCTAACAATCAAGAATCGATGACTTTCAAAACGAACATAGGTCCAATATCAAATTGAGGGGAATATTTCTCAGTGAAATATTCATGTGAGCTCCCTCTATCGGAGAAAAGACGTATTAACTATCCCTAGCGGTCAAGATTCCTACTCATGACAACAGTAGCGTGAGTGAAATGCTTTGTAGATATTTCATTCGAACACTAGAGGAAATTGTCCGCAATGTGTACGAATAGTCCAATGCCTAAACGCTCCAGACACGCCCCGTCGGGAAAAGTATAGCTAGTTTCAAGATTCACAAATCATTCAATACTAGTAAATACTGAGACTATTAATCGAAATATCGAAATATTTCAAATAAAATTCTCAGGGAGCTCTCAACACAAATGTTGTCAACGAGACCGAAGCCATCACTTTCGAGAGTAAATATTCAGAGCGTTTCGAAAAATTCATCGATGGATGAATTTTGCACTACTACGATTATCACAATACAAGTGATTCATTCACCCATAGATGGAGCTCTGTAGATACAAATTTTTATAATTATTCTCTATACAAATTCATTTTCGCGCGTTGTTTATAAATACCATTAGCATATCCATTGCCTTGTACGTTTCGTTTGACTTGATAAGAATAACATTCCAATCAATTAGACATGTCACTCACTTTGCATTGATCCGTAGGTAAACCTTGTACTTAATTGATTGTCTATTGATTTGTATAAATAAAACTATATAACAAGATATACTAAGACCACTAATTCTTTTATTTTAGTATGTTGAGTCTTCATTCTTACTTTGGTACCTCCTATTAGAAAATAAAATCAGATTACACAAATTTAGATATTAGTAATCACTACACAAACGACTGAACAGAATAATTAACAAACAAAGCTGTCAGAAAATTTCACACAATATAATTGAACTAATAAATAAAACATCAAACTGAATTAGTGACAAATCTTCTCGTATTACATAAGTGTCCATTATAAGTTCTAAAGAAAATATTAAAGAAATTAGTATGCGTCAGTAATAAAAGGCTGACATAATATTGCTAGGTTGTTCTAAATAGAACTGAGACACATGTAGCAGAGGTCGTATTTAGGAGGTTAATTAGAATTGATATTATGAAACAATCTAAACATGTTGTCAATTTAAACACTGATTTTTCTATATCATAGATAAAATCAACATTGAAGTTTCATAGAAGCATTCATTCGTAAAGTATGTTCAAAGTTGCAATTCTAAGCAAATTTTTAACCACTAGAGATTACAATGTTGTTAGTTCCTTCAGGATGAGTACTGAATACTCTTTTATTCGTGTGCTGAACTATGAATTTCTATACTTACTTACCATATTCCTTATTTCTGCACCAAGTTCTGTGATTTCCATATTATACATAGAACAAGTTAAAAAGAAATAAATATATGAGATAATATTTTTAACCGAAATTGTATGTGTGTTTGTATAAGTCGAAAATTAATATTCTTTCAATTCATTATTTATTACCTTTCAGTTATCGCCTTACTAATATGAATATGAGAAAAGCGATTAGGCATGAGTTGAAGTAGCAAGATATGTTAAAAACGTGTCTAATTGTAAATGTAAATATTATTTGTTGCTGGACACATGTTGCTTTATTGGTTCTCAAACCAAATATACTGAGTGAAAAGTAGATGAATTAAACATTTTAAGGCTGCGGTTTAGTCCATTCAAAGAAACAAGTGTCAGGTTTCTTTGATAACATTTCTGAACGAAAACGAATTTTGTGAATCTAAAAACTGTTTTTGAATCTTGAACATTTTCTCCAGGGGGTAACATAATTTTAAAGTTGAAGAATTGCATCAATAGTTTGAAAAATCGAAGTTACAAATTACTCATTTTTTTCACGCATAAATTGTCCACATTTAGGAATTAATTAAAAATATTCACTCTCATATTGGACAATTTTAAAATATGTTAACCCCTAGAGAATTTATTCAACTTTAAATTGGTAAAGGATTGAAGCCCAATGATTAATTAGTTTAGAAATCTAATCAAAGAAACCGAGACTTCATCAAAATCGATCGGAAATTCAGAAATAAACGCGTTACTATGCAACTTTTCATACATCAATGATGTATGAAGTTGCTATGATGTAACATCATAGTTCACACGTTTTCCGCGACACAGACCAAGCGCTAATATAGATCTTGAAATAACAGATGATATGTGCTAAGGAACCGATAGGTGTCGTAGATGCAAGATTTATTATGTTATGATGATCGAGTGATAACATTGACACTCCAGAAAGAGAGAGAAGGCTGTAATATTTTCTCTTTCCATTTTTATTTCATGATCCCAAATTATAAAACATTTGTTGAATCTGGGCGAAAGTATCGTCTTGCAGACGGAAGACAAACCAAGGTCATGTCGAGAATGATTTACGAGGTAGAGTGGGAGAAATATTCAACTTGGATAAATAGAGATATTCCTACTCATATAGAGTTAGTATTTATGAATTCATAAATTATTTTCAGTTTATTATCGGATTGGAACGGTCGGTGTATCAAAATTGGATAATATAAAAATTTTCTTGAAATTAAATTAAATAATATTTATGATTTATGAAATGATGACATTATTTATATATTATCTACTAATTATTACTACTTATCACTAATATAACGAATGGGAATTTAGATACAAATAAATCTACGATTTTACAAATCGGGATCCAACGTAGATTTTAGATAGATGTTTGTTCGCTTCTAGCACACGATAATAATTTATTGCTATATTTGAACGTTTCAAAGCATGTTTGACAAATTAAAATGTAAATGTGAACGAACAATTTGTTTTTAATTAAATTTATTGACCCTCTACTTCTGGCTTTTCGATGCGTCACATTAATTATTGAAAAAACTAGAAGATTTCTATAAAAACAGAATGTAGTTATCGATAAACAAAATATAACTAAACGCTGTGAAAAACTGTTTCCTTCACTTCCATTTTTGGAGGTAAAATATGTTATATATGCATATGGAACTTATATTAGTATATAATAATAATGCAGTGTCAAACAAATTAGTATTCATACATTTAATTTTTTCATATAATGAACGCTTAAAATTAATAACCCATCAAAATTCTTCATTGCCACCCAATGTATTTATTGATTATGAAAATAATTTTCGATTATGTTGAAATCACAAGCTCAAAAAAATTATTTGTAACAACAATATACCTACGTTTGCATAATCATAAACCTGTTATTTTACAAGCGTTAATACCTAATATAAAAAGAATTCAATAAAATTAAATTACTTCAAGATTTGAAAATGAAACAAACTTTTTTTAGGTATGCATAATCAGACAATCTGCACTATTTATTAACAATTCAATGGCCAATACATAACACATAAAATACTATACATAAAAACAACCACTTTTTATGTGAAAGCTTATTTACTTAATCCACTAAAAAAATTAACAAAATATGAAACTTTTGTTAGACTTGTAGAAAAAATTAACAATAATCATATAATGGCACTTTTTCCCAGTGCTCAGCTTCATTTCTCCACAAGTCAACCATGGCTTACCCTAAAGTCAGCCTCTCACTTTCTTTGTCATATTTCACATATTTCGCCTAGCGATTTCTTATTATATATATATATATATATATATATATATATATATATATATATATATATATATATATATTATATATAAACATCTATTTTTCATCCCCCTAAATGTTAGGGGTAGTCCACCCCTGAATTTTGTTTTTTATTTTTTAGACAAAATTTTCAGTTTTTATTTTTTTATGATACAACATACAAAAATACATACAATACTAAATTTTCACCCTTCTACGATCAACACTTATTTTTTATAGCTGTTTATTTCTTTGGCGGCTTGATGATATTGTTGGCAGGCGATTTCAGGCAGACGTTGCCAGTAATTCCCCGTGGAACGCCTGCAGATGAATTGAATGCTTGCCTGAAGGCATCACCTTTATGGAATAACGTAAAAACATTATCGCTAACCACTAATATGAGAATTCAACTTCAAAATGATCAAAGTGCTCCACAATTTTCCAAACAATTATTAGCTGTTGGAAATTGAAAAGTCCCAGTTGATGTGACATCTGGATAAATTACTCTTACCAACGACTTTTGCCGATTTGTAGACTCTCAATTAGCTTTTATTGAAAATGTTTTCCAAACATTAGTGAGAATTATCAGAATTATGCTTGGTTAAGTCAACGAACAATTCTTGCCGCAAAGAATAATGATATACACGCCATGAATTTCACCATTCAATCAAAAATTGCAGGCGATTTGGTGACATACAAATCCGTTGACTCCATAACAAATCCCGATGATGTAGTAAATTATCCAACGGAGTTTTTGAACTCTCTGGAGTTACCAGGATTTCCACCACATAACTTGCAACTCAAAGATGGTACAGTTATTATGATATTGCGTAATTTGAATCCACCGCGACTTTGCAACGGTACTCGACTTTCGGTTAAAAGACTTATGCCGAATTTGATTGAGGCAACCATTATTAACGGAAAGTACGCAGGTGAAAATGTATGTATTCCTCGACTACCAATGATTCCGACTGATCTTCCGTTTGACTTCAAACGATTGCAATTTCAGGTCGCCTTGCGTTCGCAATGACAATGAACAAGTCGCAAGGCCAATCGCTTAGTGTTTGCGGGATAAATTTAGAAAATCATTGTTTTCCACATGGGCAGTTATACGTTGCGTGTTCACGAGTTGGGAAACCATCCGCTTTGTTTGTGTTAACGTCAGACCAAAAAACAAAAAATGTGGTTTACCAAAGACCACTTCGATGAAACGGATAATTTGCGGACACGGATATAATTCAGTATTTACTTTGGATTCACTTTCATTTACTTAGAGACGTTCAACTAAATAACACTTCATTTTTGTAATCGAAATGAATTCATTACTGTTGTGAAACGAAATAAAATTTTTCTTTTTCAAATATAAAACTTTTAATCACCAAACGAAATGTTACATAAAACGAAGCCATCTGGTGGCGAAACGGAGTTCGCCGGGTTTGCTAGTATGTATATATATAAATATGTATGTATATATATATATATATATATATATATATATATATATATATATATATATATATATATATATATATATATATATATATATATATATATATATATATATATATATATATATATATATTTTCTTATGATAAAACCAAATACATGGAAAGAATACCAAAAAATAAATCTTCTCTTATGACAGAACATGGTGAAATTCTGCAAGTAGGCCATTTTGAATACCTCGGGGAAGTTAAACAGTCCTCAGGTTTAAACCGAATCGCTAATGAACAGAGAATAACCAAGCTCCAAAGGGCCTACAAACTAACATGGACTCACTATAACAAAAAGTGCATTTCGAGAGGCGCCAAATTGAGGCATTATAACACAACGATTCTTCCAGAAGCAATCTACGCAGCTGAAACAATGGTTATTGGCGGCCATTCAAGAATTAGAGAAATAGGAAAACAAGAACGAAAAATTCTCAGAAAGATTTACGGGCCAATCAATACAAACGGTATTTGGATGAAAAGACCTCAAAATGAACTGTATCAAAAGACAAATACGATAACGGAAGAAATCAGAAAACGACGAGCAAAGTTCTATGCACATGTTTACAGAATGAAACAGTCCAGAGTACCGAAAAAACTACTCAATATAATTATGAATAGTAAATGCGGAACAGAGTGGCTAAAAGAGGTCCAAAAGGATCTACAACATATCAATATAAAAAATCTCGAAGATCGCACTGAATGTCGCTATAAAATCGCACATGTAAAGTTTGAGCAAAAATTAAATCGTCAACCTGGAGTAAAGTGGACAGATGAACGGAAGAAATAGCATTCAGAGAAGATGAAGCGTTTTTGGAAGGCAAAAAAGATGAAGCAAAATTCCTAATGATTGCCTCGAATTCAAGTTCTGTCGCTCTCCTCATGGGGAACAATCGAAATAATAATAATAATATATATATATATATATATATATATATATATATATATATATATATATATATATATATATATATATATATATATATATATATACATATCCCCACCGAATTCAGTGCATTTTAAATGGTACCATGTAGAGTAATTATCACATCCTATATTTTTCATGCCGGTGATTTCGGTATCTCTAGTCATTTCCTCTTCACCATTATTACATATCCATTCTCTTTATAGTACATGCACTATTTTCTTCCCATTTTTACTTTTTTTATAATTTAACTGCTTTTCCGCTTTCCTTTTTTGTGATTCTTCTTTTTTTATGTTCCTCTTCTTCTTTCTTTGCCTTAATCTCAAGTATTCGATTTTTTTGTTCAATATTTCGTACTTTTCCTTTTCGAACTTATATTAGTATATAATTATAATACAGTGTCAAACAAATTAGTATTCATACATTTAATTTTTTCATATAATGAATGCTTAAAATTGAAAACTCATCAAAATTCTTCATTGCCGCCCAATGTATTTATTGATTTTGAAAATAATTTTCAATTCTGTTGAAATCACAAGATCAAAAAAATTATTTGTAATAACAATATACCTACGGCTGCATAATCATTAACCTGTTATTTTACAAGCGTTAATACCTAATATAGAAACAATTTAATAAAATTAAATTGCTTCAAGAATTGAAAATGAAAGTAACTTTTTTTAGGTATGCATAATCAGAAAAACTGCACTATTTATTGAAAATTCAATGGCCAATGTTCCTCAGACATGCCATATTAGAAGTTTTCAGTCCCACTGCATGAAATTCTCAGAATTACGAGTTCTTGTATTTGCTAAAGAAGCCGCCCGGCGTCGAAGATGAAAGACTGTTTTGACTGGAAATGAAAGTGGAGTTGTGAGTGACTCATCACTGGCACTCTCGATAGCGTCGATACATCATTCTCCTTCAAATTATTTTTCTTTATATTATATTCTGAAAGCGACAATTAATTATTCATTTCAAAATGTCCACGATTTTGATTATATAGGTACTTACTCATTATAATCTTCAAGTGATCCCCAAGTAAAATCATATTCGTCGACATTATTATTTCCTATATTTATATTTCCGAGAGTTCCTGCAGAAGTATTATCTTTTATCTGTTCGATCTCCTTATAATTACCATTGTCTAACAACCCTTCTCCGTTTTCAATGACATGTTCATCGAAAACAAATTCACGTTCCCTCGTCTCCACAATATCCATCGCTGAACTGAAAATGTTAAATAATATATATTCTCTATAAATTTATCACAATATTGTTTATTTGCAGCAATTTTATGACATCGGCTTCTCTTTGAGCGTTTCTTTTTGAGGTAATTCTTTTTCGAACCATTCTGAGAACTGAAAGTAAATTATTCGTAATACAATAATAACATGTAAAACAAATTAGTAAACAAACGCTCTATAAGAAAACGAAGTGAATGTATTGATAAATACAATTTGTGATATGGAAATAATTGCTAGGTGTTCCCAAGAAAGTTTTAAGATATTACTCGTTTAGAATCTAAACGAATCTAAGCTTTAGATATTCGTTCGGTCATAAAAGTGAATGATCGTCGAATTGGAGTACCCGCGAAAGTTTTCCAATTTCAAAAAATAAACTTACCGTAATTACAGTTTTGTTACTGCTTAGTCACTCAACACCAGAACACACTTATACCTCTCGTCGACAGATGGCGAATTATTTAAACTGGAAATTTCATCGAATTATGCGAGGTCGTAGAATGACGTAATATACAATCTTAAAATGATATCGGTATCGCCATCTACTGACGCAACGCAATTTGGAGTTTACTAAACCGCAGCCTTAAAACCACGATCTTCGAGATTTTTTCTATTGATCTGTTGTAGATCCTTTTGGACCTCTTTTAGCCACTCTGTTCCACATTCACTATTCATAATTATATCGACTAGTTTTTCCGGTATTCTGGACTGTTTCATTCTGTAGACATGTGCATAGAACTTTGCTCGTCGTTTTCTGATTTCTTCTTATTTGTCTTTTGATACAGTTCACTCTGAGGTCTTTTCATCCAAATGCCGTTTCTATTGATTAGCCCGTAAATCTTTCTGGGAATTTTTCGTTCTTGTTTTTCTATTTCTCTTATTCTTGAATGACCACAATAACCATTGTTTCAGATGCGTAGATTGCTTCTGGAAAAATCGTTGTGTTATAATGCCTCAATTTGGCGCCTCTCGAAATACTCTTTTTGTTATAGTGAGCCCATGTTAGTTTGTAGGCCCTTTGGAGCTTGGTAATTATCTGTTCATTAGCGATTCGGTTTAAACCTGAGGAATGTATAACTTCCCCGAGATATTTGAAATGGCCGACTTGCAGAATTTCACTATGTTTTGTGATAAGAGAGGATTTATTTTTTGGTTTTCTTTCCATGTATTTGGTTTTATCATAAGAAATTTGTAACCCGGTTTTCTGCGCAATTTCATTTAGTTTTTCTACAGCGAGAATAGCTTCAGTTCTATTGTCTGTAATGATAGCGATATCGTCGGCAAAGGCGAGACATTTGACATTTATTCTATTTTCTTTTTTGATACCCACTTATACGCCCTTTACGTAAAGTTCCCATCCCATAATGATAATCTTTTCTACTTGAGATATATATATATATATAGTTTCAAGATTCACAAGTCATTCAATACTAGTAAATACTGAGACTCTTAGTCGAAATATCGAAATAATTCAAATAAAATTCTCATAGAGCTGTCTACACAATTCGTTCTCGTTGACAACAATTGTGTAGACAGCTCCCTGAGAATTTTATTTGAAATATTTCGATATTTCGACTAAGAGTCTCAGTATTTACTATATAAAAGTATTAAAATTGAAAATCAGAAAAATTGAAAGGGTCAAACTGGTTAAATACTTAGACGTTATGTTGGGTGAGAAATTGAGTTTCAATGATCATGTTGACTTCATATCGTCTAAAATCTCAAAGAAAATCAACTTTCTCAAAAGAATTGAAAGAAATCTGACGGCATATATGAAGTTATTGCTCTTTAAGTCAATAATAATGCCCCAATTTCGAATATTGTTCCACTCTGTTATTGGGATTGAATAAAGACAAAACTCAACAAGTTACAAAAGTTACAGAATAGAGCTATGTGAACAATTTTGAAATGTATTATGTATACTCCAATCCAAATTATGCTTAATTGTTTAGAAATAATGTCAGTCAAACAGAGAATACTTTTTGCTACATATATCTATATTTATAGTAAAGTCAAACACAAATTGTTCCCAGATAGAGTAATGGAAAATGTAACATGTGTCAGTGACGTGCACAGTTATAATACAAGAAATGATGACAATTTCTACATGCAAGTTTGTAAGCTTTCCAAACATAGGATTAGTATATTTTTTGAAATATATATATATATATATATATATATATATATATATATATATATATATATATAGCTATATATATCCTATAACCCATTATCAAGAATTTAATACAACACAATAGGTATATTTGATTACATTTTTCAAAATTTCAAACAAACTTCATATATTGTCCACTACAATATCGTTTCAGTATGCAATATGAAACAATACTTGTAGGATGAAAACTTCATCCAACTTAAAGATTTTGTGACCTGAAAGATTGAAAGAAAGAAGTTTCCATCCTCTTAATGAAGGTATTGTAAACCGAAACAATATTCTAGTGGACAATATATGAAATATTCTTGAAATTTTTAAAAATGTGTTTAATAATGTGTTGTTTCAAATACACCGAAAGAGTAAGCCAAACTTCCAATACCAAAATTCATGCAACGTATACAAATAATATTATTAATAGTAAATTGAATATATATTTTTTAATTCAGTGGACCTACAGTTTCACATCGGTTCCGAACGGCAATTGGGCTTGTGATCAATGTACATTACCCAGCGTATCCATCCAGCTTACCATGCCATCAGCGGGTCTCGAACTGATCGACTAAGCCACGGAGACCGACTAAATTAAATATTAATACTTCGCAAGAACGTAATTTCATTGATTTTTCATTTTGCATTTCATGTGAACTATAAACGAATGAATAGGTCAGTTAGATATATTTTTTATATTTCAGTTACTTTGATATTCGTTTTTCCTCAACTTTATGATTCTATTCTCAAATAACCGACTGTGAAATGGAAAAATTTATTTCTGATTTCAAGACCTTGGAATAAATTATTTTCGAACTTGATTAATGAACAAAAAATTGGAAGAGTAGGAACAGTAAAATATTTAGGCATTATGTTAGACGAAAAATTGAGTTTCAATGATCATGTTCATTTCATATCATCTAAAATCTCTAAGAAAATTAATTTTTTGGAAAGAATATGAAAAAGCCTGTCGACATATGTGAAAATATTGTTGTTAAAATCAATAATAATGCCACATTTTGAACATTGCTCCACATTGTTATTTGTTTTGACTAAAGAAAAAATTAAAAAATTACGAAAGTTACAGAATAAAGCCATGCAAACAATTGAAATCAAGCTGAAAACACTGTTGAAATTAAGGTGAACTCTTTTGAATTAATGTCTGTTGAACAAAGAATACTCTTTGCTTCACATATATTCATATTTAAAATCAAAAATCAGTTGCTTCCATGTAATGTAATAAAAAATGTAACTTATGTTAGTGATGTGCATAGGTATAATACTAAAAATACTGATAGTTTTAATATCCAAAGTTGTAAACTCTCTAAATCTAGAAATGTCATATATTATGACGGATTTAAGGCTTTCAATAATTTACCAAATATATTGGAAACTAATACTAGTATTAAGACAATTAAGCGTGAGTATATTTTAAATAATGAAATAGGTATGTAATCAAAAATTGACAGTTCCAAATTTGTAGATTTTTTTTGTATAGCTTCAGCTAAATAAATATTATTATTAAAAAAAAATTTTTTCCATTTTATTTCAAAGTGTAGACAAAACTACAATTTTCAGCTAGACGTTAACCACTATTTTTTGGTATATTAGTGGCAAGAAAACTGTATTGAAAAAAAATACCATATAGGTTTCATAAATTTACTTCCGGTTTAACCGGATCCTAAATATTATTTTTTGATACGAGCACTTATTCGAATATCTCTTCTGATTTTAATAGAAGTCGTTTTTTCAAATTCGTTTATGTTTGATATAGAATAAATACAAGAAATTGCATCAGTACATTCATTGCACTTCACCATCTAACAGACCTCAATTTATATAAGGAGGATTTTTATTTTTTTATTCAATAGTGTTGGCGTTTAGTTGATGTAAATCCATTATGATTTAACATAAACTAAAATTCAAACGACACGGAGGTTTCCCTAATCTCTTGGTGAAACATTATGTTAAAAACTATAAAATTAAAAATTAACACATTTGACTTAAGTTTCACTGAATATATTAAAAACTCTACGTATATTTCGGGTGGTTAACCAATTATCAAGAGTACACAATATTACTGATTCATTCTATGAAGAGTTCTTCACAAAAAACTCTATCGGAAAGCTCTACGATCAGTATTTCCTTATCAGTCGGATATAAATCGTAAATATAATAGTTTAACATACTTTGGAACCGTCAGTCAAAGAGTCAAAACCTTTTGGAGAAAACATAATTTTAATATTTCATTCAAAAGGAACAATAATTTATCGAGACACATTAAGAACAATAAAAACAAAATTAAAAGAGAAGACAAATCAGGTGTTTACCAATTGAATTGTGGAACAAGTCCCGGTATATATATATATATATATATATATATATATATATATATATATATATATATATATATATATATATATATAGGTGAAACTATTAAAAATTTCGGTACTACAATACAGGAACATAATATTGCTAACCATTTATTAACAGAAAACCATACTTTTGATACGAATTTCAAAATTTTACACAATATAGAGCGAAGTAGTCAATTAGATTATTGGGAAATAGTGGAAATATCTCGGCTTAAAAATTATGGAAATTTGCTCAATGAACAGATAGAATTAAACAATTCGCCCTTGTTAAACCTTTTCAGGTAATAAAAATTATGTGTCAGAATGGAATATCTTAGGTAAAACCCAAAGTCATAAAATCCCAAATTCCCTGATATTTATACCTGTGTTTTTCAAAATGTTATTATTCTGTAAGCATCTGAAGAAGTCGTTTGTAACAACGAAACGCGTCATGCTATGTAGTGAATAAAGTGTAAATCATAAGTTCAAGTGTTTGAATTCAAGTTTATATTCAATTATAATGGATTTACATCAAATAAACGCCAACACTATTAAATATGTATCCTTTTTTATTTTAATACCTGATATACAACTCTTAGTACTAAACGCCATAAAAAATTAATTTGTTTTATTGTCCATAGTGCTTTATTATCTCATATAATAGCTATTTATTTCCAAATCATATTCTGCATACCACTTAGGAGTCATCCACTAATTAAATGATACTTTAATGGGTTGGGAAGGGGTCGACGAAGTGTGACATTGGACGACAAGGGGAAGGAGGGTTCCTAAACTTTTCTAACTTCCAATAAATAAACTTAACGTAATTACAGTTTTGTTACACATTATCACTAAACTAACTAAGTACACTTAAACTCCTCGTCGACTGATGGCGAAATATTCAATGTTGAAATTCGAATATTGAATTATGCGGGGTAGGCAAGTCTTTATACATTAAACCAGACAATTTCTAAACGATATCGGTATCGCCATCTATCGATATCGGTAACGCAGTTTGGGATTTACTAGACCCTCCCCCTAAGTGATTATGTGCCATATGTGCATCATAGTTAGTGTCATTTGCTTCATACAAGACCTTTGCAGCATATAAGACCACCAATCAACACAATAAATGGCACAAAAATCAACAAGAAGTTTGACCTATCGAAAAGATTCGTCCTCATAGAATTGCTGCTAAACAGTGGCAGATAAATTCTCTGCTTGGATGATGACGATGATGCTCTTTGGTTAGCTGACATGGACAACCCAAATCCAGAATGAAGTGGCTACTATAGCAGTTATAAATAATCCAAAGTAATGGGTTCAAAGTCCATGAACCCAAGATGATTACGTTTTCTTTAATTAATATAAGCAAACCTTTTTTTGTTCTGTTAATTTCTTAAAATGTTTGTCATGGTGGTAATTTCATTAAAAAACAAATGAAATGTAAAATAAAGTTAATTTCGAAACTAGTGTTTCCGGAATAAGGTTTATAGCAAAGTATGTGACGTCGCACTGGAGGGTTTACAAATGTGACCAGCTATTTCAAAAAATCATGAAATTCGTGTGACGTTATTTATGGATGGCCCATATAAGTGGAATTATCTTTTCTATGAATACAGAATCACGCATATAAGGGATTCAACTGAAAATATTGTTCACAAACTTACATATAAACTTATAAATCTCAGCTGCCATCATCCACAATTTTAACACAAGAAATAATTTTACACTCAAATTAACAAGATTTTTCGTTGTCGGGAAACATTTTTCATGAACGTCCTTCGTATTTACGGTTTGTATCTACTGTTTCTTATGAACTGAATTGCAGATTATTTTTCTAATTATCGTTCCGAACAATGCGGCACCGCTTTCTAAGGCAAAAAAGTAGTTCGTGGGACATTGTAGATAACTGTATCTTCATATATCTGCTAGAAAAATGTCCAAATTACTCGTCCGCTTACATACTGATTCATTTCCTGTTTTCCTCCCACGAGTTTCATTACGAAGTTGGCATGATTGGCGCCAAGTAGAGTGAAAAATAAATAAAAGATCCGTAGTAGGTTCTAAAAATTGTAGTAAGCTGTAGAAGTCAGGTCCGGCTTCAGGGAAAACGGCCCCTGGTTATTATTGATTCCTGTGACTTGGTTTTTCCTCATAATACTCGCTTACTAAAGAACGTTCATAACAACTTTTGTATATAATAAGCTTCACTGTGATAATGATAGTATAAAGTCCCCTCCACTCAAGTAGCAAGCATGTAATTTGACGCTAATATCTTTTAAATACCTTTTTCAATATCTTATTACTTCATATTGGTTTCAATGAGTCGAAAATTTAAATGACGTCGACTTACACATCCCACTTATATAGCCAGTTACGTCGAAATTTCACATCCTATAGACGTCATTTTAAATTGTTCAAGAGACGTCATTGAAATGTTAAAAATACGTCAATAAATAGAGATAAATAGTTGTCATTCATCGACGTTCAAAAATAAATACCTCAGAGAATGTAAATAAAACAATTTGTATCATTGAATATTGAACAAAATAATATTATTAAAAAATAATTTTCTGAATGTTTTTGATGCAAAATGACCCAACTAGCAAAAGGGAAGAATATTTTAATAAATAATAATAAACAAAATAGCTTTGCTCTAAATAGAAATGTGTACACTAAAAAGTGTACAGTGTACACTCAAAGCAAAAATTGTGCATATTTCTGAGTGGGAAAAATTAAGAAACGTTCTCTATATTCAAGATCTATTGAAAAAATTAATACAACAGATTATCTAATGTATACATTGCACATTTCAGAAAAAAAAATAATTGGAAACTGAATACGAGAATATTTGTGAACTTACATTATTTTTATTTTAAAATGAATGCTTATTACATAATTGTTCAAAAACTAAAACATTCAATGAAAGTAAGGGTATAGAAACATAAAAATTGTCCAACAATGGCAACACCATTGCAAAATATGTTAATTGAAACATTCAGATTTTGAACCCAATATTTTGTACATTTGTATTATTTTTGAGTTTTTTTCTTTGATTTGAATCTGTAAAACACACAGCCTAACTCTACTTAATGAGTAAAGTTAGGCTATGGTAAAACATTTCTCTTGAAAATTTGAATTTAACTTTCTCACGAAAAACTGAAAAAAAAATTTCAATATAGCCAAACACTATATATTGATGAGCAAATAATATGCACATTAGTATGAGAGAAGTTTCACCTGTTGTAATTATATATTATTGTATAATTTTTGTATAGTTGTGTATTATTTACTCATGATGTGGACTCATTGAGGTAAAACTTAGCGAGAAAGATTATCAGAAGGACAGTGGCTTTATTTGTGGATATGTAATACTAATTAGCTTATATTTCTTGTTGTCCGAAGAAGATTAAACGTAGATAAAATATAAATAAAGAAATCTAGATTATAAATTAATAATCTCGATAAATAATAATTTTGTTAGTATCATGCATTCCGGACGTCTTCCTTACCAATTTTATCGTTATTGAAATAATTAAATAGTTTTCTATGATTTTTTCGTTTTCCGTAATTTCGTTTCGTACTTTTTAATAAACGGCATGCTTCGGCAATGTGTATTATATAGTCGTCCACCAAATAATTGGAAAACCCATATTCTGAATTGTAGGATCACGAACCTTCATCGAACTTCCTGGCCTTAATTGTTTTTTAAACAAATATCGCTTTCAACCTAGTGGGGACATTTGAGAACAAGATCATTATAAGTAAGAATAAGAATTTTTCTATAGATTAACTCACAGTAAGTACCACGATATATTCTGTGGCTTAACCCAATATGTTGAGTCATAATTATTTTATTTATAATTTATAATCCTAATCTCCTTCATGCCGAGGTGATATTTTGTCTAAATGATTTTCAAATCTGGACGGCATATCAATATTTTCAAAGGAATTATTGGAGTTGCTTTACTTGTGCATTTCAGTACTTACTTTCTAAAACCCTATCTACAAACGAACGGAAACGCGAGAGAAACCGACAGAATTAAAAAATAGAAATACCATTTATGTCATCATTCTTATATAACCAGTAACCTTAGAAAACGGCAGAAACCTATAGCAGAAACTGTTAGTAAATATGAGAATTAGAATTAAAAGGCCATTTGGTTTAACAGCCTTTGAGCTTGGATTTATGTCAGTTTTGGGTATTCTTTCAGGCTTATATATCTGGAAACCACTAATACAAGATAAAGAAGAAAGTAAAGCAGTAACTATTCCTGAGCAAAAAGTCAATTCATAAAATATGGGTCTAAAGGATAAATTGGGAAAAAATCCTACCAAAAAGTCTTCATATTGGATTGTTCCTTTTGGTATTGCAGTCGTTTCTCTTTATTATTGCTGTTATAAATTTATTCCTTTCTTCAAAGAAAGAAAGCTACAAGAACAAGAATCATATGCAAAATTTCTAATTGAAAAAGAACTAAAATAAATAGTTAAAAGTACATTCTGTTGGTATTTATTATTGAAATAAATGCATGTTATCAAATAGGATGATTATTTTAAAAGATACGTTTTGTATTACAATCTCGCATTGTTTTAGTACCAATATTAGTAGTGTCTGCTTTCTATATTAAATTATTTTGATTAGATCCAGCCCTACAAGTTTATAAAATTTTCAATAACTTGAGTATACCATAACTTGTAATAAATAAATAAATTGTAATGGTAATTTATGCAGAACCTGTTCGAGTACAATTTGGTCCTTTAAAATGTATAATATTCACAAAAGTAATGCTTTAAAATATTTTTTACTTAAGAATTATAAAAGAAATCTAAGATTTTCCATCCTTTTTTTCAAATTTTTATTTAACTGTACTTTAATAAAATAAGTTCAAAAAGATTCTCATCAGGTAATATATATTTGGAGTTGGCAAACTCATTTTACATTGAAAAATTACTTGAATAAAATATATGAACAATTGAATGTAGTTAGCAGGAAATGTTAAAGAACATAATAAATTTTAATATGTTCTATTTTTGACATAAATCTTTTGGTCACAATTGAAATTAAACAAGCTGCAAGATATGAATACATCCACATATTTTTCAAAATATTTTACACATTTATTATATTTATTTAAGGGGTAAGATACAAATAGAATACTTAGATAAGATTTCTGAACTAAACACAATAAACCATTTTTGAATGAACATAACTTTTCAACAACTTGAAAGAATCAATCTTTCTTCTCTTCCATAGATCCTCCTTCTTCGTGAGCATCTGCAATAAGAAAAAAATTATTTGACAGTTATTTGGTAATTTTTGTATTAACTTAGTGAAATGAAGAATATACTGAAGGTAAATTGTTAAATGAAGAGTAACAATTATAAAAAATAATTAATTTTATCGTTCCAATTTCAAGTTTTTTGTAAGCATAATTGCTTATACATATATGGTTAGTAAATTGCACTTTTTATACAAACAAGTAATTTACATAGTAAATTACTTGTTTCTACCAAAATTGCTCTATATACATGGTGTGAAGTTTTTTTTTTATTTCAAATATTGAAAAATATATTTACATTACACTAATAATAATTTTCAAAAGCTGACAGATTAAGTTATTAAATTATTGTTTAGGAGTTGATTAATTTTTTTACCTTTACTATCCTCTGATGTATTGTCCTCTGAATGGGCAAGTGCTGGTCTATGGTCTGCTTCCATTTGAGATGAAGAATGCTGTATACCCGCATACATGTGATGACCATCAGATCCACCTGCAGGCATTTGTTGCCCTTCCATTGGGGGCATTCCAGAATGTGGAGGGAAATGATGTGATCTATTCATGTGCGGAGGATACTGATGATAGGACTGTGGGTAGTATGAATGGGCAGGAAATTGACTTGGATAAGATTGTGGAGGTCCTTGGTGATAAGATTGCTGTTGCTGAGGAGGATAAGGCGGATAGTTGGGATGAG
Source organism: Henosepilachna vigintioctopunctata (assembly GCA_030704895.1). Lineage (NCBI taxonomy): Eukaryota > Metazoa > Arthropoda > Insecta > Coleoptera > Coccinellidae > Henosepilachna > Henosepilachna vigintioctopunctata. The sequence continues at coordinate 2,105,759 of JARQZJ010000002.1, read as the reverse complement.
GAGGTCTTGGTGGAAGTGGAATAGACTGTGGATTATTTTGAGGAGGATACTGTTGATAGGGGGGTACTTGTGAGGGTGGCATCATTGGATTTTGTGGTGGATGTGTTGGAATCGGATGAGCTGGGGAGTGTGGAGGACCACTATGTGAAACTGAAGGATGTGGTGTTGCGCTATGGGGAGGTGCAGTTGCTGGCTGTTGAGAAGCGATGTGTGGTGGTTTGTGAGGAGCCGGCGGCATACCTGGATGATTAGGAAGCATTCCTGGATGAGTCTGCGAAGGACTTACATGATGCGATATTGCTGAGTGTCCAGATGGGATTAATACTGAAGGATTTTGTGTAGCAGTCTGGTTTGGTTGTGGAAGTACATTATTTTGAGATGGTGGTACAATGGGAATAGTATGGGTAGACTGCTGACTTTGAGGCTGCACTTGTAGATTTTCAGGATTTTGTTGGGAATGGGGAGCACCAGCATTTTGTTCACTGCTAAGCAGAACATTATAAGGAGTGTGGTGGTGATAGGATGGCTTATCTAATGATTTTGTAGAATCAGTCCGAGAAGATAATCCATTAACTGTTCTCTGTGTTGGAACACCATCTGCAATTTGTGTAGTCTCTGGGTTAGAATGATCATCTTTCTCTTGATCCATAGGCTAAAAAAATTCCACAAACATTAAAAAATATTAAAGAAACACACTTTCCCACAAAAATGTAATATATATATATATATATATATATATATATATATATATATATATATATATATATATATATATATATATATATATATATATATATATATATATATATATATAAATGAACACTAGAACATTCATTCGATAAATCCAAATTAACCAAGAGAATGTTATAGTAGATCTAGATATGTGAACTTGTACGATGTGATGTCTCCATTATCCTTCAAGGGATAAATGTTACGAGAAATATTGAAATCGATGCTACACCTGATGGAAGTGCGAGACATATATGTTTCGTTCTGCAAGGAACTCGTCAGTCGCACCACGTCGATCAAAGTGAGGCAACGATTTCAACCTCTAAATTTCTTCTTGTGATTCCAGGTGGAAGACCGTAGAGTAATGAATACTCCACAATTCCATCTATAGGAATCAGAAGAAAACACCCTCTCAGATTATAGACACACCAAGCATCGAAATTTCACATATCTTCTATACCCGTAGGTATCTACTAAATTGCAATGTCTATTCGACAAATATCATCATACGATGTTTTCAAATGTCACTAGGTTGCGTTAATTATCAATTAATTATTTAATTAATAATTAAGTAATAATTAATAAATTAATTAATGTTAATTGATTTTGTAATCTTATAAAATTTCATTCAGTGCCATAAGCACAAAAATTTAATTTCCTTATATATATATATATATATATATATATAATGATAAAAGGAGTATTGCCTTGTAATTAAATAGAAATTTTATGGGTTATAGGCAAGAAAGGAAGCCTCTATGAATGAATTTTATCCAATAGACGGACGTTTCCAGGTCTACATTTCGACTGTGTTTACAGTCTTCATCAGGACTCTAAAACAGATGTCTATAACAGAAATCATGTTAACATTTGGTTTAACAACTTACGGCTAACTAGGAAATATAAGTATGACAAATACCATCAACAGGAAATGTGTGAAATTACAAAGTGTAAGTGATATTGCACAAGAATCAAATATTAATATTAAAATGTAGAAATTTTTCAAAAATATATAAAATTGTCTTAAGCACCAGAGATAGATAAACAGTCGAATATATTGACAAGTGCACAGAAACACAAATTGTCGCCGAAAAAAGTAACAGAGATGAGAGAGCAAATACCGTGACAAACAAAAGTTACACTGAGCATGTACCACATAGAGTCTATTGATTATGGGTTGTCTGCGAGGGTTATTTAAGATGGTCTGAAAGCAAACAACTATAAGTACAGCTCAACCTGGAAACGTCCGTCTATTGGATAAAATTCATTCATAGAGGCCTCCTTTCTTGCCTATAACCCATAAAATTTCTATATATATATATATATATATATATATATATATATATATATATATATATATATATATATATATATATATATATATATATATATAATCAATGTGTTTTAACTGAAATATTTACCTCTGGGTCAGATTGACTATTTTCTTGAGCTGGTTGTGAATGCTGAGATTCTGGCGAAGAACTGACATCTTGATTTAGCTTTCCATTTTCCTCAATTTTTGGTTTAACCTGTTCTTCAAACCTCTGTGTTCTTTCTTTTTTCAATAACTCATACTGCTTTTCCACCATTTTTTGAAAAGCTTCTTCATCAACTGCAGGTTTGCAGTGCTGCAAATTTCATTACCATTTTTAAAGTGTATTTACTAATATTTAAGTAATTGGATATTTACCACATAAAATTACTGTCTTGCGATTTACCTTTTTTAATTCCTCCTGAAATGCTTCACTGCTTTCTATAAACTTCATTTTTTTAGCTTCAAATTTTTCTTCAATTTGCTGTAATTCAGCCTCAAGCTTCTTTTGATGCATGGTCAAAGACTGTACCTGTCTCTTTAAAACCTGTAACCGTCCTGTTGTAATTACTGACCTGACATCAGGTACTACTGTCTCTGAGAAAATTTCATTAATTAATCTGTGATTTCTAAGATATCTTGCATAAGCAACATGTTTAACAGAATAACCATCATCTTGATCTGCAATGAAAGAAATTTGAAATGTGATATGTTAATTAACTCTTAAAGAATATACCCTCTTCGTCTTCAGCTGGTTGTATTTCTATTCTTCTATCTCTATCTGCTGCTTGCTTTGAAGATTCTCTTCTCTCATGAGAAGATTCACTTTCATTTCCTTGTGCACCTGAAATTTACATACAATTTGAAAAAAAAAATGAAAATATATAATAATGCATTACCTGATTTTTTATTTTTTGCTGCAACAAAAGCTAGATAAGCTGGAGAATTATGATAACTCTTCAAGCTTTTTTCATACTCCACCTTTTCAACCTCGTATTCTTCAACAAACTCTTGTTTTTGTTCTTCAGGTAAATCTCTCCACATCTGTCCAATGATTTTGCCTATTTCCCAAAGTTTTAAATCTGGATTTTGTGCCTTCACTTGGTCCCATACTTTCCTGCTATATCTCATATAAGGCATAGTAGGTTTTTCAGGTGCTTTTGGAGGTTTAAGGTTTTTTGCATCATTCTACAAATAGAAAAGATTTTGCTTAGTGAAAATTAATATTAAGATTAAACAATATTACTGTAGTAATATTGTTTATTGTAATAATTACAACAATAGTACTTCATCTTTGTATGTTAACCTACACAAAATACAAAACCATTTTTAAAATTGACATGTTCATTTATTTTGTTCCAACAAATTTAAAGCCAAAATATTTTTTAATAAATTACTAACTTTGTTCCAACAAAGATATTTATTGTAAACATTCTAAGAACAAATTAACCCATAACAATATATAAATATTACTTACAGGTGTATTCTTTCCAATCTTTTGAGGAACAAATCCAGGATGGCCATTAGGTGTAGCAACAAATGGATTAGTTTCTTTCTGAAATCGAACAAATTACTTATCTCCACAATTTTTGATTGAATGAAATTTGAGTTTTGATTTGTATACTTACACTTGAGGCAGATCCAGAACTTCCAGAAGCTCTCAAACGCTCTGTAATTAAAGTAGCATGAAGACTTATCAGAAATTTCTATGTTGTTATGAATATAAATTTCAACACTTTCGTAATATTTTAGTTAATAAATTTGAAAGACATACATTGCAAAAAATTCATGTTAACTTCAAAAAATTTATAAAAAGACATGTAATCAATTGATTACTTTCCATGCATTTCTCCAAGCAGTTGGAATATTCTATAGACATAAAAAACCTCATGAAAAACTTAACTACATACTATATTCATATTAAATGTTCACTTACTTGCATGTTAGATTAGTATAAAAAAAACTACAAAATAGCTAAGAAATAATCAAAAAGCGCATTGTATTTCAAAAAAATCATTTAACTTAATTAGCTTGATATAAGCGCTAATTCAATCTATTATAAATGGCATAAAGAAGGTAGAAAAAAGCTCAATATAAATAATACATTTTCTTCTGTGTTTTACAATAAACAAATATAAACATCAGATAAATACGCATAAAGATCTTTAGCACTTTAAAATAATTTTCTTTAAATTAAATATCCAATGATTCTCAAAAACCTAAGTTTTTAATACAGAAAATATTTATCTTGGCGTAATAAACAAGGCATGGAAATTATCAATAGATGGCTTCGAATTCAATAAAGCAATAGATAGTCTAACATACAGATGTAGAAGATTGAGAGAAAAATATCATAGCCTTCTATTGTGCTGGTGTTTTAATTATAGGTATTTCACTGTTGCTGATGTGCAACTATTCAAGATATAATATCAGAACTAAAATGTTCTTTCAATTTTCTCGAAAACAACATAGAAATGTAATGCTAATAATCATTCATTTTTTTCATTTAAAGGATTATTTTTTTAAATATTGTTCTACAATGAAATATTTGAATGTTTTATAACATACAGTATAGGATCAGGATGGATGAATTTTGAAATAAATTTTAATTAAAGGATTTTTCATTAATATATGTTATACCAATAAACATTGGAATCAATGCAATTCCTATCAAGGTTTCTCTTAATTTGATCACTCTCTGCATTATATTTAACATTTCTATCCAGTATATGTATATGTATCACTATTATTATGTATTACTAGAAACACTCGAAAGTGGGGATATTCCACTAGCATTTTTTCTGGATATATCTAAAGCTTTTTGAGTGCGTAGAACATGACAGACTATTGAAGAAAATTGAAATATGTGGAATTCGTAACAAACAGCTTAATTTGATTGAAAGTTACCTGCAATATAGAACACAAAAGGTGATTATTGAAAGTAACACAAAAACTTATACTTCACTCGAAAAGGAAGTTAAAATAGGAGTACCTCAAGGAAGTATCCTGGGCCCACTCTCCTTCCTAATCTACATCAATGATTTGCCAAATGAAATACAAATTACACAACAAAACATCGTTATTTATGATGATGACACAAATGTCATTACGTCATCCAAGAACCTTTAAGATTCAGTTAAGAATATGAAAGTAATTTCAAATACCGTAGAGTGGAGGTGCTCTGGGAATTTGATGTATCTGAATTTATATAAAACTGAATGTGCTGTTTTTCAGACAGAGCAATCTAAATGCAAAATACCAAAAAGAATACAAACAGAAAATAAAGTATTCGAGCCAACCAAAACGGTAAAATTTTTAGGACTTTGTATACTGTTGTTATTGTATACTTCATGTATGGTGCATGTGGAGACTCTGAATAAAAAATTAAACTCAGTAATTTACACTTTTAATGTTATAAAACTCCGTGTAAAAGAGGATATAATGGAGAACTTATATTTTGCAAATTTTCAGTCATTGCTTTCTTATTGAATAGATTTGTGGGGAAAGAGTCCATACCACAATTGGATATTCAGGACACAGACACATGCAATTATGGCAATTTTTCATATTGATAACAGAAAATCATGTAGGGGAGTATTTAAGGATAATGGAATACTTATTTATGTTAGATTGTATGTTTTGAAGTGCGTTGTGTTCATACAATCACATAATGAATATTTTCAAGAATATATAAACAAAAATCAGAGAAGAAGGACCAATTACTTTATTTGTCCTAGAAGACAACTGTCTCTAACACAGAGCAATGTCGAATACATGTGCATGAAGCTGTATAACTCTCTTCCCAAGGAAATTAAATGTATAGACAATTTTCAGGAGCGAGGTACTTGTGTTCTTATTGGGTTGTGAACCCTATAATATATGTGAATTTTTTGAGAAGTGTAGAACCACATTGTGAGGTTACTTTTAATTATTTTGCTGACATATTTTACTTTTGTTGTTACCATGCAATTATTGCTAAAATGAAATAAATTATAATAATAATTATTATTATATATAAAGTAAAGCACATTTCAAGTATTTTAAAATAGTCTTGAATAAGGTAAACATAAATATACATAATACCTAGGATCAAGTAACAGATCTTCGCATACAAATATTTGATTCACAACTTTTTTTAATATTATGACAGCAATTTTCATTATATAATAATAAATTCAATATAGACTTTATCTACTGTTTTATTTTATAAAGATATATTATATTGATGAAAAGTTTTGATAATTGGAAAATCTATCTAAGTTCAATGAATTCAAACTTAAATTAAATATCTAGCAGAGTTACCTTTCAATATGTTGAAAGTCATGGGAGAACCAGCGGCCAGTATATCTGAACAAACACAAACAAAGCTATATAACCATGAACACTAACTACTAATGAGAACAGTTCATACTTGTATTGAAACAATAGTGATACAGATGTTTTACAAAAAAATAAACAAAGAGTACTATGAAATACATGGATGAATTTCATTGTGTTGTTCGAAATAAGCTATCTTGCACTTTTCATTTATGTATCAATACATATACAAACTGTACTATATTTTCCTATTGCCAAATTTTAAAATAGATTCCAGCCCTATTGAGAACAATAACTTATCGTACAAATAACTACATCAAAATGCTGTTGATGACCATGCAAAACAAGCGGAATATTTCAAAAGAATAATTCCAGGATATATCTATTCTTACGATTTGGTGTCTGCGGACTAGGCATTTGCATTGCAACTTGTTTGTAATTTGATGGCAAAGCCATTTTATAGATTTTATTATTGATATACCAGTTTTCTCAAAATATGAATTTTTAACAAATGTGATCCTTTTACTCCTTAAGCAATTAATAATACCACATATTACACAAAAGTTATGATTTCAACTATTGCAGTATTGCACCCTAAACAAAATTTAATTGGTAGAGCAGCGAACAGGGTTTGACTTTGACGTTGATCCAAACCACAGAAATAAATTTTCGTATATCGAAATAATTGACCTAACAAATATTTGTCCAATAATTTAAAGAGGAATTATTTCATGAAATACTATTTAAGGTCTAAGTCAAATGGGGAAAAATCAGTTTAACTTAATACTCAATCGAAATGAAAAATTCAATTCAATCAATCCTATTAATTCAGCTTCTGAATAAAATATTCTTGTTTTAAGCATGCGGATCGGATTTCGTACAAGAAACTATAAGCTTATAACCATAATAAACTCTACTTGTTATTGTTAACTAAAATTCATATTTCGCTGAAGGTTAGAATATGATTGTGTTACACGAAATTCCACACATTTACATAATTTTATTGTACTTCTTAGAATACTAAATAGAAATTCGTCTGCTGGCCAGGAATCCGGATTTTATTTTATTTTCAGAATAGTTGAAATATAGAAATCTGACAATTGAAAATTCCTTAATGATTTGAACACACCCTAACTCTACTTAGCCTAACTCACAGAACAATCACTTAATGTTCTATGTTGATATGTTCTGTGGCCTAACTCTACCTACGTAAGTAGAGTTAGGCTGTGGGCTGTGATTTGAAATTTTCATAGATAAGTAAAATTCCATCAAATAACGAACTTTTTGTATTCGAAAAAAAATAAATACACATGGGAGTCTGCTGGTCTGCTTTAGTAAAAAGTTTCTGGTTTGTTTTTTGTTTATATAACGTAACAAAATGCGTTTATGCAAATGGTTGATGATATTCGCATAATTAATGAAAAATAGTGACTAAGATATTTGTATTCTTTTCAATATTTATTGACACTAGGAAAATGAGTTTTATAGAGGAAGGTAAGACATAACCATTCGTTGGCAATATAAGAATAAATAGTATAGCGAATAAACTTCAGATCAGTGATACAAAGATTTTATTAAAATTTTGGTGCCTTTTATTTTTAAATCGTTTTATATTTATGATACATGAACGTATTCGTGAGAATACTCGGGGATTATTGATTTTGAACCGTGTATATGCTAATTCACTCAAAAATTTTCAAGAAGATTCTTGAGTAAATCTCGAGTGGAGAACTTGAAACTTTATATATAAGTATCGCCATGAATTTACATCAATTATCCTCTTTGGGCAAATAATATTTAATGTTACATGTTATCTTGTGGCAAATTTTTATTTGAAATTATAATTTTTCTACTACTAAAAATATTTTTCTCTGCAGATAATTCTGAAGAAGAAAGTTTGTTGGTTGTCAGGAAGAAGAAGGGTGCAGGTATTTTAATAGAGTCTGAAGATGAAGACTTTATAAGTAGTTCTAGTAGAGAAATGTCTGATGTTGTTATATCTGAAAGTCCATCTCCAAGAAATAGTAGTAACTTTTCTAAAAGTACAATTATAACCAGCACCCCAAGCAAAGTTATAGATGATTCAAGAGATATATCACGTTATAATGAAGGACAATCATTCAAGACACCTCGTAATGAAATAATAATATCATCATCAGATACAGATGATGACCATGATGATATTATTTCTAGTGACTCAGATGTAATAGACGGAAGTCGAGAGGATATTTCTCTGAAACAAAATGGCTTCAATCTAAGTACACCACAAACAGTCAAGTCTAAAACTCCCAGACATGGTTTAGGCAGAATTCAACCTACATTAGATTCTTATGTTAAAAAATTAACATTTAATGACCATCCTAAAAGTGATAATATATCATCCTCTCCACCTCAAGATGACCAGATAAAATGTAAACGGAGTGATTATAATCAGCAGTTAGAAAAAATAAGGCAGTATGAACAAGAAATGATGAAAACAAAGGTAACTGTTTCAGTAATTATCTATTTCAGTGCTCTTTGAATATAATGATGTATAATTTATAAATTCTAAAATTATTTTTATATGAGTATTGATTTATGAATATGGGCATTCTTACTTTTGGTATATATTTGGATAATTTCAGAATCATCTTTCAACTATTAAGTTGAGTGTGCTTCCTGATAAAGGTGAACTTCTCAAAGCCAAGTTTGAAACTTGCAAAAATAATTTCCTATCAGCTCAAGATAGACTGCGTAAAATGATTGTTATTGAAGGTAAGTAGAACTACTTAGTAGAACTGATAGAACTAACAACATTTAGTGTCCAAGGTAATGTTTTTTGGTTATGCCTCAAAATCAAAATTTTCAGAGATCATAAATAGAATTTGCTTTAAGAGTATCTCAATTATGAATAATTATGAATGTTAGTACAATTTATCATTCAAATTTTTTTGTATATAGTGGCAAAATAGCAGAAGATATGTAATTTCATTATCAAGTACTGAACATTTTTTATACTAAAAGAATAGATAATGCGCATTGGATAGATAAATCGAATGTGGAAATCGATATTTTATATGATACATCAGTCATTAGATATCGTTTTGTAGATTTATTAATTTGATGTTATCAACATTGAAATATTTTGCTAATTAACTCAGTTGTTTGTAGAAGATCACCCAGAAGTGCTTACTGGAAAAGCATTAGTTACACGCAATTGGACTAATTTGGAAGCTGGAATAGCATCTGTACAGCCTAAGACATTTGGAAAAAAAGGACTAGAAAATTATAATATTCAAAAAGCCCTCACTGTGGAGCGTCTGGAACAACTCCATGGTTCTTTGGAAAATTGTCCCACCGATAATCACTTTGCTGAAGATCCTAAAGGTTTGAAAGTAGAACTTATGTCTCACCAGAAAAGGGCTCTTGCTTGGTTGGAATATAGAGAGTCACAAAAACCTCCTGGTGGGATTTTAGGTATATGCAAATTTTTAATGCTATATTTGCCTTTATTCAGAACTGTTCTGTAATTTATTTATACATTTGTTTTTCTCCATTTTCTAATTAGATTTAGATTGTATGAAACTGGAGACATGTTCTAGACAAGTATTAATTTCTGAGAATCATCAGTATTTGATTATTGTTCAGAACCTGAATTTATTATCACTGTAGGTGGATGTAAGAATGCCAAAATCTTGCACATAACACAGTAGATTTTTAGATCACTCTTTCATCAAAGAAAATATTAGTACATTTGTTTGAGAACTTAAAATCAATCCATGGAATGTCATAGTTTAGCTGGATACATGAGCGTTAAGCTTTCTGTTGAATTTTATTAACTCATGACAATGTGTTATTTGATAGCCTGAAACATAGGCATTGAATAATTTTTGTGTAATTCAGCCAAGTGGAATTATATTTAAATGAGAGGTGATAAGATATACTTGTCTAAAAATTACTAACTGAACAATTCTTTATTCGACTAGTTTTGCCTTTTATGGCATTATCAAGAATATTTAAATATGAACTATCACAGAGTTGATTCATCGTCCATTGAATTTATAAAATTATATATTATCATATTATTATACTTTTTAACAATGTTCCACCAAGTGTCGTCTGAGCAGTTAATTAACATGATATTTTTATTGTTCAAATATACAGCAGATGATATGGGTCTTGGAAAAACATTAACAATGATAGCACTAATTCTCAAAACAAAATCTCACGTATGTGAAGATAATGAAAACGAGGATAAAAATGAATCTGCAGATAAAAAACATCGAAAGCATAAGGGTGGCACTCTAGTGGTGTGTCCGGCTAGCCTTTTGTTCCAATGGTCTGGAGAGATAGACTCCAAACTAAAGAGAGGTTTGTTATCTTATCTCATTTATCATGGGCCAAAGAGAGAATCAAAACCTAAAAAGTAAGTCAATAAACATTTCAGTAAATACCTTCAATAAACATAATAATACACACACGCACACATATATATATATATATTTTTTCAGTGTTTAATTGGGATTGCAGTCTAGGACAGGAAAATCAGTTACTACTTTAGTATTTTCCAAGCTTTCAAAATGTTTATTTTCTTCTTAAAATAATACATAAATTAACAGTTTATATAGCAAGGCACTATAGTAAATTTTTTTCTTACAATTACTATGAAGAGGGTCCGATAGTCCTAGACTGGAATCCCAATTAAACACTGAAAATACATATCTACAGTTGTGAAATATATATATATATATATATATATATATATATATATATATATATATATATATATATATATATATATATATAAAGAGCATTCAGAGAGGATGAAGCGTTTTTGGGAGGCAAAAAACAACCCGATGCAGCAAAATTCCTAATGATTGCGAATTCAAGTTCAGTCGCTCGCCTCATGGGGAACAATCGAAATAATAATAATATATATATATATATTAATATTATATATTAATATATATATATATATATATATATATATATATATATATATATATATATATATATATATATATATATATAATATATATATATATATATATATATATATATATATATATATATATAGCATGGAACATTTTTGGTGATCAGAATTGGCTGCCTAGATCGTGTGATTTAACACCATTAGACACCATCATTTTTTATGGTGTTATTCAAAATCACAGGTCATGTCAACTAGCCTTCTGTGCTTTAAAGTAGGAGATTCAATGTTGCATCAACGAAATTCAGCCACATTTATGCAGAATGATTTTGGAAAATTTTTACAAACTAGTGTGTATGTGAATACAAAGCCGTGGAGGCCATTTACCCGATGTATTATGCCTATGTACCTATGATTCAATGAAAAAATTCCAATCAAACGACTAAAAACTGTGTTTTCTATTCAAATCTTGGCTAGTTTTCGAATGCCTGTTAAAAAACATCAATTTTAGAATTTGTGTAGTAAGGTTGAAATTTTCAGTGCTCATTATATTTCTAGAGATGACTATAGTTGTCCCCATTTTTTGTAGCCTGGCTCAATATGATGTAGTAATAACTACTTATAGTTTAGTAATGAACGAAAGTGAGAAGAACAGTACCTTGTGTCGGGTGAAATGGAAAAGAATTATCTTGGACGAAGCTCACCAAATCAGAAATCATAAATCTCTAACTTCTCTTGCATGCTGTGAATTAGCATCAAAGTATAGGTGGGCCTTAACTGGAACTCCAGTTCATAATAAAGAATTAGATATGTATGCTCTACTAAAATTCTTGAGATGTACACCATTTGATGATCTGACAGTAAGTCTGGTTTTTAAGGAGTTATCTTAGTTAAGTTGAAGAGTCTTAAGTTATAATTCTAATAGTTTTATTGTATTGTGTGTTCTAATAAAAAATGAATCACTTATACCAATAATTAAGAAATGATACATGATAGAACAGAAAAATAATTGATAATAATTTGGACTGGTAGGAATTACTGCAAAATAATTGATGCTGTAAATTGCTAGAAAATTTGTAATCAATTGCTCGTGATGTACACTGTTGTACTGTAAATTTTTTGAAGCTGCATAATATCCTCATTGTTGTAGTGACATTTACTTTGTTTTGTTTTCTGTTCTACCATTTTTATTGTAGACAATTTCAATTTCCGGAGATACTTATTTTTTGTCACATAATCATTACATATGAATGATCTTGTATTTTTGTACTGAAGATTTGAATGAAATATATGTTTCTTAGGTTTGGAAGCGTTGGGTTAGCGACAAAAGTGTTGGTGGTGGAGAAAGACTACACACTGTAATTTCTTCATTAATGTTACGTCGTACCAAGGGTGAATTGATTGAAAATGGAACTTTAACAACCTTACCCTCTCGTAAATGGGAATCAATTGAAATTACTTTAGATACAAGTGAAATGGGAATATATCAAAAAATTCTTATATTTTCGCAGACGTTATTTGCACAGTTTTTACATCAAAAGGCTGAGAAAAATCAGGAATATGTGAATTTAAAAAACCCAAATGGTAAGTGTGACGGATACCAAAGTACATAATACATCAGTATTTATACATAGCTTAATATATAAGAAATTTAATTGAAAAAACTAAATTCAAGTAAATAAAACATAGGAAAGTAAACTATATATTTACATTGTGTCAAAATATATCCATTATGCTTTTTTGCTGAAAATACCTTTTTTATCATCTTTGCTCTCTTGAGTACTTTGTTTAATTTACTCAATACTTTATTTCATGTTATATGTAAAAATAAAATTTTTAAAATTTAAAAACTGATATGCAGAATAAAATGCATTCTCAATTAAATATCTCTTGGTTATATATTAATTTTCTGTTGTCTATGTAGTTTAAATGTTTAAAATTGTTATGTGAACAATAGCTTCGTTAAAATCGCAAATGAGTGCTGTGTTATACTGTTTTTCTTGAAATCTCTCTTTGATGCTGTTAACCAAATTTATTATCCCCAAAACTGTTCCTGTACCCATCCAAAAACCATATTGGTCATGAGAGAATAGATTATTAGATTCAAAAATCTTCACAGTGCAATACTTTTTCCTAGTATTTTGGCTACTATGGGCAATAAAGATATAGGTCCACAGTTGTCGGTCTGGGATTTGTCAGCTTTTTTGAAAATTGGTTTGACTATAGCTTCTTTCAAATATTAGTAAAAATGCTCTTCCTTAAACATAATTTATTAAGTTACAAGTTACAGTTAAATGGTACAATTATAATATTTTTTATAGATTTCAGTACCTTTGTGTTAAATGCAAACACATCTCTGCTATTTTTATTGACTAAGTTATCATTGAATGAATAAGTACGTATGAATTACAGTGGATAATGGAATTATTTCTTTTTACAATACAATAACTAATTTGTAAAATCGGGAGCATTAGGCAGAAAATATCTGCAAATAGTAGTTATTTAAAGATTTTTCAAATAGCATTTTCAAATGTAATGTTTCATATTGGGCTTATGCCTATTATGTAAATGGTGTTTTTTTATAGACACAGAAATTTAAAGGGAAATAAAATAACACATGTTTCTGCGTATAATTTTCAGAATGTTGATAGCAACAAGTACTTCACATGAATGTTGTGAAGCTGTGTAAGGTTCTATTATTTTTAGTTTATCATCATCAGTTTGTGTGTGTATGAATAATAATATTTCTTTATTACTTTACAGCTGATCCTAATAGCGAATACGTCAAGATGCGACAGAAGCTGTTGAAATTGAATAAATTGAAGGAGGTAAACCAACATGAAATTTTAGTTTTATTGTTGAGACTGAGACAAATATGTTGTCATCCATCTTTGATAATAAATGTAAGTAATTTATATTGCATTGTTCATTCTAGATACATTTATATACTGCAATGAAAAATTGTTATGTTGTCCAGTATAGTATAAGTATTTCACTTTGTGCTTATCTATATTGATTCTGAAATGTTATGAGTACAAATTGTTACGAATATTCAATTTATTGAAGATAGTTATATAATTATAATATCCATTAATTTTCTAGATGCTACACGGAGATGAAGATTTGGGTGAAAATGAGCACGAAGAAAGTGAAGAAATGAATATTCTGGAGCAATTGAATAAATTGAATCTGAATGAAAATGAGTCAAGTGATAACAGTTCTTTATATACTTTGGGTTTGTCAGAAAAGGGCGTTGGAATTAAAGAGGCTACCAAAAGTATTCTGAATCCATCTCATCCCATTTTTTCAAAAGATCGAAAAAGTAGCAAGGTATGTATGCAATACAAAATTTAATGTATACAAATAAAAGAAACTCATTGAAAACTAACCATAGTAACAACTTCTGAAAAATTATAAATAAAAACTTTTAAAAACAATACAAAACATAAACACTAAAATTTTATATATTTCTGATAAGTTTTACCCCGTAGAAATTCCAGGTTAATATTTCAGAACGTGATAATAAAAAACAAAAAATAAAGCTTGGTTTACTAGAATTACACAAATAAATATGAACATTCAATTATCCCATTCAATAAATAAGATAACCAAGCACCCTTCTTAATGTTTTCAGAATTACCTATTTACCTCAATAACTGTTCTGAATGGAAATGTTTTTAAATTTTTCAAATACTATTCAATTTATATGTTTACTTTTTACCCTTAATTGTATAATATTGTATTTATGTTGCATGTATATGAGAAGTGTAATTAGTCTGCAAAAAGTATCTAAAGAAACTTTTGTTACTCAAGTTAATATCAGTAAGTTTTTTTTATCTGAACTTAAATTTCAATTCGAATTTGAGTAAACTGTTGTTGCTATTCAGAAATTTTTAGGATTTTATTTAATTTGTTTTGGGATTTGTTTTAAAAATAATGAAATAATTGCAAAAATGAAACAATATACAAACAACAATGAGTTGTATTAAATCATTAGTATTGGATTAGAAGCCAGAGTATGGAAGAATTTTGGAGAATTTGTGGTTATGGCTAGATAATCAGTTATACAATACATAATCTATATACATTCATTATTCTACACATAAAAATTATGAGATATATTTTTTTATATTTTAGATACGCACAATAATGACGATGATTCCAAATATTCTGTCAGCTGGTGATAAAATAATCATTGTTTCTCAGTGGAAAAGTTATCTCGAACTCATTGGTATACATTTGAAAGATATTGGAGCAAAATTTTTGAAATTAGATGGGAGTGTTTCAACTTCAAATCGTAAAGAGATAATTTCATCATTTAACGACATCAATTCTCAGTTCAAGGTGTGTTATTCATTCACTATGTCAATTCATGTTGGGGTCATTCTTTTTAAATTAAAAAAATATTTTCTTTCATTAGATTCTTCTCTTATCACTTACTGCTGGAGGAGTAGGCTTGAATTTAGTGGGGGCAAACCATTTATTCTTAGTAGATATACATTGGAATCCTCAGCTGGAGAATCAAGCGCAAGACAGAATTTATCGAATGGGACAAAAGAAGAATGTTTTCATATATAAGTAAGTATTTTATTTGAATTATGAGTATGGTATTCCTTATGTTTAACATTAAACATGAAACGTTAAATTTCAGTCCAAGTCCTTAGGTATAACTAATTTTATTTTAGGTTTATAACTAAAGATACTATTGAAGAGAGAATAAAACAGTTGCAAGAAAATAAGTTGGCAATATCTGAGAGTTTGATGACAGGCTCTAGGCAAATAATTAATAGCAAATTGAGTTTGCAGGACCTTAAAATGTTGTTCAATATGTAATATGGTACAAATTTTATATCAAATAACCTATGAATAGTATTTTATTTTTTCATAATTTTTTTAACATTTAGCTTAGCCAAATGCTTGGTATGTTTCAGTTAATGGCCTTACCTCAATATATTAGCTAATATATAGATATATATATATATATATATATATATATATATATATATATATATAAGAAAATGAACACTAGAACATTCATTCGAAAAATTCAAATTAATCAAGAGAATGTTATAGTAGAGCTAGATATGTGAACGTGTACGATGTGATGTCTCCACTATCCTTCAAGGGATAAATGTTAGAGAAATATTGAAATCTATGCCACACCTAATGGAAGTGCGAGACATATATGTTTCGTTCTGCAAGGAACTCGTCAGTGGCACTACGCCCATCGAAGTGAGGCAACGATTTCAACCCCCAATCATCTTCTTGTGACTGCAAGTGGAAGACCGTAGAGTTATGAATACTCCACAATTCCATCTATGGGAATCAGTAGAGAACACCTCTCAGATTATATACACACCGCGCATCGAAATTTCACATATCTTCTATACCCGTAGGTATCTACTAAATTGCAATGTCTATTTGACAAATATCATCGAACGATGTTTTTAAATGTCAATGGGTTGCATTAGTAGTACGCTCGCGTTTATTCCCGTATTTCAAGGGCCTATTCGGCGATATTTTCAAGGAAATGAAATTTTTTGTGCTTATGGCACTGAATGAAATATTTAAGAAAATGAACACTAGAACATTCATTCGAAAAATTCAAATTATCAAGAGAATATTATAATAGAGCTAGATATGTGAACGTGTACGATGTGATGTCTCCACTATCCTTCAAGGGAAAAATATTAGAGAAATATTGAAATCGATGCTTCACCTGATGGAAGTGCGAGACATATATGTTTCGTTCTGCAAGGAACTCGTCAGTCGCACCACGTCCATCGAAGTGAGGCAACGATTTCAACCCCCAAGCATCTTCTTGCGACTGCAAGTGGAAGACCGTAGAGTTATGAATACTCCACAATTCCATCTATGGGAATCAGTAGAAAACACTTCTCGGATTATAGACACACCGAGCATTAATTCCCCTGTAATTATCGATATCCATTTTGTCCCCCTTTTTGTGCAATGGATGTATCAACGCGCATTTCCAATGCTCTGGATTGCAGTTCAGAAGGGTGCTGAAATATTCGGCTAACATTTTGCAGTTATTTTTTGTGTTAGTTTCCAACGCGCCATCGGATTTTTTGAAGCAAAGAGTGGGCGCTTGGTATCCTCGCAAGTTTTCTCTGAAAGTTTTGTAAAAATCTCTAGTATTATTGGTGAAATCCTTCTGTATTTCGTGACACCTATTATTATCATATCTCCGTTTTTCTCTTCTAATTACTTTGGAGGCCTGTTTTTTAGTTATAAGGAAATTCTCCCAGTTTTCCTCATTTTTATGGCCGTTAAATTTTTTCCATGCAGTTATTCTTTTGTCGACTGCTTGGTCGAAGATTAAGTTCCACCAGCGGTATTTCCTGGTGCGAGGAGGTTGCCCTAGTGTGATGGCTTTCTGCATATTCTTTGTAAGGATTTCCCAATTCTTCGATTCTTCCTGATTGATTTGTGCAATGATTGTATCCTTGTGAATTTTCAGATATTCCTTATCGGACCTAACTTTTCTGTGTTATATATATATATATATATATATATATATATATATATATATATATATATATATATATATAAACACTATATATATATATATATATATATATATATATATATATATATATATATATATATATATATATATATATATATATATATATAAAAACTCCGTTGGATATTTACTACATCATCGGGATTTGTTATGGAATCAACGGATTTGTATGTCACCAAATCGCCTGCAATTTTTGATTGAATGGTGAAATTCAGTGCGTGTATATCATTATTCTTTGCTGCAAGAATTGTTCGTTGACTTAACTAAGCATAATTCTGATAATTCTCACTAATGTTTGGAAAACATCTTCAATAAAAGCTAATTGAGAGTCTACAAATCGGCAAAAGTTGTTGGTAAGAGTAATTTATCCAGATGTCGCATCAACTGGGACTTTTCGATTTCCATATATTGTTTGGAAAATTGTGCAGCACTTTGATCATTTTGAAGTTGAATTCTCATATTAGTGGTTAGCGATATACGTTATTCCATAATAACGGTAACATATAAAGGTGATGCCATCAGGCAAGCATTCAATTCATCTGCAGGCGTTCCACGGGGAATTACTGGCAACGTCTGCCTGAAATCGCCTGCCATATATATATATATATATATATATATATATATATATATATATATATATATATATATATATTTCTTGAAATTGATTTATAGATATTTTGTTCTGAAAGTTTTTAGCAATAACAGGCTTTTAAAAACTTTCAAAATAATATATATTTATATATATATATATATATATATATATATATATATATATATATATATATATATATATATATATATATATATATATATATATATATATATATATATATTTATATATATATAGTAAAATAATTTTTTTAATTTTGTGGTTCGGTACAACAAATTAACAGTTATATTTCATTGAAGCAGAAAACTGGAAAATTTCTGTTTACAATAAACCTTAATGGTTCAAGAGTTAGTTGAATGGAATCAAACAATGAATAATGCATTAGATTGAAGAGAAGAGTCTATGAACCTGAAGTGGAGATAGATTTGTTTATATGTGTAGTTTTTTGATGCTGTTATTTATTTTTGTTTATTTATATAATAAAAAAACTACTAAAAACCTTAATTATTACAAAAATTTGTGTAGTACAATTTTTTTCACACATAATTTTTTTAACTTCTACAAAAACAGTATCTGTTTGCAGAATATGAATTCTAAGAGAAGCGGAAGTAATCAATTCCAGATTATCTTATGTTCACGCACTGGTGACGATTACAATGATAGTTGTAATCCTTTCATTCCATAGAGAACAATATCGCTTGCTATTATTTAAGTTAAAAATATATTATCAGCTATAAGAGGTGGTGGCAACCTTTTAAAATAGAAGGGTGAAAAGTCGTAAAATTTTTCCGCATTCAAGGAACCCCTAAAAAAACCAGGATTACCGAGCACTGGTTCAATCCGTTTCGTATTTTTGATATTGGAGCCAATTTAGAGCTCTCCTCTACTGTTTCTGCAACCGAGGCCTAATGACCGACAATGTCACGTAAATCCTCATCATGAGAAGTGTTTCCCACCTTAGCGTTAAAGCCTCCGGCAATCATCAAGATTTCTCTCTTTGGTATTTCATAAATACTACCCTCAAATGTATTGTAAAAGTCCTCGATTTCATCGTCTGTAGCATTACTTGTGGGGGGCGTATATCTGCATGATGCTCAGCGTACATGGTGAAGCGGACAGTTTTATGGTAATAATTCTCTCATTGACGGGATTATAGCCAGCACAGACCCTTCCCAGCGTGTTGGCACTGCGATAGCAACTTCGGCAAAACTCGATGATTCGCTTCCTGAGAAAAAGATTGTGTTCCTCAAGTTTTTTTTATCCATTACCTTTCCAATGCGTTTCGCTGAGTCCCGCTATCGTGGTATTACAACGTCTGAGTTCGTGATCCAGAACATGAAGCTTTCCTTCATCGTTTAGGCCTCTTACGTTCCCAAGCGAATGTTATGACGCAGTTGAACCTTTGTTCTTCCAGTAGCATAGTTTCCATGTGTCGCCTGGTTGCCTGCTCCCACATGGCCGGTAGCCCATTTTACACTTTGGCTCCCGGAAAGCTTAAAGCGCCGGTCGCCACGCGGGTCACTAGGCGAATATTTCTTTGTATTCGACCTCCTCATGACTCTAGTTTCTCGTAGCCTTCTGCACCAGTACTTTTTGGGCTATTTAGGCCCAAGGCTTCCGACGCCTCTTCCGACAGGTTGCCCCGTTGGGTGTATGGTTATACCGCCATTGATAAATAAAACAAACTGTTCTAAATTATACGATGACCCAATAAAAATGAAATTTAAAAACCCCATTAATTATCTAGAAATATTTTTCTACAAGACTAACATTGAAATTTCGAAAATCATAACTCACTTTTTAAATCACTCAAATCTAAATTATGAATAGAATCCAAAATTAATTCAACTCATTTATATTTCTTTGTTTCCTAATGTTTGTGTTATAAAGTACAGAACCGTACCGAAAGAAATAGAAAAATAATACTCCATTTGTCAATAGGATGTGAAGAAATAATCAAGGCGACCTTGAAAAATAAAACTACAAGAATATGTTGGAACATCCCAGGTAGCAGACTGACGGTAATATGACGTGATATATTGGTTTCAACATGTCGGAAAAGACGTCGACAGAGACGTCTCACTGACCATGCAGTGACGTCGAAATGTCACATCCTCAAGACGTCATTTTGAGCCTTTCAAAGACGTCATTAAACTTCGTTAAAAAGACGTCACCAAGTAGAGAAAAATAGACGTCGTAAAGACGTTCTTCAGAGCCTACATTGTAGGGGTTCAATTCAAATAAAACAATTTTTATCATTAAACATTTCATTTCATTTGAAATATTTCATTTGAAAAAAATTATTAATTAAAAATTCAGCTTTTAAACCAAATATGTTATGACTCACCTATTATAACAAACAAAATTTTTCATTGTCATTTGAATAACTTTCAAATATACAAATTTTTTCTTGAGTTCCAATATTAAGATCAGGTATAATACTCACAGATGTCCTTTTGTTCTATAATTTATATCAGTAATAGAATCACTCCGACTTAAAAAACTGAAATTTTTTTAATGTAACCTAACACTGTCTTAATATACAAATAACATTTAGGTACATTATGATGTGAGAAGTTTTACCTGTTGTTGTATATTCATTATTCACTCGTGATGACACTGGAGTATTGCCTGTTGAAGTACTGGCTGTTCTTATTGCATGTTCTATATTATTTATTCTCGAAGAACGTGAAGCTATGCTGAAAATTATAGCACATCTTAAAAAAATATTGTTAATAATTTGCATCTTCGAAATAAAACTTAAGGCAACATGTATATTTTATTCTTGAAATGACTCGAATATTCTAAGTATTTCTCCTAATTTTGCATTACATGTATCTAATTAACTTACCTTTTTTCGTTTGAAGGAGAATTTATTCAAGATTTGAATTTGACTCTTATGCATAAAGATGTAGCACTATTCGAAGTGGTATTTCGTTGAGATCTGGTTTCTATTACTATGCACATTACATCTGTTTTCTTCCGCAGAGTTTATTGCATTCACATACTAGGACAATTTCTTGGAAGATCGATGCCACATTTAGAGCCCCAGACCATTTCGATGTACACCCGAATTCTCAACAGATATTTCAAAACATATTATAACACAAAAACAACTCGTCCATCTTAATATGTTGAATGCAAAACAACGCAGACGCAGAACATAAATATGAGTCCACAGAACAACTGACAACTTATAACCTTAACTATAATACAATTTTCGTGTTAACAATTGACGCATGGATGAATATTATTGTTCAAATGTGTGAAAGCTACTATTATCTAAGTGAAAAGAATATATGTCGATTCTCAAAAAATTAACGGTCATAAATTGACGAAAATAGTACGTTGCGCTGACGTCATTTGCTGTCATCCTATGAACGTCAGTCATCTGACGTTAAAAAGACATCATTCAGCGGTCAAATAACGTCACTGACCAAAATTGACCGAAAACTGACCCTAATAAGACGTCATTTTAAGTCAGCTTGCTACCTGGGATTAGTACAAAAAACAGCTACCTCAAAACAGAAAAGTAATACCGAGGCTGGCATCGACCTATCGAGATCTTCAATGGAGACCAACCTGGAATGAATAAGTACTGGCAAGAAAGCTAGCCCAATGTCCCTTCACAGCCTAACTCTACGTAGAGTTAGGCTGTGGTCCCTTTTCCCCACAGAACATATCCTTAATTTGGTATGTTCTGTGCTTTTCCCACTATAAGGGGAAATATTTAATAATAATATTTTAAGAGTACATGCACGGTCTAATTAACTTTCATTGCTAAATTCAACTTTGCGTGTAAGCGAGATTGCTGCACTTTTTTTAAATTGATAATTACTTAGAATTTCACGATTATTATCAAGTAATATGCCTATATATTATAATACCTATATATAAATGAGTAATATCGATTGACGGCATGAATTTATTTTTTGTGTGATTGTAAGCTTAAATTAACCACTTAACACCCTGAAGTGATCTAAAGCTACTTTCTTTCTCTAAAAAATATTCAGTAATATGTACCTATACTTAAACGGGAAATTACAATAAAATTGTTTGATGCTTATTGTAGCTATAGGACCTTATAGTCTCTAACACGATATTGTCAAGACTATATAAGGTATTATTAACTATATATATATTGCTAATTACTAATATTACTATAACACTTATCAACAAGAATAAACTAAAATCCAGCTTTATTGTTTTCATATAGACTATCAAACTATTTATGACACTAAATTGAAACACTTCTACGACAACTAGAAATCGAAAAGGTAGTTAGTTGAAATGGCAACATTTTAAAAGAAATAGCGTGATGCACGGAGATTATAATCTCCATTATAAATGAAAAATCTTTCTATAGTATTATATAGGTATTATTTTCGTAGCGATACTAAATATGCTTTAAATTATCCAGAGAAGCTGAAATCATTGGGACATTGGTAACAAGATAGTTGAACAAGCCTATGTAGTATTGAAAGGATTGGATTAACTGTATTTTAATTTTTTAATTCATTTACGTATTTGCTGTTAGTAGTTTTGTTAGTAGCATTTTAAAAATGGGATTATTTATTGAAAAATATAAGTTTCTCCATATATTATTTGTCAAGAAATGATTTATGTTGGAATTGTTTCAGAGAAACACATTGCAGTGAATTAAACAACCCTGTATTTTTTCTCCGGCAAAGATCAAGTGCCGGAGAAAAAGTAGTTTTCTCGCTAGTTAATCAAATAGCTATTTTCAAATATGGAATGTATTGCATCAATTTATATATAAGAGGGCAAAATCTACCTTACTACTTGACGTCGTCGGAGGACTATTGATTTATTTATTCTAACCTATATAATTGTGTATATAAATATGATAAACCAAAACATTGAAATGTTAATTAACATTGAAGTTAAATATTCAAACCTAAAAATTATCCTTATCTTCAGATTTATTCAACATAACTCTTCTTCACAATAACTCTTGTGGTTGTAGTTGATATTTAAAAACAGAAATAGTAATCCTTATTCACATTTTAAAAGCTGGAATAATATAAATATCATATCAGTTCTGAAATTGTGCTACCGTAAAATATATTAAAAAGTAGGTAGGTAATGGGGTAACCGGTGATGGAAATAATTTTGGTGTACCATAATTTTAAGAAAGGAAACTTCTGATATTTAATTTTGTGGAAAGTAAACATGAGTTCTCTCACACTTGCTGAAGCCACTGGATGTTTTGATAAGACTCTTACTTTAGAGTTAGGTCATATAGAACAGGTCCATTGTTGGAAACGGATGCCTGAATGCGATGAATTTGTTGGAACTAGGTTTGTCAAATCAGTTTGTCGGGATTATGTCACCTTTTTTCATTATTTTTCAGACGTAGTAAGCACACTATAGTTCCCTATAAGGACGCACTTTATGTTTTCGGAGGTGATAATGGTAAAAGTATGCTAAATGATCTTCTTCGTTTTGATGTTAAAGAAAAATCATGGGGTAGAGCTTTTGCGACTGGTACACCACCTGCTCGTAGATATCATCATTCGGCAGTTGTACATAATACTTCCATGTATGTTTTTGGGGGTTACACTGGAGATATACACTCTAACTCAAATTTGAGCAACAAAAATGATCTTTTTGAATATAAATTTCATTCAGGGCAATGGATAGAATGGAAATTTATTGGAAAAACTCCAGTCCCAAGATCTGCACATGGATCAGCAGTTTACGATAACAAATTATGGATATTTGCAGGATATGATGGTAATGCAAGATTGAGTGATATGTGGACAATTCCTCTATGGGTTAGTATGCAAAACATTTAATGTTAATAAACAATATACAAATTCTGCAGAAGTTGAAATACATTTTTATTATAATGTATGTGACTAGTGGTTTTGAGGTAATATTTTCTTCTATCAAGTTAAGATAATTAGTGTGTAAAAAACTAATAAGAAATCAAATTAGATAATATGGTTTTTTTATATCTAGGGAGAAATGCGTGTTTGGGAAGAGATTGAGCAAACAGGTGAATGTCCCCCTACATGTTGCAATTTTCCAATTGCAGTAGCAAGAGAATGTATGTTTGTGTTCAGTGGTCAAAGTGGGGCAAAAATAACAAATTCTCTATTCCAATTCAGTTTCAATAAGAAAAAGTGAGTGGAATAACAACTGTGGCAATTATTCTTAAAATTTAAACTAGGTATATATATACACGTATTGTTTATATATATAATGAGTGGTAGGGTACCTACCAAATATTTTGCAGAGTACTCAACCACTTACCTATTAATTTTGAAATAATTCGGAGACACATCCAAATTCTTTCATATATATGTACATGCATGCATACATAGATGGATGGAACATATGGAGCATGTAATAGATTACTATAATAATTAATTTTTTGCATGGTATAAAACTGAAATATCAAAGGAAATTATTTTGAAATTTTTGATTTTCACCATTTTAATTGAAGATTCAAAATTTGATAACTGAGATCAAAATAAGAGAAAACATATTTCAAGAAAAATTAATATTATATATATATATAATATTATATTATATAGTAATACAATATATATAAATTAATATATTATGGCTTTCAACAAAGTCAAATATGATAATTTTGAAACAAAATTGATTTATGAAATCAATTTTATGTTTTGAATTCAATATAAGTGTTCATAATTTATGTAGGTACTGCTTTTTTGTTATATATATATAAATGAAATGAAAATTTTTTATTCTTCTATTTTTTAACCATTTTTGGTTTCACAATTATAACTTTACAGGACATAAAAAAGTAACAATAATAGAATTTTCAAAAATAATAATATAAAATGGTGATATTTGTTTTTATAGAGCAGCACTAAAGCACACCAAAGTATCTGGAGTTTAACTAGTCCCAACTTCAAATAGATATTCATAATTTTCAAACTTTCCAATTAGATGAATATTGAGAAAATCTTCTTTTTGTTAACTGTTTTTCTGCACGTAGGACATTTTTTTACAGTTTTTACAATTCTTTCTATACAATCTTTACAAAATAAGTGGCCACATTGTGTTGACATGACTTGTTTTTGAGCAAGCTTATCGTAACAAATTGGACATTCACCTAGTCCTTTTTCTCTTTCATTAGTAGGTGACTTTGTCAACTCTGATGTATTTTCATTTGAGTTTCCAGCAAATTTGTCTAATAAAGCATTTGCATCTTTAAGAAGATTTTCAGTTTCCTTGCAGTAGTTTTCGATATCTTCAAGAGTATTTATTCTGCTTGTATCGTCTTCAATAAGAACACAATCTTCATTGATATTTGCTGTTACTGATTTGGATGGCACATTACCTTTATTTGAATTTTCATTTTGCTTTGCAGAAATTTTTACATTCAATAATTCATCTTCATCATCAGAAATCAGCCCACTGGATTTGAAAAACTTATCTATTTTTCCCTGAACTCTTTCATTTATATTGGAATATTTAGATTCATCTTCTGAATCATCTAGTTCTATAATAGAATTATTTGTTGTATTAGTTTTTGTGGACATATTAGGTTCTTTGCTTGAAGATATATTTGCTTTTTCTACACTTGATAACCTAGATCTTTTTGGAGTTGTTCGGAGTGTTCTTCGTTTAGGTACTTTATTCTTCTTCAATGATTTTTTAATGTCTTTAGTTTTCGAATTTAATTCAGTATCCATTTCGTCTGAGGAACTGCAGTTTATGATTACACGATTGCGCCCTTGACTTCGCAAAAATTCTCTGCATTTAGGCATCCTAGAGATATTTGAGTGATTGATGCAATGAGATTTTTCACCTGAAGTTTTTAAATAACTGGACGACTCTAATATGTCGTTAACTTAACCAATATGAAATGCACGTAGAACTCAAAAATGTGTTTTTTAATGGTTTAACAGTCGTTAACAAACTTTAGAAACGTTATTGAAGAAAACGCTCACGTATTTCAAACCGTTCTCGTACATCCCAGTAAACGACAAAATAACGTTATTAAATTATATATAACTTATTGAAGAACGCTAGGGATACTCAATGATCATCGATGTTCGATGTTGAAGAAAAACATCGATGTTTTTACATCGATATTCGATAAATATCGAACATCGATGTTAACGGAATCGATATCGATGTTCAAAACTCACGACCTCACGCACGACCAATAGGGATGTTCGATGATCATCGATGTTGAAAGCAAGAACATTGATGTTTTACCATCGATATTCTTTCGATCGGGTTTCGATAAATATCGAACATCGATGTTGGGCTTTGGACACTGACGTCGATGTTTTCTGACATCGATCATCCCATTAATGGTATTTTTGTGATGAATACTGGAGTGTAGGCACAGAACAATTCATGATTTATTCTATAGGTATAGGCCACAGAACAAACGCTTATTTATTTAATTTTTTATATGATATGTTCTGTGGTATAGGCTATGTTACTGTTGTTTTTATGTACAATTCTGTTCTTCTTCTCTTTTTTTCTGTCCTCGCTTATGACCACCATTATTTCCCATTGATCCAAAGTGACTAGCTAATACCCATTATTTATCTTTATTTTATCTAAAGACAGTTTTTCCTTTTTCATTATTTGAAAATAAAAGTTAGGTTAGGTAAATATTAGGTTGATTGAGATTTACAACTACAAACGATATTATTTCAAAAAATATTCATTTTATAGTAAAAAGTTATTACTTTACCACTGAGAATTTAATTTGCAACTTAACTGATGTCCATGAGAACTATATTAATTTCAGTACAATCGTACATTAGTGAGATACTGTTTGAAAAAAATTATGTTAGTTTATATAAACTTCAAATATTTATTTAGATAATTTTGATTTATACAAGTGTCACGACTCAACGGTAAAGGTGGACAGTAGTATCGAGTAGACAACAATAAAAAATGGAAAAACAAGGTGAAGAGGGATGTTGTTGGAAGTTATAGTAATCTGCAGTGAATTCCGAGAAAGAATAGTGATGTACAAACCAAATTGTGTTTCTCAGTCAAAAGTGACGGGTAACCGTGTGTACAGTAACAATGGTAATAATTCATGAATTGGCCTTCTAACTGCTACCTCATCCAAAATGTTCTGTATGTAGTCCCATACGATTCCTTGTTTCTAAGCATACAGTGATGACAAGGTAGTGAGAGATTTAGGTCGAATAAAGAAGTCATCAGTGAAATTAGAAGGACCTATTATGAGAGCCGTCAGAAAACCTCTTATGTTGAGGAAAAGAATCATTGGCAAAACGCTGGACTGAAAGTATCGAGTTATTATGTTTAGAAATAAAACTTTCTTGTTAATAAAGATTCTATTAAAAAATAACTCAATTATCTAACTGCCTTAAAAATATATTTGTATTTCTTTATTGTTTTTTAAATGAAAATGCTTTATTTTTTTTGACTGAATATTTCTTTATTGATGATGTTTTTATTTGGTGTCAAAATATCCGTGAAATCTGATGTATTTTATAAATCTTATCCTACTAGTTGGACACGTATATCAACAGAGCATATTCTCCGTGGGGCTTGTCCTCCACCTGCAAGAAGATATGGCCATACGATGGTCGCATTTGACCGGCATTTATATGTTTTCGGTGGGGCTGCAGATAGTAATTTATCTAACGATTTGCACTGTTTTGATCTGGATGCTCTAACATGGTCAGTAAAACATCCAACACAAGATTCTTTTGTTCCTTCAGGTAATAAGTTTTTTGTTCCACGTTTGCTAATTCTGAAAGCACTAATTGTCATAAATATTCTAGGGCGTTTATTTCACGCAGCGGCGGTTGTAGGCGATGCTATGTTTATATTTGGAGGCACGGTGGACAACAATGTACGAAGCGGAGAAATGTTTCGTTTCCAATTGGCCAAGTACCCGAAATGCACGTTACATGAAGACTTTGGCAAGATTCTTCAAACGCGTCAATTTTGTGACTTGCAATTCTTGATTGGCCCTGACGAGACGAGGATTTTGGGACACGTTGCAATAGTTGCTTCCAGGTCTCAGTATTTAAGAACAAAAATTATACAGGCAAGAGAGAAGAGGGACACTCATTTAGAGACACTGTTTGGGACTACAAAAGTGCCATTCAACGATATTCCTTTGATTCAAGTCAAATTACCACATATAGATCCTGAAGCATTTGAATTGGTCTTGAATTATATCTATATGGATTGTATAGATCCTTCGATAAATATGAGGCAAGATGGAGATCCTTGCAGGAAACGAATTGTTTTGCGAATGATGGATGTGTTTAGGTATATCACTATAGTATTCTAATATATAGAATTTTTAAATGCCTAAAAGCTATTTCAAAATATTAATTGAAATTAAATATTAATCTATTTTTAGTTTATTTTTCAATCTGATGAATGTTTATGTAGTTATGCTTTGGCAATAAGAGTTTTTATGCTGATATAATGCAATGTATAATATAGATAACATTTTTGGTTCCATTAAAATTGAGATATATTCTGGATTGACTCTTCATTTTAAAATTAATGTAAACATCATTATTTCATGTAAATGGTAAACATCTTTTCTCAATTAATTCAAAATTACATTTAGATAGTTTTTCCAATCTTAATTTTTTATATGTTCTTAATTTGATATATGTAATAGTTTTTCTACGTTACTTTCGAAAAGGAATAAATTGGTTCACTTGAAACCATATTTAATATTATAATGGAACATCAAAAATCTTCTTTTGGACCCAACCAATGGAACAAGTTTTTTCAACTTGTCCTATTTCGAGGCAGAAGCGTTAAAAACCCATACAATTTAAGATTCAATTTATAGATAATGTAATCCAATAAACGGATAATGTGAAAATAAAATATATTCGAAAAGATTGAATTTAGAGAATTAATGAATTATGGATTTTTATTACTCATGATTATTTTCATAGTTTAGGACTGTTTTCTAGAATGGCAGGTCAGTTTAACTTGGTTCGTCTAGAACACCTTTGCATTCAGTACCTCAGTACAACAATATGTATCCACAATGCCCTTGGAGCACTTAACAACGCCGATCAACTCCAATTGCATCCTATAAAGGAGAATTGCCTTCGTTTCATTGTTAAAGACAACAACTATGGTGAAATAGTTATGAGTGCTGAATTTGAAAATCTGGAAAGACGACTGATGGTAGAAATTATAAGAAGAAAACAAACTTCACAAAATAAACAATGCACGATGGGTGAACAGAATATATATATAAATGGATCTTCATTAGAGCAAGATATGTCTATGTTTTTGATCGCTACTGGCAAAGAATTCAGTGATATTGATTTAATTTTAGAAAACCATGTGATTCCCGCTCATAAATCAATCTTGGCAGCTAGATGTGCTTATTTTGAAGCTATGTTTAGGTCATTTATGCCTTCTGATAATACAGTTCGGGTAAGTCATAAGAATAAGGCAAAATTTAAATATATATTCATTTTGTAACACAACCGATGGTAACTTGGCGACTGGAAGTTATTTGAAAAATGCGACCAGAATTCCATTTCTCAAGGGAATTGTAATTTCGGTTTTGGTAAAAAGTTTACCGTAAAATTGGATAATTCTTAAAAAAAATCTGAAGTAGCATCCAAAAATAATAATTGTCATATTGGTTACTTCAAAATGTTTCAAGAATCAATTATGATTGAATATAAACTAAATAATTATTTACACTTTTATTGATAACAGCATGACGCGTTTCGTCATGCTATTATTCTAGTAGCATCATCACAAGTCGTTTGTAACGACGAAACGCGTCATGCTATGTTATCAGTAAAAGTGTAAATCAAGAGTCCAAGTGTTTGAATTTAAGCTTATATTCAAGTATAATGCATTTACATCAAGTAAACGCCAACACTATTCGATAATTATGATTAATATTTTTTGGTAAAAATCTTTTTGATTGAATTTCGTTGTGCTTTAAATGTGTTGAACATTTTTACAAAAAATGTGACTAACTTTTTCAAGATAAACATTTTACACATCATTTAAATCTTCTTATTACTGATTAATTAGTACGATTAATGTTTATAAATACGCTTATGGTAGAATTTGTAAATTTTTTTAATAATCGGAAATTAATTTGAAAAATACCAAGATGTAACAAATTTATTATATTTCATTATACCAAATAAATATTATATTTTTCATCATTTTAAATGCAAAGGTCTGGGTTCGATTCATACTGTGGTTAGTCTTTTTACATTTTCCTTTTGTTGTAATTAATTATGTGCCTTTTTAGTTATTTGAAATTAAAAAGAATACACTCTCAAAGTTCTACTCATGATACCTTCTAAAAAGTTCTAAAGATATTTCAACAAAACCTGATGTAGACATGTTTTTTCAGATACAAATTGGAGAGATTATTCCATCTAAACAAGCATTTGATTCACTTCTTCGGTTTATCTATTGTGATGATATAAATATGCCACCTGAAGATTCCCTATATCTTTTCCCAGCACCATATTTCTATGGATTTCGAAACAACAGACTCCAAGCGTTTTGTAAGCAAAATCTGGAAATGAATGTTACTTTCGAAAATGTTATTCAAATACTCGAAGCCGCGGATAAAATGCAAGCTATCGATATGAAAACGTACGCTTTAGGTTTGATTGTGCATCATTTTAAAAAGGTGGCCAAATCACCCAAGTTGAAAAATTTGAGTAAAGAATTGCTTTTGGAGATTCTAATGGCACTTGCAAACGATATGAGCGACTCGAAAATGTGTGACGATATATCTACTATAAGTTTGATTAGTGACTTCTAAGCTAAACATAAATTAAAATGTAAACGTCGATTAGGTCTGCCTAAACTCATAGTGGAATATCCTTATTTTTGTATGTGAATAAAAATAATGTTTGAAAATTTATAGTATCAAAAAAATCAGACTGATTATGAATTTTTGTTTAGTGACAATCTTAATGCTTTTAAAATATAAAGTTGTATAAAATACAACACAAAATTGTACTTTTCACTGTATGAATGGTCAGAATATCAAATATAATTTGTGTGCTTGTTTCTTAATGATCTACAGGAAAATAAAGCTTGGATCATTGTGATCTCAAATATTCAATTGTAATTTTACCAGTATAATAAATAATAAACCAAATATTGTCAAAATTATTAAACCTTTCTCCACACTAAAATCTTGTGTACACTGTAATCAAATATGATTTATGTTTCTACTTAACTTATATAAGCAATTTTTATTTAAATAATTTAATTTACTTTAGGTGTTTCTTATTAGCAAAAACAAGTTCAAGTTTAGTTTCATTGAAAAACTTTCAATAAATTTGCAAAATATTCAATATGATCATTTTTTCTCAACAATAAAGTTTGGTATTTTAGCAAAAAATAATATTTAAAGAATACTAGCTTTACTTTATTTTGAGTCAGAAAATATTAGTTGAACACTGAATTCGTTTCAGCTAAGTTCTTTTAAAATTTGATATTTCAGAAGTCTAAAGAAAGTCCAAGTTAGGAAGAAAGCTCATGCTATATGAATTCTACTAAATTGTAATCAATATTTACATATCTGCTAAATTTCAACTAAAGATTTTGTTATATGTTCCGACAATTATTAGGTACATTTAATACAATAAACACATCTTTTATATGAAAATTTACCATCTATAATATGAGAAATCATTTTCTACTAGGTTAATAATCTCTTTCTGTTAACCAATATTTTATAGCATTCACATAATCCCCATTTATAATTATTGATCCAGTAAATTCATTTACTTGCATTCTCAATGGTCTTTTAGACATTGGTTGGAGATATGTCTCTAATTCCTTGCCTAATAGCCAAATATCTCCTTGAATTTTACGAACATAGGTTAGCCTTTTCACACCTCTTTGACTTATTTTCAAATAAACAGGAATCATATGATTCTTTGTTCTGCAAACAATGTATGGTCGATCTTTTACATCGCCTTGTGGTTTGAAAGTAGAATTATATTTATCTCTTAGTGCAAGTTCTGGAACAGTTAAAGGAGGAAGAATTCTTACAACATATTTCCATTCACTTGGAGATTTCGTAACCTCGTATTTTGCTTTAATCTGAACATCTTCTAAAAATGGTGAATTGATAAATCCTGAATACCGTACGGAGATGTGCTGTAACACAAAATATGGCAATTATTTTTATTTTTCATAATTCATTGGACTACCTTAGTGGTTCGAAGAGTGCTACATGATCGCAACAGTCTAGAAATATTGATAAATGTAGTCATTGTGCTAATTAGTATTTCGAATTAACCATATAGTACACTCCTTTTCAGTTTAAAGTTGTATGTTTTTCTTATTTCATAGAACCATTTGAAGAAATGTTATCATGCACCCCTAATTCAACGAGGCACAGCCTAACTCTACTTACAAGCCATGAACTAGGAAATCTGGCAACATCCAAGCTAGACCCACAGAAAGAGATGCTGTAATGGCGTTGTAATGGTTTCTGGTCATTGCTACTGAATAAATCGCTATTTAACGAGAGAAATAACATTCAAATCCAAAAATAAGTTGTGAAAAGTGCTATTGTTTCAAGTTGTGAAGAACAAGCAAAAGAAATTTCTCGCAAATGTCTTATCTAAACAGGAATATCTGTTGTGTTATAAGTTGTGATTTTTTTGGTTATACCTGGAGAGGTAGAAATAATACCTAACTTTTATCATCTCATAATTGTGTAAAAACAAAAATCTGCGTTTTAGTTGTTGTGCTGTTATGTGATGTATAGCGTGTAGAAAGTGCTACTGTGTTTTTTTCAGCTACAGACTAAGGAATACCTTTGAAATGTGTATATAAATAGCTACCGATTACTGATGTTTTGACTGAGTAGTTCAGACATTAACAAAAGCGTTATTTGCTAGAATTGTTACTTTTTTGTGATTAGTAGAGTTACTTACCCTTTGTTAGATTCAGTAGTTATTTAGAACTAATCTCTTATAAGTCTTGTTCTTGATATTAGCACAAAAATTAACATGCCAAGTCATTGCTGTGTGCTTGGATGCAAGTCGAACTACAAAAGTTACCTCGAGGCCGGCGAACCACCAGTTTCTGTATTTCGTTTTCCATATGATGGAAATCTAATGAATCAATGGCTAAAAAAATATTTCTAGGGCATAATGGACCCCCACAAAATATTCTGTAGTTTGTGCCAAACATTTTCCAGAGGGAGCACTTACTAGAGAAGGTATTCATCGTTTGCTAGATTGATCAACAGAAGGCAAGAAGGCTAGATGGATAAAGTTAAACTCAATTTAAATGCAGTGCCAAGTATTTTTCTCTATTTACCCCTACTTATCAAAAACAGTACACTCTCAAAGAGAATATCCAGCTGAAAAAACCAGCATTGAAGGAACGTTGTGAGAAATTGAATGAAGCCTTTGAAAACTCAGATTCAATTTGTAATTTTGTTGATTTAACATCCAATTATAAATAAAGATTTTAATATGTAAATTGTGGAATATAAAAACTTTTGAAACTAACAGCATTTTTTTACACTCTAGTTTTTCCATCCAACGTAACTGAATGTTCACAAATAAACAGTATACAAATTATTAATCAGGGTTTAGTATATTCATATATGCATGTAAATGTTTTTATCAATGAAAATAAACTGTCTCCTAATGATTTAAAATGGATTTTACAACTGAAATTAACTAGATAGTCTCAACTGGAAAATTTGCTTGCTTGTTACAAATATGATATCAGAATCATTCTATTGTCCAAATTATTGTACACATGTCAATAAAGGTTTAAAGGAATTGACGCATTAAACTTACTCTCACCTGAGAATGAAAAATAATGTAATTTATCGCATATTGTCAATTCTAACTGATAAAGTGAACTTGTTAGTATGCATACTAAAAAAACAATATTTTAATCGCTATAACTTAGACATAGTTCTTCTTAGAAAAAAAGTGTATTATTGATTTCTATAGATAATTGTATGATCTACAATTTTTGTTGAAACTATTTTTTTATACAAAGTACCGTTTCGCTGAAAATTTCTCTGAAAAGGCAATTATTAACATGTAGTAGACCGATGTTCGAAGACCGATCGGTCTACCGGATAGAGCAGATGCAGTGTTGCCAAGTCCTAGTTCATGGCTTGTAAGTAGAGTTAGGCTGTGAACGAGGTTATACACTGAGGAACACAGAATATACCTCGTTTGATATCTATCACCGAAGTATAGATATTGTTACGAAGTATGGGTTTCGACGGATAAATTTCAATAACTTTTAACAAACAATAAATATCCTTTATTAACAACTGAAAATAAACACAACAAATGTCAATATCGCTTATGTCTAACCTTATTTGACCTCTGTTTCTGTTTTACTGAAAACCGACACACACGGATCGCTACCTTCACAAAATGTCCAACCATCATCCCAAACAGAAGCGTGCTGTTCTTCGATGTCTTTCACATAGGGCAAGTAGGATTTGTGAACCACAATCACTCAAAAATGAAGAGAGTCATCTCCATCAAGCTTTTCAGGCCAACGGATATTCTTTCCAAGAAGTCACCAGAGCGCTGAAACCCAGAAAGGGAACCGGAGTACTACCAAGAGAGGAACCCAAACAAGGAGTGGTAATAATGCCTTACATCAGGGGAGTAACGGATCGAATCGGGAGATTACTTCAGCGCCACGAAGTGAGGGCTGGCTATTTTCAAGCCAACCCATCAAGTTCGGACTTTGTTGCGGTCAGCGAAGGATCCACGGGACAGACTATCTTCAGCCGGTGTTTACAAAATCCCTTACTCATGTGGCTCGGTTTATATTGGTACAACGAAACGTAGTATCAAGACACGCCTCAAGGAACACGATGGTCATTGTCGCCGAGTTCAGCCTGAAAAGTCAGCTGTAGCGGAGCATGCTTATAACAACTTGGAGCATAATATCAAATATGACGACGCTGAGGTTCTCTCCACGGATCGGAATTACCACGCCAGGCTCCAACGAGAGGCTATCGAGATACACAAGCATCGCAACAATTTCAATCGTAAAGAAGCAACCATGAGAATAAGGAACATTTGGCACCCTGCACTGAAACGGAAATTGATTGGTCCAACAGCAGACAACGAACGCGGTGGAATGGACCAATCAGAGCGAAGCGAACATAGTGCCCAGCCACCCAGTCGTCGCCCAGTACATCACTACGTCGAAGCACTCGCCGCCACTGAATATGTCTCTCGCAGTTAGGGACGAAACGTCTGGAAGAGGAGGAGTTCCAGTTGACCACGGCCAATCAGCCCGGAAGATCATTTCACCATGTTTCACAATCGGACATAGTTCTTCTTAGAAAAAAAGTGTATTATTGATTTCTATAGATAATTGTATGATCTACAATTTTTGTTGAAACTATTTTTCAAAACAAATTACCGTTTCGCTGAAAAGTTTTCTGAAAAGGCAATTATAACATGCAGATAATTTCACCATGTTTCACAATCTGACATAGTTCTTCTTAGAAAAAAAGTGTATTATTGATTTCTATAGATAATTGTATGATCTACAATTTTTGTTGAAACTATTTTTTAAAACAAATTACCGTTTCGCTGAAAAGTTTTCTGAAAAGGCAATTATAACATGCAGTAGACCGATCTTCGAAGATAGATCGGTCTACCAGAATGAACTGATGCGGCGTTGCCAAGTCTATGTTCATGGCTTGTAAGTAGAGCTAGGCTGTGCCACGACCCCCTTTACTACAGGCCATGAAGAGCGTAGTCCCTCGGTGTTGCCAAATTGTGCTTAGTTGTATACTATCCTAGTCGTATGTTCCAAGCTTTCAAGCATTATTTCAACTATTTTTGGATATTGTGAACAAACAATGAATATTATTAGTATGTATAATATACAGAATATTATATTGGGTATTGTGAGCACATATTTCTGTGACAGAAAACTGTAAAACATTTATTATTGCAAGAAAACAACGATGTTTTCGATAAAGCCCCACTGCGTGAAAAATACCTCTATTAGTCAGTGGGATTTATTTACATGAAAAGTTGCCTAACCAAATTTATTAAATTATTTGAGAGAATAGGAACCTTGAAAGAAACGCTGTAGGAATTACTCAAATTGAATTATTTACCTTAGTAAAAATAAATATTATATTTCTGATTAGAGCAACCAACAAACTACTTTATGAAAGTATTGAACTTTCTTCGTTTATTTTTTGATTCAGTTTTCTCGTGTCCGGTTTCATTATTTCTTTTGTCTAATCATTCAATAAGATATTCGAAAAAATGGAACACAGCATGTTCAGAATATTTTTATTGTCTTCATCACATAAACAGCAACAACAAAAATCTTTAAGGACTCATCCAATGACACTCTTAAAATAGTGAGATTACACAAAATTGCTTTCTGGTGTATATTATACAAAAAGGCACGTTCAAGAGAAATACCTTTAACAATTTTTTCAAATATGGAACACATGTGAAATAAGACATTTTCTGTAGGTATATTCAGTCCTCCCCGTTGCAAATAATTAAAATATTATCAATAATAAATAAAATCATATCTTCCAAAAATTCTGTTTTGAGGAAAGTTTGGATTTTGAAAGAATGTGTTATTGTTAGTTAGATTTGTGAATAGCGATCTGTTTATTCGATGGTTATCGGTAATAAATAGGTTAGAAAATATACTTATTACTATAAATAAACTCACCTATCCCAAGCTTGAAACTTACTGAATCATCTACGGAATACCTATCCTCTACATTACATTTCACCAACAAATTATTTGTAAGTAATCCCTACTCAAAACACAACACAAATTCGATTCGATTAAATCGGTACACACAAAACACTTCGTTTTTATAATTTGGTGTTATGTTATCCACAAAATATCAACACTAGCACGTAAATAACACTATAGAGAATTGATGAATAGAGAATTAGAACTGAAATCGTAAAATATTCTACTTAAAACTACGAAAGTCTTGAACAACACGAAATTGATTTCGTTTCACTGAAATTTGTAAACAAACTAAACACTTCGTTTTTTAGTGTTTGAAGTTGAGATTTCAACAAATTATCAACATCACCACTTGTAATACACTGTACACTATTGAAAAATATAGTATTTATACCGAAATCTCCAATTATTTAACTTCAAATTGCGAAAGTTTTGGGAAGCGTCCTGTTTGCTCTACAAGAAATTGCGGGAATATATGCCCACGCAATGACATATGTCAAATACTCATTTCATGGCCTGTAGTAAAGGGGGTCGTGGCTGTGCATAATATACCTGCGGATGTATGAAAAGAAGAAGATTTTAAGCAGAATATATCGCAGCCACCGTTAATAATATTGTTACGATTATGGATTTCGACGGATGAATTCCAATAACTAACTTTTAACAATCAATAAATATCCTTTATTTACAAACTGAAAGTAAATAAAGCAAATGTCAATATCACTTATATCACACTTCTGTCTATGTCCTGTACTCTAGATAACTGTAAACTAACTCTCTCTGACTTGACTTGACTGCCTGGTCTCCCATCTATCCTGCTCTTCCATCTCCCGTCCTGGTTCATTATATACCCTCGAGTGTTCTAGAAGATTCCATTTCGAGAAGGTTCGATTGCTAGAACGTAGGAGTCGTTGTTATATCACATTTGCCGGAACATTCTAGATAACACAGAGATGGCTTCAGGTATTTTCGTAACACTGTCCCCCTCTTAGTTTTGATCGTCCCGATCAAAGTCACAAGTTTCTACTATGCTCCCTTCGAAGTATTTCGCCAACCTATTCAAATGTACAACTTTCGGTTTCGATCTTGGGTTGCGCTGGATTCTGTAAACGAAGTCATTTATTCGTTTCATAACCTTATAGGCTCCTTCCCAGGCCTGTGTTAATTTCGGGGATAAACCTTTCTTCCGTTGCGGGTTGTACATCCACACCAAGTCCCCTTCTTTGAATCCGACTGAATTTGCCTTTAGATCGCATCTGGTTTTCATTCGGTCAGTGCTTGCTTCAATCTCATCTCGAACTAGTTCGTGTATCTTATTCAAATCCAGTCTCAACTCATCTGCATATGTGCCCACTTTCAAGCGTACTTTTTCGGGGCTAACAACAATAGATCACATGGCAATCGTAGTTCTCTTCCAAAAAGTACCTTCGCCGGAGTGTGAGCTGTAGTGTCATGAACTGATGCTGGATAAGCTATAAGCAGTACTGGTAAATGTTTGTTCCAATCAGATCAGCTACTACCTTTGACAAATACTGTTCCATTGTACGATTAAATATCTCTACCATTCTATGAGACTGTGGATGTACAACAGACTAGATATCCTTCTTTGAAACCAGGTTAATTGGTCCTTAAGGTATACCTCCATCAATTTAACCATTCCTTGATGTTAAAAATGGTATAGAAGTCCGAATTTGGTTCACAATTCCAACACACCGCCCAGGATTGTTTTCAGGTCTACAACAAATAAATTGGTTATGGTTATTGCACAAGTTCTTATTGTTACTAGAATCTGGAATAAATTTTCCATTTTCTATCATCCGAATCATTGTATTATTCCCATATACTTAAACCATAACTTCTTATCAAATCCTTTCACACAGGAATAAGACTTTCCTTTTAAGGACACTCTAGTCTTTCTGAAAGCCTCAATAATTCCATTGCATTCACCGCTTATTGAGAGAATAGGCTTTTTATCCCCCAGATCGAATACTTCTGCACTATTTATTCATCTGCATCATCAGAATATCAGATTATTCTGTAAGCATCTGAAGAAGTCGTTTGTAACGACGAAACGCGTCATGCTATGTAGTCAATAAAGTGCAAATCATAAGTTCAAGTGTTTGAATTTAAGTTTATTATCTAAATTACCTGAAATCCTTTTATAACCTGTTTCATTAAAAATCACGTCTCTTGGACAAATGAGTTCGCTCTTGCATTCATCCCTTACTGGACTCATTTCCAATTTCAATTCAACTTGTAATTTCCCTTTGTCTTGTTGTCCCCAATTTGCAATCATATTTAATAAGTGCTGCTTATCTTCCTGTCTTTGCTGTTGATGCCTTTGTTCTTTCTCTAGTCGTCGTTGTTCTTTATAAAGTTTTTCCTGTTCTCGTCGTTTTTGTTCGTCCTGTTTTTCCTGTTCTCGTCGTTTTTGTTCGCCCTGTTTTCGTCGTTCTTCTTGCTAGGCGAATTTTTGCATAATTTTTTCGAACATTGACTCCATTTTTGTTGTATTTCTAGTTATTGGCATCCCACTTCTGACAGCACTTGTTACGATTATGGGTTTCGACGGATGAATTCCAATAACTAACTTTTAACAATCAATAAATATCCTTTATTTACAAACTGAAAGTAAATAAAACAAATGTCAATATCACTTATGTCACACTTCTGTTTATGTCCTGTACTCTAGATAACTGTAAACTAACTCTTTCTGACTCTGACTTGACTGCCTTTCCTGTCCTGGTTCATTATATACCCTCGAGTGTTCTAGAAGATTCCATTTCGAGAAGGTTCGATTGCTAGAACGTAGGAGTCGTTGTTATATCACATTTGCCGGAACATTTTAGATAACACAGAGATGCCTTCAGGTATTTTCGTAACAATATTATTATTAATAGTATTAAAGGTGGCCGTGGCCGTGCCACAGCTACGGCTACCTTTACTACAGGCCATGAAGAGAGTAGTCCCGCGGTGTTGCCAAATTGACTTGAGTGGTATACTGTCCTAGTCAGTTGTTCCCAAACTTTCAAGCATTATTTCAACTGTTTTTGTATATTATAACATATAGAATATTATATTGGTTATTGTGAGCACATATTTCTGTAACAGGAAAATGTAAAACATTTATTATTGCAAGAAAACAACGATGTTTTCGTCAAATCCCCACTGCGTAAAAAATACTTCTATTAGTGAGTGGGATTTATTTACATGAAAAATTGCCTAACCAAATTTATTCAATTATATGAGAGAATAGGACCTTGAAAGAAACGCTGTAGGAATTACTCAAATTGAATTATTTACCTAAGTATAAATAAATATTATACTTCTGATTAGCGCAACCAACAAACTACTTTATGAAAGTATCGAGCTTTCTTCGTTTATTTTTTTATTCACTTTTCTCGTGTCTGGCTTAATTTTTTTTTGTGTAGTCATTCAATAACATATTCGAAAAAATGGAACACTGTATGCTCAGAATATTTTTATTGTCTTCACCACATAAACAGCAACAATAAAAATCTTTCAAGGACTCATTCAATGACACGCTTAAAATAGGGAGATTACACAAAGTTGGTTTCTGGTGTATATTATTCAAAAAGGCCCGTTCGAGAGAAATGTCATCAATAATTTTTTCAAATATGGCATACATATGAAATAGATTTTTAACTGAATCTGTAGGTATATTCAGTCCTCCCTGTTGGAAATAATTGAAATATTCATTATCAGTCAAATTTCCTATACTTTCAGTAACAAGCGAGGTGAGAGAGTGACAAGACTTACCACCAGGAATGCAACAAGTTTTCGTCATTTTAAGAAAATATACTTATTAGAAATTCACCTACTCCAAGCTTGAAACTTACTGAATCATCTACGGAATATCTATCGTCTACATCGTCTATATTTCACACAAAAATTATTTGTAAGTAATCCGTACTCAAAACAACACAAATTCGATTCGATAAAATCGGTACACACAAAACACTTCGTTTTTATAATTTGATGTTATGTTATCTACAAACTATCAACACTAGCACCTAAATAACACTATAGAAAATTGAGGAATAGAACTGAAATCGTAAAATATTTAACTTCAAACTACGAAAGTCTTAAACAACACAAAATTGATTTCTTTTCAGTGAAATTTGTAAAGAAACTAAACACTTTGTTTTTTATAGCTTGATGTTGAGATTTCAAGAAATTATCAAAATCAACACATGTATTACACTGTACAAAATTGAAAAATATAGAATTTATACCAAAAGCTCAAATTATTTAATTCAAACTGTGAATGTTTTGGAAAGCGTCCTATTTGCATTAGTATACCAGCTCAACTAATGGCGGGATTGTTAGACCACTTCCATTCTACGACAGAATATTCATTTCATGGTCTGCAATAAAGTTGGCCTAGGCTGTGAATATACTCTAATTCCACAAAATATTAAATTAAAATTAAAAAACTCGGCTTAGTTTCACTGAATGTATTAACAACTCTACATATGTTTCGGGAGTATTCAACCCATATTCAAGAGTATTCAACAATATTACTCAACTTTACTTATTACTTAGTGATATTGTTGAATATTCTTGATAATGGGTTAATCACCCAAAAGATATGTAGAGTTGTTAATATATTCAGCGAAACACAAGCCGAATGTTTTAATTTTCTATTATTCAACATAAAGTTTCACCCAGTCATAAGCGAAACCTCTTCGTGTCATTTCTTAAGTATATGTTATTCTGTAGCACAGAAGAC
The DNA here is from genome assembly GCA_030704895.1 of Henosepilachna vigintioctopunctata. NCBI lineage: Eukaryota > Metazoa > Arthropoda > Insecta > Coleoptera > Coccinellidae > Henosepilachna > Henosepilachna vigintioctopunctata. The sequence continues at coordinate 2,063,853 of JARQZJ010000002.1, read as the reverse complement.
CTAATGCCAGCTGAAAATATCAGTTCAAGAAAGGAATTAAAGGAATTAACATTATTCATAAACGACTTTAATAAATGAGAAACATGACTGTTATTGAATTCTTCTTAACTCTTGGTGAAACATAATTAGATATTAAATATTTAATTTTGATTCACCAAGTGTGTAATTCAAAATGAGAAACAGTTTTGATGAAATGCAACTACAAAAAACAAGTAATAAAAAGAAAAATGAAAACTAAACAGTATTTCATTCAGTATATCTTAGTAAAGTACTTACCAAAAATACACAGCTCTAAAAACCATTGAAGTTAGTAGTGTAAAATACGTTGAATATAATTATGATGTCTAAATTCGCAACTAAAAATGAGTATGAATTATAATGACTTTTAAAAGTTATTGTATCTTTTTGTAAAAAATAATATTTAAGGCTGAAATATGTTGTTTGCTGTTTGTATATACAATTTTTTCTTTTTGAAAATTTTTTTAGTTGCGCTAAATAAAGTTACTTACTAAGGTATTTTTGCTTCATGGCTTTCACTATTATGATTCCGTTCACTTACAATGAGCCGAACAAATTTAGTATCTAAAGGAAAACATAAGGATATTATTCTACGAGTATTATAAAAAGCATTTATCGAAAACACCAACATATTCTCTTCTGCCTACAGCAATATTTAGAAAATATGGGGATCCCTAAATAATGACACGAGTGTTTACGGCGACAAAGGTGAAATGATGCTGGTGCAATGCCAGCACGTCCGTCCTACAGATATTTTGAACAAGATTTTTGCTCTAGATATGTGTTATTATAAAAAGGAAGTAATTGATTATCGGAACATACTTATACAATAAGATACAAACTGTAGATGATTAGATAAACAATAACTTGCATAAATCAGGAAAGTAAGTTGGACAAGTACAATGGTATAAATACATCCAATGACAAAATGAAAAAATAGTAATAGTCGCAGTCATGGCGAATTACTTCCCATTAAAATAGTTTAAATATTGAGATGGAAATATGGTTATTATATGTGTTATTAGTATATAAAAATAGTAATGACCTCAAATGTCTAAAAACTTCAATTTTACATACTCGTTCAGTAGTATACTCATAGTAACTCTTATAGTATACGTAGGAAATGTAGTGCTGCAAATTATTAAAACCTTTAAACAATGTTATTGCAGGATATTCACTACATATATATTTTACATATTCATACACATAATACAGTGTGAAGAGTGAACCTGTCACTCTTTTTTCCAAAAAAAGGACCGTTAATTCAAGGAAATTAGAATTCGAAGATGAAGTGGTATTTCTGAGAAGGCGTTATGCATCAATTGTTCCATATTCTTCTTTTGTATTTCCTTTCCTTGATACGTTCAATTCTTCAAAATTTTAGTCATTCATTTTATATATATATATATATATATATATATATATATATATATATATATATATATATATATATATATTTAATTCAATGATTTAACTACTAATTATTACATGCAAAGTATTCTCAGATTGAAAAAATTTTCACATACCGTTTCAGAGTATTCGAATTTAAAAACACGTAGAGTCGAAAAAAATTTTTAGTTTTCCGGGTTATATATCAAAAACTTTTTTGCAGACCATCTTATGAAAGTAGAATATTGAATTTTCTTTGAATTTCAATAGTAGTTCAATTTGAACCTAGATTTTATTACTATATTCTAGCTTTTTATTTCTTCAATTGCATTTTAAGTTTTTGATAAAATCACAAAAAACGCAATTTTAAAAAACGAGTAAACAAAATTGTCAAATATTTAATGTAAATTTTTTACAGTCTAATACACAAAATATAATAAAGTAATACTGACAGTATATTTATATAAAAACTTTTCAAAATAATTTCACAATATGAACACATGAATTTTTCTTGTATATCATGCAATAATATCGAATATAACTGCTATAAAACATAACAGAACGTCAAAACAATACATACAACAATGATATAGATAGTTCACAATTGAAATTTATAGCTTATTCAAAATTTTGTTTTCTAAATTTCTTTTCGATTTTTGAATACATTCCAGGGCAGTATTTCGATTTATTTTCCTTTGCACAATAAGTGAAGTAACTATCCAAAATGATCCTTGTGTGACTATAATCGAACGAATCCTTCATCTGTTCTAGGTACTCAGATTCTGTGATATATTTCAAATTGAAATTTTTCTTCACTATAATGGAATCAAAAATTTTACATATCAGGTTAGTGCGAAAATTGTCTAGGTATTCGAGAACTTTTTCTTCCAATAAATAACATTTTTTCTTGATATAATTGTAGTCCGGATGTTCCAATTCAAGGGTAGGATATATTACTCTCATAATTTTATAATCATCTTCATATGTGATTCCTAGAGATAAAGTGAAGATACCTGCGAAAAATTCAGTCTGCACACTCAAAATTTCTCAAAATTTTGCTTTATTATGTGTCATAATACGATATGGAAGCTTTCTAACGAAAGAATCGTGTAATACTCTTCATTTAAGATCATAGATTACTTCTTCAAAGAAATCAAATATCTGTTAATTTGATTCTGTGATTTTATATGACAATTGCGAACTTACAGGCAGTTATATTTAAAAATTATAGGAAAGGCTAGAAGACTTACAGAGCTGTAATTTTTAAAGAGCGCATGAATCACCGAATTTTTAAATAATGCTACTGATGAAGTTTATATAATTGCCAAGATGGATGTTATTTGTGATTGTAGAATAATGTCGAATTTGTGAAATCAGTCAAGTAACATGAGAAAGTGCTGATGGTTTGGCCACGTTATTTATTTAATGAATTGCAGCTTGAACAGAAATAGAATGAAAAAACAGGAGATTTGCTTCTACTGAAGAAACGTACATTGCATTATAATCGTAGTTTTAATATGAAGGTAATCTCTTTTGTTTATTAATATATTATGGAATTGAATTCCAAATTCCATTACGCGCCTAAATTATATTATTTTTTTACCTGATCACATAGATAAAATGTCAAACGTTCTCACCACAGAAAAATAGTTATATATCTGAACGTTTCTGTGAAACTTTGAACACATCTATCTCTACCAAAATATTTAGTGAGGTAAGAAGAGTGAAATATAATTAGGGTTATGATGTATATTAGTCATCAATCCTTCGATACTTAATAGTAACTATCATACGAGAGTTTACATTTTATTTATGCGCATATTGGTTCTTAACCTTAAATTATTGCAATGAAAAAACGAAAAAATTGAAATATTATATAGGCACATTTTATTAAAATTTGCTTCAGGGAAAAGTATGAAAAGCATAATTCTTGATGATAGTTTCTTCATCAGTAGTCTACTGTCTCCAACTCCTTATTTTGTTTTAAATATCTATCTTACCTTCTTAGCAAGTAATTTTAAACGAATTAAGAAAAAAGGCATTGAGTCATGTTTATCACGTCGACGTATGATGAAGTCTAAGTTCCCAGGGAAATAATAATAAATTGTAACAAGTCTAGATAATTATAATACACATAGCTTTTTTGTCGCTCTCTTTCCGTCTCTCTTTTTGTTGAATCGTTTCTTCCATTTGAAAGCTTCGTTATATTCGATGCTTAGCAATTCATGAATTTACCTGGCAACAAATATACATACTCAAATCCTGCTTTTGGTCGTGTTAATTTAGTTATACAATGTAATTTATAGTCCTTAAATATTGATGGATTCACTGAAAATGAAAAAAATTAATTAATGTTTCCATTCAATGTATAATATGGAAATTCAATATACCTTTCTCATTATAGATTTTTTCCAGTGTGAATATTGGTGTGTAAGGAATTGATGGATCTGAAAAACAAAGAATAATATAATATATTTAAATAAATAATGTATTGGAATGAAATAACCAACGATGATAAGAGTCAAATTCATCAAAAGTGACGATCAATCTCTGATGAAGAGTTTTATTGAGCATGGACATTACGATGGATTAATTTGAAATATTTCATCCAATTCTACAAAAAAGATAATATACTTGTACCTATCAATACTATTCATTTATATTGTTGCTTGACAATTGTTTCGAGTTGTTAGACTATTTTCAAAAACAAACTGACATTATTTACAATAAACAAGTGTTTTTATATGCAATTAACAGTATGGTATCACTTTTCATCAAAAGCTTAGACAATATTCAATCAACTTTATTAATTCAATTAAACGGAACTTCTCGAAGTCTACAATTTCGTTGGTTGATTGAATATCTTTCTTTATCGCAAATATTCAGTTTCATGAGTTGGTTAATTTCAACCCGATGATCAGATATTCTCCTGAAGCTCGAGTTACGTAGGAAGAATTTTTGTGTGCTTCTATTCTTCTGAAGATGTTTCTTCCATAATTTTTCATAATTGAAATGCATGGCAGTTTGTTAATCTTAGTTAATTAATGAGGGGCTAATAAAATGAGTTGTTAGTAGTGATGTAGTGGCAAAATTTTCAGTGTGGGAACGCTAAATACTGACTTAACAATGGGAGGAAGTGGTCTGAGGGGGTTTTAATTCTGTTCGTGATTATTATTATTAGTTTTTTTTTATGAATGAAACCAGTGTGGGAACACTGTTCCGACACGATCCCACTCCACTACACCACTGGTTGTTCGGGTTATGATATATTTTCTATAAAACAAACAGGAAGAAACACGGTCATAAGAAGAGACGAACGCAAACATCATTCCTACAGGACAAGAGTGTGGCAGGAATATCCGAACACTACTCAAAAAAACCATTTTCAAGTTATGAATAAAATAGAAATATGATTTACATTACTTGTACAAATGAGGAAAATTTAACCTTATATAAGTTGATGAAATCGAGTGTACAATTAAAATATTCAACAAAGCAATGAAATTTTTGAATATTTTTGATATAATGGAATAAATAATATAAATATGTTTATACCAGTTTAAAATCAATTATCTATAACCTCTATTATGGACTCACAATACGAAACATATATCTAGAGAAATAAGAGAGAGTTTTTCTCGTTTCTTAGATAGATTCAAGTGATCATTTCATGAATGAATGTTTGCCTCATTTTGATGATAATACCATGGCCAACTTTAGTTGGTTTAACAATCCCGCCATTAGTTGAGCTGGTATACTGATGCAAATAGGATGCTTCCCAAAACGTTCGCAGTTTGAAGATAAATAATTTGAGCTTTTGGTATAAATTCTATATTTTTCAGTTGTGTACAGTGTTGAAAATTATGAACATCAACATGTGTTGATGTTCATAATTTGTTGAAATCTCAACATCAAACTATAAAAAACAAAGTGTTTAGTTTGTTGACAAATTTCAGTGAAAATAAATCAATTTTGTGTTTAAGACTTTCGTAGTTTCAAGTTGAATATTTCACGATTTCAGTTCTAATCCTCTATTCATAAATTTTTAATAGTGTTATATAGTTGCTAGTGGTCATAGTTTGTGGATAATATAACATCAAATTATGAAAACGAAGTGTTTTGTGTGAACCGATTTAATTGAATCGAAATCAAATTTGTGTTGTGTTTTGAGTACAAATTACTTACAAATAATTTTTTTGTGAAATACAGTGTAAAGGATAGGTATTCCGTAGATGATTCAGTGAATTTCAAGCTTGGGATAGGTGAGTTTCTGATGAGTATATTTTCTAACCTCTTTATAACCGATAACCATCGAATAAACAGATAGCTTTCACAAATCTAACTAACAATAACACATTCTTTCAAAATCCAAACTTTCCTGATAACAGAATATTTGTAAGCTATGATTTTATTTATAATATTTTAAATATTTGCAAAGGGGAGGACTGAATATACCTACAGATTTGATTAAGAACGACTTATTTCACATGTGTGCCGTATTTGAAAAAATTATTAATGACATTTCTCTCTTGTGTAATCTCACTATTTTAAGCGTGTCATTGAATGAACCCTTGAAAGATTTTTATTGTTGCTGTTTATGTGGCGAAGATAATAAAACTAATCAGAACATGCTGTGTTCCATTTTTTCTAATATATTACTGAATGACAAAAAAAATAAAGAAGCCGAACACGAGAAAACTAAATAAAAAATTAACGAAGACAGCTCAATACTTACATAAAATAGTTTGTTGGTTGCGCTAATCAGAAATATAATATTTATTTATACTTAGGTAAATAATTCAATTTGAGTAATTCCTACAGCGTTTCCTACAAGGTTCCTTTCAAATAATTCAACAAATTTGGTTAGGCAACTTTTTATGTAAATAAATCCCACTGACTAATGAAAGTATTTTTTACGCAGTGGGGCTTTATCGAAAACATCGTTGTTTTCTTGCAATAATAAATGTTTTACATTTTTCTGCAACATAAATATGTGCTCACATTACCCAATATAATATTCTATATGTTATAAATACTAATAATATTTCTTGTTTGCTCGCAATATACAGAAAGAGTTGAAATAATGCTTGAAAGTTTGGAACAACCGACTCGGAGATTATACCACTCATGTCAATTTGGCAACACCTCCGGACTACGCTCTTCATGGCCTGATTAAAGTCGGCCGTGATCGAGCATCCCTTTTAGTCGTGCGCAAAGCCCTGAGTTGAAATCGATATCGATTCCGTTAATATCGATGTTCGATATTTATCGACTACCCAACATTGATGTTAAAACATCGATGTTCTTGCTTTTTTCATCGATGATCATCGAGCATCCTAGTCCGAGATTATAAATACTTTCTAAACAAAATCATATACACTACAATATGCAAATAACGAAATAGCAGAAAAATCAACCGAACAAAAAACTTTAATTCTCAAAAAAGCCTATTGAGTTTATATTTCTAAGGTAATTCCTATACATTTGTGGCAACTGAAAATCTGCTCAAATAATCAAAATGTCGTGTCATTGTTTTCTTGAAAATTGGAACCCGAGGAGCTGAATTGATTCTATTGCGTGTGGAATACTTGTGTGCGAAACTATTGAGTATATTACTGTGTTGGTAGGTATACAATAGGGAACTGTACATGTATATATATATATATATATATATATATATATATATATATTTTACATGAATTAAAATTAATTTGAATTGACAAAATAGTTTCTTCCCTATTATGATATTATCAAGCATGATCACATTTGAAAGTCATTCAAGAAAATAATACCAAGAATTTAAACGTTTTCTTGATAATAAACACTAAGTATACCATAAATAAGTAGCAACATGACGAAAAAATTGCAAATATAAAATATTTATCTCACCTGTTGGTCCCATAAAATCTTTTGGATTTGTAATGTAGGGCACACCTGAAACAGATAATTCACTGTGAAAAAAAGGTTCATTAGAATATGAAACACTTACGGCTTTCTGGAGACTCGTAAATAGGTTCGTCATCGGTTTGGCTGCCTGAAATGAACAAATGAGATATAACCTATATAAAAATTAACCTTTTTTTCCTTTGTCACAGCATCATTGGTTAACGGCTGGATCGATTTCGCAAATTCTTTTTTGCTATTGTTAGAAGAATGTTCTTATGAAATAAAAAATTAGGCAAATAGCTAGGAAATTTTGAATTTTAAGAATACTTAACCACTAATTACATTTTTCTATGATGATCTATGTGACCTTAGTACTTTTGACAATATGTGACAATGTAACTGCAAAAACCGTCAGAAAGAATGCAATATCAAAATCGTTTAAAACCGATGCTTCGGTCGGCGTTATATTGCGTAATTATGAATAAAATAATCAATTTATTATTTCCTTCAAAGAAGAAGTGAATAAACTGAACTCTTCTTACTGCATGTCACGGTTCAGAGCTATACCACGGAATATTGAAGTTCAATAAAAAGTTTTGGTAAGTTTGGATATACTGACATACATGTTACTAACGTAACACATGTATACTTGGTTATAAATTTTCATTTTTAAAAATGTGAATGAACAGATGTAAAAAGTTAAATCGCAGGACTTGCAATCCAGCAAATTGAAGATATAGGAGAGCAAGTCAAACTGACGAGCAACTCGAAGCGCAGAATGAAGTCAACGAAATGGAAAACAGCAAACATAGTCGTCATTTGGCGCAACAAAAGCAATTCACGAAAATTTGGAAGTAAACTGAAAAACAACTTTTACCACCACGCGTCTGATGCAAAAGACATTGGAAGGTTTCAATTGAAATGGTGTATCAATTGAAAGGGCGTTAAGTACCTTTGTAGCTGTATGAATTGCAACAAGCAGCCAGTAGTGACTGTTTTAAAAAAAATATTGGGAAATAGAAAGTATTTTGAGAGCCACGTGGTAGTGTTCCTGGAGATACTACAAATAATTCGCTACACAATATCTTATATCGGGTGTCCAGAAAGGGTAGGGGTATTTGTAAGTTCAAAAATATATCTATATATATATATATATATATATATATATATATATATATATATATATATATATATATATATATATATATATATATATATATATATATATATATATATATATATATATATATATATATATATATATATATATATCAAATATTACAGCAGATATTTTAATAAGCAGGAAAATTAATTGGCAAAGATTATGTTTTCCAAATGTTGACTCTCGCTTTGCTGGCATTCGTCTAAACGAAATCGGAAATTAGCCGCCACGCGTGTACACATCTCTCCGGACATTTCGGTGCGGATGTTGTGCTTCAGTTGCAGTTGAGTTCGTGGTTTATTTGCGTACACTTTCTGCTTAAGGTATTCCCACATGAAATAATCCAGGGGTGTCAGATCGGGGCTTCTCAGAGGCCAGGTGATGGTTCCTCGACGAGAGATCACTTTTTCTGGGAAAAGTTGATTGTCAACCGCAAGCGACTGGTTTGAAATGTGGCAAGTCGCCCCATTTTGTTGAAACCATATCTCCGCATTGAAACCTTCAAACTCCTGTAATTGTGGAGCCAAAACGTTCCGCAACATGTCGCAATACCGCTCACTATTTACCGTGAGTGCTCGCCCTCGCCGGTCTTCAAAAAATACGGCCCAATGATGCCTTCCCCAGACATGGCAGCCCACACGATAACCTTTGGACTTTGTAGTGGTCGTTCATGTTTCTCTCTTGGATTTTCGTTGGACCAGAAGCTGCAGTTTTGTTTGTTTACGTGCCCGTTTAACTGAAAATTCGCTTCATCACTAAACAGGATGTTTTCAAACGTTGGGAAGTGTTGAAGCATTTCATTTGCAAAATTCAGTCAAAGAGGATAGTCGGTAGGTTTCAGTTCCTGCACGAGCTGAATTTTGTAGGCTGTAAGATGTAAATCTTTCTTCGAAATAGTGTGCAACGACGATTTTTTAATGTTAAGGCCTCGTTTGCGAACTGATTGAGACGGATTTTGACTCACTGAAACTCTCACTTCTTCAATCGCTTGTTGGGTTCGAACAGAGCGTGGGCGACCTGGAATGTGAATTTTCACACTCGAACCGGTATTCTCAAACATTCGAATCCATTTTCTGATGGTATCGTCCTTCGGTGCATTCCGTACATTAAATTCTGCACGATATAAACGTTGAGCTGGCACTATCGAATCACCATTGCGATAATAAGCGCATATGCAAAAAGCACGATGGTTTCCCGGGTACGCTTCCATGGTTACTGAATCTCCAAATAATGGCGGAGCAAGCTCTCCTATCCGCGCAACACCCCTTCCCCCCACCACCAATCACGCCATTACTCGGACAGCGCCGATACAAATACCCCACACCCTTTCTGGACATCCGATATTACATCTATCATCATTTAACATAGTGGATTAAGGGTCAAATATATCATTTAACAGGTTCTTTATTGCCAAAGCCAGATAGAAGAGACATAAGAAAGAAGTGTCTGCTACGAAATTATAAAACCTCCAGTTCAACAAAGAATTGACATTGACACTTCGGATATATCAAACATGTTCATATATCGAATTATTGATAATCCGACCGATTTGAAAAAACTTTCAATGTTCAAATAATGGTTTCCAAGAAACTATTTTTATCAAGATAGAATTGGCAAGACGATCAATGAGAGCTCAAAGATGTATAAGAAAATTGTTAAGTTGAAACTGTTAATGATGATACATATTCAATGTTTTTATGAGATCAAATTTTATAAGTCTTGTTTATGGAAATCGAAATCTAAACTCATTTTCTTGAACTATTAAATTAATAAATATATTGATATTTTTATCTCAGACACGTGACACTTCAGTGATTTTTTTCGAAAATATTCAATAATTTCTTTTTTTGGTGAAAATCGCACGAACTTCAACGCCCGTTGATATTTCTTCTGAGTTAATCTCTAATCATTATTAAATTATAAAATGTTTCAGACAATTCTGTATTCAATTCCAATAAAATCGTATGCCCACAGGATTACCTGTCGCAACTCTTGGTGGTATTATCTCGTTGGCAATAATAATTGATTCAATGATTCCCATCGTTTCCATTTGTATGTTGTAGTTGTCTGTTGCCTGTTCACCTGAAAAGCATGAGAATTTTATTATGGAAGTAAATTTTTATTCGTATAAAATTTATTACCATTATATTTCGGTTGCGACATCGGGGACACTTTATCGGGGGACATCGGCGAGGACTATTGACAACAGAAAAGGCCAAAGGGTAGAATGTAATCAGCGAGGACTTGAACACCGTCAGACAAGGAGAAAAATCCGATAATGAAGAACGAAAATGAACATGGTACAAACAAAGAAGATTAAATTGACAGGAAGGAGGAAAAAACAACGAGGCCTCTCAAACCGTGTTTTCCCGTGTTGAAGTGTATAGGTTTAGAATGTCGTGGTACTTATGGTTATTGATGAAAAGTCATCGATAATGAGTCGAGTATATGACGAATGTACTTAAATTATGTTCTCTATAAAGAAGGAAATGTCATTCGCGTAAACCAAACAGTACCGCACTCCTACAATAAGGCTGAAGATCTTTTATGAATAATAAGAACAAAATGGGCCTCATAGTACTACCCTGCGGTACGTCAGTGCACAACGTTGCCCTCTATGAGATTATTTCATCTGCCTCGAAAATATATGGATTCGTTCAATGGCAAATATTTCAATAATTCCTCAACATTCATAGGATGGAGTATGGTAGCATGATCTGGCATCCTATTTACACTTGCCATCAACGGCACCTTGAGGCCAATCAGAGAAGATTCTTGAAATTCTTATTGTGGGGATAGGACAAAATTTATCCACAGAGAAGAGTCAATCATAACGAATTATTGAGTCGAACTATTTTAATTTCATTGCAGGTGAGCAAAGAAACTTTATCACTAAAATTTTTGTATAAAGTACTGCACAACATAATTGATTTTCCTCCTCTTTTGTCCACTTTGAAATAACGTATTCCTAGGCAAAATTCTCGTACTACAGAATTATTCCACCTTGAGACTCCAAAGATCAACTCGTTAATACAATCTCCCATTTGGTTTATGTAGTACTCTTCAATAGAGTTGCTAATAATTGTTGCATTCACTGTGACTCAATAGAATTTAGTATATTAGGAGTTATGTGAACAAAGAAAATTGACTAAAATCAATGGATTAGATTGAATTCTTTGTAATATTTCATTTGATTCTATTATTTAGTTATTAGTTACTTTTTAAGTTCTTTTCAGATTAGATTGAGCTCTTTGTTATAATTCTTCAATTTTTTAAATTTAGTTATTATTCAACATAATGTTATTACTTTCTGTAATTGGGTATTATACCTGTTGAGAATAAACAACTTATTATTATTACTAGAGTATCTCCATCCCGAACATGTACTACTTGACTTTTATTATAGAGGTAAGATTCTATCCAAACCAGGGATAGAGAATTCTAATTTATGGTAAGCACGACTTGGGTTAAAAATATATACAAGCAATAATTCTCATCGTAGTAGAACCCAACGACAGCATCAAGAAAAGATAGAATCTTGTATTGATTTGCCTTCTCTAAGAAGATTGGTTTTTCGATAGAAGTGTACCACTATGAATGAATGCACAAAACCCCTTCAAAAATAATTTTGCGTGGGTTTTTAAGAATACTGACAGCAAACCAATTGGTCGAAAGTTGTCAATTGCTTATAATATCTGAAGTACATATAGGTATTTCAAAAACTTCCTCTTAACTGCCTCCAAGTCGACAATAGAATGATTGTACAGAGACCGTAAATGAAAAAAACATATTCCAAATTCCAAACACATGCCAATCAAAGAGTAATACAGCGTTTTCATCGTGCCAATATTAACAAAGTTGTTCGAACTTCTGACCAAATAACCCAGTCGAGAAAAAGAAAGAAACAGCTTAGAGACGAGATCAACCCACAGCTCCTTTAACAAAACACATTTAATGTCACGAAAAGATATTGAAGAGAATATGAAACACGACATTAGGATTAATAGAGAAAATTTGATCTTCATTGCTTCAACTGGATGAAGAAAAGTCTATAAATATGACAACACTTACTTGTTATTCTCTGAGTTTGTACCTCGCAGTTATCAATTTACCCTTCATTCGATCGTTGATTTGTACTCTTTTATTGTTTTTTTAGGACTCACATTTTTAATAGGTCTGGACATTCCTTCAAACGTCGGTATTAAATCATGTATAATCTTATCACGAGTTTCTACAAAAGTATGTGGTAAACTTCACGCGAAATTGACAACAAGATCTGTAGAAGCATAATCGATTTAGGAATATTTCTTTGTCAGAATATTTGAATTTTTAGCTCAATTTGAGACTTAATCATCGTTTTCGGCTAAATCAAGGATCTATTCCTTGCTAGCAATTATTTATAACCAGGCAAAGTGATGATCTAGCATTTAAAAAACTGGAATATTTAAAGTCGTATTTATTGTATTTTATGAATAATTCTTTCGTTCAACTTCAAGCTGGGACGTAACTAACGGTTTTGGTCTACGGTTTTTATCGATATATTCTATATTACAACCTCTTTTTCACAATTACAACCTATGTTTATTCTACCAAAAACAACGATTCGTGAATATTAGAATTTTCATGTTTCGCTGCTCCTATCTGCTGATTTAACTGCATTATGGAACATCATTTGACATGCTTTGTTACGTCGAAACATGTCTAGTTCGGTTTTAGTATATTATCTTCCCAAAATTTACGCAAGATTTAAATTTGCCGCCACGCGACATGATAACACAGTTCTTTCTGTCGATAATTCTTGGATGATATGGATGTGGCAATATGTGGTTTCAACAAGACAGGCCACGTACCATACAGCCCATGAAACACTTCATTCACTGCATGATATACGTTCGGTGTTCAGAATTGGCCCCCTAGATCGTGTGATTTAACATCATGAGAATTTTCTATGAGGTTATTTAAAATCACAGGTCTATGTCAACAAGGCCACGAGCACTAAGTGAATTAAAGGAGGAGATTCAATGCTGCACCAACGAAATTCATCCACATTTATGCAGAATGGTCCATAGCTGTGGAGTCCATTTCCCCGATGTGTTATTACATAAATAACCTTATCATATTAGTGTATATTATATGTTAATATATTATTATATTAGTGATGGTGAGACATGAAAACATTTATAAATAAAAAAATCTGTTTAGGGAAATCTTATCTGAGTGAGAGTTTGCATTAGATAACCTTTTTTTACTAATTTTTGTATTAGTTTATTGTTGATATAAGTTTTGAAGAATTAGTTAGGTTACTAAACCATCTGCCCATATGATTAGTATCATTAAATTTTGTGAATATTTTAACTCACCAGTTCTATTTAGTCCAGAACAGGATGGTTTTTCGGTATCAACTGAAAACAGTAAACATAATTTATGTCATTCGTTACAAAATTCATTAATTTTGATTCCTAGATATATCTGAGGACAAAACGGATCAGAATATCTCAGAATATTTTCATTAATAATTGTTCAAAAATAATGATTATCAAATTAAATTAAACTCATGACTTAATGTTCAACGATTATATTTAACAACATGAATTTGTCAACATGTTTCGAGCGTGAGCTCATTTTCAAGACTAAAATACAATAAGGAACGAACAACAAATTTATATCTATACAATGGATGTAAGGAGGGAGGATAATTGAAAATCTACCTGTTCATTTACGATTTCTTCTTTTTTCTTCCAAGAACTGCTTATTTCAATTGCTTCTAAAAGGTCTAAACGTTTCCCTTTATTACCTGCGTGTAGGCATTTGGTTTTCTCAAAGTCTATGAAGTGGTTAGTTATTGCATAGACTTCATATTATTTATCATTATATTATATTATCAAATATCATTTGTAATGACGTATTCAAAACCTACACAAAAATCCAGCTTGTTGGGTATTAATGCAAACTTGAATCACAATTTAGTCTATTTTGACTGGTCTATCTGCTGATTTAACTGCATTATGGAATATTATTTGACATACTTGGTTATGTCAAAACATGTCTAGTTCGGTTTTAGTATATTATCTTCCCAAAATTTACGCAAGATTTAAATTTGCCGCCACGCGACATGATAACACAGTTCTTTCTGTCGATAATTCTTGGATGATATGGATGTGGCCAATTTGTGGTTTCAACAAGACAGGCCACGACCATACAGCCCATGAAACACTTCATTTACTGCATGATATACGTTCGGTGTTCAGAATTGGCCCCCTAGATCGTGTGATTTAACATCGTTAGAATTTTCTATGAGGTTATTTAAAATCACAGGTCTATGTCAACAAGGCCACGAGCACTAAGTGAATTAAAGGAGGAGATTCAATGCTGCATCAACGAAATTCATCCACATTTATGCAGAATGGTCCAAAGCTGTGGAGTCCATTTGCCCGATGTGTTATTACATAAATAACCTTATTATATTAGTGTAAATTATATGTTAATATATTATTATATTAGTGATGGTGAGACATGAAAACTTTTATAAATAAAAAAATCTGTTTAGGGAAATCTTATCTGAGTGAGAATTTGCATTAGATAACCTTTTTTTACTAATTTTTGTATTAGTTTATTGTTGATATAAGTTTTGAAGAATTAGTTAGGTTACTAAACCATCTGCCCATATGATTAGTATCATTAAATTTTGTGAATATTTTAACTCACCAGTTCTATTTAGTCCAGAACAGGATGGTTTTTCGGTATCAACTGAAAACAGTAAACATAATTTATGTCATTCGTTACAAAATTCATTAATTTTGATTCCTAGATATATCTGAGGACAAAACGGATCAGAATATATCAGAATATTTTCATTAATAATTGTTCAAAAATAATAATTATTAAATTAAATTTAACTCTTGGCTTAATGTTTCACAATTATATTTAACAACATGAATTTGTCAACATGTTTCGAGCGTGAGCTAATTTTCAAGACTAAAATACAATAAGGAACGAACAACAAATTAATATCTATATTAATTAAAATTAATATCTTTTTTATTCCAAAAACTGCATATTTCAATTGCTTCTAAAAGGTCTAAACGTTTCCCTTTATTACCTGCGTGAAGGCATTTGGTTTTCTCAAAGTCTATAAAGTGGTTGGAGTTAATGCAATGTTCTGAGAATCCGGTTTTATTAACATTGTAGAAAATCGACTTTTTATTCTCGTCCACCCGAGTTATTTTTCTGTTTTTCTACGCTGGACATTCATTACAAAAAATTTTATAAATCCCGCTTTTGTCTTCAATTAACTTTTCTTTATTATTCACTTAAAGTGACTTAATATTTCTTTTGTTAGTACGAATTGTTTTTATCTCTTTTTTTTTAATCTTTCGCAAATTTTTTCGCTGAGATTAGGTATGAAATTAATAAAATGATATTTTTGTTTGCTTTTTATAATCTGATATGGATAAATTGAATTTAAAAGAATTTTCCGTTGCTTTTTTCATGTGAAAACGCAACAGAAAATTCTTTCAAATTCAATTTATCCATCTCAAATTAGAAATGGATGGAATTGTGAATACTCCACAATTCCATCTATGGGAATCAGAAAACACCTCTCAGACTATATTCTCACCGATGTAATTGTGGAGTATTCATAACTCTACGGTCTTTCACTTGGAGTCACAAGAAGATGCTTGGGGGTTGAAATCGTTGCCTCACTTCGATGGACGTAGTGCGACTGACGAGTTCCTTGCAGAACGAAACATATATGTCTCGCACTTCCATCAGGTGTGGCATCGATTTCAATATTTCTCTAACATTTATCCCTTGAAGGATGATGGAGGCATCACATCGTACACGTTCACATATCTAGCTCTACTATAACATTCTCTTGATTAATTTGAATTTTTCGAATGAATGTTCTAGTGTTCATTTTCTTAAATGTTTTATTCAGTGCCATAAGCACAAAAAATTTCATTTCCTTATAGATATATATATATATATATATATATATATATATATATATATATATATATATATATATATATATATATATATATATATATATATATATATATATATATATATATATATATATATATATATATATATATATATATATATATATATATATATATATATATATATATATAAGGTAAAAGCTGGATAAAGTAAAAACAGAAGTACATATTTTCGTTATAAAACGCGAATGGTAGCAGCCTTTAACACGTGTTTCGAACTTGTCGACTTTCATCAGGTAGGCGAAGGCCAGATCAATTTGTTCGAACTTGTAGATTGAAAAGACAAAAAAAACAGAATTCCATTTGCGGGTTATATCAGATTAGCAGACGTAAATTTGGGAAAAATTATATGTTATTGGCGTTTGGCTATAAATTATCGCTCTGTCAAACCTTTGAAATGAGAGAGCTTCACTGTTTTTTTTCAGAATACAATTTCTCCATTTGAAATTATCTGTTAGTGCTAACAATCGCAATCTTTAGTTGAATTATATATTCTGACAAGAAAAATTCGAGAAAATGTCATTGCAGCTAGCGAATATTTTTAGTGCATTCAGATGCTCCTTTTGATGACACGTTTTCTGTGGAAAACGTACATGAGATCTACGTTTTCAGAATAATGAAAAATTTGTGTAGAATGAGAAGTTTCTTACCGCGTGGTACTTCGTGGACGACCATTTTTTGTAGATTTTTACTGCAGCTGGCCACTTCATCTGAAAAATTGACACTATCAAATGAAGAAATAAAAATAAATTATACACCTTCAAATCACGCCTTTATACACTTTAAAATCAAGAAATTAATTTTCATAAATAAAATGATTAAACTGATTAATAAAATAAAGACATACACAATTATTTTTATATAACTTTATTCACATTAATTCATTAATAACCGAAAATACCAACACAATGAAAACAATTCCGAAAATCACACTTCAATTACCATTTCCTTATAATCCGTGAGGAATATTGCGTCAACATTCATCTTATTATTCAATTCTTATATTTATTGGTTTTTGTAGAAGGTAGATTTGAAATATACAACCGCCATATTTTATTTAAGACACAAATTCACTACACTCAGGTGTTAGGTGGTGATCAGTGGCAACTAAGATATATGAAATAGAAGAATTTAAAAAGGTTGTTTTGAATGAAAAAGTTCTAAAGTGCCGCACTTTTTGTTCTTGCGCATGACAAATAAAGAACAATTTTGAAATATGTATATGTAGTTATCTCACCTACCTGTATTGCTTGTCCGTTTCCCCTTATTTGGTTTCTTCTTAGATTTTTTTGATTTTCGTCTTCCCATCTCAAGAGTTTCTCATGTATCACTGACTTATATTTAATTTACAAATAATATTCTGATAACTTCTTCGTTGGAGAAGAAACGGAATAATTTTTGCAATATAACCGAATATTCAATATCCAGTTCTAGATAAATATTCAAAACAACCTGAAATGAGATTTGATACCTCAATCCATGATTAAAAGTATAATGAAATCTCTTTTTAATAATCTATGAATTTTTGTTCTCACATTTCTTATGACAAACGAACGATTAACGAAAAACAACACCATTTAATTATTTACAAACGAATAAATGTGTAATTTGAATACCACAAAAACTTGTACAACAATGAAACTCTAACTGAAAATGTTCAAGAACAATATGTAATTTTTTTTATATCTATTGGAATAACGAGAACTAAAAGCCTTTTATGATTTTCATGCAGTAATCTACTTCCTCGAGTTTTCGACTATCCAACCATAGATGGCGACACAATCAGAATTTGTAAGGAATTCTGTACCACTATGATTTACTGATTCGTGAAAATGCCGCTCATACGGTGTGCCGGGTTGTCAACTCTTCTGTCAGATAACACAACATGGCAGTGCATATTATGACCTGTTATCATCATGTGATATGAAAATCGCCGTGTTTTGTGTGGAAATTAGTGCATTTTTTCTGTGACCTTGTGAAAAATTTGGTGATAAAGGTTTGCCGTGAATCTAAATAATGTCCGCTACAGCGGATTTGACATCACCCCCTTTGAGTGAAATTAAACACCCTGAAGAAGTTATTAGGATGGCTCTCCAGGATAATATAAAGTTTGCTGTTCTAATAGGACTAATCGAGGTTGGCCAGGTTTCGAATAGGGAAGTTGTCAACACAGTTTTGCAATTGGTAAGTTTCAGTTGCATAGTTGTGTTTAGTTTTTTCGTTATTAACCTATAAAAATGACAACAAGCTAAGCTGATTTTACGCTTGAATTAGCTGGTTGTTACGCGTGTTGTTTTTCTTCTTGGAACATACAATTTATAGGTGAATAACGTAAACTTATTCGTTTAAAAAATAATTGGACCTTTAAATTACTACACTTTGTTTCTCGGAACTCTTTTTCTGTGAAGGTTTGTATAATTCAATTTATATTCAATTCTATGTGTTGCTAATTTTAAACTCAATTAGCTAGAAAGCCGACGTTTTATATGTTAGGTATACCCTTTTCTATATTATTTGGAAAAGGACCAACAACTAATAAACGTTTAAATAATACCATTCAATTTAACTACAATAAACTTGTCATAGTACATGTATCAACATAGTAACATATTAAACTGAAGTTTCTTTTTATGTACATTCATCAGGTGACGTTAAAAATTAATTATTTTAAATAAGGTTGAAAAACCACTATGAAAGTTAACTTAATTCAAGTTTATTATATGTCTTATATGTTTATGTTTATTTGGTTATATATGAATATATGTCATGAAAACGGGCCGATATAGTGAAAGTGAAATTTGTAGAGAATCTGGCGAAACTAGTTAGTTGTGCAACCTGATTACGAGTTCGGTCATCAAATTATTTTTATTGTGATTCGGTATTACGTTTCTATATGATATGAGTGCTTCAATTTTCGAATTTTTATTCTCAAGAATCAGTGTTATATATTATCTACTTTATTTTAATAATGATTTCGACTTCCTTGATTTCCAAATATTTTGAGATTTACTTATTATTTCTCAATCGCTGTGTAAGTTTTTATTATTCTAGGAATTACACATTACTGTCATTCTCATAAAATACAAACGAAA
Organism: Henosepilachna vigintioctopunctata; assembly: GCA_030704895.1. Lineage (NCBI taxonomy): Eukaryota > Metazoa > Arthropoda > Insecta > Coleoptera > Coccinellidae > Henosepilachna > Henosepilachna vigintioctopunctata. Next base: position 2,044,300 of record JARQZJ010000002.1, on the reverse strand, counting down.
AAAAGTACCTTATCTATTTCTCTTATCATTTAATGATTGAAGTACTTGAATATTGCGACATAAATCGAGTAATGAATTTGATAACAGTCACAAATATTTTACCAAATACTCACGTCTAGTTATACAGTTTAAAAATGAAGTTTCACTTTTCTGATTGTCAATTCAATTTCGAACAATTATTGCTCTATGTCACGAAGTATAGATATACTTCGTGCTCTATGTCATGAGTATTTTAGGAATGACATTGTGAGTTGGATTGTCAGTATCCAAATAGATTCTTAGCAATTAACTGATTCAATATTTGAACATTGAAGATTAATTTTGAGGTACCTATACAACAGATAATGAGAAGCTGTTTTTTATCACTGATAAGTTGTTATTAAGTAAGGTTTAAGGAAACGGTAGGTAAATATATATCTAGGTTCTTCCATGCCTTTTGAGATGATTATGTCAATATTATAGAGGCACTTTTTTGAATATAGAATTACTGAAATGTTAGTAACGTAACGGCACCGGTTTCCGACCGGTCTCCTGTATCCGACCATTTTGGTTTTTTTACTTTAAAACATTCTATATTTTGGCTAAAAGTTGTGAAATAGAAAGCATTTAATGGAATCACTCATCATATGTCACATACCTATCAAGACTTCTATTTCATATGTTAACGGAAAGCCAGTCCGTTGTGATAAGTTCTGAGTTTTTTTACTTCAAATGCTTTATTCATTCATTAAGACCTTCAAATTTCAACATGCAAGCAAAAATTACATATTTTCATTGATTTAAAGCTCAAATAGTAATGGACGCAATACGAAGCCCTATAAAATATGAGCGTTCCTCATTCCGACCACTCGGTCGGTATCACGGGTTTTGGCACTTCGTAGATAATGTTAATTTTCTATTTTCCAGGTTTTTTTGTAAGTTTTTGTATTCAGTTATATATTCTGAACGCTATTTCTGCATAAAACACCTGTATGCTAACGGAGCTAAGTTTAATAGATTCTTTGCAATGAGACTTTCAATTTCCACTATTTTTCTAATTTCTAACAAAATCGAAATAAGACTCCTGTTTTTGTTAACACGTTTTGGAGCTGTTTGCGAGATTTTTTGCATAACTTTCTTATTTTAAATGCAAATTATATTTTTTGTTTTCTAATTGAAAAAAGAAAAAAATTAGCTTCGCAAAAAATGAGGCGTGTTGAGCAAGTAAGTTCATTAGCTAAAATTAAAGAGAGAAAATTGAAAAAAAATTGTTTCAGAAGGCCATGCCTAATTTGAAGAATATGATAAATCTCTTGTTTTTAATTAAAATCACAAATACTTATGATAATATTGGGAAATATCGCAGGATAAAGTTAATGGTTGATTTAAGATGGTTATAAAAAGCTCTATTCTGAGTTTAGTTGATGTTTATTCGCGAAACATAATAACAATGGAAAATAACTATTCTGATTTCTTCAGTTCCAATTTTACGACCTAACTATCACCGTTCAGAATAATGCCTCTTGTGGTTCATTTGTATGAATCGAGCATTTTTGATTGAAAATAGTGTTCAAAATCTAATTTTCAGTATTTTCTTACGGAATTTTTTACGTATCTCTATACAGAAATAGAATACGAAATCAGATTTCAGTAGGCTATGGATTATGCTTCTGAAATCACAAAACATAATTGCGACATTGTCTGCAAACAAGGGTTGCCAGAAGGGTTGTCGCCGGTATAACAAGGGAAAGTTTTTATCTCTGTTTTTATCGAGTATCCCATTGGAAAACTGTCAAGAACACATAAGCACGAATTTCGTTGCGGAACTGTTAGTTCAGGTTTTTGGCGCAAAACCTGATCGAATAAGAATTTTTGTTATCCATTTTGTGTAATAATTCCTTCATGCTGTCACCATCGAGAATTGCTATTAGAGGTGATGTGAAACTCTGTGGTGTGTTACCCTGTAACGACAAAGATTCGATACCGAGTAACGAATATTTTTTATCAAAATCGAAGTAACGATTCGTTACTTTCGGATTTAGGTTGTTACTTTTGCATTTCTGTGAATAGTACACAATTTTTGATATGACATTTCAAGTTTTCTAATACCGTGTTTTCGAGCACTGTTCTAAGGTCGAAGAACTATTCACCTCAATTATGATTTGAGCACGATTTTAGTAATATAATTACATTTACCATTGTATTTGAACCTCGTTTAAAATATGTATGGAAACACATTTAATGCTATGCTATATAATTACCGTGAAAGAGACCTTTTCATTCTGCTTTGCGAACTACTTAACTGAAAGTTTTTTAAACTTTCCGATTCCACAGGCTTTTTATATGAATATTTTATATAAAAGTTGTAGTTTCACCATGATTTCCAAGTTTTCTATTGTTGTTATTTTGGGTTTTTTAGGAAATTTGAAAACTATTTGTTCGAAATAGATAACTAAGATGTTGTGAAGTTATTTACAGAAGATTTGTTTTTTGTGGTTTCGGAAATGTTTTTCCGTTAGTTATTATTGGAAAAAGGTCTAAAATTATAAACAGAACATGACAAATTTGAAATAATATTATTTTGTCTTATTGTGTGGCGAGAAGAGTATAACGCTCTTTGAATGAAATTTGTTTGAATTTCTCTTATATGTCTACCCTATTATTTACTGTAACTATTAAATTATTTCCTGTGATCCTGCGAGCGAAAGTATTCATTTTTTGTTAACTTCTTGATACTGAGTAATTGAGGCTTTGTTAAAATTTTGAAATGAATAACAATGATATATAATAATGCTATAAGTAAACTTTTACTGGAAATCACCTTTTTTAAAGTAAGAAATAATGAGTACCTTTCTGATAAACTTTTTATTACTTACATAAGGATAACAATTTAAGAATAATTTCACTTGAGAATAACAATCTTTTCAACTTTGTTAAGTTGAAAATATATGGTTATTTTAACCATATGTTCACGGATTTAATTTATTACACATAATATAAATAAAAGAAATTTAAGACGACGAGCATATACGTGCATTATCGTAAGAATATTTTTCTTGCTACCCTTGAAGACTAGGCCGGATACGTACCTGAATTATCAGGTCTTAAAAGCCAGCATCCGACCGCATCCCCGGGGATATTGCCTTCAGAAAGCTTCACTGTGACGCCAGTCACGTCGTTTATGAGTAACTGTTCATACGGATCAACATTAATAACTTTCGGTGTCTGCCAAAGTCTTCCCTTTGGGAAATAACTCTTAATCTTCAATTCCAAGTTAACGTTCTTAGCAACTATGTCGAATAGCCTTGGGTAGAGGAAATATGAAAATTTTTGTTACCGCATAAGTCTTCAGATATTTGACTACTCATTCAAATATTCAACAATGGGGATCTTGACAATTTTTCGGAACCGCTTTAATTTTAAATTGTTATCATGAAAACTATATTTTATTCGGAAATGTAACTGAATTAGATGAAAAAAATCAATAAGAGAACGAAATATATATTTTCCCGCCAAAACACTCCACAGCTGGCAAAGCTGCCAAGTGACGTCATCAACCGCTAAACATCGTCCGCTATTAATTTGATTTGTGTTCTATTCATTAGTTTTCTTCAAACGAAGTGAATACAAACAATCAAAATGAACGGTGCCCATGTGTAAGACTACAACGATTACTGCACTGTAAAAATTGCTTATTCATCTTCCGAAATATAAGGAAATCAGGAAAAAGTGGTTGAAGCTTCAGTGTTTAAGACTTAAGTCGTTAAGTTTGAGATATTTTTGGAATAATATCTCAATACATGCTCAATTTATTAGTTGATCATGTTTTAATTGATTCGTTTAAATTTTATGAGACGAAAATGCAACAGTTAATAAATTAGTTTCGTTAAGTTTATCCATAAAATTGAATTGACTTTTCACAATTTGAATAAAAATATGTTTGATGCACCTGATTCGATAATTTCAATAAATTTATAACGGTTCATTACATATCTTAATAATTTTTCCTATTTTACCTATTTCGGTAACTTCATCGGTTATCGAATTTCGAAAGCAATTGATTTTTCGATGTTCATTTGTTATGAGATGACTTATATGTCTATAAGACTTTTGATAGCCATTTACATATTGTCGAATCGTCTGGTTTCGAATCATCAGTGAGACGAAGATGTTTGTGTGTGACTCACAGTTTTGAGGATAGAATCATCTCATTAATAACTGAACTCTACAAGATGATTAGTGTAATGCGGGTTCACAGAAGACAATAACCTGTATTCCCTGTCTCATGACTCTAATTTATTAAAAACTTGAAAAAAACTTAACATGAGAAACTCAGTGGAGAATTATTTGAGAGGATTTTCACAATCTTTGTCCGATTTGAATAAGTATAAAAATACGAAATAAATTCTGAAAATACGTTAAAATGAGATACAAGGCTGAAAATAACTACGTTAAAACCCAAAGTTTGCTCATTTGAATTTCATACTTTATCTTATTTTTCTTTTGTTTATAATTGGGTTTGTGTCTGCGATAACTCATTATATTAACGCGTTTATTTTTCTTTATCTATAATGAGCATACTATATGATAACGTTCCCTATTAGGTACTATGCTAGGAGCGAAACTGTTTCATTTGGTATAGTCAACAAGTGCTTTTTGGGTCGAACTTACTTTTTTCCGCCTTCAAAAATTTAAACTAGGTGTTATTCGATACGGAATATGGTGTAGATGATTTTGGAAAAACTTCAAAAGCTGCTTGTTAAAATTGCAAAAGTTACTTAATTGCACAATTAACTGAAAAAACTGAGGTTTGCTTTTTTGAAAATATGTCGAAAGTGGAGATATGCTCCCAAAAAACACGTCTCCCTTGAAGCTTTAGAATCAATATTCATAATTTTTACCAAAGGGCTGAAAATATGGGCGAAAATGAGGACTTAAGTCTTGCTTATTTTGGACCTTTAATGAATAGATATTATTTGAAATTTATAATACAAAAAAATCAGGCATAACTATAGATGAATGAACCATTTTTTTTTATTGATTATGCGTTAGTGAATTAATACTAATTTTTTCTCAATTGAACGTTGAAATTGTATTGCGATAATTATTAAACGACAATTTTAGAGTTTTTCCTTCTTTTGAAGTTATTTTTGAAAGGTGTCAGCAGATTTCCGTTGCAAAAATTCGAAAATTGTTAATTTTCGCTAGGTTACGAGCAATACATCTGGTTAAAAATTGGAAATTCCTGATTTACCTGAGTTTGTTCAATAATTAAATTTCATGTTTAATCATTGAACAAACTCATTTAAACAATATTTATTTACTGAAGTTTCGGAAGGCGTTTTCAGAGCTTTTCTCCTCTTTTTACGACATTTTTGAAGTTCAAAAAATGTCGAATAGTTTTTCGATATTTGCACAAAATCCATTTTTTGTATTCAATTTTGTTTGTAACTTTCGCAGTTTTTGTAAGTTACTTTTGGTTTTTTTCAAAAATCGTTTACATGCCATTTCGACTCGAATGACACCTCGTTACTATGTTTCTGTGGGGTAGAAAAGAGTTCGACCCAAAAAGCACTTTTTGGCTAATCTAATTAGAAAAGTTTCATTCACAGGTTTGACGACAATTATGTTTTTCCAGACGTCATTCCTTCGTGTGAAGTGAAGATTTCATATAAACACATTTTCACGTGTCTCAAAAAAATTCCAATTTACTAATTTTCGTACGGTTTTGGAGTGCTATTCATTTCAGCAGCTTTCTGCCAATTTTAACTGAAACTGTCCCTCTATTAGTCGCAAAAAACGAAATTAAACAACGGGAAAATCTGGTAACCCAATATCTATTTTCCCAGGTGGAAATGATCTGGCACAGATCTGTGTGCGAAATACAATCTACCGAGAAACTGGCTGAAATGAATGAACGGGACGCGAAAATCCAGCTATTGTAGCTTTTCGTGAGCAGGGAAGGATTTCCGGTTTTAGAATTTCTGATATGGCGACATTTAGATTTCCTTCCGCGAAACAATTCGGTGCGCGAAATTAGTGTTGGATTATCTTACGCTAAATACGTGTCGAAAATTCATTAAAAGGTATAACAACTGGAGGTTATCCTTGATAAGGATTCGAAACTTCGGTTTTGAATGAAAAGGAAGACTTGTTATGCATAGAATGATGAGGTGGGTAAGTAAATTTTCTTTGGCGGTGATTATATGGAATATTACACGAACATTGTGAGCGAAGTTTCAAGGACCTGAAAGATTAAGGTATATTTCGTTAGATGATAAAAAGGCAGTTACTACTAAGAGAGAAGTATAATTTTTCAGAGGGTATCCAGGAATATAAAATATACAAACACTCATAGCTATATAAGATAATAAAAATTTAATGTGGAACATTTTCTCGATATTTGCAAAAAAATCCTCTATTTTGCAGTCAATTTTGTTTGTAACTTTTGCAATTTTTGCAAGTGATTCTCGATTACTTTTCAAAATCATATACACGCAATGTGTCACCCGAATGACACCTCGTTACTTCATTTCTGTGTAGAAGAAAAATGTTTTACCGAAAAAGCTTGGTTAGACTAATTAGAAAAGTTTCATTCTCAGTTTTAACGAAATTATTGTTTTTCCAGAGATAATTCAGTTTCAGTTAATAATAAAATAAAATGAGAAATTTTTCTTCGCCAAATAAGGTCGTTTAATTTTAAACGTTGCAATAAGTCTGCGTAGTATTGGCCAGTGATACTCTTAGTCTTTTCAAGATAATCAATGTAGATAATTCCTCTCGCATCCCAAAAAAAAGTAGCCATAACCTTGTTTGCCGATAAAATTGCTTTTCCCTTCTTTGGAGTTGGTTCTCCCTTTTCAACTCGCTGTTTTGACTGTTCTTTATTTTCCGGAGTGTAGTGGTGAATCCAAGTCTCATCAACAGTTATGAATCGAAGCAAAAATTTGTTTGGTTTACTCCTATACATCGCCAAATTTTCGGTAGAAATGTTTTTTCGAATCTGTTTTTGGTCGAGCGTTAGCAAACGCGGCAACCATCTTGCACACTGCTTTTCCATGCTCAAATGGTTGTGCAAAATATTTGGCACACGTTTAGCTGACATCCTGCAGGTCTCAGCTATGTCATGCGCTTTCAATCTGCGGTCTTCCAATACTATTCGATGAATTTTCTCGTTCATTTCTGAAGTTCATCTCACACGACCCATTTTGAATTCAGAAACCCACTGCTTATTAGTTGAATATGATGGGGAGGAGTCTCTTATTTTTGAATCAATCTCTTCTTCAATTTGTTTTGGTGTAAAACCCTTCAAATAGAAGTATTTGATGACTGCACGTTTCTCCATTTTTTCCATTTTCACGAAAACAACGGAAGCGTCTCGCGCAATGTGCTCTCAAAGGCAAATTAACGTACCGATTGGGCTGAAACATTACATACAAGCTCAGATGAATGGTACTATAGGAAGTTGCTCCAAAAGTAGACATAGTGGCGCCATCTCTTGGTTAGACCGGAAACTCTTCACCCCACCCTCGTATACTTTAAGAAGTGCTGTGACAATGTCTATTGAGGTCGATTTAAGGTCCATCGAGGTTCCGTTTCGTTGAGGTTCAGATAACAAACTGACACTAATTGAGTACTTTTGATAGTTTGTTTCCAAATCAATTTATTATAACATGAGAAACCAATATGAAGCTTAAATTTACGAGCTCATTGGTCAGTTTCCATTGTTATGTAAATGCGAAGTCTGTCTTCAATATGTGCGTCTGTCATTCTCGAACCCTAATTGTTCCTCAGGAAATTCATATTTGACAAAGATGATTCGCATACCAATCTTGAACCGAACATAGTGGCCAGATTGACATCTACACTGGAATTTTCATCTTTTTCTGAATTTTGGAGTTCACTCCAAAATTTTTCAGTAAATGCAGATCTCCATTCGAAGTGGAGACTTTGAAACAGCGAAAATTTAGCAGCCAAATCAGGCTATTTTGTCGATGCATAAGCGTCATATAGTTTGTATAACTTTATAAATACTTCAATGTTTTCTTCAGAATTTCATTTTCATATTGAAGAATTGCTGATACGGTGAATGTACTGAATATCGGAGTAGTTACGTAAAAGTACGATTTAAATGTTATAATGATAGTTCCGTGTCCGGACCGCAATTTTCCTGTTGGTGACCAGACTTTTGAAACTCGACCATCCGCAATTTGCCAAATTTGCTAAAACTGCTATTATGTAAAGGATTTTTTATATATAATAAAACAATTGTTAAGTCAAGATTTACACATATATTGAAAAGAATACTGCATGACGCACGTTTCGATGAGATTCACCTTTTTCAAATGCTACGTGTAGACAGATGACATATCTCGAATACATACAATAGGTAAACTTAAATTATGAATACAGAGAAAACCGGTAGATAACAAGTAGAAGGGATCAATTCATACTGAACTACTATATAGTAAACTAAGTAATTTTGAAAAGATTGAGAAGGGGGCTTGAGGTATGATCGATTTGGCTGTTCAAAAGCTTGCCAGAATATTTGTATTTATTAATTTGAAGTGATTCTAACAAATTAAGCTTCATTCCCTTATTTGCGGTATTTGAAATTTCAAAATCAGAATTGAATATATGATTTTCATTGATCGAATGATTTGCATAATGAGAATCTGTCCTCTCATTATCAAAGCTACGTTTATAATCCGAAATTCTTAATTGAAAACTTCTAAACGTTCTACCAATATAAAACTTATCACAACTACCACAGTTTATTTTATGTAGTTGTGATAAATTTTATATTGGTAGATCGTTTAGAAGTTTTCAAATAAGAATTTCGGAACATAAACGTAGCTTTGATTATCAGAAGACAGATTCACATTATGCAAATCATTTGATTAATGACAATCATATATTCAATTCTGATTTTGAAATTTTGAATACCGCAAATAAGGGAATGAAGCTTAATTTGTTAGAATCACTTCAAATTAATAAATACAAATATTCTGGCAACCTTTTGAACAGCCAAATTGATAATACCTCAAGCCCCCTTCTCAATCTTTTCAAAATTACTTGGTTTCCTATATATTAGTTCAGTATCAATTGATCTTTTCTACTTGTTATCTACCTGTTTTCTCTGTATTCATAATTTAACTTTACCTATTTGTATGTCTTCGAGAAATGTCATCAGTCTACACGTAGCATTGGAAAAAGGCGAATCTCATGGAAACGTGCGTCATGCAGTATTCTTTTTAATATATGTACGAATGTTGACTTAACAATTGTTTTATTATGTTTATCGATTTACATCAAGTATCGGCCTAATCAATTATTAATTTTTGATATACTCGAAATTTTTTTACTAAAGTTCTCAATTAGATGAATTTCAAAGCTTGTGAAACACTGTTTTTGATTGAAATATCTTGAAAATAATCTGGTACTTAATTCAGTATTGTTCCATATTTCCATTGCTTCTTCTATCGTTTTATTCTATTCAGAAGTGCTCTTTCATGAAATATTGATCGTTTTTTCTATATTCAATCCTTTTTTCCAAATATTTATTAGTTTACGCCTACTAATTTTTAAAGTAGTCCATCGATTATTCGAGACCTCACAAACGCTTCTCTTTTCTTGCATTGGCCTTCATTGTATGATGCGCAGCGATTTTTTGCAATTAGCCATTTAACCTTCTCTGGCCGTTTGATGGCTTCTTAAAATTTTTGGTCCTTTATATTTGTCCCTTTATTCGTCACGATATAATCTGGAAGGCTAACCCTATGCAAAAATCTTTCCACTTATCTTTGAAGTGGTTCTGAGATTAGTTCCTGCTTTAGTTGTTGTTTTTTGTGTTCGCTCCTTTCCCAATTAGCAAGCTATGCTTGAGCCTATCCGGCTTTTGTATCCCAAATCCTTATCTTAAACGCAGTGCTTCAATTTGGCTGTTGTTGTAAATCCATAAATAATAAACGCCGGTGAATAACTAATTTAAATATTTCTCAAGAGCATGTTTTTATTGAAATTAATTCTACTTTGACACTAAAATACACCCCCCATTGAAAATAAACGTTGAATATATTATATTTTTTATTGATATTTAATTACTATGCGTATTAGCCGAAATGATGCTTTGACAGTTCTTTGATTGTATTGAAAGGTGAAGATTTCTAGTTCATGGAACATGCGCTATTTATAAAACTCCCACTCACATACTTCTAAAAGTTTGAAGTGTTGCGTTCAAATTATTCGTATGTTCCTGATTATATCTACATAAATATACTTAAAGTTATGTTATTAGCTTTAATTACAGAAATATAATTAAAAATATAATTAGTTATATGCTTATCATTAATCGATTGGGCCAATACTTGATGAAAATCTAAATACATAATTTAAACAAAACTAAGTAGTTTTTCGATTTTCACTATAATTAATTCAAAACATGAGAATATAGTTTCGCCAACACAGTGGCTTCATCAGATGTTGATTATAAACTGAGCTATTACATTGTGGACTGCGTATATTTATCGTGAAGTGCGTGGGGTGGAAATGACCATAGAACAATTTTCTTCTTTTACAGGGTGATGACTATAGAACATATTTCTTCTGAATTGTGGGGGATGACCATAGAATACTTTTCTTCGATTGCATTGTTACTGGAATAAATTTAATAACGGAGAATTATTCCTTAAAACTTGGTCATTTAATAAACTGTTCGATTTCTTCCTCTTACTGATTTCCATGGCTTCTAACAGGGTTAGTTTTTAACCTTTTCGCTTTGTATGGAATATTTTAAACTTGTTGTCGAAGACATGGTTCTCTTCTAATAGATGTGTTGCATACGTAGAATCGGTTTTATTTTTTGCAATGCATCTTTGGTGTTCCCATATTCTTAGGTTGAAATTCCTGCCAGTTTAGCCAACATATACTTTTGCCAAATGCCAAGGATAAAATTTCGCCTGATGATAAATCGGGTATTTATGAGTTGAATTGCAGTACTTGTCCCAAAGTATATGTTGGCTAAACTGGCAGGAATTTCAACCTTTCAACCTTCAACGTATGCAACACATCCTATAGAAGAGAACCATGTCTTCGACAACAACTTTAAAATATTGCATACAGAGCGGAAAGGTTATAAATTAACCCTGTTAGAAGCCATGGAAATCAATAAGAGGAAAAAATCGAACAGTTTATTAAATGATCAAGTTTTAATGAATAATTCTCCGTTATAAAATTTATTCCAGTAAAAATGCAATCGAAGAAAAGAAGAAGTATGTTCTATAGTCTTCCCCCTGTAAAAGAAGAACATGGTTCTATGGTCATTCCCATTCCCACTTCTATGGTTATTTTCAGGATAAATATACGCAGTCCACAATGTAATAGCTCAGTTTATCATCAACATCTGATGAAGTCACTGTGTTGGCGAAACGATATTGTCACGTTTTGAATTAATTATAGTGAAAATCGAAAAACTACTTAGTTTTATTTAAATTAGGTATATGCTTATTTAATTTGTTAGTTGTTCTGATAACTGGTAAAATAAATCTTTTTGTCGATACCTATCAATTATTTCATTTCGAAAGGTCTTGATAACGAAGAAATGTGACTAAAATATAGGAAATCCACAAAACACCCTACAAGAACTAATAGGTTCCTGTTTGATTTTGTATATGTAGTCAAACGTTGAAGATTTGCATCAGAAGTGGGATTAACCCGTATAAGCTGTAGTTAATTGTTCATAATATTTCGTTCAATGTTTCACATTTAATGAAATTGAATAATAGGGAATAAGTTGGGGTCGTCCGTAAGCGTAGTTTTACTCTATATACAGCTAAATGAATTATTGAACGATTGATTTCCGTAAACTGTTTTCTATAGGTCTACTATTTTTTCCGATGGGTCCCTTGAACTTTTCAGTCGATAGAGTTCGACACGTCGTAGTGACCCTCATAGTTTTCAGTCCATTTGCGCCGGCTATACGTAATTGCGGTTAGGTTTGCAAATCGATCGGCAATGGCCGTGTGGAACCTTTTGTTTTCACTTCAGGACGACTCAAGTATGTGTTGGATTGGGGTCGTTTTATCCGGTTCAGTTGGTTACGATGCTTGCTTGACGACGAGAAACTGTCAACTTGAAATATGACAGGGAACGACTCTATAGCCAGCCGAGGTCTGAAAGTCGTGTATTTACTAACTTTTATGATCCCTTTCTGTATGTTTTTGTTTTTGGGCTCCATTTTACGTCGTATAACATTTCGACCAAATAATGTCATCAATATTTATCCCTACTGATATTCTAGTAATATTTTCATCGTAAATACTACAATTTAGCTAAGTAGATGAAAAATAATGAAATTTGTGAATTTACGTTTGATTTAGGTATACTGAGGATGGCATCAAGCTTACTACTTAGTTAACTACAGGAAAATTCAAACACTCGAATTTGATTCACATTTTCATTGTAATATTGTCGTCGGTATAACCGACTTTTTCAGCCTTTAACAGAATGCGTTGTTTCAACAACAAATCTTACTGTACAAGTAGGTATTTATGCAGCCATAACTCAAGTAACCATGGAGTTATTTTCAAAGACCTTCCATATTGAACTAAGTTCTTTACCCGAAAAGTGTCAGCAATGGTGAATTATTCGAATCGAATTGTTCATTGAGCAAATTTTATGTCTTTTGATTTTCACTATTTCCTAGTTGTCTGCTTTTTAGAATATTGTGTAGAATTTTAAACTGTTACAAAATTTGAAATTTTCAAACTAGAAAAATTCAACTTGAATTGGAGTACACAAAAACATATTTACATATAATGAGAGTAATTCTAATTATTAAAATTAATTGTTGGAAGAAAATGATACTTTCGATCCAATTAATTGAAATTTTACACAATATTCATAGAAGTAGACAATAAGCTTCATGGAAATTCTGAGAATTTGGTTAATTAATTAATTGAAAGAATTCACCTTTGTTGATCCTTTTTTTTCAGGTAAAGAACTTAATTCAGTATGGAAGGCCTTTGAGAATAAATCTATGGTTGCTCTTATTCTTAAAACTTTCATTGTTGTTTATAAACATTTGTACATTCAGATTTGTTGTTTATCATATTCTGTTATCGTCTGAAGAAAACGTCAATTATACCGACGAAACACGTCACGTTGTGACAATAAAAGTCTAACACTTGAATGAAATTCAAGTGTTAGAGTCATTTTTAATAATAGTTTTCAATATTTTCATTCTAATAGTTTTCAATATTTACTAACTATTTACATGTCGTCTTACCTAATATTTATACAGAGCAATAAAAGTTTGTTGTTGTAAATTTGTGCATGTGGTACAAAATTCATTGTATGCATTCGATTATATTTATCTACGATTGTTGCTACCGGGTATTGTTTATGATATGTACAACGAAGGACTGCCAAATAGCAACTTCATTCAATTCGCAACCGCAAAATTTCCAATTATGGTAACAATGGACGTGGGTTGTACAGTATTCACCTTTGTCCATGCGCTCGAGTAACGTCGTTTGTCTAACGAGATGCGCCGATTGGAGTTGATCATAATAATAATAAGTTCTTTTTTTGAACAGGTATAAGACGCATATACAGAAAATAATACAATGATGCCTAATAATAACTGAATAACTAAACAAATAAAATGAAATGAAATATAACAAAGCGCTCGATCTAACTAAAAAAAAATGAAAAGTGACTAATTGAATAATGAAATTAAATGGAATACAGTAAAAGCTTCTTATTCGCGCATCCTTTATTCTCGTTTTCACTATTTTCGGATTAAAAAAATCGACCCAATTCCTATATTCGCGTCAATAGATTTCTTCATTCGCGGATATAATCGCTATTTTCTGTGACTGGTCCGGAATTGTTTTGTTTCGGAAGTTGAAATTTATTTAAAGAAGAATTTAGACTTTAAAGCAGATCTAGTTTTGGATCAGATATAAAAGTTACATTTTTTGGCGTTGCTTCAACATATGGACCAAGGGATAATCCAGGCTTTTAAGCTCTCTTACCTTAGACGAACCTTCAAAATCATATTGGATAATACGGAATGTGATCCCGATATGAATGTTACGGAATGCTGGAAGAATTTTGACATAGCAAATTACACAGTAAACATAAAAGAATCATTGAAACAACTGAAGCCATACGTATTGTTATGCTGAAGAAAACTGTGGGCTACTCTGACTGCGGAAAATGACGAAGAATCTGTGCACATTCAAACTTTGACTGCAAACATAGCCGAAATTGCTAATGAAAATGCACGAGATGGGTTCGAACAGATAAAACTTCAAGTTCTGACATTCAGATGTTGCTTGAATCGCAAGATGAAGATTTGACTGAAATCGACTTGGAGGAAATGTAAAATTCACAGCCTATTGAGGAAGATGCTTCAACGTGCACATTTAATTTGAAAATTTTAAGTGAAGGTTTAAGAATTGCTAATGAGCTTTGTGATTTTATTCGTGAAAATTGATCCGTCTATGTAACGAAGTATTATTTTTAAGAGGCAAATTGCTAAAGTCATTGCTGTATATCAGTCTGAAATGAAGGAACTCTTCAAGACAGCCGAGCAAGAAAAAATTACAAAATTTTTTGCCTAAGCCCGAACATAATAATTAATCAATATGATCAAAACTTCATTGAAATTCATTTTTTCATATACTTTTTTCATTTTGTCACCCAGGAACGTATCCTCTATAATTCCATATAAATTACCATTCCATATTCACGGTTTTTCTAATCGCGGCATATATTCGGAAAGTATACCCCCCAAATAAAGAGCTTTCACTGTATTTCAAAGAACTCAATCTAATTCAATTCATTTTAGTAAATGTAACTTGTTCACATAACTCCTAATAATACTGCAATGGGGTGAAAGTGAATGTCACATTTTGTTAAATGTTTTATATAATTAATTTAGTTAGATTTCGATAAATAAACATTACACTGGGGAACAGAAATTTTGTTGTCTTAGATCTGTGACTTGTTTTGACAAAATTTTGGTCTCTGAATTCAAAAAGTTATCAATTTTTCTCTATCGCGTCAAATTTCTAAACAAGAGGATACCCTCTCTTTACCCTAAAAGTCATACAAAATGAGCATACAGAGGAAAATAAAGTGGGTACTAACCAAACAAATTAGAATATTTTAACAAATGTTATTATACTTAATATTAAAATTTAAATTTTGTTTATACAAAAAATAAAAAAAGATATTAGGTTAAAAATTTTCGCTTATAACCTTTTCTGTTATTAATGTTCAATCTGCGGACATTCTCGTTTGATGCTCCAACAGTAATCAGCCATCATACTGACAGAACATCTAGCTTGATACCTTGCCTCATTGACCTTCAAATCTTGGTGGAATCGCTCACCCTGTTCATCACTGACAGCGCCACGATTTTCTGGAAAGTTAGCAAGATGGTTATGTAAGAAATGAAGTTTGATACTCATGTTACAGTCAAGCCTTTTAAAGCTTTCTAAGAGCTGTTGAACAATTTCGACGTAATTCTGGGCTCGTGTGTTTCCAAGAAAGTCCTTGACAATACTTTTGAATGCCAAGCAAGCATTCTTTTCAAGTTCGGTCATTGTTTCAATCATTGGTATACCAAACGGAAGTTTACCACGTTTTTCTTTTGTCCACATTCTCAAACACTTCACACACTTCTTGCCGACTTTGTGAGGGGCCAATGATTTCTCTTGGGCGCCAATTTTTACTTTAAAATAAGCAAAATAGGCTTGCCTGACAAAAGAACTGATGTTTGTCCGTTGACTGGGAATTGTAAAACTGCCACATATACACCAAAACGAATCGGGGCTGCTTAAGCACTTACGACGCGAACTACTAGCGGCAGACATAAAGAACTTTTTTAGTGTAGATATAAATAAGAACGAAATACTGCGAATCTTTTGTAACTACAAAATCTTGCACTGCTCGTCGGAAACTGGCTTCACTATTTCAGAGCGACAAGTACACCTGTTTACTATAGTGTCTCATTCATAACTGACCAAATTAGTCTAGACAATACGAATCTAAACCTATTGCGTAGCGTCATTACCCCCTCCAGTAGCTACTGGAAAAAGTTCCTCCGACTGGAGTGCAGTAGGGCTTTCTGTAATTCGCGTTCAGTTCCGCGAAGCGTAATGGCATGCGCAACAACTGTAGAAAAAAAACTTGACGTGATAGAAAAAAACTGATTAAACTGTTGGAATCAGCATGTCAATTTATCTCTAAAACAGCCTAAAAATCGAAGTCAACAGAAATTATGTTACATACTGTTCCCCAGTGTTATTATTACTAGCATTGAAGCAATGTTACTTATCACGTATTATTTACAAAAATCATGAATTTCATTCGAGATATAATAGTAAACTTTCACATAAAACGATGAAACTCCCAAATAAAAATAAAGAATAGCTTCAATTTCTCATTTTTATCGCCATCCATGTATAATTTCAGACACCAACATGGTCGATTCAGATGCGTTTGGAAGAATCGGGGAGGTTGAATCCCGCACATTTAATCCTTTTTCATCAGACATCTACGTCCGCGGGTCTATTTACGACGTTACCATCTCCGTTTCTATCACGCCTCCGGGCTCGCTTTCAGACGAAACAGACTTTCAGAACAAAGGGAACTTGGCGCAATTTGAGTCTGTCGCAGCCTGCTGCAAACTTTCATCCGAGGTGATAAATGCGATTTTTTGGCGGTCCCGAAGTTTCAGACCCCGCATCCCAAAACGAATCCGAGATGGTGATCCCCTATTCATTTCGTTATGGAAAGGCCTATCTTCGTAATGAAACCGCAACACCTAAACGGAATTTAACAAATTTTAGGATGGGTTTTTGCCATTGTGCTTTTTGTGATTACACGAAAAATGTATCGCTGATTCCCGAAGCAACTCTGGAATATTTTTAATATTATTTATAAAGGGTGTTTTTTTAGAGGTATAGAATTTTAAATTGCAATAAAACAACGATGGATCATTCGATTGACAAGAATTTTTTTTATTCGAAAGATTATCTTGTGGCATTACATTTGAAATATGATTTCTGGCATATGACCGCCACGGCTGGCTCGGATGTAGTCCAATCTGGACGTCCAATTTTCGATTACTTTTTCCAACATTGTGGCCGTATATCGGCAATAACACGGCGAATAATGTCTTCCAAATGGTCAAGCGTTTGTGGCTTATCCGCATAGACCAATGACTTTACGTAGCCCCACAGAAAGTAGTCTAGCGGTGTTAAATCACAAGATCTTGGAGGCCAATTCACAGGTCCAAAAAGTGAAATTAGGCGCCACCAAACGTGTCTTTCAATAAATCGATTGTGGCACGAGCTGTGTGACATGTTGCGCCGTCTTGTTGAAGTCACAGCTCCTGGACATCATGGTTGTTCAATTCAGGAATGAAAAAGTTAGTAATCATGGCTCTATAACGATCACCATTGACTATAACGTTCTGGCCATCATCGTTTTTGAAGAAGTACGGACCAATGATTCCACCAGCCCATAAAGCGCACCAAACAGTCAGTTTTTCTGGATGTAACGGTGTTTTGACATACACTTGAGGAATATCTTCACTCCAAATGCGGCAGTTTCGTTTGTTGACGTAGCCATTCAACCAGAAGTGCGCTTCATCGCTAAACAAAATTGTGCGTGATACGTATTCTGCACAGAACCATTATTTTCGAAATAAAATGCACTATTTGCAAGCGTTGTTCAGGCGTGAGTCTATTCATGATGAATTGCCAAAACAAACTGAGAATAAATCACTTCTCAGCTGTTAAATCAGTCGCCATCTTCAACAGTAATGCCAACTTAATGTTCGATACCTCTAAAAAAACACCCGTTAATATTCCTATTTATATATTCTATTTAGGATATTTATTATATCCAATTTACACTTGCCATCAGCGGCACCTTGAGGCCATTCAGAGAAGGTTCTTGAAATTTTTACTTTGGAGAGAGGATAAAGTTTATCCACAGAGAGGAGTCAATCATAACGAATTATTGAGTCGATTTCGTTTAATCCCATTGCAGGGCAGGAGAGAAACTTTATCACTTAAATATGTACAAATTACTGCACAACAGTATTGATTGTCCGCCTCTCATTCTCGTACTACATAATTATTCCACTTGGAGACATTTTTTGTAAAATCTTTATCATTTTGAAGTCTCATCGTTAAGAGCTACTTAACAATATATATTTTTTAATGTTATTGTTTGAAAAATTATCAACAAATAAAAAAGAAAAATTTCTTATTCACTATTTTTCATTTTATAACTTTTAATTGTTGATAAAAAGGTGGAAAAGCTCACTTTTTTCATTATTGTAACGGTAATCTATTTTTCGTACTATTAAGAATGACTTTACTAAGTTAAAAAAATTCTTGGGTATTAGTTCAATAATTATCTGAGTTTTAATATTAACTTTCAGCTCAGAAAAAATAATTAATTGACAAATGCATAATTTATGTTAAAATTGAGACAAAATTTTTTTGACGGCTGATTGTTGTTTATTTACTTTCTCGCGTTTGGCTCTATTTTCGAGGCTCTGTAAAAATTATAAATATTAGAGCTACATTTCTTCATCTTTTTGAAACTTTTTTAGCAATTTTGAAAATTTTGAATATTTCCTGAGATATTGAAAAAAACCCTAGCCCCTACTTTTTTTTCACTTTATTGTTTGAAAACTTTTGTAATTTTTTTCAGCGCATTTGCGGATCTTTCTTAGACTTTCTAGGTTACAATACGAATCGAATGATACCATGCTCGTAATTTTCGGAGACTATTGAAAAATTTAACAAAAAGGGTACATGTGAACCAGACTATCTTCGGTTTTTGCATGTGTAAATCTTGAACTTCTTCATCCCTTTTCTCTCACCCTCGAAATATAAAGTAGAACTTATCTCCTCGCAAAGTTTGTAAACAACTGTCAGTTCTTTTCGACTCATTGCAATTTGAAACCGTGAAATACGACTTGAGATTCTTTTGCCCTGGAAAATTTTAAATAGACTCAACAAACGCAAAACTTATCCGGTTGAACTATTGAACGGATCTGATTTCCCAGCTTCAGTTCGCCCAAAACACGAAAACTGCATTTCCAACAGTCCGAATTCTCTTTCAAGTTCGTCTCTCGAGTATTCAGCAGTAAACTTTTTCATTTCAATTAAGTTTCGTGCTCTCAAAAGGAAATATTCTTCATCAGATGTTATCGTGCAAACCTCGACGATTTCGGTGCTCATTATAGTTTTATCTCTTCATCGTTCCTCGCTCCTTCTTGTGTTCCAGCATAACAAAAACGGAGGTATTCGAATCTCATCCGTCGACATTTTCCACTACCCTATCGATTTAATATCAGACCGATCTGCGTGACGTCGCCTTCTCCAGGAGGTACCGTAATTTATAACAGCGCCTTCGAAGCGTCATCTGTAGTATAATAAATCTTGATTAACTCACTCCGATATGAAAAGTCGCTGTTGTTCCCTTGAATGCGATGATAATTTTTGTTTGTAAACATACAGTCTTTTGTATCTGAAACACAGCGGAAGCGAACGGAAATGAGAAAAAGTGGATCGTTCGAAATCAGGAGGAATATACCTGTCAGTTATATTTATATTAAAGGGTGTTTTTTTAGAGGTACAGAACTTTAAATTGCAATAAAACAACGGTGGATCATTCGATTGACAAGAATTTTTTTTTATTCGAAAGATAATCTTGTGGCATTACATTTTAAATATGATTTCTGGCATATGACCGCCACGGCTGGCTCGGATGTAGTCCAATCTCGACGTCTAGTTTTCGATGACTTTTTCCAACATTTATGGCCGTATATCGGCAATAACACGGCGAATATTATCTTTCAAATGGTCAAGCGTTTGTGGCTTATCCGCATATACCAATGACTTTACATAGCCCCACAAAAAGTAGTCTAGCGATGTTAAATCACAAGATCTTGGAGGCCAATTCACAGGTCCAAAACGTGAAATAAGGCGGCCACCAAACGTGTCTTTCAATAAATCGATTGTGGCACGAGCTGTGTGACATGTTGCGCCGTCTTGTTGAAACCACAGATCCTGGACATCATGGTTGTTCAATTCAGGAATGAAAAAGTTAGTAATCATGGCTCTAAACCGATCACCATTGTCTGTAACGTTCTGGCCATCATCGCTTTTGAAGAAGTACGGACCAATGATTCCACTAGCCCATAAAGCGCACCAAACAGTCAGTTTTTCTGGACGTAACGTTGTTTCGACATACACTTGAGGAGTATCTTCACTCCAAATGCGGCAGTTTTGTTTGTTGACGTAGCCATTCAACCAGAAGTGCACTTCATCGCTAAAAAAAATTCGCGTGATACGTATTCCGCACAGAACCATTATTTTCGAAATAAAATTGCACTATTTGCAAGCGTTGTTCAGGCGTGAGTCTATTCATGATGAATTGCCAAACCAAACTGAGAATAAATCACTTCTCAGTTTCTCAGCTGTTAAATCGGTCGCCATCTTCAACAGTAATGCCAACTTAAAGTTTTATACGTCTAAAAATAACACCCTTTATATAAGAAAATTCTATATATTGTTTCATTACAGTCATTATTAATCTTTTTCAGTTTTTTCAGTTCAATCTAATTGATTTCACCATTCAATTCTCATTCAACCATATTTTTTTCAGAATAAGTATGAACTTGAATTTATATGCAATGAAAGTCCGGCAAAATGTTGAAGAATCTACATTGCCCAATACCTTTAAACATTAATTCAACTGCCTGGTTCTCTTTCATAGCATTTATGAAACTTTTAGTGCTACCGAAAATATGATTAATATATTTCCGTCTTCCATATCGCATCAAATTATGTTTTTTTATCAAAATCTGGAATATTGAAAATATTTTTGCGAAATGAGGAAGTCGTTATTGATGACTTCTTCACCCTCAAGGTTCATACGATGGAACGCCTCTCTCAATGCCTCTAGGTAATTAGCGACAACAACAGGTGTCTGTTAAGATGGAGCGATGAAATGTAAACAAGAGAAGGGCATGACACCCCTTATTCACATATTGATGATATTCTCATGATTTTCGAAAATTTTCCATATTTCAGACATTATTAATCGATTGGGCCGATACTTGATGAAAATCTAAATACATAATTTAAATGAAACTAAGTAGTTTTTCGATTTTCACTATAATCAATTCAAAACATGACAGTGTCGTTTCGCCAACACAGTGGCTTCTTCAGATGTTGATGATAAACTGAGCTATTACATTGTGGACTGCGTATATTTATCTTGAAGTGCGTGGGGTGGGAATGACCATAGAACAATGTTCTTCTTTTACACAGGGATGACTATAGAACATATATCTTCTTAATTGTGGGGGATGACCATAGAATACTTTTCTTCGATTGAATTTTTACTGAAATAAATTCAATAACGGAGAATTATTCATTAAAACTTGATTGCATACAGAGCGAAAAGGTTATGAACTAACCCTGTCAGAAGCCATGGAGATCAATAAGAGGAAAAAATCGAAATGTTTATTAAATTATCAAGTTTTAATGAATAATTCTCCGTTATCAAATTTATTCCAGTAAAAACGCAATCGAAGAAAAGTATTCTATGGTCATCCCCCACAAATCAGAAGAAATATGTTCTATAGTCATCCCCCTGTAAAAGAAGAACATTCTTCTAAGGTCATTCCCACCCCACGCACTTCAAGATAAATATACGCAGTCCACTAGGTAATAGGTCAGTGTATCATCAACATCTGAAGAAGCCATTGAGTTGGCGAAAAGATATTGTCATGTTTTGAATTAATTATAGTGAAAATCGAGAAACAACTTAGTTTTATTTGAATTATTTCAGACATTACATAATAATAATTAATTCAATGGACGATGAATCAACTTTGTGATAGTTCATATTTAAATGAGAGGTTATAATAAATACTTGTCTAAAAAGCACTGGCTGAACAATTATTTATTCGACTAGTTTCGCCTTTTACGGCATTATCAAGAAATGCCGTTAATGCATTGACGGCATTAAGAAAATAATCATTCAATATTTTATGTGATCTATTTGTCGTGGATAGGTGCTGCGTTGAATCAAGTTAATTTTCCAATAGTCTTAGAATATTTTCGTTGCCTAACTGAAACGTTCGTTGGTCGATAAATTGTTTCTTCCGGAGTGAAACAATTCTTTTATTTCCGGGAGAAACTGAAAGATTCAGCTGGAATAATAGATCTGCATTCATTTATTCCGTTGCAGTATATCTTCTTAACCTGGAGGCTGCGGTTCCACACTTACGATGTCCTAGAGAAAGAAAACTGTTTAAGGGATGGTATACGTTCTGACAAGCCATTCTATACTACATCTTCTTTCTCTCCGGTGGTTATATCGTCTCCAATAAAACGGAAATAATGCTTTGAAGAACTATCGGACTGAGAGAATACATCTTCAGTTATCGACGCAACCAATTGATGTGCAATAACCGAAAATATTGGGGGAATTTATCTCATTAGTTGACAAATATATAGAGAAAAAATACGAAGAAAAGCTTGGTTTCCGAATTATTCTCTTGAGTATCCAAATTTGAGATTTCTACAAATTGGAAAGATCATATTAATTCAAATAATGTTTTCGTTTTTCACCATTAGTTGGGTATTTGATTGATTTCAATAAATAATTTCGAATGAATAATACGAAAAATAATCAATGAATGATGTCAATTTAATAATACCTATCCAAATAATTAAATTATCTGGACATAACGTGAACACACTCAGTGCGCGAAGGAAATGCAATAATCTTCTTGCATAAAATAATAACAATAAAGTGAAATGTCAGCAATTATTGCAAAAACTTAATTTTGTTTTCCAAGAGTTTCTTCCAGAAGAGAATTCACGTTCTACCTTCCAGCAGCTAGAACAAATTTTTTAATTGCACACGATGTGTATTTTGGGAGTAACAACAATGTAATATTTTGGGAGCTAAGGTGGATATTTTCAACTGTTCTGTTACTGATATTAAGGCAAGTTTCCTTGATATGTATAATCTTTGCTATAACAATCATTTATGTGTATTCACGTACCTGATTCATATTCACCAATATACTTGTATGTGTGTATAAGTGTTAATATGTGAATGTATATGTAGGTATGTGTGTGTTTATCTTTATATTTATGTATAAGTTTGGTCAACATTTAAGTTTTTTTATTCCTATAATTATATTTCATTTTATCAGTTGTGATTCATATCACAAACTCTTTTTTTTGAATTGAATTTTAAAATATTCAATAGTGTTGGCGTTTACTTGATGTAAATCCATTATAATTGAATATAAACTTAAATTCAAACAGTTGAACTTATTATTTACACTTTATTGACTACATAGCATTTTGTCATGCTATGTAGTCAATAAAGTGTAAATCATAAGTTCAAGTGTTTGAATTTAAGTTTATATTGAATTTTAAAAGTTGAAAGTACAAAATTAAAACTTTTGAACTTTTGTACAACCAATTTTGTTTTTAGTATCTGTCATCTCTAGTGTTTTGCAGTTAGGACCTGTCCTGTATAGTGTCAGTGTATGTTAAATAAATATATAATATCAATAAATATCTATTAACAATGAACTTATTCCTATTATTATAATATACAAGGAAAGACACATCAAGTCAATACTTTATAACTATTATATTCCTTTGAGTAGAAATATAACTCAGCCGTTTCAACTGCTCTTCTGTCTTTTCTTTATATCAGAAAAGGCGAAACCAAAATTTAATCAGATATTTCATTTGATATCAACGATACGATTCGCTTTAACTCGAAGACGGTCGATTAACCAACGAAACTGCTTTTATATACGACCAGGAATTGCGTTGTCCTGAAAAGATAATAATAAAAGCAATTTCTCTGCCGGATTTGGCCACGTGCATTTGTTTTGTAGTCCCTCAGGACGTCGAGATTGATGTCCAGTTCCGTTTATCGCGAACAACTTTATTCTCGTAGCAAATGAATCTCCAGCCATATTCTGATAGGAAAATGTATTGTCCAGAGATTTCAGTGGATTGCTTTGAAAGAAATATTTAATGGCATGCAATTTTCAAGGCGATCTTGGCAATTTTTGAATGAGGAGAATACTGTCTTTTGAGTTATCGAACACTATGTTTTCAGAAATATGTTATATTACATTATTACAGTATTACATTACGTAAGATTACGTAGTATATAATATTAACTATTCAAATCTCTTCTCTATAACTGTTACTTAGATTTTGTGCTGAAATTTTAATACATTTTCCTGGAAGTTCTCAAAACCATGAAGATATAAAGCCTAACTAGTCTTAGAGTTTTTGTATTAATGAAAGGTAAGTTGAGGAGAAAGATGATACTTAACACCTGAATAATAAGAAATAACTCTCAATCAGTGAAAACCATTAATTTCAAAGTTTTGACAAAGCCGAAATTATGACTAATAGAAATGAACAGTAAGATAACGTTTGAATTTTATAATTTTTTTTGAAATCAATTAATTTTGCGTAATAAATTTTTCTCGTGTGTAATATTATCGGATTTGAACGAAGACATATTTCATCTTTCGGCGCTCTAGCAATTCTCGCATTCAGACCAATGCCGATGAAAAGTTTCCGTTATTACACACCCCTTGAAAAAGTTTTCTATCCTCCCCGCATATTCCAACTCTCCCACAAAATGATTTATTGTCACCCGAATTGTGAGCGTATTCGGAGTACCCTTCCCAGTGAAAAAAACTGTCGGAAAAGCACGGGAAATCGGGAGAAAAATCGGACACATTCGGATTATAAATGAGAAGGGTCCAATTTCCACCAACTTAATTTGAGAAATCGTAATATATATATATATATATATATATATATATATATATATATATATATATACATACATACATATATGTTTTTTTCAAATTTATTTATTGTCTGTTTAAGATTTTGTCTGTTTATTTTTAATGCTTTTAGCAATAACAGGCTATTTTAAATGTTAAAAATATTATTTTTGTTGACGTTTTGTTGTAGGTATATCACAACTTTGTCAAAAATAATTATAAAATTAACTAACCATGAAATTAAATTATTCATTAGTTTTGACAAACTTGTGATATACAACGAAACGTCAACAAAAATGAAGTTTTTAACATTGAAAATAGCCTGTTATTGCCAAAAACATTAAATATATATATATATATTTTTTTTTTATTTTTTTTAAATTAATTTATTGCCGGTTTAAGATAACAGGCTATTTTCGATGTTAAAAGTTTTATTTTTGAAGTTTCGTTGTAAATCACAAAGTTGTCACAACTAAATTAAAACTTATAATTTTTGACAAAGTTGTGATATTCAAAGAAATGTCAACAAAAATAAAGTTTTTAAATATTTAAAATAGTCTGTTATTGCTAAAAACATTGAAAATTATATATATATATATATATATATATATATATATATATATATATATATATGTATATATATATGTATATATATATATGTTAAGGGTTGTGAAATTTATATTATCGGTGGATTTACAGGTTGTTAAATAGAATATAACTAGTTATATTCACTCGGTATAAACGTAACGGCGTATCAGCCTTTTTCAATGTAGTTTAATATTTCCAAAAAAAAGTCAGGTAGTATACAGTAGGTATACCGTGCAGTCCTTGCACGGTATACTCGCTTTTTTGACCGAAAGTAGCTTTTTATCATATTACTAGATATTCAAAAAATTGGAAATTTTCATGATATTGAATATGAAGAATATTTATGGAAATATTTAATGAAATACCAAAATATACAACTGTACCCTAATTTGCTTTTTATTCATGCATTTGTAGTCTTTCATGTTTGAAAAATGTCTAACATTGAGCAGGAATCAAAAAATTATAAAATTTGTGTGCCGTTGAAATTCTCTAATTTATGAATAAATATTTCATTTCGAATTTTTTAATTGAAATTGAAATTTTCAATTTCAATTTCAATTATATTCGTAGATTTCTTTAAGCTTTATCTGTAGTTCTCAAATGTTAAAGCTTCGCTTTATAAATGGAATAATCGGTGTTCATGTTATGAGCTGATTGATTACTCATTAATTCATCCATTTATAATGAAATATAGACATCTATATGAATCAAACAGTATAGCACGCACGTGTTTCGAGCCTGTTCGATATCATCACAACTGCGTAGCCAAGCTATAGATGTATAAACTTGAAGATGAAAAGATGGTAAAGATCAATCGAACCTGATTCAAATTAATTGATCTTTTTTGGACGATCCCACTCTCAGGATCAGGAGATCTGATCATGGCTTTCCTGAGGAAGCAACTTTTTCTTCTCTATGCAGTCTCAAATCCTGCACTTTAAGAATGTGCGAAGGTTTAACGCTAAAGAAATTATAGAGTGAGATGCAGAATCAAACGATATAGCACGCACGTGTTTCGAGCTTATTGACTCTCATAAAAACGGCGAGTGAAGTTTAACTATAAACACGAAGCTGAAAAAAAAGAAAAAAAAACGAATTAAAATTCCTCTTTTTCATTTTCAAATTTGACTACGTTACATTCGACTACCCATTTTCGACAGTGCATATTCTACCAAAAAAATCATTGAACGTAATATAAATCGCCCCAAATTTATGCGAACCTCCTATGGATATATGAGCAATATGTTGTAAATAATCCAAAATTGTGTTTCATATTTTATGTATTCAATTAATCTCTTACCATACAAATAGCAGGGAATATTCCAATGCCTCGTCTATCGAAACGAATATTTTATGTCCTAAAATAATCGAATTTGCACGGACTAGGCGCATTTCAAATAACCTGTGTATTTATGGGATGATAGACCCGTCGATTAAATGATTTTATTGTTCGACGTTCAGCTGTGGATATTACACTGTAAATCCGTTTGTTGAATTTTGAATTTTTCGTTGTCCTCTTGTGAAAAGTTAATAAACATTACTTGATTTTTGAAATATTGATATGAGTGTAGTAAAAATTCACTCTATTTCCTTGATTCTTCGCTGACGTTGCGAATTTTGTACGTTCAAAAATGTTTTTTCGTGAATATTTTCGAAAATCCTGAAATAGGTGTTCTAATTTTATTGTTACACTATTTATGTTTGTACTACTTGGAGCCGAGGGGAACACCTATGCGACTATCAAACTGTGGGTTACACTGGAGGTTTGTAATTTTTTAGCAGGTAGTTTTTCCTCATATCTCCTCATTTATTATGAAGAATCCTAAAATTTCTTCAAAAATCTGTATTTATTTATTTCTTGATATTTGTACGCACCATTTCTGGCATTTTCTTTTATCAATAACTAGCGACCCGCCCCGGCTTCGCACGCCGCAAACGCTACGCCCCGCAATTTTTAAATCTGTAATATCTTCGAAAATATTCACTTAAATCATACGGTGTAAAGGGCCATATATATCTATATTAAATGAACAATGTATTCAAGGTATTTAATTGGTTAAGGATTAATGCTGTATGGGTTAAAATCGCTTCGAAAATTAGCCATTATTTGTCGCAAAAAGTAAATGACAAAAAAAAGTTATTGTGGGTTATCCATAAGAGATAGACATATACCATCACGGACTTTTCTGTAGACCTTTTCAATGTGTATAATACTTAGTACATTATTTTGATAAAACTCGTAGGGTTCAGCCTGCGTTTGCAATGTAAGCGGAAAAAATGTAATTATTTACATCACATAAGAAACCTCAAAAATAACAGTACTTCTCCACTATTTAGTGGATGTTATTATACATATAAACCTTCCTCTTGAATCACTCTATCTATTAAAAAAAACCGCATCAAAATCCGTTGCGTAGTTTCAAAGATTAAAGCGTACAAAGGGACAAAGGGACAGAAAAAGCGACCTTGCTTTATACTATGTAGTGACAATAAGTAACACGACGTTCCGAACCTTTATATACACATTAACAAGCAGGAAATACGTTTTCACTAAATACGTTATTGCTAGAAAAAGGTAATTGAATATGAAATAGCATCAATCTGTCCATGCTGTCAATATTCTGTCAATACTGTCAATATTCTCTAAATTATCAACTGCTGCCTGAAAAACTGACATAATTCCTCAATGTGTTGCCTATATATCAATATGTATCTCACTCAGTCACTTCACAAATATTTTCAATATTTTCTATCATATTTTATAACAATTCTCAAATATTCTCTATTCAATTAAAAAAAAATATTTAATGATAACCTTGTCCTAACTATTAGCTCCATTTCGATCACATATTGAGAAGAGAAAATTTCCAGTGAAAATATCCTATTATTACTAAAAAATATTTAAAATAAAAATATAAATATAGTAATATTAAAGTAATAAATAGGCAATAAAAATAGTAATAGTAATAGTTACATAATAGTAATAGTATGTAAAAAGATTTACTATACATATCATTAAACATAGTTTTTAGCAAGCAACTCCCTTTCAAATTGAAATAGGATTCATTTGTAATGTCTGCATATATTGAAGTATAAATGAAGCGGAAATGTTTTTCCTTGCAACAAATTTCCAGCTAATTTCCCACGAGAAGAGCTTGTTCGCTTGAAGATCGCACTTGAATGAACAGAGCGTATACGTTTTCTACTCGACTTATACAATGAAAAATTTGTAACATAAAGGGATTGATTCCTGTGTACCTACTTCAACCCTTCACATAACGTACAACCCTTTTATTCGAGTGGATTTTTCACATATTTCCATTTTTCGCTGACTGGACGATCTGCCTACTCAATTTCGAAATGTACCTTTTGATTCACGATTGATTTGAGTCGATTTCGTTATGTTTTTGAATATTGTCTGTTTCAGCTCTTTCATACGAATTCAAGCAGATTAGCAATTATTTGATAAGGTCCATATAGAGAAGGTAACCATATTGGAATTGATTGGCTTAATGCCGCTCAATGTTTGATAATTTTATATTGTTAAATGATGTGTTCATTTGCTTATTTATGTACTATAAATTATTGCATATACAAAGAGATAAACAACATGGATTACTTGAAGTTCTATAAAAATGCATTTACTTCTGACTGAAATTGCTCGAGCTAGGTACAAAAACATTAACTCAGCATTTAGATAACGAATTTTTAATAACCCAACATTTTATTAATTTTATTATATTATTTCTATTAATTTTATTAATAGACGCATTCATCAAATAATTATTACGAGATGTGGGATCCTCGAATATGTTTTCAGTTCTTGTCCTTTTGAACGGAACGCGAAAGCAGATTTGACCAAGTATTGTAAAGGGTGTTTCTTTTAGAGGTATAGAACTTTAAATTGCAATAAAACAACGATGGATCATTCGATTGACAAGAATGTTTTTTTATTCGAAAGATAATCTTGTGGCATTACATTTTAAATATGATTTCTGGCATATGGCATCCCTGGCTCGGATGTAGTCCAATCTGGACGTCCAATTTTCGATGACTCTTTCCAACATTTGTGGCCGTATATCGGCAATAACACGGCGAATATTGTCTTCCAAATGGTCAAGCGTTTGTGGCTTATCCGCATATACCAATGACTTTACATTAGCCCCACAGAAAGTAGTCTAGCGGTGTTAAATCACAAGATCTTGGAGGCCAATTCACAGGTCCAAAACGTGAAATTAGGCGGTCACCAAACGTGTCTTTCAATGAATCGATTGTGGCACGAGCTGTGCGACATGTTGCGCCGTCTTGTTGAAACCACAGCTCCTGGACATCATGGTTGTTCAATTCAGGAATGAAAAAGTTAGTAATCATGGCTCTATACCGATCACCATTGACTGTAAAGTTCTGGCCATCATCGTTTTTGAAGAAGTACGGACCAATGATTCCATCAGCCCATGAAGCGCAGCAAACAGTTAGTTTTTCTGGATGTAACGGTGTTTTGACATACACTCGAGGATTATCTTCACTTCAAATGCGGCAGTTTTGTTTGTTGACGTACCCATTCAACCAGGAGTGCGCTTCATCGTTAAACAAAATTCCGTGATACGTATTCCGCACAGAACCCTTATTTTCGAAATAAAATTGCACTATTTGCAAGCGTTGTTCAGGCGTAAGTCTATTCATGATGAAATGCCAAAACAAACTGAGAATAAATCATTTCTCAGCTTTTAAATCGGTTGCCATCTTCAACAGTGATGCCAACTTAAAGTTCTATACCTCTAAAAAAACACCCTTTATTAGGGTCAATAAAATTATACAAGCATTAAGACAAATAGAATTCTTCTTACAAAGATGTATAGCCATTGTTAGCCAATAAATTTTGTGGACAATTGACTTCCTGTAAGATACGTATAATAGTATATATGTATAATAATAATTCATTATGCACTCGTTGAATATATTTCATCGTCGAATACATGTGAAAATTAGTGTAAATTGGAGGAAAAAAATCACCGTTACTTCGAGATATAAGGATTTGGTGGAAGATTTTAGAACGAAAACTTTTCAAACGGATGTTTGAATGTGGAAGGTAAACCAATGTTGACAGGATTTTCTTCGATCTCAGGTTCTCAGTTCCCAAAGTTTTAATGTAGGAGCAGTTAGTGTTGAGGAGATTCTCTACCTACCGTCAAACATTTCGTGATAAGATGATTTCGTTCGAAGAATTTTCAAGTGTTATTCCAGATTAGAAATGACATTATGTTGATAACTACCGTTCCGTTTTTAAGGTATCCTAGGAAATTCGACAAAATTTTAAGCGTTTTAACAATAACAGAAACTGAATTTATACTTACACAAAGTACCAATTTATTTATTTAGTTCAATTGAAAACAAATACATACTGTCACTGAAAAATACGTTATTGTAAAATTTCTGGTATTTATCATATTTTGTGATATTTTTATTGATCTTTTTGATATCCACTTTTTATGGTTTCTGTATTTGTTTTTTGTGTTTACAAGACCAAAGAATTTCTTTTCATTGTGTCATGTGCTTCAGGGCACTCTTTAACGTTTCATTACTTCTTCTGATATTTCCATGTAATCTTTTATTGCTTTCACAATTTTCACAAGACTTGATTGCACATATTATTTTTGAGAGGTTTATAACTAGATGACAATGCGTACCACATATACATTCAGGGAGATCCCCAGGGGTTCGAGTCCACAGTTTGAAGTCGATGTTTTCCCTTCTTCGAAAGTTTCATGTGTAATTTAATTTATACTCAATTAAAATTCTGATTTTTTTGTGTATTGTTTTTTTAAAAGTAGTCCAATATATCCCAATTTTACTCAATGTTGTCTGGTTAATGAAGCTGTTGAGTAATTTATTGATAAACAAGGGAGGAAAATTCTCTTTCAATATTTTAAGTGACTGTGGAACATGTTAGAATCCTTATGGCGTGATCATTTGTGAGGTTATTGCCTCATAGAAAACCGCCACACCTACCTCCATGCCAATGAATGTTATTTAATGTTCTTTCGTAGGGGTGTCAGATGGGAGCGCCTCTGTTGCATAGTTACCACTTGCGACACGGCAACTATTACATTAGCTTCTTTAGAGGCATCATAAGGCTACCCATTCTGTATTGAATGGGGCGAAGGGAAAACGTTTATATGGAATTCCTATCTCACAATGGCTTCTCAATATTTCAATGGATATCTCTTCTCAGAACTTAACATCAGTTGGAATACTCTCGGATTTCTCCTACTAGATTTATTGTCTTTCACTTGTCTATATAATTCAACGCCATCTATTTGCTTGGATTCCACATGCCACGAGTGGGTCTGGTTTCTAACGTGCTCATAAATCTCGACTGTAAGAGGAGTTAGAAATGGTATTATTGTTTTGGGCGCTACGCAATATTGTTAAATTAAATTTTTTTCACATTTTTGTGATCAAGTGAAAATATCTTGCTTGATTTTACCACAAATCTTTGAAATCTTTTTTTTGAAAATCCAAGGATGTGATGTAAGTATTCATTTTATTCCTTCAAGAAGTTTGAACATTACAGGTTTTATTTTTTCATTAATTATGAATATGAATTTCAAGAATGGTGCGACAAATTTTCGAAGGATTTCAAGAATTATTATTTTTCTATATGAAAGCAATATTTCCAGTTTATTCGATTATATGAGTGATTATTCATGTTTTCTCAACATTTATGTTTATAATAATGATAATAATAATAATAAAAATAATAATAATAATAATAATAATAATAATAATAATAATAATAATAATAATAATAATAATAATAATAATAATAATAATAATAATAATAATAATAATAATAATAATAATAATAATAATCATTATGATTATGATTATGGTTATGATTATGATTGTGATTATGATTATGATTATGATTATGATTATGATTATGATTATGATTATGATTATGATTATGATTATGATTATGATTATGATTATGATTATGATTATGATTATGATTATGATTATGATTATGATTATGATTATGATTATGATTATGATTATGATTATGATTATGATTATGATTATGATTATGATTATGATTATGATTATGATTATGATTATGATTATGATTATGATTATGATTATGATTATGATTATGATTATGATTATGATTATGATTATGATTATAATTAAAATTATAATTATAATTATAATAATGATAATTTTTTTAAAAGTTCTCGTGATACAATTATATAGGTGAAACAAAAGTAGATATTCTAATTTCAAAATCTAGCTTGTCAATTTTGTTGTCTAAACAAAGATAATATATTTTCTCACAAAGACGTAGCCTGTGGTGAGTACGAAGAATGTCTATTCATATTCTGCGATATTTAAATACTTACATACATACAAATTAAGGTATTCATTCAAATTATTAGAGAAAAAACTTATCAACGTATTATAAAAATGTGTAACACTATCATATTTTGTTTTGCAACCGTTTTAGCCTTTAAATGTTCACCAGTTGATGAATGATATATCTGTTCTTTGTTTTCATCGAGTTCTTTATGGCAGATTTGAATTTTTTAGTGATACCCATTGTTTTTAATTCAAATGGCAATTGAATATAAATTCTAGGTGCTACGGTGCTAGTAGTAGTAGCTACGGAAAGATGGATTTACTGTATTGTGGAATTGATAAAGAGTTCCTGCTATATCTGGCATTCTAGCAATGTTTAATAAAGTAACAACTGTCTATTTGTTTTTTCGCGAACTTCAGCAACGATTGAACAAACAGCTGGCGTAATCAATGCATAATTGGAACATTGCAATTGATTTACACTAGAATCTCAGATGGTTTGTCCTGGCAATTGACCAATGAAGAGATTATTTTTGATTCGTACTAATTAGTATTGGACCTGCTCATTGAAATATTGACCATCCTTATAAATTTGTTATGTGTAAGGGAATCCACTATAACATGAAAAAATTTGATTGTGATGTCGTTGATATAGATATAATTAATGAAACTGAATAAATCAATGAATGAACTACACTAAAACTTCAAACGAATATTACAAATTAATCATCCCAAAAAAACCTCACTGAAATATCGGACCCTGTGAACTGAATAAATAGATTGATACAGGAGACATTGCCTTCATTAAACCAAGCAAACACGGTGGACCTCTGTGAAAGCTTTGAAGGTTCGCAACGATTTCAAAAAACTTCCTATCTATAATGATCAGAGAGTACGGTTTCAAATGAAGTTATCCAAACAAGCATAACAATATCTATTCATTTTGTCAGATATATTCTATAATTTGGACGATTCAAAAAATATAACTACGAAGAGCAATATCTGAAACATAGAACATTAAAGATTTCTTATGGCCGTTTCTTAAACCTATCTAAAAAATATGCATCCACATTATAGTAAGCTTTCTCAAGTAACAAAACTTTCACTGATTGATAAAATATGTCCCCCTCAAGCATTTAATTTTTTCTGGGAGTTTGTTTGTTGTTTGTGTTTGTTTTTTCTTTCACAATTGAAGATCCGTTTGAATTCGATTTTTCAAACTTTCTGATACGTCTTGTCACAGATAGAAATTCCTCAGTTCTAATATTTCAATCGTGATAACTAAAAATGTTGACATATTTTTGCTTGCTTTCTCCAGAGGGAGAAAAGCTTGTTTTCTTTTATCTGGGCTTTTCCTAGGCGAGGGCACATTTTTGACAAATAATGCGGTAAATTTGGAAAAATAGAAGGAACCCCGTGAGGAAACTTGCTCTTTTAAGTATGCTTGCAATCCCAACAGGTGAAACAAATTTCTTTTCCCTGATATCAGTTTCAGGAGAATGCAGGGCACAAATAACTGAATATTTTGTTGGAGCCTAATTATCTCGTGGTATAGATTTCATCCATTTACTCTTTAAAAATTCATTTCTAGGGAAAGTGAAGGTCGATACTAGTTGTCTTCATTGCTGTCTAATTTGATTAATAACCAGGGCCACAAGTTTTCGTCATTCTAAGAGAATATATATTATAAACTACTATCATCACTAACACTTATCTTATACTATACAAAATTGATGAATAGAAGATTTCGCTATACTGAAAGCGTAAAACTATTCAAACACCATCTTATACAAAATTGATGAATACGAAAGTCCTAAACAATACAAATTTGATTTCGTTTCACTGAAATCGGTAAGTACACTAAACACTTTAGTTTTTATAGTTTGATGTTGGGATTTCAACAAATTATCAACAATAACACATAAATTACACTATACACAATTGAAAAATATAGAATATATACTAAAAGCTCAATTTATTTGACTTCAAACTGCTAAAGTTTTGAGAAGCGCCTATTTGTATTAGTATACAAACTAAACTAACGGTAGGGTAATGAAATTCCATAGACCACCAGCATTTGAAGTCGGCCGTGCCTTAGTCTCAATATCACAGCAATGCAACTATATGTAAGATCATAGTATACTTCAATTAATATAGCAACAGGTTGAAGAGGCAATATTCACAAGAACAAAGTTTTTTACATATAACATAATATTCATCGTAAGCTACTAGCCGGAAATACATCCAGGAGTCCACCTGATTGAGTGTGTTTTTGGTTTAAACATTAAATTAATTGAACTTTGACTTAATGTTTCACAAAAACAATATGAATAGGCCTATTTCTGAGTTGTTCAGGTAGTTTTTCAATACTTTTAATTAACTTTTACTAGAAATGGCACGTAATATTGAAAATAATTATCACAAAATATTATGTTTTTCAGATATTAAACTCTGAGTAGATAGTTCATAAATAAAATAAACAGTAGTGGTCCTAAAATAGAACTCTGAGGAACAACAAGTTGTAATCCTCATTCATTGAAAAAAGAATTATTAACTTTGACTGAAACGTGTTTATCTGAAATGAAACACCTACTTATATATAAACACGTAATTTTAAATTTCATATTTGTATATGGAAATCATGGTCCAGTGAATATAAAATGAGATGATAAATTAATTGCGAATTTGTTTGAACAACATTCATTCACACCATCATTCCCATGCATGGAAAATGAGATCTTTGTATCATTGTAACATTGTAAGTATAATTGATGACATCTTTTATGAATTTATATTCAACATTGAGTTGAACACGATCCGATGTATTGTGAAATATGTAAATATTATATGAAGTATGTATTATAATTATTCATGAAATGCGGCTGAAATTTGCCTGTTTTCTCCATGATTCAATTGTAATATTTCCTCAATGTGAGATTTTGAATGTATTGTGTTTGTATATTGTAGGTAATATGTGTAATTTTCGCAACGAAGAATTGAGGAAAAATGGTGCCTTTCAACATAACTTTTGTTATAAAAATTTTCTTTCATAGTCTAAGCTATCGATTTTATATCACGATGTAGTTGTTTTCAGTACAAAAGCTGAAATTTTAGAGGCTGACAAATTTCTATATTGTGGAAACTCAGTGTGACGGTTATATTATTTTCAGTATCGGCATCTTAATGAAACTAGTGATAGAATCTAGGTCAAGGGTACTTACTACTCGTAACTACTATTCATATAATTCTCAAATAACAAGAATTGTGTAATGTGAATAGATAAAGTAGCTTCCTAAGCTACCCCAATACTAGCGATAAATATAAAGATGGGACACTAGTAGAAGCTCTATTAACAGTTTTATTATTAAAATTTAGTTTTAGTTATTAAATTTAGTTATTAAAAGTTTTCAAAAACACAACTTCTATAAATTGGAGAATAAATAAAATTAACAACATGTGTGAAGAGAAAAATTTGTTAGTTGTAGAAGTGGATGTTGGTACTGAATAATATTTCTTTGTTTCATAAGTTTTCAAACACTAACAATAACCAGATATAAAGAGTAAACCAATTCAATACGAGTTATGCATGTAAGCTATATAATTTTTCACGGAACCGTCATATTTCATTTCGCCAATCCATATTTCTCGTACTTGTCGAACTTTTTTCTCAACGCATTAAGTGGTTTCAGCTGAATCATCATCTAGTATTGGGGTTTTATAATCTCTTTTCACTTTATATGGGCTTAATGTAGAATAATATGAAAATTATGCATCTGACCTAAGAGTGACGATGACCTTACCGATCAATCAAAATTTATCCCATTGTTTTCACGAAGGATAAGTTTTCACTACAACACCTGAAAATTCAAAAGAAGATTGAGTGCAGTAGTATTATTATGTTCTCGGAGAATTATTCGAGAATAAAGTTTAGAGGTCTCAGAAATATTCGAAGTTTCAATCCTCAATTGTAATCCTTTTACTTACATGGAGATGATTTATTACACTTGAAGGAAGTTGTTTGATTAGTCACAACCCTTAGTGAAAAAGAATACATTGTTAAAATGTATTGATCAATTTGAAAAACTGAAATTAAGTAATACACTCTACATATGTTTTGGGTTATTAATATTGTTGGTAGTTAAGTACACCGAAACAAATATTGAGAGTTTGGAGAACAATTTTTGTGGAAAAGAAACATGCATTTGGAAGTTTACGATACATTCGAACAAAGCTGCTGTCTTATCAAACATTCCAATGGATTAGTCTACTTCGACCTGTCAGAAACTCTCGGAATTTTTGCATGTTGTAAAATGAACCACTATTTTATCCCCGTTCGCTTTTTAATCTCTCCATATACAAAACCTGTCGAATGCTTTACTAAACCACCGCTCCTGAACGTGTGATAAATTAACCAATTCATCTTATTCCATCTTTTTCCTTTTCATCCAGCTTGCCAATCTTTCCCTCCTAGCAAATGTTCATTCCCGAAGTTCCCGTTCGACGCTACTCGTTAATCCATCCGCAACTCTATTGATATTAATGAAAATAATGGGCGTCGACGGCTGTGGACGATCTTTTCGTCGAAATCTTGGGCAAATTCAAAAGGAAAATTAATTGCGGAGCGTTGCCTGGTTACCGCGAAAATTTCGTTATTGCTTGTGATTTGTTACGATCAAGTTTCTTTGTCAGTGGAGTCACTTCGTATTAGGAATTGGCAGGGGAATTCCCGGGACGATTGCTAATAGTGTAAGGGGAGTTTTGGGTTAGACAGTTCTGTCTTTGATTCATCCAGGACTCGGAGACATTCGGTAAGAGTGAAGAAGTATTCAGGTATAATTCAACTAAAATGTACATCAGTAATTGAATCGAACAATACTAGATATACATTCAATACAGTATCTCCGATATATACCTAACTCTTTTGGTCGCTATATTTAAATATAGCGTCTATAGAAAACGATAGTACTTCATTAAATTCAAAGACTATTAACAGGGGAATTCCCGGGACGATTGCTAATAGTGTAAGGGGAGTTTTGGGTTAGACAGTTCTGTCTTTGATTCATCCAGGACTCGGAGACATTCGGTAAAAGTGAAGAAGTATTTAGGTACAATTTAATTTAAATGTACATCAGTGATTGATTCGAACAATACTAGATATAAATCCAATACAGTATCTCCGATATATACCTAACTCTTTTGGTCGCTATATTTAAATATAGCGCCTATAGAAAACGATAGAACCACTGAAATATGATGTACTTTATTAAATTCAAAAACTATTAACAGGGGAATTCCCGGGACGATTTCGAATAGTGTAAGGTGAGTTTTGGGTTAGACAGTTCTGTCTTTGATTCATCCAGGACTCGGAGACATTCGGTAAGAGTGAAGAAGTATTTAGGTACGATTTAATTTAAATGTACATCAGTAATTGATTCGAACAATACTACATATAAATCCAATACAGTATCTCCGATAGATACCTAACTCTTTTGGTCGCTATATTTAAATATAGCGTCTATAGAAAACGATAGAACCACTGAAATATGATGTACTTTATTAAATTCAAAAACTATTAACAGGGGAATTCCCGGACGATTTCGAATAGTGTAAGGTGAGTTTTGGGTTAGACAGTTCTGTCTTTGATTCATCCAGGACTCGGAGACATTCGGTAAGAGTGAAGAAGTATTTAGGTACGATTTAATTTAAATGTACATCAGTAATTGATTCGAACAATACTAGATATAAATCCAATACAGTATCTCCGATAGATACCTAACTCTTTTGGTCGCTATATTTAAATATAGCGTCTATAGAAAACGATAGAACCACTGAAATATGATGTACTTTATTAAATTCAAAAACTATTAACAGGGGAATTCCCGGGACGATTTCGAATAGTGTAAGGTGAGTTTTGGGTTAGACAGTTCTGTCTTTGATTCATCCAGGACTCGGAGACATTCGGTAAGAGTGAAGAAGTATTTAGGTACGATTTAATTTAAATGTACATCAGTAATTGATTCGAACAATACTAGATATAAATCCAATACAGTATCTCCGATAGATACCTAACTCTTTTGGTCGCTATATTTAAATATAGCGTCTATAGAAAACGATAGAACCACTGAAATATGATGTACTTTATTAAATTCAAAAACTATTAACAGGGGAATTTCCGGGACGATTTCGAATAGTGTAAGGTGAGTTTTGGGTTAGACAGTTCTGTCTTTGATTCATCCAGGACTCGGAGACATTCGGTAAGAGTGAAGAAGTATTTAGGTACAATTTAATTTAAATGTACATCAGTAACTGATTCTAACAATACTAGATATAAATCCAATACAATATCTCTGATATATACCTAATTCCTTTGGTCGCTATTGTGAAATATAGCATCTATAGAAAACGATAGAACCACTGAAATATGATGTACTTTATTGAATTTAAAAACTATTAGCAGGGGAATTCCCGGGACGATTGCGGATAGTGCAAGGTGAGTTTTGGGTTTGACAGTTCTGCTTTTGATTCATCCAGGACTTCTAATTTTTGAAGCGGCTGATCGAAAGAGTGGTTTGATGTGCAGCCAAACCATTCCCCAAGAATTATCAGCCACGACATTCTTTTCCTTCCAACACTTTTTTCCTGGATCGTTCCCTGCATTATGAGCTGTAGTATCTGATATTTTTCGCCTCGCATAACATGTCCTAAGCATTGCAATTTTCTGGACTTAATTGTTATAATTAATTGGTTTGTGGTCCCCATTCTGCGATGTACTTCTTCATTAGTAACTCTATCTACCCAGGATATTCTTAATATTCTCCGATACATCCACACTTCAAATGCTTTAAATTTTTCATATATTGTTTGTTCATCGTCCATGCTTCCATACCGTACAGAAATACCGATAAAACATAGCATCTAATCATCCTGATCTTAAGATTCATACTACGACTTCTACTACAGAAAAATTTCTTCATTCTAATGAATACACTTCGAGCTTTCTATATTCTTACTCTTATTTCCCTGGTGTAGTCTTGTGTATCCTGAATGTTTTTTCCTTAAATAATTATACTGTTGTATTCTCTCTATCCTTTCGTTGTTGACGTAGATGATAATGTTCCCAATGTTCTACTTCGTTATAACCATAAATTAAGTTTTCTTTATATTCAGTGTTAAGCCAAATTCTCTACTTGTTTGTAAAATACCTGTATTTATTTATTTTAATTTGTATTTAGGTACAATTTAACGAAAATGTACATCATTAATCGATTGGGCCGATATTTGATGAAAATCTAAATACATAATTTAAATAAAACTAATTAGTTTTTCGATTTTCACTATATTTAATTCAAAACATGACAATATCGTTTCGCCAACACAGTGGCTTCATCAGATGTTGATGATAAACTGAGCGGTTACATTGTGGACTGCTTATATTTATCCTGAAGTGCGTGGGGCGGAAATGAACATAGAACACTGTTCTTTTTTTACAGGGAGATGACTATAGAGTACTTTTCTTCGATTGCATTTTTTCAATTCATTCAACAAATTTATTCCAGTAAAACTGCAATGGAAGAAAAGTATTCTATGGTCATCTCTCACAATTCAGAAGGAATATGTTCTATAGTCATCCCCCTGTAAAAAAAGAACAGTGTTCTATGTTCATTCCCACCCCACGCACTTCAGGATAAATATAATACTCCACAATGTAATAGCTCAGTTTATCATCAACATCTGATGAAGCCACTGTGTGGACGAAACGATATTGTCTTGTTTTGAATTAATTATAGTGAAAATCGAAAAACTACTTAGTTTTATTTAAATTATGTACATCTTAATTTAAACTTTATGTAATTGATTCGAACAATACTAGATATAAATCCAATACAGTATCTCCGATATATACCCAATACCCATGGTCTCTATCCTCGAATATAGAGTATATAGAAAACGATCCAACCACTGAAATATATCTGAAGTACTTGGTTAAATTCAACAACTTTTCAATTTATTTCAGTAGTTCAATTGTATATCAGGGATTTAGAATCTGTGGTTTCTATGTACCATTATGCATTGACCAAAGTGACATTTCTGTTTTAGAACATCATTTTGTCGTGGATTTCATTACGTTTCAAAGCCATGGACGAATACCTATAGTGAAGTCGTCATCTGTTAATATAACCATAGAGTAATATTTCTTCATGGAATCAAGCATTAACAATACTGAAGGTTCCAGCACCACGTCTTTATTGATTTAATGTTGTTACAGAAAATGAATTGCTCTTCTTCAAATCCATTCAGTTCTGTGTATGAATTATGTTTCATTCGCTGTCCGCCGTTTATTTTCCTAGAATTCCGGCAATATTGCGTGTTATACTACAGTATCTGGTTAAAAGAAAGTGAAATTAAAATGGCAAGCTGAGCACTTCGATCATATATACCAATCAACTAAATGGTATTCGTTCAAGTTACACGAAATTAAGTGATTAGAGAAGTTATCGGTAATCTTAATCGATCATTTTGGTGTTATGTAGTATTACGAGAGAATTACGTTATAACATTTTCAAATCTTCAGGTTCAATTACAATCTTTCAGGCTTCATCTTTCATGATACTTCTCACTGTCTGTTTTTTATTAAATTCATTTGATCCTTTCACGGTTCTCTTCTTTCTCATCATTCATTTCTCATCTTTCATTCTGTTCTTGAATGTATGATTTATTATTGCTCGAGAAATCTCGTTCGTATCTACTCACTCAAACTGAACAACTCAATTCAATTACTTGTATAATTTCAACTTAACACGATGTCAATATATAAACCTTAGTGACATTAGTGGTAGCTGAATGTGGAAAATTTCAATCGAGGTGAATTTCCTTCATATACTGAGTGTTTTTCCATTGAAACGAGTGATTTGTGGTAAGAGTCCCAGTTCTTAGGGTTGATTTTGAGGTAGTGAGTCTTCTGCAACGGTTATTAGTCTTTTTAAAGCGAAATAGTGAGGAACCAACAGCGGTTGTCATAGTTATTCGTTAATGTTCAGTCAGAATTGCTAAATTCTGAGGGATGATTCCTTTAATTTGAGATATAATTGTTAATATGACCTCTGTTGATATCTGTTATTTGAATGGCAAATATTTCAATAATATCAATAATAATCATTTCCTCAAGAAAGTTCCTCAAAATTTATAAGACTATTTGATGCCCTAATACGTCGTAGGTTGGAGTATAACCGCAAGATCAGCAATACCGTCTTGAGATCATTTAGAGAGGTTTCTTGAAATTCTAAGGTTCGAGGTCGGATATGGTTTATCCACAGAGAGGAGTCAATCATGACGAATTATTGATTCGATTTAGTTTAATCTCATTGCATAGCACGAGAGAAACTTTATCACTCAAATTTTTGTACAAATTACCACACAACAGTATTGATTTATCAATACTGTTCTTAATATTAAAATAAATTAAACTCTTGGCTTAATGTTTCACGATTTATTTAACAATTTGTATAGTCAACATGTTTCGAGCGTTAGCTCATTTTCAAGACTAAACTACTATAAGGAACGTACAGCAGATTTATATCTACAAAATGGATGTGAGTAGGGAGGATAGTTGAAAATCACTTCATAGATTCTGATAAAACTGAATGCCTACACGCAGGTAATAAAGGTAAACGTTTAGACCTTCTGGAGGCAATTGAAATTAGCAGTTCTTGGAAGAGAAAAGAAGAAATTGTAAATGAACAATTAGATTTTCAACTATCCTCCCTACTCACATCCATTTTGTAGATATAAATTTGTTGTACGTTCCTTATAGTAGTTTAGTCTTGAAAATGAGCTAACGCTCGAAACATGTTGACTATACAAATTGTTAAATAAATCGTGAAACATTAAGCTAAGAGTTTAATTTATTTTAATATTCAATTATGTTTCACCAAGAGTTAAGCGAGAATTCAATCTCATTCACTGTTCTTAATACTCATATCTCGCAAAATTCTCGTACCACAGAATTATTCCACCTAGAGACTCCGAGGACCAACTCCCTAAAACAATCCCCCATTTGGATTATGGAGTGAATATTCAATACAGTTGCTAATAAATGTGTCATTCACTTTGACTCCATATCAGTTATTATTAGGTGTTATGTGAATAAGGGAAATTGACTAAAATGAATTGAATAAGATTGGGTTCTTTTTAATATTTCATTTAATTTTATTATTTATTTACAAGTCACTTTCTCGGTTTTTTTACAGATTAGATTTCATTTTATTTTTTATTTAAGTTTAATTCATCATTATGTTATTATTTTCTGTAATTGGCTATCATACCTGTTGGGAATAAAGAACTTATTACTATTATATTATAAAATGTACTTATGACATCGCTAGTTATTTTTGGTATTTGTGTGTTATTAATTTAAATAATAATAATAAAACTTTAATATGTAGGTAATCAAAATATGGAATGAGAAATAATTGCTTCGCTTCTTTCTTCTTGCTGTCATACAGATCTTGGTGACACTGATAGGCTGCACAAATTTTGTTATTAACATTAAACTTCTCTCAAGATTATGATCATTTTC
Organism: Henosepilachna vigintioctopunctata; assembly: GCA_030704895.1. NCBI lineage: Eukaryota > Metazoa > Arthropoda > Insecta > Coleoptera > Coccinellidae > Henosepilachna > Henosepilachna vigintioctopunctata. The sequence continues at coordinate 2,000,912 of JARQZJ010000002.1, read as the reverse complement.
TTCAAACATTTTTATGGCATTCTTAAAATTTGCAAATTCCACGGAAATTGATTTGGTGTAAGTTCTTCTTCGGAGTTACTAATAGAAGAAGCTATTTCTTGTGACTCGATTGCTTTCTCTTGTACTTGTGCCTCCAATTCAGTAAGATCTTCACCAGTCAGTTCTTCTGACTGAAATCGAAACTATTGACGTATGTTTGAGGAATAGTATCAAAACATTGTTCGACGTAACTTTAAACGACGTTAATCGAAACGACGTAACCCGAGGACTGCCTGTACATTTTATTGAATAATTCAAAGTCATTTCTGCACACTGGGAGAATGTTTTTTTAAAATTTCACGAAGTGATGTTATTGGCGGGTCACGGTTTTCGGAGTTGTCAAATTCTATAAACCGTCCACGATCCGTCACTTTATCATCCCTTCACGGGATGTCGTACAATTCAATTCGGCTTCGGGACGCCTCCGCCGGACTCAATTCATAACCGTGGGAGTGTCACGAGTCACGTCCGAGCCCCGAAAATTCACGGACATGCTGGCCGTCGAAATGGCATTTCGTATCATCGGGACCGTCTAGGGATGATTATTCCACCCCTGGAAATTGCCCCCGAAACGAAATTGTCATAATAAAAAGACAGCTTGACGGATCGGGGTCGGAAAATAATAGACGGATGCCGTGAGGGAAGGTTTCGATTTCCTCTGAAAATTGTATTTGCTTGATCCAGCTCGAATTTCGCTGAGCGAGATCAATGTCTTGTTCAAATAGAAGCCACTTCGGGAAAGTCGGTACGAATAAACTTTTATTATAGAACTTCGTCTTGATATGATATAACCTAATTATATATTTGAGGAGTAGATGTTTATGAATTGGTTTATCCCGAAACATAGTTGTAAAAGATCAATTCTTATCAATTATATATATATATATATATATATATATATATATATATATATATATATATACATATATATATATATATAATATACGATTCGATAATCCTGTTTGTTATAATTTGTAATGTGCAAAATGGTGAATGCGCCAACACGAATGCACAATTTGATTTTACAAAGACATGTCTTAATTCTTTTTCTTTTTTGGACTAATGAACATGTTGATATTATCAATTCTAGTTATTGAGAAATAACTGAAAAGCTCCTTCCTGCCATTGAATATAATCCGAAGAACTGACGTGATAATTTTTTTTGAAACTACTAAGGAAAATATGTTATAATATTAGGTACATCCGTTTTTTTATAATTTGTAACCTTCAACCAACTGGACTGTGATTTATAACAGTTACCAGATAATAGACCAGAATAATAGTTCTCAAAATAATTCCTAGGTGGGTCAATTTAATTCCACCAATATTTTTTGCGGGCCAAAAAAAACGTAATAAAATCGTAATAATTACGATTTTTCCGTTTCGAATATATTCGGCTATTTGTTCATTTTCATTGGTATTCCGACTTCGTTATTCGATACGAATCCTCAATTATTTATTAGTAGAACAAAATAATAATGAAATTCATCTCATTGAAATTGACTTATTCTTACATGTCAAATGTTTGGAAAGTTTGATAAATATTATCATTTTTATGATCATAAGATCATATAACTCTTCAATTGTAATAACAAATATTATAATTTATAAAACAAATATACAAATTTATTAACACGAAAGTATCATCACACATATTGTACATACAGAACTATAACTATAGCAACAAATATTCCAAACAAAAAATCTATTATTTATCAATAAAAACGATAGTAAGTGGAACTAGTTGAACTCAATGATTAATATCAATTTTCAAACATTGCAACAATTATTACGAAGTAGAACTATCAATTAGCACTCACAGAAATAACGTGATTAAAAAAACTTGCAATAAATTCATCCATTTATATGGGGCAGCTTGAGAACTTGTTTTGAAGTTGTTCGCTCATAATTTTAAAAGTTTTTTCGCAAATATCTTTCCACTTTTTTGAGACATACCTATGTATAATATTTTTTACGAATATGTGATAGCTGGAAAAGACTTATCGCAATATTCAATTTTGTTTAAACTGAACAGTATTTAATAAAAACGGTTATTGTTGATTTTTTGTAAGAATTTATTGAAACTTTTGTAGCATTCCTTCGAATCTGTATGAACTATTCAATTATCTTCTTTTCAATAAAAATAAAATATATATCATAAATATTGCTAGTCATAAGCACATACTTTTCGCACTCTGGAAACCCTCCTATTTAGAACAACAGTTGATCCAATAACGAAAAAACAATTTTTCATAACCTGAATACAAAAAAAATTTTCACATTCTGAGCCTTCGATCTGTTTAACTGAAAATATTAGGTTTTTGATTGGGATTTTGTATTTGAAGAAAATATGTATATAAGAATGTAGTAGCATTTTTTATTTCGTTGAATTTCATAAGTGTGATTTGTAAAATAATTGCATAAAGAATTGATTTAGTCAATATTTCGTGAAGTAGACACTTGTTAAATTTGAATGATGAATGAATCAAGGGAATTTAAAAAGGTTACACATGAGTGATATACGTTATGCGAAATGGCGAATGAGCCAGACCTGTTTGTTTGTTATGAGCAATTCTATAATGAGATTTTCAAGCTTTTGGAGAACCTCGTTTTTGGAATGATGCATCATATCATGCTTCAAATGAACTGAAGTAAAATTTAAATATTCGTTTTTCATTGTAAATCCCTTAATCTAATTTTAGTAACAATTATAAGTTTCTTGATGTCGAAGCACTCAATAAACATTTATGTATGTAGCCAATAACTTCCCATTGAAACTAGACTCGTGTATGTGCTTTGTAATGCTTATGTCAGGGTAAACATTGAGCCCATTATCCTGAAACAGCGGCCTGCTGTAATCTGCGTACGTCTGACGTTATTGACCTAGAAACTTCTACTTATATAATGGACGTTCAACATCTACGGTGGAAATAGGGAAAAGTTAGCTTCAGTTTTGTATTTTTATCGCAGTAGTTCAAAGTGATGACCGCTTATGAGCCTGAAAAAGTTTTGGAATTTCACATCAAAGGTGTATGCGAAGTTTTAATAATTTCATATAATTTCTTTTCCATATAAGCCGACTTGCTTTATTAAATTTTTTTCCATTTGAATTGCATTCTCTGTATTTCGTGTTGGTTTGGAACCTGCACTGACTTTATAGTGGTGATATTCAGAATCGTTTATTCGAATCAGTTAGTTGATGAAATTCTAACGAACTCGTCGTAAATTTCATATCAACTCAAAAATCATTTCGAATAAATACGCGACATAAACTTCATATATAGAAAAATACTAGAATCTTGCTCGGAAATGAAGGATAATCTCTACATAATTCGAAAGTCAGTTCGATATCTTTCAGAACGCAACAATTTTGTGAAGAACATGAAAGAGGAATATAGCGGATATGAATTGTATTCATTATATAGATGGCGTAAAATTGCATACATATACAGGTATACGAGGAATTTTGTTTCTTTTGTCTTCGCTTACGCATGTAATATTTTTCTGGAAATTTTTGGTAGGTATTACACAAAGAACGATATCTTTCGCTCTGCATTTTGTCGATTCAAAAAAACTGATTTCTTTAAACAAATTGTTAAGTGTTCGAAGTAATTTCTTCATTAAATGATAATGGTTTCTTGCCCACCCATATTTTCAGTTTCCATTAACGTTTGACTAAACTAATATATATAAACTTTTGTTGTTTAGAAATTGTTTTTCATATGCATTCATAGAGTAGGTACCTACGAGAAGGAGCTAAAGGGTAAAAGTTAAAGTAGTTGAAGGATCTTTTTCAGTGAAAGTTTTTAACCCCTCGTTCATTCAAGCTGGAATTAGAAGATTCGATGAAGAATCCGAAAATAAGGAGGAAAATATTATCGATATTGACATAAAAAGGTATCGTCAGCTACGACGAACAAGCTGAAAGTAGAATAAAATAGTAGAGTTAATAAACATAGAGATAATAAACAGTTTGATAGAATTTCTATTATTCTCTGGTCACTGTGATCTGATCATTGAAGGGGGAAACTACCCTGAACAATTTGAATCATTGTTGAAAATTTTGTAGATAGTTGAAAAAGACACATAGAACCGGATTCATCCATCTGGTGCGTCATATAACGCCCGAAAGGATTTAATTCTTGGGATTTTACGTTTTTCGAAAAACAAGAAGACATGGACGTAATAAAATTTTTATTAGCTAGCGAAACGACTCTCTCTTCCGCAATCGTTCGGCCGTAGACCAATATGCTAGCGGAAATATAGGCCCTGTGGAAACTGGGAATATCCGTGCCCCAAATACGCGATCACAGATTATACGAAAACCGAATACGTGAACCGATTCTCTGAGTCTTCATTAAATGACTTCGTGGACTGCGGAGCCTGATGAACCGGTAAGATTTTACGTTGCTTCAACCCTTTCGAAAATTCCTGACTTGAGTTGAAAGAGCTCCGGAAACGTTAAAAATTCGAAAAAAGTTGCCGAACTGGAAAATTGTGAATAATTCAATGCTACATTAACTGATTGAAGGTTTAGGAAGGATGCCATTTGTCTGGTTTGCTTTCCAAGTATCACATTTGAGTTGAAACGTTTATAGCGTTGAGATTACCTGGGATTCTAGGTTCTGTGAAAAGGATTGAATGAATAAGAGTTTGAACATGTCTCTAAGCTCTTGCCATCTGAAATCAGAATGGGTAAGATTAAAGGAAGGGTATTGCAAGAAGTAACACATAGAGGAAACATTAGTTAGAAGAAAATTCATTGTAGGGTTATGAAATATATTTGTCTGGAAAACGAATAACTAAAAGGATCTTCCATATATTAATAAATTCTTATAGAATATATTTTATTCTATATGAGAATAATTTTTGGAGATGTGGCGTGAGTACCTAACTGAATCTTAGTGATATTACTGGAAAATCATACCAATGGTCGAAATCAATTGAGATGATTACCCAGGGATCTAGCTAGCTAAGCTTGTTGAATGCCTAGTTCGGAAGAGTCTTTGTGGTCACCATTAAAGAATGGACACTTTTCGAAACGTCGGTTCCATCTTATGCGGGCTTAGCTTAGGTCAAGTTAGGTTAGGTTCTAGTTGAAATTACTGAATAATATATAAGACATGTCAAAATTAATCGAGCAGATTTTTCAGGAATCTCGTTAGCTAAGCGTGGTGACCACACATGTCACTATGATTCAGAAAAAAACGAAGGGTGGAAACGGCGGTTCTATTTTTTTACCCATTTTCAATGAACTCTATAAAACGTATGTGCGACAAATGGTCTAGTACGTAAGTCTTGTGGAGTGTCTGGTACTTGTTTGGACATAAATCTTTCGTAGTCATGCTACTAGAGTGTCTTTTGGTGTTCGCGTTGGAGCAATTCAGACAGACTACAAGATGCTGAATTCACAGGGTTTTTTCCGTTTGTCGGCTACGTGGAAGTTGATTCTTACTCCCCATGTTGATTTCATTATGGTCTCCCTGAAGATATATTTCTCCTCAATCGCGGTTTCGATTTCCGAGGTAACGACTATAATTGAAAAAAAAATTTTAAGTATGCGCAGGGCAAACTTTTATCAATTATAAAGTGTTTAATACTCTTTGGACAGAGAGACAATCCTGGCATTGTCAGTTACTATGTTTACAAACAAAATTGATGAGAATTTGTTGTCTTAGTTTTCAGGTTAGGTTATGTTCAACACCTCTATTCTTCTAGGCTGATTTAGGTTAGATCGCCGTAATGTAATGATAATAATTCACTGTATAGAATTGATACAATTTTTGAAAAATTCAATGAATATTTCAATGAATTTAGAATTTTTGTAAAATAGGTATTTCTATGATATTTTCGGTTCATTGAGTGCGACTGATATCAAAGTATTATACATTCTGTTTATTTTGAGGTTTTGACTTGAATCACATCAATTTTTATCAACAGAATATATATCCAGTGCATACGAAACGTTTCTCGTTGCCTTTTCTTGAAAAAGGCAAGATTTTTCATGAAAAATCATATATTCTCTAAATTTATTCATAGTGTAATGCAAAAACATATTATATTCGTTGCTTTCTTTATATTCATTCGTTCTCTCTTGTGTAGAACCTCTCCATTTCAACCTAGATCGGTTCTTTGGCTGGTATTTACTCCCCGTGTTTTTGTGAAATTGCCCTCCAGCAAGGCGGCAATGTCACTTTGTCCTCGGTTTTATACAAATTTTTTCGCTTTTCTGTTTATATTACTTTCCGTGCTATATTTCGTGGAAATCTTTCAGAGCTTCTAAATTTCAAAAATACGAACAACAGGCTGACGTAATGCATGACAAAAAAACTTATAATAACTACTGGAAGCAATCGAAATAGATCAGCAATAAAATAAAGATTTTTTAGGAATTATCTTCGAGTGTTTCTCGAAACACAATGAGAGGAATATGCCAGAAAAGTGTAAATGAGCAATCTCAGAGCAACTTGAGACAAAAGATGTTGAATTTTGAGGAAGCTGTATCAAAAAAAATCATTTGAAGTTCAGCTGGACCCTTCAGTTGAGAAACTCTGGTGTAGAACTGTTAGTCTAGACTCTTGACCCGTTATCATTGTGTAAATTCACTGGCTTTCGCATTGTTAAATTCAAATGTTATTGTTCTGAACTCGGTGTTACTTATATAAACGTTGGAGAGATGTATATTACGTGCAATTAAGTTGCTCTGTAATTCGATTTCTGAGTTTGTGTTGCTACAAATCCTGTTTGCGCCTCGATTCCAACGATGTCGAACGGAAGTAATCAGATGTTGCAGGAATTGAACTTATTTCCTCCATTACGTCTTAGATTTGAAGTGATGACGGAACTGAAAACTGATTATGGTAGGATTTACTGTACCATTGTTTGTATTGTAGGTTCATTGTTTTGATAAAGTAGTCTATAGTGAGAAATAAAATTCGCAATATAAAGAATAACCAGTTATCCTTTCATCAAGATACTCTGATTGTAAATTATTCTTGAAAATACTTTTCAGTTCCAACTTAGTTAAAGTTTGACAAATATTTGTATTATCCTTTTTTTATTGAACAATTTTGAATTGAACAATGGTTTCACATTTTTTATCCTTTTTTAATTTCCAACATTATTTTATGAATTGATAGTCTGGAATTAATTAGTGACAACCACAAAGGGATCAAAGGTAGTAATTATAGTAGTTGGCAAGTAGCAGGTATTTCTTTTTTTTCGTTGTAGGGATGATTGGGAAAAATTGTATTCAACAACCCTTTGCTTTGTACGGGATCTCCAAGAAATCTTTGGAATGTTGTTGAATAGTTATGGAAAAGTCAAATGAAATTGCGACATGAAATTATGTTTCGGTAGAAATGAGGTAATATAAACACATCACACCTGATAAACTAAACCTGTTACAAAATACTGGAGAATATTAATTTTTACTTGGGTTCTTTTCTCGTTCAAAATGTATCATCATATCTGATGGTTTTTTCCTTACATTTAATTGTAGTTCATCACAAAGAATAAAAGGAACGAAAAAATGTTCTTCCACGTTTTCTATATTACTTTCATTATAAATGTATATGGATGATTTTCGATTAGGTTTTTTAGTATTGGTTAATAATTAATCAAAATATATTTCCATTGAAACTTCTCTCTCTGAAATAAGTAATTGATTGAAATTTCAAACCCTACTCTTATGGAATAAGAAATTAGAACATAGAAGGGAAAGTTTAGGAAAAAAGATCGATTCAGAAATCGGAGTAAATATTTTCATATGTTAATTTCTTAACGACTGAGAAGAAGAAGAAGAATTTCAGCAGACGAGTGGATGCATTCCACTTCAATCACTAATGCACAAAATAAAAAGCTGTAAAAATAAAAGAGGGATATAACCGAAAATAATTTTAAACATTTGAAAAGTAATTGCGAATTGAAATAGTAGGGAATGAAATACATAACTGACATTTGCTGAAAATATTCAATTTGCAAAATGACATGAGATATCAAATCTAAACGAAATATATTGAATGATTGTATATATTAATGTATAGCACATTGAATTGACAACAGTGGTCAAACATTGTGTTAACAGGCTCATCCTTAAATTACAGGCGTTTCGGATGTGCTTTCATAGTAGTTGAAGGATTTGAATTAATAAGTCGAGCCTGCTAGAGACAGATGTATATTATCCTTGTCAACTTAGTGTTCTCATGTATTTCAAAGAGTGAATGTAGGATTTCTTTATGGATTTGCCTCCATGCGTTGCTTGAATAAGTTGCCAAAGGTTCCTCAGTATCGCTTATCCATATATTCAACATTGATGAAGACTACTTTCCCCAACATTCAAATATTCCAACAGATGAGTTAACCAGTAGTGTAACATATCAAGCGCCATCGATTTGAATGCGAATACATTATTAGTGTCTGATGGAAACGTATCTCGATAATCGAATAGTGTGCCAAATTCACTAGCCGTGTAATATGCCTCCAGACGACCTTTCTTTGGATGAATCTGTCATAGAATTCAGTACTTCACTATTTTTCCTAGAATAATTTCCGTGACATAACTTGAAAGATAGTCCTCTGTGATAGATGCAGCTTGAATTTCTAAATCTGGGAATCAAATTCTTCGCGAGTTGTTATAAATAGAAAAATAGTTACGTTGTACATCTTTCCTCGTTGTTTTATGCGAACTTATTTCTTGGTCGTCTGGTTTCATTTTCGTTGAAATTTCAATGGTAAATTTCATATTAACGTCCTTTCAAATTATTGTCGTGTGAAAATGACCTCAGACCTTGAGCTTTTCATCCATTACTTTCAAAGTTGAACCGTCGCCTATATCCTAAGAAAACCTTTCATGTTTTCCTAGATAAAAGAGATGAGTGAAAAGGTATATAGAGTAACATGCCCGGTATTTCTGGATAAGGTAACGTTCTTTTATGTTGACGTCCGTGTTTCTGCTTTGACTATTGAAAGGCGTTTGAGATTTGTATAAATGTGAAGAATATTCGGGAGGCCATCAACTTTCCTTGGTAGGTACGGAATAAAGCTCAGACGTTTTACATGAAGGTAAAAAGACTTTATGTTTGTAAACTTGGACTTTGTGAAGCTCTGGATGATTTTTCTGAATAGCTTTCCATTTGCGGCAATCTACGAGATGACGTCATATTTTAGCATATTTTGTACTTTTTCAAAACGAGTAAAGTGGATGGAATTAGACTACCCCCATAATTATCCCTAACTAAATCAGAAGAGAAATATACGCAATGACATGGAAAAAAATTCCACTAGACAGGCTGATTTAGAATCATTTGCACTCTTTCTAGTTTTTATTGAACTTTATGTTTCCAGTTCTGTATTCTTTTAGATTTTGAATTTTCGTTCGGAAACGATAAGTTGTATAAAGAAATTGCAAAAGACGGAAACATTTCTAAAGAACATAAAATGAAAACCATTTTTAGGTCATTGCAAAAGTTGTTCATCAAAAGAAGTTAAGAGGAATGATAGGGGTAGTTTAATTCAATCCTCTCCACACATTTTGGAAAAGTAGGAACATTTATAAAAAGTGCTTTTTCATAATAGCAATATTTCTATAAATTTTATTTCTGTTTTTAAGATAGAAAATAAATGTATATTTTTTCGTTTACGTTTTCAAAACAAACTGCTCCTTATTTTGTCCAAGGAATCCCACCTTTAAGTACTCACTGATCTTGTCAACAGAAAGTGACCTGCAATGCTCGAAAGACTTTATCTCGTTTCTCCAATAGAGGGAGCTCACGTGTTTAGTTCACGGATGAGTGTTGGCTTCATTTTGAAGATTTTTTAGGGACTAGGTGTGTTTGGAAAACCATTGAAACTTGATTGTTTCGATGTACGAAAATTTGTTTGAAGATTTCCCTCATAGGATGAAACAATTGTAATGTATTTCTATTCAACAAGTTCCATGTTTTTCGGAACGCACTTATTATTCAGTATAAAGGCTATAATTCATTGTAAAATTTTATTAACTTGAAATCTTAAGTGTATGTTCTTTCTAGCAGTTACCTATGATTTTAACATCTCGAACATTGTTTGTTCCCTTTATGATGGCTTTATTATAATCTCATATTTGTTCCGAGGTATAGTACAATTATTAATTTTTCTAGTTATTTTTATACTAACAATTTAATTTTTAGCTCCTGAAGATGAAACGAAGTGTTCTGAATGCTTGAGATAGCAAATAAAGAGTATAAACATTAACTTCCTATCATAGTGCTATATATATATATATATATATATATATATATATATATATATATATATATATATATATATATATATATATATAAGTGTGTGTGTGTTTTACATAGACTGTAATCCAGGATTTCATATCCATACTGAGTTAATTGACTTAGAGCTTTGTGAGACTCACATTAGAGGATAACGTCGTCCTCGGAAGTCGATACCAGATTATACCCTCAATGTAAGTTTCATATGCATTACACTTGAACGGATACATTAATCAGAAACTAGTTCAGTTAATTATTTGGAGTAATGCAGCGCTATTTACTGTACAGTGTCGATTGAAGTTTACCGAGAATCAGATGGGAATTTAGGATTGCGTTGACTCAAAATGAAAATATAACCTGCTAAATAACTTGCTTTGTATTGGCGCTAGTCAATACTTGCGATTACTCCGGTATCGGTTGCGATCGGTGGATACAGGAAGACAAAGTCGAGTCCGGTGAATGAGTTAAATATGGAGGCTATAATTTCGCAATTATTTCTGACTTAATGAAAGTACCCACATCGAAGAAACGCTTATAAATAGCTGTTTACTTTCCGACGATTTCACGGAAACAGAACGTATGAAAAAATATTATTACATTAGTGATCGGTTTAGTTATCGATTTGCCGTTCACATCTTGCCAATCTCGTTATCAGTTTCGATCATTCAGGAGGAATGGTGTGCTGCTGCATTTGTTAGCGAATGAAAGTTATAGAATCTTTTGAATCGGTCACGAAAAACCCGGGTCACTGGAAATGACCGAGACTAGTTTCTAATATTTGAACTCATTTTGATAATTCTTTATCTAATGAATTCTTCGATTTTATTCAGTAGGTAGCTACTTTTGTTGAAACTATTACTCAAATTTTTCTTTATTAGACATTCATTTAACTGCAAACTACAGATTAACGTTCAGAATGGGTTAGTAAGTTAGTATACATATTACCAATTACTCTTTGTGTTTCCCAAATTGAATCATTATTTCTTTGGTTAACCCATAGATATGCATAAACATCTATACCTACCTCAGGGTTGAACCCAGTACACCTGCTTCACAAAACCTTGAACTATTGTTCAAACATATGATGCACAGAGGTTTTTATTCTATAATCTAGAATTTTTATTCTATAATATTCTATAATAACGTTTGTTCAACGTTCCGAATGGAACGTTGTATTATGTTTAACTTTTGTTGTCGATATACCATCATTTTATTTCATGTGGACAAACTCTCGAAAAATATTATCATGAGATCGTTAGGTAGTTGAAAAAGACATTTATTGCAGGAAAAATGCGCGTAAGAATGCGAGATAACAAAACTAATGTTCAATGTGCAGTTGAATATTTCCATTACCGAGGTACATACGAATAAAATCAAATATATTTTAGCTGTTAGAGGCGCGCAGCGCTGGGTGAAAAATACGGCATCGGATTTCATTTTGCAACTTCGCTTCCTGGGTCAACAACGGTTCGAAAAATCTTTCGCAAATACAGTTGAATCCAATAAATAGAAGTAGAAAATGAATTATGCAGTTATATAAAGCCGTAAGTCTGTTCACTCGGTTTTTCCAATATGGAATCAGAACAATCGCATCAACTGTTTTATTTTCCGCATGCGCTTTACTTAGTTGGAGAAATGATCGTTAATTTAGAGACGTTTTGCACACGTTAAAATACCAAAAAACCTCACTATATTTGAAGGGAATTAGTGGAATTATTGGCGAGCACTTTGCATATCTCAACAATGTTTCCATCACTACTGCAAAGTTCCCCAATATTCTTAAGCAATCCATAGTAATTCCAGTATTTAAGAATGGAACCGTAAGTGAAATTACTAATTATCGCCCAATATCCATTTTGAGCGTCTTATGATGATGATTTATCTCAATAGATTCAAAATAATTGACTCCGCGCAACACGGATTCAGAAGCGGACACTCAACTCAATCAGCTGCAGTAAAGTTTTTCGAATCCGTCTATGAGTGTTTGGATGAATGCTTGTTTGTGGCGGGATTATTTTTTGATTTATCTTCGGCATTTGATTCACTATCCTTTGAATTTTTACTTGATAAATGCTACAATTTAGATTTTAGAAGGGTTTTTCTGAATTGGTTACGTAGTTATCTTGAAGAAAGAACTATGGTACTGAAAATAGTCGAGAGTTATTCTCAGAAATATGACATTGCTTTTGGGGTGCCGCACGGCTATGTGCTCGGACCTCTTCCATTCATATTGTTCATAAATGATCTGCCTGATAGGTTTATTAAATTGAATAGTAATCAACAAGGAACAGGGATGCACTACTCATTTCTATGCATAAAACAGCTAAATTGGAGCACTCTCTCTATTATCAAAGTATTAAAATTTTCTTAATTAATGAGATTGAATTCTCGCTTAACTCTTGGTGAAACATAATTGAATATTAAAATAAATTAAACTCTTGGCTTAATGTTTCACGATTTATTTAACAATATGTATAGTCAACATGTTTCGAGCGTTAGCTCATTTTCAAGACTCCAGTCTTGAAAATGAGCTAACGCTCGAAACATGTTGACTATACATATTGTTAAATAAATCGTGAAACATTAAGCCAAGAGTTTAATTTATTTTAATATTAAAATTTTCAACCGTTTACCATCGAATTTGAAAGTACTGAAAGCTCATTTGTTTAAGAGGAGAGTGAAATCTCTGCTCTTAACAAAGGCATACTATAGTGTGGCAGAGTATTTCGATGATTCGAATGTAGGCAATTATGTATGAATCAATTTTTTGTATCACATGTTTTTATATCTTTTTTTAACACAAATGTTCTTCACCATGTGAAATTGTCTCAAATGTTTAATATTTCTGAGATAATTTTTTTCTTTTATTTTCAAATAAAGTTGTATATTATTGTAAATATAAATTCAACCAATATTTTTGTTTGAACCAATATTTTTGCTCGAGGGCTGAATGGAAGATCAGAATAAAAACTGAATTCAGTCCTTTTGAGAGCATTATTCCTAGTTGTAATTATTGTATCAATTGAAATGAATGTAATTCTGCAAAGTAAGGAATGTTTCTCAATAAATTTATTTTATTATTATTATTATATACTATGAGTGCATCTGGGATAATGAGTCTGGTAGATATTTTGGGGTTATTTTGCCATTGCGCAACCTATATGATTACCGAAAAATTAACACAAAAAATATCTTTTGGTAAGTTGAAATTTTTTTTATCTATTATTCGGGTAACTGAAGTCTCGACTGTAAAACTGCAGCCGCAATATAATAAATATAGTGATGTCATACGAAGTGGATTTTTCTCTATACTTAACACTATGCATTATCATAAAGCAACTGACGAATCTTTCAAATATTTAACTGTGGAAGAGTTTAAGATATCACTGGTTTTTTGAAGTTTATGGGGTGATATTCGATTATGATGTATCTTCTGGAAAAAACCGATCTTAGGTGACTGCTTTTGACGCTTACACGCGTGAATCATGTTCAAGGGATGATGAGTGTAGACCAGAGGTTCCCAAACTCTTCTGTTTCATAGACCACTCTCAAAATTTTAGCAATAATCCTAGGATGATTGCAAAGATCCTAATTATCGAATTACCCTACGACACATATAACAAATAAGCAGGTAGGTACTTTTCCAACACTGGCAATCACTAATATCGATTCACTTTACTTTCCTTTTCGAAAGTATGGAAACAAATTCCGTCTCTGGCCAACATTAATATCGATTCACTTTTCTTTAGAAATTCCGGAAACAAATGAGAAGCGTGTATTTTTTGACATTCGTATTTATATTGGTGAAGAATCAAACAAGTTCATGCAAGATTGCAAGTTATGTACATACATACCACAAGTCGTGTTAATTTGCACGTCTGAACAAGTGTTAACAGCGGACGGGACGGCGCAACGCTTCGGCCGTCGCGGCAACAGCAAGTCTCGACACGTTGTACTGAGTATGGAATATGCAAGTTTTTACAAGTAACATTCGCTGAACTTCTTAAAATATTATCTGCCTATATTGATAGGAGAAGTCAAGCCAACATTTTAGTTTTCACTATCAAAACCAAAGTAATTTCATGCACCCTTACAATTGTGAACCCCCATTTTTTATCAAGCTCAACGTACACCCCCGTCGAGTCTCCCGTGGACCCCAGGGGTTCCTCTTAGACCTCTTTGGGAATCGCTGGTTTATACCATGTTCAAATTCAACTGATCAATCCTCCAAGGTTTTCTTCCATTTTCCAATTGCCATTCGATGAACATCATTTTGGGATTTTGCTACAGTTTACGCCGTTTCCGAGGTGTCTTTGGGCTTGTTTCTTGGACATTACCCACCATTAATCTTCATAATTGATAGCGAAAAAAACCTTTACGCACATACAAACAGTGACTTCTAATTTGAACCCAATTCTCATTTTCCTAGGCCGTACACAACGGTAGATATGAGGACTGACTTAATATCTAGTTTCGAATTGAAAAGTGGTCTTCCCCTTCGACTAATTTTCGCGAGGGAAAAACTGTTGATACATATCCTGATTAATCTTTTGCTTGAAATAGCCAAGCGTTATATTATCATAATATGAAAATTCTATTTATATGAATTTCATCTCGTAGAGAGGTCGATAATTTCTGTTATCAGTTTTATTATTCGTACGCCAGTCGACTATTCCTAGAAATCCACGCTTTTAATCATTATTTCCAAGGATTGTACGTTGATCCGAATCGGATCAGCGTTGCAATGAGAGAAAGCAATTTGCACTGTGTGTTCGATGTTGTAATCTAATCCTCTTCAGGCTTTTTCTACTGTTATGTCAACATGGTCATTACGCGAGAAAGCACGAATATTCTCGTTATAATGGTCTCCAGCAAAATCCCCAGGTGGAGAAAATGTCTGATTTCTATTATGCCTGAGATATATAGGCACTCCTGAAATACAATTTACTCAACAATAAGATGTGAAGGTTCTCGCATTTTCCGTTTACAAGCATTTCATTTATATCTAGAAATGTTACGATGCTTTTCAGATTTGTTTTGGTATAGAAATGATAACATATATTAATGAATTGTCTCTCTGATCGACATTGATTTTAGCGAAGAACGGATTTCATCAATTGAATTCGAATATTCATACTTGTAATATGCAGTTTTGGATCATAGTTGAAGCCAGAGTTACAGACATATTATTGGGTGTATTCTTCAATTTATAAGATTATTTTTATATTCTTGAGAGTTTTCTTGTCTATCTATATTTGAACTATAAATTAATTATCAATCTAAGCGCATAAACAGACTGAGATTCTGAGATTAATATCAATAAATTATATTAATTAATTAAAATAATCAGTCTTAATTCTGAGATTAAGACTGATAATTCTAAGAGAATGGAAAATTAAATTTTTGTAAGCTTCTTCTAAACTTGACGATACTAGTGTCATCAACTTTCTATATAGTTTCATTCTCATTTTTATTCACTCATTTTAATTTTTTTTCATTTCTCGCGTTAATCTTTCTGTGAAAATTATTTATCTCAATGTTTGTGAGTTCAACAATTCGTGAATAGCAAAAAATTAAAAAGAATTATCGAAGAATGCAGAATTAATTAACAAATAAAAAAGAATTAAAAGTTTTTCTCATTTTTATAGTCTGCTATTTGTAGAGAATATCGATTTTCAAGTGTAAA
Organism: Henosepilachna vigintioctopunctata; assembly: GCA_030704895.1. Taxonomy (NCBI): domain Eukaryota; kingdom Metazoa; phylum Arthropoda; class Insecta; order Coleoptera; family Coccinellidae; genus Henosepilachna; species Henosepilachna vigintioctopunctata. The sequence goes on along the minus strand of JARQZJ010000002.1, from coordinate 1,984,925 downwards.
AAGGGAAAAATTTATTGTTGCTGTAGTTTGATTCGTCAAAACCTTGGAATAAATAATTTGTTTCGAAGTAGAATGAAACTTTATTCACTTCAATGTTTTGAGAAAGTACAATTAGTAGCGAAAAAAACAACAATTAATTTTTCCACTTGCACAGTCTATTATGGTTAGAAGTATAGATAAATTTTTAGTTGAAATATTCAAAGAGTAGAAAACCCCTCAAAAAATTTATATCCGTTTATAGTTATGTTCATAATATTTTTAGCAGTAACAATGTTTGTAATGTAAAAATCCTTATTTTTGTTGGCTTTCAATTTTATTAAAACTATTAAATTATAATAGTTTTTCCATTAATACTTTTGATAAAGTTGAATAAGTCAAAGAAACCTCATCAGAAATAAAGATCTCTACATTACAAACAGCCTTTTATTAATTAATTGTTAATTGAAAAAACACAAAACAAAACAACACACAAAATTCTACGTGAGGAATCGACTTCTTTGTGGCTTGGAATTCTAGAGTTATATTCGACTCTGTTTTGAAGACTGAATCCATATCTGCCAATGATACGATATTTATACCTTCTGGAAATTCTGTACCAACAATTGAGATAATTTAAAAAGTTTCATGCAGGTAGTAAATTAGAAAAGAAGAAACTTACGGTAATTCCAAGCTTCCAAGCCACAAAGATGTCGATTCCTCACGCAGAATTTTGTGTGTTGTTTTGTTTTGTGTTTTTTAATTAGGTAACATCCAAGTTCGAACATCTAAAACTTGAACTGCGCCGTTCTGACGAGAGCCAATAGATCGAAACATATGTAAACGGCTACCGCAAAAATTTCAGGTTAATATATATTATATATATATATATATATATATATATATATATATATATATATATATATATATATATATATATATATATATATATATATATATATATATATATATATATATATATATATATATATATGAAATGTTTAACATGAAATATTTTACTCTTTAGATAGGTATCGTTTTACTATTGCTACATTATCCTATGTTATTTCTTTATATTCGTTTCAATAGTTAGTTATTGATGTAGAAATTAGCAAATTATAATAAATATTTGTTTTCTTTTCAGGTGAGTAAATCTTCAAGTCCAGATTATATTTACCACTTTTCCTTAGGTGAGTTATAATGAATTTATATGAAAAAGCACGTATATAAAAACGTAGGTATAGTTCATATGAATAACCACTAATATTTTTATTGTGGAGCAACTTTTTGTCCTATCACAGCGTTATAAAATATGAATATATTTGCGTATAGAACTCATTTTTATAAGACTAAGAAGATAGAAAAAAAACCTATAGACAAAAGTCAAAGAAGTTAAAGCCGTGAAACGAGCTTTCTGCTTCTCTTTCCTAGCATAGTTCGAATACATAAATTATTTCATTACTTAAAATATTGATTGAAGACTGACATCAGTTTTTAGCCCTATCAATAATAAAAAGTTTTAACTAATGTTTCGTAAGTAACATTTCGTATTGTGATAAAGGATTCGTTTCAAATTTGCTTGTGGCAGAAACAATAAAATGAAATTGTCATCATAAAATATATCAAATTCACCTATGAATTTATGATGACCTCATTCTGTGATATGACGAATATCGTAAAACTTGGAAATGTGGACGCAGATTCCAGGCTTTGAGGCTTTCTGTTACCATCAAATGGAATTTTAAATTATTATCCGTAGTTGACGCTTTATCATTGGGCGGCAAAAAATAATCCATTTATCCATCCCGTTATTTCGATTCTATCCGATCTGTTCAATAATATCTGTTAATTTATGCAAAATATATTCATGGAATATTAAACGAATATATTTTTCAGGGAAATTAGAAGGGAATTCGTTGTGATAGTTTTTCGAACACTTCATGAATTGCTTTTTTAATAAATGACACGGAGGTTTCGCTCTCTTGGTGAAACATTGTGTTAAAAACAATAAATTAAAAATTAACAGACTTAAGTTTCACTGAATATATTAAAAACTCTACATATGGTTCGGGTGGTTAACCCATTATGAAGAATATACAATATTAGTAATATTGTATTCTTTATTGTATACCAGTATACAATATTGTATTGTGTATTGTATACCATACTAACTATTGTATGCCAGTAATATTGTATATTTTGATAATGGGTTAACCACCCGAACATATGTAGAATTTTTAATATATTCAGTGAAACTTAAGTCCAGTGTGTTAATTATTAATTTATTGTTTTCAATTACATTTTTGTTTCTGAAAAATCTGAAGTTATAAAAATCTAGAGTTATAAAAATTTATAGTCTTGATTTGTTTCCTCAACTGTTTTCAAATGGTTGAAAACACAAGATGTTCATAACATAGTGTCTGGACTATCAGAAAAATTATTGCTTGGGTCTACGAAAAGGTTTTGTACTCTAGTTGATAATCAGCAAGCGTCAGAGGCAGAGCAATATATGCGTGGATACTTTTGTGATGATACATAGTAAAATACATGTCATAAGGTAGGAAACAAACTTGGGGAGGTGCATTCTATGACATTCGTCCAAGAATTATTCAAGAATCGATGAAGCCTGTTAAGGCCTGTCGCCTCTGGAATCGATAGGTGACATTTGTTTCCAGATATTACTGTGTAGGTGCAAGCCCTTTTGATAGTTCATTTTTAGGACCTTTAGCAACAAGAAGTTTTTATGTCATACGAGTTTGAAAAATGATAAATGTTGTTTCTGAAACGAGCTGTTTTTGAAGAAAGTGTTATTCCTTTGATATATAATCTTAATACTTCTTCATTATGTGGAAGTTTTGCCACGCCCTAAGTTCATACAGATTTCAAAAATATGGCTCAATCATTAAGTGCCTTCTGGTTCACACCTTTTTCTCTGTTTTTTGAAAATATCAACGATATTTTCGATTCGGAGTAACTCGATAATTTTTGAAAAACTTCCTGAATTTTTTCAGATATTGATTCGTCTGTTTGATGAGTTTAAAGGATATTCATTAATTAATGGTTCTAAATGAGTGGGGCTTGTTCAAGCCAAGGTCCTCGGTTTCGGCCGTATTTGCAATCCTCCCGGAAAATTATAAATATTCTTACAGCTCCTGGACGTGGGTTTCTTCAAATTTTCTCTTTTTTCTCAAGAAAGTTTGAGCCAAAAAGCACATGTTAACTAGACTTATGTGTAAGTGTAAATTTTTCGATTTAGTAACTGTGCAATTCTACTTTTCGCATGGGTGACGACCTTGGATTTGTGAATCCCTTAGGTAGTGTTTACCAGTTGAGTTTAAGTGGAGAAAATGAAGCTTGATTTGAACGCCAGCTGAAATCTTTCGGTACACTAACCACCTAATGGATTTCAGTATTCCTTTTCCCCAGTTTTCTCAAAAACAAGAGTAGTGTTCGAACAAAGGTACACTACGAAATTCGAAACGCGGAAAAGGTCGTCTCATTTGCCATTCCGTGATGGAAACTGCTGTTGAAACATCTATTCGAACAATTGGAGGGTGTTTACGAAATTTCAATTTTTCCGAATACTCCAAGCGTGACGGTTCAAGTGGAATGGGGCATGCTGGAAAATCCGGAGACATTTTTTAACGTGGAATTCGTGCATTCCACTGGAATGAAACATTCCCAAGAATTAATGACGAAAAAGGACATTGTCCGGTATTAGGGAAGGCTAAAGATATTTCTTCTCATATATACGGAATATTTTTTCGGAATGTCTGGGAAATAACCACTTGGACTCCAAATTAAGTACGAATGTATTTGTGAACAATTTCGTATAGCTCGTTTCTAATATTTCGAATCTCATTTTATATGCACCAAACAATTGAGTTGATTATGAATTGGGTATCGTGTAGCTGGAGGCTATACAGTCTTCCTAGTTCATACCTACCTCTGGAATACTTCAAGGGTCTAATCTTGGACCACTGTTATTTATTCTGTTCGTAAATGATCTGATGGATAATATTTAATCTCCACATTTGATGTTCGCAGAGGATTTGAAACTATATCATGAAATTAGATCACAGGACAACTGTGTTCAACCTCGCGCTGGACCATGTTGCTAGTTGGTGTGTGGACAATTATTTGAATTTGAATGTGTCAAAATGTAATGTCTCTTTCACAAGAAAAAGAGACCGAATTGAGTGTGATTACTGCGTAGGTGGTCAGGTTCTTTCTCGATCTGATAAGGTGAGAGATCTTGGTATAGTCTTCGATCGGAAGCTTTCCTTTGTCCCACACATCGTTCAACTTATTTAATTGTATTTTATTCAACAAATATATGGATTCGTTATACGAAATGGCAAGTATTTTAATAATTCCTCAACATTCATAGAACTATTTAATACCCTAATCCGTAGCAAGTTGGAGTATGGCAGCGTGATGTGGCATCCTGTTTACACTTGCCATCAACGCCATCTTGAGGCTATTCAGTGAAGGTTCTTGAAATTTTCAATTTCGAGGGAGGGCAAAGTTTATCCAGAGAGAGGAGTCAATCATAACGAATTATTGAGTCGATTTAGTTTAAGCTCATTGCAGAGCAGGAGGACACTTCATCACTCAAATTTCTGTGCAAATTACTGCACAAGAATATTGATTATCCTTCTCTCTTGTCCACTTTGAAATTTCGTGTTCCAAGGCAAAATTCACGTAATACAGAATTATTCCACCTAGATACTCTATAATACAATCCCCCATTTGGTCTATGGAGTCTACATTCAATAGAGTTGCCAATAATTGTGACATTCACTTCGACTCCATAGAAGCTATTATTAGTAGTTAAGTGAACTAAGGGAATTGACTGAAATAAATTGATTTAGCTTGAGTTCGTTGTAATATTTCATTAAATGCTACTATTTAGTTATTAGTTACCATTTTAGTTTTTTTAGATTAGATTGAGCTCTTTGTTATATATCTCTTTCATTTTAATTGTTTTTTTAGTATCCAACATTATGTTATTATTTTCTGTAATTGGGTATTATACCTGTTGAGCATAAAGAACTTTTTATCATTGGGTGTATGCGACAGAAAAGATATCTAAAAAATACAGTTCCTTCAGAATAAGTATATGAGATTTTTGTTATTATATTATAGGCGTACCACGATTAATTTTATGCTTAGTAAAGTGAAATTCCTGAACGCTCGGAAGCTTGTGAATCAATCGAATCTGCTTGTCATTTACAAAACAGTAAACAAAAACACCCCTATGTATTTGCAAAAATTTTTATAACGGAGGTCGGAATCATTGTGTTACGGATTGCGGATCGACAAGGATTTTTAAATTTAACAATTTGAAAATCCTGCGCATTGATGCATATCTATCGATATACAACAAGCGCAATGGAAAGGACATTATTTATAGAAGGCCTGAAAAATTATAGTACGTTGCCATTGTTTGTTAAGTCATCTAGCTCTGTAAGAATTTTGAAAATTAGATTGCAAAAAAAGTTCTTTTGTAACTTGTTATTTAGACTTATCTTTTCTTATTTTTTGTTGATATTATTCATGTAACTCTGTTTTAAAGTAGCAATTTGCTAAATAAATCAACAGTATTGTAGTAATTATTATTATATTAGATGGTGGTGGGTTGCAGATAAAGGTTGCATTTTCACTGAATAATTCCATGATACGTGGTAAAAAGGTAAAAATATTTGGAATCATATATTATTAATTGCTGAGCATTTTTTCAATTTTTGTAAAAACATGTAATTTTTTAATTATTCAAATCAAACTCTCCAACTCTCCAAAAATTTTCTGGAAAATAGTACAATAAAATTATAATGTTGAGTCAACATGTTTCGAGCTGTCAGCTCATTATCAAGACAAATTGTCAGTTAGTTATTCGAACGCAAGAATGTTTTATTTTCAAATTAAGCATGTTGTGTTTTAGTTGCTGATGATTTTTAGTAGTTGAGCAAAGTATAATTTTCAATTTTGTCATGACTTCTCGGACCATTTCGAATGTGAATGGACCACCGGTGGTCCGCAGACCACTGTTTAAGAACTACTGTTTTAATAGAATTCGAAAGACTTGAGGAAATCATTTTATGCTTGTGACATGTAGATTTTCCTAAGAATATATTTGTTAAGTATCAAAATGAAAAAGTAAAAACCTTGGTTTATATTCATAAATATAGCTACTCATAGTCAATGACTTATAATTTTCAATGAAAAATCATTAAGAATGAAAGAATAAAGTAAAGTAACTGTGGAAAAAGTGTAGTGACTTCCTATTTTTCATATGAATGAACCGAATGGTTTGATAAAGAATCGGATGGAGAGTTGTTCAAATACATATTTCAAATTGAAGTCGTAGCTTCTGCTATGGAAAGACAGTAACATTTCTTATTTATCTGCCTTACCGGGACAATGCGATATAATATCTTCCGGTTGGGACGTTTCAAGTTTTTGCGTACGATGCCCTGAGGGGTTCTTTTCTTTCAGAAACTTTGTCTAGACCTCGAAGTCAACTGAAACAATTTTATCGATTGCTTCAATATGAAGCTTTATATTGAACTTATAGCTTCAAGCTTTATATATGTTATATTTACACATGGGTTTTTCACTTGCTCGTGCCTTATTTTTGGTGGAAAGTTTTTGATAACTTATCAGCATCTTTTCAGTTCAATTTATTTATAATAAATTAATTGAATTACTTCTGAACTTTTTGTATTATTCGAGTGTAAGTATAAGGTTATTTTGCAACTGCTGATTTCAGTGAAATTCTTGTATTCAAATTAGTCTTTATTTGTAGCCAAATATTCGCAACTCTTCATTTGCAACCCCTTTTCAGGGCCTCAATAGCCTCAATGGTTTTACCGCCGATCATTTTAAGGTATAAGAAACAGATTATTACAAATCATCAAGGTATTGCAAGATGGCAATAACTGCTATTTTTTATGACATATATGTTGAAATTATCTTAATTAACGTTAATGAGATTTTCGTTTTTATTTGAATGTTTTATTATTTATGTTATAAGACGAATTTTAATGTGAAAAAATATTTCTGAAATGCTTCACAATTTTCGCGTGAAATATAGAGTGAATAATTGTGATGCTATTGTTATTACACAGAGAAATGATTTCCTTTTTCCAATGAAAAAGTGAAAAATTTCACGTTTTGAACCTGTGAATTGGCCTCCAAGATCTTGTGATTTAACACCGCTAGACTACTTTCTGTGGGGCTATGTAAAGTCATTGGTCTATGCGGATAAGCCACAAACGCTTGACCATTTGAAGGACAATAGTCGCCGTGTTATTGCCGATATACGGCCACAAATGTTGGAAAAAGTCATCGAAAATTGGACGTCCAGATTGGATTACATCAGAGCCAGCCGTGGCGGTGATATGCCAGAAATCATATTTAAAATGTAATGCCACAAGATTATCTTTCGAACAAAAAAAATTCTTGTCAATAGAATGATCCATTCTTGTTTTATTGCAATTCAAAGTTCTATAGCTCTAAAAAAAACACCCTCTATATCTCTCGTCACATAATACCTATGTGTAAATTACATTGAAATATCTAGATTAATGTCACAGATGGGATTGAAAAATGTTTTATTTTGAAATTGAAGACATTTGGAATACAAATTTAGGATACGAAGTTTTCTTCTTAAAAATCAACAAAAATTTTGTTAAGTAAAAGAAGAAACTTACGTTGAAAACCTACACATTTTTTTATATAACAGCCGTTTACATATGTTTCAAGGTTATTGCCTATCGTCAAAAATTTTGTTATCTCCCAATACTCCAAATTAAAGTCGTTATTCTTATGAAAATACAGAAAATACTTGTGGATAAATTTCAATTGGCATTATTCATAAGTGAATTTTCCAAGTTGTTTGTCACATAGTTTCCACTTTATAACTTTCTATATCAAAATCATCAACTTATTGCGCGTGTCCCGTACATCAGTTTCTGTATATTCTGAGCAGCAGGTTGCTCAATGTGAAAGTAGGTACAATCGAGACAGAATCGCCGAGTTTCTATCGAAATTAGCCCTCTTTTTGCACGAAAAATTGAAAGGCACGGCTTGTATTACCCTGAATGGGGACCCGTTTTTTCCATTACCTCACCACCGGAGGCTCCTTGTTGGACGCTTTAAATTGGCGTTTTTCGATCCCCGGTTCCGACTCGGGTATTGGCTTTTGTTGGACACGGTGCAATAAAAAATGTATCGTGCCGAAGGCGAAAATTGAATTTCAACATATTTACTATACGCGAAAATGAAGGGCGGTTTCACGCCATAGAAACCCTCAACATCGATATCGGGTCGATCCATGTCAATAATTAACGTATTAAATATAAATGAAGCGGTCATACGTACCTGTTAAAACGATATTGGTGATTTCATGTTAGGCATTAATATGGATTTTGTAAACCGCGACAATACACACAAATTTTTGTATTGATATATTTTATTTTAAATGTTTGAGTCATGCTGGAAAAAAAGAAAATGAATTAAAAACCCGTTCAAAATAATTTCATATCTTATAATCAATTTTTCAAAGTTACCGATTGTAGTTATTTTCGAAAAAATACCTCAAGAATGTAGAATCAATTGCAGCAAAATCTTATTGGATACAAAGTTACAACTTTTGTGTTTTTCAAGCTTCATATTATGTACACAATATGTCGCATTTATTCGTATTAGGTTATGTTTAAAATATATTTTATCTCTTCAAAACTTCTTTTCTAAAATGTAAATTTTATAAAGTATGTCATAAAATCACAGAAATTTCACTTATTTCAAACTCATTTTCTTCGAAAACAATAAATTAAAAATTAACACACTTGATTTAAGTTTCACTGAATATATTAAAAACTCTACATATGTTTCGGATGGTTAACCCATTATCAAGAGTATACAATATTAGTATTATTGTATACTCATAAATTCAATGGACGATGAATCTACTCTGTGATAGTTCATATTTAAATGAGAGGTAATAATAAAAACTTGTCTAAAAATCACTGACTGAACAATTCTTTATTCGACTAGTTTCGCCTTTTACAGAATTATACATATTACAAAGACAATATGTATATTTATACATATTACAAAGACAACCTATAAATATTTTGCAGATCTGTTCGGACCACCTTGAATTCCGTGATAGAGGTGGGGGTTTCCAAATTATCAGAGATTTAACAGCGGGGAGTGGTTTAGGTCTAACTGGTCATTAAGAAGATTGTATTTATCGGATTTTTGAAGTTAATTTATTTCCATGGCTTCCAGGTAGTTCATTTTAATTCCTTTTTCACAGTGATGAAGTATCTTAGGTTTGAAACAACTTGAGACCTTATGTCCTGTCGATTCTAGATGTTCCCGAAAAGCAGATTGTCCGTTTTTTACGTGTTCTTTTAGCCTAGTTTCAAAACATCTTCCGGTCTGGCCAACATATGGCGACTTACATTCTTCACAGTCCAATCTATAAATTCCAGACTTCTTCATTGGCTCGGATTCGGACATTTTGTTATTAAATGAATGATCTTTAATAACAAATTGTCCGAATCCGAGCCAATGAAGACTGGAATTTATAGATTGGACTGCGAAGAATGTAAGTCGTCATATGTTGGCCAGACCGGAAGATGTTTTGAAACTAGGCTAAAAGAACACGTAAAAAACGGACAATCTGCTTTTCGGGAACATCTAGAATCGACAGGACATAAGATTTCAAGTTGTTTCAAACCTAAGATACTTCATTACTGTGAAAAAGGAATTAAAATGCACTACCTAGAAGCCATGGAAATAAATAAACGTCAAAAATCCGATAAATACAATCTTCCTTAATGACCAGTTAGACCTAAATCACTCCCCGCTGTTAAATCTCTGATAATTTGGAAACCCCCACCTCTATGACGGAATTCAAGGTGGTCCGAACAGATCTGCAAAATATTTATAGGTTGTCTTTGTAATATGTATTCATTCTTCATAATGCTGTAAAAGGCGAAACTAGTCGAATAAAGAATTGTTCAGTCAGTGATTTTTAGACAAGTTTTTATTATTACCTCTCATTTAATATTGTATACTCCATTGTATACCACTATATTGTATTGTGTATTGCATACCATAGTGTAATGTATACCAGTAATATAGTATATTCTTGATAATGGGTTAACCACCCGAAACATATGTAGAGTTTTTGATATTTGCAGTGAAACATCAGTCAAGTGTGTTAATTTTTAATTTATTGTTTTTAACATAATGTTTAACCAAGAGATAAGCGAAACCTCCGTGTCATTTATTTTCTCTCCATTAATTTTGATGATTGAATAGATTTAAAGAGGTAAAGAAGTGTATGAAAAAACGTGAAAGAACACATGTAAGTGCCTTTATACGTTCTTATTTCATGGGAAATTTCATATTGATCACTATTTTATGTATATTGGTATAACAAACAAGTTCCAATCACAATGTAATACCTACTCAATTCACCGCGAAAATATCGCGATAATTCGCAGTGATTGCAGACATTATTTCAGTGGATAGACGAAAACCAGAATGTTAATCAGTCCATAGTCCTTTTAACGAGATCCATTGTATGAAAGTATTCACACATTGGAGTGGTGCAAAACCGAGTGTCATTGTGTCATTGTACAACGGATGTAAACAGAACTAGAACTGCGTCAATGGTCGTAATTGGAGCTTTCGCGATATTAAGGTAAGTAGTGGGAGTGTCGGAGTGTTTCGCCACCTGTTTTTCAAATCCGGAAACGAATTAGTTTCAATTGATAGGGATGATATCAGTTAAAAGGGTGTAGGAAAGAACACCCTGTTAAACGAAAATATATTGCCTAAACTTATAATCAAACTCTTGGTTTAATGTTTCACGAATAAATTGAATAATGAAATAATATTGCAACGTTGAGTTGACATGTTTCGAGTGGTCAGATCATTATCAAGATCCTCTTGATAATAAACCGAACTGAATATTTCAGTTGGGTATATGATACATCTTTGAACAACAACTCATGTAAGGTGGACTATTCAGATTATAATGACGCGATAAATATCAGTTCAATAACTCGGAATGAAATCATCATTGCCGCCAAGAAACTTTCTAATAGACTTACGTCTGTGCCTGATAAAATACCAAGTTTCATTGTGAGAGATTGTATTCATGCACTTTCGGATCCATTAACACATATAATGGGTGTTTTTTTAGAGATATAGAACTTTAAATTGCAATAAAACAACGATGGATCATTCGATTGCCAAGAATTTTTTTTTCGAAAGATAATCTTGTGGCATTACATTTTGAATATGATTTCTGGTATATGACCGCCACGGCTGGCTCGGATATAGTCCAATCTGGACGTCCAATTTTCGATGACTTTTTCCAACATATGTGGCCGCATATCGACAATAACACAGCGAATATTGTCTTCCAAATGGTCAAGCGTTTGTGGCTTATCCGCATAGGCCAATGACTTTACATAGCCCCACAGAAAGTAGTCTAGCGGTGTTAAATCACAAGATCTTGGAGGCCAATTCACAGGTCCAAAACGTGAAATTAGGCGGTCACCAAACGTGTCTTTCAATAAATCGATTGTGGCACGAGCTGTGTGACATGTTGCGCCGTCTTGTTGAAACCACAGCTCCTGGACATCAGTGTTGTTCAATTGAGGAATGAAAAAGTTAGTAATTATGGCTCTATACCGATTACCATTGACTGTAATTCTGGGCATCATCTTTTTTAAAGAAGTACGGACCAATGGTTCCACCAGCCCATAAAGCGCAACAAACAGTCAGTTTTTCTGGATGTAACGGGGTTTTGACATACACTTGAGGATTATATTCACTCCAAATGCGGCAGTTTTGTTTGTTGACGTAGCCATTCAACCAGAAGTGCGCTTCATCGCTAAACAAAATTCGCAAACAAAGTGCGCGATACGTATTCCGCACAGAACCATTATTTTCGAAATAAAATTGCACTATTTGCAAGCGTTGTTCAGGCGTGAGTCTATTCATGATAAATTGCCAAACCAAACTGAGAATAAATCACTTCTCAGCTGTTGAATCGGTCGCCATCTTCAACAGTAATGCCAATTTAAAGTTTTATACCTCTAAAAAAAAACACCCTTTATTTAATCTCATAATAAGCAAAGCCACTTTTCCTAAAATATGGAAATCGACGAAGATAGTTCCTGTCTTGAAAAAAGGTGATTCTTCTGTTGTAAACAACTACAGGCCAATATCCATATTATCAAACTTTTCAAAACTTTTTGAAATTGTGGTCGTTAATGCTATATATCCAGCCGTCAGAAATAGCTTGAATCAAGTTTGAGCAACATGGATTCATGTCAATGAGATCTTGTTCAAGCAATCTAATGCTGTTTTCAGAGTACGTTTCTGAAATACTAGACTCCACCGGTCAAGTTGATGTGATTTACACAGACTTTCAGAAAGCATTTGATAAAGTTGCTCATGCGCTCCTGGTACAGAAATTACGCAACAAATTTGGATTCCCTGATAGCCCCACCAACCTTTTTCATTCTTACCGACGTCAATTCGTACAGCTGGAGGGTATACAGTCGTGTAAGTTCATACCTACCTCTGGAATACCTCAAGGGTCTAATCTTGGACCACTGTTATTTATTCTGTTCGTAAATGATCTGATGGATAGTATTCACTCTCCACATTTTATGTTCGCAGACGATTTGAAACTATATCATGAAGTTAGATCACAGGACAACTGTGTTCAACTTCAGCTGACGCTGGACCATGTTGTAAGTTGGTGTGAGGACAATTATTTGAGTTTGAATGTGTCGAAGTGTAATGTTGTTTCTTTCACAGGGAGAAGAGACCGAATTGACTGTGATTACAGCGTCGGTGGTCAGGTTCTTTCTCGTTCTGATAAGATGAGAGATCTTGGTGTACTCTTCGACCAGAAGAATTCCTTTGCTCCACACATCACCCAACTTATTTCATCTGCTGCGAAAATATGTGGATTCGTTATACCTAATGGCAAATATTTTAAAAATTCCTCAACATTCATAGGACTATTTAATACTCTAATCCGTAGCAAGTTGGAGTATGGCAGCATGATCTGGCATCCCATTTACACTTGCCATCAACGCCATCTTGAGGCTATTCAGAGAAGGTTCTTGAAATTCTTAGACAAACGATAAAGTTTATCCACAGAGAGGAGTCAATCATAACGAATTATTGAGTCGATTTAGTTTAATCTCATTGCAGAGCAGGAGAGAAATTTTATCACTCAAATTGTTGTACAAATTACTGCACAATAGTATTGATTTTCCTCCTGTCTTGACCGCTTTGAAATTTCGTGTTCCTAGGCAAAATTCTCGTAATACAAAATTATTCCATCTAGAGACTGCGAGGACCCACTCCCTAATACAATCCCCCATTTGGTTTATGGAGTCTACATTCAATAGAGTTGAATATAAACTTAAATTCAAACACTTGAACTTATGATTTACACTTTATTGACTACATATCATGACGCGTTTCGTCGTTACAATCGAGTTCTTCAGATGCTTACAGAATCTGAAGAAGTCGTTTGTAACGACGAAACGCGTCATGCTATGTAGTCAATAAAGTGTAAATCATAAGTTCAAGTGTTTGACTTTAATTTTATATTCAATTATAATGGATTTACATCAAGTAAACGCCAACACTATTAAATATTCAATAGAGTTGGCAATAATTGTGAAATTCACTTTGACTCCATAGAATTTATTATCAGGAGTTACGTGAACAAAGTGAATTGATTAAAATGAATTGATTTAGATTGAGTTCTTTGTAATATTTCATTGAATGCTATAATGTAGTTATAGTTAAGTTACTATTTTAGGTTTTTTTTAGATTAGATTGAGCTCTTTGTTAAATCTTGTTTTTAATTATTCAGTTATGTATCCAACATTGTTATTATTTTCTGTGTTTTGTGTGTTATACCTGTTGAGAATAAAGAACTTATTAATATTATTATTATTATGAGTCGTAAAGACAGTCCTAAAGACAGTTATCCCAAATATTGGTCACGAACCCATTCTTGACATATAATACACAGTTCGATTTATTTTTGTGAGTTCGTTGGCACAATAAACAACACAAAGAATAACTTGTAGTTGCGCTCCAGCATTCAACATTTTGATAGCCTTCAAGATAATTTTTGAATTTCAGAGCTAGCGGAGAATTAGGATCTTCGTAAATCTTTTTTTTTTGAATTTTTTTTTTGCAGCAATGAATATGGCCGAGACGGGATGAGATTGTGGACCTTATTTCGAAAAATTTGAATATGATATGTTGAGCAGTGGTCTGACAAACCGTAACAACAGTTTATTTTCCAAACCATAATTATGATAATCACTCAACTTTTGTAAGTTAAGCGGTTCGTCGAAAGTTTTGGAACCTCAAAAGCAAATGAAAGTTCTGCTGAGTAAATTCAATGAAAAGATGTGTAGGTTCACATCGCAAGCAATACTTGGAATATTTCGCAAGAACATTGAAAGCTTTATTCTATTTGCCGAAAGAGATTATAACAAGAGAGTAACATAGATAGATAACGGTTCCTATAATCATTAATAGTGTTAGAGCCCACTTTTGGACCTTATAACCTTCTGTTACCCAATAATGATCAATAATATAAATATTAACAATGACAAAACCGTCATACCGAAATATATTTCACTGATAAGTTAGTATTTATCTTCCCTCCACAATCATATTGACTTTTTCATTTATAGATATAGGTAGTCGTGGATTTCAAAATAATCTGAGTATAGACGATGTGTTCGTTTGTCAATGATTGATACTGATACGGTCAGATAGTGATCGTATCAGTTCACAACGCTGATAAACAATGAGCCGTCCGTAGTTTCTAAACGACCACGATATCGAATTACGTTTTCAACCGTGAATTTCTTAAATCACGGTAGAAATATCACAAAAATTGTTCAGGCGCTCGTCATACGTTTCGGGCAACTGACCCATTTTCAGGAGTTTAATACTTTTTGATAGTCTAGAATTCTTGATAATCTTCAATTAGACAGAAACAAATTTGACTGTGTAATTTCGTGAGTGAGATTGAATTCTCGCTTACCTGTTGGTGAAATATGATTGAATAAAAATTTAAATCAAACTCTTGATTTGATTTTTCACGAAAATATTGAATGATGAAACAATATTACAACGTTGAGTCAACATGTTTCGAGCGGTCAGCTCATTATGAAGACTTTTATCATGGCAATTATCTTTTCGATAATTCTTTTACAAATGAGCGATGTGTCCTTGTTTTAACCATACAGTCAACAATGTTTCATCAAGAATTTTTTCATTCGATATCTAGATTCATACGTTTGAAAGTCAAAAGAATTAATTCATTTTGATCTCACAAATATAACACTGAATTGTGTTTGATTGTTATTGAGACATTTGATAAGTAATGAAAATAATAAAATTTGGTTACAAATAAAATTTTCCTGAAAAATTAACAAATTTCGTTTAAGTAGATCAGAAATGCTAAACTTTGGATTTTGAAATTGGAGAATTTTTGTTATTATTTGTATCTCTTCTATGGATGATTTATAAATTTCCAGATATCCTTCATTTCTTCTCTATTTGCTTCTCTTATTTTCTGCAGATTCAGAAAGACTGATCTTTCTGAATATAATCTTTTTCCGATGAACTTAATCATCCGTTCAAAAATTGTTTTGTCGAAACATTTGTTTTCAAAGAGAAATTAATCCTCAAGCAAAATTTCTCGAATAGAGCCGCTGTTTTTTTCCCTCAGATTTTCCACATTTCGATTGAATCGACGTTTTTCTGGGGGCGAAAATAAAGTCATCGTTCACTCCTCGTACTCTAATATTGCTTCACCAAGCAGCTTAATATTTCGCTTTTATGTCGATTCTGAATCTACCTCGAATCTACAATCCAACAATGAATAAGAAGACTTTGAAGTCTCCGGTCTCCTACATTTTCCTCCGCGAATGAATATTTCACCCTGATCGATATTTCGACGTGGTATTGCTTCGTTCTACGTTGCTATTTAGGTCGAACCAAGACGTTTACTTTCCGTCACAAAAACAAACATTTTCATTTTAGTTTCATTTGAGTGAAGGTGGATAACTTTTACTATTCAATAACGGAAGTTGGTATACGTTATTCATTGATGGACTAAATGTCCAGGATCATTGAAAGCCGTTATGAACGGGTATTTTTAAAAGTGAAGAATAGTTCCATTTTCCGTTAGTGCTAGTCCAATATGAAAAATTATGAGTTAATTTAATAAAAAATGTATTATTTTACTAACTTTTACTATTCAATAACGGAAGTTGGTATACGTTATTCATTGATGATTTAGTCCAGGATCATTGAAAGCCGTTATGAACGGGTATTTTTAAAAGTGAAGAATAGTTCCATTTTCCGTTAGTGCTAGTCCAATATGAAAAATTATGAGTTAATTTAATAAAAAATGTATTATTTTACTAACTTTTACTATTCAATAACGGAAGTTGGTATACGTTATTCATTGATGATTTAGTCCAGGATCATTGAAAGCCGTTATGAACGGGTATTGTTAAAAGTGAAGAATAGTTCCATTTTCCGTTAGTGCTAGTCCAATATGAAAAATTATGAGTTAATTTAATAAAAAATGTATTATTTTACTAACTTTTACTATTCAATAACGGAAGTTGGTATACGTTATTCATTGATGATTTAGTCCAGGATCATTGAAAGCCGTTATGAACGGGTATTTTTAAAAGTGAAGAATAGTTCCATTTTCCGTTAGTGCTAGTCCAATATGAAAAATTATGAGTTAATTTAATAAAAAATGTATTATTTTACTAACTTTTACTATTCAATAACGGAAGTTGGTATACGTTATTCATTGATGATTTAGTCCAGGATCATTGAAAGCCGTTATGAACGGGTATTGTTAAAAGTGAAGAATAGTTCCATTTTCCGTTAGTGCTAGTCCAATATGAAAAATTATGAGTTAATTTAATAAAAAATGTATTATTTTTCTGTGACAATAGTCACAGATAACCTAGTTGAATTCTGTAATGCAATACTTGAGTTGAAATGTTAAGAAATGAAAACAATAAATTTTCATGTACTTCATGATGACAATGCGTCATAAAATTCCCATAGAAAAATTATGGGTCGTTCAAATATTACGTAAGAAGATGTATTACAATTACGCGAAAATACTTTTTAAAAAGTATTTATTACTAGATTTTCTCATTGATTCATAAGCATTATAGGTATTATTATTAATTACAAGAAAATAGCTTCAGGAATTTTCTCATTGATTCATAAGCATTATAGGTATTATTATTAATTACAAGAAAATAGCTTCAGGAATTTTGAGAAAATGTCATCAAAAATAAGCAGATTAAAACTCAAGGCAATGATTAAATTATGCATCATTAGGCAACTATTAACACAAATGAGATATCTATCTATCAGTACCTACTTAGTTTGAAATTATGGAGAAAAAATTTTTTTTTCCAAGAAATTGAAATATTTTTTATTTCTCACATCAGGATATAGTAGTGTGTTTTTCACAAAATGAAACAAGAGCTAATTGGTTCTTTTTACGGTCGTTTTGCATTCAGTAAACGAGATGACATAGGATAGGACAAATTTTTAGACCGCAAATTTTTTATTGTTGCGCAGTGTTATTTAAATGTAGTGAAACTAGTCAACTATGAGTTGAAAAATGTATGAGGTGACAAACTATGAGATGAGTATGAGAACTGAAGTAATTGAAACTCCATTGAAATTTATTCACCATGGTATTTCATCCAGTTATGTGGAAGAATTGAATCTCAAAGTTCTTATGTTCCGTATTATCGAATGAAATTCACAATCTATAAATAATTTCCAGATGCATCCGATAACAACGTTTGCCTATAACTCGCTATGCGCTTCATTTGCACGGTTGCCCGTAATATAGCCATGTTAACTTCCACCTTGCCGAACCAGCATCGTCGAATTAAACAACGCGACACGTCGAACCTGGTTATCATACCCATGCGAGTCGTTTGTCAGAGCCCCCCTTCTGAAGCCCGTTGCTGTCGCTCTATCCCTTCGTTTGTTTCTAGCTAATTACTCCGGTGAGCCGTGAATTTTTCAGGAGCGGTATACTGCACGAGTATATAGGATAATTCGCGAATTTCGTGGATTTATATCTGATTTTGGATTAACGTGCCCGTCGACCTCATAGGCCAGACAGTTTAATCCGAAATGGGTAATTCGTTTTGTGTAATTCAATTTTTTTGTGGTATCCCGAAGAGCAACGGAGTACTACTTAATAATTCATGGCGGTCTACGTGTTTTCTGTGTCACGATGGGTTTGAATTGTTGCGAATACAAACCAAACGGGATTATCATTCAAGCTTGATGGAATAGTGGACTCAATGTCATCAGAACATCTCACATGAAAAATATTGAAACATTATGAAATTCCGATATTCATTTTGATGTTTTGGTGGTTCATAGTTGTTATGCACTAATCTTACTAATGTATTTATACTTGTAGCGTGTTGAATGAATGAAAAATATCACCAGCAACAGTGAAAGTCGAAAACGTTAAACGGTCTATAAACCGTTCGGCTACTGAGCCTCTAATTCAATAATTTTACAACACAACCTCAAAAATATCTGAAAAAATTGTTTTCAGAAGTGAGGATTTTTAGAATTATTGCGTTAATTATCCACATATTCATAATTTAATGTGCAAGGCAATTAGTCGAAGTAAAACCGTCTCAAAAATGAATTGACTCAGGTCTCAAGTTAACTCTTGCGGGTTAAAGTAAAAGTCTCGTTTAAAATGAATGTTTAATCTTCGCTAATATGGCTCACTATAATTAATTAATTTAATTTGAAGTTATAGTGGTTTTAAAGTAGGTGAAAAAATGGAGGCGCTAAGAAATAATTTATTCTCAAAGTGAGCAGTAGACAAAATAAGTTTGAAATCCTGCCCTACGTCATTGTAGAACAACAGTCCATCCTGGAAAACATCCAGGCATCATTAGAACGTAACAGCTAATCTTGCAGCGAAAACATCGAATTACAACCTGTTAATAATTAACGCGAAATCCATAACTGAGTATAAACTTCCTGCAGAAGCTGAATCGACCCTCCTCAGCGTATCATGAACATAAAATCCATAATTGATAACAAAACATGGCCAACTCGAGTAGGAAGGCTGAACGCCGAAACCCCTTAGGAACGTCAGAATATCAAAACTTCATTAATGATGTCAGCTTTGGAATTTAAAGTTATCGTTAACGAAGCTTCTATTACGGTAAGTTAGTTAGATGTACTTGATGAAGCATTCTGAATGACTTTAATTCGGTGTAACACTGTTTCCAATTTGCGGATCGCAATCCTATGATGGGCAGCAGATATGATCTGATGGGAAGAGATGGATTTCGGTATAACAGTGTTTTCGAAATTAACGATCGATATCCAATGCTTGGCTGCAAACATGATATTAGGTGGGTTTCAAACTTGAAGTACTTCACATTCCTATAGACGGTTTTTGTTCAGTTTCATTTTAAAAGTTACAGTTTATAACCTACTTTTGCTAATTAGTTATAGATTTGTATACCTTTTCAATTTCATACACACAAGATGTTTACCTGCGATTTACCTCTGGTTCGAAACCTAAGTGACTGCTAAGCGAGAACTGAATGTTAATGAATTGTACCACACCACAGTTAGCTACAGTGAAGATGGGGTGGGTTAATTAGGTAAGAAAAACTTAATGCCAGGTGCCAGAGGTTTGAAAGTTCTCAGTACAATTCAATTTTTTTTCTGGTGGATCAAACAACTCCACCAGATCTAACAGTTCTTAATCTTAGTTCTCCCTAACAGTAATATCCACTTGGTTCAATGAATGATAATATGATTATATATATATATATATATATATATATATATATATATATATATATATATATATATATATATATATATATATATACATGTGAAGTTTGAGCAAAAGTCAAATCGTCAACCTGTAGTAAAAAGGAAGGATGAACGGAAGAAAGAGCATTCAGAGAGGATGAACTGTTTTTGGGAGGCAAAAAAGATGAGGCAAAAGTCCTAATAATTGCGAATTCAAGTTCAGTCGCTCTCCTCATGGGGAACAATCGTGATAAATATATATATATATATATATATATATATATATATATATATATATATATATAATATTAAATATAAAATAAAAGAAAATTAATAAATGAATTCCTCTTCCGCTTTCGATAATTGCTAGTATCATCTGTACTTTTCATTGCGCATACTTTGACGAATATAAGCTATTTTCTTGTTTCTGTTTTCATCAAAGAGTCCTCAAGAATTCTTCTCCATTCTGGCTGTCAAATGTTTATGAAGAATTCTACGAGTGTACTTAATGGGAAAACAAAATAAATCTCTTTTGGAAATGACATTGGTGCTGTCACGTATTCAGTTATATATTGATTCCTTCGCGATAATGCTCATATTGATTCTCTTAACATTTTTCTATGGACAGCAAAATTCTATTTCTTTGTATTAGTATACAGGTATAAAAGTTTTCCATCTGGGGTTCAATCGAATCGGGAAATTCGCTATCGAAATCAAACGAGCTTTGGTGGACGTAGATAAAATTGCGTGTTGTTGTGCTTGAAATTGATAGACAGTAAAGAAAAGGTCTAAATTCAAGTGTTTCCCCCTCAACCCTATCTACTCACTCGTCATAATTTTAGTACGCTATCCCGCTTCAATGGAAATTAATCTCAACAGTATGATGCTCTAATTTAGGAATGGGTTTATCGCAAAAGACTCAGCCTTGGGCGACCTATGGAATGTGCCTAATGCAAATCCCCAGTTTGATAGTTCGAAACTATGAAGTGGCTTTCCACTCCGGTCTGAGGTTTTGCTTCCCCAAATTACAAGATTTATTTGGGGCCTTCTGAAATTTGTAGGATTTGTAGGAAATTATTAGTGGCATTTGACCTGAATGTCATCTAGTTACATCAGAGAAGAATGAGCGGTGTTTGTTTGAATGTAGTTACCCAAAAATACTTCTAGTACTGTCCTTCTTTTGCTGTAATCAAGAAAATATCACAGCAGTTTATATCATCGGTCCAGACGACAACGAAATACCGTCCGGCTATTATGAGACTTTTATAGCTTCTGGAACTACCCAGATAATCTTAACAATAAAATAATTATTCTAAGAATTATATTTAATGCAGGAAAACTAAAATTAAGTAAAAGAAGAAACTTACGTTGAAAACCTACACATTTTTTTTTTATATAACAGCTGTTTACATATGTTTCAAGGTTATTGCCTATCGTCAGAACGGCGTAGTTCAAGTTAAAGATGAAAGTACTTGAAGAGATATATAAAAAATTAATATATAAAACACGAAACACAGTTTCGTACACGTTTTATACACCCAAAACATTTGGGAAGAGTCAACACAACGTTGCAGACGACAATGAAATACCGTCCGGCTATTATGAGACTTTTATAGCTTCTGGAACTACCCAGATAATCTTAACAATAAAATAATTATTCTAAGAATTATATTTAATGCAGGAAAATTAAAATTAAGTAAAAGAAGAAACTTACGTTGAAAACCTACACATTTTTTTTTTTATATAACAGCCGTTTACATATGTTTCAAGGTTATTGCCTATCGTCAGAACGGCGTAGTTCAAGTTAAAGATGAAAGTACTTGAAGAGATATATAAAAAATTAATATATAAAACACGAAACACAGTTTCGTACACGTTTTATACACCCAAAACATTTGGGAAGAGTCAACACAACGTTGCAGACGACAATGAAATACCGTCCGGCTATTATGAGACTTTTATAGCTTCTGGAACTACCCAGATAATCTTAACAATAAAATAATTATTCTAAGAATTATATTTAATGCAGGAAAACTAAAATTAAGTAAAAGAAGAAACTTACGTTGAAAACCTACACATTTTTTTTTATATAACAGCCGTTTACATATGTTTCAAGGTTATTGCCTAACGTCAGAACGGCGTAGTTCAAGTTAAAGATGAAAGTACTTGAAAAGATATATAAAAAATCAATATATAAAACACGAAACACAGTTTCGTACACGTTTTATACACCCAAAACATTTGGGAAGAGTCAACACAACGTTGCAGACGACAATGAAATACCGTCCGGCTATTATGAGACTTTTATAGCTTCTGGAACTACCCAGATAATCTTAACAATAAAATAATTATTCTAAGAATTATATTTAATGCAGGAAAACTAAAATTAAGTAAAAGAAGAAACTTACGTTGAAAACCTACACATTTTTTTTTTATATAACAGCTGTTTACATATGTTTCAAGGTTATTGCCTATCGTCAGAACGGCGTAGTTCAAGTTAAAGATGAAAGTACTTGAAGAGATATATAAAAAATTAATATATAAAACACGAAACACAGTTTCGTACACGTTTTATACACCCAAAACATTTGGGAAGAGTCAACACAACGTTGCAGACGACAATGAAATACCGTCCGGCTATTATGAGACTTTTATAGCTTCTGGAACTACCCAGATAATCTTAACAATAAAATAATTATTCTAAGAATTAAGTAAGTTTCTTCTTTTACTTAATTTTAGTTTTCCTGCATTAAATATAATTCTTAGAATAATTATTTTATTGTTAAGATTATCTGGGTAGTTCCAGAAGCTATAAAAGTCTCACAATAGCCGGACGGTATTTCATTGTCGTCTGCAACGTTGTGTTGATTCTTCCCAATATGTTTTGGGTGTATAAAACGTGTACGAAACTGTGTTTCGTGTTTTATATATTAATTTTTTATATATCTCTTCAAGTACTTTCATCTTTAACTTGAACTACGCCGTTCTGACGATAGGCAATAACCTTGAAACATATGTAAACGGCTGTTATATAAAAAAAAAAAAAAAATGTGTAGGTTTTCAACGTAAGTTTCTTCTTTTACTATAACTTTGTTGCAACTCCAAGTTATACATCTCAAATTTGGCTATGCTGTTCTTGTGCGAGCTAATAAGCTTGCGAGATGTGCAAAAGCAAAGAGTAGGCTATATTAGTAGGTGACTTATACATTTCATTTTATATACAGTAAATGTGAACATTGTGAACTTTTACAGTAGAAATTATTCTGTCCGAATTAATTGGGACAAAGGATAAAAAACAATGTTTTCGTAAAATCTTACCTTTTAATGAAGTAAATACGTACAAAATAACGTAAATTTTTCACATTAATATGAAGTATGTCCTCCTTTCGCAGAAATAACTTGAGCTCGTCTAGGCATCGATTCCACTAGCGTAGCGCAGATTTTCTTCAATTCGTCATCATGAAACCACACCTGAATTGCACTTCTGGATTTTCGGATATAATCTTTTCAATGAAGATGATTTTACAATGGTGACATTTGCAAGGATTTCACAAAAGCTGCGCCAAACCTCAATAGAGCACTGTGCTACCATTAACGCCGAAGAAAACTGTTTCGAATCGTGATTTCACCGATACAAACATATTGGAAGTCAATACGAATATTAAGGTTCATTGTTCCATTTTCAACATCAGATGTTACGTTCCTTAGGTTTATAGAAGAACGAAATGTTTTCAGATATTATATTTTAAATATCGGTGGGATCTGAAATGCTTACTACCTTTATTTACATCCTTTGTGGTCGTCTATGAGGCCCCTAGGAGACCAAGCACAACTTCAAGGACCGACTTGATAACAGAGATTAATAATAAATGCAGACAATTTATAATTATGGTATACAAATAGAAAAAATATACTTTTTCATGAAAATTACGTTAATATGAAGATAGATGTGGTTTTTTCAACAAATGAGTTATTGATATTTTTGTTGATGCCGTTACCAATCTTGGAAACCGAAATAAGGTTTTACTGTCATATGTTTCTGCAATAGTTTTCAATATGACTATATAACCCCCGTTTTAACTTTAAATAACCCAGGTTAGCTGAAAACGAGTAGTCACACATTCGGTCTGATTGACTCTCAGTAATAACAAAGTTTAAAATTTCTTCGTATTTACAATAAAAGAGAATAACTTATCGCTATAACTCTATAGATGTTGGATTCACAAGTTTGTCCTTTAATATGCAGCTTGAAGCTCCAGCGACGTGTTTCTAACGCTCCAATCAAGATAATTTCGAGGCTCCAGCCAAGGTGTTATTAAGGCTCCAGCCAAGATTGAATTATAGCTCGAGTCAGGGTACTTTGAGAGCTCCAGCGAAGGTACTTTGAGAGCTCCAGCGAAGGTGACTAAAAACATTCAGGGTAAATCAACATTCTATTATTGGCTGAAGTTATTCCAAGAATTTCTATAGGGTCTCGATTCACATTTACATATAGTATGATATAATTTGAATATACCAAGAAATAAAGCAAGTGTTCTAACATTAAACATGAACATGAGATACGAACACGTGGAATTAGCCATCGTTAGCCCACAAAAATCTTGAGCCAATTCGAAAAATTAAATGAACAGATAAATCGAGACTAATTTAAATTAGAAAATGTAATATGATTATTGCAATATTCAAAGATAAACAATTTAAAAAGGTATCATAAAAAAAATGATGAAAATCGCGAAATGGATTAAATAAAAAAATTCAACTCAGGTTTTCCAGACAATGCATTTATACGAAAAATAGAATTTGTTTTCATAACTTACCGTCATTTTATATGCCTCAGATAATTAATTAATCCACTCTGGTATTAATATAAGAATATAATCAAAGTAATTGAAATTTAACAAATCTTATGTGTAAGATGACGATGTTCCTTCTTAGATGAATAATTGACGAAAAAGGTACGTGCAACGAGAATTCAGCAACTGGACGAGTTCATTCATGAAGGTATAAACAAATGCATTCAATGCGACGAATGCAAGAGTCCAGCGACGAAGAGCATAAAAAAAGTCAACTAAATCAACAATTCAGTGGCTGCGGTAGCGTGGGGAATTCACACGTTACAACTATCCGAAATGAGATTGCAAAATACGGATTAAAGAATGCCTTTTCACAAATTGAATGGTAGGCCACTGCTGGACATGAACCTAGCGTAAAGATGTTTATCTTTTCCATTGTTGCGTTTATCCGGTTTGTGTGGCTATGTTGCAACTGATCTGGCCATCGACTGAATCTGCTCCTTCCGAAGAAGCACCTCCTTTCGGTTATTATTCTGGTGCATCTGTTTTCATCATCGCTGGAGAGGTTCCACTTTAGGTTCCACTACTCATCTCTGCGCTTGAAATTGGATCTTTCAGTGATAAATTTTACAACCTTTATAGAAAGGTATAGAAACTATAGAGTTCTTTGAGCTATATTTATTTTGTTTGCTGTCTTATTTCTTAGCGTGAGTCTTTGGGTTTCAAAGTTATCTGAAATAAACCGCAGCGTTCGTTGATTTTTCCTTTGTAACACTTAGGAATATATGATCTGAAGATGTTGCTTAATCTACGAAAGACTGCTCAAGGTAAAGTTGGCTATCTTGCTTAGTATTTCGCATATTTGATTTCTCCCTGATCAAGGTTTGAGTTGATCAAAGTTAGATTTTTACTGCCAATAGATTAGATATCAACTTTTTTGCCCCAGTCCAACCTCTTTGGATTTTAGGTTCAGCTCGTTCAACATCTCTTGGTTTCTTCGAAATGATTCGTAATTACTAGCAGATAATCAGCTAAGCGAAACAGTCCAAGACTCTCTTTCTGAATATTTTTCAGAAAGTCGGAAAGACATGTTCTACTATTTGTGCTACACTATCTTGTTTTTAAGAGCCAGAGACTTCTCACCTACGAAGGAAATGCAATACTTTCTGTTCTTTCAAATCAGTCGAATTATCAAAAAATTCCAATATTAACACGTTTGATATATTGCAAGTTATTAACCTGTCCGTTCTATAGTGAACGACATGTTCCTAATTTCGTGCAAGTACTTGTCCCATTTATCTCATCATTAATTATATGAGATATTTGTTGGATATGTCCAACAAATATCTCATGTCCAAAAATGTTAAAAAATGTTCAGAATTCAGTTCATTCTCGGAAACTAATGAATATATTGGCTCTGGTGGCTGTACCAATAGCGTCTATACGAATTGGCTATTCGTGCAATATTTTGTCGCATCATTGGTAGTATTTTCTGATTGATAAGAATTAAATTTTGCCTTGCAATCAACGTTCATTGGTCCAATAGCAACGAATTGCAGTGTACTGTAATCTATTTCAACGTTATAATTGAATGTAGGTCGAAAGGAGTTAAACGCAAACCTTTCTTAATGTCAATTTCGATTCCATCGATTCCGGTCAACTTCATTCCGAGCTTCGCGTTGCTCGTCAGTTTGACTTGCTCTCTTATATCTTTGACTTGCTGCATTGCGAATTCTGCGACTTAAGTTTGTACATCTAATAGCTATCATTTTTAAAAATGTAAATTTTTGAAACTGTAATTTAAATTCAACAACTGTAAATTAAAGAAAACTACGTATTCTTCTTTATAATCAAATATTCCACGTGCTATGTTAGTAACGTGTATGTTAGTCAATTCAATCTTACCAACATTCAATATTAAATATTAGTCGTGATAGCTATGAACTAACCGAGATGTGTGATAGGATATTCAGTTTTTTTACATACTCTTTTTGAGAATTAAAAATTAGTTCTTATATTAAGTATTCTTAATTTTCTAATTTCAGACGCAATTTTTTTCCTGACAATAACAAACAAAAAAAATTGTGAAATCGGTCCAGCTGTTGACTATACATTTCAATTAGCAAACGATTTATGGAAAAAAGAAATGGGCTGTTTTCAGGGTTCTCCTGGAAATTATTTGAATTTTTCTCGCCGTAAAAACCATCCTTGGACCTCAACGAACATTTAAAAAAAAGAATTGGCAAAATTGGTCCAGGCGTTGTTGAGTTATGCACTTACCAACACATTTTGTGATTCATTTTTATATTATAAATTACATTGGAGTATTCAGTATTTACATTTGTATTGATTACTCCGTTGATAATACATCGAAATATTTACTTATACTTGCGGACTACAGGTTAAGAAACATGGCTACGAAATTGTCAGACTCTCCACTCTCTTTTCTTTATTCTTTCGTAATAACTTCGACCCCTCGTAAGTGTGGAAATTAATCCGTCGGCTAAGTGCATCGGTTTGGGGCTGCATTGAGAGAAGAAAAGCGCACGGTTCAACTTGCGAGTGAAATATGGAAAGCGGGTAACTCGAAACAAACCTCCGCTCGGATTGTTCCCAACGATGGGCGCTCTATAGTTGGCGTTAATCACTGCCTCCTATGTTTTATGAACCTGGAAATTGCATTGTTTTTAAGTGCTCTTCATTGTACACGTAACGGTATAGAACGTATAACCGCGCTCGTTTTTCAGCGCTTATTAATTACGTTTCGCGTCGCGGCAGTTTCGATAGCGTCGATTTTTCACGGGGTATTTGTCACGAGTCTAAATGATTTTTTCGATAGTTTGCCGGAGCGCTGAATGATTTAATTGTTGTGATTTCGAACGGTATATGAAAAATGGGAAAAAATTAATGTAATGTGCACGCTATTGCGAAGTAGTACATAGGTGTGGAATTTTTGGCTCTTATTCTACGTACTTCGTTGGATATTGAATGAAAATTATTTTTTCGATCGGTTGAATATTTTGTCGGATCTGAAGACTTGTAAATGTTGAGGCGAATAGTTTTCCATTAATAATGAAGGGTTGCAAATGTCACATTTTCAACATTTAAAATAAATGAGAGGTAATAATAAATACTTGTCTGAAAATCGCTGACTGAACAATTCTTTATTCGACTAGTTTCGCCTTTTAAGGCATTATCATGAATGAGTTAGCATTAGATTGTTATTTTTGACTTTCTCTTTTTTGACTTTCTCTTCTATGTTTTTTATAATGTTATATTCATAATGAAACAATATTTAGAATTTTCTCA
Organism: Henosepilachna vigintioctopunctata; assembly: GCA_030704895.1. NCBI lineage: Eukaryota > Metazoa > Arthropoda > Insecta > Coleoptera > Coccinellidae > Henosepilachna > Henosepilachna vigintioctopunctata. Next base: position 1,956,900 of record JARQZJ010000002.1, on the reverse strand, counting down.
TAATTTAATATAAAATACGCATGACGACGTTTCGAAGTACTACTTCTTTATCAAATGCAGGTAGTAATCCAGCATTTGATAATCTGTGAGGCATTCCAGCATCAGTGAAAACTCTAAGAGCCGCTGAGCATAGATCAGTGTGGCGCCGTATTGCGTGGGACGCAGTGGCATAAGACTGAGACACGACCACGACCACTCTGTCAAGAGTGAACGACTGAGAAGAAAATGCAAGGACACACTAGAAATATTTTTGAGTGTTCAATTCTGTATCTAACTTGAATATCCTTTCGAGTTTTCGAATTCTGATATGATCCTAACTTATTTTATTCGAGATAACTACCACCATTTCTTCTGAAAATTTGGGATACTGTTTATGGAAGGTGGGCTATAGTTTTAACTCTTACCGCCCTAATATCCCGAACAACCCCCAATGGTTTCGATAATAACAACAACGCTCCATTAATCAATCAATTCGGTTCGACATAGTGCGTATGCAAATCCGATTAGTCCCTTTGTGTGGAAGCTATCGTATCACGTTTCATTAAGGTAATATATTCAACTGCCTTTATTGTTATTGTCAGTGATATTCTCGCTATCAGTTCCTCAATTTCAATATCGATGTTGGTTTACTTATGTATTGGACATATTGGAAACTTGCTGTCGAAGGGTTGATATGGTTTGAAACAATGGAAGCATAACATCCCATAGAACTCGGTATTGGAGAGAAGCATAGTCAGATGTTTCGATCTCATTAGGGTTCTTCTGACAATGAAAATCCTCTCCATTCAAAAATTCAAAATAATCGATAAATTATCATAGTAGAGTATGCAGCTGTCTTCCTTGAAATCGGTGATCCACTTCATGAAAGAATAAGACAGACTCATTGGTTATTCAAGGAACCCATAATTTGTACCACGTCCATCGCCTAGTCAGGGAACAACTTCAATCTTATTCAGTTTCTTATGACTTTAAAGCTAAACACTGTCCAGTAGTGAAAACCTCACAACTCCATCTATAGGAATCAATAGAAAACATCTCTCAGATCCTGAATACATCAAATACAAATGCTCACACGTTTATTCCCGTAGGTATCTACGAAATTGTAACCCCCATATTGACAACTATCATCATGTGACGTTTCAACATGTCAACAAGTGGGGCTAGTTACGCTTGCAATTGCTCCGTAATTATGCTATATACGTGGCACAACTGACGAGTTCTCCGTAGAACGAAAAAATTTGTCGACAAAGAGGTGTGGCTTCGATTTCAATGTTGTCTAATTAGTTATAGGTATTTATCCCTTGAACGATGGTGGAAGCTCCGCATGGCAATCGGACTAGATCCTGTTACCTGCTCAGATCAGTGAGAACTTGAGAGAATTAGGAGATGCACGATGTACATGATGATTATGTGTTGTACCTAACAACATGACAAATGTACGGTGCAAATTTAATAACTATAAATTATGGCGAAATCCACTAAACACTGTTCTGAGCAATATATTTCAATAGACCATCTGTAACTATGGAAAATTGCGAACACTTCTCCGACATTTTTTTAGAGGTTTATGAGTAATAATTTAACGTTTCCATCCTACTTTTATTTTGTACGTCTTTCGTTTCATTTTTCATGATGAATGATAACGGACTACCTTACTTTGACGTCATACTGACCCCTAACAAATTAGTTTATCAGTGTAAAATCCTGCACTGCCCTTCAAGGTAGTGATTATTAGGAAATTTAGGTAGGTTACTGGAGCCTTGAATATCTCCAAATCCGCACGTCCATATTGGTAGATGATAAATAGCTTTATTTATTAAACGTGACCAGATGCTATGTTTATAAATGTTCACACACGAATCAACAAAATAATTGTTATCATATCAATTCGTTGTTTGAACAACAAGCATCTTGTCATCGTTCAATAATATTATATAAACTGAGAAATGTAAATAAATAGATATAGTTAGATTTTAGATGTCTCCGGCTCGATACCCTTTACAAGGTATCTCGCCTGTGTTACTATAATGTAACTGTTGTAAAGTTACTGATCCTGGGGATGTCCCAGGATCCATCACCCTACGTTGTACGATGTATATAAAGTAAACTATAATAAACCAGAGCCTCCTTCAATCCACTACCCCCCATACAACCTCGAGACATTTCATGGCGATCCTGCCCATCGAACCAAAATGGAGCACAATAATAGGACCAATAATTGGAAGTAAAATGGCCTAAGGAAAAAAAGGGACTCGAGGACAAATACGGTAGAATTTTTTTTTTAAAATCGGAAATACAAGTTCAAATGAAATAAAAGAAGAAGTTATAATAGCTCAGGCGGGAAATAGTGGTGGTATAACAAACACCACAAAGGAAGTAAGCCACATTGGATATAAAGAATGGCTGGAAATAGGAGTATTAGCAATAGCAGCAGTGATAATAATATGGGTTATCTATAAGATATGCAACAAGAAACTAGAAGAAAAAGTGAGGAAAGAAATTGCTACCAGTCAACTTCTCGCTTAACAGGATAAAGGAAAAGAAGAAGACCGAGTAAAAAAGAACATGTGGGTGACAAGTGGAAAGTACAATGACTATAGTGAATGAAGTGGTGAACTGTGTAGAGGAAATCCGAGTATTCCACAGAAGTATAATGAAGGACCCTATAGAGAGAAGAAGATGCGTAGAGACATTTCATTGTTTAGAGACAATAAATCGTAAGTTATACAAATTGAATAACTACAAAACTGAATTTGATAAATTGAAAAGAAATATAAACTTAGCATCGTTAGGGAAATCAGACAGTGATCTAATTCTTGAACAAATTGCAGAATTTCATTCACACGTAGTTAAGGTTAAGGATATTTTGTAACAAAGATTGTTAGATTGTAGTAATATTGTAAAAATTGAGAATAATAGCGAGATAAGATCTTCTATTACGGTAAAAATGGCCGAAAAATTCGATTTTGAAACAGCTATCGGGCTTATACCCGTTATGACCGGTGATGAAGAGCGGACTAAAAGTATTATAGACGGAATATTAGGGTCAAAGTTCTTTTATAAATATGGTGTGATTATAAACTATGAAAACAATACACTTGAATTAAAACATCGACCTTGACATTCAGTCAAACGGTCAACACACCGAGGATATCATATTACCTCCGCGATGTGAAATAATTAAATTTGTGTCTAGCGAATTAAGCTAGACTAATTCGCAAGTACAGATGTTGGAAATTTAAAATGTCGAAGCGAAAAAGAGTAGTGTTGTCTCTTAAAGACAAAGTGAAGATAATTGAGAGTTTAAAAAATGGTGAAACTGGCAGTAAGTTGGCACAAGTATATGGTGTAGGAGCTTCTACGATATCCGAAATTAAAAAGAATTCTGATTCTATAATGAAATTCACCAACGCGCTTGAGAAAGAAGATGGAAGCTCGCAACGTAAAGTTATGAAAGAATCTCAAAATGAAATTCTGGAGAATGCAGTTTTTACTTGGTTCTTACAAAAGAGAGCATGCGGCCAGCCCATATCTGGACCTCTGTTATGTGAAAAAGCATTAGACTTTAATCAAAAGCTTGGTGATGATACTTCTTTCAAGGCGAGCTGTGGCTGGTTAGCAAAATTCAAATCTAGACATGGAATTCGAGAACTGGAGATTCAGGGAGAAAAACTGTCTGCTAACGTTGCATCGGCCGACTCTTTTGTAGACGAATTAAAAGAATTTCTAGATGAAAAAGAATACGATTTAGATTTTGTATACAATGCGGACGAAACAGGTCTTAATTGGAAATCTCTACCAAGCAGATCATTAGTATCGCGTCGTGAAAATGCAGCACCGGGGCACAAAGTGAGTAAGGACAGAGTTACAGTTATGGTTTGCGCAAACGCTAAGGGAACACATAGATTGCCACTGCTACTTATTGGAAAATCAAAAAATCCGCGCTGTTTCAAAAATGTTAAAATGCCGTTAACTTACGCTAACCAACAAAAAGCGTGGATGAACACAGATATTTTTCTTACTTGGTATGAAAATACGTTTATTCCTGAGGTGAAGAAATTTCAAAAGGAAGTGGGAAAAGAAGGTGATGTATTGTTGTTATTAGATAATGCACCAACGCACCCTTCCGCTGAAACACTAAATCGAGAAAATGGAAAGTTCACGGTTAAGGTGTTGCCCCCTAACGTAACATCGATATTGCAACCTATGGACCAAAGTGTCATTGAAACTTTAAAACGTTTATACAGAAAGCAGCTACTGCGTCGCCTTTTGTCGGTAGATGATAGTGAAATAGAAACGATGTTAAAGTTTTTTAAAGAAATTAATTTAAAAGATTGTTGTTATATGCTGGTAGAAGCGTGGAACTATGTGGAATCGCAAACATTGAAAAGGGCATGGAATAAATTATTAAAATTAACTCTATCTAATTCTGCAATAAAACCACACGATGATTTTGAAGAAATAACAGAAATAATGAAAGTTCTTAGCATTGGTGAAGGGTGTGATGAAGAGAATATCAAGGAGTGGCTGAACTACGATAGTGAAGACCCTGGATTCCAAATATTAACTGATGAAGAAATTATTGAGGATTTGAACAGTAACGAGAGAGAAGATGAAGAAGAGACCGAAACTGAGGATGTAACTCACGTACCATCTCATGCAGAAGCTTTTGAAGCTCTGGATGTTGCTTTTAAGTGGTTTGAAAGACAAGATGAATCGGATCCCATACAGTTGTTACAATTGAAGCGCATCAGGGACTTGGCAGCAATGAAAAGATGTGATACATTACGTCAAAAATCAATAAAAAGTTATTTCAAACCAAAATCTTAAATCACATAATTATTAAGTAATATATTAATTTTCTATTTTTTTCTAAAGCCCATTACATAATAAAAAATGATACAATTCAAATATTGTTTGATTTGCTTTGAATTCGATTATCCGAATTTTCGATTATCCGAACTACCCCTGGTTTTAATTGATTCGGATAATCGAGATTCTACTGTAGATGCTTAAATACAGCTGAAAGGAATTATGCGACGATAGAAAAGAAATTATTGGCAATTTGTTGGTCAGTTAAGCATTTTAGACAATATTTATTCGGTAGAAAGTTCGAAATCTATACCGACCATAAACCTTTGATATATCTATTTGGCATGACAAACCCGTCAAGCCGGCTAACAAAATTTAGACTAATTCTTCAGGAGTTCGATTTTGATATTAAATACCTCAAAGGAGCTAACAATGTAGTTGCGGACGCAATGTCTAGAATAGAAATCAGCTCAGATGAATTGAAGAATTTAGAAAACGCTGAAAATGGTACAGTCTATGTGACAACAAGAGCACAAGCAAAGACTGAGGAAGTTATAGTACCTAAGGATGAAGAAAAAGTCGAACACCCAGGTGTAGTAGAATTGATAAAAGAGCCAAAGCATTCGATTAAACTCGTACCTTTAAATAAGGACGAAATGGGAAGCGTAAGGACGCATAAGTCTTACGACTTTAAAATAGGAAACCTATTTTATAATATGGAAAATAAAGTTATATACATAGACAAGAATAACCGATCAGTAGTAAACTTAGGTATTACGTTGAGGAACTTGAACAAGATATGTAAGAAATATAACATTCCAGAATTGTTTATTTTGAAAAACGAATGCAATATTCCATTCATACAGGAATTGAAGGAATATATATCAGAAATTAGAGAATATAGACTCAAGATTTCTATTATAAACAGCCCGAAAGAGGTTAAGGAAAAAGAAAAAAGGCTCATTATTCTAACGATTACCAATTGCTACCTACAGGAGGTCATGCAGGCGTAAAAAGAATGACAAAAAACATAAGGAAAAAATTTTGTGGGCCAGGAATCAATAAAGATATAGAAAAATTCATAAAAAGATGTGAAGATTGTCAAAAATGCAAACAAGGAAAACATACCGTGGTACCGATGGAAATTACCACGACAGCGAAATCAGCATTTGAACTGAAATATCGTCTACAGACTGCTTGTAAAGATGCAAGTGAAAATTTAATATCGTCTAAAAATCAAATCAAATCTCGCTATGACAAAAGAGCTAATACAATTAGGTATGAAAAAGGAGATCGGGTACTTTTACTAAATGAATTAGGGAATAAATTGCAACCCTTATATAACGGTCCATATACCGCAATAGAAGATCTGAATCCTAACGTAAAAATTTATGTGAAGAATAGAGAAATAATAGTGTATAAGAATAGAACAAAAAAGTTCTTTAGCTAGAACTGTAATCATGATGCTAAGAATACGAAAATTCAGTTTGTAAAGACAAATATTGCAGTGAAAATCGGACAGTATATTGCGGAGCGGGAAATGAATATTTTATTGCGAATAAATATACACCCGTCACTCCATATTGTAAATGTATTTGTTTTATCTACATTGTATGTAGAAATAATCAGAAAATTGTAAATCTCTATGGACGTTGCATATATTACAAAAATTTTTTCAACTATAGCAGAAAAAATTTTTTTTTCGCGTTGAGAGGTGCACTGCCCTTCAAGTGATTATTAGGAAATTTAAGTAGGTTACTGGAGCCTTGAATATCTCCAAATCCGCACGTCCATATTGGTAGATGATAAATAGCTTTATTTATTAAACGTGACCAGATGCTATGTTTATAAATGTTCACACACGAATCAACAAAATAATTGTTATCATATCAATTCGTTGTTTGAACAACAAGCATCTTGTCATCGTTCAATAATATTATATAAACTGAGAAATGTAAATAAATAGATATAGTTAGATTTTAGATGTCTCCGGCTCGATACCCTTTACAAGGTATCTCGCCTGTGTTACTATAATGTAACTGTTGTAAAGTTACTGATCCTGGGGATGTCCCAGGATCCATCACCCTACGTTGTACGATGTATATAAAGTAAACTATAATAAACCAGAGCCTCCTTCAATCCACTACCCCCCATACAACCTCGAGACATTTCAATCCTATGAAAATATATTAATTTAATCTTTTCTCGTTTCTTGTTATTTCTCATTCGATAGAATAAGAACTTCCATTTGAGTATTTGGTCTAAAGAGCGTCGCCTTTAAGCGAATCATATCCGTTTTTATGCAAATGACTTAATTCAATTGAATAATTCTGCGTGAAAACTATTCTTTCAAAATACACATTCCAAAACGAAATATATAAAGGTGAATCAATTATTTAAATTTTATTGTATCGCCAAAAATGAGAACGGAAAATGTGGACAATACAATATTTCTTTATATTGGGACTTATTTACCGTTATAAAGTTCATTGTGTAGAGCCAATTAGTGATCCGCCCTTTTCTGTGCCGTCAAATCTCAGGGCAGTCCATTATGAAATATTGTAACGCCGATTTTGAATACATTTTCAAAGTTCGAAGGTCCACAAAGTGCGAATATTTGCGGTCTCGATTGTGTTATAATATATTGTCCTTTTTATCTCCACTTCTTCTATTTGACATTCACACAACGTCCGTCAGCTTACCTGGCATCGATGAATATATTTTCGATGGTCCCTTTGACAAATCAAACTGACAGCTTCTGCTTCGTGTAGGCTCTACGGTCGCGTAAGAAACGCTACGTGACAGATTGTTCGAAATCTCTTAGGCACGAGATGTATTGATTCGTTCGATTGTCGAGACGACTGTATCGAAGCGATGATATGATTCATGAAGATGTTTATTTACTCCTCTGAGCTGATTCGGTTCTCATTCCTCCCGGGACAAACTTGTTGATTGGCTACGTAGCTAATATTGCGCATTCGATTGGTTGCCACGTGTTATAATTAATTTCTAGTTTGAGTTTTTCAGTGGACAGTAGGGCGTAGGATTTAAGAATGGAGTAAACAATTCACCTCTCGTATCTCCTCGGTCAGGTCTGAAGGGGTTTTCATTTTTTCTGAACCTATAATGAACACAGAATGTGAAAGGATGCTATGAAACCCAGGTACTAGATGATGTTTGCGTTCGAGTCTTTTATAGCTTCAAAACTTTACGTTATTAATAAAACTTAACGAAATATTCATTAGACGCTTTCGTGTGGAATCATATTGCGTTAATTTATATTTCATATGAAATAGGTGAACTGTCAAAGTATTTGATCGTTTATAGAAACAAAATACAGAGTCAAGAATTGCGCAATGCAATTCTGTTCATTTCAGAATGATTCACTCAAATTAGGGTGGACCTATTCGGTGTTTGATCTTCCTAGATAACTATGTAAATTGGTGTAGCTTGAAAATGTTGACTTTTAAGGTGCTACCTGCGATTGACAAGTTGTTTTTTGTTTCTTCACTTTTTTCTGTATGATTTCTCCGAAAAGTATGAATTTTATCGTTGTTTCGTTTTTAAAGTTGTATAGTTAACATTGGTGTAACTATATTAAATGACATTTGGAAGAGCCACATGTCGTGTAGGCTTTCACGGCCGGTGTTCATTGTGAAACATGGTGAAATAATCTTCCGGGCTGATTGGCTGTGGTCAACTGGAACTCCTCCTGATCCAGACGTTTCGTCTCTAACTGCGAGAGACATTTTCAGTGGCGGCGAGTGCCTCAGTTGCTCTAGAATCGTCCCCCGGTACACAATTACGTCGAAGCACTCGCCGCCACTGAAGATGTCTCTCGCAGTTAGAGACGAAACGTCTGGAAGAGGAGGAGTTCCAGTTGATCACGGCCAATCAGCCCAGAAGATTATTTCACCATTTTTCATAAATCCACATGTCATTTTGAAATTCAGCTTTTTTTTCATACAAATTGTAAAAATATAATTTATAGAATTGATGTAAAATTGGTAAAAATTATAAAATTAACACAATTGACTTAAGTTTCACTGAATATATTTAAAACTCTACATATGTTTCGGGTGGTTAACCCATTATCAAGAGTATACAATATTACCGAAAACAGTAATATTGTATAATCTTCGAGACCGTATACTGTTGATGACGTTTTCAAAGTTCTCGCTTGAGTTTTTATAATTTTGAACTTCGTTTCTTATGTCGACTTATTCGGAAAATATCTGTAATTATCAATAATTGACCATTCTGGTTCAAAAAGACAACATAATTGAGTTCCACTTCTAATTTATAGGCGACATTATTCTGGGAATAGAGGTAGGACCTGATGCTTCATTATTTATCACCCTACCCAGCAAATATTGAATGTTTCTCTGTATACAGACATCAATTACTAAATTGGAAGCGAACTCCGTAAACTGGAACTTGGAGTGCAAAAATTCCTCCGAAGAATATCGATCGATAATAAAATGGTTAGAAATGTTCGTAATTCATTCGGGAATAATTGATTTCGACTGGGGAGTAACTCTATGAATAATACAAACAGTCGATTTTATAATTTCGTGTATTTGACATTGGAAAATTGCAATTTAATACTATAATTTATTAATGAATTGTTATCGTAATTTTTATACTTGTGTATCCCAAATAGTGACAATGACAATAATGCATTTATTAAGCTGTAATAGTACATTATATAACATTCTATCAAGGTTTATTCTTGATTAAAACGAAATGAAACTAAGCCTTAGATTGAAATTCGAAGTTTCAAATTGGATGTAACTATTATGAAATTATTCTAAACTATTTTTTGTATCAAATGTTGAGTTTTTTTGTATCAAATGGTGAGTTCAAACTCTTCAATAGATGAAAATATATTATCCAATCAAGAATATGTAGTTTGATTAGACACAATAAAGTATTCGTTATTTTAAGGAATATTCAAATGTTCAACAAAAGTTAACATTCAAATGTTCGTTATAATAAAGAGAAAAATTTCTTTCTTACAAATGGTGGCTTTTTTTTTTAATTGGATGAGACTTCCCCTCTAGTGGGGTCTCGTAGTGAGCTTGCCCTTTCAGGACCTACACTCAGCAGCAATGCGAATTAGTGATAATTTTTTTTCTAATATTATAGTATTCGTTAAAAGTCATGATGTTTTTATGATGTTTTGTGTAAAGAAATCATTTGGGATGAACGGGGACACAATACGCTGGGACTGATCATAGCGAATCTGTTTTTTCTTACACGCACAGGAAAAGGCACAGATTAATAGGTACATCACACATAGACGAATCATTCTTCCACTCCTTCAACAATTTACATAACAGATTTACATAGCGAATAATAAAGGTACGCCTAATCCTATGTAGTAACTAATGAGTGGAATTTAATGAATATAAACAAAACTGTTTGTTTTTATTTGAATCTAGAGTTGTCCAAAAAGAAAGTTCTTTTCACCAGACAGTTCATAAAGTCAAACGCTTTGAAACGCGTTGTGTAATTTTACATTAAATGTATATAGATCGATATAATATGATTCCATTAACCTTTCAAATATGTTATTCATTTGTATTTCTTCATCTTTACGTATAAGTAGTTACCTACTTGTATTCATCTAAGGTACATATTGTGAATGATTTATAATACCTTATTCTCGTTTTTCAATAAACCATTCAAAAAGGTGGAACGATATACGGGTACAGGTTTTAACTGGTAATCGCTTCCGTGTTCGATGTTATGCATTTAACCGGAATTTATTAAAGGAAAACTGGTGAATTTCGAAGCTATTCATCACGTCTACTCCGGCAGATTCGTAATTAGCGCAGAAACGACACAATGGGGATGTTCTGGTCTAGTTGAAAGGATCAGCTCAGAACCTTTCCAGTAGGTTTTCCTAACTGAAGATGCAGTCACGCGAAAAGCTTCGCGATACTCTCTAATGCGATTAGCGAAATAGCATTAGTTCATCGATTGTTGTGCGAAAAAAAAGGACTTTAGATATGCTGCCTATTGAGATGTTGAATTCGAACACTCGGTGAAATATTGTTGAAAAGTTAACGTGGTCATAATGATAATAAAAATCTTTAAAAACAATAAATTAAAATTAACACACTTGAAGATTCACTGAATATATTAAAAACTCTACATAGTCTGCAGTCTGGCCAGTAACATTGTATATACTCTTGATATTGGGTTAACCACCCGAAACATATGTAGTTTTTAATATATACAGTGGAACTTAAGTCAAGTGTGTTTATTTTAATTTATTGTTTTTAACACAATGTTTCACCAACAGATAAGCCAAACCTCCTTGTCATTTATTAAAAATCTTTATTTAAGAAATCATAATGATAATAAAAATCTTTATTTAAGAAATTTTATTGACAGCTATATTTACTGTAACTACTTTAGTAATACATAGGGATACATACGTTGATCAAACAGTCTGATCTACATAATTATAATACAAGAAGCGTAAATGATATCCGACGAATTCAATATCGTCTAAGTAAGTAAAGAAAACTCGATTAATTATAATTTATACAATATTTTACCTTCCCAAAGAGCTTTCTTTCAATAAATTCAAAATAAACATCAAGAAATATCGTCTGAGATTTTGCTTCTATTCTGTCAGCGAGTATTCGGATCACTTCAAGGCAAAGTCTTCAATATGAACATGCTCACCACATCTTTATATGTGTTATTTTTTGTGCATTGGATGTATTCTTTTTTCAGATTTATGGTGAATTAATCATTTAAGTTTACTAAGTTTATACTTATAAGACTTCAATCATTAACTAGTTTCACCTAAGATTAAGTGTATATTTATCTACTGTTTTGTAATATTTTATATTGAATTAAATATTAAATTAAATTAAACTCTAATGTTTCACGATTATATTTAACAATATGAATTTTTCAACATGTTTCGAACGTGAGCTCATTTTCAAGACTAAAGATAAAATTTTCGAGAGTCTTGCAAATGAGCTCACGCTCGAAACATGTTGACAAATTCATATTGTTCAATATAATCGTGAAACATTAAGCCAACAGTTGAATTTAATTCAATATTTAGTTATGTTTCATCAAGAGTTAAGCGAGAATTCAATCTCAGTCATTATTTTATAATTTATGTTAATTTTATTTTTGGTGGAGTGGAAGAATGATTCGTCAAACTCTTACCATTTGTAAGAAATGAATTTCTTTTCTCTATAATAAAGATTAGTACTACTATATATGTATTGGTGGGTACTAAATAAAAATACAAACAATATGAAAGGGCGAAATCTCACATACAATATGAAATAATTGTTTTTATTAGCGTTTATTTGAGATTTAAAATCTATTTCACAAAAATATTATGCAAATGTTATGTATGTTTAGTCTGTTAGAAAGTATTGAATTTATTAATGCATTAGTTATTAAAACTTCAAATGAAGTCGTTTGAACAGACCTGTTTCAGTCTTTGTAGGTTGAATGGATTTTCAGTGAGTTCATCTTTAAGTTGGTTGGTGTGTTCTATTTTATGCTGGTATTCTCTCGAGATGTTCAATACATTTCTCGGATCTTCAGACTCTTTGGTTTTTCTTAGCCTGAATATCTTGTTTCCGAGTCAAGCGCTGATCCCTGATCTAAAAGCATGGCTAAATATTTCGCTTTGGTACTGGTTTACTTACTGATATTTATTTCCCAGATATTTTGACTGAAGAAAAAATGGTTTTCCTCGTTGTGAAAGTTATTTGTATTGATTTGTTTCGTTAATGTTCAGTTGTCATTTTGATGACACCGCAAAAGATCATTCAAATGTTCTTTAAATAAAATAAGGAACTTAAAATATTATTTGCAAACTCCTTTCTGATATTATATATAAAATGTTGATATTGAATATTGCGTAATGGAGTTACATAAAAACATCTACATGTTTCACAGAATTATTCCGGTCTCCGTACCTTACTCGGTTTAACACCGGACTATGGTGCGGTAGAACTCGGGTTCGAGCCCCGCTGAAGGCATGCGTGTTTGTGTTTGTCTATGATTTAAGTAGTTCAATTAATGATATATGCTGGGTAATGTACATCGATTACAAGCCCAATGGCCGTTCGGAACCGGAGTTAAACTGTAGGTCCAATGAATTAAAAAAAAATTATTCTTGCCCACTTTTTCGGGGAGTTGGATGGACTATTCATCCATATAAATGAATAATCATCGCCCATTATAACACAGATTGAAACTGAATTTATTCAGAATAATTAGGACTCATAGTTCATTTTTATATAAATTTTTGACAATGCCTCAGTAACTCGAAGCATACGCCGAATGATTTAAAATGTCTCGAGAATTTGTCTTCAAATAAGATCTTTTCTAAAATATTGTACATTTCATGAGGAAAATAAGTTCACAAATATTCATAGTGAGAATTATTTGAATTCTATCCTCACATCAAACAATTAGAGCTCCTTTATATACTCATGAAGACAAAAATAGTCCAGATGAACTGCGGTTAAGCAAAATGTCATCCAATTTTAGACATGTCGTGTTGACAATGTTATCCTTCTTGTAGAATAATCTGAGGTGGTAATTGAATGATGGATGCTTTTCATATGTCACCCAAGCAATTAATTTCAATGTGCGCTGGGGCTGCGCTATCCGACTAAATGGACATGTCGAAGAAAATGTTAACTCTGATACAACTTTATTTTTCCCTCGTACGTTTCTCTGATTTCCATTGTCGACAACTAGCTCCGGAAGCTTTTCCTAAGCGGATTACTGGTATTAGTCTTAGAAAGTTTTGCTTCCATTGCTAGAATTCTGGGTGACAAATTCGTGCCATTTATAACCCCCGCAAAACCGGAGTGCAACCAGCCCCAAGGTTAGGGCGTATTCGGAGGATTCTACTAAGTAATGTCTTGATGTGTTGTTGGAAAGAGAAAACAGAGAATTAAATCTACGATGAATGAGAATGATTTAGGCTAAATGTTTCGCTCGGAAATTATGCCATTTTGAAGATTAATGGCGAACGTCGTGAGTAGAGATCCTTGAATAACCTGTTAAATATTGCGAGGTATAGTTGGAATACTGGAACTTTAAAACCATTTCCTTCGGCTTGAAAATACTATCTCCATATAAAAGAGGACGTGAATTTATATATTCACATTTATGATATCTAGATGATATATGCTCCTCTTTACTTCTACTCGAAGTTTCCTGGTATAATCAATTTGAAATATTAAAGGGACAGCCTCTCAGAACCTTTCTCACTTTTTCTCACAGAATGCATTTTTATTTATACAGTACTGAAGTAATGTAAAAAGTAGTTACTTTGCTCCATTTTCTCGTGAAGACTCAGAAAGAGAAAGCCTGTTGATTTTGTTGTAAGCCTACTTAACTTAATCCTAGTTGAGCCTAATAACTCTACTTTTTGAAGTAAAGTTATTTAAAAGTACTTTTAAAAAATTTTTGAGAAAAAGTTATTTAAAAGAAAAAAAAAAGAATAATTTTCTTCAGGTAATTTGGTTCCATCCTGAAATTTGCATTCCAAAAACTGACCAATATTATTCCAATTGATCTCAAGATATCGAAACGCGTTAATATTAATGTATATGTTTATTGAACTTGAAAAAAGTTGACTGTAGAAGCTGATTAAAATTGAATAAAAAATTAAAAAATTGCTCTCGAAAACTTGTGATTATAATTTACTGATTATGACGATGTTCGAGAAAAAGACTAGTTTTTTTTCAGCTTATTTTATTTTGGTAAATTTGAAAAATCTGACCATTGATATTACAATTGATCCCAAAAAACTGAATTGCGTATAATACGTTCATGAATATACGTTTATTGAATGGATTTGAAGAATCTCGACTCTAGAAGCTAATTTTTGAAGTTGAATGAATAATAAAAAAAAATTAATATAAACTTAAATTCAAACACTTGAACTTATGATTTACACTTTATTCACTACATAGATGACGCGTTTCGTCGTTACAAACGACTTCTTCAGATGCTTACAGAATAATGAAGAAGTCGTTTGTAACGACGAAACGCGTCATGCTATGTAGTCAATAAAGTGTAAACCATAAGTTCAAGTGTTTGAATTTAAGTTTATATACAGTTATGGATTTACATCAAGTAAACGCCAACACTATCAAATAAAAAAAAAATAAAAAAATTGAATTCACTGGATACTAAATACCTATACACTATGTGGTAATCTGAGGTCTTCACTGAATTTTTGATGAGGGCTGAACTTTTGTCCTTTGCGCCTTTGTCTTCGTTTTGCCTTTCTTGTGCTTTTTTACTTCAGTGAATTTTCACGTATCTCAATTCAATTAGTTATTCGCACCTTCGTTTCTTGTTATCTTGAGGACTATTTTCGTTCATTTTTATTTTCTGGTGATTTGGTAATGACAGGAATCTTGACTAACTGTACTTGGAGGTTCTAATGAAGAAACTGTCCTCGAAATATCAAGGTCGTCTCAATGTCACTTGCAAGAACCCAAGATCTAACGATATGTCTATCACATTTCTGCACTTACTACTTGTGATACATGTCCATAGAGTCCGGAAACAGATTCAAACACACCAATTAGTATTTAAAACCACTTCAAACACCAGTCATATGAAAGCACTTTATAACTAATAAACAAATATAAAATTTGTATTCCAAGTTTCGTTCATCATCAACGATGGCTGGAAATTGAAGTAACTTGAACATTTATATTTCTTTTGAAGATAGAATACATTGTTGTGATATTGGCATATTGTGATCAACAGTCAAATCAGAACATCAAAATAGGTTCAATGTTAGACAGTTTTGCATAATAGATGAGTATTCATAACAAGTCATATATCTTAAGTTTTTTTTTAATTCAGTAGACCTACAGTTTAACGCCGGTTCCGAACGGTCATTGGGCTTGTAATCAAAGTACATTACCCAGCATTTATCATTCATTACACTACTTAAATCAGGACATACACAAACATCCATGCCTTCAGCGGGGCTCGAACTCGAGTTCTACCGCACCATAGACGGGTGTTCTACCGACTAAGCCACGGAGATAGGCCTATCTCAAGTTGTTTTAAAGTATGGTGCGTTTTCAAAATTGATGTTTTGTAGGTATTTTTCCTGTTTTTACGACACTTTAGCATACATTTAAAATTTCAATTACACTCACAGAAAATTGTCAACAACGATGAAGTGCAGTAGTCAATTGCGTTTGCTCAAAATTGTGCAGTGAAATTTTGAACTTTTTTCCGAATTGAAAAAAATCGTGCGACAAATGACCTTGAAATTGACCTTGACCTTGAATATTCCGTACCAATCAGTGTGATTATAATTATTTCATAATTCAGTATTATTTGTGAAACTGAATGAAAATATTTCCGAAATTTAATTGAGTTATCAATTAATTAATAAAATAACAACTTAATGTAAATTAATTTATTATTAATTTTATTAATACCAGATCTGAATAAATACAATAACTCTGAGAAATTCAAGGGACTCAGTTTTTTCCCAAATTCCATAGTTAATTGAAACATAACAGTTAAATTCGGAATCACGTTAATGAAAATCTTGTAAAGCGGTTTATTTCAGTGTTTTTTTTTCAGCGGAGGAACCCTCAGACTGTTTTTATTAACTTTTCAAATCGAAGAATAAATTAATTCTCAATATTTGAGTAAATCGGCGAGTTCTGAAAATAATTCGAAATAAGATGAAAAATACTCGAGCTGGTGAAAGTTGGTACTCGAAGTATTCAATTATACTCAGAAAGAGAATCTGTTTCGAAGGTTGGTGTCAATATTTAATTATATAATTCTTCCCTTACGAAATTTTCAATTTATTCTGCTGCGAATGCTGTTTAATCATTTTTATAATAAAAGTGATTTCTTGCATTATGTAATATATTGATAATTATTTAATAGCAAAACTATAAGAAATTTTATACTCTATAACTTAAAATTGAGATTCTCAGCAATAACAGACCTTTAGAAGGAAAAATTTCATGCTAACTTCAGAGAAATGGTTTCATTGGTTATTGAGATAATTTTCTCAATTTCCTTAGAAATTCGAATACTTTTCTTTAATGCAGGCTTATTCGGATAGATTCTATCAAGTGAAAGTTTTTTCCTTTGTTCAAGGAAAATAATATTTATTATTTTTTGTTAATATTAAAGAAATGGTTATTCGGATATATGATATTCCGCTGACAATTTTGTTGTGTAAGATCGATATTTTATTTTGTTCTAAAGTTTTTGTTTGTGTTCTCTATTGTGGTCTGGTGAAAATAATTATAAATAGCAGATCTCAATTTATACACCCGCAGTTTCTCATAAATCATGTGTCCCAACAGAATGGTCAGATCCTACAGTTCAAAAGCGTGAGGGAACTATTTGATATTTGTATCATATATAACCGTTTTTTCTCTGTAAAATCTGAAGAAATCAAGAACATACCTCTCTGTATCTTTGCACAGATTCATTTACGAAAGACCATAGTTTATGTAGCTCATTCGTTCGTAAATGAAGACCAATTAAAGCGGTGGTAGGTTCACTTTAATAGAGTGATAAATACCGAAGACGAAGTATCTGTCAACACGGTTACAAGGCGGATGAGTTAACTGGAATTTAACGATGGTAGAACGAATTAAGGTAGCGAACTGATTTTTGGGAAGCATGTAACATTATTTGGAAAGACCCCTCCTAAATTTTGTAAATCTCCCATAGAATATTTACGGAAAATTAATATACAATCCTGAATTTTATCGACCCAAATTTTGTTAGCTTTTCACTCGTTGGATGCCAAGGGAAATGGTACTCGTATTAAGCACATTTCGTATTTACCTCCGGTTTTATTTATATGAATGACTTTTTAGAATGTTTTCCTCGTTAACTTAATCAGAATTGATTGAAAATCTATACGAACATTAAAGAGCTAGGAAGCGAATTTATAAAAACTAAACTGTTCGATAAAGTCGTAAATTGTTTTTATTGTTTTTTGACAGTTAATAACTACCCAATGAAGGTGAACTTGTAGTGTACTGATTTATTTATATTGATCATGGCGATTAGCTCGCAGTATGAGGCTCGTGTATATTATTTAGTGTACTGCATTATGTGCTTTTAAACAAATCGATCAATAGCTGAGATCACATTGAGGCAATTAGAATTTATTTTTCATTTTTCGATGAAACATTTTCTATTTTCTCTTTGCAATATCATAATTTTTGGGTGAAAAGGAATAAATACCACAAATTATTACTGGATCATAATGAATCGTTTTAATTTGGAGAAAGGTTAGGACGTAAAAAAGACGTAAAATGTGATGTAGACTTGTATGCTTTCATGAAGTTCTTTTGTTCGTGTCGAAAATTTTAGAAATCTCTTTCACAAATACTACTGAGCTGAACAAGTTGCAGTTAAGAAGTTAAGCTGAAGAAGGTACTATGGTTCAGAGATTAATGATAATATAATATGCTGTTCGTATACAAGTTTGCTTCTCCATAGAGAATGATTTTGTTAGTTATATGTTGAACTTCTTACAACAGGAAAATGAGTATTTTCATTCCTCTTTATCTTGTTCCTTTTCAAACCAGCTGTGTTGTGTTTTTGGCACAATTTTTGTTATTGCTAGAGGCTGACAAAAACAGATATTTTCCATCGACGTTTTGTTTTAAATCTTTTTCGAATTAATTTGTGTGTGTGTGTGTGTGTGTGTGTGTGTGTGTGTAGTTGGCACAATTGTAATGAATGTCAATTCATTACATGAATGTTAATTCTTGTCAATTTAACTCAGTACGTACAGTTGGTTCTTTATATTTAATCATTGTCATTTCAATATGCAAGTGCTAGAGACTTGCAGATATCTTCACATTTCCTTCGCTGCTTTTCAAAGTAACGATTTGTGTGCTCACACATTCCATTATAAGTTATATTTTTTTGTTTCTCCATTCGTTTCGTGATGTTCTTCCACATTGGTTTTGTATTTTGGAGATGTAATCAGCTGGATATGCCAAGTTTGACTTCAGATTAGAAAATACTGAAACTGTAGTTCATTATACTCATTGTTCAGTTGTTTGTTTTTTGAAAACCTTTTCATTTGTATAGGAATTGAACACCGATCCTGCTGTCAATTAAAAAAGCAAATGTGCTGGAGAGTTGTGACTCATATTTCAGACCTTGATGAGTGTATGTTTTTCCCTCTCCTTTGTACGATGAAAGGGGTACCAGTCAAATATTTCAGGATCTGTAGACTATTTTATTTGAATGCAGATTTCATATATTCATCTATTGTTCCATTTATTTTAGTGACTTCTTAATCAATTTAATTTAGAATAAATTTTAATGCGCTGTAATTGAGGAACCGTTTTTTTCCCTACATTGAAAGTAACCAATTTCCAGTCGAAAGTTAAATTTAGGAAACTAACTATGAAAATAATACTTTTTCGAAGCTGAAGTTGAAAGTTGAAGTTAATTTTTCTCAGTCTGAAATGAATTACCCATCGAATACTTTCATCAATTTCTCTATACTTTCGAATATTACGAGTACAGGATGTTTCTAAAGTAACCTGAAATTTGAGGAAAATGTTTTTCATGTGAACATTTGGGATAAGTCTTGTTGTTAATGAGATTCAGGGTGTTTGTAATGAACAAGCTCAGACTGTAGGGTAAGGGAATTTCTCCGTTATTTTGTCCGTATTAACGATACCGATTACTAAAAGTGACCAGATAGATCATCGTGACTCTGAGTCGAATATTGACAACTTGCGTTTCACATCTGAAAATCAGTGATAGAAAGAGACATTTCTATTTTACTGATTTCAGGTAAACACCAGTTTTGCCTAAGTTTGTGTGTTAACCAAAATTTCTGCTTTTACTATAATTGAAAAGGCTTATAACAGTTATGCATTTTCGTTGGGTAATGCCTCAGATGATTAGATATTTATGATTGTTATCCAAACAATCATGTAGAATATTTACAATCCTCAGGATTAGTGAGTAGAATCTCATTTACACAATCCTTACACTAGTAATCTTTATTGTAGAAAAAAGAAATTTCTTACAAATGGTAAGAGTTTGACGAACCATTCTTCCACTCTTCCACAAATTAAATGAACATAAATTAGAGAATAATACAAAAATAGTAGATAAAAATACAAAATTAAATCAAGATGAAACTAATGATTGAAGTCTAATAAGTGTAAACTTCGTAAACTTAGTGATTATTAACCATATGACTAAAAAAAAAACAAATTTATATTAATGCACAAAAAAATAAGTCATGAAAAGTAACACATAAAAAGATGTGGTGAGCATATCAATGTGATAAGATCTTCAAAATAAGATAACTAGGGGTTGTAATGTTATTTACTAGTATCCAGGCCCTTTCAAAAACTTATTTGGCAAAACATTATACGTCGGGCAGGCTTTTGTATTTTAACTACTCAGAAATGAATATTTTCGAAGGTATGTCATGAAATGTAGTTTTTTAACTTCATTCAACTTCAACTTCAATATAAGAAGGTACGCAATTCATCGCACAACAACTAAAAATTGATTGCCGAATTGTCCACAACAATAGTTCGGATTATTTTAAAAACATCCGCATTTCCATATATTTTTATAGTAGTTACCACGTTCTTCCTCTTATCGGAACAAGATAGTTATGGATAAAATGGTTGATGGTTCAATATCTTGCATAATAGTCAGATTATTCAGAGAATGAACCAACAAGCAACTAATTGAATGAAATTAATCCTCTTATTGCATGATGTACATCGAAATTGAATCCATTAACGTTTTATAACGGAGGAGCAATTACTGAGTTATCGATTGTTGGTAATAAGAATCAATTATAATTTAATTACTGGTCGTTTTTTTTTTCATTGTATTCAGGATTATTTGTTAATTGATATAGTTTGAGGTTTGATATATGTGTTAACTTATCGCAAAGAAATATTATTTCTTTCTCATTCTCACAAACATGCCTTAATTACTCATTTGCTTGAATTTCAGTTTCGTTGGTTTCAATTCAGCAACAATTTCAATTAAAATTGTTTGATCAATATTATTATGGCAAATAAAAAAAGTATTTCTTTCAATTAATTTGAATGAATACCCTATTTTCTAACCATTATGAGAATGAAAAAAGAATCAATAGTGGTTGTGCTATATTGTTCTATGAGTGGAAATATTATACTACACTTGTATTGAAAATTTATATTTATGATTATTTACAAGGAACGAACTATTGAACACGTGGTTGTTATTGTTGTTACTCGATGCAAGTGAGAGTGACAGATTGTTGAACACAGAAATGACAGTCGGAGAAGAGCTCTGAGAGAAGAGAGAAATTGTCTAAGGCCTGCACTGAGTTCTGATCCTTTGCCTTTTCATATCCTTTTTTTTCGCCTCTTTTCTACGATGGTATTCGTGATTTTTTCTTCACATATTATGATTTACTGCTTTTTTTTAACACTTCCTCTTCTTGCTCTCTTGAAAACTTTTCTCTTCTGTCATTCTCTTCCATTGGGATAGGGATGTTCTACCACCTGATGTTGTGGGCGTAATCTCTGTTGTTCTTCTTATAAAATTATTCTTATGAGCTTTCATATTTACAAGCATCTTCTTTTTTCTCTCTTTCATCATGTCTGTGAGTTTTTTGGTTTTCAGTTCTTCATACAGATTCTGGTTGGGTAATTCATTTCATTCTGGTTGATTCTTGGTGCTCTGCGTACTATTCTATTCAGAGTACCTTGGAAATTCTCCAAGTGAGAATTTTGTTTTCGTCTGACATCCTGTTCTCTTGGTTCAAAAGGGGGTACAGGTAGTACAGGTAGGTAAGTACTTCGCATTTTTATCCCGCTGGAGGAGCGACCGTTGAAGATTATTTTCGGTGGTTTCTTTTTCCTTTTTTTGTGATCAAAATAAACCCCAACTGTTTTGTTTGGGTTCACTTTGATTTTTCAATTTTCGAAGTATTTTTGCATCATCTGCAGATCTTCCTGTAGTCCCTTTTGAACCCCATCTTTTCTTCTACTTGATATGTAGAGTGCGGTGTCGTCAGCGAACTGGGCTATTTTGCATCTGTTTGGGATAGGTATGCCGTGTATATGTTGTAGAGAAGTGGGCCAACTACTGATCCTTCAGGCACTCCTGCTCTGACATTCTTTTTGCTCGGTAGTTTTTCTCCAATCCTCGTTCTGAGGGTTCTTCTACGTAGGTATGTCTGGATTATATTCACTAACTTTCTCGGAAATTGTTCTCTTTTCAGTTTGTATATCAATCCATGATGCCATACTTTGTCGAAAGCTTTTTCTATATCCGAAAACATGGCACCAGTTGGTATTGATATATTGGGTTTGTCCTTGATGTCTTCTGTCACTCTAGCCAGTTGATGTGTCGGGTGTTGCGTTATGAATCCGAAATGGTGTTCCGGAAGGATACACTTGTCTGCGAAAGTTTTCAGTCTTCTATATAGAATTTTTTCTATGACTCTGCTTAATGCAGGCAACAAGTTTATCGGCCTGTTACTGCTGACCTGGTTGATAGGCTTTCCGTTCTTATGTAACATTATTTTTACTGAACGCTTCCAAGTTTTCGGGAATTGTTCAGTACGGAACACTCCACGTGCAATTTCAATAATTTCTTGGATTGCTTCTTCTGATAAGTATTTCAATGCCTGGTTTTGAATTCCATTCGGCCCTGGCGCTCTCCTGGCTTTCAGGTTCTTCAGTATGGTTTTAACCTCTTGTTCGGTTACTTCTTCTATTTCTTCTTCTTCTACGCTTTCATTTGGTGTTTCTATATCAGTACTTATTCTGTTTGTATTCACATTGAAGTTGACATCGACATCTCGGCTTTCCGGGTTGTTAGTGAACTGAGATTCCAGGTGAGTTGCGAAGACTTCCTCTTTGTCAGCGTCTGTCAATGTAGCTCCGTCTACGTGGACGATCCTCAGTACCTCCCTTTTTGTCTTCCTATTCATTAGTTGTTTAGTCATCTGCCAGAGTATTTTCGCTTTTCAGTTACTCCAGGTTTTTGTTCCATAGAGAGAGATTGTATGTTGGTAGCCCGTTTTGTATGTTGACAGTTGATGGTGGGGCGTTCCAATGTGATCACAGAATAGTATCACTATTCTGTGATCATCATAGTGATATCACTATACCAGTGATACTATTCCCTACAAATATTTTTGATTAAAAAAGCACTATTTATAGCCAATTTACGCGATCTGTTCAGAATTTTCGTTCATCTTCAGCACTAGCTGGCCCAAAACGATAAAAAACATGACTTTGCCTGCGTTCTTTAATTTTTTCAGGTGATTTTCTTTTCCATAAATTTTGCGGTTTATTTTCAGCAATACATCGTCAAGGGGAAGTTTGCTTCTCTTCTACGACGTCTTTATTTCCATTCGGTCCCACCTGTATGTACTCAGACATTATATCCGCCATTC
Organism: Henosepilachna vigintioctopunctata; assembly: GCA_030704895.1. Classification (NCBI taxonomy): domain Eukaryota; kingdom Metazoa; phylum Arthropoda; class Insecta; order Coleoptera; family Coccinellidae; genus Henosepilachna; species Henosepilachna vigintioctopunctata. The sequence goes on along the minus strand of JARQZJ010000002.1, from coordinate 1,933,619 downwards.
GGCAATAAATAACACCTCCACACTCGTGTGATGTTGGTCGGAGGCCATTAAGAATCCCTCTTATTGCAATTAGCCCGTTTTCCTGCAGCGCAAATGTTTCCGACAAGAAACGTAAATGCCGATGTTATTGTCCATTTCGAACGTCATTTTTCCTTTTTCCGTGTGCGAATATGTTTCTGTTATTTCGAGAGGATGGAGATAAACTGAAGGGAGGATGATTGAGAGCCCCAAATTAAATTCAATTTTGATAGCATTCCTGAAATTCGAATGAAGCATTTGGGAGTTTTGCATGGTAACAGTTTAAATTAGGAAAACTGCAAAAAATATTTGCGTTCGGTTTTTTTATTTTACTTTTTTTATTTTACATACAAGGGCTCACTTAACAGGCAGTTTAAAACTGTCCTATAATAAAGGAGCACATATTACAAATGTTAATTACCTATAAACTAAGATGTATCTAAAATGTATATCTTATAGAAATTTTTTATACATTTCATCGAAATAAAGTTTACGATGCATTGACTTAAATTTTTTCACCTACAAACAAAATACCTAATTATACTAAAAAAGATTAGATACATCATGAAAGGATAACTGTATAAAAACTGATAATTATTCTATTATCGACCTTTAAATAATTTCTTTTTCAAATGTCTCTTAAAAGTAATGAAATACGGATAGAAAATATCCAAGTTGGTGTCTATACTAACTTACCAGTTTAGCATATCGTAAGATCTATGGATGGCTGAATTCAACATACTTATAATTTGTTTCGCTCTGCCCAACAACCAGTATCTATTAAGCCATTAAGGCTGCGGTTTAGTCCATTCAAAGAAACAAGTGTCAGGTTTCTTTGATAACATTTCTGAACGAAAACGAATTTTGTGAATCTAAAAACTGTTTTCGAATCTTGAACATTTTCTCCAGGGGGTAACATAATTTTAAAATTGAAGAATTGCATCAATAGTTTGAAAAATCAAAGTTACAAATTACTCATTTTTTTCACGCATAAATTGTCCACATTTAGGAATTAATTAAAAATATTCACTCTCATATTGGACAATTTTAAAATATGTTAACCCCTAGAGAATTTATTCAACTTTAAATTGGTAAAGGATTGAAGCCCAATGATTAATTAGTTTAGAAATCTAATCAAAGAAACCGAGACTTCATCAAAATCGATCGGAAATTCAGAAATAAACGCGTTACTATGCAACTTTTCATACATCAATGATTCATGAAGTTGCTATGATGTAACATCATAGTTCACACGTTTTCCGCGACACAGACCAAACGCTAATATAGATCTTGAAATAATAGATGATATGTGCTAAGAAACCGATAGGTGTCGTAGATGCAAGATTTATTATGTTATGATGATCGAGTGATAACATTGACACTCCAGAAAGAGAGAGAAGGCTGTAATATTTTCTCTTTCCATTTTTATTTCATGATTCCAAATTATAAAACATTTGTTGAATCTGGGCGAAAGTATCGTCTTGCAGACGGAAGACAAACCAAGGTCATGTCGAGAATGATTTACGAGGTAGAGTGGGAGAAATATTCAACTTGGATAAATAGAGATATTCCTACTAATATAGATTTAGTATTTATGAATTCATAAATTATTTTCAGTTTATTATCGGATTGGAACGGTCGGTGTATCAAAATTGGATAATATAAAAATTTTCTTGAAATTAAATTAAATAATATTTATGATTTATGAAATGATGACATTATTTATATATTATCTACTAATTATTACTACTTATCACTAATATAACGAATGGGAATTTAGATACAAATAAATCTACGATTTTACAAATCGGGATCCAACGTACATTTTAGATAGATGTTTGTTCGCTTCTAGCACACGATAATAATTTATTGCTATCTTTGAACGTTTCAAAGCATGTTTGACAAATTAAAATGTAAATGTGAACGAACAATTTGTTTTTAATTAAATTTATTGACCCTCTACTTCTGGCTTTTCGATGCGTCACATTAATTATTGAAAAAACTAGAAGATTTCTAGAAAAACAAAATGTAGTTATCGATAAACAAAATATAGGTAACTAAGCGCTGTGAAAAACTGTTTCCTTCACTTCCATTTTTGGAGGTAAAATATGTTATATATGCATATGGAACTTATATTAGTATATAATAATAATACAGTGTCAAACAAATTAGTATTCATACATTTAATTTTTTCATATAATGAATGCTTAAAATTAATAACCCATCAAAATTCTTCATTGCCACCCAATGTATTTATTGATTATGAAAATAATTTTCGATTATGTTGAAATCACAAGCTCAAAAAAGTAATTTGTAACAACAATATACCTACGTGTGCATAATCATAAACCTCTTATTTTACAAGCGTTAATACCTAATATAAAAAGAATTCAATAAAATTAAATTATACTTCAAGATTTGAAAATGAAACAAACTTTTTTTAGGTATGCATAATCAGACAAACTGCACTATTTATTAACAATTCAATGGCCAATGTTCCTCAGACATGCCATAGTTTTCAGTCCCACTGCATGAAATTCTCAGAATTACGATCCACTGAAACTAAAAAAGATTGAACATGCAATGTTGCCATTCAATTCATATTATAGGCAATATTCCTCTTGACAATGCAACACTGTATTAGATTCTCAACTTTTCATCACTATGCAATTTTCATGTCAAGTTCAAAATTTTCTTCGAATTTTTTCCGAGATTATTTCCGAGAGTTCCTGCAGAAGTATTATCTTTCATCTGTTCGATCTCCTTATAATTACCATTGTCTAACAACCCTTCTCCGTTTTCAATGACATGTTCATCGAAAACAAATTCACGTTCCCTCGTCTCCACAATATCCATCGCTGAACTGAAAATGTTAAATAATATATTCTCCATAAATTTATCACAGTATTGTTTATTTGCAGCAATTTTATGACATCGGCTTCTCTTTGAGCGTTTCTTTTTGAGGTAATTCCTTTCTCGAACCATTCTGAGAACTGAAAGTAAATTATTCGTAATACAATAATAAAATGTAAATCAAATTAGTAAACAAACGCTCTATAAGAAAACGAAGTGAATGTATTGATAAATACAATTTGTGATATGGAAATAATTGCTAGGTGTTCCCAAGAAAGTTTTAGGATATTACTCGTTTAGAATCTAAACGAATCTAAGCTTTAGATATTCGTTCGGTCATAAAAGTGAATTATCGTCGAATTGGAGTACCCGCGAAAGTTTTCCAATTTCAAAAAATAAACTTACCGTAATTACAGTTTTGTTTCTGCTTAGTCACTCAACACCAGAACACACTTATACCTCTCGTCGACAGATGGCGAATTATTTAAACTTGAAATTTCATCGAATTATGCGAGGTCGTAGAATGACGTAATATACAATCTTAAAATGATATCGGTATCGCCATCTACTGACGCAACGCAATTTGGAGTTTACTAAACCGCAGCCTTAAGTAATGTGTAGCAGAAACATATATCAATGTACTCACTTCTCAAACTCAAACATTCTAACCTATAAAATTTCACATTTCTCTCATAAACATAAATAAGAGTTTAGAATATTTCAGTTGTTATTTTCGAATATTTGTGACTTTGTCTCATTTATTATATCAGAGCATTCACTTATACTTCTTGATGATTATTGAGTTGAAAAATATACTAATTTTTTATCTCTATCATACTAATTGATTTTGATGTTCCGAGTGAGAAAATCAGTGCCAAATTTTAGTTCACTCAGTTGAGAAATACTTTGAATTTAGATTGCAAAAATATTTGAAGTTCAACTTTTCAAAACATATCGGAAGTTTTGCTCCTTCATATATTTGAAAAGACAAGAGGAAGCATTTTTCGAGTATTTTTAGATCCTCTGCAAGTGTTTGAAAACATCGTTTTAGAAGTGAATTTTCATAGCGTTCGATTTTTTCCCGAACTTTATTACTTCTCTAGAGTTTTTATGTTTTCGCATTGTTATATGTAATACGAACTCAGAGAGCTTCAGACAGAGTTAATTGAGTTGATTTGAAACTATGCTTTCGATAATAATGATTATAACAATAAATGTATTCATTTTCCAAAGAACTGCATTTCTCAAAATACAAAACACACAATTAAAAAGTACTATGAGTATAGAACAGGTGAAAAAAAGTTTGACTTAGTGATGAAAACACATGTCTCTTTCTAAAGACTCAGATCAGACTGGATCAGGTAATCGAGTGACCTGATTCAGGAAGATTCGTTCATATTCGTTCTATTCGGGGTTAAGTATCGAAATTCATGTTTAGTGTCCGACATAAAAATCTGTTTATTGAAAAGAAGATGATTAGTAAAATCACATTTTGTATCAAAATTAGATTTGAAAATTGAATATGAAATCCATTATAATAACAAATTTATGCTTCAAGCGATTATTTATCATAGAAATATTTGAGCAATTATCTGAACTAACAATTTCAACTATTTTAATAAAACAAAAAACTATTGAATCATTTTTATAATAAAAGTGATTTCTTTCAACATGTAATATATTGATAATAATAATAATAATAAGTTCTTTGTTCTCAACTGGTATAATACCCAATTACAGAAAATTATAACATAATGTTGGATACGAACTAAATAATTAAAATGAAACAGATATATAACAAAAAGCTCAATCTAATCTAAAAAAAACTAAAACAGTAACTGATAACAAATAATAGATTTAAATGAAATATTACAAAGAACTCAATCTAAATCAATTCATTTTAGTCAATTCCCTTTGTTCACATAACTCCTAATAATAGCCTCTATGGAGTCAAAGTGAATGTCACAATTATTGGCAACTCTATTGAATGTAGACTCCATAAACCAAATGGGGGATTGTATTAGGGAGTTGGTCCTCGGAGTCTCTAGGGGGAATAATTCTGTATTACGAGAATTTTGCATAGGAACACGAAATTTCAAAGCGGACAAGAGAGGAGGACAATCAATACTATTGTGCAGTAATTTGTACAAAAATTTGAGTGATGAAGTTTCTCACCTGCTCTGCAATGAGATTAAACTGAATCGACTCAATAATTCGTTATGATTGACTCCTCTCTGTGGATAAACTTTTTCTTCCCTCCAAACCAAGAATTTCAAGAACCTTCTCTGAATAGCCTCAAGATGGCGTTGATGGCAAGTGTAAAGAGGATGCCAGATCATGCTGCCATACTCCAACTTGCTACGGATTAGGATTGATGATTACTTAATAGCAACACTATAACAAATTTCATGAGCTATAACTTAAGATTGAGATTCTCAGCAATAACCGACTTCAAAAAAGAAACATTTCATGATAACTTCACAGAAATCATAATAACAAGTTTATACACATTATAATAACAAATTTGTGCTTTGAACGATTGTTTATCGTCGAAATGTTTGAATAATTATCTGTACTAACAATTTGAACTATTATAAGAGAACAAAAATACCGGTGAATGTAAAGTACTTAACATTGAATATGAAGCTGAAGCATAAAACAAGCTGCAATCTGTGAATCGTTCATATGAACGAAACTCTCACGATGTGTGATTGAAACGGTGCGGGTTATTGCATAAAGATTCGATCTCTATGACCGAATCGTCCGTAAACGACAGATTTTACAATGTTTTGAAAATTTTTATATGTGATTGTTCATATATGCAACCATTTCAAATTGAGCTAGATATTCTTCAATGTGATGTTTAATCCATTCAATTGCTGTGCATATTTCCTTGAATATTTTCATTCTATCCTCTATTTTTAGCCGCTCAAATCGCACAATTTCTGCGTGGGTCGAATTCTTGAAGATAGGTTGTTTCTCTGGTCATACTGTGACTATTTTAATGTGTCAATGTTCAATCAAATACAGAATTTAAATCGTTTGAGGTCTCAAATCATGCAAACAGCTTCGTTCATTCACGCCTACACGAGGAAAGTATCAAAAGCTCTTCGCAATATTGCTGAAACGGAGTGTTTACATCCCTCCAGACTATATTAGAGACTGCATCAAGCTTGTCCCTGCAGTGTCCGTGATTTTGTGTCACAGGAAATTCACTGATGAACTCATTGTAAGTTTCCGGTGTTTCGACTCGGACATAAAGGGCTCGAACGCACCCTTTGCGTTCTGCCCAAGGCAGTACCTGGGACGTTATTCGAATTCAGCTCATTAGAACAACTCGATTGGCCCTGTTATTTGCATATGGGGTGGTCCCTGAGTTGATTTCCTGCCTGGAGTCAATTTGGATTCACCTATCTTGAAAGAGGTGAATATTGAATAAAATAGAATGATTCACTAAAATATTGTCGACATGATCACTGAAACTGAAATTGAAAAGGAATTTATGTGAATTATACATTGTGAGTTTAATATCAGACTAAATTGAACAATCTCAAGTGAGAAATCTTGACGCAAGGCGATAAAGACATCTCGTCATTTTCGGGACCCAACAACTGTTAAATACATAATATTTGATTATTTACATTTGATCAACAGAATAGTTGAATCACGTTTACAAGAAGATGACGTACAAAGTGAATCTTCTTCTGTAGTTTCAAAAATTGAAATTAATTAGAATTATTTCGTGAAAATTTCAATTTATTCTTCAGTTTTCCATTCCATGAATGGAGCTCTTTTCTAGGCAGTGTTTCAGAGTTATGTTTCAACATAAATCTGAAGATTTCATGAAGCAATTTAAAGCAATTTCAAACAATTTACTGCATTTAAATTAGATTTTCACTGTACTAAACATCGAATGATTTTATTTGGGAAGAATAAATATTATCATATTTCATCGCCGTGAAAATATTTCCAGTAAACATTAATGGTTTCAATATTGACTCTTCGTCAACGATGTCACGTAATCTCAACGTAGAAAATCGGGAAAACTCTGTCGGAGGCGGATAGCCGGATGGAAAATCGATAATGGGACAATAAATTATTGCCTTTCAAGTAGCTATTAAATCGCGTCAATAAGGAACGATGAAAATCAGGGTACTGTCAGGGCGTAGCCTGTTTATATTCATTTAAAAATATATTAGCTCTTGTAAAGATTTCGCTTTGAAGTCTTCTTTCTTATACAGCGGGCCATTATTTTTGGGGTGGGGGTTGACTTACTAAACAATTATTTGGGATTTATGCATATTGTGAGATTGTAGTGCTGCAAATAATAAAACAGATATATTTCCTAAATTTCAGTGGCGTTAACGACACGTAGATTCATCACGAATTTTTGGTCATTTGTTATGAGTATAGAAATAACTGCAATAACCTACATACATTGAATAAAAAACACTGGGCTTACTGTCACTGAATTATATTAATTGCTAGGCAATTTTTTCGGGGTTTTACCCTATTCTCATAAGCTTTACTGACGAATTGTTCGAGTTTAACTTCTGAAAATTGAGTTTCTAATACTCCGAAATGTTTTATCAAAAAATTATTTATTCAACTGTATCAACTACTATTAACCTATTTCAGTTTAATTGATAAGTGACGTTTTTGACTCACTTTTCCAGTTTGTTTGGGATGGAAAAGAATCAAGCTTCGAAACATCGTAAAATTAGAAGAAGATTGAATTTTATAGAAGATTTTGAGAGCTCTGTGTACAGATTTTGTCAATATTTGGCTACTTATAGTTTTAATAGCTTGTGTTCAATTGAGAGGGAAAAATATAGAAACGGGAATCAAGGAATATAAATAATAAGTTCTTTATTCTCAAAAGGTATAATACCTACCTAGTTACATAAATAAATAATAACATAATGTTGAATAATAAATAAATAAATAAAATGAAAGAAATATAACAAAGAGGTCAATCTAATCTGAATAAAACTAAAATAATAACTAAATAATGAAATTGAATGAAATATTACAAATAACTCAATCTAAATCATTTTAGTCAATTTCTTTTGTTCACATAACTCCTAATAATAACTTCTATGGCGTCAAAATGAATATCACAATTATTAGCAACTCTATAGAATGCAGACTCTATAAACCAAATGGGGAATTGTATTAGCGAGTGGTCCTTGGAGTCTCTAGGTGGAATAATTAGGTAACTAGCCGGTCTCCGTAGCTTAGTCGGTAGAACTCCCGACTATGCTGCGGTAGAACTCGGGTTCGAGCCCCGCTGAAGGCATGGGTGTTTGTGTTTGTCTATGATTTAAATAGTTTAAATAATGATATATGCTGGGTAATGTACATTGATTACAAGCCCAATGGCCGTTCGGAACCGGCGTTAAACTGTAGGTCCACTGAATTAAAAAAAAAAAAATTATGTAACTAGTTCGAGAATTTTGCCTAGGAACACGAAATTTCAAAACGCCCAAAAGAGGGGGACATCAATACTGTTGTGCAGAAATTTGTACAAAAATTAAACAAGAGATTAATTAAAGTAAATCGACTCAATACTTCGTTATAATTGACTCCTCTCGGTGGATAAACTTTATATTCAAACTCTAAACTTCCCTCCAAACTAAAAAAAAGAACACAAGAAAGAATAGAAAAGCTGCATACTGTACTCTTGAACGTATGGCGTGACCTTATGTGAAAAATTGTCCTCTTGTCAATGTCAACTGCACATTATGAAAACGAACGCTTTGTTTTTTCCGACAAGAAAATCGTGATCCTCAGTTAAAAATTTCCATATCAACATAATTTATTGTGTATTTTATCTAGTGTGAATCTAGTCAACAAATATTGTCGGCCGAAAAAGGAGAAATAATGACAAGTAATATTGAAAATCATTGACGTATTCGAGGAAAAATTCAGTATAGATTGATAAAAATCAGAAAAAATTGTGTCGTTTGTTCTATCTCAATGATGATAGTCTAGTCAAACAAAATTGTTGGGCGAAGAAGAATAAATAATGACGATGTTTTGGATGTAATCATTGACATATTCAAGGAGAAATTTGGAATAGATTGATAAATCATTAATCGTTTGGGCCGATACTTGATGAAAATCTAAATACATTATTTAAATAAAACTAAGTATCTTTCTGATTATCACTATAATTAATTCAAAACATGACAATATTGATTCGCCAACACAGTGGCTTCATCAGATGTTGATGATAAACTGACTCACAATGTAATAGCTCAGTTTATCATCAACATCTTATGAAGCCATTGTGTTGGCGAATCAATATTGTTTTGAATTAATTATAGTGAAAATCAGAAATCTACTTAGTTTTATTTAAATTATAGATTGATAAAAATAAAGGAAAATGGATTCGTTTGTTCTATCTCAGTAATGAAAGTCTAGTCAACAAAATTTTTGGGCGAAGAAGGAAAAATAACGATAATATAATCTCAATGATAGTATAGATGGAATATAGATTTCAGTAAGGAAGAAAGGAAAGCCCTTTATGAAGAGAATAAATGTCATTCAATTCTCAATATTTTAAATTCTCAATATTTTTAAATTCTCGATATTTTTGTGAAGACAGCAATTTATTTGTGAGTACTTACTTGTCAATTTGCAAAAACCTAGAAGGTATACTGAACTCGGACAAGAAAATCGAATTGATGGACACGGGACAATTCCCAAAAATTGGTAATAATTCTCGATTTCTCCGTCATTTGACAAGCTATCTTTCAATTACATCATCCATTCTCGGTGTGCCTGACATTTCGTAGCAGAGCCGTTACCTACGTGAAGATTCGGCTCGAAGTGATTGCGCTATCGAATTCCAAACATCGAACTGTCAGTTTAAATTCCGTGAAATTTATATGCCACGTCACCGAAGAGGTAAATTGGATCCGGCCGGTGGCTGAATGATCAAGTTATAAGTCAGATTACATTGAATCAACTCGACGAATTCCCAGCTGCTCCGGAGAACAGCGGAGAGCTTTTTAAGGTTTTTTTCTGCGTCAGAAATTACGTTAATGCCGCTTCAAATTTCGATATAATTCAGAAAAAAATTCATTCGGCCACACCCAGTTTAGTCCTTGGAAAAAAGTGAGACTCGATCGATTCTTGGAGTATTAAAACTGGTATGCATGTGACTGAGATTGAATTCTCGCTTAACTCTTGGTGAAACATAATTTAATATTAAATTAAATTAAACTCTTGGCTTAATGTTTCACGATTCATTTAACAATATGAATAGTCAACATGTTTCGAGCGTTAGCGTCTTGAAAATGAGCTAACGCTCGAAACATGTTGACTGTTCATATTGTTAAATAAATCGTGAAACATTAAGCCAAGAGTTTAATTTAATTTAATATGGTATGCATGTTGTTATGTTTCCATCAAAAATATGGGAAATTTTCTATTGCTGGATATTCTTATTGAATAATAATCTTTCTGAATAAGAATGAAGAAATGAGTGCGTATGACTGGAGTTAACTAATAATGATAAAATTTTTCATTTAGAGTTGTACTATGCACTACATCATATTTATTATCATAAGAAGAATATCTGGTGTAAATCAATAAAATATTTACATTGAAAATACAAAAAGGTTTAATATGACAATTTATGAGATACTCGCCTATTCTTGTGACTCCAAGTGGAAGACCGTAGAGTTATGAATACTCCACAATTCCATCTATGGGAATCAGTAGAAAACACCTCTCAGATTATAGACACACCAAGCATCGAAATTTCACATATCTTCTATACCCGTAGGTATCTACTAAATTGCAATGTCTATTTGACAAATATCATCGAACGATGTTTTTAAATGTCGATAGGTTGCGTTAGTAGTACGCTCGCGTTTATTCCCGTATTTCAGTGCCTATATTTGTGCTTATGGCACTGAATGAAATATTTAAGAAAATGAACACTAGAACATTCATTCGATAAATTCAAATTAATCAAGAGAATGTTATAGTAGAGCTAGATATGTGAACGTGTAAGATGTGATATCTCCATCATCCTTCAAGGGATAAATGTTACAGAAATATTGAAATCAATGCCACACGATTTCAATATTTAATAATGAAAGAACAGACATTAAGCATCTTAATTCTATTTACAACAACCTAATAAACCTCACAAATAACACTCATAAAATAAACACACAACAATCACCAAATATCACATCTCAAAACTCATTTTTTCCAGATCTACCTTCAGTTTCACACACATAAACCCACAAATACATATTCTGGATAAGTATAAAAACTATATGTAATTATATATATGTAAATATAAATCACACTTATTAGAATCACCTGGCTAACCATGAGTTTTTCAGAGGTTTCCTCATAGTGAAGAAGACTAAAACTTCCGAAGCGAATGCTGAGCCAGAAATATTGCTCTGATAATGAAAATCAATGAGTGAAGATACAAAAAAACTAATTTGATTTTTCTAAAAAATAAGTTTGACATTTTGATATCCATAGTAACTCATAAATTCAATTATTCATTAGTTTTGACAAAGTTGTAATATAACAACGAAACGTTAACAAAAATAAACTTTTTCATATCAAAAGAAGCCTGTTATTGCTAAAAACATTCGAAATAATATATATATGTATATATATATATATATATATATATATATATATATATATATATATATATATATATATATATATATATATATATATATATATATATATATATATATATATATATTGTATACATTTGCTGAGTATTTCACGAGATTCAAATGAGATATCTCTTTCAGTCATTCAATCATTGATGTAGATCTCAGTATCTCATCTTTCAAACTCAGTGCCACTGCCAACTTCAAACAGGCTATGAAATGAGTATATAGCACTCCTGCACTGGTGGTCTATGGAATTTTACAATTTTATTTACGTTTTGATTTACAATTTTAATTGATCCAATAAAATTATTACTTCCAAAGAAAATATTATACTGGACTGATACCATAATTATGTCTTTCATCATGTCTGTCACTCTTTCTCCATGAGCTTATGATTTAAAGAGGAATTACTTTAATTTTCCTACAAAAAGATATATTCAATTTGTCTGCAAATCTTTTATGAACTTTTTATGTAAATGAGACCCACTGACTAATAATGTAAGACGTTTTTATGCAATGGGGCTTTATCGAAAATATTTTTTTCATTTTACATTTTTCTGTTACAGGAATATGTGCTCAGGAAGAATATTTAGTATGCTATAAATACCAATAATTTTTTTTCGGTTCGGAATACAGAAAAAGAGTTGAAATAATGCTTGAAACTTTGGGAACATCCGACTAAGAGAGTAGACCACCAGCTCGGTTTTGGCAACACCGCCAGATTACGCTCTTAATGGCCTGTCTAAAGTCGGCCGTGTGCTTTCGATTGTGGTACTTATTAGTTTCTTCTTCTCTACTTAAAATACATTTGAAGATGAATATATCTTCCGTCGATAAGTTGGATTTTTGAACAAGTTCAATAAGGATCATATTACTAGATCAACTACAGGGCAGGTGATTCAAAATGAAATGTTTCCAAGAACCCTTTTCGTTCGATATCTCTACACGAACAGTTAATATTTTATCTACGTTTGAATCTGAATTTCTTGGCACATGACAGTTTATTAAATCTATTTCTCAGTATTCTGTTCATCATTTTGACCGTGTTTTTCTTTGTTATATCATGTTTTTCTTATATGTTCACACACTAGGTAATTTACTATGAATATGAAAAGATTTTGGTAGGACCGATATTGAAAAGAAGAGTAACATCCTGCGATTGTAAATTGTATATTCTTGAGTCCTTCCACAATATATAAGCTACCGATAAATTTGGAAAAAGACATTGATATTCTTAACAAAGTTTTTCTGCTGGCAACTGTAAAACAGAACATATTCAATATATAGATTTTTGTCAGCATTCAACTTAAAATTTGGAACTTTTCTAGCAGTATTTCCATGGCACACTATATTTGTTTACATATAAAATATGTAGGTATCAATTCAGGAAGTTCCTGGAATTGCATTGTCCGTTCGTGCAATTATGTGTTTTTCATGAATTCATATGTCCATGTGACGTTCTAATCGATGTGAAAAAACTGGTAACACAAACACGAACAATCCATTATCATAAATGATTATTCGATTCTGAACGAAATACATGGATAAACAAACGAACTCGAATCCAAATGGCCAGTTGGATTTTTCAGCTTTTCTGCTTCCAAATTACACTAAATGCTGTACGTAATTCGGTGCGGCATTGAAACTTTCTGGTGGCGACCTCTACATTGAATAGTAGGAATTCGAAACTTGTTTGGGTATGCCGTACAGGACGCTGCTCCGGGATCGTATTGATCTTTCAATCGTGAAAGTGGTTCGTTGTTTAGTTCCTCCGCTGGATAATAGAGGGTAGCAGCGAATATAGGAAAATAAAATCTTTGTAACCAAGAATTCATTTCCTAGTTTTATTCGTTTATTTCGTTAGTTTGTTATGCTTGATAAAAATTAGTAATATACTTCGAAACATTTATGGGAGTATGAAATATCATTATGAAAGACGAAAAGGTGATTAAACTAGAAATTTGTATATAGAACTGAAATTGTAAATAGGGCTGAATTCCATCGATACTACTATTGATGAATTAAGGCAGAAATGAATGTTGTGTTGGAGTATGTGAATAACAGTGAATCTTGGAGTGAACCATGGATGACCATTTCCATTGAGCAGCTTCGAAAAAAATTGTGTTCTTGAATAATATCTAAATACATTATTTTTCCAGTGCAACGTAATGAACACACTTCGTATGATGTTGATGTATTTAGCACATGAAAAGCAAGCAGTACTCAGTTATGATATATATATATATATATATATATATATATATATATATATATATATATATATATATATATATATATATATATATATATTTCTTGAAATTTTGACAAAGTTGTAATATAACAACGAAACGTCAACAAAAATAAACTTTTTCATATTAAAAAAGCCTGTTAATGCTAAAAACTTTCAAAATATATATATATATATATATATATATATATATATATATATATATATATATATATATATATATATATATATATATATATATATATATGCTCGAGTTTTATCATAGTGGTAGACATTTCACTTGTTTCACAAAACAAATATATTGGGTATTATAAACTACAATCTACCTCCGTGCCAAAATTTATGGAGACACGTTCAATTAACTTTGGAGTAAATGCGATAATAAAATAACGCTTTCACTAACCGTTATCTAAACTGTTGAAACCTTATCTAAATTGTTTTGCTACCACTTTTTGTGTAGGATACATTAAGTGTACAATTTGAACCGAGCATTTTCTGTGATAGAATGTTATTGTATGTTGGATACTTTGCGTTCTCATCCAAAATTTCGAAATATATGCAGACAGAAAAATTTGATAGTTTAATTTCTCGTTGACAACATTGATGAAAATTTCGAATAAACTACATGTTTACAGCCCTAGCCACAGAAGTTGGTGTTAAATCACTCATTTTGTATCCGAATAATGTGCACTATTCAATGACCCACAGTTCTCATTCGCAGCATCCACTGAAGTTCTTATCAGAATAAGTAAAAAACATTAAATGAGTCAATTCTTAAACAACGATCAATTCTTGTTAAAACACTCAAAATGATAGTTGGGTGTACTTAAAACAATCTGTAATGAAGTTATTGACACTTAAACAAAAACCACTTATCAAAATACCCGACAATGTTAGAAAAATCAAACTTTTTTTTGTGTTCCCCTAATTTTCCACAAATTCTTCATCAATATCAATCCCATTGATTTTCAATTCAGACAATAAACTACGAACTGTAGAAGAAAGAAAATGATTGATCTGTTTTCGAGCCAAATTGACTAAGCTATCAGTTTATCAAACTGATTTCTACTGCAGATTCAATTGTCGATAAAAGTTTACTGTCAATAACAGGAAACAAAGTTTCGATACAACTTGGTGAAACTGGACGATGACAATGTGAGAATTGCCACAATTTTGATGCACGATTTTGAAGAAAGTTTTTAAATATTTAGGGACATTTGTCGGTGCTCGAAAAGTAGTCCAGTCGTCAAAAGCTTCACACCTTCTTGAGAAACGGGACCTTTCACGTTCTAGGGTTATCTTTAGGGAGAATGGGACATACCACCGAAAAATGGGACAGTCCCGTTCGAAACGGAACGACTGACCACTTTATCACTTTGGCAAGTATATGGAATGTGTCATGTGTCTGTCGATGTTTATATGTATAAACAAGGCATAGAATATTATTAGAAAAATAGATTTCGTCGACGGTTTCCAACAAGTGAGAATAATGGGATAAGTATACATATATTTTTGAAGATCGCTTTCTATGTACCTACCTATCTAAAAATATAATTCAAATTGAATTGCATGGAAACCCTAGTAGAAGACTAAAAAAAAATTTAAAGCAAACACCGAAATTAAATTTGAGAGTTCTCGATTAAATTAGTTTCGGATATTCCATAATAAAAGTTGAGCATCGCAGTTTTTTTGGTATAATAAATATCAAAACAAATGGACCGGCTTTTCATAAAAAAATCGCGAACAAAAGGAGAAAATATCCGGGGAAAGAAGCAAGGGGGAGTGCCAGTTTCCGCACATATTCATATTTGTAGTCCGGGAAAACAATAAACCCTACCAATAAATAAAATTTATCGCTCTCCGTGCATTGTGATACCACGGGGCCTCGTTGGAATACTTTTCCGAACATTTCTCACATTTTCAACCTTTTCGCGATTATTGCGGAATGAAATTTCAGGAAAAATAATAAGTTTGGAAAATTTGATTTTCAATTATCCGTGGCGTATTAGAATTGATTTTGTTTTCTTCCTGTATTGATCACACTAATCCTTACTTCCCCTTGTTAAGTTACTATGGTTTTTTCAACTACTGTCCCATTTTATGTTGAGCGACCACTTCACAATATATAAAGTGTTTCTGGAATTAATATGGATTCATTTCTCCTTTTTTATATCAACATATTTTCTTTGAATAGTTTGATTTTGACTGCTTTGGATGCTTCCATTGACCCCCAGTAGTCGTAGGACAACTGATTGAGAACCACTGCTTTAGTGGGATTTGCGTTGAATCTATTGGAGCTCGAAATAATTGTGATAAATAAATAACGTTAACTGAACACTATGTAAAGAAAAAGTTCCTCAGTGGAGGAAAACTTGCTGTAAGAAGACGTTTTCCATATTTTAATTTTAGTATCACCCACCGGAATTGGTGGCGGGTTGTCGGACTATCTCGGGGTCTAGGTTCGCTGAACGTGTCTGATCTACGTAAGACTGTCGCGCTTTTTTAAATTGAGGGTTGCTACTTTGCAACATAATAATTGCAATTCCTGAGAATGAAATTTTGACTAAAAAAAGCGATATTGGATGAGTTTAACCATAAAAATCAGACACTACTTGCTCTAGGTCATACAAATTCGTACGCGCCAACTTTGTTACAGCGACCTAATCAATAAGCGAATTGTAAACCGGCAAACATCATAGATGGCTCTTCGGACGCCACCCGATAAATGTAACGAACAGAATCTACCGTTCTTCGTTTTATTAATATGATTCACATTCAAATCTGTTATTTTACTGATATTCGTTAAACAGAAAATTAATCAGATGAATTTCATGAAACATATCATTCATCCTTCATCAACGACAAGAAACATCCTTAAAGGGACAAATGAATGAATTTTGTCTGTTACTGAGTGGTTGAATTCAGTACCTAACTATTTGAAGGAGTTCTTTTTTTTTCATTTTCAATATTGATAATACAGCTACACATTCGCATTCGTTTATTTATTCAAAAAAGTCTATATACTAATGTCGTTTATTTTTTCAGGTAAGTGCTCCGGAGTCATTCCAACCTCCAAATTTGAAGTCCATATGCAAATATTGAAACGTAAGTTATCGTTCAATGTTCTTCGAAAATTAAATTTTTGTCAAAGTTTCATTTCAAAATCTACTTTGCATTTCCTCACATTAAAACTTAGTGCCTTATGTGGAGTGTTTTACGGTCAATCATTCGTCTTAATTATAGATATAGATTATATCTTTTGTTCTAAAAATGAGAAAAGTACAGACTCTGAAGCTATGAAAATTTTCGTTCCATACCTCATTTTTCAATAGTCATTGAACAGATTTGAATATATACATTAAGGCATTTCGAGGATATATTGCTTCTGGGTCTTAATTTTGCTGATATTACAGCTGAGGCAGGTAAGTTGTGAAAAAGTCCCACCTGTTCATTAAAAAATATATTGAAATTGTTAGTTTGATAGTTTGTTTTTCTCGAATTGAAGAAGCTGATCATTTCATATGGGATCTAAATGGTTTGCTTACTTTCGAAAATTTAATGGCATGTTAAAATTTACTACAAACAATGTCAGGATGTAATAAAACTGGTTATATTATTTTGAATGCTTTTTAACTATAATGCGATATGAGTTAAGGAAGTCTCCACAATTTTGGTGATAGATTCTATGATAATTTCTGAATAAAATGAAAAACTATTGTGTTAGGGTAATAATTCTATAAAATAATATGATCTCTTCGCTGAATGCCTCGTGATTTTGTTCATGGAAAACGAAATTAATCAAGATTAGAAAATGAAACTAATATTGGTAGACAGTAATTCTGTATGTGTGAAATATGACAATATGAAAATCAGCACTTTTTTGCTGATAACAAGATCTTGCCTTCTCTATTAACAATTTGTGAAACAAGCTCAAAAAAAACCTATCAATATGTTAAATTTTTAACGTATGTTACACTCAATCAAATATTCTAAATGTTCAGTTTAAATATCTGTTCCTTCGTCAATATACAACCTCAACTAATGAAATATAATTATGGATATAGTAAAAAGGTGTATTCACTAGAATCAAGCGGGGTGTTTCAATTGAATAATTATAACTTCATTTTTCAATTGAATGTTTCAGCAAGTTTTTATCAACATTTGTTATAACTTTTTCAGAATTCAGCGTATTATTGAATACACTGAGCTAAATTCTCTAATATAGTAATAATTTCGTAAAATACCTGAAATATCTTCTACTGAAATGCGTGAAGGCTACTCTGAGTTTAATGCAAGTTTTATCGAGTTTCTATGCGGGAAAACTTTCTTTCTACTGTTCTTTATCGTTTGAAGCTTTGAAAGAGTATTTTCTCTATTACACTATGTATGCATCATCACGAACTAGCGGACCAATCTACTCAAAAATGAATCACGATAAATTGTGACAAATTTTTGAGTACTCTTTCATATGATAAATTGTCTTATATACTTTTCGATACATAAGTACCTGACAAAGTGTAAAACCGAAATGTTCTTGTAAAAATCGCAACCCCTCGTCGTTATTTTTTCAGATGTGAATTTAACGAACTCAGAATTCTTCCGACATATTTCGGCAAACCAAAACGTTGCTGCGGTCTGGTTTTGTGCGGAAAATTAGGGAAAACCAATGCACTGCAACGAGAATTGTGGGCTCTCGAAAGCAGGAGAGCTTGAAAACCGTTGCGGAAATTTGCCTCTAACTTTTATTACTTCTTTCGACTGAAGTGAAAAGTTGATGCGACCACTGATTTTCTATTTGCCCCTAAAAGGAATAAGGGTTAAATTACTGTTCGCTGTTCGCTTGGAAATAGCCGCAAAACTTGTTGGAGGATGAAAACAAAATCATGATTAAATGGTTCCTTTAGATACCACTCCTTTTCCATTCGCAATTCGCCAAGAACGAGTGCATTTCGCTCATCTTTTCATGAATATTTATGCTCATATCAATTAAGATTATTTCTAATGGATTTTCCTCATTGATCTGAAGAATTCCTGATGAAAGTATGATATGAATCAAGTTTTCATACTATGTGCCTTTAACAGTCTCGAAAAAGCAAATGTCTTCAGTGTTTTTTTAATTTCTAAGCAATTAAAATGTGAAGTCTGCCCAGATTGACATTGACTTTGATATAATCTCCATTAATGAGTACCGAATAGAATTTTATCTCATTGTCTGTATGAATTTATGATTACTATCTACATATTCAACGAACATCTTGTAAACTCAACGAACATCTTGTTAATAATTACATACTCACCTTACGTGTTTATTTATTTATAGGTGTTTGTTATATGTTAAAGAAAATGAAGATAGGTTTATTAAATCGAATAGTAATCATGAGTATTCAACAAGGAACATGGATGTACTACTTATTCTTATGTAAAAAACAGCTAAATTTGAGGACTCTCTCTATTATCAGAGTATTAAAATTTTCAACCATTCACCATCGAATTTGGAAGTACTGAAAGCTCATTTGTTTGAGAGGAGAGTTAAATCTCTGCTCTTAACAAAGGCATACTGTGTCAGAGTACTTCGATGATTCGAATATAGGCAATAATGTATGAATCAATTTTTTGTATCATATGTTTTTATTTTTCTTTACCACAAATGTCCTTCACCATGTGAAATTGTCTCAAATGTTTAATATTTCTGGGGTAATTTTTTCTTTTCTTTTCAAATAAAGTTGTATATTATTGTAAATATAAATTCAACCAATATTTTTGTTTGAACCATTATTTTTGCTCGAGGGCTGAATGGAAGATCAGACTCGAAACTGAATTCAGTACTTTTGAGAGCATTCTTCTCAGTTGTAATTATTGTATCAATTCAAATGAATGTAATTTTACAATGTAAAGAATGTTTCTCAATAAAATCATTTTTTAATAAAAAAAAAATTCAGTGACACTGAAAGTGGTCCTAAGTCAACGTTGACATTAAATCAGAACCTGAGACATTATAATATTTGAATACAATTCGTTATGTATGCAGTTTAGAATTAATTCTGGTCTTGACGAAGCACCAATCTGGACAGGCGTCTTGTGTTTCTATCGAGAGTTTTCTTCATAATCTTCAAGGGTTGCTACCTGGGGTTCGGGTCAACTGGAAGTACAGCAAATATTTCTCGCTGCAGCGTGTGGCCGGATGGTCTGGCATCTGGAAACCATTTAATTATAAAAAATATTTTTCTGCAGATGTTACAACATTCAGGTAGGTAATCTTGTTTTTTCGATGTTTTCGTTTTTAGTATGGTTCGTGCATCTTATTTCATCATTTTGTCAAACAAAACTTCTTCTGGCCTTATTGGCCTGCAAATAGTTGAGTAACAACAAAATAATGTGAGTATATTTCTGATGAATAATGTTCTTATTTATATGACAAAATATTTAATTTTATGAGATATCTCGTTGAACTCGATTATTTGAAATGTACGTATTGTATTTTTCATGAATAGGTTTCTTTGTTAGATATATTGTGGGATTTGTTTGGGATGAATGACTGTTGGTTTTTTACTCTCGCTTTGAAAGTTGTTCAACAAAATGAATGAGGATAAATTTTGTGTAAACCGATGAGAAAATATTTCGAATGGCAAATTTAAAATAAATACTAAATGGCGAATGCGCCGACACAATTTAGGAATGTACTCGAATTACACAATAAATCACAACCTTTCCATTCGACGTTATTGCTTATTCTCTCCTATAGAAATTTTCGAAGTTTATTACTCAAACCAGTTGCAGTAACGACAGTTTTTTGCAACCGTTTTCAATATTGGAATAACAGTCGCGTTTCGTCGGTCAAAAATTTGACGACGGCCCACAATTAGGACAGATAGCTATGTAAATACGTAATATGTAATATTACGTATTTTTGAAAACTTGTAGTCGAAACATTTCATACATTATCCTTCTTCTTCTGTTGCATATCCGTTAATGGATATTCTTGAGAACAATTCACAATCAACGACTGTGAATCGTGTTGTTCTGTCCACTGCCTGATATTTCTACATTCTCTTCTCCACGATTTCTTCTCCTTCGATCTCACTTTCCATTAACAAATGTAATAATTAATATTTTGTATTTTCTAAAAATCACTTCAAACATTTCACGTTGCTTTTTGGCCTGTCAAAGAATTTCCTCATTTGTCTGCCTAGCCATCCAGACCACGCATATTTAGGATTCTGTGATACAGTCACATCTCGACAACCTTCGGTCATTCGTGTTCATGAGTTTGGTGTAATGTTGTGTCTATCACGAAAAAAAGATTGAATTGAGTGTGATTTTAGCGTCGATGGTCAAATTCTTTCTCGTTCTGATGAGGTGAGAGATCTTGGTGTAGTCTTCGATCAGAAGTTTTTCTTCATTCCACACATCATCCAATTTATTTCATCTGCCTCGAAAATATATGGATCCGTTATACACAATGGCAAATATTTCAATAATTCCTCAACATTCATAGGACTATTTAATGCCTCAATCCGTAGCAAGTTGGAGTATGGCAGCATGATCTGGCATCGTATTTACACTAGCCATCGATGCCATCTTGAGGCCATTCAGAGGAGGCTTGCAATTCTTATCCTGTATAAAGTTTACCCACAGGGAGGAGTCAATCATAAGGAATTATTGAGTCGATTTAATTTAATCTCATTACAGGACAGGAGAATAACTTTATCACTAAAATTTTTGTACAAATTAATGCACAACAGTATTGATTGTCCTTTCCTCTTGTCCGTTTTGAAATTTAGTGCTCCTGGGCAGAATTCCCGAACTACATAATTATTCCACCTAGAGACTACGAGGATCAACTTGCTAATAGAAGTTGGTTTATGGAGTCTACTACATTCAATAGAGTTTCTAATAAATTTATGTGTAATTCACTTTGACTCCATAGAATTTATTATTAGGAGTTACGTGCACGGGGGAAATTGACTGAAATGAATTGATTCAGATTGAGTTCTTTGCAAAATTTAATTTAATTCGATTATGTTGTCATTATTTACTTTTAAAGTAAAGTTTAGTCTCTTTAGATCAGATTGAGCTCTTTGTTATATTTATTTTCATTTTATTTATTCAGTAATTTAGTTTTTATTCAACATTATGTTATTATTTTCGGTAATTGGCTAATATACCTGTTGAGAATAGAGAACTTATTATTAAGATTACTATTCGCTTTCAATGTCCAATCTATCTTACGACAAAGAAGTACCGATCATACGGAGAACCGCAAGAATCTTAGACGTAGGTGGTCAAAGTATGTGCAGGTAAACAACCTTCGAAATTTCCGGTCTGGCAGTCGGGCAGACATTTTATTACCGTGTCTGATGTCCTGTCTTCAAAAAGCCTTATGACAAAGTATTTGAATTTTTCTCCTTTTTCTATGAGCCTTGTAACATTACTGGTGGTTTGCTTTCGAAAATATAAAGTTTTCTGGAGATAATCATGAATATGAATTTTTTTGTATTTGTGTTCAAGCTCATTGGTTGTTTTTGTTCAACTACCTTGTTGACGACCATCTCCACGTGTTCCAGAGCCTCTTGGAAAATAGTTTCCGAATATGATTTGAGTAAGAGTGGATACAGCACACATCCTTGTTGAACCCTCCTCCTAATTTGTATGGAATAAGACATTATACTGTCAGTTGCTGTACATGATCTAATGCATTTAATTAGTCTACAGAAAATGTTACAAGCTTGGTTTGTTCATACCGATTGCTATCCAATTCTCGATTTTCATGAAATATCTATTATTGGAAACAATACAAAATATAAGTTTTGATAGTGTGGTAGCTGATCTAGTGATCGATCTGTCTGTATCATCACTCGAATATCTCTTCGTTAGTATGTTAATAGACGAAACGGCCACTCCCGTATTTCTGAAACGATTAATTACAAAAACCTTTGTTTCCTCTCATAAATCCCGGTTAAATCCCCACTTCCCGAAAACGTGACTCTCCCAAATCCCGACTACCTATTCTAATTCAATTTATCTCGATGGAAATTATCTGAGCACCACCCGCCCACGACCCCGTCTACCACCGACGCTGCCGCATCCGTCGATGTGCAAGTTACATCGGACCGGACTGTATTTTCGAATCGAATTAGATTAAGAAAATTATACCTCGTTTCTATAACGGGCGAACGGAAGCCGGTTCGTTATACCGGATTAGAGCTAGACGAGTTGGAGGTATTTAGGAGAATCAAATTTTCAACATTAATATTTGCCCCTGGGTCAAGAGACGATCCAGAAATCTCGGCATGCGAATTTTCGCTGAATTTAATGCTACAGAGAATCTTCTATCCCGTTTTGACATGACAGAATACTTGAATTATTAGTTAATGGCTTCTTATATTTCTTCTTTTTTGAACTTTCGTTAATTGAATGAGAGATTTAATGATTTGATGGTCAATCGAATATCTTGTTGGAAGAATGAAGTGGGGAGGTAGATGACTACTATCTAGTTATATCTCTCCGGGCTATAAAGCCTTGTCCTACAAAATCCTTTTTAATAAGAAGCTCCGGTTCGAATTTTATGATAGATATTTATTTTTTCTACTTTTCGATTGTAACGTTTTAAGACACCTTACACTGGCTGAATAAATAATTGTTAAGACGCATCTCATGATATAATCGCAGTTCGAAATGCACCAATGGAATTACGCAGTATATTCCGGTTATAAATTCATTCATTCTGATATTGAATTTTGATTGCGAATATTGCTACTGATGAGTTTTTTTTGGTTGTTCAGTATAATATATATTATATTTGTGAATTTTGAGTGGGCTTGTAAGCGGTAAGTGTTTCGAATTATTGATTGTTTCATCGATTATTTTTCTCTTCAACAGAATTTATGAACATTAGATAACATTTTCAATATTGCATGAAATCTCGAAATGGTTTTCAATATAAGAACAGTCTCCTCCAACGTCTCAATCTTTCCTTTATTACTTATGTGTTACTCATCTTAATTTTTCCGATAATTCATTTTTAATAAGCACGTCAAGTTTTTTATGCTTTATGTTTCTTTCAAAATATTTCTTCAATTTGGCTCTTCTTAGTGGGCTGAGTGGTCTAGCTATGTAGATCTTCTAGGACGGCTTATGTTCAAAAAATGCAGCTGCCAACCTCTACTAATCTCGGTATTTTAAGACTCGAGATTGATGTTATTGATAACGTCGATCACCCGAAAGAACAAACGTAAAGAGACTAGCTGTCTCCTATTCACAACGTCAGCAAAAACCAATAATAAATGGTCAACCTATCTTCACTTTTCCGCCATTATTAAGTCTTTATGTCTTTTAAATATTTAATAGTGTTGGCGTTTACTTGATGTAAATCCATTATAATTGAATCTAAATTTAAATTCAAACACTTGAACTTATGATTTACACTCTATTGACTACATAGCATGTCGCGTTGACTATAAGCATCTGAAGATGTTGTTGTAACGACGAAACGCGTCATGCTATGTAGTCAATAAAGTGTGAATGATAAGTTCAATGTTTGAATTTAAGTTTATATTCAACTTTGTCTTTATTAAGTCACTTTTTCCGTCAGTATTCGTCCTCAATTTCTCAATTGTAATCTTTTTTGATTGATATTCATCATTCCTAAAAATCAAATTCACCTCTTCAATTCTTTCCTGCTTCCTTTCTTTCGAAGCTCTCGATTTCAAGAAACGTAATTTTCTTTGTTCTTATTCCTCTATCGCCCTGTTTCTTTATCAGGTGAACATGTGAAATAAGAAAGTGCTAGGGAAAACTTAAAAACTAGGGTAACATCCCGTAAAAATTGTTTACGGGATGACTAAACACGAAACGTGTACGTGTACGTCATTAGTACGTTTCGGTGTACGAAACAACTAATTATGTGAATTCAAACCAAGTGTTTATTGAATATAAACTCAAATTCAAACACTTGAACCTATGATTTACACTTTAATGGCTACATAGCATGACGCTTACAGAATAATAATTATTATTCTACACATGCTTACAGAATAATTAATTATTATTCTGTAAGCATCTGAAGAAGTCATTTGTAACGACGAAACGCGTCATACTATGTAGTCAATAAAGTGTAAATCAAAAGTTCAAGTGTTTGAATTTGAGTTTATATTCAATTATAATGGATTTACATCAAGTAAACGCCAACACTATTAATATTTAAACAAGTGTTTTTTATTCAGTATATTGAACCATGCTTCACTAAAACATCAGCGAATATGCAATCAACAATGAATAGTCATTAGATGTAGATGTAACTATTTTTTTATTCAAATCTAAGTAATATTTTTTATGTTCTATGTTTTTGTGGAACTAATTTTCTCCTCATAATAATAATTTTTCAATGTTACCCTAATATCTATACCTTCTCGAAATAATACGCAACCAGTGTTTACATCTCTCGTATATTTCACCAGCCTTTTGATGTTGAATTTACTCGGAAACTTAATTTTGTTGATATTCAGAAACCTCGTACAAGGCTACATACTTCGGAGCATGTCGAATTCCGACCCAAGGCTTATTGACAGACTTCCTACGAATCATTATAGCAGCACTCTGCATACTCGAGACGAATTTTGTTTTAGACGTGAATATACAACGTTTATTAAATTGCATAGAAGAACATTTTGAATATTCCTCTCAATTTCTGTACAATGTCTGCAGAAATTTGCGAGGACGTATTGATATCACTTGAACGAAAAGTGAAGCATTGACAATAAATAGTACCGAGTAAATTTTCATATCAATAGGGAGGTTATTTGCTTGAATGTAGTATACTTATAGCGAAGATTTTAGAAAAAAGTCCATCTATTATCTCCATTTTGTATATTTTTGTGAATACGCCACAATTAATTATTTTTTCCATTTGAAATTTGAACTGACAGGATGTTGGATATTGAACGAAAAAATTTGAAAATGATTGTGAGATGTATTTGTTCTTGATTGAATCCTATCTCAAAAATGTTTTACAGATTTACAGAATAATTTATAGTAACCTCCCCTTGTGAGATGTGAGAAGTATTGTTATAAAATGGATATTGTCTCAAAAATATTTTATAAAATATGAAGCTAAAGACTTCGTACCAGAGTAAGTACTTCAGAAAGATTCAGAAATTGAATTGTGTTTCGAATTATAATAATTTTCTATTAACTATTTATTCAATTAGAATAGAGCTGTTTGACGATCCGAATCAGTTAGCTGATGTTTTAGCCGAATATTTTCCCACAATGGCTAGTACCAAATTAACATCTCGATATGGCAATAATATATATCGGATTTGCATATTATCACCAATGGTGAACAGCACTTTTTGTTTCTACCCTGTCACTAAAATTGAAGTTGAGGATAACATTAGAGCCTTAAAAAATAAAAAAAGCGTCGTTGTTGATTCCACATTGGAAAAAGTTTTGAAAGGAATTAGTGGAATTATTGGCGAGGACTTCGCATATCTCATCAATGTTTCCATCACTACTGCAAAGTTCCCCAATATCCTTAAGCAATCCATAGTAATTCAATTATTTAAGAATGGAACCGTATTGGGAAATAACTAATTATCCCCAATATCCATTTTGAGCGTTTTTTCCAAGGTAATAGAGAAAATTGTTTTCGCGAGAATTATGAGTTATCTCAATAGATTCAAAATAATTCACTCCGCGCAACATTGATTCAGAAGCGGCCACTTAACTCAATCAGATACAGTTGAGCTTTTTGAATTCGTCTACGAGTGTTAAAACTTGATAAAAACTTGTTTGTGGCGGGGTTATTTTTGATTTATCTTCTGCATTTGATTCATTATCCTCTGAATTTATGCTTGATAAATGCTACAATTTATGTTTCAGAGGCGTTTTTCTGAATTGGTTACGTAGTTATCTTGAAAAACAATGGTAGTGAAAGTTGGCGAGAGTTATTCTCAGAGACATGACATTGCTCTTGGGGTGCCGCAAGGCTCTGTACTCGGACCTCATCTATTCATATTGTTTATAAACGATCTCCCTGCGAAGTCCCGATTTTTGGTGACACTATTTGCCGATGAGTCATCGGTTGTTGTTTCTGGCAGGACTACTGAAGAACTCCTGGAGGCATGTGAATGCATTGTGAGGGAGTTTGTAAATTGGTGTCGAATGAACAATCTGATGGTGAATGTTGACAAAACTGTATGTGTTCATTTTTGTCTGAAGGGCAATGGAATTAGTACCTTGGATGTTAAATATGGGCACAACACTATATCATCATCCCAATCAACAAAGTTTCTTGGTTATATATATACAGAAATTTGAGATGGACATCAGACATTGATGTTTTATGTAAAAATTGAGTAGCTCATTTTTTGGAATCTCTAGAATTGAGAACATCGTACCTAGAAACTGAAATTTTATTATGAATGTGTATATACAGTCCTGTCATCTAGTTATAATATTCAGCTGTAGGACAGCTCTATAGAAATAAATAGGAAGTTTATTACACAGAAGCGAATACTTCGATTAATATTCAATAATCAACGAACATCTTGTAAACCTACCTTCAATAATATTTACATACTCACTTTACCTTGTTTATATATTCATAGATGTTTATTATATGTTGAAGAAAATGAAGATAGGTTTATCAAATAGAATAGTAATCATAAGTATTCAACAAGGAACAGTGATGTGCTACTTATTCCTATGCATAAAACAGCTCAATTTGAGCACCCCCTCTATTATCAGAGTATTAAAATCTTCAACCCTTTACCGGCAAACTTGAAATTCCTGAAAGCTCAATTGTTTGAGAGGAGAGTTAAATCTCTGCTCTTAACAAAGGCATACTGTGTGGCAGAGTACTTCGATGATTCGAATATAGGCAATAATGTATGAATATTTTTTTTTGTATCATATGTTTGTATATTTTCTTACCACAAATGTCCTTCACCACGTGAAATTGTCTCAAATGTTCAATATTTCTGAGGTAATTCTTTTCTTTTCAAATAAAGTTGTATATTATTGTGAATATAAATTTAACCAATATTTTTGTTTGAACCAATAATTTTGTTCAAGGGCTGAATGGAAGGTCAGACTTAGAACTGAATTCAGTCCTTTTTAGAGCATTCTTCTTAGCTCTAATTTTTGTATCAATTGAATGAATGTAATTTCACAATGTGAGGAATTTGAATTTATTTCTCAATAAATTTCATGTCATTTATATATAAGCTGCATTTTAAGACGTCCTAATCATATATTTTCAGTTGAATTGCCTGCCTAGTTGTTTCGTTATCCCTACTTTGCACACAGAAAATAAATATAAGTTTCGAATTGCTTCATTTTCTCTATCTCCTTCGATACGCTCATCAGTCAAAAACGTCAAATCGCCTTGGCAGTTTGGCAAAGCGAATTTATTTGCAGTTTGAGAGGAGGAACATTCTTCTTCGAAATTTGTTAATGCCAGCGTTCGAACTAATTTGAATTTCAATACAAGTCGATAAATAAGTAACGAGCCTCTTCTGCTACTTTTTCGCTTTTAAAGTTTGTTGAGAACTTTTGAAGGAGTTGCTTAAAACTCCAGATTAAACTTGGCTGTTTGTTTTTCGGTCTTCATCCGTCCAATTTGGGAAATCTGTTTATTATAATTCCGCTCTCAGTTGTGAAATTTTTCGCTGTCTTACTTGCACGAATTTTGCGGCATCGGGACGTAGGTCTTCCTGATTTTTAAGTTGATAATCTCCAAGGAATTTTTACGAAATAAAATGAATGGAATATGGTCTTGCAATCTTTTCTCGTCAGAAATATAAACGTTCTTTTGACCACCATTTCACTTTCAAGTTTTATAATTCATGTTGACTTTATATGAATTACATATATGTGCATTCGTTATGGAATTTCGTAATTTTGTGTTATAATATTTATTCAGTGTTTCAAAGCAACTGTATGAAAGAATAAAATAGTTGATTTTTTTGTTATCACAAATATTGAACTGTAAATTCACTTCGTTCTTCTTATTTTCACAGAAATAAGGTAGCTCTTCATAGCAGTGAAAACTTTCTGAATACTTCAATTACTCTGTAAGTTTTTTGCTTTATTGCGAAAAACCGAACGAAACGAAACGTGCAACCTTCGAGATTTTTTATATTGATCTGTTGAAGATCCTTCTGCACCTCTTTTAGACATTCTGGACTAAATTTAGTATACCTATAATAACTAAATACCTATAATAACAGAGCATTTACTCTGTTATTATAGGTATCGAGTAGTTTCTTTGCTACTCTGGACTGTTTCATCATGGTGACATGTGGATAAAACAATGTTGGTCGTTTTCTGATCTCTTCCGATATTATAGTTTTCTTTCCATTAAAATTGTTATAGTTGAATTTTTCCTTCATTGTACAATATTCATAATGGAAGACAATAAGATTTATATGAAATAGTGGAAATTAATATACACAAAAATTCTGAGGTTCTGCTTAAATGAGCAATTGGATTTACACAATTAACCATTGTGGGGTTCAAGAGTAAAAGGTAAAAAGCTTAGTTCTGCATGGAAGCCCTTTGAGACTAACTCTATAGTTATTATTCTTATAACCTCTATTGTTGTTCATAAATGCTTACTCAGATTTGTTTTTAAATCATACTGTTAGCGTCTGAAATGACAAGAGTATAAATCAAATTTTAATAACTACAGTTTATTGTGGATTAGCACCAAGTTGATGCCAATAGTATTCAATATTATTTTTAACAATTGAAGGACAATAAGAATGCAGTATTTCAAAAACATCGAACACACTTCAATCGGTTCTCTCAGTTTATCTTTAGTCTCTGACATATGTCATTTGTAACGGCTCGAAAATAACGAAAGGTATTTCCCAATTTACGAACACGTTCTAACAGACATTCCACAATAAAGGGCCTACGCTTCATTGAAGTGGTTTTATCAATTATTCAAACGGTCCATCAGTTTCACCTCACTCAAGGATGTGGGTATGTGCCATTGGCATGAATTACAGCAGGATATCATGACGCTTTCGCAGCATCATACCAAATGACTCATTAATGTCGTCGGACCTTGACAGTGTGGTTTCCCGCCGTTGTTCTTACCAGGCATTGTTCACAATAACCTTCGACGTGAATTCGGGATGGTGCAGTGAAGTATGTTACCCCAATAATGCGCAAGGTATTCAGTTCGAAATTTACGATGATATAAGTGTTGCCCCACTATCAAGATTAATAGTTCAGATATCTCTGCGAGAAATACTCTGCAGTGGGTGACTTTCTTTAGAATCTTGGGAAGAAAGTAGTGTCAGTAAGGTTGTGCTTCTACTGAATATTTTGATGGAACTAATCTGGCACTTATCTATTTCGCATGATATACCAGATTTTCAAATAATGGTCGAAAGTGGAACATAAATGGGAGTTTAAAGGGGTTTGAAACATATAATAATATTCCTATTGAAGGATGTACTGTATGTTTAGGTAGTTGCAACATGATACATGCTGCATCTTTCAAATCAATTAGAGATGTTCAAAATAAACTCAAATGTCTTGTTAAATGGGATGTATACATTGAATTAACAAACTAATTGGATGTATAAAAAATGGCTTCATTGGAAACTTTATCATGCTGTTCGTCTGACTACTTGGAACTTCTTATTATAATGCTGTCGCCGTTTCCAAATGGCATGAGCTCTGACGATGTCCTCTCAATACCCTAGTGGGGAGAGTGAAGGTCGCTCTGGATGGATATGTGGGTTCGCATCCCGGATAATATATCGAGTTTGAGAATGTAAATGGTTTTAGTTTCAGCAGAATTGCAATCAGTTAAGTAATAATAGTAATAATACATTTATTACCAACAGATACACATATAACAAATTGAATACAAATAATAATAAATAACAAACAATTAAAAAGAGAAGAAAGTATATAAGCGAAAATAAAATTGAAATTAATTAAATTATTAATATACAAGTCATATGTAGGTAACAGATGTGTGTGGAAATATCACGACACCCCACTACGGTGTTTTCATTGGCATTTCAGTATCACTGAAAGCTGATCACAGTGTACCTATATCACATCACCGACCCCAACACAGATCATAAAGATTACACATAAAATTGATAGGAGAAGGTGACATAACATTTGATCTGCTGTGAGTGACATGAAAAATGGCTTGCTAAATACACTCACAAGGAAATATTTGTGTCCCATTCATGGTATCAAGTGTTTTCGCACTACAGTACCGGAACTTTGAATAAATTAGAATTTTTTTCTCATCATCTGCGGAAGTCATTGAAATTTTCCCCTTTATTCATTTATTTGCGAATCCTTGGATTCTTTGGACATATAACCCGAAAAGAAGACTCTATCGAACGATTGGTGGTCCAAGCATCAATGAAAGCTATAGAGTAGCTAAGCAGAGAACAGTGTGGCACCGTATCGCTTGGGACGCAGTGGCACAAGACCGAGACACGACGACGACCACTCTGCAAGAGTGAACGACTGGGAAGAAGAATTCATTTATTTTACAAAACGTTTCCATTGTATAATAGTTTGGGTTCAGCTCAGGGCGCTGTACGTACGATGCTATACTTCACTTGGTGAATAATATAGTTGAGGCTATGGAGAGGGGTGAGTGTTCTGTTGGGATCTTTTGTGGCCCCAGCTGGGCATTCGATTATGTGCTATATGACGTTTTGTTGCTGAAGGCTTAGAAAGCAGGTGTTCGGAGTGTAGCACTGCACTGGCTGGGGACCTATTTAAAGAACAGAAAGCAATATGTTTCTATCAATCGAGATTCTAATGGCATGCAGTCACAGGTCAATTCTCAACAGTTGACTGTTGGTACGGGGGTCCCTCAGGGATCCATTCTCGGACCCGTGTTGTTTATTCTGTATGTGAAGGATATGGGGTCACGGTTGGATTTCGACTTTTCATTGTATGCGGATCATGCATCGTTATATGGGACGAAAACCTCCAGGCTGTACAAATGAGGGAAAATGAAATGCGGTGATGGAGGAATGGTTTCATCGAAATTCCTTGTATCTCAATATTTCTAAAACGTGCCTCGTTAGATACCGAAACTATATCGGTTCTAATTGGGTTGCTGATATTGATGTATATTTCAATGGTGATAAGATACATAAGGTGAATTCTGTGGAATTTCTAGGTTTAAGTTTGGACGAGAACCTGAATCGGAAAAGTCACTGTCAGACATTAACTTCTAAGATAAATTCAGTATACTACTTGATATGAAATCTTCGTGATGTTCTAACGAGTAACCAGTTATTATCCGTTTATTATTCTTCTAAGGTGGTGTCCAGATTGCGATATGGCATTGTGCTATGGGGCTCTTCCTCATCGGCTTCTGATGTTTTTATTGCACAGAAGAGGATCATCCGGTGCATGGTAGGAGCGTCATATAGAGAATCTTGCCGTGACATTTTTAAAAATCTTAGAGTTTCAACTCTTTATGGCTTGTTCATATTCGAGTTATGTTTGTACATACACAAAATAGAAAGAATTCGCGTGTGAACAAAAATATACATAATTATTTTACTCGTGGTAGACATGACTTCAGAATTCCTTTTTACCGGTGTAGGGTTGGTTGTGTTGGTTGGTACACTTGGTCTAAGATTATTTAATTTTAGATCATTATTATTCTGTAAGATCATTATTATTCTGTAAGCATCTGAAGAAGTCGTTTGTAACGACGAAACGCGTCATGCTATGTAGTCAATAAAGTGTAAATCATAAGTTCAAGTGTTTGAATTTAAGTTATATTCAATTATTTAATTTGTTGAATTGTGGTATCAAGTCATCTTCTAGTATTAGTGTATTCAAAATAAAACTAAAAAATTTCCTGGTGGATAAGTGTTATTATAATTTGAGTGAGTTTTTGTATAACAGTAGTTGATTGTCATTGTTCTCTGTTTGACTTTACCTGTTTGATGCTTGACTTGTCCATAAAACTGTAGTTTTTAAATGAAGCATTATTATTATTCATATTAAGAGCCCCTTCTCTTCTTTAAATTGAACTTTTTTCCATTAGAAGAAAGTATAAGTAAATATCCAATTATGATTCTAACCACCTTGTTCTAAATATTGATGCGGCATTAGTCAGAACTTGCAAGGTACCTGTAAACAGTCGGTGAAAACACATCCGGTTAAATTCTTCCAACCCTTCGCAGCCTAACAAAATCCGCACAATGTAACCAAGCCTAACGAATACGGGCACATCGAGGGCTCAGCGGTGCATAAATTCGACTATATCGACCCCTCAAGGAACACTGCCGCTATCCCGCGAGAACTACTTGCTCATTACCCAGAAACTCTGGAAACTTAATATACCACAAAACGTGCAAAATCCGGGCCGTTTCGCCAATTCCTGGACCGTACGAAAAATGTAAGAATGAAACTGCGAAGTTTTAATTTATTTTTGCGTCGTAAAAAAATGTAATGAGGTCAAGGGAAATAAAGTAAGTTGCTTTCATTTTCAGACCTCAAATAACAACTTCCTGACCTTCAATACGTGATATAATACATTGATTTCTAGATGACCACTCCTAAATCATGTTTTCAGCTTCAATTGAAATGAATAACAGCCAAAATTTTCACAATGATGCACGTACGGGATGTAATCCCTTGAAAATACTTTGAAGAAAATAAGCGGTAACTACAATTCCGATTTTAATATCACATATAACCGCAGAATCGCATAAAACTCCAGTCTGTCTATGTATTTAGAAAGATAAGGAATTATCTACTAAATCAACCAAGAGAGAATATGTCGGAATTCTTTCAGGATCCTCTTGGCTTTTGTTTAGGTTTGAGTTGCTGTGTGCTGAGATCCTTGATTTGTGAAGTTCTTCGTTTTATTTTTATGATATGGAGTTTTTTTTATAGAAAATTGATAGGGAAGCCGATTTAATTATAATTTAATTACGGTTAAAAATATTTTGTTTTGGCTTATATTATATTATATATATATATATATATATATATATATATATATATATATATATATATATATATATATATATATATATATATATATATATATATATAGAGTTCTATATATAATTTTTGTAGCCCCACAGACTGGCATCGCTACAGTGGGCAGTAATATACTTTATAATGTTTTTATTATACATGTAACAATGATTTTACAAATATGTATTATTATTATTGTTATTATTATATAACATTTCTTATACCAATTCAATCACCATTAATAAATATCGAACATGTTTGACGAGGCGATTATTGAAAATAAATTGAATATAAGTTAAAATTCAAACACTTGAACTTTTGATTTACATTTTTATTGACAACATAGCATGACGTATTTCGTCGTTACAAACGACTTCTTCGGTTGCTACTAGAATACATGCAGTATTCTAGTTTCATTTATTCATTACGCTTTTTTTAATTTATTATCTTATTTCATAGTCCCTTTAGTTTTTTTCCAACTCAAATTTCGAATCACAGGAGTATAATTGAAAACTGAAGGGAGGATTCTCACAATAATTTTTATTAGTTGCGTTAACAATTGGTTCATTTGTTTTTCGTCAACATTTATGGGAGGTTGATTGTCGATGAACATAAAGTAAATGTTTTAGCTGGTCTGTTTATTTGGGCTCATAGTCCATATTTCAGTTCACAGTTCATTTTGTTTTATGTGGTTAGACCGCTGTGTTTTGAAAAATTGTGAAATGACATGAGCATATAATCAAATAAATAAATTATTAAAATCGGTCGAACATATGTGACGGTGTTTTAGTCGGGCAGTATATGTAACTGCTTCAATGCTTTTTTCTTTCTCCGCTGGCACAAATTTTAGGCCACAATCAAATCATCCTTCAAGAATTCAATAGACTAGTTCTACCAATTTCGCATCTTCGACCGTATTCTACACGAGAATTCACATCACATTTCAATCGGACGAGATTGAACATTCCGCGAATGCGGATCCGTGTTGAATATGGAAAAGAAAAATGCCGCTCAAGATTCGCGCTGTTTGAACCCGAACCGCCGTAAATCTCACACACCGTATGCATGTCTTTATGCAACTCATAATGCCTGATTGACGTCGTAAAGTACCTATTCTGCAGGCTGCACAATTTGCTCCTCATTCACATATAAACGGGCAACAAAGGTATTCGCATTTTCTCGTGGAATTCCCAAATCGGGAAAATAACTTGTCGAAATGATTAAATATTCGTTCACCTTTTGTGCTCTCGAACTCTAGAACGACTCAATATGAATTGCATTGTTTACTAGAGCTGCTCTTTATATTGCCACCTTAGAGAAATTGAAACTTCGGAAGGAATATTTTTTATATATATTTTATATATATAAAATATATATATATATATATATATATATATATATATATATATATATATATATATATATATATATATATATATATATATATATTATAGGCCAGTAATTGATAAGAATTCGAATTTCCAAATCAAAATTGTATAGAGAACACTATTTTTCAAAGTAACTTCTTTCTTTCGAATAGAGGAGTGTCGTAAGCCTTCACGTCACAGAAAGGGATGGAGTAATTAATTAAAGTCATTTATTGACTCTAAACAAAAAAGTTTATAACGTTAAAATCTCATGAGAAGTTCTTTGTTCTGTTGTTTTGTCTATTGTTTTCTAATTTTTGTCGATACAATTAGTTTTCCTTTCATATAATTTGTTTTGGAACATGTGATTTGAAGGAAAAGATTTTAAACCGAATTGTTTAATTAAATTAACTCACTTTAGTGAAAACGGATACGATTTGCTTAAAAAGTAGGCTCTTCAAACAAAATATTCAGATTGAAGTTCTTTTTAGCACCAAAAACGGAAAACCCAAAATTAACATATTTTTTTTGGGATTTTACACATACAACTTCCTTGCTTGGAGTCAATATAAGCGCTTCTTTCATTTCAGTGACATCAGACTTAGGTAGTCCAATGTGACGTCGTTTCATAAAAAAAACTTTTTAATGAAACTTTTTTATTTCATCAACGAATATCTTGTAAACTTATCTTCATTAATAATTACATACTCACCTTACCGTGTTTATATATTTATAGATGTTTTTTATATGTTAAAAAAAATGAAGATAGATTTATTAAATTGAATAGAAATCATGAGTATTCAACAAGGAAGAGGGATGTACTACTTATTCCTATGCATAAAACAGCTAAATTAGAGCACCCCCTCTATTATCAGAGTATTAAAATTATCAACCATGTACCATCGAATTTGAAAGCACTGAAAGCTCAATTGTTTGAGAGGAGAGTTAAATCTCTGCTCTTAACAAAGGCATACTGTGTGGCAGAGTACTTCGATGATTCGAATGTAGGCAGTAATGTATGAATCAATTTTTTGTATCATATTTTTGTATATTTTTATACCACAAATGTCCTTCATCATGTGAAATTTTCTCAAGTGTTTAATATTTTGAGGTAATTTTTTTCTTTTTTTTTTCAAATATAGTTGTATATTATTGTGATTATAAACGGAACCAATATTTTTGTTCGACGGCTGAATTGAAGATCAGACTCAAAACTGAATTCAGTCCTCTTGAGATCATTCTTATTTGTTGTAATTATGGTATCAATTGAATGAATGTAATTTTACAATGTAAGTAATGTTTCTCAATAAATTTGATTTTATTTTCTATTTTTATTTGGTTTTCATCATCATGCTCCGATGGAAATATTTCATAAAAGCTGTCCCAAATCTGTTCCTGAAAATGAAGAAAATTTTCTGATGATTTTTATCAGCATTATGTTAATCTTAGGGGTTTTCAATGAAGCGGACCTATCTAGCCTAGTAGTCCACTTACTTTCTGACACGTTTTCGTCTCTAGAATGTCCTTCTTCAACTATCGTCAGGAAAAAAAAAACTACAAACGCGTATGGCATGCGACTAATGTCTCGGTGATAATCGGCCGCGCTCGTGCAGACTCCGTCACTGCTTTGGACCTGGACCACTGTGTTTCTGCAGTTCTCTCGCAACCCTGGAGCCGCATCGTTTTTCCGGGGAGGTGTGTTACCGTTTGAGAAGTGTAACGTAGTTCTAGGTACACGCTGACGGTGTTTTAGTGATCGTGAATGGCATTCGGAAAAGTGGCGCAGTCGGATTCATTCACGCAATA
Source organism: Henosepilachna vigintioctopunctata (assembly GCA_030704895.1). Lineage (NCBI taxonomy): Eukaryota > Metazoa > Arthropoda > Insecta > Coleoptera > Coccinellidae > Henosepilachna > Henosepilachna vigintioctopunctata. The sequence goes on along the minus strand of JARQZJ010000002.1, from coordinate 1,896,666 downwards.
ATCGAAAGAATTTTTACGTCTTTATGTAGATTGGGCGGATTGTTATTTGGAGATAAATTGGTAATAATGGAGTGGATACCGAACTTAATTCACTTCGAGAATTTATCGATGCAGTTTGCTTTTTAAAAGTATTTTATTAATCTCATTGAACCATTTCTTGATGAAGAATTAGGAATAATATAATTCAACATTTTGATGAATCTGTCAGTTCTCTTCAGGATAATCTCCGCTGTTGTAGCCTTTCAGAACTACCAAACTTCGGAGAACACACACACATATATATATATATATATATATATATATATATATTTCTTTTAAATTGATGATATAGGATGTTTTTAGCAATTTTCAATCTTAAAACCTTTATTTTCGTTGACGTTTCGTTGTATATCACAACTTTCTCAAAACTAATGAATAATTGAATTTTATGAATTACTTTGGATATCAAAAAGTCAAACTCATTTTTTTGAAAAAAATCTAATTGGCTTTCTTGTTTTTTTAGTATTCGGAGGAATATTTCTGGCTTAGCTTTCGCCTCGAAAGTTTTAGTCTTCTTCATTATGAGGAAACCTCTGAAAAACTCATAGCAAGCCGGGTTCTTCTATGATTGTGACTTACATATACATATATAAATACATATAATTAAAAAAAAATTATTACTACATATAATTAAAACTCAACTATGTGTAATTATATGTATGTTTATATAAATCTCACTCATTAGAATCACCTGGCTTGCCATAAGTTTTACAGAGGTTTCCCCATGGTGATGAAGACTAAAATTTCCGAAGCCAATGCTAAGCCAGAAATATTCCTCTGAATATAAAATAACAAAAAAGCCAATTTGTTTTTTTCAAAAAAATAAGTTTGACGTTTTGATATCTATAGTAATTCATAAAATTCAATTATGTATTCATTAGTTTTGACAAAGTTGTGATATACAACGAAAATGAAGTTCTAACATTGAATATAGCCTGTTATTGCTAAAAACATTAATAAATATATATATATATATATATATATATATATATATATATATATATATATATATATATATATATATATATATATATATATATATATATATATATATATATTCATAAATTCAATGGACGATGAATCTACTCTGTGATAGTTCATATTTAAATGAGAGGTATTAATAAAAACTTGTCTAAAAATCACTGACTGAACAATTCTTTATTCGACTAGTTTCGCCTTTTACAGCATTATCAAGAATGAATACATATTACAAAGACAACCTATAAATATTTTGCAAACCTGTTCGGGCCACCTAGAATAGAGGTGGGGGTTTCCAAATTATCAGAGATTTAACAGCGGGGAATGGTTTAGGTCTAACTGGTCATTAAGAAGATCGTACTTATCGGAATTTTGAAGTTTATTTATTTCCATGGCTTCCAGGTAGTTCATTTTAATCCCTTTTTCACAGTAATGAAGTATCTTAGGTTTAAAACAACTTGAGATCTTATGTCCCGTCGACTCTAGATGTTCCCGAAAAGCAGATTGTCCGTTTTGTTCGTGTTCTTTTAGCCTAGTTTCAAAACATCTTCCGGTCTGGCCAACATATGACGACTTACATTCTTCACAGTCTAACCTATAAATTCCAGACTTCTTCATTGGCTCGGATTCGGATAATTTGTTATTAAAGATCATTCTATCCAATCTACTGTGACTTGAAAATGCTATATTTAAATTATTATTTTTGAAGAACTTAATGATTTTTGAAGAGTTAACGTGTGTATAAGGGATGCTCACATATCTTAATTCATTTCTGAATTTTTGATAATGCTGTAAAAGGCGAAACTAGTCGAATAAAGAATTGCTCAGTCAGTGATTTTCAGACAAGTTTTTATTATTACCTCTCATTTATATATATTCATTCATTCATTCATTTTTACCCTCGTCTCATAATCACAAGCTGGAGTTGTTGAATATTCTTTGAGTTTTTTACTGTTCTTAAATAAATTCCGAATTTACGAACATGATCCATTTTTTCAATATTCGTTTCTGAGGTTGGAGAAGGAGTTTTCGTCCTAAATTGAAAATTTTCTCTATTGGTATAATTGGAAATCCAAAAAGTGTTCTTGAAATGAGAAAGTCATATACTGATTTTCATTCGAATATATTTCATTTCAGCTATATGAAATCAAACTGAGAATAATTTGAATTTTAAAATATAATTTATATTATCAAGTTCACTTAATATAATATTATAAATTCACTAAGGTTACTTGCTTTGATAGTATGAACAATTAATTACATATCACTTGATATTATGAATTCCATTAAATCTATTTGAAAGAGATGCTTGTAACAATTTTAATACATTTATGTTCGAATGTTTTCACTCCAATAACATTCCTCGCTTCTTCAGGCAAATGATTGATTCAGATAACCTGTTTCATCGAAAAATAGTGCAGAAGCGCACCTTAGGGATGAGTTAGAGATGATTCGCGAAATGTTTTACAGGTGAAATTCCTATAAAGTGAATAGCTCGAGATATTGGTCAAAACTTACAAAATATGAACATTAGTCTTCATTTAGAAGTTGTTTAGCTCTGCGAAAAAAGTTGAAAAGCTTCCGACATTCTTAGTACGTTGGGAAAGGGTAGAATATCTTGTAAATAGGATTTATAATCCTAGAATAGCATGATTAATCTCATAAATATAATGGAGATTAAATCAGATAATAATCTGAATGTCAAAGGACTAAAACATAAAAGTGTTCCTCTCTAAGGGTTTTTCTTCATCGTAGAAAATCCATTTAATCCAAATCATCGTAGTTCGTCCATTTGATTATTACATCTTCCAAAGCAACCAATGCAATTTCTTTGTTTTCTTGTTTCTGATGAAACAAACAAAATGAATAATGAAAATTGTAAGCAACTTGCAGGTAATTGTTAGGGCTTCATCTATTTAATTTTGAGCGTAATGGCAATATAATGTTAATTTTTAGCAACAATAACTATATTCTTATTAGAAATTTTGTTTATATGTCATTAATTCTAGATTTCTATTCTACTTCGAAAAAATAGTTTCATGGTTGAGGAATTTCTTGAGCATATGTTTTGTTTGTATTATTCGTTTATTTGTATTATCAGTAGCAGTTTGAATATGATGATGTCCTTTATTTCTGTATGATAATTTGTAGGTATATAATAATGATCAACTGAGGATATAGTCGAATAGGTTGAAACTATATTAAGTTAACTGATAACAGAGTAAATTAACCTGAGAAAGTTAATTTACTCAGTTTATCTTTCATGAGGATGTGTATTTCACCAGGTATATAAAAATTTTTTCGCTGAAATTTTTTTCATTGTCCTAATATTAAATCATTAGTGTTAATTTATCAATACCTAAAACCACACAAAAATGATTTTTCTTCTCAATTCCTAAAACTGATAAATCTATCAAAGTAAAGTGGAAATGTTTCACCCTTTTTTTATATTCATCAATTCCAGCTTGTGAGTTTTTCTGTAAAGTTCCATCGCTTGCTGGGATTTTACAGAAAAACATTGTTTTTCGATGAATTGACATACCGTATACGCGATATTTCGCTAGCTAAATAAGCCTCCCCATGTGTCGATAGCCGCTCCATTCAATTCGTACAAGAAAAAACTTTCAAGCCCGTTCCGATCCAGTAGCATGGAAACATTCATCATTCTGGGAGTGTGTATATTGTGCTACGAACTCTGCGAGTTTCTCTTTCAATGTGCGGGCTCTGATAATAGAGACAGGTTGGAAAATACAACGCCGAAAGTGGACGTCGCGGAGCCGGACTGCAAAAACTTGGATAGGGCGTCCTCCGTTGCATCCGGCGAAACCGGAAACCGCCGGGACGACGTGATTTACACTATCGAAAACCGCGGTGAATTACAATAGATTCGATTCCACTAAAATAACGTTGCAGTTAACGGAATTTTATGAAGTGGTGGTTGAATTTTCGTGAGGTTAACTAAGTGCAATGCTGTTATTAGGTTATAAATATGCTTGGATAGGTTCAATTTTGCTTTGAAATGTTTATTTTGAAGAAAAATTTTTTTTTCAATGTTTGCTTTGCATGTGAGGATAAATCATAAGTAAAATGAAAGTGGTGCCTCTCGTTGTGGAATACAGAATGATAGTACTCAGAATACCTATTTATATAAGAAGCTATTCCGAACTAAATGGTGCATGCTCCTGGTCAGATTTGCGAATTGTCTGAGACAAAATGGTGAATGCACAAGACCATTATGATTTTTAAAATTTTATTATGGGATATCCCGCCAGCATGTTTCTCAGTAATAACATTATGTAGTAGTTGTATGTTCATTAATTCTTAAATATCTGTTCAAGATTTTCGCAATGTCTCTGTCATTTTCACGTATTGACTTAGTCACATCTTTTACCCACAACCTTTTTCTCCATCTTATGAAACGTTGATTTGTAGTTCGAAATGACTGGCAATGTTCGTATATATCTATTTATTGAATATAACTAGTTTAAACTGAATTTTTATTCATATAGATTTAATGGCTAGATTTGATATTTTATTGAAGCGGATTATACTTATAAATCAGAATTCTTCTAATATTTCATAGGTAACTCTCCAATTATAACGGCACATGTTTCACTAATACCTAAACGTCATTAACTTTTCAAATTCCATAAATAATTTTTGAAGGGGTGATGACTCGATAGCCGGCCTGATCATACTGAGGGATCAACTTTTTTTCTAGTGGGTTCAGAGTTCAAACTATTTTATATATAATAGAAAAAATCTTGATATACTGGAAGTGAATTTTTATTTGCAATTCTTACCGTTTATAATGTTATATCAACGAAAATTTTGTTGTCGTCAATACGATATCAATGCTATAATGTCAAATTAAATTATTTGTATTTCCACCTTAGAGATTCAAGTTGGTGTCAATTATAGTGAAAGATGTAATTGCAAAATTGCCTGGATATTGAAATCCTAATTTCAGATGTTATTCAAGGTTGAACTAAAGAAATGTTATCATATAAATTATATATCGATCTGGATCATCGAAGTATTATTTATATCAAAATTTCCGATTATTTTCGGAAGCTTTCATACTTGGCTGTGGTGCTCCCCACACAGTGTGTTGGGACCCCCAGTTATGTTGTTATACTTGTTCAATTATCCATTTCATGACTTTTTTTGTGTTTTTCCAATACCTGTTCAGACTTTGAGATTCAAACAGGACCTACGAAATATTTAACGATGGTATAGTGAGTTGTGTATGTTTCTGTAAGTGTTCAAGATATTCAAACACAAAAGTAGTGTAGAGGACTTTGTTCCCTGTAGATGCCGTTTTCTAACATATGACTCTCTGTAATCATCTGTGCACATGTGCCTCATTTTCAATTAGGCTATTTTCTCATCCTTATTTTATTTGATTTCTGTTTTCACATCTGCATCATTAGATATTGTTCTCTAGATACTAAAAGATAGCTGGAACACTTTTCATCATAAAACATTCTCATCATTAATTGTAGTCGTATATTTCGTATACAAATTAGGTATATCAATATTTTCTGAGAGAACTAGGAAGAATGAGAAATACAAATAAAACAATTGTTAAACTGATTTACACATATATTAAAAATAATACTGCATAACGTACGTTTCGATGAGATTAACCTTTTTCAAATGCTACGTGCAGACTAATGTTTCAGAATAAAAGTTTCGTTTTGTCTGTTTTTCAAATTTCGGTTCGTTGCTAACAAGAGAATTCAGCTTACGTTGTTGTACGGTGAACTTTTTATGAATCATTTTATTTACTCTTAATCTAGTTTCTGAATCAAAAATATCGAATTCTATATTATGTAACCTATACAATATTTAATAGTGTGGGCGTTTACTTGATGTAAGTCCATTATAATTGAATATAACTTAAATTCAAACACTTGAACTTATGATTTACACTTTATTGACTACATAGCATGACGCGTTTCGTCGTTACAAACGACTTCTTCAGAGGTCGGTATTCATTATTCTGTAAGCATCTGAAGAAGTCGTTTGTAACGACGAAACGCGTCATGCTATGTAGTCAATAAAGTGTAAATCATAAGTTCAAGTGCTTGAATTTAAGTTATATTCAACCTATGCAATAGTTCAGAATGAATTACCTTGAGATATATGTTATAGGTGTCTCGTTTCTTGAAGAGGATCTTCTGTTCTTCTTTCAGCCATCTAAGTTTACCCTCCATAACTGCTTTGGCAGTTATGTAGGGTAAACTTGTAAGCTTGGAAGGTACTTGGTTACTCGTTCTTAAACTCATGTATTTGGGAAACACACTGAACTTGCGGCACAAGGAGAAAAAATACAGGTTCTGATTCGAGAGTGCACATTTGAGTAGTAGTTTAAAATAAAATAAAGCCAAAAAGCTAGTGGTTGCTTTTTTCAAATTAATAATTGATGAGGCCGATACTTGATGTGAATCGATAAACATAATAAAACAATTGTTAAACTGATTTACACATGAATTAAAAATAATACTGCTTGACGTACGTTTCGATGAGATTAACCTTTTTCAAATGCTAAGTGCAGACTAATGCACGTCGTGCGTCATTAGTCTGCACGTAGCCTTTGAAAAAGGTAAATCTCATCGAAACGTACGTCATGCAGTATTGTTTTTAATATATGTGTGAATCAGTAAAACAATTGTTTTATTATGTTTATCGATTTACATCAAGTATCGGCCTCATCAATTATTAATTAGAAATACAAATAGTTGATTCAAAAAAAATTGATGAGCATTAAATTATTCCTCCAGTATGTTTCATAAATTAAAAAATTTTCAATTTAAAGCTACTACGATATAAAGCAAGAAAGTTTATTCAAGCGTTTATTCGAAGAAAATGCTCAGAACTTTCAAAAGAATCTAATTATCTCCGAGTATCGGAAGTTTGTTGGAGAATCAATTTTTCTAAATAACAAGGTCGTTGCGAAAAAAGTTCCGATTATGAACCGATGAGCCGGCGTTGATTCGACCTCTGCATATCCAGTATTGGAAATTTTGTTTTTTCACGACCTGGTGAACACATCGGTTCTGATTAATTTGACGGATCGGTGGGCCAATTAGTGCAACTTCGGTAATTTTCAATTCATATTCATGAAAACCGTTTTTCGACCTTTCCCTTGTCTCTTATTCTGCATTAATTACCACTCAGTATTTCCCGGAGGGATCTTCCAGACTGAATACAGATTACTCCGATAACAGTTTTCTAATTTTTCAAACGGCTTCGAGTCCATGTCCGCCATTTTCTCCGCGAAGGAAAGAGGCAGAAAGTTACTCCGACTCTTAATTAACCAAGCGGTATCGGTGGTAGGTCTGAATGACTAATCGAATATTGAAGAACCTATACATTTTCATTTATCGGGTATTATCTTCACTGCATAACCCGTTCCATTTTTGGTAATTTTTTCAAATGAAAACTTGAACTAATATTGTGAACTGTATCACACATCAGCTGAAATATAAGTTGTTTGATTATTTATTATTGGATATTTCATTCAATTTCAGTTTTTTCAATGTATTTTTCTCTGATGTTTTTTCTGAAATATTAAGTTGCTCAGAGTCTTGTAACCTGGGACACTCTTCTTTGAGCTAGGTCTATCAAATTAGCCTAGGAACTCATGTTCTCCTAAAACATTGTAATTCAATGGCCATAATCTCGCAACTTATTATAAATATCAATTAGTACCAATATCATCAAAATGAATAGTTGAAAACACAAACCAATTCTTGTGCTCTGGACAGTCCCTAGGCACAAATTTCAACTGCATAAAACGAAATGTTAAATTTTTCAATCGCAGAATTCTAGCTTATTATATCGAAATATGTAGTAACTGGTATATACCTATAGGGTTTATCTATCTGATATCTAACTTCAACGTAATTTATTTAACCCACCTTGAAAATTTTTCATAAAAACGAAGATTTCAATGGATTTCGAAAAAAAAACACGTAGAATTACAATGCACATTCAAAGAACGAAGCAAAATTGTCTAGTTTCATGTGTGTTTCCTGAGTTGACCATGAGATGTCACTGCCTACCACTTCTCAGTTCAAAATCTTTCGCGCCATGGGCTTGTACCTAGGTACAAGTTGTAATAAGGTACAAGGATCTCCTCTAATTTTTTCACTGTTTCAGTCTATCATTTTCTTTTCGACCGGTTGTACGAACAGATTTCTGAATTAGCTTACTTGAAGTTCACGAGGAATTGGAGAGAGTTCTAAATCTGTTCTGTATATATCAAAATTTGAGAAAATTTGTGATTCATCGTCTGTCATGCTCTGTAGGACAGAGCATGAGCTTTTTGTTTCTCGAAAAAGTGTGTTATAAGGATAAAAAAAAAGATTGGAAGATTGGTTGTAGCAGTTGGTACTGGCAGAAATAAAGATTCTTGCGAATTTGCAGTCGTTTACATTTTGAAGATTCAATAACTTTTTCACGCATTCTTGTTATGTTCAATTGCTTGTAGCAATTACTATGCCATATAAAAATACATAAAATATATGCATATGTGAAAGTCAGTTATACTGAAAAAAAATTAACGAGAATATTGTTTTCCAAAATTGAACGCAGCAAATATCGCCAGCCACTCCTTTTGGCTTCGATGCTAACTACAGGCCTCAACACCGAGCTCAACATTATAAGGGATTCTTGTTTCTGAGACTAAGGTTTTGATGTTGTTTAGAGACTAAGGTTTTGTTGTTGTTAAGAAAAGTCGATATAGATATTTTAGTTAACGTACACTTTTGTGACGGGGCACTTTTGTGATTCAATATAACTTCAAATGCAAAGCACGTTGAAAATGTATTAAGCTACAAAGAAGTAGAAGATACAAGAGTAAGTGGATCAAAAAATACAAAACAATAATTGAATATAAACTAAAATTCAAACACTTGAACTTTTGATTTACACTTTATTGACAACATAGCATGACGCGTTTCGTCGTTACACTTGATTTCAGTTAGTATCTGACTTCTTCAGATACTAACTGAATACTAACAACTAATTTGAAATAACGGGTGTAAATATCAAGGCAATTTTCAGGAGTCTATGACTCTGGGTTTTACCCAAGATATTTCATTCTAATCTAATCTAATTTTTGTTACGTGAAAAGGTTTAAGGGTGAATTGTTTAATTCTATCTTTTCATTGAGCAAATTTCCAAAATTTTTATGCCGATTTATTTCCAGTATTTCCAAAAAATCTAATTGACTACTTTTCTGTATATTATACTGAAATAGTTGAAATAAATCGGCATAAAATTCTGGAACTTTGCTCAATTAACAGATAGAATTAAACAATTCATACTTGTTAAACCTTTTCAGGTAACAAAAATTAAAAAACCTAAATTTTGCCTCGATATTTATACCTATTTTTTTCAAATTTGTTGTAAGTAGTCTGTTAGCACCTGAAGAAGTCGTTTGTAACGACGAAACGCGTCATGCTATGTTGTCAGTAAAGTGTAAATTAAAAGTTCAAGTGTTTTAATTTTAGTTTATATTCGATTATAATGGATTTAAATCAAGTAAACGCCAACACTATTAAATTCAAAACAATAGATGATGTTCCAATTTCCAAAGGAAATATAATAATAAAAATACCTAAATTGAAGTGAATATGTTACGAGTATATAATAACTGAATGTTGATTTAGTGCGTCTTTTATTCCACTTAGCTTTACCTTTCTGTTTCAAGAGGACGTGCTTCTTTAAAAATATGTATTTTTCACATGTAGGTATCGTTTGCTCAGATAAATAAGCAGACTGTCAGTATCTTTCGCTTGAAAAAGTTTCATATTCAGACTAATGAACAGCAGTTCCGAATAGAAAAAGTAGCGGAATTTCGCAACCCTTTTGCTCTTCTGAAATAGGTATGTAGTGAACGAGGAAGATAGAATGAAAATTTTTCCTTTGAATGCGATCATTAGAGTTTTCTACAGACGTAGGATCCGACAGTTGTTTGCATAGCACAAAGGCTTCAGTTACATTCGCTTTTCAAACGAAATAATCCGAATTTGGTAGGCAAATACTCCTTTTCTCTTACTTCTTGGAAATTTGAAAGCCCAAGCTCAATAAAGCTGGAACTTTTCCATTGATTTCTGTACGAGATGTGAAATAGCATTTCCGGATCTCTATCTCCTTAGCTCTGTCGGTCCTATGCCTTTTTCAATTCTCAATCTACCCAGGATATTTATAATTTGGAATCGTTCACATGGTTATATCAATCAGAAAAGGCTTCATATATTTTGATTTATTGTAACTTGAAAATTAAATATGAGAAAAATTATTTTGTTCGATTTTTTGTTGACGTTTATTGTTCTTATTGATGTTACTTAGACAAATTTTCATATTATAACTTGCACATTACAGGATTAAATCTTACTGAATTCTTTATCTCTAAAATAAAAAATTAACATCATCTACAAAGTGCAAAATTGCTGTCACCGACCAAGTGGTCGGAATGAGGAAATGTTCATATTTTATAAGGCTCCGTCCATTATTATTTCTTCGATAAATCAATGAAAATATGTAATTTTTGGTTACATGTTGAAATTTTATATTGGAAAGGTATACTTATAATAACGATATCACAATATCGCATGTATGCAAATATGTGTAATAAACAAAAATTATAAGTTTTAACAAAGGGAAATCCCATTTCGATTTTGTTTGAAATTGGAAAAATAGTGAAAATTGAATGTCTCATTGCAAACAATCTATTGAAGTTAGCCCAGGTGTATTATGCAGAGATATCGTTCAGAATATATAACTGAATACAAAACCTTTAACTTACAGTTACAAAAAAACTGTAAAATAGAAAGTTAACATCAAATACAAAGTGACAAAAGTGCTGTTACCGACAAGTGGTCGGAATGAGGAATCCCTATACTATATGGGGCTCCGCATTCCGTCCATTATTATTCACTCGACAAATCAATGAAACTATGTAATTTTTGCTTATAATGAGATTTTAAGGTTTTAATGAACCAATAAAGCATTTGAAATAAATAAACTCAGAACTTATCACATATTATTAATATGAATACGAACTTTCTCGTAGATTTTGTTGAATTGACCGGCTTTTCGTCAACATATGAAAGACAAGTTTCGAAATGTGACATATGATGAGTGATTCCATTGAATACGTTCTATTTCACAACTTTTGGTCGAAATTTTAAACATTTTAAGGTAAAAAACCAAAAAGGTCGGAAAGAAGAGGCCGGTCGGAAACCGGTGCCGTTACGTTAATAAAATTTTTCATCAACTGAAAATGCATTAACGAGAACATTTGTTTTCGTAGAAAACCAAACAACTACTGGTTTTGCTTACCTTCAATATGGAGATTCGGTTTATTCTCATCATAAATTAACATGATCTTCATGATTCCTCCTGTTCTGAAATTTTGGAAATCTTCGATCATTTTGTTATCTTTGTGCAGCTTTCGCTGGATAAATATTATTGTTACTATTACAAAATGAAAAGCTGTAATTATATTAGATTAATCTTAAAATTTCACGGAGGCGCGAATACGAAATCAAATTTGAGAACTTACTGAATGTGTGAAATATCAAATGAGATCGGATCTATCATTCTATTTCGTATTCTATTACATCGCGTTGCGGTTATCGCCAGAGTTTTCGTTATATTGTGCCATATACGCCAAATGTTTTGTATTTGAACAGAATGTTGTGTTGCCTGTGCTAAGATCCTCCGACTATCGCGGGCAGAATATAAAAGATCCCGTTTGAAAATCGAATCAACTACTTAACACGTTCGTGACACGTTTTCGAGATCACGAGTCAATTTCTCAGAGTAAATACTGAAATTGAATCGGAAAATCGAATTAGCTAAATTTCCATTCTCGATTGAAATCTTGGCTCATTTGAATCGATCACTTTCAACTGTTCTATAAATTCGGGACTGATTCACTGAACAACTCGAACCGTAAATTGCGCTATTCCCGAAGTCCAGACAAGACGATTGCGAGACTTGGAAAATTACTCACGATTCTTGCTGATTTCGATAATTTATCGGCATCAATCATTGCCTGATTCGAATAGGTTTTAAAATTCGACATGAATTTAGGGCAAATTGTTTCGAAATAACTATCTAGATGTTTGACTTAGAGGACTTTTCCTCACCCTTTCTAAGAATTTATTGTTCTTCATACCAATTGCAATAAATCAATGCTAGAGAAAACACAGTTTTCAAGAAACATTTTTATAATGTATGACTTTTTAAGCGTATTTTTTTTTAAATCGAATAAAACACTCAATTTGTATTTTGAATCATATATTCAAAATTTTTATTGAAATTGATAACCTGGCCTTTGCCATTTACATTTTAAAGGTAACTTTAAATGGTCCATTCGAAAGGTCGAATTTTGCATTACTTTTTCGAGCATTTCGGCCTGTATCCCAGGAATTACGCGTGTAATGTTATCCTGTAGGCCTTCAATCGTGTTCGGCTTGTCCACATACACTAACGACTTTACATTTACAACCCCACAAGGAATAATCCAGAGGCGTCAAATCGCATGATTTTGGCGGCCAATTCACAGGGCCATATGTTTATCTAGAGATAAACTGCTCACCAAATTCATCCTTCAACATGTCCATTTTTTCACGAGTTATGTGGCATGTGACACCGTCTTGATGAAACCACATGTCAACCAAGTTCAACTCGGCCAACTGGGGCAAAAAAAGTTGCGTATCATGGCTCGATATCGTTCGCCGTTGACGGTAACGTTTCTTCCACGGACCTCTTTGAAGAAAAATGAACCGATGATGCCACCAGCCCATAAACCACACCAGACTGTCGTTTTTTCGGGATGCATCGGTAATTCTTGTATGGCATGTGGCTGTTCATCACTCCAGATGTTTATATACATATCCGTTAAGCCAGAAATGAGCCTCATCGCTGAACACAACTTTTCGATAAAACAGCGGATTTTCAGTAAGCTGTTCTAAGGCCCATTCACCAAAAGGTAGATGTTGTGTTAGGTCATTCGGCTTCAATTCTTGCAGAAATTGAATTTTATAGGCTTTCAAACCCAAATCAACATGTAAAATTTTCCATGTAGTTGAGTAACACATGCCCAATTGCTGAGAACGGCGACGAATTGACATTTCACGATCCTCATTAACACTGTACGCTAATATTCTCTTCAGTACGCACTGTACGCATGCGAGATAATGGTCTAATGTCCAACAAATTAAACTTGGTGCGAAATTTGGTTATAACACACGAATTGTCGATTTACCAGGTCGATTATGACTACCATAATATATTCGTAACAAACGATACACATTTTTCACAGAGCACTAATTTTGATAGTGAATTTCAATAATTTGCAATCGTTGCTGGTTTTTAAGTCTTTCTAGAATGAAATGGCAGAGTATACTGAACTTTTCACTTGACAGATGACGTTTGGATGCCGTTACCAACCAGTGCCGCCAACCTGAAAAACTTAACTCTTTGAAAATCACCCGTTATAATACTGTAATGTATTTTCCCTTATATGTGGTTATCGCGATGTGGCATCCCATCGCGATGGCTTCTTGTTGCCACAAGATGATAAATCTGTTATGTTTTGTGGTACAAAGTTTACTAGACAAAAAGAACAAATAAAATCAAGGGTAGAAAATTAAGTTGAAGAGATTTCCGAAGTCTCATCTTTTTTAGGACAGATACAAATAAAATTAGCAACTTGTGACTGTGCGAGGTTCAGTTTGAAGAATCTTGTGCCATGAAAGATGTTTAGGAGACTTCATTCAAATATTCCCTCTTCGCTGATTTCATCAAGAGATTCCTTGTTGTCCTTAGGACTTTTATTCTCTTCTCTTCCTCCCAGTTCAAATGAGAGAGACGCTTTCGTATGGAAAGTCACACTTTTTAGAATGTGATTTCAAAGGCTTGCGTGTTTTTACACCTTCAAATCAAGTTAGGGGGTTTGGACAACTATAGTGTCATAGCGTCATATAATGTATAGCGAAATATGTTGTTTTGAGGCAATCCCTGGGATTCAAACATTTTACTTATCGCTGATCCGTGTGTCTTTATTTTCTTAAAATGATCAATTTAATGGAAATAGATTTGAAGAAATTCAGTGGAAAATATTCAGTTTCTTGAGATTCTGCTCTGAGGAAACAGTTGCGTCGTTAATTGTTTATCCAACAAAAGTGGACGTCTCTTTATAACTAATTATCTCGTACCTTTTTTTTCATATTGACTTTGTTTCATTTTCGTCAGTGCTCAACTTTGTATGGATAATATTAATAACTATAATAGGAAATATGAAGGCAGGGTGAAAGAGTAATCAAGAGAGTGATTACCCTTCTGATCATGAAGTGAATTATTTTTAATCTTTGAATTTGAGCTTGATCCACAATTATGAAGGGGTGAAATTAGTTATGCATGAAAAGAGTTTGCTGCAAGTCTGGTAAAGGAGATGACAAGTTGAATGCATTGTTGCAGTGCTAATAATTCAAAAGGATTTTTTCCAGTGTTTAATTATGATCTTCCCTTTTCACTTTTCTCGTGAGAATTCGAGAGTATTTAATTTCCTTTGATGAATGCTCTATATCACAATTGAGTAATGACTCGAGCGTCGTGAAAAAGAAAACAGACAACAAATGAGTGATGAAGTTCCACTCTCACTTTTATGTTCGGAGTCTTTCATGACTTCTGAACAAACTTATATATTTTGTTGTTAGTATTGATCAAAATAGTGACTTCTCATCGAGATAATAAAATATTCAATTCAATAGAATACACATCGTTCCTGAATTTTAGAAAATAGAAATAATAATAACAATAATAATAATAATAATAATATGCCTTCATTCATAAAGTAAAATTCGAACAATGACTTCCAAACAGGGCGAAAACTACTCCTACTTACCTAACCCTAGGAAGATGTATAAGTTTGATAATAAACAAAATAACGTGAATAAAATAAATAAGCGGGGTAAAATAAATAAGTAAAATGAAATAACACAAAATAACAAAAAAATTAGAGAATATGCAAGTAAATGAAAGTTATAACTGGGTGACATTAAAACCAAGTTTTCCTTTGATACCAAATATGAGATGCTTCAAAATAATCAACCAGCCTGAGTGATCTTAATACCCTGAACATGAAGCAATGCCATTTTTGACCCCTTTCGGAAAGTGGATGTCTGAAAATTTTTCAATTCGCTTTTCACTTCATTATAGTTTCTCAAGGCAGTGTATGTAAATGAACACTTAAATATTTTAAGCCTAAATCCTCAATAATCTTATATACATACTAAGTGCAGAATGTTGAATATCGCAAGAGGTAAAATTGTGTGAAAAACTAGTATGAATTATTTTATGATGATTTGGTAAAATTTGTAGAAGTTTATCTGGATCAGTTTAGTTAAGGAAGCAGACCACTCACTTAGAATTGTATCTCATAGTTACTCGTCCTCTGTTTTCATCCTGTCCTTTCTACATCAAATTCAGTTCAATCTGTTGAAGTTTTATAAAATTTATTCAAGTATGTAGTCAAAGATTTATGGTTGAACCAATTTAATAATGGATCGAAACAAGAATGTTTCGAAAATATGATATTTGCTAGAAGTTCAACGCATATTCTTATAGAAATTCTTTGATTATCTTTGAGTTTCTTCACTTTATACGAGTATTTATCATCAGTGTGAATATGAGTGTACTGACCGGGATGAAAACGATTACAAGAATGAGGTAGCTGTTCACAAAAAAATTTATTAACCAAACTGTCAAGAAAACATTTCATGTTAGACAAGTTTTCATCTCCTCTTCGTTATGGTGTTGAACGAAACGGTCACATAATTTTGCAGAGAAATTAGATGAAGGCAGGAATCTTCATGAATTCAAAAAATTTTAATCGGATTGCGGCTTTCTGATATATTTGTTTACCTATTTATTCATTCGGAAATACACCACGGAACAGCTTAAGCCAATTACTGAGCGGCAATAAAATCTACAACTTATGTAAAATTAAACTGGAAAACGGAACCAAAAGCCTACAAACAATACAAATGATTGATGTGATTCTGTTAGCCAACTTAAATGAAAGCTTACCAACAACACTACACGAAAATGTAATATCTAAAAAACTCATGTCCAAAATTATTTCTGAAAAAACAGTCAGAAAAGTGGTCGCCTGATCTCTTCGCCTACATACGAATATGTCAATGATATCAGGAAAAGGCTCAAAAATTCCACAAATTTTTTGAAGTGGGAAAAAGACCAGAAAACTAGTACGAGCGAGAGGTAGAAAAAATATTGTTTCAACAAGATAATCTTACGAGGAAAATAGAAATCAATGAAAAAGATAATCAATTTCTACAGGAACATAATTCCAAGACGTGTTTCAACTGCTGAAACATTTAATCTGGTAGAGAGTAAATCTTCAGTTATATCTAAGGTTGCCATATTTTTTCACGGACCAACCGGGACAGTTCTGTCTTTTTCACTTTTGGTTTAGGGATGTTGGTTTTCGGGGGGTGGGGTGTTTATAAAAACAGTAATGTAAAAAACACTTAAAATATAGAATAGATAACCTTTGTTATTTTATTCATAATGGTACACAAACATGATATTTTTACAAAACAAAACATTTTTCTACTTGTTGTACCACTGGTATTTTCCCTTGAGTGAACCTTTTTCAGTGAGTCCTTCTTCTCTTTAATTGTTTCATAAAATTCATTGCAGCTAAGTCCGAAGTTAACTTTGCACACCATCAAACCGCGGACTGTGGACTCATGCATCAAACCCCGTTCATTACTTCAGGCACTGTTCATCATCGAAAAAACCTGGGGCGGACGTTCCAGGAAGACAGAACACATACTCAACAACCATTCTAAGATTGGACATTGCGATGTTTTGTTGCTTAAAGGAAGAGAGTAGCTCCATCCATTTTTCTGCGCTTGATTTTTTACGATCGTTTTCCTTTTCTTCTGTTTCCCAATCACCTACTTTAGAAGCCCAAAATTCAACCTCATCAAAACGCTCGTCAGGGTTAACCTTAGGTTTTCCGAGATTCTTGTTCATCAACTCTGCTGTTCTTTCAACGTTTTCCCATGAAATGATGTTTTCAATGATCCAGACAAAGTCTCGTGCTCCACCGAAACTGTCTTCCCACAGGTCAAAATAAGAGAACACCGACTGTAAAATTTTTGAAGTCACTGGCAATGAGGTTACAGTCTACATTGTCTTTCCCTTTAAATGATTTTAAGAGACATTTAGCCCCCTGGGGAAAAAAGTTTGACCGTTTTCCTTCTTTTAAATTCTCCTTCAACAACTGCAATAAATGAGCAACATCAGTAGCACTGATATACTTTTTTCCAAGGCTTATTAAACAATGTTAGCTGGCCATGCACTGATCACACAATAGCAAATTAATCATTCTCTGATCTAATAATTTTGCTCAATTATTTGAGCAAAATTATTAGATCAGTAATCATTATCAGAAACTGTGCCCTGAATCAAAACCGCAACAATTTCAAGAACAGGGCGGGACACCGGGACAACCCAGTATATCCGGGACTGTCCCGGCGAAACCTGGACGTATGGCAAGTCTAGTTATACCTCCTTCTGGATAAACACTGTCAGATGAAAATAATATGATATTGTTATCCACAAAATTATCTGCAGCAATTAAGTCTGGTAAACGAGATAGCTTTCACTTCTGGATCTTTCGATTGAAGATGCTAGAGGTTTGTTAGTAATAGAAGTTGGTTCTTCACAGATCCAACCAAAGATCATTTTTAGAAATTGAGTTTTTTTCAAACTGTATCATATAGAGAAGAGAATGACAATCCGAATATGTGGGATATTCGAGCGAAGGAGACTATGATGATATCTATCCACGCTACGAAAACCGTAATATATCAAACAAAAAATTTACGAAGACAAACGTTTCGGGTCTTTTCATTTCTGCGTCACACACACATAAAACCGTACAAGATTCCGGGCGAGGAATTAGATACACATCCGGATTTCGGGAACTCATTAAAGCGTGAAATTTCTGCCTCGGAAAAATCGCTAATCCTCTTTTTTCCTACCGTGGGATCGATCGGCGAAGTCAACGGGACGTACACGCACTCTCGCTGAATAGAAATGTGGATGAATTGGATCCCGCCGTAGGACGTTCGATAAATTCATTTCGTGTGTCCCATTTTTGGCATTCGGTTGCAAGAAAAACGGAAAATCCATAAGACGTGTATTATTCGTCGTTGCCTCGGGGCTTTCATATATACCTATATATATCCTACCTATTGATTTATGGAGATCTTTATTTAGTTGAATCGGATGTGATGCCATCTTAACTCGGAGAAATTGCCGCGGAAATCTGAAATAAAATTCGAGAAAATGGCAACTATTCTCTTTTGTTGCTTTACGAAATAAGGGTGAAGTTTTCCCGATTTCAGTAGCTATTAATTGAAAATTTTCGGAAAGAAGTCAAATTAATATTTATTATTTAAAATTGAATATTTGATTTAAATATCAAAAATATTCATGAGTTATTAGCTAATTAAATGCAACTCGTAATCTGATGAAAAATAATTGACGTTTAATAAAACTGTGCCTGTCAATTATTGTTTAAGTTTAGGTTTTTGGAAGAATATATTCAGATATTAATCCCATAAGTATATGTATATGTATATATATATATATATATATATATATATATATATATATATATATATATATATATATATATATATATATATATATATATATATATATATATATATATATATATATATATAAAAGAACACTAGAACATTAATTTGAAAAATTCGAATTAACCAAGAGAATGTTATAGTAGAGCTAGATATTTGAACGTGTTCTATGTGATGTCTCCATTATCCTTCAAGGGGTAAATATGAGAGAAATATTGAAATCGATGCCACACCTGATGGAAGTGTGAGAGTAATATATGTTTCGTTCTGCAAGAAACTCGTCAGTTGCACCACGTCCATCGAAGTGAGGCAACGATTTCAACCCCCAAGCATCCTTTTGTGACTCCAAGTGGAAGACCGTAGAGTAATGAATACTCCACAATTCCATGTATAGGAATCAGAAGAAAACACCTCTCGGATTACAGACACACCAAGCATCGAAATTTCACATATCTTTTATACCCGTAGGTATCTACTAAATTGCACGATGATTTATCTACTAAATTGCATCGTATTCATCATAGGATGTTTTCAAATGTCCATAGGTTGCGTTAGTAGTACGCTTGCGTTTATTTCTGTATTTCGTTACTAACGCAACCTATTGACATTTGAAAACATCGTATGATGATATTTGTCAAATAGACATTGCAATTTAGTAGATACCTACGAGTATAGAAGATATGTGAAATTTCGATGCTTGGTGTGTCTGTAATCTGAGAGGTGTTTTCTACTGATTCCTATAGATGGAATTGTGGAGTATTCATTACTCTACGGTCTTCTACTTGGCGTCACAAGAGGATGCTTGGGACTTGAAATCGATGCCTCACTTCGATGGACGTGGTGCGACTGACGAGTTCCTTGCAGAACGCAACATATATGTCTCGCACTTCCATCAGGTGTGGCATCGATTTCAATACTTCTCTAACATTTATCCCTTGAAGGACGATGTACACGTTCACATATCTAGCTCTACTATAACATTCTCTTGGTTTATTTGAATTTTTCAAATGAATGTTCTAGTGTTCATTTTCTTGAATATTTCAATCAGTGCCATCAGTACAAAAATTTCATTTCCTTATATATATATATATATATATATATATATATATATATATATATATATATATATATATATATATATATATATATATATATATATATATATATATATATATATATATATATATATATATATATATATATATATATATATATATATATAATATATATATATATATATATATATATATATATATATATATATATATATATATATATATATATATATATGAAATATTTCAAATAAAACTCTCAGGGGGCTGTCTACACAAATATTGTCAACGAGAACGAACCTCTCACTTTCGAGAGTGAATATTAAGTGCGCTTTGAGTTTATTAAGTTTATTTTTCAAGTTTTATTAAGTTTCAATTTGACAGCAAAATCCCCATTAACAAAATGATCCGCCAATTGTTGAATTCATTTGTTACAAAAAATGTGATAAATGAAGAACCGCTCTACCGATTTTGTGCAAACTTCACATAAACCATCTACTAAATAGTCCGAACAAAGGCTAATCATTTGCTTTGGATAGGTGAGCCCGTTTTTGAGTGATAAAATTACAACGAAAAGTGGCATTGATTTTTATATATATATTGATTTGACACTAATTGGTATATATAGTGATTTTAAAATGAAATATTGAAAGTAAAAATTTGGTTTAAGTCACAGACAGAACTTATAGTCGTATTATTTTCCAGACTAAATAGTGAATCATTTGGAATCACATTTTAAAGTTACTAACCTATTCATTTTATCGAATGTCGAATTCGATATATTTCGAATGTCAAATTGGAATAATTTTATCAAAGGTTTAATACAACTGATTGTAAGTTATATTAAAAATGCGGTGAAGTCTCCAATAGATTTTAATAGGATGGCTGTTTTTACCGGATCGGATTTGAATTTTTCTGTAGCTGTTAGATATATTTTTCTGCTCTCGCCACTATCCAGAAGCATCGGAATCAACTGGAGGAGGTAGTTTTAAATCCATTTTTATCAATTATTAATGTTTTTTATTGTACACCTGACAATATATTCTTCAGTTGTGTAAGAAATAGTTCATATTACACTATAATAAAAAACCTGAGTTATACATAAACAATCTTTGATTTGGTCCGAGATGACCTGGTGAGAATTCCATGTAAACTTATCTAATTTTACAAGCAGCTGTGCCAAACTAGAACAGCCATGAATTTATCGCGTAACACGCCAATTAATTCCGAGAAGAACATAGACGTTCAATAGAAGTGATCTGACCAAATGGCTGAGGCTTTCGCGGCCAGTCGTTGAACTAGTCCACTTCCAGAATCAGAAATGGAACGACACTGCAGAAGCTCGCCACTCGTGCTAGCTAAACGTTAGGAAGAAATTCCAACCGACGACATCCCTTAGACCCAAACCAGGACAACACTAGTTCAGAAGTGATCTCTTCGCTATTACCAGACAACTCAAAAGCTAGTGAAATTATTATTGGTTCGAAATAAGCGACATCTTGAACCATTGGCCACATACTAATTTGAAACCATGAAGGGATCTTTTTCGACCTTATTTCATATTATGATCATAAGAGGGTGTAATATTTTGTCATTTCTGTTTTCATCTACCACATTCTGGAGATGTGGAAAAGCCTATAGGATGACGTGTCATCATTCATCATCAACCCTTAATTATGTTGTTCCTGAAAACTATTTATTCTCGCAATTCTCTGTCTCCCCTTCCAAGCAGACGTGACGGATCCGACCCATATACGATATCATTACCCAAATTGATTTCGTCCCAGCGTTTCCGGTTATTCTCTAGGTTTCGGTTGATGTATCCATTTCGAATGTTCTCCAATGATTCTGCTATTTTAACCCGCCAGCGTCGCTAATTCCGCAAGATCTTTCGCGAAGTAGAGGGAAGATAACTGCACGAGGAGGTTCCGTTTCATTTTCCTCTTGCACATAAACATAGTGGAAAAATATATTGCTTCCATTTCCGTTGCCTTCAACTACAACTGGTTGTATTCGATGATCGCAATTTTAGAACTGCGTGCTACAATCAGCCCGGAAATGATAAATTTCTTTTTTTACGGAGTTAGTGATATCAACCGGATTCGGAGAAATCGGTGGTTAAATAAGAAATATTGTTGCAGTTTCTTATTATTTCAAATTTTCATTATTTTTCTGTGGAACGAATGGAATTAGAAATTTATTCTTTCCTTTCAGATAAACACACTGAATATATATATATATATATATATATATATATATATATATATATATATATATATATATATATATATATATATATATATATATATATATATATATATATATATATATATATATATATATATATATATATATATATATATATATATATATATATATATATATATATATATATATATATATATATATATATATATATATATTTTTTATTATAGTGTAATATGAACTTTATATATATATATATATATATATATATATATATATATATATATATATATATATATATATATATATATATATATATATATATATATTAATTAATGAATATATAATATATATATATTATATATATATATATATATATTATATATATATATATATATATATATATATATATATATATATATATATATATAAACATTAATGAAAAGGAGTATTGCCTGATAATTTAAATATAATTGTTGTGGGTTATAGGAAAAATAAGAGGCCTCTATGAATAGATTTTATCCAATTTGTCTGCCTGGTCTATATTTCGACTGTGTTTACAGTCTTCATCAGGACTCTGAAAGAGATGTTTATACAATTATACTGATAAAAATTATGATTGACAACTTACGGCTAACTAGGTATAAAAGGTATGGCCAAAAACCATCAAACAGGAATGTGTTTCTTAAAAATAAGTTGAAATAAATTATAGATGTAAAAATATTCTTATCTACTAAAATTTTTTGGAAATGGTCCACATTAATAATAACCACAACAGCATCAATAAGAAGACGGACGTTTCTAGACTCGGTTGCATTTATAGTTACTTACTCTCAAATCATTTTAAGTAACCTTCGCAACTTCGCAGACATCTCACAACTTCACTAGACTTTTATGTGTTACGTGCGTAGTATGACATTTGTTACTACGGTGATTTTACTCTCTCACCTCTGTGTCGTTTTTTAGTGTCAATGTCTCTCTATGCTCCTGTCATTTCTATTCTATTATTTACCTATCATTGTTGTTAGTTAGTACATAAGAATATTTTTACATCTATAATTTAATTCAAGTTATTTTTAAGAAACACATTCCTGTTTGATGGTTTTTGGCCATACGTTTTATACCTAGTTAGCCGTAAGATGTTAATCATAATTTTTATCAGTATAATTGTATAAACATCTCTTTCAGAGTCCTGATGAAGACTGTAAACACAGTCGAAATATAGACCAGGCAGACAAATTGAATAAAATCTATTCATAGAGGCCTCTTATTGCAGATTGCGCATGCCTCGTTCAGTAGTGTTTGACAATTCACAATGGAAAGACTAAGCTCGGCACAGCATCTACAAATTGTTCAACTGTTTTACGAAAATGGGCGTTCTACGAGGAATATGTTTCGGGCGCTTAGAGCAACTTATGGCCCACATAATCGGCCTACCGAACGCACAATTCACTCTACCTTCAGTAAGTTTGAGACCCAATTTTCATTACTGGATAATACTCGACCAAATAGACCTCATCCAGCACGTAGTGAAGGAAATATAGGGGCGGTAGCGGAGAGTGTACACAAAGACCGTGAATTCAATTGTCAATTCGTCGCCGTTCTTAACAACTTGGCCTGTCATATTCAACAACTTGGCGTATTTTACGTAAGGATCTTTCTTTAAAAGCTTTCAAAATTCAATTAGGGCAAGAACTGAAGTCAACTGACCTTCCGAATCGTTTCCGTTTTAGTCGCTGTGCTCTTGACAAGCTTGCAGGAGATCCCAAAAATATTGTTCACCGATGAGGCCCATTTTTGGCTTAATGGGTTCGTGAATAAACAGAATGCTCGTATTTGGGGTGATGAACAACCCGAAGAGGTTCAAGAGCTGTCATTAAACCCAGAAAATGGTGACCGTTATCGCGCCATGATAACAGACTATTTGATACTAGAAATTGAAGGTGGTCTCGACAAAATTTGGTTCCAACAAGATGTTCAACAAGGCGTTTCTTCTACTAGACAGTTACTGACAATTAATACAGTATTAATACAGCATTTGATAAAGAAGTAGTACTTCGAAACGTCGTCATGCGTGTTTGTAATAAATTATGAGAAAGTTTTAAATATTGTTTCATTATGTAATTTCGTTCACACTTTTCGTACTACACACAGGATTTGACAAGATATTGACATTCTTAATTGATTCCTCTTCGACTACAACTGATTGTATTTGATAAATGACTCGGAGGTTTCGCTTATCTCTTCGTAAAACATTATGTTAAGAACAATAAATTAAAATTAACACACTTGACTTAAGTTTCACTGAATATATTGAAAACTCTACATATGTTTCGTGTGGTTAACCCATTATCCAGAGCATAGAATGTTATTATATTCAGTAACATTGTACTTTTGATAATGGGTTAACCACCCGAAAAATAATCAGGTGTGTCAATTTTAATTTATTGATTGTATTTGATGACAATAATTTTTCTGAAATACTGAAACTAACACGAAAATAGTGATCTAGCTAAAAATATATAAATATTCCATTTCTATTGCAATTAATCAGAAGATATACTCGATCAGTATTCCGAAACTATACACTAGACCCAACACGAACTGTTTCTACTTGACTTGTTTTCAACTTTAAGTGGTTGTATTTGGTGTCTACTATTTTAGAAAAGCTTATTGAAATAATCATTATTTTTCATTGTTTCTTCGGGAAATCAATGGAATCAGAAATTCATTCTTTCCTGTCACATGAAGTTACTGAAAAGAAATATTGCTGTCATATTTCACTCACAAAAGACTAGGTATATTTGTTTACAATTGCAACTATACACGGAAATTGACAGGAAGTTGTTGTTTCTAGTTGAGTCTAGTTGTAGCCTAGAAAGTTATATTCGGTCACTATTTTTGAACTATATACTACAATTACCACGGAAAATTCCTAGTTGCGTCGCCTCTACTAACCATAACTGGTTTCATTTGCTGTTCACTTTTTTTATAAATGCGTACTGAAATCATTGCGGGTGTGATAAATTTTTCGTCGTATCTCTACGCATATAACAACCAGATTTGAACGAATCTGTGTGAAATTAAAAATATTGTTGCAGTAATCTATAATTAAGAACTAAAACAATTTAGCAGAATTATCGTATTTCTATTGTAATCAGTGAAATTATTTGTCCTGGATTTTCATTCTTTCCTTTTATACTAACGGATATATGTAGGATTTTTTTTTATTACAAAAACTATAAATTATGTTTGGTCATAGAGAGAGAAATATACTTACTTGAATTCTATCTAATTCAATAGTTTGCCAACAGCTAAAATTATTCCGTTTGACATTCGCATTTATAATTACTTGAAATTTGAAGAATCTAAGTGCACAGTTCTGTACTTACCGTATTATTTTCGAAACTCAGCAGTGATTCTCAGTTTCAAACTGAAAAAAATACCCCAGTTGATATCAGATAACTAAAACATTAGTAGAATAATAGATACCTCTTTCTGTTCAAGTTAAAAAGATGTTAGAATGTATTTTATTTGAGGATAATGATAGTTCAGAAAAATTTAAAAACAAGATAAGTTTACTCTAGTGTCTAGCAATTAGGTACATCTTGTTGTAATATAAAAATTTAAATATTTGATAGTGTTGGCGTTTACTTGATGTAAATCCATTATAATTGAATATAAACTTAAATTCAAACACTTGAATTTATGATTTACACTTTATTGACTACATAGCATGATGCGTTTCGTCGTTACAAACGCGTTACAAATTATTCTGTAAGCATCTGAAGAAGTCGTTTGTAACGACGAAACGCGTCATGCTATGTAGTCAATAAAGTGTAAATCATAAATTAAAGTGTTTGAATTTAAGTTTATATTCACGAATTCGAATGTTAATTTTAATTAATGAAATAATTTTTTTTTGATCGTTCATTTTTATATAAAAGTGAGATGATCACAGAGAGTAAGATATGTCTTTTTACCTCCGGGGCTTACGATTGGTGCGGTGCGATTCTTGTTCTATTCCCGGTGAAGACATGGGTCTTTGTGTTTATCTACGATTCGAGTAGTTTCATGATCATAATTTACATTGATTACTAGCCCATTGGTCGTTCGGAACCGACGTTAAACTGTTGGTTCCCAATTGAAGAAAAAAAGATATACCTATACGAGATACATATATTTTTCTGATTTCTTTTGGGATGAGTTTCCTTGGAATCGTGGCGAGCGAGTTTGTTCAGCATTTTTAATTTATCGCCATAACATTTCCATTTCATTCTTCTCATTTAAATATCTTTGGTAATATTAGTTTGTCCAAATTCAACAACTAATTATTCAATTTATGAACGCGCGTTTCTTTGTTTGCTTGATCGCCGAAAAAAGATGATTTTTCTAACTTTATCGTTCTTCATTTCGTTTTTATCACTTCCTCTGGAAGATTATCGCGAAAGTTTCGTACTACTTTTTTCATTCAATAATTATGGGTTAAGAAATATGGCTTCGAAGTTTTGCCGTTGTAGTTAAGATTGGCGCAGGACTTTTCGGGGAGAACTGTCTCCAGTAGTTGTTGATTTATGGAACATGGCTCGCTTCTGAATTCGACTGAATTCAGAAGGAATTCTGAATGAAACAGAGAGTTTCTGATGAGATCATATGCGTGGGAAATTAGGATTTTTGACATCTATACAATTTTTAGGTAGATAAATTTGTTTCAATTGAAGATTTAGCATATTAGGAAAATGAGGCTGTCACTTATTTTTCATATGTGCCTGTTAACCGTTTCTGTACTGCAACTGAATCATATTTTTTCTGTTCATTAGGAGTCCATTTTTTAAAAAGTGTAATGAAAATTTTGTGAAATTTCGTGCACTTTACTTTTTCCCTCAGCAGAAACCATAGGAAAAATATTCTCTATTCATCAAGGGCTTGCCAGATGATTATTTTGCCAGACTTAATATTGTTATTTTCCATGAGTGTGTGATAAATTTGAAGTAAGAGGATTTTGCTGCTATGAAGTTTTCATTTACCTCCGTTAAATAGTTTAACCTCTAGACCCTCTATATCTGTCTCTATTTCACGTTCAATATTTTGCTTGAAAATGTTTATTAATGATACAAAGCAGATGACCCAAAAAAATATCTCACAACTCTGAAAGTCATTCTTTTGTATCAGCTTTCAAGGCTTTCATATATTTTCAGTCGTTTTTCGATATATTGTTACTGAACCATCAATAGCATTTGAATATTTTTATATATTCAGAAATTTCCATAACTTATAATAAAAAGAAATTTAGATTTAGTTGATAAAGTCCATAGAATATTCCATAAGTAATAGGTGAATGAAGAATAAGAAATAAATGATGTAACATAAAAATAAAGGGGCGCATGGTTCATACTGAAGAATAAACTCTCTGTTATACGCGACCATTTGTTACTGTGACATTTTTGTTCCGAAGAACAAAAAGTAAATATAAGGGACGAAACTAAGGGGCCAAACATCTACGAAGTCTGGAGAATACTCGGAGTTGAAGTGGGAGGCTAGAGCAAACATGAGATGTCTAAAACACTTCATGGCATTTAATATGAAGAGGAGGTGTAAAGTCCATTGATTTAAAGTCGTCTTGTTTGCGAGTAAAGGACAAAATGTAGACTTAGTTCGTTTGTTCAAATGATTTTTTTCGGAGGAATTATACTGTTAATTTATTTATTGAATAATATCGGAATTGCAAATTGATACTATTTCATTGATTTTGAGGAAATCAATGTCATTTGTCATTGATATAGTCATTTGATTTAGCCAATAATTTGAACTCCTTTTCTCGAATCGTTTTCACCACAACGTCAACTTTGAATTATCTAGATACTCCAAACTGTTACTTGAAAGGTTAGTTGGTGATTGGCTGCATTTGTAAAAGTAAAGGGAATATAAGGGCGTTCTAAGATATTCTAACGGGTGTTTTTTTTAGAGGTATAGAACTTTAAGTTGGCATTACTGTTGAAGATGGCGAATGATTTAACAGCTGAGAAGTGATTCATTCTCAGTTTGGTTTGGCAATTCATCATGAATAGACTCACGCCTGAACAATGCTTGCAAATAGTGCAATTTTTGATTGCAAATTTCTCTAAAAAAAAGAAACACCCTTTACTTATAGAGTGTCCACAACACAAGAAACAGGAGGAAGGCAATAAATTAGACGTTACCTAGCAGAAATATTAGGTCATAATACTGATAATATAATAATATTCCTGAAAGCTATTCAATTGTACCAGAAAATATAAATGTATAAATATATTGAAATAAAAGATTAATATCTGCTAATGACCATTTGTGGTTGAAGCAGTGAATAAATAAAAAACACAAAATATTCAATACTCTGAATAAATTCGAAAATATGAGTCATTTTAAGCCTACAACCGTTCTGTGCCTATTGACAGAACAAAATTCCGTTTTTGCGGTAGCTTACATTTGCGCATAATTATTCGCGAGGAATCAACCTACCCCTAGCGTCAATTACATCTTAAGAGCAACGAGAAGAATCGAAAGCGTCAGATATTTTTCCATATAGGCCTTTTCCTTCTCCAGTCCGCTTCGCTGTCAACCAGAGCGCCCATCCATAATGGTGGGGCATTAAAATTAATGAACGGGAATATTGAAACAAACGAATCGCGCCGTGGGGGAGCTCGGGACCACTCGACGATAACAATGAAGTCTCGAATGCAAGTACGACCCCTTGTTCGGCCGAAGATAATAAGGAAAATCCTCGACGAATCTTGTTATTCTCATTATCAGAGAAAATGTGACAGGATTTTTAATTCAACGATCTGATTTTACGTGATTATATCCTTCACGACTATAGCGAGGATAAGAATTCGCTATTTTTAAGAAATGTTTGCCATACCTACCTTTTTTGTTTAATATTAAAATCTTAAATATACCCCGAACAGGCAATATAAGTTAGTTAAAAATCCGAAAATGTTGCTTTATATTGAGGTTCGTGAGTTTGTGATTTGTTGTGTGATTTCCACAATTCTCTTTTAGATTCAAATTCGGAGACTCACTCAATTGAAAGTTATTTATATACGGTTTCAAGTTGAAAAAGAAATATTCGAAGGTCTACAAATTGTCTGATTTTCATTGAATTTGGGGTTGTCGTTTTCACCCCCTTTTATTCAGACCGGCACATAAATCAGAGACTTTCCCACACTATATATTTCCCTTTTCATTGCAGTACACATTTTCGAAGCTGAACATTTTTTTGAAGTGAACATCTAATTTTGCGTATCCAGAAAATGAAACAAATTTGGAATCCTGTGTTTGGTGAATATTTTATTATATTCGTATCGTAAAATTTGGTCATTATACAATTGAATTTTACGCTTAGGTGAAGGACCATTATGCTGATATTGTATTGTAGAAAAAATTAAAAATATTTCAATTATACCTATTAAAAATATTTATTCATTCATTCATAATATATGTTTTACATATATACTTTTTTCTGACTGTCGTATATTTATTGCACTTTAAGTTTGTTAGTATATATCTGTTGTGTAATCTTTGTGAATGCTGAGTTTTTTCTTTGGTAAACCGTGTAACACAATCAAGCTATACAATGATCTGTTAAAGTGAATCAATACTGAATCAAATATTCTTCAAAGTGTTCTTGTCTCTCAACTATTCTTCTTTTAACAAGGTTAGCAGCAAAAATTCCCTTTTGAGGACGATAAGATATTATATAATTTAAAAAGTGCTTCATAAAAATAGAAATTCAGAAAGCACCAAGAGTTATCGACAATATATAGAACACCACAGTTAAATTTCTAATGAAAGAGGAATATTGTAAATAGAATGTATGTAATATGGAAGAAGTATAACACTATATAATTCTATGCCACTATAACACTGTTATAGTTGCACAAAAAAAATTTATGTTTTCATCAATGATCTGTGCTGATTCCTCGACTGCTTTTTTATGTACCCATGAGAGTTTTAATGAAGTGTAGTTTCTCATACATTCAAAGAGATATGGATATCATTTCAGTTTGCATGAATACGTTTTAGATTTCCAAAATTATCGATTGATATTCTTTCAATAGGGGATACTGATAACGTTTTCTGATTGTGGTTCATCTTTTTGCGAATCGGTATTACGTAAAAATGTCACTGGATTTTCTGTGAACTTAAATGAAAAAAGATAGAACACTAAGAAGAATAATGAGAACAGAATATATTTATTGAGAATAGGGAATTTTATTTACCTAATACGTATGTCTATAATTGACTCACGATAGAGTTTGTGTTGCCACGATTAGGCCTGAAAAGTGCGAGTTCGTAGTCCTTTTCTAATACAGATAACTGCTTGACGAGTCCTCCCTACCACGAGCCGTAATTACATCGGCTTCAATCCGTTAACTAATCCCTTCAACTTCCTAGTCCTGCAACTTCATTAGGTCATTACCGTGCCATCAAAGATTGAAGTAGAATTTAGTGCTAATGAATATGAAATATGCTTACTAGAGTTGAGTAGAATAACTAACTTATGAAATTGACGACAGAGAAAGTGTTTCGATAGAGATGGTAAGTTAATGACTCAGAAAAAGACATCCACATAAGCTCTCTACTCAACTCATCGTGTTTCAGTAGTTTTCCCGTATTTCATTCTGTTGATCACAACAGTTTGTAGGGTTCCACTTACTGGGTCATTTTTCACATCAATATTTAAAACTTTCAATAGTGTTACAAAGCTGTTGGACTTTCATGGAATTATCGGGCCATTAATCTGTAGTACCCTCCTAAGCTTCCTCCCTTGTCATGGTGACATTAGAAGCCAAGAATCGCAAACTATGAACAAGAACATTTTTAGTTATTCTCCTTTGTTTTTTGTTATAGTTATACTTCAAAAGACGCTGTGCTGCACTGAACATAACCTAGAATAAAGGAAACTCGGGAAATTTTACAAAAGAACGAATTTTACAAAAACTTGCGAAGCTACGAATACTTTGGGAAGTTCTAATACCTAAATAGAACAGCCCTTCACAGGTTTCTAAAGATTCTTTCTCGTTGTTCTGTATCTAACCAGTTTTCACATTAAAATTGATATCAACTGTTTGTAGTTCGATCTGTGTTTTCAATTTCAATGATAGATCTATTACAAGATCTAAGACCACCCACTGGTACACGGTGCTTGATATAACAACATTTCTTCATGTATGCATATTATGTTGTGTTGGCATGTTGTAGTGAAAGGTCTGTAGGCATTTTGTATTATCTGTTGATGTTTTTCTAAACAGATTAGTTATTATTCTTGGGGATCATTGTGTAGATGTAACGATGAGATATAACGCTGTACTGTTGAGTGCTGAAGTTTGCAGTACATATGTGTTATGAATTTCACTTATTTCAGGACAATCATCTGTATTTAGAGCCCTGCGTTTTTCATAAAAGGTGTCCAACATCGCCTTCTTTACCTAATGATCTTTCGACTGAAGTTCCTCAGAGACTACCAGAGTAAGGGTTGTGAAGATTTTGAAGTTTTTGACAACGGGGGCATTTCAAATCCATTTGACAACTCTTTAGTCGTTATTTTTTATATTTGATTATCCTCTGCATGCATCGCTGCTAACTGATAACATTATTTTGTTTGTTATATGCATTTTCTGCATATGTTATTTGTATTTTTATCGCCCTTCAGCTGCTGTAATTCAGATAGCTTTCCTAGGAAATTATCGAATATATTATTTATATAATTCCATAAATTTATAGAGACTTATTTCCTCACGATATTCGTAGTATTTTAAAATTATCAATAATTAGCTCAATTTGAATACCGAAAATAATAGTGAAATAGTGAAAAAGTGGTACGTAATCTACATACATAGGCTCAAGTGTTTAAAGACACATCGGGGACGATAAGTTGTTCCAAAGGTGAACTTTAAGTTGTCATAATTAAGCAATCCGAATTCAAGTCGTTAACATGGACCTCACATTCCCCTGACATGGACTCTTTAGAGCGGCTCATGAGCGCCGCTAAGCCGATGCCGAGGGTACTGGCGGCCACAGGAACATCGCTGCCTAGAAGAGCCTTAGTACACGCCAGCTTGGCGACTTCAGCTGCTGTTAGTAGGAGAGGACGGCATCTTACCGGTACATTTTGCTTGACCGGCGACACTATGGAAGGCATAATCCAGTGCTTGGTTTTCTTGAAAGCCTTTTCGGTGAGTTTCGTAAATGTCCAAGTTAAATCAGTTGACGTTGACTTTTTAAATATGTTTCATTGGTTCGTTCTATTTGAATCAGTGGAATATCATATACATTATTTTGCATAGATCAATTGAAAACGAGAGTAAATTTAAAACGTTATGTATTACTTTCCAGTTGATATTTATTAGTGTTGGCGATTACTTTATGTAAATCCGTTATAATTGAATATAAACTAACATTCAAACACTGGAACTTTTGATTCACATTTTATTGACAACATAGCATGACGCGTTTCGTCGTTACAACTGCCTTCTACAGTATTCTGTTAGCATCTGAAGAAGTCGTTTGTAACGACGAAATGCGTCGTGCTATGTTGTCAAAGTGTAAATCAAATGTTCAAGTATTTGAATTTTAGTTTATATTCAATTCTAGTTAATAACTTTGCAGTTTGGAAATTTAAACAGTCATTTTTCATGATCATAAATATTGGAGCAAACATTTTACTTATAATACTTTTTTACTTTCGAATAATAATTTTGTATTTTGAACATTTCACTTTCAAGTATGTTTCTATTCGCCCAATAAGTTCGATTCAACATATTTCATGTGAAAGCGAACTCAATATGATTCAAAGCGCCTTTTTTCTTTTTTCACAATTCGTAACAATTATTTTTTCTGAAACAAATGTATCATTTCTTTGCTTGATTTTGTGAATTTTATAATGCACTTTCATCAATAATTTTGAATGGAATGATATAACACGGAAAACCTTCATTTCAAAACAACATGTTTCGATTTTTATTACAATTATATACTGATTTTTTACTTTATCTATTTATTCACAAATTTCATCTGAATTGTTTTATGTTGAAACGAACTGATTTTTCTGAAACAAATTGTAGAACTTTTTTCGTAGTTTGAAAGGAAACGTTAATAAACAGGTACTGATTTCACACAGGCAATCAGAAGATATACGAAGAATATAACGAGGATATAATACGTCATTAGCCACTTTGAATTCTCAGGTTTTTATAGTATTAAATGTGAGGTAATAAGAAATACTTGTCTTAAAATCACTAGCTGAACAATTCTTTATTCGACTAGTTTCGCCTTTTACTAGTCGACTAAAGAAACTAGTCGAATAATAATCGCAAATATAGTCGAAATAAAGAGACTAAAAACTAGAAAAAGAAAATAAATATAGAATTATTCAGTTAATGAGATTTAGGCGAGATGATTTTAGATGAGATAAGTATTTCTTATTACCTCTCATTTAAATATGAACTATCACAGAGTTGATTCATCGTCCATTGAATTTCTTTTCTAGTATTTATTGAAATATAAGAATTAAAAAATAATTTAAACACATTTAAAAAATTTCAAATATATTTCATATATTGATAATATTGTTTCGGTATACAATGCCTTCATCAGGTGTTTGAAAAGACATATCTCCATCGTCCATCAACTATTTTCTAGTATTACTGAAAATTATCACGCCCCAATTCCGCATTTTCTATATCTTCAAAATTGAATAGGTTCTTGGATATTAATTTGCCCGTAGCAATGTTTCTGATTTACCATCAGGAATGCATAAATCTCTGCGAACGCTAAAATATTAATTTTACCACTCGACGCGGATCCGGTTGACATGAAAAACATCCGGGAGAAAGATTTCTTTCAAAACATACAATCCGCTATCAGTAGGCAGGTACTCATGCATAGAAGTGGAATCTTCACAGGCATTAATCACGTTTTCAAGAGGGCCTTTGATATCACAAGTTTTTGAGGGGTGTGAAAATTGCCGCTTAAAAAGAGACGGCGACTTACCAAGGATTTCATTTCTGGGTGCTATATTATCGTGCGTTACGTGCTCAAGGTTGCGTGACACTTTTATTCGAATATAATGGTCGTTTGACAAGGCATTGATGCAAGAAATTTATTCACACATTTTATGGTTTGGCGCTCCCCATTTATTACATTCAAAATTGGCTCATGTAGGTGAACACTGCGAGATGAACTCAGATGCTGCAGCTCCGTTTTTATATCGATACTTATTTTAGGATTGATCGCTCGTCAGACTGTCTGCCAGTCTAGAATAATAAGCAGTATACAATGTATGAACAGTGAGAGACTGAGATTTCATTAGAAGCACTGCAATCTCGTTTTTTTTTTTACCAAATTGGAATGAATATTCGATGATCTCTCGGTGGAGAATGTTCCAATATGAATATATTGAAAACTATTCGGCCATTTTCACAGAATAATATTGATTTGCTGGTCAATTTCTTCGGAATTATTACTTTCTTCGTCTTAGATTTCATAATTGCAATCTCCTTCTCCTCCGTCTTCTGAAATCTTCCATCCAAAAATCATGACAACCATCTCTATACACCTCCTCTAATTTCAAGTTTTTTACACTTTCGAAAGAGCCACACCCTGTCAATTGTCTCAAAAGCTCGTTTACTGTCTTAGTCAATATGCCACAGTTAATATATCTTTTCCATTGAATGAAAACCAGTTGACACTCTGTCTCACACGAGTGGCCACCACTGAATCCCGACTGATTGACATATATAAACCTAATGGGTGATTTTTTTAGCGTAGTTTTTTTTTAAGTCGAATAAAACACTCAATTTGCATCATACATTCAAAATTTTCATTGAAATTGATAACTCCGCCTGTGCCATTTACATTTTAAAGATAACTTGATGTAAATGTTGTTCGCGGCTCCATATTAAATGGTCCATTCAGAAGGTCCAATTTTGCGTCACTTTTTCGAGCATTTCGGCTTGTATCCCACGAATTACGCGTGTTATGTTATCCTGTAAGGCTTCAATCGTGTTCGGCTTGTCCACATGCACTAACGACTTTACTTAACCCCACAAGAAATAATCCAGAGGCGTCGTTTGGACAATGGACATCGCTTCCAGATGTCCATTGTTTCACGAGGTGTGTGGCTCTGATATTGCCAATGAACGTGTCAAATTTAGGTAATTTAGGTAAATTCGATATGTAGCCTCTCTAAGTTGAACCATATTTTACAAGTCTTCAAGCTTTATGCAGGTCGGGTATTCGAGGATGTCAAAGTTTCTAATGCTCCTAAGTCTATATAACCTCTCTTGCAAACCCTGTTTCAACAGTAGGCATACTGTACAACTCATAAATTTCTACTGTGTCTAGTAGTTTCTATCCCAAAAGCCCATTTGAAAAATTGAACATTCAATCAGCTACAATGTTGGCTCACTGCGGTACTGGGCAACTGCATGGAAAATAATATATAATAATAATAATATAATAAATTTATTCATCCAGTAAGGCAATTACAATTGAGTTGGACAAGTCAATGTTAACAAATTAAAATATGTATGCCTGCTGAAAAAAAAGAAAATTCCCAAAACTATCTTAATCTACAGTAATCTTAATAATCAAATGTTCAAATAGTCACCCATAATGTAAAATGCCTGCTGTATTAATAAGAAATTTTCAATATGTTTCTTGAATTAATTTAATTTGAGCGATCCTATAATTTGAGGAAGTGATTGAAAGGTCTAATGCCCTGAAATGATGCTGAAGATTCTACTTAGCTAACCTATGCTTTGGTGTGCATAAAATCCCTTCATTTCTGGTATCATAATTATGGTATTGCGAAAGTTTAACGAATTTGTGTTCGTTTTCTTTCACGTATATAAAACATTTGTAATCTCTTACATACAAATAGAGGTTTGCAAGAATCTGTCGGCTTGAGGTCGGAAACAATCCGATGGACACCTTTTTGAGCTAAAAATACCATATTTATGTCAATAGAGTTAATAGAGTTAGAATACTATAATCAATATGACTATAGAATAAGCTACAGTATATGTTCATAACAGCATGAATAGGCAACGAATCTCTTATTCTATATATGGCGAAACAGACCTCATTCAGCTAGACGCACATTAAATCAATATGCCTACACCATCTTGAGTTCACTATCAATTTGAATACCCAGGAATTTGATGCCTTCCTTGGAAATGACAATGTTCCCATCAGACTCAAACCTGAAGATACTGAGAGTACCTTCATTCATGGTAGTAATCAAAAGAGTAGCGGTTAGAGTCCGTAATGTGTATACCCTTGTAGAATCAGTAAAATGTAAATGAAATCACAGGGGTGGCCAATAAGGTGAGAACACTTTTCCATCGAAATAAGAAGTGAACATGAAATCTATAACTCAATGTCTGTTTGGGCTATAAACTCATTGCCAAGATTTTTCTACAACTGAGTTTTATTTAAATATTTTGATACAACTGAGTTGTATTATTACTAAAATATAATTCCAAACCGATTGTGGGTTATAAATAAGTTGAGTAAAGTCATCTCGAAGTTATATTTTCATCTACAGTTGAGGAATATTGCGATGGAGTATTCGAAGTCACAGCAGATGCGAAGTATTCGACAAAAAATCTAATATTTATCCGGCCAAAATCTAATTTCTCGCGTATCCTTCGCCTATATAGATGTCTGCGTCTTGAGCGTCAGCCGAAGTTTGCGTCTGCACAAGATTCCGGTTCGCCGGAGTCGATATCTGATAGCATCACGAACGATCCCAGATACAGATACAACATATCACGAAATAAACGGCAGATCGAAATTGGCTTTAGCTTTATAAAGGTCGGAGCGCGTTCTACGTGCACATCATACGTCTTCATCAGAAAGACATTCCGGGGGTGGACTGTCCTTCACGTGGGGTAAAAGAGTCACGTTCTCGCCCGACACATGCGTCTACGGGGAGAAAAGGAAAATGTCCCAAGGGGACGTTCCTCCTTAATTTCTTTCAGTTATCGGACATATTACATGGCCACTGCGAGAAGACCGATATCGATGCTCGACGTTTTCCACACTCGAGGTTTTTGTGTTTCACACGGAAAAATGAAAGTTGAACTTTTTCGTGGAGATGTCTTGTTTGAAAAATTATCTAATCTTTCTCAGGTATGCTATAATCGCGTTCGTTCAACTTTCAGTATTTTTGACTCGGTGGTTTTTCACAAGGTTGCCGTTTGAATTTTGATGATTTTTCAATTACATATTCTTCGAATGTCGAAATAAATTCAAAGAATAAATTCTGAAATTCCACCTATGAAAGGTGTAACGTTGGAAGAATATGCGTCAAAATGTGAGATAAAGAAGTGCATATCGCGCAGATCCCTACCGTACCAACGTACGAAGAGAAAGAGTAATGGGAGTAGGGACCGATGAGTATAAAACCAGGTGCATGACACTCAGAAGTCCAGTTCGCTGGAAGTGTTGACTCTAGTGAACTCTTCCCTGTAACCTGGGTGTTGACCAGTTTCCTCTACCCTTCCTTCCCCAGTTCACCGAAGGTGTTGACTTCAGAGAACTCTTCCCTGGAAACTGGATGTTGACAAGCTTCCTCTACCCTTCCTTCCCTGTTCTCCTGGTGGTGTTGACTCCGGAGGGCGTCTACTTGGGACCGAGTGTTGATCGGCCCTTCTCTAGTTCTCTCGGAGGTGTTGAATCCGAAGAGCTTCTCCGTTTGCCGAGTGTTGATCGGCTCATTTCCTTGTCTTTCACCCGTCTTTCGGAGGTGTTGACTCTGAAGGGCTTCTCCGTGGGCCGAGTGTTGATCGGCTCACTTCCTTGTCCCTCACCCGTCTGTCCGGAGGTGTTGACTCCAGGCGACGTCGTTTTCTTTGCAGGTCGTGGTTTCACCACGTAGGCAGTCAGCGAAGCAGCGAGGGGCGCTCTCGAACGGCCGAAGATTATCTTTGTATTTTACTGCCTTATCTGAGTCGAAGAGAAAACTCCATTGAAAAGGAAATCCAAATTATACTTTTTTTAGTGGATCGTTGTTTACAATCAAGTGTAAAAATAGTCTTTGGAAAAATTAATGTTTTGGAATTATTTTTTCTTCTTGTTTTCGTTCCAACTAGGCTGTTGCATTCCTGGGACCTATTTACGCAATACCTTTGAATTTCTGCATCAACTGGATATTAATAATGTAGATACTTCATTGTTGGTCCATACTTCTGGTGTCCATATTGTCATGCAGTTCAAAAAATGTATTGTATCTCTATGATGATGACGAGAATTTCAACAATTTGTCAATTAACATTGCCTAGTTTCTTTTTAGATGAAATATTCTGTGAGATT
The DNA here is from genome assembly GCA_030704895.1 of Henosepilachna vigintioctopunctata. Taxonomy (NCBI): domain Eukaryota; kingdom Metazoa; phylum Arthropoda; class Insecta; order Coleoptera; family Coccinellidae; genus Henosepilachna; species Henosepilachna vigintioctopunctata. The sequence goes on along the minus strand of JARQZJ010000002.1, from coordinate 1,858,316 downwards.
TCCTTTTTATAGCCTTTGTTCATGACAGACTCAGTTAAATTTCATTTTCATAGACTAGTAGATGAAATATCCAGCAAAATTCTTTCTATAATGTTTCAAGAAATTTTATTTTATTTTTATTAACGCAGCACGCATAAGAAATGTTTTCATTTCTGAGTTTTTCTGTATTAATTATCATAATCATATTCATTAATCGCAACAATTATTTATATTACATAACAATGTTGCACTGAATAAAATAGAGACAAGTCAATGGAATAGACTTATATAAAGACAATAAAAAGCAATAAATTGATTGATCGAGGTTCGCAGACTCAGATGAAACTATAGATGTGGATGTGCTCTTCAAATTACGTCGAATTTCCAATTGTTTAGGAATATTTAGGGAGCAGATGAAATAAACACCTGGCCATTAGAGTGGTGTCTTTTCGAATCTTGTAGCGGTACTATGAAAAGAAAAGAGGGATGAATGTACTTGTTGAGTGTTATTTTTCTCTTCTGCAATTTTGGGAAAGACCATAAGACATTGAACATATAGACCAAACCTGTTTGTATTCTCTTGGGTCTAGAAACTCCGGGGCAGGATTCTCGAAAGCCCAGTCTGCACATTATCCTCAACACCATTTTTGGAGAACTGAAGATAATTCCATACGTTTGTACCGATTAGAAAGTGTCAAAGTAGAGAGTTTTTATATTTACACCTTCTACATAGCTTCTGATCTTTATAAACATATAAGCGGCAGAGCTCAGTCTTCCTCAACTTAGCCAAATTATACTACTGTAGGCATTTGTCCAAAGGAACACCGAACAAATTGAGTACTCAAATGTGATGCTACTACTTACGAGATACGAAAAAGTAGACCCACACCAACTGGCTGCAACAGAAGAAGATGCCCGGATATTCCTGAGGTTTAAAATGAGAGCATTGTCATATAATGCGAAATAAACTACTCATTATCACTGTCATTATTTCTATGTTCACCTTCTATGATGACTTTCCCCTATGATCATTGGATATTTTCACATACGACGTAAATTGCAGTTAAAAGCATGTGTTAGTATAAAATTTGCCCCTGAAAATTTTTTGTCTTCGCATAAAAATTATCAGTATATGACTGAATAGAATTTCAATAAATAGAACGCAGTGCTTGTAAAGCTTATTGATTTATGGCTATTCTTCCCATGGTTATTGAGATGAATTATCATTTTAACCCTAGTTTTTGTTTCATTTCCTATCATTCATTCTGACAGAGCGTGTGCTTAAAGCCGGAATGCAAATACGGCAGCACGAACTGACAAAACAGAACTTCTGTTTTTATCGAGAATAACCCCAGTCTCAGTATCCTTTATTCGGCGAATAATCAAACACAATATGACATGTCAGCGCCGTTCAAATACTGGCGAACAAAAAAATTCATATCCCTTAGCTAGAAGTCCAGGCAGATGATATTGTGCTTTCATTCAATGTTTTCATACTTCAATGCAGAAATATTGAATTAAACTGGAACTGGTGGCCTAAGACCGCATTATTAGAATTCTGTTGCAATCGTTGTTTTCTCTTCACAAATAGAACATTCTGCTGGGTCGTATTGTCTTCGGTCATATGGATAGCTTTTCAACATTTAGTTCTCAATGCGCCAGAATAGAATCGATAGTTCTAGTAATATGAGTTTAAATTCGTTATATTTCATCATGAAACTATATGAGTTGAGTATTGGATGGAAACGAGGAAAGGAGTTTGAAGAGTATGTATATATATATATATATATATATATATATATATAAGAAATATTTTATTTTATCTTTATAGGAAAGACGACGATTAAAAAAATCTGGCGTTGCTCTAAAAGTAAAGATTCAATTTCATTACAATAATATTTAATACTAATTACAACAATCTCTTATCTAAAAATAAACTTGTCATATATTTAACTTGTCGATCTCTTTCTCACAATCACAATCATATTCTATTTAATAATTAAATGCATATAAATCTCTCATATTATTTTGTCTTTTATGACATGACTAATATCTGCTTTTTCTAACCTTTATTTTTGCACGTAACCTATTTCACCGACGTTTTACCGACTCCTAAGCGCGGCAAAATTCGTATTGAAGAGAATACGTTTTATATATATATATATATATATATATATATATATATATATATATATATATATATATATATATATATATACGAAGTGACGCCATTATCCTTCACCATTATCCTTCATGGGATAATTTTGAGAGAATATTCAAATCAATGTCTACACTTGTTGCTTGTTGGAAACACATAACACTTCTGTTTCATTCTAAGGAACTCATCAGTTGTGCCGTGCCCATAGAAAAGCGAGAAGAACCATTTCAATACTCAAGCTCCCTTTTGTGTGATAGAAGATACATGTACATAGATATGAGCTATGTACATAGCATCCATAAATAATGCATGTATGCCTGTATATATTCCTGAGAGAATGTCATTGAAGTAAGTGGAAAAAGTGCAAGATCGTTCGATATAAGGGATGAGGAAGGCTGTCAATAAATGTTATCCTCGAAGATTTTTCCTCAATTCAAGAAGTTATTACTGTTTGAATTCTCTCAAAAAAATATTTTTAGGTAGCATCGTTTATTCCTAGATTTGCGGGTTACATGAATTTGTTGGAAGAAATTTTATTCTCCCTCCAAACTAAGAATTTCAAGAACCTTCTCTGAACAGCCTCAAGATGGCGTTGATGGCAAGTGTAAATGGGATGCCAGATCGTGCTGCCATACACCCACTTGCTACGGATTAGGTTATTAAATAGTCCTATGAATGTTGAGGAATTATCAAAATATTTGCCATTACTTACAACGAATCCATATATTTTCGCAGCCGATGAAATAAGTTGGGTGATGTGTGGGATAAAGGAAAGCTTCTGGTCGAAGACTACACCAAGATCTCTCGCCTTATCAGAACGAGAGAGAACCTGACGACCGATGTTATAATCACAGTCAATTCGATCTCTTTTCCTTGTGAAAGAGACAACATTACACTTTGACACATTCAAACTGAAGTAATTGAAAGATGAAATGTTTGTTATACTACATAATATAATAGAATGTATTGAAGTCTAATAAGGTTAGTTGTCGATAATTCTATTAGAAAGATTCATTATTACTTAATTTGAATAAAACTAAGTAGTTCTTCGATTTTCACTATAATAGATTCAAAAACATGACAATATCGTTTCGCGATATTGATGATAAACTGTTCATCATCAATATCTGATGAAGCCTTTGTGTTGACGAAACGATATTGTCATGTTTTTGAATTAATTAGTGATTAATTGAATTAGTGAAAATCGAAAAGCTACTTATTTTTATTTAAAAAATATATGGAAATTTTCATCAAGTATCGGCCCAATCGGTTTATCATTCATTATTACAATTGATGCTCAAGAATATGAAAATAATAATTCCTCGAGTTTGTGAGTAATGTAATGTCACAGTTTTAGTATTTCAAACTCTTGCATTGAAATGTTCTTTCTTTGATAATAATAAGTAATTTCAATACCTGTGCTAAGTTAGGCTCAAGTTTCCAACATATATGCCGTAAATCCTATCCCGTATTCGTGCAAAGTTGCCTCGTAAGTTATTTACTCAATTGGAATTCGCCCGCAGCCATACGTTCAAAATGACCACAGGATTAATTCCACACATCGGAAGGACGTGGGTCCTCCCATCCCCTTTGCTGCAACGTCCAATAGCCTTTAGTGTCTATAGGAACTTACACCGAAAGGCACTTCGACCAAGGTAGAAGGATTCGCAAGGGTTTTCTACAAATAATTGATGAAGATACGATTTCGACTCAAATAACGAATTTTTCATTATACGGGCTTGTTACAGTCGTGGGAGATAAGTTAGGTGGATCGCGGATTGGGTAATTCTTGAAAAATCGGCGCTTCTTCCATTTGGGTTAATTGAATTTTTCGAATATAAGATTACTCAATCGTAGGATCAGAAGAAATGATAATTGATGGAAGCTTCATATTATGTCCAGCTTACTCCAAAAAACTTAATTTTTTTCAATAGGTATATTTTATTTATAGTACAATACATGTTGAGTAATAAATTTATTTACATATGGAAGCATATTTATAAAAGTACTTGAAAAAAAAATTTTTTTTTTCAAAATGGCGGTGCTGAAAATGGCTGCTGAAACTCATCTGAATCGGAGATGAATGATATCATTTCTTGGAAAAGAATTATCGGAAAGCAAAAAACAAAACGGTGTCATGTTCTGTATCGAATTGGCTATGACCTCAAGCATGATGAAACATTTTCAATGAAAAAAACGAAATGGCGGACTTTTTTTTTACCATTTTTTTCACTTTCAATTGTTTATAACTTTTGTAAATAATAATGAATATTTCTGGTTCTGCTTGAGGCCATAGCCAGACATCTAAAGAGTAAAATGCCGTTTGGTTCATATCGATAAGTGCAATAGTTTTGGAATGAGAGTGTAATTCATGGGGAAAAAAGTGGTTCGGAGAAGAATGAGTTCAAAGTTTTTATTCGTGAAAAATCGTAAAAAAAAGTGAATTTTACTCACATATCCATTCCAGCTTCATACACAACTCCTTCCTGGTCTTCGTAAGCATCATTCTGAAGAATTCTTGCATTCCTCAAAGCAGTTCAACATAATAACAAGACAATAACAATAAAAGAAAGAACAAAACAATAAGACGACCCGAAGGCATGCAGCAGCTGCCGCAACCGAAGGCGTTCGAGCTGCCGGATTTACTGCAGCGCTCCCTAATCTTTTATACTTGCTTCTCGGTCTTTCTGACCTTCGAAACTAATTCTTTACTATTTCTAGGAGTATTGGCGTTAGAACGACAAATTGTACATACTTTACCCATTGAAAATTGATCAACTTATACTTTTCGATATAAGAGCAAAATGTTTCTTGATTTATACACTTTTTACACAATGCTTATGTGATGTACGTTTAATTATTACGACGGCTATTTTGAATAGTCTCACTGGTTCGTGACATTTCTTGAATTGAAGTGTGTCAATCTTGACAACAGTGTTTGCTTACCATTTCAAATTTGATTAGGATTTACATCAAGTAGGTAAGGACTCTTAATATTCGAACTCACACTTTAATGTGATATTCTTCAATTTGGCATTTCATTTTAGTATTGATATTTCCTGTCAACCAAAGCCAAGTGTTCTGAATTGCTGCTCATAAGACGCTACATAAACCTGCATATATATGGTGAAAATTCTCTCTCGGCATAAGTATATCTTCTGTTGCTGTACTCTCCCTCGAAGTCTAGAGAATTTATTCCATTTAATTTGACAGTTTGAGTAGAATGCCTGGTACCAATTTTAGACACATAATTGTGATGAATCTAATGATTTAAGGATTGGCCATATCGATATTGAAAAACCAGCATAGTCATTTTTATTCTACCATTCAAATTGAATCCAAGTAAGTCAAGTGGGGTAAGTGTGAAGTATATTTTGTGAAATTTCACTTTGATTAAAAATCAATGAAAGAAGAAACTTTATATTGATACGCAGTATCTCCAGTTATGTTTGAAATGCAACTGTTTATGTTTTTGTTCAATACTGATGTTCTCAATTTAAAAAACAATTTTTTTCATATCATGTGAGTATTGCACACTTCCCCTTCAATAGGGGCAAGTGTGTAATGATTCATAGTTTTCATTTAGTTAGTTCTATGTATAATTATTTCTATAACCAAGTTAACCTAATCTGAAAAATACCAAAAATGAAAATTTTCACACACTTTTTATTATGACAGCATGAAGAGCTCATCTTAATCATATTCATTATGAACAATTTTTTTATATACATTGTTATAAAATTGATTAAATAAGTAACTCACATCAAAACACATTGTAACATATAAAGTTTATTTCGAATCGTATGAAACTTTTTCTGAAGACATATTGAAGATACTGAAGATAGATTATTGCCATAAAAATGTTCAGGCAAGTCATGTCAAGTGTGTAGTAGCAACAAATATAGAAATATCACGTTATATTCACAAAAATAATGGAATAAGTAGTTAGACGATCAACTTATCCATGGACGAAACTCAGTTAATTAATTGAATAGTTTAGTATTAGTCAGTTATATTAGATTCAAAACAGGGCTGTCTCACTCGTCAGTTTACAAACTGTGGTGACAAATAATACGAGCATAAGCATAAAAACTATCTTACACAAAGAAATCATAAGATCCTGTCACATTAGATGGGCAACTAAAGTAAGTACCCTTTCACACAGATGGCACTGCATGACTTGTACTTTTAATCTACTTTTAATCTATTTTATATTGTCCTCACACATTTGCTCCAAATACACCTTCCTCACTTCATGTAGTTGAAATCACAAATGAATATATATATATATATACATATATATATATATATATATATATATATATATATATATATATATATATATATACGAATCCATTTTGGACATACTAAGCTTTTCTCTCAACGATGATGAGTGATTTGTACATTTTGGGAATTGATTTGTACATGGAAAGCAAATATGGTAATTAGGTAACCTTTCAACTGAATTATATAGGTATACTTGTCTCATTATTTATTAATTTTTGTTGTTTCTTTATTTAACATTCTACCGTTTCTTTTCTGTAAAAAATTGTACTGTTTTCATTGTGTTTAATATAAGTGTATCTTTATATGAAAGTGTATCAATATAAAATTCGAAGAGTACGTTACTTCAATTCACAATATTATAAATGATATTTCTGGTTTATATTTATTTGTCTCGGCTATAGATACAGGAAATGCTGAAACACAATTGAAAATTTTGGAATAATTCATAGCATTCCCTATTCAAACTCAATTAATTTGATAGTATGAAAAAACAGTCGATGTTGTTCTCTGCCCAATGGAAGTTTTGTGAAGGGAAATATATATGAGTTTCGATACCTGTTCTCATTGATCAAAAATATTTTATTGAAATTTTATTAGTGCAGTCTTACAATTAATTTTACATCCATAACTAACTTGAGCTTCTGTCTTTTTGTGGAGTGCTCGTGTTTCCATCGTTTGATCCCTGAAAAAAAGAACACTCTCTGGATGAACGAAATTTTTGTCTGAACTTTTTTTCAAATCAATCAAATTCAATTTCTGTTATATATAGAATTACAGAATAGAAATAAAACTACAGTAGTTTTTGTTATTGTTTCATGCGAAACATGAATTTGTTACTCACCAATTTTTTTGGATGATGTGTCATAATGGTAATCGATATTTACTCCATTAAACGGGTCTAGTTATGTCGTAAACACCAAGATTGCAGATGAGAGCCGCTAGAAAAGTAACAAAAATTATCAATATAGGACCTGTGATGGCCATTTTGAAGTAAACTAATATTCTGTACGTTTTAACGTTCGTTTTGAATCGGAATATCACATGATTGTATTTATAGCGTTAAATTTGTTGGTTGAGAATTATCCTCATATTTATCAAGTCATTTTTTTCCTGTTCGTTTATCTTTGAGTTTTTCACTTCACTGTTGATAAAAATTGTTTCCTTTGATGTTTCAAGATTAGTTGAGATATCATGCTATATGAAATGAACATATGAATAATTCATATATATATATATATATATATATATATATATATATATATATATATATTATTTTATTTCGAAAGTTTTTAGCAATAACAGGCTTTTTTTGATATGAAAAATATATATATATATATATATATATATATATATATATATTTCAATTTCAATATATATATATATATATATATATATATATATATATATATATATATATATATATATATATATATATATATATATATATATATATATATATATATATATATATATATATATATATATATATATATATATATATATATATATATATATATATATAGTTTATTTTGATTGTTTTTAGCAATAACAGGCTTATTTTAATGTAAAAAAATTTATTTTCGTTGACGTTTCGTTGTATATCAATCACAACTTTGTCAAAACTAATGAATAATTGAATTTTATGAATTACTACCCAAAATGTCGCACTTATTTAAAAAAAAAATCAAATTCTTTTTTTTTGTATTTTCATGTGAATATATTTCATATTTCGCGGGGGAAAATCTCAATCAAAAGTAGACACTGTCGGCATATCCCGCAATTAGTAGCAGCCGTTGAAACGTGTTTCGAGCTTATTGGCTCTCCTCAGAAAAGCGTAGCCAAGTTCAAGTTGTAAGAACATGGAGATGGAAAAACAAGAAAGAAACACGCTCTCCACTGAAGGAAGTCGACACATTTCAGGAGAATCTCAACCCGGAGAGTAAAAACGCAGTAGCCTGTGTCGAACTTCGAAATGTGTCGAATTCCTTCAGTGGGGATTCTGCTTCTTTCTTGTTATGCCATCTCCAGGTTTGTACAACTTGAACTTGGCTACGCCGTTCTGAAGAGAGCCAATGAGCTCGAAACACGTGCCAACGTGAAAAAAATTGAAATTTTCCCCCGGGTTAAACATTATTCATATATTGAATAATTTCTCGGCTAGAGGCATCCTTGAAGGATAAATAGTCGCCTCACGGGCGAAGTAGTTTATTCAGATCTCCCAACTCGGAGAGTAAAAACGCAGTAGCTTCAAATGTGTCGACTTCCTTCAGTGGAGAGTCTGTTCCTTTCTTGTTTTTCCATCTACAGGTTCGTACAACTTGAACTTGACTACGCCGTTCTGAGGAGAGCTACTAAGTTCGAAACACGTGTCAACGGCTGCTACTGATTGCGGGATATGCCAACAGTGTCTACTTTTGATTTCTACAGAAATTTCCCCCGCGTTTAAAATTATTCATATTTTATATATATATATATATATATATATATATATATATATATATATATATATATATATATATATATATATATATATATATTTCTTGAAATTGATTTATTGCCTGTTTAAGATATTTTATTTTGAAAGTTTTTAGCGATAGTTTTAAGATTAGTTTTGGCAAAGTTGTAATATAACAACGAAACGTTAACAAATATAAACTTTTTCATATCAAAAAAAGGCTGTTATTGCTAAAAACTTTCAAAATTATATATATATATATATATATATATATATATATATATATATAATGATAATATTAGAGGAAAAAAGGAGTATTGCTTAACATTTGAATAGGAAATTGATGAGTTCTCGGCAAGTAATATAGCCACTATAATTTATACAGAACCAATTTTTTAATCTGGTTATATTTTCAATATAGTTTTAGTTTTCATCAGACCTCTACAAAATACAGATGCCAATTGAAATTCGATTAAAAATGTATAACATCTTACGGCTACCTAGGTTGAATGTTACAGGCCACCAACCTGTAAGAAGCATTATATGCAGTTGGAACAATTATAAAATTATGCACAAAACAAAACGTTCAAAGTAAAAAATGAAAATTGAGCGGGTAACCTAATAATCATGAAAGAGTGACGCACCGGTTTTTCGGAACACAAATAACCTGCACCGAAAATTAAAGATAGAAAAAATGTTAACACTCAAGAAATAAATTTCTCCACAAATAGGTAAAATAACTGAAAATGTCCACGAAAAACGAACGAAATCTTCAATGGTTGGGAATCACGTTCATTACCCATTCACTGTTCTTTTTTCATTTTTCTCTGCACTCTGCGCAAGCACTCTGAGCTTGTGCGAAAGTTGTTCCTACAGTTTTACGGCGATTCCAAACGGCCAAGAACGCGTAGGGAATCGAACCACCACCAGTAAGCCGGAAGGGTTATAGGCCCACTATACTCCTCAACTACTGAACCTGCCTGTGTATAGAGGAAGGGCTTAATTTTATTTTATAACTGCTTCATTTTCTCAGAAATATTGATAATTCATCCAAAATTTCCAAAGATTTTGCAAAACAACCACATCACACTGACTTATTCCAATGGTAATATTAAATTGTTTTCCGCAACTTGAAAAACTTTTTTTGTATACTATCTAATTTTTTCTATATTGAATAAATGAATGGGAAATTTTCAATTCAACTTTGCGAAGTGATTCGAATCGCTCCCAAAATCAAATTAAATTATCATAATTATCGAAAAAAATTATCAAATTTTACTACGTATATAATTGGAATATTACCCTAATTTTATATTATCAACTGCTGTTGTCGGTATTTCGAATTTTCATTTTCGAAGTAGTTACTGGAAAATGAACAAGAGTTGTGGTTCTGACATCTGCTGATGAGTTCACGAATTTAATCAAGTAGTTAGAATCCTTTTATAAACTTGCAACATGTTCCCTGAATATTTAATAGTGTTGGCGTTTATTTGATGTTAATCCATTATAATTGAATATAAACTAAAATTCAAACACTTGAACCTTTGATTTACACTTTCGTCGTTACAAACGGCTTCTTCAGATGCTAACAAAATACTCGTATACAAAGAGAGAGAGAGAGAGAGAGAGAGAGAGACAGAGTATTCTGTTTCTGTGAGCATCAGAAGAAGCCGGTTGTAACGACGAAACCCGTATTGCTATTTTGTCATTAAAGTGTAAATCAAAAGTTCAAGTGCTTGGATTTTAGTTTATATTCAATATTATCCGAAATTATCTACTTCATTCAAAAAAATTAAAGAAAGAAGAAATATCCTTACCTATAAAATTTCTGCTAGACTTGCAATTTCACCTGGAATTACAAGCAGGAAAGAAATATCATCATCTTCAGTTTCTTCTGGGGCTATAATTGGGTATCCAACAACCACACAAAACACTAGAAAAAAGATGAACCAAAAGAGAAAATTAGTAAACTTCATGTTCTACGCCATAACTCACTATCAGAATATAATATGAGATATTAATATTTACATATAAATGATTAATTTGTATATAAATTGAAATCAGGAAGATGATGAAATCTACTTGACCGTTATCGAAAGTATACTGATAAGATAGTAGTAATGGTGTAGTCTGGGACATCACGTTGTTGATAATAAAAATTAGTATTTTCCTTTTCCATGCGGTTCCACCTGCTGAAAAACAATTCCGTTTCTATTCAATATCTGAGAATTTTGTTGGTGTATTTGCTCGGTACGAATTATCAGATTTGAACTTTTCTATATTTTCGATAGTAGATATTGTTTGATATATGTGTTAATTAAATTTCTTTTAAAATAAATATGTGTTAATTAATTTTTTTAAAAATAAGTTTGATATTTTGATATCTATAGTATTTCATTAAATTCAATTATTCATTAGTTTTGACAAAGTTGTGATATACAAGGAAACGTCAACGAAAATAAAGTTTTCCACATTAAAATAAGCCTGTTATATCTAAAAACATTCAAAATAAGCAAATTATATCTTAAACAAAATTATATATATATATATATATATAATATTTTGTTTTCAAAATTAATTTATTGCCTGTTTGAGATAGTTATACTTTCAATATTTTTAGCAATAACCGGCTATTTTCAATGTTAAAAGCTTTATTTTTGTTGACGTTTCGTTGTATATCACAACTTTGTCAAAACTAATGAATAATTGAATTTATGAATTACTATAGATATCAAGATATCAAACTTATTTTTTAGAAAAATCTAGTTTTTTTGTATTTTCACTTAAAAGAAGTACAAATTTTTTGTATTAAAAGAAGTCTGTTATCGCTGAAAACATGAAAACATTCGAAATAAATATAGATAAATATATATATATATATATATATATATATATATATATATATATATATATATATATATATATATATATATATATCTATATATACTAATTCACAATTGTACCCCCTCTTCACAATGATGAGCAGCCTGAATCTTGTGTCGAATGAAAATTATTTATTATTTCCAGGAAACTTTGCCGAGAGTTTTTTTTGGTTACCATTCCTATATATGAGGACATTTGATTCATTTCAACATGAACATACATTTTGATTGTCGTATATTTCAATAATTGTTATATATCATTCTGAAAACTCTGATATATTTGTGAACTGAACTGAAACTGAAAATTTTTGTTCGTAATGTTGATGCATCTAAAATATATGTTTTTCAACTTCTGTGTTTGCAGACAAAATATTTCCCGGAATGCATTCTCCCTCGAAATATCGCTAATATGAAAGGCGTGTTATACTAGGAAGTATACATCAAAGTATGTCTGTTTTCATGATGTTTAATTTCTAGGAAACGCGCTTCCTTGTTCTCTCATAATTGAATGTGGCACAGGAAAACTGTACCTGTCTAATTTAATGAGGTAAATATACTTTCCGGAGTCTATGCAGGTTTTAGCATCGGAAAAATCGTTGGAGCTGGTGTATTCGTTGAAAATTCATTTATCTGTGTGTTTCTGTTGAAAATGAAACGCATTTCGAAAGAGAAAATCTGCAAATACTGGGTTTGAGTACAACATTGTGTATAACGGTACGAAGTGGGTGGAAATTTTTGGAGAAATATTTCTATTTTGTATATTTCTATATCAATCTTTGCGATTTTCAATATAATTTGCTTGATTAGAATAATAATAGTACAAGTATTCTATTTTCATGATTATTTAATTTATTCATAGAATTTTCTGTCTGTAACTCGTATAGTGTTCAGATAAATTCAATACAACTGATTTTGTTGGATCAAACTAGGTTAGGTTCATTCAGCTCTTGATAATGTGATAGCAACCCGAAACGTATGTCTTGTGTGTTAAAGAATTTTTTGTTTAGCCAAGTGTTCTCAATTATACGTTACATTTCAAAATCTTTCTCCAAGTTTTTATGTGGAATGTGGATCGATTGACATTATTAAGAATAACTGTAGAGCTATTGAAGAAATTTCATTGTACTCATAGTTTTTTCTTAAAAAATTTTCTGAAAAATGATAATTCATGAGTATACTTCAGAAATTCTCAGGAAGATAGATAGATACTTATTGATGCAATTAAAATTGTTACATTTTTAGCACAAGTACAAGAAAAGTTGAGAGTGGAAGAAACAAGAAGAATTGAAGTCAAAAATAAAAAAATGGTTATTAAATCTCCAGTACAAAAGCTGTTGAATATTTATAACATAAGAAGTTGCTCTTTCGCAATAAAAACCCTCGGATATGAATTTTTCGTTAGAATAGTGTAAATTTCAAGTATGAACTCATATAAGAATTCACCGATTTCATGAAAGGAGTAAGATATTTCATGCCCGAATTGATTTATACTCATTGATAAGTGGTCAACCCCTTGGCAACGATATTTCCTTGTTATAATTCTTTGTTTTGAACTTTCATGATTTCAGGATCAATGATGAAGGTATATGACTTAGAAGTTAGTAATTATACTAAATATAATAATCATAGTATGATTATATTGGAATGAAATTACTGACTTTTGAAAGTTATTTTAACAATACATTTCTTCTTGTTTCAGGTAAGTCCTAACGAGAATCAAATTAGTGGTAAGTTCCATTGGGGATGGTCTTTCTTCTCGATGTAATTGGACGATAGGTAAGAAAAAGTGTTGCCCAAAGCAAGACCAAGACGAGATTTAGGCAGTCTTGGTATTGGTCTTGCGTGAGCAAACATAGTCTTGGTCTTGGTCTTGCTGCAAGTGTCATGCAAAGTCTTGCAGTCTTGCAAGCACCTGATAGTTGTACTTTTTATTCGAAATTTACATTTAGATTTTCGGTCAGTGTAGCAGGGCCGAAATTTAGAGCTGCTGTAGACATAAATGATGATGGTAATAATAAAAATCGGAACAAAATTTTAATTTTGCCTATATCGTTTTTATCTATCATCTATTTCGCCTTAAATCGTTTATTTATTTATGCTTATAATTTAATAAACTTTATTATTATTATTATTATTTTATCTGAATAATATGTGAAAGAATGATCAAAACAGTTCGTTTATTTCCTTTGACGCCAGAATTCATTACAAGAGCTTCCTAAAACATTTACTTGAGTTCAATAACAAAAGTACAAAATTAAATTTTAGTCTGATACCAATTTTCATTTACAATAACGGTAAATATGTAGTACGTAGAGAATTAATTCTCGAGAAAAAGCGCTAAATCGATGTTCCCATATTTGAGGACGCAATAATAAACTTTCATAATAAAAAACACCAGGGAATATACGAATAGGAGAACACTTCGTGGGACCCCTACAGGAAAGACATCGAATTAGAATAAACGTTCTTCTTTCGAATGTGTGATATTACTGTGTCCGACCTTGCATTTCATGAGTGTAACTAAAACGAAAATTCTTGAGAAATATTCACAGCTCACTCAAAGTGCTGTGTTCAGAAGTTCAAAATACGGCCAAGGCGGTGTTTTGAACTGCAAGACCGCAAGAGTATTGCAGCTCAGTCTTGTTCTTGCGTAAGTCTTCTAAGGTGAGTCTTGGTCTTGGTCTTGCATTACATTAGGCGGTCTTGGTCTTGGTCTCGTAAAAATGCAAGACCAAGACTGCAAAACTGCGAGACTTTTTGGGCAACACTAAAAAAGTCATATAATAAAAGAACACATTGGAATTGGAACTGTATAATATTACTGCATAAAATACCGGAATTCTGTTTTTCATCGGAATATTCGATTTCGATTGAATATTGGACTGTCCTCAGAATTTCAAGAGAACATTATACCTTAGTGAATGTTTCCAGGGCCATCAGTATTAATTGTCAATCCTGTCGAAATATTTCATGTACTAGCTTTGCTCATATTGAAATTATATTATATTCAAGCACAAGCAACAAATGAGTTATATTAGGTTATTAAAACTTTAAAAACAATAAATTAAAATGAACACACTTGACTTAAGTTTCACTGTATATATTAAAAACTCTACATATGTTTCGGGTGGTTAGCCCATTATCAAGAGTATACAATATTACTGAATTTGTAACTGTAGAGCTTTCACTGATATATCCTTAACCACAGAATTTAACACTGGTTTCACAAAAAAATCCACCTGGTCATTGCAAATAAGTAAATTTTTTATTTTAGGCTATTGAAATTTCCAAGAGTCAAGGGTATCTAATCTTTTGCCCTTGCTACCTGAGTGTACGATTTCGGTCTTGTTGGGTAAGAGAGTAGTAAGGACAAAATATCAGATACCCCTGAAGTCTTGGAAATTTCGATAGCCAAAAAAAAAAAAATTTACCTGTTTGCAATGACCGGGTGGATTTTTTGGTGAAACAGTGTTGAATTCTGTGGTTTAGAGTTTTTAATATATTCAGTGAAACTTAAGTCAAGTGTGTTAGTTTCAATTTATTGTTTTTAACATAATGTTTCACTAATGGGTAAGCAAAACCTCCGTGTCATTTATCAAAATTTTAGAGGCATCTAATATTCATTTCAACTAATTTTTTTTCGACCGGTTTATTTGTCGCCAAATAACAGTTGCTACATTATGAATATATTTTCAAACATCAGATTCTAGTATGAACTTCGAATAACCAAAATAATTATATACTGAGAGAAATAGAAATTCAAATGTTTAAAATTTTTTCTCATAATTTAATATAAAATACGCATGACGACGTTTCTACTAGAAGTACTACTTCTTTATCAAATGCTGGATTATATTATTATATTGAATTATGAGAAAAAATTTTAAATATTGTTTTATTATAGATATTAATTTTCTCCAAGTATCGGCCTCATCAATTATCAAATTCAAATGTACTCAACTCTTTTCAAGAAGTATATAAGTACTTGCTGAACTTAAGTTCAGTTTGTCCTCAACATAAGAACGGAAGGAAATTATCAACAAATCAAAAAACAATCAATGATCAATATAATTCTCTGTGGAAATATCTTTTTAAAAAAAGTTCAAATAATCAACGTTTAACTTGTTAGTATCGGTAAGAAATAATATATATTCTATGAGATATGATGAAAGTTGATTAATAATTTATAACTAATTATTTGCTGAACTAAGTACTTCATCTGAGAGGAACTATTCTCTTCCATTGTTTTGTGAGGACGGAAACGAATAATAATTTTGCCAAAGAAATGTCTAAGTAACTAGTTCGTTTGTAAAGATTAATGACACTACCAAAGAAAGAAAGGCGTTGATCACCTCAAATATTTCGTATTAATTTAATATTTCGGATTGAGGTCTTGATTTCGATTCACTTTTTCGCCCAAATTCCGTTTGCTTGTGGGAGAATATAAGTTAATCAGTAAACCGTTCGCTCAGGAAATTTTGTTTTTGATAGATCCAATCAGGTCTTTTCTTTCTTCGAGTCTGCAGATTTTTCAATGCGAATGAGATGAGGGAGTTGAATTGAAAGATTTTTAATTAAAGGGGTTGAGGGAGGTCAGACGCAGTCGGACGTTAAATTCGTTGAGTCTGTTCCAAGGAGGTCGCTATTATAATGCGATTCATTGGCGTGCACTTGGAACACGCCTGCTCGATTCCTCTGACTTGAACTTGCCGGAAATGTATTACCATTATTTAGGAAAGCTCTGTGGTTCCGCAGTAATAACTTCGTAAGTTCAGTTGTCAGTGGTACTTTCAATAAATTAGATGGAGCATCTTCATTATTTTCGTAGTTTCAACATGTCAACTAAGGAAGTCAGTGTAAAACAGTTTCAGTTGGAAACTCGACTAGATGTGTGGAAGAATTGAACTCCTTTATCTGTATATAACTTAAATTCGAACACTTGAACTTATGATTTACACTTTATTGACTACATAGCATGACGCGTTTCGTCGTTACAAACGACTTCTTCAGATGCTTACAGAATAATAACAACATTTTGAAAAATACAGGTATATATATCAGGGAATTTTGGTGTTTTATGGTTTTGGTTTTACCTAAGATATTCCATTCTGAGAATAATTTCTATTACCTGAAAAGGTTTAACAAGGGTGAATTGTTTAATTCTATCTGTTCATTTAGCAAGTTTCCAGAATTTTTAAGCCGATTTACTTCCACTACTTCCCAATAATCTAATTGAGTACTTCTCTCTATATTGTGTAGAATTTTGAAATTCGTATCAAAAGTATGGTTTTCTGTTAATAAATGGTTAGCATAATTCGAATTACTTTTATTATGGGCGAAGCTATATTTATGTTCCTGTATTCTAGTACCGAAATTTCTACTAGTTTTACCTATATATATACCGGGACATGTTCCACAATTCAATTGGTAAACACCTGATTTGTCTTCTCTTTTAATTTTGTTTTTATTGTTCTTAATATGTCTCGATAAATTGTTGTTCGTTTCAAATGAAATATTAAAATTATGTTTACTTAAAAAGGTTTTGACTTTTTGACTGACGTTTCCAAAGTATGTTAAACTGTTATATTTACGATTTCTATCCGGCTGAAAATCCGGTTCATAAGTTCATAAGTTCAAGTGTTTGAATTTAAGTTATATTCAATTATAATGGATTTACATCAAGTAAACGCCAACACTATTAAATAAAAAAAAAAAAATCCTTTATCTGAGTCTAGTACTGAAACTGCTCACAAAATTGGACCATCAAGTATGAATCTGGAATATAAAGCTGAATTTGTCGAATGCAGACGGTTAGGATCAGATAAGCGAGTAGAAAGAATAAAAAAATTTAGGGATAATTCATATTGGCTACAAGAGTTTTTGATTGGGTGTATAAAATGGAGCTTTTTTTTTCTTAAGTCTTAGCATAGGAGTTGCGACAATAAAGTATGAATCTATTAAAAGCAGAACGACCACTCTTCAACTGAAAACATTCAAAATACAAATCCTAAGGTCAGTAATGGGATACACTATACATGATCATAAAAAAACGAAGAAACTCTTGAAGTGTGCAAGGTTACAGATGGTTTAGAAAGGAATTCTGTCTGGTTCGCCAAAGGAATTCTAGTGGCTCGCGACATATTTTTGATCTTGAATATTTATAATAACAACTGGCAGGAATTTCAGACTTAGAATATGAACACCAAAGATGCTTACAAAAAAAAAAACGACGGGTTGCACTCCGGGAGTTCCGGCAGAAGTGAAAACTTGAATATTGATGTTGTGCATTTTTGATATTTTGGAATGGTTAGAGAATAATTTTGTACGAATTGCTTTCATTATCAGTATAAAAGTATTATTATAATTTATGTGGTGGAATAAAATATTCATTTATTGCGCTATCGTACACAAACATGACAATTTATATTACATTGAAAATTTTACACTTCAGAACTATTACAATTATTTTACATTAAGAGGTTTATCTCTTAGGAAAATCAACTTCCATCCATAATTTCAACGACTTTTTCATCATCATCTTCTCCAGAACCATCATCGCTAATCTCTAAAACTGATACGATAGGTTTATGATAGTTGAAGTAAGAAACGAACAGTTTTGATTCGAACCAATTTAAGTGTCTAATAAAGACCGCATCAATAGTAGTTTTGTATTTCGTTGTGCTAAGATTGCGATCATTTGACATAGTTACACCAAATTAATTATTTAAAAATTCAATTAATAGTTGATTTTTATCGTCTGCAAAGTTTATGTTGAAATCTCCACTCAAAATCATTGGCAATTTATCGAAGCTTTTTCCAATTTTTTTTTGCAGCAATGCAGATGCGTCATGAGAATGAATGAATAAATTTTCTTACAAGAAGTCTCGTATAGCACGCAATGACTTATTTGGAGAGATGTAAACGGCAACCATAATAATAAACAGATTATCACCAGAGTGGCAACGACCTATACAAATATCACCGATATCAGAAACAGTAGCATTAAACATGCTGTTGTATTCCACATGCACATCCATACAATTTGTACAGTAATGAACTGTGTTCATATTTTGATAAATAGCTACTCTTCCCGCTGGACGATTATTTCTTCTGATACTCGCTACAAAGTTGAAATTCGGAATGTCAATTATTTCATCGTTTTCCATATGAGTTTCTGATAAAATTAACACATTCATGTTCACTGGCACGCTGTAACGTTAATACACACGAACATTCGCGCAAGTCCCTTGCGCCGCCTGCCCTCTCTCCATCCGTCTTACGAATTCTCGATCAGGTCACGTGTCCTGGCGCGAGTTTAGAAATTTTTACCCATTCCAAAAAAAATACACAGCGTCGCTCAAGAAGTTGTCACTTCAATAAAACCGATTCTGTGTGCAACACATCTTATAGAAGAGAACCATGTCTTCAACATCAACTTCAAAATAGTGCATGCGGAACGAAAAGGTTATAAACTAACCCTGTTAGAAGCCATGGAAATCTATGAGAGGAAAAAATCAAATAGTTTATTCAATGATCAGGTTTCAATCAATAATTCTCCTTTATTAAATCGATTCCAGTAAAACGCTATCGAAGAAAAGTATTCTATGGTCTTCTCTCACACTTCAGAAGAAATATGTTCTATAGTCATTCCCCTACTTCAAAAGAACATTGTTCTGTGGTCATTTCCACACACTTCAGGAGCATTCCACAATGTAATAGCTCAGTTTATCATCTACATGTGTTGGCGAAACAATATTGTCATGTTTTGAATTAGTTATAGTGAAAATGAGAAAACTACTTAGTTTTATTTAAATTATATAATAAAACTGTGCATTATTTAATTTGAGTTGGCTTAGGGCAATTACAATTAGATAGTTCACTGTCTATTGCAAATATAACGAAGGAGATCGCCACATTGAAAAGTTTTGCGACCACTGGTTTAGATCAGATCAGATCAATGAAACGGTCATTGAGAGTTCACGTAGAAAGACACCCAAAAAGCCAATGACAAACACTAGCAAAACGATGATGAAGTAAGGTCGGAGGAAAGCAGAGGAGGTAATAAGCACATGCCGAGAAGAAAAAGAAAATTCCATCATCACAAAATATGCGGCAAAATATTCAAACATTCGACGACCAAATTTAGCGTCACACTTAAAACGTTGCCCTTTTCAACGGCAGCGTTGCGTTCCGCCAGTGGTAAAAATCTAGATATTGCAGATATCTCATCCGGCAGCCAGATTAGAACGACGCCGTCCATTCAGGAAGACAGATTTGAGTGTAATGAAAATGAATTTCGCTCAATCGCTTAGTTGGAAATATGAGACTTAGTGAATAGAGCTTCATCTGAGAAACGACAGTATATTTCTTTCATAGAAGTGGACTCGAATAATATACATGGAAGGTGGAGCTGTAATTTAACGAAAGACTAGTCCTTAGAAATCAGTTTGTTTGGCGCCCTAGGGTTTTTACTCATTTTTCAATTGAAATTTGTTTCGTATAAATTCAAATATGTTTTTGTTAGGGTTACCAGCACACAATACACAAGCAATTTATGACTTCCTGAAATGAAATTTGTGTCAAATGTATGTATATTGTAATGGACTTTTCTCGTCGACGCAGATCAGGCAGTAAAACACAAGGATAATCGAAAAATAAAAAATATTCTTTATTATTTTCAATTCAAATATATGTACAAAATAATAATTCAACCAAAAATATATTCTACTAACGTAGTTTTTATTTTAATAGTGTTGGCGTTTAGTTGATGTAAATCTATTATAATTGAATATAAACTCAAATTCAAACGACACGGAAGTTTCGCTTATCTCTTGCTGAAACATAATGTTGAAAACTATAAAATTGAAAATTAACACATTTGACTTAGGTTTCACTGAATATGTTAAAAACTCTACATTTGTTTCGGGTGGTTAACCCATTATCAAGAGTATACAATGTTACCAATGATATCTCTTGATAATGGGTTAACCACACGAAACATATGTAGAGTTTTTAACATATTCAGTGAAACTTAAGTCAAATGTGTTAATTTTAATTCATTGTTTTTAACGTAATGTTTTACCAAGAGATAAGCGAAACCTCCGTGTCATTTATATATAAAATTGTACACATTCTGATCGAATAATTCAACCAAATTGTATAGTTTTCGAAATATGAAATAAGCAGAGGAACAAAAAACAAATATTGTATTCTTAGAATAGATGCTTTAGCACTCTCTTTGTCTATCATGCTTCGTTGTTCAATATGATATCTAGAAAATGTAATAGTAACGACCTACTAATTAATCAACTTGAATCTATTCTGAGTGAATTTCGGTCAAGTTTTTCACTCGGTATTTTAGAATATATAACACTGGGGAACAGCATTTTTGTTGTCTTAGATATGTGACTTGTTTTTGAACTTTGGTCTCTGAATTCAAAAATGTTATCAATTTTTCTTTATCGCGTCAAGTTTTTGAACTACAGGATACCGTCTCCTTACCCTTAAAAGTCATACAAAATGGGCATACAGAGAAAAATGAAGTGTGTACTAATCAAGCATATTAGAATATTTTATTCATACAAAGGTTATTATAATATTAAAAATTGAATTGTGTTTATGCAAAAAATAAAAAAAGATATTAGGGTGAACATTTTCGATTATAACTTTTCCTAGAATATGCAATCTGGGGTCATTCTCGCTTGATGCTCCAACAGTAGTCAGCGATCATACTGACATTCCATCTATCTTTATACCTTGCCTCCATGACCTTCAAATCACATACGTAGAGAGCAGGGATACTTAGTATATCCGCGTTGCTGGCCAAGAAGGAAACAAACCATTTCAAGGTCAACACAGATGATCCATTGGTGTAAGTTATATTGCAACGAGTCAATGACCTTCTTTATGTCTTCGTATTCTTTATGCAAAAAAAACTGAATGACCTATTGGGACTGAACCATATAAATTTCCATTGTGGAGGAGAACACACTTCAAGTTTTGAGCTATCTATAAACACTCGTCATTCAGTTGCGTTATAGTGTGAAATTCCCAATTATTTCATTAAACCAGCTATATTATGCCAATACACAAATCTATCAGCACTCCGAAAGAGCTGCAGGAATACACTTTCTCTCGATTGAAAGTAGGTGACTTTGCTCCTTTTTCTGACAAGCTTTTTCGTGCAGTCTTGATGCTAAAAGTTCTGACGCGTTTTTGGATAGTCCTAAATCCCATACCAAGTCATTTTACTCATGCTGATCAAATCCTTGACGAACTGAATCATCGTCAACTTTTAATCTTTGTCGCTGGGATCACTTCGATCGTCGCTCAACTCTTTTGTTGTATTTCTAAAGAGGTTAATTCTTGAAGAACTGGCTCTAGAATTACATCTGAATGCGACACAGGGCGTATATCTGACGGTAAACTAGAATAATCTGTTTAAATTATTTTTTTTTGTTATATCCTGCAGTTTTTACTATACAAAAGCAACAATCATTAGAGTGTCATTTGGGTTCTCGACAAATCATTGATATTCCAAACGGAACTTTCTAACGTGTTCCTTTTGTCCATATTCTCAAACACTTCCAGTATGCGCAACAACTATAGAAAAAAACTTGACATGATAGAAAAAAACTGATCAAAGTTTCGGAATCAGCATGTCAACAGCCTCATAATCGATGTCAACAGAAATTATATTCCAAATTGTTTCCTAATGTCGGAGCAAAATGAAAACGATTCAGAGAAATAATCATACTTTTCCTCTGAACTAAATATTCTTATTTTCCACTCAATTTCTGCGAAGTTCGATATTCGACTGTCTCTTTTGTGCTGTTAGTAGATAGGTTATCTATTTTTCATCCCAAAATAACTCCACTCAATTCCTGAATATCCTGGAAGTCGCAATTCCTATCTACTTTCAAGGATGTTGTTTATCCGCAATTTACTATTTTCAATTTGTTTATGTGTCATCTTCGTTGCCGTGTAGAAAAGACGACTCATTTTTCATTTTCTAAGAGGAATTTTATTACTCTTATTTCTTTCCATGAATGGAGTTGTTGAAGCCGTAAATAAACGCTATCTGTTTTATGAGATATACCGGATATTTTATATTTCAATTAGAACAGCATTTAGCCGTAAACCTCAGAAATTACACCCAGTTTATGTCTTGAAGTATGAACGTTATTAATTGGTGTAATATATTTTTGATGATGTCAAACTACGTAGCGAATATCAGGATTAATAGTATTTTCAGTTTTTCATCATAATCATCTGAACATTAACAGTAAGTATTATTTCCCCTTTGGCAAATGAAATATCCATATACTAACACTAATCATACACTTTCGTTTGCGTTTATAATGATGATAATAAACTTTATTCTCAACATCAAATAACCTTTGAAAGGAGAACATGTCATTCTTACTGCTCATGGCTAGAACAATTCAACAGTCACGTCATATTTATATTCAAAGAATTTCAAATCATATGGTTCAATATCGATGAAATATTGAAAAATTGGTTCTGTAAGCGTTGAAAGCTTTCGAAAATTTTATTAAAATCAGAAACTGTTATAAAGTTGAATGCATATATAAATGGTGTTTTTTCTTGCAGTGTCAATTTACACACTGATTCAAATATTGAGTGTGTTGATTATTTCCATTTCTATTTCTGAATTTCTTGAAGTCCAATGACGTACATTGAATCAGATTGTTACTTAGGTAATCGCAGTCAATTCGTTGAAATTGAGTATTGCAAATCGAGAGAATTTCTAGTACCTTCGGTGGTGCCGCAGGGATCCAATCTGGGACCCCTACTATTTGTCCTGTTTGTTAACGATCTTTCAGAGATGGTAGACTACATGAAGGTGGCTTATGCGGACGATATTAAAATTTATAAAAGCGTGTCATCTATACATGATTGTTTGAGGCTGCACAGTGTCCTGAATGATATCAGTCTGTGGTGTAATAATATTTGTTTACACTTGAATGTCATGAAATGTAATGTGGTTAGTTTTGATAGAAAGAAAAATGTGATAACTTTTCATTGCAACATTGAACCACCTCAACACTGGTCCATTTAATTATTGTCCTAGTGATAAGCAAACTTGAGTATGGCTGTCTTGTTTGGCGACCAATATAATTGTCACATAAACCGCCTGGAGGTACTGCAGAGGAAGTTCTTGAAATGGCCTTCATTTCGATAGGATGGTGTATATCCACTATGGGTTGTGAATACGCTTGTTTGCTGTCGAGGTTTGACACTAGGAGCCTCCACAACAGGAGAAACTTGAATGCATTGAAATTTTTATTCAATTTGCTCAATGATAATCTCGACTATTCTGACCTTCTGGGTAAACTTAATTTCTTTGTTTCTGAGAGGTGTACTCGAATAAGCCAGACATTTTACTCAAAAACCCACAGAACCAATCTTCTCTCGCTATAGCCGCTTAGCTTTACATGTTCTGTTGCAAGCCAGGTATCAAGCTGCTGTGATTTGCACCGGGACTCACTTTTTTCCATCATTAATGTGTATTTAAATCTTAACAATTTAGGTATCTTGATTTCTTCCGGTTTGAGTTCTGAGTGATTTGTTTTCTTGATCAGTTATTAGGTATTAGATATTGATGATATAGATTTGGATTATTAGATTTGATAATGTTTTTTATTATTATAATCATTTTTTAATATTGTATATTTATCTATGTGTTTATTGAAATTTTTAAGTCACCATATTTTGTATTCATTATTCATTATGTATTTTCGTGTAATTGGGTAGTTACCTGTTGGAAATATATGCTTATTATTATTATTAAATCGTTTCAATTTTGTTCAGTATGATTCTCGAAATTCATTTCTGGTATTATCATCAAAACCGTTTTAAGATCGCTGGGAACTGGGTATATTTCACAGATATATCTTCAGATGACAATACTTTAACTCAATATGAATTGGTAATTTGAGTAGTAGAAAGTCTTGAAAACTTTTGAGCCTATTTTTCCTGAAATAATTCTCTCTGAATATTTTGTTTCTTGAAGTTTTTCCTCAGATTTTCTACCTGCAAGATCTGTTTCTGATTACATTCTATAATGACTCTTGAAAAGTTTTGATGCGAACTAATATCTGAGTTCGTAATATCCGAGATATTTATGATGGCCGGTATCTTCATTTTGGTATGTGATATATTCATCAATACAACCGATTCTGTTTTTTCTACATTCATTAGATTATTTTTCGTTTTTGATTATCTCATTTAGTATTCAACTTTTTTCGTCTCTAATATGTTTGTGTCACCAGCGCACATCCAAAAATCAGAATTTTCTTGAAAATTATTCAGCAAATCATTTTCATAAATTAAAAGCAGAGCAAGTCCCAGAATAGTTCCTTGACGAACCTCAAACTCAAGCTTTTCATCTCTCGATGTTATTGTTTCTATCAATGTTCATGGTTCATCTTCGACATCTTCCACGGAGAAGTTCCTTTTTATATGCGTTGATTTCATATATTGTGTGTTCAATTAAAACTCATTTTGATTTTTTTTTATCGAAATATCGAAAAACCTGTGGGGTATTTTTACAACTTTTCGAACAACAGTAAAAAGAGAAAGTTTTGTTCTGACATAATTCGAATTCTTATTATTTTTATTTCTTTTCCGATTATGCATTTGTTCTTTCAACTCAGTATTATTACATGATTAAATTTTCGTCTGATGGGTTTTCGGAAACTAATTTCGCAAATGGGGCATTCGTTTTGTCACCGAGAAAAATCTCAAAAAGGATCTGGCGAGATACTTTGAAAACAATGAGAGGTTCCATTTAGTTGACGAACGGTGGCACAAAAGCAACTAAAGAATGTACGGCAAGAAAGTGGGGCCTTTAGTTCTCAGTTGTCTTGATTAAATAACATTAATCCGAACATCATTAAACTCCGGGACGAAGAAGCTCGGTGGGTTTTCGACCGTTCCGTTTCTTTGTATGTGAATCATACTGTTGAAAGTGAAAGCAAAGAAAATACGCAGGGAATCTCAGTATTTTCGAGTTCAACGCCTTGAAATATGGAAGTCATTGTTTTTTTGCTATAAATAAATTTTTTTTTAAATAAGTGAAGAGTTAGAAACTCTATCATAATTAATCAAAATTCTAAGAGATATGTTGAAAGTTTGCCATGTGCAATAATCAAACGTAATCATAATTGAATCGAAACGGAGAACGATCTTCAGAGACAGCTTCTTAAATTCTATCAAGTCAGCCAACAACTCAACAGTCAAATTTGAGTATGTAGCTTTGTTTTCGAACATCGGTATGACTTATTTGCTGTGCTGTGATTGAGCTGAAACTCGTCAAAAGTATTTGGATGTTTTGCTCTTCTTCCCGTTAATCGGTAATACTTATAATTTGATCAGTTTTGGTGAGATAAGTAAGCTGACGCTGGAGATGAAGAATTCTTTCATTGACAGTTCCCCAATATACTTCAATGTATAAGATATTTGGAAAAAATAAATCGTGTTAGCTGTTATTTATTTGTTCGAAGAATGAGTCGATTGAAAACTGATGCAGCTCGTTATATCTTATGCTGTTTTTTTCGATTGAAGATTCAGCTCCTCATGGATTAACTGCAAAAAGAAGCAGATAACTAGTGATAAGTTGTCGATGAAACCAATTGGTACATATGATCATGGTTATTTGATTCGTTGAACTCAAATTCATATTCGATTTATCGAACTCTATATATTCATTCCCAAATTCAATGTAGTCTGCTTTGTTTGAGAGATATTTTCACATGTTATTTTTGAGAAATATGCAGTTTTCAATGTCATTCGAGCGGTGTTCATTCGCGACATAGCGTGTTGCTATTTTTCAGCCGAAACAATCTTTGCTAAATTCCGAGCGAGGCGAATCAATCAAAATCCCTACAGATCTAAGAATGTACGAACCACTTGGAGGAACACCCTCTTCTTTTCAAGACTTGGTGAAGCGTGATGCTACCCAACTTCGTTAATCGCATCAGGAACTTCTACAAACTGGTATCCCCAATCAGAGAGTGAATCGATAACGAATTCGGTCCGCTCTGACAAATTTTCAATCTGGCGATTTTCGCTAAATAGTGGGGTTTCTGAATGGGCATTGGTAGGCTATGTAAAATTTGGATATCGGTCGCGTTAATTAGTATACCTCGTTTCCGATTTGATCGCGGGGTTCACCGTTCTCGTGGAAAACCATACAGAAATCAAGGGGAATTCGTGATTGAAAAAATCGATTGCTAAGCAATTACAGGTATAAACCCTCTTTTCAAATCTTTGCCGTGATGGAAAAGAAGATGAATGAGAAAGCGCTGAGTTTCAAAGTTTCAATGTAATGGAAAGTCTGAGTTGAAGCATTTTCAGTTCGGAAATTCATATAATTTTCCACTAATCCGATCGAAACAGTTTCATCAAAAAGAGATCTGAAAGGGAAGTTGAGGATGCGGCTTACTGGAAGACGATGTCGGTATGAATTATCACGTAACAGTAAAGCGTGATGGAGTCCTCATTGAATTCCTTGACTTTCTCCATGTCTCTTCTATATCATATTTTTCCTCTCATTCGAACCATGCAATCCGTATTAGTTGATTATTATGTAACATGAGATGGATATCGGGCATGTTTAGATTCACTATCTCAAATAATAGATTCAAAGAAATAGTTCTGCGTCATTTCATCAGGTAAAAAGTGTATTGTTTTGAGTGTATGCACGCTTTTATCCAGATTGAAGCATTAGAATATCAGATTATATGAAATATTTCACTTATAATAGGTATTCTTAATGAAACGTTCATGTTTAATTTTCAAGCTATTGCATAGCTTTTGTCGCGGGCTTTGAGCGCGGCGACCGAATCAAGTAATTCCGTAACGAAAATAAAACCTTACACACGTGTATGTATAAGGTACGACTGTACAGGCGCTCATTTCTTGGAGATATTTGTGCGTGCTTATGCAAAAAAAATTAGGAATGGCCTACACATAGTCATGGTAGCAATTTACATTTCTCCGAATCCAAAATTGAACGAGGTAGAGCATTTTATTCATCGCACTTTACTGGAGTCCACTAAAGAAGGGTCGAAAATACTTAGTAGAAATAGTATTAAATTTTCACTTATCTTTGCTGGCGATTTCAACATCAACTTCGCTGATAAAAAATCAGAGCGGTTGACAACTTTTCTTTCGGAAAAATTGAATTTGAAAATGAATAATGATCCACAAGAATCCGCAACAAAATATGTTGCGGATTAAAAAATGGAGAAACCATTGACGGGGTATTTTCCAGATATTTAGAGGATATCAAGTCTCAAACTTATGTTTCTTATTTCAGTTACCATAAACCTATAGTTTCAATGATAAAAATTCCTGAATAACCTTCATACATAAATTGTAAGATAATAAAAATATTTTAAATGATATTAACTTCTCATTTATTCAATGAAAGAAAAAAATTTGTTTTCTTATCGGTCACCAAGCTCAAAAAGTGTAACTTGAATTCATATGAAAGAAAAAACTACTATTAGTATCCAAGGAAAAAAAGACTGCATAAATAAAAGAGAAATAAATAATTATAATCGCATACCTAGATTGATAAAAAATCCTATGCAATAGCGTAACAGCGGCAGTCGTCGAGTGCCACACATTTATTTTTTTTATATATAATGTGTACTCGAAAATTCATAGAAAATGAAGAAATATGGATTTTATTCCTACATTCGAGATAAAGGAAAGCCTCAGATACAAATGATGGTCACACTGGGCTGTAGGCCACTCTCATTTTCTGAAAAATAGGTGTAAAATAGATGTATAAATAAAAATTATGTTTCAATATTTTTTTTTTCATATAACTACATTATATTGGAATGATTTGCGCGTTTATATTTTTTTTTTTTTTCTGAATGAGTTCCTGGTAATATTTTCATTTCTGGACTAGATAATGAATTTGAAGAAACAAAATCAATAGTTTTTTCTGAATAAACATGTAAAATTCAATAATGTCGATTTTTGTAAAAGCGAAATATACGTCTACGTTTCCTGGATCAACGTTTTTCCTTTATTAAATTTAATTAAACTCTTGGCTTAATGTTTCAGGATTATATTTAACAACATGAATTCCAACATGTTTTTCCTTCAAGCCAAATTAAAAATTCTCAATATTAGAGGTAAGTTTGAATATATTGATTTCAGGTTTTCTGGACAATTAAATTTCCTACTTCACATTTTATCACGATTTTGAACCATTTAATTTTCTTATATCGTTTGAACATGTTTATCACGATGAACACTGCGAATAGAAACAAGCATATTCCTTTTTAAAATTTTGAATTTATGAGAAAAACCTTGGGATATTCTTTCGTGTCACTTCGTTCATATTTTCCAGACGTCATCTTGAGGGTTACTCATATTTCGATGCTTGACGTCTCAAAACTTTGAAGAGGTATTCAATATCGATTTTAACAGATTGAGGGATGATATTCAATACTACGACAGATTAATAATTGGAATTTCTGAGGGTTATTCGATATTATAGTCGTTGATTAACTTGGATGCTAGACGAACTACTAATGAGCTCTTTGTACAACGAAAATGTTTTGTTCAACCACCTGTATAGCATCGAGCTCGAAGTTGGGTTACATTCTGCCTTGAAGCACAAACGAGGAATCTGTATAGTTACGGAAAACTCCACAATTTTCAATGAATAAAGTTCTTCAAAAGTGTAGATGAAAACATGGGTCCAGAATTTCACAAAATTTTGTTGAAATGATCACAAGAAATCCTGCAAAATCAGAGAAAATAATACCAATTCAATTTGATGAATGATTTGTTCTCTATGCGTTCACTTGATTACTTTTTCTCAATCTCATCAATCTTCCACAAATTCCTTATGTCTTCTAGTTACTCAATTATAGCAAAATAGATCCATCATTTTATTTGTGAGTATTTGAAAATGTGAAATAGTAGAAAACTAACTGAACATTCTTACATTTCTTTTCACAATTCTTATATTGACCATTTCGTATTGATTAATTTTTTTTCTCTTTGTTTGAATTCAAATTGTCAGTTTAGATATTTTCCATACACACCACAGGCTACGATATTTTTGAGAAAACATGTTATCTTCATTTTAGGCAATCAAGTAAAATTTAAAGATATGAATTCTTAAATTACGATATGTATGTACCAAATAATTGTATCATTGAAACCATATTGAGAGAAATTCTATTACTTATTATGAAGTCCAGTAGTGTTACCGACGTTTTTTTTATTGTAGATCAAACACACAGTTTCTTAATAATGGGTGTTTTTTTGGAGGTATAGAACTTTAAATTGCAATAAAACAACGATGGATCATTCGATTGACAAGATTTTTTTTTATTCGAAATACAATCTTGTGGCATTACATTTTAAATATGATTTCTGGCCTATGACCGCCACGGCTGGCTCTGGTGTAGTCCAATCTGGACGTCCAATTTTCGATTTTTTTCCAACATTTGTGGCCGTATATCGGCAATAACACGGCGAATATTGTCTTCTGAATGGTCAAGCGTTTGTGGCTTATCCGCATAGACGAATGACTTTACATAGCCCCACAAAAAGTAGTGTAGCGGTGTTAAATCACAAGATCTTGGAGGCCAATTCACAGGTCCAAAACGTGAAATTAGTCGGTCACCAAACGTGTCTTTCAATAGATCGATTGTGGCACGAGCTGTTGCGCCTTCTTGTTGAAACCACAGCTCCTGGACATCATGGTTGTTCAATTCAGGAATGAAAAAGTTAGTAATCATGGCTCTATACCGATCACCATTGACTGTAACGTTCTGGCCATCACCGTTTTTGAAGACGTACGGACCAATGATTCCACCAGCCCATACGGCGCACCAAACAGTCAGTTTTTCTGGATGTAACGGTATTTTGACATACACTTGAGGATTATCTTCACTCCAAATGCGGCAGTTTTGTTTGTTGACGTAGCCATTCAACCAGAAGTGCGCTGCATCGCTAAACAAAATTCGCTTATGAAAATCGGGAACAACGGCAATCTCGTTTTGGGCCCATTCGACGAATCTACGCCATGCTTGATGATGCCTTGTCTATTCCTGATGATTTGCCAAACCAAACTGAGAATAAATCACTTCTCAGCTGTTAAATCGGTCGCCATCTTCAACAGTAATGCCAACTTGAGGTTCTATACCTCTAAAAAAAAACACCCGTTACTAGGCTATCTAGTAGTATGTTGGTGAATACCAATAACCATGAGATCCAATATTTGGGATGTTTTCTTGACTCGGAGTTGGGATGGGAGTCAGATGGGATCATGTGGACCATGTTTGCTGAAAACTCAGTAGAGGCTACTATGCTCTTCTCCAGTTAAGGACTAGTATTGGGGAAAATGATCTTATGGGTGTATACTGTTCAATCATACATACATACCTATCCTCTAATACTCTTATGGTGAATTTCAACTGATTGGAAGAGAGTTTTCATTGCGTAAAAAACGATAAAAGGCAATTGTTTCGCCTCCAACCCACTGTATGCTGTACGAAATATCTTATAGAAAATAAGATACTAAGTCTGCCTTCTATATTTATCCTCAAAGCAGCTATGTATGTGAGGCAAAATTTTGACTATTTTATCAAACTGGGGGTATCATATAGCACTAGAAATGGAAGTAACTTACTTTTTAGTAAGCACAAAAATGAGAAGAGTCCCAAGTATGTATCTGTGATGATTTACAGTAAATTACCAGCATATATTCCTAACTTCAGTACTCTGAAGACGTTCAAAAAAGAATTGAAATTATTTTTATCTTGTAGAGCATTTTATACGCTTCAGGAGTTCTATTCAACATTGGTGAATTTTGATAGTAGTCTTCTTTTTGTGTGAGTGTAATGTATCTATATATTCAATTGTTTATTATTATATCCATATGACATATACATGCTCATTGTAGCGTAAGTACGAATAAAATTATTATTATTGTCCAAGTAATTGTGGATAGTCCAAGTTGAGGTATTCACGTGAATTTGTTTTATTGTTGGTTTTGATATATCACGAATTTGCATTGATCTACAGTGATCTTTTCTTAGATGTCGTTACCGGAATAATGCTTCGTTACGTGACAGCTTCGACCCCCGATAAAAGCAGGATAACGATAACTTTCTGGAAACATTTCCACCGTCTCTCGATAATTGAGCTTCGAGATCTACTCAGGGATTTATTAAACGATATCTAATTCTGTGTAACAAAGTTAGAGACGCCGAAGCCTCCTCGAGATGAACAACTTTTAAAAAGTAGTTCTGGAACTGGAATATCGTCACTCTGTCGATGTTAAAACGGTTCGGTGGCTTCGGAAACGTCCGTAATCTCACTCCTGTTATGCTGTGTTGGATACTTCATTGTGATCGTTGCTTGATGCGATGTTACCTTGGTGATTTAATTATGGATAGCTTTATTAAATGGCGGTACCTACTTTAATCTCTGAAATTTTCATTTCCTGAAATGCTTCAAATTTACGAGTATAATATCACGATGAAATATACGCGGATGGAAATTCATACGGAAAGTGGTTCTCGTGTGTAATGATGTTAGCTTTAGATACGCGAGATATTTTTAGCAGACGTTATTGCATAACCTCGTATGATGTGAAGCCGAAAAGAACACGCCCAACTGAAAATTGAGCTAGCAAACGGGTTTGGAGATATTTAACAAGTTATATATCAACAAGTACGAAAATACTTCATCGAAAAAATTCGAAATTGACCTCGAGATAGTCTTAATAATAATAATAATAATAAGCATCTCTATTTCAGAATATGTAAACATAGATTGAAATAGTGTCACTAATTCGTTGGTTACATTATTGCTGAAGATAATACTCGGATATTGAGTATGGTTCAAGTTGGATTAGCATTTCCTCTATCTTTATGATTACATTTGCATGCGGAGAATCTCAATAAGGTAAATATTCATGTATTAAATAAAAAACATTTGGTTAGGTTTCATAAAATTTATAATAAATAAATACTTGACAATTGTTTCGGGGTGTTACCCCATTTTCAAAAGATAGACTGAACATTCTTATATACCTATCATCGTTACCTGCAATAGACTTAACGATGATATCGATATCTCGGAAGTAGAGGAACAGGTCAAGATACACAGGTAGAAGTATTAAATTAAATCTAAGAGTTAGGGAATAACAAAGAACGTCTCAAATTAGGAAATTGAGGAAAGTAGCAATGGTGATGACCTGAAGGTAAGTTGAATTGGTTTTTTCTTTCGGTGTGAATCAGAAATTTCCACTTGTTCAAGAAGATCCAGAGATTTATTCTTCATTTGTGGCTGCAGCAATTTCACCGAGTTTGAATCTATGAAATGGTTATTGTGCATGCATTGTGTTGTTAGTCCTGTCAAATGTTTGTTATTTAATATGTAGAATTTGTGTTCTTTCATTCTGGTTTTGATGCTTCGTCCTGTTTGGCCTATGTAGGATGCATCACAATCAGTACAATTAATCTGGTATGCTCCACTCTTATCTTTTGTGGCCTGTTTCTCTTGTGATGAAATCCATTTTTCCATTTACAAATACAGAAGATGATAATAAAAAATTCCACTGTCCACATTCCAAATGTGACGGATAAAATCGAAAATAGATTGAGGAAGCATAATATTAAAACTATTAGGACGAACAGAAGAAATTTGGGTTCATTTTTAGTTAATAATAAAGAGACACAGGCTACAAAAGATAAGAGTGGAGTATACCAGATCAACTGTGCTGATTGTGACGCTTACTACATAGGCCAAACAGGACCAAGCATCGAAACCAGAATGAAAGAACACAAATTCTCCATATTAAATAGCAAAAATTCTACAGGACTTTCAACACATTGCATTCACAACAACCATTTCATAGATTTAAACTCAGTGAAATTGCTGCACCCACAGATGAAGAGTAACAATCTGGATCTTCTTGAACAAGTGGAAATTTCTGAGTTTAAATTTCCTAATTTAAGACCTTTGTTATTGGGTAATTCTTAGGTTTAATTTAACACTTCTACCTGGATATTGACCTGTTCCTCTACTTCCCAGACATCGATATCAGCTTTAAGTCTACTACATGTAACGATGTATAGGTATATAAGAATGTTAGTCATAAAATGTTGTTCACTCTAACTTTTGAAAATGGGGTATCACCCCGAAACAATTGTCAAGTATTTATTTATCATAAATTTTGTGAAACCTAGCCAAGTGTTTTTTATTTAATATATTGAACAGTGTTTCACCAAGAGATCAGCGAATACTCAGTCAACTTTATTAAATATTCATGATTTTTAAACACATATTTTGAATTTCAGTATATATTCAAGGAACTAAAGTTTGACGCTAGTTAAATGCTTACCATTGGGTTGGTTATCTGAAAACATTTAACATCAAATCAAATATATGCAATGAAAAAACCCACTAATATGCGCAAACATTTAACTCAACCCGAGAATCATCTACAGCACCTCTGCTACCGTTGAAAGTTTATCAAACCTCTGATCCACGTTTGTGGAAATTTCTACGAGTACTGTTTTACTGAATTTCAATATTTCAATCTGACGAATAAGCCTGTAATACTAATTCAGTTAGTTCTTAACACTCGATGGAATGTATTGAATAATCATTAATACTTGACCAAATTCTTCAATAGGAACAGGAATATGTACAGGGCATATTTTTTGGGCTACTAATCATTTTCAAGATATTCATACAACTGAACTACTTATTGGAGAGAAAAATCGAGAGTATTGAATAGTATTGTGGAATTCGACCATGTGTTTGAAATCGTTCTACTAAATGTCTCAGGAAGAATCGATATGGCATGGTGTTGAAGATTCAAATGAAAAGCACAAAATTTCGAATGAATTTTACTCTTCTACAAGCTCTCTGAAATTTGCTGTTTTATTAGTATTTCTTGATAACCGTTGAACTGATTTCGGATGTCTATTAAAATTTCTCAATTAAACGAGACGAAGACATTTTATTGATTGTTTTGTCTCTTCAATAAAAATGAGAGTATAGACGCAACTTTTCTGCTCAGGCGATATTGTTTGTTGATGAAAAGTTTCTTCATCAAATCTGTATTTCTTACGACTAAAAAGAAAGGGGGAGTCTTTTTGTATTGGATCCAGTCAGATCTACATGTAATAATAAAACCTTTCAAGGGTCACACTCAATACTGTAAAGTTCGCTAAGGTTGTCTTCCTCTCAAATATTTTGTCGATGAAGAATTCCAGTTTTTCAACTGATTATGTTGTAGTGAAACATGATACAAAAATGGTTTAGACAGTATATAATTCTGTGTCAACATTATTCATTAATCTTTCTATTCATAGTTCTAGCTATAATATTGTGTGTCAACAATAAGTTGACTTGGTTAACTGAAGCCTTCTTGAAATTTTAAGGAATTTTCTACGTTGCTCAATCATTTCCTCTTGATATCATCAATTTTATTCAACCATATAGCATAAGATAAGCTTGATAAAGAATTGTCTGCAATTTTTATAGAGACCACTTACTGGCCTATATATTTATCCTATCATAAAGTTGATAAAGTTAAAAAACAAATTTATACAAGTTCCTAGTTTCAATTGGTACTTTTGAAGTTGTTACATTAAATTTTGAGACATTTGGAAACAAACGAATTTTCAACATTTCTTCTAGGAATACAACCTATGGGAATAATATTTCTGATTATTGATTATACTATCGCTTTATTTAATTTTTGACCGTTTTTTGTTCCTGAAATTGGCCTTATCGTTTGACTGATAGTATTAACAATATATTCAGAAATCTTTTTTTTTTTCGACGTCTTCACATATTTCGTTCTCAAATGTCTACCAAATGCTACGTCTGGGCTCGAATCCTCATTGAAACGCAAATGTTTGTGTGTTTGTCTGATTTCACAGTGGTTATTATTAATCAATAATGAAAAAAATTAACGAATAAAAAATAACCATTAGAATACTTAATAATCGTAATGTTCAAAAATTATAAAAGTTAATGTAGTTTCTAATTACAATGCCAGAGGTCGTTGGAAACCTTCTTCAACCTTTTTAAACTGTTCTTCAGACATGAAGGATCTGATTTACATAACAGTTAAATGAAAATTATATTCTTGATGAAGCGGGTTTAGACGGCGCTCCAGCCTCACTTCCGGTCCCTCGCACAGTGTAAACACCTCCCTCACCTCGAGGCCAACTCGGGGTGTGCCGTCCTCAGTCGGTTTTTGGTCGCGCATCAAAGGACACTCAGTCTCGGGGTTTCGGTGCGCGAGTGGATGCTTGTCTATACAGTGAGGCGAGGATGAGTTTATTGCCGGGCGAGTCGGATGCGAGGTTTGTGCGCGAGAGGGCGCGCGCCGTCTAAACCCGCCTTGACAATTAAAGTAACAATATCAGTAAAAAGAGGACATATAAAGTTTCTATATATAATTTTATATAAACTATTTGAATTGGTTTTTTCTATCAGTGTTTTCAAAATGCATTAAGTTAGATTCAACTGAAGTGATCGAATAGCAATCTTGAATTGAAACAAATAGAAAAAAAGGAAATAAACTTGCTTCAATCAATAGTACGAAAATAAAGAAGCGGTGTAAATTTCAGAGATGAAAATTATTTCTATAGGTTGATATAATATCGATACCAGACAGATTAGTTTCCTTTCAATACATTGAATGCAATATTTTCGAGTACCTCCGGTTGCTCATTTCCGACCTTCTCCAGAATTGCCAGAATCAGATCGAAAATGTCCCTTTGAGAGATTCGCCCTGGGACGTCTTATTGCTTCTACATCACTGCAACTGCGAGAAGTAGGTCATTTAAATGCAACGGCAGTAGATGTATCATAATATACGTACATCGAGGACAGACAGCCACATATCCTCAAAGAAACGATTCGCATTATACGATACAATCGTGCGTCTTCGCATCTCATTCGCAGACGTATCTTCAGGTTATGTTTATTCCGGGATATCTGCCTGTAAGTCTCTGGAGGGAACTGAATCGTTTACGTTTTCATTGGACCTCCACTCATGAACAGAATATTTATACAACAAGCGACATTTAGCCGAGATAAATGCCGCTTCCAAAAGCGGTATTTCATAAGCGGTATGTTGCGTTTCGACAGTTGTCAAAAAGTTTGTTGACCAAGTTGGCACTGCTTTCTCCTATGACCTTCCAATTTCGGAATAGGACAGAGGCACTGCTTATGGACATTACCTCACCTATGGGCACCCCTCTCGAATTCATTAAATATCATGAGTATCACTTCGTTATTTCGATAAATATGATGATAAGATTCAACATTTCATTACGCAATCAATATTCGATTGACCAAACCTTAGGAAAATGCATGGTTGAAAGTAGTATAAAATGGACAAAAGTGGGAGTTTTGAAGTTCGCGACAAAAAAATTCTGTAATAATTTTATTTGACATGAACACTAGATTTTGTAAAAGTACAAATCTTGAACCATAAATCACATTCAGCACAAATGTATTTCCCAAATCCAGCATTTTTTATATTAGAAGTAATATTCAAAAAACCTTATATTTACCTATCTGACTTTCAGCCGATTTCTTTTGCCTATCAGTGTGAACAGTCTACTATTTAACTTCTTAAAACAAATGCAAATGAACAGACATGATGAGTCCATCGTTCATAGTCTACTGTAAGAACATTTACAGGGCAATCACTTCCAACTCCCAACTTCCCTTAAAAGAAGAAGTGTGAAAAAATGGTCAATAGGTCGAATAATTATTGTTGTAACTCATTATTTTTTTGACTAGTTTGCCTCTGAAATATTCTGGGGTTCTTGATTTAAGTATTCACATTATTTTCCACATGTCTTCTACTCACATCAAATTAACAGTCACACTCTTCGTGGGAATTGAACCTTAATATTTTGTGAGTCAGTTGTTTACTCTATGTATACTATCAGTTCATTTCTTGATGAGAACTTTATGAATGTAACTTATTTAATTTTGTTTCAAATTCTCAACAGTTTATTACCCTCGAATGATGAATAGAAGGTTGATAACTCCTAACGATTGCTGAAAAATCTGTACTCTATCATTGTTCAGTTCAAATTTTGAACGCTTCTCTTTCTTTCGTTCCTCAGTCCTGTCTCATATTTTTTCTTGAAGAAGATTCTCGGAGCTATTGGCTGCATTCTATGTATGAATATTTATATACACATGACTAAGATATTCAGTACATTCCGAAAATCCAGCTTTATCCTTCAAAAGGCAGGATGAAGCTAGTGACATAAATACGTGAGCTCCCTCTATCGGAGAAAAAAGATTAACTCTTTAGAGTATGGTAGACGCCGTTCGTGTGTGAGTTTAGTGCATTCATGCATTTATCCTAATTCTATCGATATATCGAATGAATATTTCAGAATAGACTAACTATGAATTAAACATTATAGTCATGAACTTCGAAACCAGAATCTGTTAGAACTGGTCTCTGTTTTCCAAGAATGGATGTCAGAAGCATAACACTCAAGAACACACTTGATGTAACTGACTATAGAGCAGAGACTGTTTCGACTTCTTGGAAGTTATCAGTTGTTTCTCCCATTAATGGCTATCAGGATTCTGAAATCCTCATAGCCATCTAATCTTTAGAATCTTAAAACGAAGACGCATAACCTTCTCGAATCTGGTAGGGACTTTCGACGAAAAACAACTAGTGCGTACATTCATCGATAAGTGAATATATTTCTAGGCATGTTCTGATGAAATTTAAAATTTTTGAGAGTTACTGAAATGTCCAAGTCACGCAGTTGTTGATCTTCTCCGAGAATTTTCAATCGGCACTTTCGATTAATCCCATATTCAATTCAGAAATTGACATCAATTTAACATGAGCATTTATGTTCCGTTCGTCGAAATATATAGTTGGAAAATGTTCATATAATTCATCCAGCAAGTAATTCAATGAGAAAAAATATTTTTCTAATTGTGTTCACGTCTCTTAGGCACATATAAAATTATTATAACATGATATATGAAATTATGACTGTACTTAATGCTATTATGTGTATTCGGATGAATAAATCACTTCATTAATGTGAAATTTGAAACAAGCATACATATCAAATTTGTTACTGGTTTCATGCATTTTTATTATTCATCAATT
Source organism: Henosepilachna vigintioctopunctata (assembly GCA_030704895.1). Taxonomy (NCBI): domain Eukaryota; kingdom Metazoa; phylum Arthropoda; class Insecta; order Coleoptera; family Coccinellidae; genus Henosepilachna; species Henosepilachna vigintioctopunctata. The sequence continues at coordinate 1,819,356 of JARQZJ010000002.1, read as the reverse complement.
CAACTTTCGAACGATTGCGTAGTATCAATATTTAATCATTTATTCATTATTAATGCATAATTTTCAGCTGCGCGGTTTTGAATTCCGCGTACTATATCAATATCAGATTTTGATAATTAATACTGTTCGGAAATATTGTGTGTATTTCATTCTCTGATTTCGCAAAATATGTAATTTCGCTGGAAATTTCTTCCGTTCATAACTGAGATTGAATTCTCGCTTAACTCTTGGTGAAACATAATTACATATTAAATTAAATTGAACTCTTGGCTTAATGTTTCACGATTATATTTAACAACATGAATTGGTCAACATGTTTCGAGCGTGAGCTCATTTTCAAGACTAAAACTCACTCAGTCTCAATTTTGAAAATGAGCTCACGCTCGAAACATGTTGACCAATTCATGTTGTTAAATATAATCGTGAAACATTAAGCCAAGAGTTTAATTTAATTTAATATTTTTCCGTTCAATACTTTTTTGCGATTCAGTTAATAGTCAATAGTTTCATCTTACCAACAATTACCCGTTCTTGTTGACCTCAAGGAATCTTTACAAGTTCGACGTAGGTTGAGTTAATAATTTTAATGTTTCATTTTCGAAATGTTATTGAGAACGTTAAAGAGACCTATGACAGCACCCGAAGAAGGAGCATTTGTGGAGTAGGTACAGAAAGGGGCTTGTTATCTTGAATATTGCTTGTAATCTTTTGATTACAAGCTGAATGATTGATTGAAATGATTTGAAAAAAATTCAACACTTTGTCCACGAGTTAAGGAAATTTTATCATTGTCCGCAATTTCTGTTAGCCATAAATTTTTGGTCACTGAGATTGAATTATCGCTTACCTCTTGGTGAAACATGTTTGAATAAAAATTCAAATCATCTCTTGGCTTATTTTTTCACACTAAGACAATAATTTGATTTGAATTTTCATGAGGTTTTGGTGCAGTCGCACCCTTTCATATGTCTTATTCATTCGAAGAGCAAATTTGAGAGTAGGGCGATGTTGATTATTTTATTGTTTTAGGTCATTCAATAATATTTTTAATTTTTCCAACCTCCCAGTTCGTGCAGAAACATTATCAGCAGGATTTTTAATTCTGTTAGTTCTGTGTTCTTTGTAACGTTCTACTTTGTAAGTTGAACGTTAGTGGAGCTACTTGAATAAAGACTTGAATAGATTGAAGAGTAGTGATAATAATGCCCTCACTTAACACATTAAGTTTATGTTAATGTTGAGCATTTATTCTTTAATATATCAAGCATTCTTCTTCTTCTCAGTGGTTTACTCTTGACAGAGTGGTCGTGGTCGTGTCTCCGTCTTGTGCCACTGCGTCCACGCGATACGGCGCCACACTGTTATATGTGTCAGCATTGCGGTTTAGAGGTTAAATAGAATTTCGATATATTTAATAGTAACGAATAGAAAAACCTTTCTTTGAAAAATCATTTGGTTCGATGTGCAGTTTCATTGCATGAATTATCTTGCATCCTCAAAATACTTGGAAAGACTGGCAAATTAACATTTGCCCCTCATTCATCTGCAGAAAGAAGTTCATAATATTGAATTTCGTTGTTGATATATGCCTTGATGATATTCTTCAGACCAAATATTTCTTGAATCAGAGCTTCAATTCAATATTTTTAGTTCTTTCATTCGTTCAGTTGTTTCGATTGAAGATTATGTTTCCTTCAATAGCATTAACTAAAGAGATAATAAATTTGGAAGTGTCACTGTAGAGTCTCTTCAAAAATCTCCTTTGATTTCGATTCCTCCATCGTCCAACTGAAGAAAGCGAAGTATTTGAATGAGTGAACGTTGATTTTCAAGTATTATTGCAAATCCTGGTAGCTGTATTACGTTTCCATAATACAAATCTCAAATAATCAGGCCTTAAAAAAGCGAGTTTTAATAACTCCTCGAAATATAATAGTATTGAATTTATGTGAGCTAAGTACTCAGAAATATTAAATTTGGGAACTACTCGAAGACTTACCTGTGTACAATTATGGCTTCTTTCGAATTAAAGCATTCATTCATTAAGTTCTTTCAGTCATTTTGTATTTTTTTTATTTTGAATAAATATCCGCTATTTTCTATGGGCATTACTTCAGTAGATTGATGTCATGATAATAAAATATCGAAAATGAAAAATCCAGTAAAAATGAGTCTTAATGCAGCATTTGATAAAGAAGTAGTACTTCGACACGTCGTCATGCGTATTTGTATTAAAATTATGAGAAAATTCTAAATATTGTTTCATTATGAAATATCGCTTCGAATATTTTTGAATATTTTTTTTCAATATGAAAACAAAATTAAAGAATTCTGTTCTTATTCTTCAAGGAGTCTATTTTGCCAACTGTTTCATTTACTGTCCTTCATGAAGTATGTCACAATTTCGTGAATCTCTCAATGCTTAAAACTCTTTTTAATTTTGGATATGGATTCGAAAACAAATACGTTGTAATAACATCTAGGCGTTAGAATATTTTTTCAATTTTCCCCAGCAACGATTCTAAAAAATTGTTCTAATTTCTCAATGATTGATGTTTACTTTCACCCCTTGGGCGTTAATATGTTTCAGTCAATTTTCATTGCCATACAACGCAACCCCGGGTTTTCATAAGTCCATTATCCGTTCTGTAAATAACTCTTGTCGCAGTCACATATGGTCACGGAGCGTTGGCAATTCCATACTACAACGACGATAAATTGTGGCGGTTTAATCTTTCATTTCTACGCCAGCTGGTGTTCCATTACTCTGCCAAGAAAAACAAAATGGATTTGAATGCTACAAAAGCGGCATCTGGTGCCCGTTTCCGCGAGTAATAACTACATAACCAGCCCGTCCTCGTTTATAAACTGACTAACCTTATGGAAAAATCTCTCAGATTTATTCTTCGGATATCCGATTGCGTTGTTCGTTGCACGGTTCATGAGTTTACGTCTGAGCGCGGGTCACTCGGGAATAATGAAACTGACAACGAAAAATGACGACTGAATGTGACCCCAGGCGATTGGGCCGAAACGCTACAGTCGTCCAATGTTTTGTGTGATGCTTCACCGTTTCATGAATACCTTATTTTTGTCCTCCCGCCATTAAATTTTTCGCCGAGAAGTTATGGAAATGATAGTCACGAAAAAATTTCGTGCTTCATCTTCCGGATGGAATGAAACAAGTTGTGTTTTTTCAATTTCAGTTGAAGCTAGGAGGTGTCATGAATTTCATTTTTAAGGCCAGCTTACTCCAAAAAAACCGATTTTTTCAATATATTTTATTTATACTACAAAACATGTTGAGTAATCAATTTATTTACATATAAAAGCACATATATGAAATTACTTGAAAAAAAAAGTTTTTTTTTCAAATTTGCGGTCCTGAAAATGGCTGCTGAAACTCATCTGAATCGCAGATGAATGACATCATTTTTTGGAGAAGAATTATCTGAAAGCAAAAAACAAAACGGTTTCATGTTCTGTATCGAATTGGCTATGACCTCAAGCAGAATGAAACAATTTCAATGGAAAAATACAAAATGGCGGACTTTTTAAATTTTTTTTACCCTTTTTTCACTTTCAATTGTTTATATATTCTTTTGAATAATAATGAATATTTTTGGTTCTGCTTGAAGGCATAGCCAGACATCTAAAGAGTAAAATGCCGTGTAGTTCATATCTATAAGTGCAATAGTTTTGAAATGAAAGTGTCATTCATGCAAAACAACGTGGTTCGGAGAAAAATCAGTTCAAAGTTTTTATTCGTGAAAAATCGTAAAAAAAGTGAATTTTAATCACATATCCATTCCTGCTCCATACACAACTCCTTCCTGGTCTTCGTGAGCATCATTCTGGAGAATTCTTGCATTCCTCAAAGCAGTTCAACAAAATAACAAGACAATAACAATAAGAGAAAGAACAAAACAATAAGACGACCCGAAGGCATGTAGCAGCTGCCGCAACCGAAGGCGTTCGAGCGGCCGGATTTTCTGCAGCTCTCCCTAATCTTTTCTACCTGCTTCTCGGTCTTGCTGACCTTCAGGACTAATTCTATACTATTTCTACGAGTATGTAGTAGCAATTTATGAAAAAAACATTTCAATTTTTTCAAAATTGTTTGGAGTCAGCTGATCTTTCGAACCAAGAACGAGGAATATTTCAAAATTATTATCAGTCGTTTTATTTTTGAAATATTCTGTGCTGTGTAGGTAACTTTCCAATTTCGACTTCTTAGATTATTTTGTTTTTAGATGAATTTTCAAATCTTGGTTGAAAGATGCAGGACGTTCAAACTGTGCGACAGTTATATCTTATATTTGTCGGAAGTGGTATTGTACGGCCTTTGGTAGATAAAAATCGGTAAGAGGCTTGTGAAGATCTTTTTCATCATTTTGAAGCTCAAAACAGGTTTAAATTGTGGGTAACTATCAAATTGGGCCGTTATTTCTACCCCGAAGGCTTACCAGCAAGCTGTAACTCAACCTTCTGAACAACGCTACCTGAATTTCTGGAGCATGTACAGTTCAAATTGAATACTTGTGATTTTTTAACAACCGTTAAATTTATCATCGGACCGGTAGATTTATTCATCAAGGAGGTTTATACGCATGGCTTATCAGATTTGAGATTTCTGGTTTATAATTTCTGGGGATTTTTGAAATTGTTGGTTGACGTTTTTTCAATGGCGTATATGCAAAATCGAATAATTATGGACTGTACGTCAAACGACTTGCCAGCCAATGACGAGAAGATTTAATGCCGGTAATCCAGAAGGATCAAGTCGGTTCGAATATTTATTGTAGATGGAAATAAAGTAAATTCAAACCCTTGAACTTTTGATTTACACTTTTATGAAAAATAGTATGACGCATTTCTTCGGGTTACCAACTTTTATTATTATTATTATTATATCAATTATTTACTCATATTCTATGAGCGTCTGAAGGAGTCGATAACATGACGAAACATGCCGGGCCATTTTTGACTGAAAGTGTGTATACCTACCATTTTACACCCTGTATACCTTAAACTTCTTTTTATAATTGATTTCCGTGCTCTTGATTTCAGCTTAAGCCTTAATTAATTTTTTATGTTTGTTTTTGTAATTCTTCTGGACGATTCGGAAATTTCATCTCATTTTTAATTCATTGAGCAGCTTCAAAATGAAATGCCGAAGTTTTTCATGAAGAGTGCTGTTACATCGTTTTTTCTGTAGCTAAGATAACGTTAATAGTTAATGAAAGAAGAGCTCATTTCATTAATAATTTGAAAGATAAGAAACTCTAGCCGCATCGCTTCGCTTAGTCTAATATGTATACTTTTGTTGTATAATTTTTTGTTCAACTATTTTCAAGAAGCGAGTTCATCAACTTTACATTGAGTAGGTACAGAGGAAAGAGTGGAGAAAGAGGAACAAAATCCAGCATATTCCCAAAATATAACTTCATAATGGAATAGCGGAATTCCAATTATTCATGGAGATTAGGGGTCCGTTTTTGGTTTACGAAAAATTGCTGGTAATGGATTTTTCTGAGTTTGTCATTCACCCTTGCTGAGGATGGACTAAAGTCAGAAGCCCATTTATATTATTCCTCGATTAAAGTTATCAAATTGAAATTGATGAAATATTTTCTCGAAAATATTCGAAAATTAAAAAATCGAGAGAAAATAATTTCATGAATATTTTCATATCCACAATAATTTTACAATACGGAATATATAAAACGTTCGTAATCATGTTAAACAAAATTGTTTATATAGTGAGTAATTTCTGTATGAAAATACGAATGGTCTTTGAAATCGCAGCATTACTCTCTTGGATTTTCTTTGTGGAAGTTTGCTAACTATGTTGCTGTAAGAAAGTGAATAATTGAATCAGTGAAACATTTAAGTACTCTGTTTGGAATAATGATATACGATCTTCATCCAAAAAATTATTGAAAAAAAATCATTATGTTATCACCACACTTTCGTTGAAACACCACATAGAACGGTTTCGGATTAGCATCTATCTTCAGCGCAACATTCACAATGTAGGAAGAAGTTGATTGAAACTGATCCATGCTTGATTTCATGACAGTTTCCACTGTTTCATAGTATAGTTTGTGTTGATGAGTTCATAAGGTTTTTGATCAGTAGGTGAAACGTACATTTTGCAAAAAATGGAAAGTCACCATAATCACAAAGTTACTCAGTATAAGAAATCAAAGGAGCGTCATACAGCCAGAGGAAGAAGGCGTTACGATAGAAAACAACAAGGGTTTGGTGGCCAAACTGAACCATTTTTCCGTAAAAAGGCTAAGACTACAGAAGAGATTGTGCGGAGAATGGATTGTACAGACTGTAAGTTCACGAAATAGATACTATTGAAGAGGTGTAAGCACTTCGAACTTGGCGGTGACAAGAAGCGTAAAGGTCAAATGATTCAGTTCTAGGTCTTTATTATGTTATGTTTTTATCATTTTGAATAAAAAACTCCTTATTTCTTAATGATAAAAAAAATTTAAGGAGAAGAGATCAGGTCGTGATGAATAGAATGAGAATAGGCCATACCAGGCTAACTCACAAACACATTCTGGGGAGAGAAGAACCGCCAATCTGTACAAATTGCACAACACCAAAAACAATTCACCACATTATGATATGCCCAGTATTCAACAAACAGAGAGATGATCTAGAAATAAGCAACCAAGACCCCTCGGGACCAACCCCCAGCAAGTGATAAAATATCTTAAGGAAATTGAATTATTTGATTTTACCTATCCGAAAAAGCCGCTAATAATGCTTTGTAGTTGATGCGGTCTTCACTTCATTTATTGTTTGTGATTTAGATAAAAAAATTGTTTGAGAGTGTTTTCCGTTTTCAAATTCCTGGTTTTGATTGTTATTCTTGAAATTGAAAAAAATAGGGAATCCGAATTAGCCTAGCACGAATTGAGAAAAATATACCCATGCTCCATTCGAGACATCAACAATAGTCACTGGCTGTGCGTTGTTATCAATAGCAACTCTATCTGTCACCGAGGACAACACTGTATTACAATCGCTGTAGCAATTCCATCTCTCTTGTCTCGTTGAGTGGTTTTCGCTCGGCTATTAATCTTCATTTCGGGTTAGCACACTGGCGCTAAGTAGGGAATGTTTCTTCTCCATATTATAACTGACAAATATTATTACCATCATTTCATTTGTATAACACCCTTCTAACTATAGGGCCTCCTTATTATGCTCAACCAAATTTTGCACGTAATAATTAGGTCGTTTTAAGTTTATTAAAAAATGATATATTCATCTGATATGAACATCCAGGCCAGCTATTCTAGTACAGTTGAAGTCCATTAGTTCGGCATCCAACAATCCGGAATGCCCGATAGTCTAGCATCGCTCCGGAAAATTGTAAAAATTTTGGTTATTCCAAAAGTGTGTCTTTAAAGCAATTGAAAACGCTCGAGAGCTAATCGGATGTTTTCGGGGTAGTTCGGGATCATCCGGAAGTGTTAAGATACTAAAGCCATCCTTCTTCTGGACAATTGCAAAGCCCAACCGCCAGTAGATGAGTTAGTTTCTGGAAATATTGTTGTTACTCTGCTCCCACCTAACGTAGCATCTTTGATTCAACCCATGGATAAACATTATTTCCAGAAACTTTTCCAAAATAAATTTTGAAATATTTCAAAAACGTATTTTTTTATTTTTTTTTAAAAATACTATGTTATTCATACACTAATAGAGTACATATGTGCCAAATTTTAGAATGGGATGACAATGGGATCCTGTTTTAATAAAATATTTATTAGTTTGTACTTATCAAATTTACTGATCGCAATGTATACAAGTGTTTAGTCTTTTTTTAGGTATTTTTCTAGTGCCTTTAATGATAACACATTTTTTTCTTTCGTTAATACATACACTCTCCCAGTCGTAGTAACTGGTTCTACTTTTTGTAGTAATGTTTCACCTGGCACCGTCAAAATGTCACTAGGCTTCGGGTAGTAGAATGATGCCGCATGCCCTTTGGGATGTGAGAAATTTACTATATTTTTTTAAGAAAGCTTTAATTTGATACCAAACATGACTATGATGGAAATAACCTATTTTTTCCGAAAACGTTTTCAAAATAAATTCTGAAATATTTCGAAACCGTATTTTTCAATTTTGTTGAAAAAAATACATTCATATATATATATATATATATATATATATATATATATATATATATATATATATATATATATATATATATATATATATATATATATATATATATATATATTTTTAATATTTTCATAGTGAAAATTGAGAATTGAAATTACATCTCAAAAGTTTGAACTCGACTGGGATTCGAACCCAGGTTCCATGACAATGGGATCCTATTTTAATAATATATTTATATTTAAGGTAACCACAAATATTGGTGAGGACTTAAATAAAAAAATATTCCTTACAACGATAAAATAGGCTATGTGGTAAATAATAAAATGACAAAATAAATTTAAATAAACTTGTCATGATTCGTTTATAATTTGCGATCAGTAAATTTGATAAGTACAAACTAATAAATATTTTATTAAAATAGGATCCCATTGTCATCCCATTCTAGAATTTGGCACATATGTATTTTATTAGTGTATGAATAACATAGTATTTTTTCAAAAAAATAAAAAAAAACGTTTTTGAAATATTTCAAAATTTATTTTGAAAAAGTTTCTGGAAAAAAATATTTATCCCCAACATAGTCATGTTTGGTATCGAATTGAAGCCCATTTATAGAAGATTAAAATGGTAAAAGATTCATGTTTCTATGTTTATTAGTTTTAAAATACAGCCATTTTGTCAAATACAGACAAAAATCGCGAAATTTAGTACCTTTTTCATTTTTTGAAAGTTTATAACTCGAAAACTATGAGTCCAAAAAATTTAAAATTTTGTATTTTTATTTATCTTGATGGTAAGAACGAATAAACAAAAAATCAGGACATTCTGAAACCTCAAGGTCCAAAATTATTTTTTATTTGGTTGATTTGACATGGAATGACCCTGCATCGCAATCGTCGTATAGGGTCGATGCAAAAAAATTACTGTATTTTTTGAACTCGGTTAGTTTTCAAACATTTGATGAATGATTTTTTCCACACATTTTTATCCCTTTCGGTAGTATATGGTGACTTCAATGTCGCAACCGTCATTGGCGACGATAGGGGTGATAGTGGTGAAAAATTACTGTTTTTTTTTTAACAAAATTAGTTCTGTGCGACGCCAATGGCGGTTGCGACATTGAAGTGACCATTGACTAGAGAAAGGGATCAAAATGTGTGAAAAAAATCATCCATTAAATTTTTGTGAACTAACTTAAAGCTTAAAAAATACTGCAATTTTTGCCCCTATCACCCCGACGCCAATGACGGTTGCGATATTGAAATGACCATATAGTGCTATAGAAAGGTATTAAAATTTGTAGACAATATCATTCACCAAATTTTTCTGAACTAACCCAGTTTAAAAAATATAGCAAATTTGTTTCCATCACCTCTATACGACGATTACGACATTTGAGTGACCATTTCCTATCGAAAGTGATAATAATATTTAAACAAAACACTCTTAAATGTACCTACACTATTGACAGTTACAAAATATTAAAAAAAAAGGGAAAATTTAGTTTCAGCAAACGATATTCTTGATTATAGAGTTGTGATTTCGAAGTCCTTATATAATTATCTTGACGTGTGTGATACCTTTAGGTACGATTCGTTGCTGGGATTTCGTTGCTAACCGGTAATAAATAATATATAAATATCAAGTTAAATATCAGCATCTCATTCATAGGCATTCATAGCAAATTATTTCGAAACATTTCGGAATATTCACAAAAAATATATAATTCACTCGACTTATGTTTCGTAATTTTTCACTTCCACTCATGTTACGGTACTTTTGGTAATTCTGCTACTCTATTTTTACATGTTTCAACCACTGAATGTTAGTCGTGGAAACAAGTATAGTCACTTGCATCCTATTTTGGAGAAAATTATCTGAGCGTTTTTAAAACAAACCCCTTTTTAAAAATGTTTTCTATACTGAATCTGAAGTGAAGTAAAACCTTAGTCAATCAAAATTACATTGTTCTGCGAAAAAACGACTTCCTATGTTGAATGAGATCAGTTGCCTCCAAGTTGTGATTTTTCAATCTCAATATAAATTTTTTTTGTCGGACCTGGACTATTTAGAGATGATTTGCATTATTTCAATAATAGAGTTAAGACGTTATTTCAATTAAGAGACATTGCTCTATGTTTAATTTTACTCTGAAAAATTTGGATCGAAAGATATTTAATGATGATCAACATCGAAATTTAGGTTTTTTAATACTTACTTCGTTTCATTTTCATTATTGTCAGTCCTCTTCAAGCACTCATCCTGAAAGAATTCAGGGCGATGAGAGATAAATAACGAAATACAATGTCGGCATCGTGTTCAACAGTCATTAGTCAATTTTGAGCTAACGCCCCTAATCGAAAAATTAATATTTCAGAGCTCATCAACGGTGTTGATGTAAAATTCATCAATTATGTGAGACATGTGTCGCCGTATTTTCCAGATGTGTCTATTCAAATGCTGAAATCTCCACGTCTATCTTCGTAGTAAGAAAAGATTGAAGAATTAATTTTTCATACTTTGTTGTTTTTTTGAGAGCCTATTGGGCATTTTTCATAACAGATGTTTTTGAGGGATACGAAGCGTCACTCTTGCTTCGATTATTCAGCTGGTATGGCGTAAGACTTTCTAGCAGAAACGAAAAGAAAAATTGAAATTAGGAATATAATGGAGAAGTATTTGTTATCTGGATTATTTTGCATCGAAGGAGTCCATGAAATATCAGAAGTACAGCAAATTTTGTGGACCTATAGTGATATATGACTTCCGATGTTAAAACCACATCATAGATGATGAATGATTGAAAAATGAGAATGTATTCTCTTTCAAAAACTTGCTATATGTCTTTCTAAAATGATAAGTCATTTTATATTGAAATTCATTCGATGCTTTCTAAAGAAGGATTTATGAATGACCTCAGTTTCTAGGTTTTCTTTCTGTACCATAATGAAAGGAAAACTCTGCCTGCTTTGTTCCGATTTTTTCTCATCGCATTGAAGTATTTCAATTGCCGGTTCAAAGAAGAATTGACTGTTTTCACTCACAACTTCCCGTATAGAATGTGACAAGAAGGTGAGGGAGTTGATAGATTGTGGTAGTATTTGGAAGAAATTGGCAAATACTTGATCAGCAATAGGTTATAACGCGCAACAATAACCTGCCAACTCATTTCTTGTAAAGGGGCGGTGGAATGTTCAGAACGAGCTGTTGTCGATACCTGTACTAGACAAGTTCAGTTGCAGATATCCCAATCGAAAATGGCAACTTCAGGTTATTTTGAAAAGAATATATATATTCGATGTATATACGATAGGGAAATACGATTTCACAAAAATGCATTTTCCCAACATATGCTTTTATTTGTCAATATAGAGTTTAATATGTTTTACCTAACTTTGGAACTGAATTTCAAGTCCGTTTTTTTATCTAAAATTGCAGTTTTATTGAAGTTTGAATCACACTTATTTATATTGCTCAGATTCTAAAAGTTTTTCGAGATAATCGTTTTGAAAACTGCGTCATTTCAGAGTTAATGTTGAAGCGCGAAATTTAATTGAACTCGCATATCTGATGACAAATAAAATTTTCGTCAGGTTATATGGTTTAGGTCTTATATCGTTAAGTTAAGACCTAAATTTTTAGGCGTTATTTTTTCGAAAATTTATATTGCTCTTGAGGTTTTGGATATTTCGCTCCTTTTTTAATGCAGAATACGGGATACATATGGGTGCTATACCTACTACAGTACCCACTGCAGAAGATCTAAGAACACTTAGGTGGGAATCTTACCCAACAGCATCAGTAAACCAAAAAACAGTCACTAGCCCCTTCGGTTACTGAGGCTTTCTAGAGGTTATCATTTTTATACGTTATACTTGTACTGATCTACCATTCGATGTCATAATTTTCTCGAAATTTAGCTCGAAACTTGTAGCTAGTAGCTGGTTCTGTGAATGAAATAATATTTATGGAATATATTTTCCATATTTTTTTTCATACATTTTTAATACATCTTTATATGGAATTTATTCTTCACTGTGTACACTTTTCAGTTTATAGATTGTCTCTCGTACCTACTGTGAAACACATTTATACGCGGATGATACGCAAATGTTTTTTAAATTTCCAAGAAACTCTCTAGAAGATGCTGTGGAAAAAATTAATTTAGATTCGGAAAGTTTATTCCGTGGTTCACAGAATATGGGTCTGTGTTTGAATCCAGATAAGACGGTAGCTATGTTTTTCGGGGCAAATTCTTTGAGGGCAAGTGTGAGGAATCGAATCTTGTTAAATCTGAATGATACATGCATTGCATTATCTAATGAAGCGAAAAATCTGGGACTCATTTTGGATACTAAATTGAGATTCGATTCAAATTTAAATATTTTGCTGCTAAAGTCGAATTAAGTTAATACGTGATTGTTGGATTTTCTGGACAGAAAACAACTCAGGATGCTGATGGATGCCCTTGTATTGTCACAGTTGAATTACGGGGATGTAGTGTACGGTACGTGCTTAACTAAGTACAATGCAACTAGAATACGAAAAATTCAAAATTATTGCGTTAGATTGATTGATATACGGGTTGAAGCGTACCGAGTCTCACACAGATCGGTAGAGTTGGGTTGGCTCAATATGGAGATACGTAGAAACTTACATTATGTTGTGTTAGTATCATATAATCTTGGTAACTAAGAAGCCATCTTATTTACACCTCAAAATCAGGTTTCGCTCAGACATCCATTGTCTCTCTTTATGGTTCAGGCATAAGTTGGCTATTCCTCGCTTTTATTGAACCTTATTTGAACGTTCTTCTTCGTATACAATTGTTAATTTAATGAATATTGTCCCGAATTAATTCTTCAGTTACAAAGCGAAAGCTTTCAAAGAAAAATGTAAGTAATTTCTTCTGAAAGAAAATAATTGAGTTTGTTTTTAGGTAGTTTTTTCTTTTTTTTTTGTGTGGTTTTTAAATTTTCTTATACTGAGCATGCGGTTAATATGTATTCTACACTGAACCACCATACCTGTCTTATTTATTTTAATTCATTTTATTCTTTTCTTTTCTTTATTATGCAGAAAATTGTTGAGAAATAGTTTTTTTTTGTTTTATTTCGGTTGGATTAATCAGCTCCTGCTGGGATACACCTCTTAGTACTCTATAGTTTGTGAACTTATACCAATGCAATTTGAATAAAATATGTTAAAAAATGTTAGTAACACCATGTTTGTGAATTTTCTAATGGAGTGGTAATATACTAATAAAATTCTATTATTATTATTATTGTTATTATTATTAATATTATACCGATAAAAAATGTTTTAAAGTGATTTGTTGCACAAAGTTGGGTTAGAGAGAGATGTAATATTAAGGATCTTGGTGTAAATTTTAGTTTCAATTTGAGATTTAACGATCACTTCAACCAAATCGTTAGTAAAGCAGTTAGAGTACTAGGTTTTATTATCCGAAATAGTAAAAATTTTGAAGTTTCAACTATCATAAATCTGTATTGCTCTTTTGTTAGGCCTCACCTGAAGTATGCCTCCAATATTTGGTCACCTGAAGCTTTCACTAATGAAGACAGAATAGAGAAAGTTCAAAAACGTTTTCTGAGGTTTTTACATTATAAAAGACATAATAGTTATCCATTTAAAATATCATATAGCTCTATGTTCATTAGCTTTAATCTGCAAAGATTGTCAGTGAGAAGAAATATTCAGGCTATTCTTTTGATTTATAATGCTTTGAATTCCATCAAGTACGAAAATTGCAATCTTATAGATTTTATTCATTTGAAAGTTTCAAAAGTTTTGTTGCGTTGCTCCAGTTGGGATCTATTTCTGGTTGTTGTAAATGGTTTGTCTCCCTTGAATTGTATGTTAAGTATCTGTAACAAGGTACTGAACAGTAACAGGAACATTGATTTTTTTAGTGATGATCCCAGCAACTTTAAGGCAGGTGTGTTAAATTCATTATAAATTTGTTTCTTTTTATATAGCAATTTTTATGATTTCTATATGAGGTATTTGTATGTATGTATATATGTTTAGCTTTAGTTTCATTAGTTAATGTTTATGGTAGTGATCTATGTTTTGGTTTACTACTAATCTGTCTTATATGTAAGTACTGTATGGGTGTTTATAAGACATGCAAAATAAATAAATAAGTGTTGGGTATGAAGTCAAAAGTGAAGTCATTTGCAGATCGTAACTTTTATTGTTGAGCGGTTTATTATAATTTTATATATGAGAGAGACAAGATCAGTTTGCTTAGGATTCAAAATGCCTGTTTGTGGTTTGTATGGTGCTTTTCTTACAGTGATTATACCACCCATTTTAGAAGGAGATGAAATGAATTGAGCTCTCAGGAAAGTGATGCGTATCTGTTCGTTGTTTATCTATACAAACTCGTAGTTAATCGAATTAGTTTAGAGGAGGATTAGTTTAGTTATTAGATATCAATAGAAAATACCTAAACATAGATCAACTGAGTGGGTTGTTTCCAATAAATTGCTCACAGCGTGCTAAATAAATACGTTTTCTTGATTGGTTATAATTTTTCTGGTAGTATTTTCAAATGGAAGTTGAAAAAATTAATTTTTGAGAATTTTTATTTGTTATATTTTTTATTCATTATATATGTAGTGACTAATCATTCTTAAAAAGTTCAAATGAAACGACAATTGGTATTGACAATTTAATATTTTCACAATAAGCAGTGAATATAAATACAAGTGTAAAATAATTATTTGTTGCATTAGAAGAAGGGCTTGCCTAACTCATAATTGCCAAATTCATAAAATTAAATTGCTAGATGTAGGTATTGAAGCTACATTATTTTATTTTATGTGACTACTTATGATAAATTCTAAGTACTTTTAGATATTCTACACCAACTTCAGCGATGTATTTTACAACAGCCGTTAACCTTTTAAAGTATTCCCGGAGGTGATACTTGGGATAGCTTTTATATCCCGGTGAATACTTACGGAATACACAAACACCGCGGCATCTTCATTATTTCGTCATGGGAATATGAAACGCCGCTAAGTTCTGGTCGATGTACCGGAACGAAATGTTGGATATAGTCAATTTGCTTATTTTTCCCAGATACGACAGAATTTTGTTAGTTTTTTGTCATCAAGGACTGTTGATTTTAATTTTTATTCAACTTGATCAGTTTATGAAATTGGAGACGTAGGTATAATTTAAAATATTCAATAGTGTTGGCGTTTACTTGATGTGAATCCATTAAAATTGAATATAAACTTAAATTCAAACACTTGAACTTATGATTTACTCTTTATTGACTACATAGCATACATTATTCTGTAAGCATCTTTTCTGTATTCTGTATAAGCATTATTCTGTGAGCATGAATAATACATTATTCTGTAAGCATCTGGAGAAACGCGTCATGCTATGTAGTCAATGAAGTGTAAATCATGTTCAAGTTCAAGTGTTTGAATTTAAGTTTATATTCAATTATAATTTAAAAACTGCAACCGAACTGTGTACGTATTTCTCACAGTAGCGTTTTAACTGCTGAAACTTTTCAGAAAAGTATTTGAATAAGTTATTCGCGAATGCTTCTTCAGAAGAATTACACTGGGGAACATCAGTTTTGTGGTCTTAGATCTGTGACTTGTTTTTGACTAAAGTTTGGTCCCTGAGTTCAAAAATGTTATCAATTTTCCTCTATCGCGTATAGTTTTCAAACTTGAAAACGATACCCTCTCTTCGCCCTGAAAGTCATACAGAATGAGCGTACAGAGGAAAATAAAGTGGGTAGTAACCAAATATATCAAAATATTATATTCATACAAAGGTTATTACAATATTAAAAGTATAAATTGTGTTCATACAAAAATAAAGAATGATATTAGGGTAAAATTTTCGCTTATAACTTTTCCTAAAATGTTCAATCTGGGGACATTCTTGCTTGATGCTCCAACAGTAGTCAGCCATCACACTGACATCCCATCTACCTTGATACTTTACCTCCATGCCCTTCAAATCTTGGTGGAATCGCTCACCCTGTTCGTCACTAACAGCGCTAAGATTAGCTGGAAAGTTAGCAAGATAGCTATGTAAGAAATGCAGTTTGATACTCATGTTATAGTCATTTATAGCTTTCTAAGAGTTGTTGAACAATTTCGACGTAATTCTGGGCTCGTGTGTTTCCAATGAAGTCCTTGGCAATACTTTTGAATGCCAACCAAGCTTTCTTCTCAAATTCCGTCATTGTTTCAATGACACGTTCATCTTCAATTAGTTGCCGAATCTGTGGCCCATCAAAGACACCATCTTTTAACTTCTCATATGACAAGCTAGGAAATGCCGAAATGATATACTTAAAACTGTCTCCTTCAGTTGACAAAGCTTTACAAATTGCTTGATGAGACCTAGTTTTATATGCAAAGGCGGAAATATAATGTTTTTTCTGCACCCAATGCTTCTGACGAGCTCTGCTGTCCCACATACGTACATAGAAAACAAAGATACTTGGTATATCCGAGTTGCTGGCCAAGAAGGAAACAAACCATTTTAAGGTCAACACAGATGATCCATTGGTGTAAGTTATACTGCAACAAGTCAATGACCTATTGGGACTGAACGATATAATTAATTAATATAATTAATTACCATATACTACCATAATATTGCGTATAATTAACCATATAATTAATTAATTATACACGAAGCGTAATAGTATGCGCAACAGCTGGAGAAAAAAAACTTGACCAGATAGAAAAAACTGATTAAAGTTTTGGAATCAGCATGTTAATTTACCTCTAAAACAGCCGAAAAGTCGAAGTCAACAGAAATTATGTTACAAATTGTTCCCCAGTGTTATTTAAGAATTCCTATGAAACTTTTCTCAACAAATGTCTTTCAAACGAGTTAACAATGAAGTACTTATATAAATCTTCTCATGTATTGAATAATACGCAATAAAGAAAGAGAGAAACAATAGAATGTAAGAACAATAGAATTACTCATAAAAAGATATTAATACTACATCAATTTTATTATTTCAATGCCTACAATTGTTGACGAAAATAAAATCTTGAAATATTTATTTTATAATATTGTCGAATAAATTATATTTTATTCGACAATAAAAAAGGGCTTAATATATTTACCCTGAAAAGGTAAGTCATCAGTAATTTTGATTAATTCGTTGTAGTACTCTATTTGAAATATTTTTCAATGGCATCGCTAAAATAGAATTCCACAAAATATTTCAATACACGACATCGTTTCAGCCTACTAATCCATCTTCAAGAATTGAATGGAACAGGAGGAGTATCAAAATAGAACGTAATGAATATAGATGATGTGATTTGGTGATGACTTTGGTTGGCAACCCGAACCTTATCTCTAGTTGGTGCGAGGACAATTGTTTGAGTTTGAATGTGTCAAAGTGTAATGTTGTCTCTTTCACAAGGAAAAGAGACCAAATTGAGTGTGACTATAGCGTCGGTGGTCAGGTTCTTTCTCGTTCTGATAAGGTGATAGATCTTGGTGTAGTCTTCGATCAGAAGCTTTCCTTTGTTCCACACATCACCTAACTTATTTCATCTGCCTCGAAAATATATGGATTCGTTATAATCGATGGCAAATATTTCAATAATTCCTCAACATTCATAGGACTTTTTAATGCCCTAATCCGTAGCAAGTTGGAGTATGGCAGCATGATCTGGCATCCCATTTACACTAGCTATCAACGCCATCTTGAGGCTGTTCAGAGAAGGTTCTTGAAATTCTTGTTTGGAGGGAGGATAAAGTTTATCCACAAAGAGGAGTTAATCATAATGAATTATTGGGTCGATTCACTTTAATCTCATTGCAGAGCAGCAGAGAAACTTTTTCACTCAAACTTCTGTAAAAATTACTGCACAATAGTATTGATTGTCCTCCTCTCTTGTCCGCTTTGAAATTTCGTGTTCCTAGGCAAAATTCTGTAATACAGAGCTACTCCACCTAGAGGCTCCAAGGACCAACTCCCCAATACAATCCCCAATTTGGTTTATGGAGTCTTCATTCAATAGAGTTGCCAGTAATTGTGACATTCACATTGACTCCATAACAGTTATTATTAGGAGTTATGTGAAGTGAGGAAATTGACTAAAATGAATTGATTCAGATTGAGTTCTTTGTAATATTTCATTAAATGTTATTATTTAGTTATTAGATTAAATTGAGCTCTTTCTTATATCTCTTTCATTTTAATTATTTTTCAGTATTCAACATTTTGTTATTATTTTCTGTAATTGGGTCTTAGACCTGTTGAGAATAAAGACCTTATTATTATTATTATTATTATTATTATTATGTGTATTGAAGAATTTCGTGAAATTTGTCATAGTATCTTTTTTATTCGGCGAAGAGTTTGATGAGTCTTCACTAGGGATTCTCCTCTATTTATTAGAGTACGAAATTATTAAATCTCATCAGTACAAAGATCAATTCATGGTATAGCCGATAATTTTTCACGCAGCTAGGCTGTATTTGATATACAAAATATCCTACCACTTATCTCAGTCACACAGTGTTTTTTGACAGTGCATAGGTCTGTAATAAACCTTGAATCTATGGTTGATTTGATCGCGCTTTTCAGACCATATTATGAATGTGGGTGAGAAAAAAGCGACCAGATTGTTCGGACACCCCTGGTTTTGGCTATCCTTAATGGTCATTCTTATAAACATACCCTCTGCTATATCGTCAACTCGAATGTAGAGTCCTGTATTAGAAACTTCCTGGATCTCAGTTAATCTGCCACGTTTATTCGTCCGAGGATATCCATTTCGTCCCGGCTCATCATTTGCAGAGGATCTGCAATCCGACGATATGAGAAATAAAACGAACCTTGGCGCAATACTGTCGCAGAATTTCTGTTCGGCGTCGCTAACTTATCTAATCGAGGAAAAGCGTTAGTTTTCCTGGTTTCTTGTTGTTATTCTCGCCACCGGTTCGCTCAACCCGGTCCCGTGCTTTATTTACCAAAAGCTTCGAGTTATTTTAACCCTCGTTTCAGTTGAACGACCGAATGTCCAGTTTCAGGCAAATGATTCGATAGAATCAAAGTGAAGTGACAACAAAATGAGAATGTTCGAATATTTGAATTTTTTTTATTCGAAAATATTCATTATGTCTCTATAAATATATCAACTTCAAAATTTTCAAAGACAATCATTATTATATATAATTTTTTCGACATCTGTTCATCCATCTATTTTTTCCAATTAAAGTATTGCGTCAATTTTGTATTCAAACATTTGTACTTTGGTGTTCCATCGTTCCTAGATTAATCAATTTAATATTATATTAGTTTAATATAATATTAAACTACTGTGAAAGACTTCAGATAATTTATTAGTTCCTAAAATTCATATCATAGATTCAGAAGAAACTAAAAGAACTTATTTAGTTCAAATTTTTTTTCTCGTATTAGGTATATTCAACAAAACACGAATGTCTCTAGTTTAGAAGTACTTCCATTTCGGATGCGTTAACAACTAAAATTGTTCTATATTGAAGTATTATTATCAATTGACTATTGGCTGTAACGAAGTTCGCGATGTTTCTCATTTCTAGATAAATATTATTGTTCACCAAATTGAACTCTCTATTTCGGTCTTTTCTGTGTAATTTCATTTGGTGTTCGATGAATATTCAATGTAGTCTGTCAAAACTTCGTTATATCTACAACTTGAAATTTCAATTATACCTTTCGTCATAAATATTTATCGTTTAGCAAATGAAAATCGTCATCATAGCCTCACTTGGTTGAAATTTTTCGCTATAGACAATAAATTACGAATTCCTTTTCATTGGGATTATTTACACGGAAAACTCATGAATTTTGTTAATTAACAGAGTGTATGAAATGTAAATATTTATTTAGCGTTGTGTTCATCTGGAAAATACGAAACGAATATAGGTTTTTATTTCATTACTTCGAATCCAGTGACTCGGTGTCGACCAAATGAAAATTCGGTGCGATACTCGTCATATTTAATTTGATATGTGTTCAAATGCAGGAAAATATTGGATGAATATACATGGATATGAATTTATGTTGAAATTTCAATGTCTTTATTGTATTTCCACATGTAGTAATGAGCAGTATGAAGTGAGAATTTTGCTGTGGAATTCTATCTCCAACTGAATGTTCAATTCATTGTTTTGGGGCATTTCCATCATGTATACATATAAGACAACTGCAACGGGCTGATGCTCGTACATTATGAATAATGAAGAAAACTATTATGAAAGGTTCTCATTAGCGTAACAGCAGCCTAAACAATTTTTATAAATTATCTGTGTATCATATATAGAAATTATTTAGAATTATATACATGCACACAAAAAATACTGTATATAATTGAATGTAGCTCCCACCGATGCAGTGACTGCGAAATAATTCAATATTTCTCGAATCTCGAGTTCTTTGCAAATTATGAATCGTATCTCCGAAACTACTGCATTCTGTTTCCACCAGTTGACGATTGTTCTGTACCTGAAGCGGTAAACAAACTTTATTTCATTACAATTGAATGAGAGGAGGAATGTTATCGCTTTGTGATCTATTCAAAAGGGAGTTTGGTCACTTACTTGTCTTGTTTTGTTTTTGATGCTTAAATATGTTCTGAAATGATTGCTGAAGTATCAGGTCTTGAATGTGCAATCTTATAGAGCCTCTAATCTGGCAAGAACATTACAGATTATGAATTTGGAACTATCACAGTTGTCAACTAGGTGCTCTAAGTTTGGCCTTAAACTCAATGCATCAAAATCGAAAGCACTCCTTATAGGAAACAAATACCTTCTATTAAAATCATATTCGTCATGCAAAGTGGTACTGGAGGGCTTACAGTTAGCATGGGAGTGCTAAAAACCTGGAGGTTTGGATAGATGGGGAGTTATCATTTAGGCACCATGTTGACTTTATAAGAAAGGCTAGGTGTAAAAGATTGAAGGGACTACAAGGTTTGAATATGAATTGAATGGAGTAATTAAGTCCAGATCGGTCAAATCGTTGGTCTACCCTTTATTTGATTACTGCTTTCCAGTGTTCTCTGGTTTATTAACGAGGAAGGAGAAATATCACCTGGCCAAGGACAATTCTTGTGTGTGCTTTGTATGTTGTTGAAAATTCACACCCTACCGTAATAGACTTGAAAAAATCACATATGCACAGAGGGATTAGCATTTCCTGGCTAGTTTATTTGCAAAACTGATTGTTAGTGAAACTCCTGACTATCTCTTCAATAGATTGGAACTACGTAAATCAACTCATCAGGTAAATATACGTGAGGCTGGTAGTTTTAGCGTTCCTAAGCATAGAACATCTAAATTTGAGAGGTGTTTCGACTATATAGCCCCTCATACATTAAATGAAATTAGGACGTTGTTTGAGGCTGATACCTCAATAATAAATTTGAAGAAAAAACTGTTCAATCGGTTGAGAGAGGAGATTTTCAGTTGACGTTTAGATAGATTAAGTTGGGTACTTCATTTTGTTTGTTTGAATTTTATTTTGATGTTATTTGAATTATATCTGAACTCTAAATGATATTCATTTAATTTAAGTTTTGGGTTCATCATGTAGGTCTCTTATTGAGGAATGACCTGTCAATTTTTGGATTAATTTCTATAGTGTTGAGTTTCTATGTTTTTTTGTTCATACTGGAGGAGTGGAAGATTAGCCTGGCAAAACTCCTGCCATTTGTGATCCTATATGTGAGGAATGATCCAGCTCAGCAATTCCATGAACAAAATGAACAGACGTTCTGGTATTACTGAAATTGAATCATGCATGTCGCCTTTTATCATTTGTAAGCCATCAAACTGATTATAAATATATAAGTTTAGGTAATTTTTCGAGAATATTTGGTTCAGTTAACTTGAATTAACTTTGTTCCACTAAAAGTAGAAAGAAGAAGAATGGAATAGAAAAAATAAACTGGATTGCGCATAGGTCACACAAAATTGCCAGAAATTATAAACTGCATCTGTTGCCGAATTGTGAAGTGTTGAAAATTGTCCAGTATTTCAAATACTGGACTTATAACTCAGAAACCAGGCTTACAACAACTCAAATTGATCTGGAGAAACTTAGTCTGAACTATTTATTGAGATATACATTTAATTATTTCATTTATTTTCTTATAATTACCCCACTCAACAGCGTGAGCCAATTACTGAGTGGGAAATATACAATATAGTTTACAACTTATGTAGAATAAAACTAGAAATACTATTAACGTACAAATAATACATATGAACGATAACTCTGTGGGCAAACTGATATTCAAGCTCACCCACAAGCTACAGGAAAAACTAATATCTAAAAAATTCATAAATAAAAAACAGTCAGGCGAGAGCTCGTCTGATATCACCAGGCATGCATGCAAATATGTCGATGGCGTCTTGAAAAGGATGAAAGTCACAACAAATTTTTTGAAGTGGTGAAAAAGTCAGAACAGAGGTGGATAAAAATGTTCATATTTCTACAAGGTTTTCTCGGAACACTGAAATTTATGAGGGAAAGAAGAAAAGAACAATCAACAGAAAACCTTGTCAACTTGTACAGGAACATTATTCCCAAATATTTACGTGTTTCAAGTGATGGAACATTAAATCTTGTACTAAGTAACTCATGATTTATACCTCGTTCTGGATCCACACCGTCGGATCAAAACCATAAATATTTCAATGATCGTCTTTGCACGGATTCAAGATTCCTTATATGTATAACACACGTATCCTGTTTTCCAAACAACAAAAGCATATTCTAGTTTTGAACGTATTAAGGTATTGTAAAGGAGCATAATTGATTCAGATTGAGAGAGCCATTTAGAATTTCTTATTACAAAACCTAATGTTCAGTAAGAACTTCAAACAATATCAATAATATGAGTAGCCAAAGTTAATTTTGTGTCGAAAGTCACTCTTAAATCAATGAATTCGGTACATCTATTGATTTTATTACTATTCACATTTATGCTTTACGTACTGACAGAAAAACTTGACAATTTTCGTAGCATCTGCGACTACACATAATAAATTGATACTAAGGATTTTTTTGTAAACATACAAAATTTTCATGCATTATTTCATTATTCATTAATACATTTAAATATATTTACATTTGATATATTACGAGATGAACATAGAACAATCCACATGTTATATAGTCTAGTTTCTGGTAGATATTGAGTACAAGCATTTTGATATATCGTTTACTAACTGTCCGCACCTCGTTAAGAACCCAAATTGTAATTACAAATGAATATCAAATCCATACGCTGCAATTAACATCATACCCCTGAATTAATCGACACGGCTACTGATTCGTAATTTGCATCTCGCGTACGAGTCTCGATATGTGGAACATAGAATCGCGACTCACTGACATGAAACTCATTAGCGTATATGCCAGGGCATAGAAGTGTATGTGAAGTTGACGTAGCTTAATTATCTTACCGATTCTTATTGACTTTCTCGTTGTGGGACCTACTCTGTTTCGAATCAATATGACCGCAGGATTATTCTTGCGTTATTCATTTCCCGCTAATCAATTGATCGAAATTAATAATAATAATATTAATAAACTGTCTTTATTGCCAAACAGTGATAAAAAAAAGTAAGGGCGAAGCCTAGCTGAAAGCTACTGCACTTAAACAAATATACAAATATAATACATGAAATTCCCAATAAATTAATAGCAAAAGGAAGCGAGAATTAATCAGAGAAACAAGATATTCGAAAGGAAGAAAACATAACATTATAAAAAGAAAAGTTGAATAAATAAAAATAAAATAACAACGTAAGTTGATACCAAAGAAGAAATAAAGATAAGAATAGATAATGCAAGAGTACAATAATCAATTCTGATTGCTGAGGAGAAATGCCTTATACATGCGCTCAAACCTAGCCAAGCTACCCGCTTTAACGTCCAACGGAATGGAGTTGTTGACTTGAACATCATTAAACGAGTATCATTTACGGAAGCCTGATCGATAAAAACGCGTCAAAGCAAGGGTGTAGGGATGTCTTAAATCGCGGATGCGCATTGCGCTTCTATAAAACAACTTATTTCTGAGGTAAGGAGGAGAAGAAGATGACAGAATACGAAAAACGGCCGACCCTAAATGATACCGGAATAGATTTTCAAACTTCAACCAAGCAAGTTCCTTGATATAAGACGACATTCTTGTATATTTACGTAGTCTATATATGAACCTACAACAGGAATTAATAATTTTTTGCAACCTACGCGTAGTAAATGAGTAGAGGCAAGGGTAATAGAGGATCAAACCATAATTCAAAATTGACAAAACAAGGCTTTCACAAAGTTTTTTCCTCAGAGCCAAGCTTAAGTAGTGTCGGGATCTGTAGACTTGTCTAAAAACCAAGTGTGATATTCTTATCGACAAACCCACATCTCCTCGAAACGACAACGGCAATCGAAGATTATTCCCAAATTTTTAGCACTTCTTGCACCACTGAGACGCTCAATCCCAATAGATGAGTTCATCTCCAGCTCAATGTGGATACCCGAAGTGAAGACAAGGTTATTACACTTAGATTGATTCAGTCGTAAATTATGGCTATCACAGATTTTATGTTTAAATTCATTCGAAGTATTGATGCAAATACATCACGTGCAATTTTAGCGTTTTGAAGCTTTCCCTCGCCATTCGCTTAGCTAAGTTACGCTGTCAACTATTCCCTAATAAATATTGAATCATGGGAGCCTTCCCTCCTCGTAAATCGTTGTTGGTTTGCGGAATCATGTTAATCAGGGATTCCCCGATTTACACGTGTCCAGTTATCTACTATCGTGGAGTGAAAGGGGTACATTGGTTTTATTCAATAAGCGAACCAGTTGCTTGCATATGTAGACAATTTTAGAGTAGAGCAAATTCAGAATATATAGCACTTAGCTCAGTAGTCCTGATATAAAACTCTTTATCGATGTAATAGTCAGGAATACATGAAGTAACTTGATTGAGAAGTAGGTACTACGAAAAAATTTGAAAGTATTGAGATACCAGTATACCCACAGACAATGGCAAATTGACTTTGACTTGACAAAGTCTTTATTGAGTACTAATATTGAGTACTACCTCCAAATCTCAATGGATTCAAATAATTCAGAGTGTTAATGGACTCCAATCAAATGAGTTTTCCATTGTGAAATCCCATAAAATGTGTTGATATAGTGTTTTCTCTGTTTTTTTCACTTTGTTTATTTGGTTTAAAATGGCTGCCTTTAAGCAAGTCATATTCGTTTTCACCGAAGTGAGTTTGTTTGAATCGAATGATACGGCTTTGTTGAATTTGTTATAAGGTTTGTAAGTCCTTAATAACAACGTATAAGGCAGTGTACTACGTTCAACTACGTTGACTTGATACACTTCTGCGTCTCTTAGATTAATATGGGACACCACTTATTTGGGTTGAAGATAATCAAATGATAGTAAATGGCACGTATTTAGGGTTAATTTTTTTAGTTTCAGTAGATGTTGACGCTTTGGTGGTTGTAATTCGACTCTCTAGAAATATTTAACACGAAGTAAGCAGTGGTGTCTGGTGCACATCTGGTTTTTATTACTCCGCACAATACTTTAGTTTCACTTGTTTGTCATTTTCTAGGAAGGTGGTTTTCCGCCGCATGTGAAGGGTTCTTTTGCCTTTCAGTGTTTCGAAACACTCGAATTCTCAACAGGCTTGAAAACATCTCCTTCAACACAGGTTTGAAAACAAAATATATAAGGGAGAATTCTTATTGTATCGCAAAAAATGGTGAAACATTGGATAAAATATTTATTTTGGGAGTTTGCCGTTATAAACTTTTTTGTTTAGAGTCAATTCATGACCTCGCCCCTTTCTGTAACGTCAAGACTCGAGCACTCCATTGTGTCACTAAAGTTGTCTTAAGTCATGGTTAGACTTCACAGTCAGGGCTCCAGATGAAATGAAAATATGAATACAATTCGAATTCGAATTATTTGACTTAAAATTAATTCAGGTCTTCTCGAAGCACCAATCTGGGCCTCTTGTGTTTCCATCTGACATCTTATTTGTAGTCTCTTAGGGTGGATAAAAGGAGCCAAGGGATGCCAACATCCTTACCGCCGTCCCTCTGATTGTCTCCCTATCACTCAGCATTCCGAGGTCTGTTAGTATCTGAGAGTTTCTCACATACCAGAACAATGGCAAATTTTCATCGTCTAGACCAGTGTTTCCCAAACTTTTTGTGCCATGCCCCACCTTAGCCTTTCTAAAAGTTTTATGCGCACCGAAAATATGGAAAAGTTAAAATTGAGAAGTGAGAAGGGGTTAAACGCGTGACGAATCCATTTTCAAATTGCTCCCCTTGACAATCAAATTCCCCACCTGTGCGACGTGGGCCCCACGTTGGGAAACAATGATGTAGACCTCAAAATGACAGAAAACCTATAGAAAAATATCAGAAAATCAATACGTAATGAACTGGAAATTATTATACAAATCAGTGCTGCAATTTACGGCTGATATCATCACATAACGCTAATAGCCGCTATGGAGACCACCACAACGATTTCGATATATAGAGAAGTCGTTTGATAATTAATCACAGATTACTGTTTAATATCTGATATCACTGAAAGACCCCCTTGGGTCTTTCCGAAGCTTGGGTCCAAGCTTTCGAACCCGCTTAGTAATATCAAAAAATTATCTTTTCAGTTGATATAAGGAAATTGAAATAAATCACCTCATGGATCTGAAAGTCTCTAGTCATTTCACATTTATCAGTACTTAGCCACGTCTCCACAAATTCACTGTGCATTTATTTAAGATTCCTGTAAACTATGTCATAATTAAACTTCAATATTATACAAAGAAATTTTCACGCATCTAATTCGTGAAATTTTATCATTAGCCATTCCTCTTTTGAACAGATATTTCGCTTAATGAAAGTGAACAGACGATTTCAAAGGAACATTCTAGGTATTCCAGGAAAATATGTGCTGAGAAAAGGTTTCTTCTAATTTGCAAAGTATTCAAGTTCTATCGACATCGAACAGAAGTAGGTACATAGCTTTGTGAATTCTGAATGTGAGTCCTTTCATACATAATCAAATGGGACATTATAAATTGAAAACCCGAGTGGCTGGTGTTCCATTGTTCATTCACACAAGCCTTACAATATACCTTACGACGAAATTGTATATTATTATTCCTGCATTTGACAAGCTTCTATTGGAAGGCAAACTATTTAGAATTCTCTTCCTATAATTTGGAAGAGCATTCATTATTACGCATATATGTTAACCTCAATAAGGAGTAATATATCGTTTATATAAAAAAAATAGTTTTTTGATTTTCACTTTTATGGTTTTTTATTCTTTTCAGAAGTTACTCAATGTTGATTGTTATCAACTTGGTGAAAAGTTGAAGATTAATGAAATCTCATATGAATTTCACAAAAATTAGTTATAATGTTTCAAGCTGCCACGCTATGTGGACAATTTACGTAAAATTTAACCAATCTTTTGAGTTATATTATATTGTTTGAAGTACTTCCCCTCAGTAGGAGCATTTCCTGAGATTGAAATGTGACTATGCATCAAAATTCAGATAAAATGTTGCATATGGTTCAATTTTCAAATCACCTATTCAATAAGTTACTATTTTCATATTAGACACTATAATGCGTTGAAGTGAAAACCTGTTTGCTCTAGATTTATTGGAATGAGTTGAAATAATTGTTTTTTGTTATATTGGTTATATATTATATAAATTTTTTTTTCAGGTAAGCTAGCACCCTTTACTCTTCTGGATAGATTTGCTATATCAAGAATGTGGTGAGTAATTAATGGCAAACTACCTTTCGTAGTTTCCATACAGCCTGTATACCTGGTAAGTCTCACTGTTGAATTTTATGAAAATTGGTAATTATTTCATTTTCTTTTTCTGATATTTTCTAATTGGAATTAATTTTATTTTAATGATATTCAAATTACGAAATCAGCTTCTGCAAAAGCTAAAGTTCAGTCCTTAACGATACATTGTTATTCCGGTCTTACAAACCTAATAGTAAATTGAACACTTCTATATAGGTGATTTTGAACAAATTTCACGGATTATGTTTATGAAGAACAAAAAAATCAATTTTTACATTTTGTCGAAGGTTTCGAAATATAACGTCAATTGACTGGATATTTGTGCAATTGGATTATATTGTCACACATAATTCGATTGAGTAACGTCAACACGTTCGCCGAAATTATAATTTTTGCGATGCTCATACGATACTATATAGTTGTGCAATTTTCGAATTTGGCGCACGTAACAAACACGTCTTCATTGGCATGCAAAGCTGACAACGCCGGCATTTTCATTCGTTTAAAGGGAGATAAAGTTTCGGCCATGCTGGAGATTCAATTGAAAAACAAATGGGAATACCTGTAGAACAGGCAGTTTCTATGCGAGCGATCGGAATATAACGTCGATTCGGATTTTCAATTAATTCGAAACGTGTGTGCACATCACATCGAAATTCGGTTCAATATGAAATTGGATAGACGTTGTACCTAATGTAGGTGTGGCGCGATTTCGCGTTCCTAAGTTTTCGAGTGGAAGGAGGCTATTGAGATGCGTGAAGTACGTGATCGAAACGTATGAATCGAATCGACGGATTACGTGGATACTGCGATGTTTACTTTCGCCCAGAGATGGCGTGATGGTGTAATTTCTATAAATGAATCAAGTGTGGAATTGATGAGATGCAATCAGGTCGAAACGTTCGTAGGTAATAGCTAAATTGAGTGCTTGGTCGTGTTGGCTTTATTCGATTTCAAGTTGTGGAAATTCAAATTTGTTACATTCTTGGCATATATAAAAACGAAATTAAAATAAGAAAAAACAAAAGCATTCGTCACATGAGTAGCAGCTCCGTCGCAAGAAAATCCTTCAAACATTCTATTGAATTTAGCTTGATCCGCGTGCTTAACATGAAGAGGTTACTTGTTTTAAAATTCAAAACAATAGAAATTCTTATCATTCTGAGATTTCTTATTTTATATGTGAAAATCCTCCTTAAAAAGTGTAAAAATGTCCCTTTTTAAAAATGTAAAAATGATAAAATGTCCCTTTTTTTTCAGTATATGAAAATAAATTAGGTATTCACAAATATAACAACAATGTTTCATAAAGATTTCTAGAAGTGAAAATGCATTTCTGCAGCAGGATAGTTAGTAAAGATTTCCTATTAATATAAAACACCTCCAAAAATACTTATTGCTCGAGAAGAGCAGACACACGTGTGTTCATCTGCCTGATGAAGGTAAAGGTATACCGAAACAATATTGTAGTGGACCATATATATATATATATATATATATATATATATATATATATATATATATATATATATATATATATATATATATATATATATATATATATAAGTCAATAATGAGACTCTTATCGGAATATTTCAAATGAAACTTTGAGGGAGCTGCTACACATATGTTGTCAACGAGAACGAACCTATCACTTTCGAGAGTACCTAAATATCAAGTACGCTTCAGAAAATCATAGAACTTGTTGAATGATAATAAAATACAATTGTTTCATCATTATTATGAATCTTCAATCTCATTGAATCAATCAAGAATCGGTGACTTTCGAAACGCACCCAGGACCTGTATTCGAATGAGGAGAACATTCGTTGGTGAACTATTCACGAAAGCTCCCTCTATCGAAGAAATGACGTATAAAATCTCTCCATTATTTCAGATTCCTACTGATGACAACATTATTGAGAGTACGTAGAGGCTTTGTAGGGATTTTATTCAAACGCAACAGAGCTTTGTCTGCAGTGTGCAAGAACTCTGTTTGAAATATTCGATTAAGAGTCTCAGTATTGACTAGTATGAATGATTCGTGAATATCGAAACTAGCTATCTTTCTGCCCGCCTAGATGTGATCTGGAGCCGTTAGACACGGGACCATTCTAACACATTGCAGACAAAGCTCTGTTGTCTCTGAATGAAATGTCTGCAAAGCCTTCACGTACTCTCACTAATGTAGTCATCTAGAAGTAGAAATCTAAAATGCTGGAGAGAGTTTTTACGTCTTTTCATCGATAGAGGGAGCTCACGTCATTAGTTCACGAACTAATCTTCTCTCATTCGGATATAGAACCTGGGGCGTTTTGAAAGTCATCGATCCTTGATTGATTAAATTAGACTGATGATTCATAAAAATGCTGAAACAATCGTATCTTATTATCATGCAAGAAGATCGATGATTTTTCGAAGCGCACTCGATATTCATTCTCGAAAATGATAGGTTCGTTCTCGTTGACAACATTTGTGTAGACAGCTCCCTGAGAGTTCTATTTGAAAAATTTCGAAATTTTGAAAATTGAATAAAGGTAATTATGTTATTATAGCAGCACAAACTCTAATTGTAAGTAGTTTTATATTTTTTACATATTCAATTTTATCATTGTACTCATTACTCTGGTATATATAATCTATATATAATATTTTTTGAATTTTGAAGGTGTGTTCAATTTGTCAGTAGTTTTTCAATAAGAAGCCAACAAACTGAGGGTATTATTTATCATTATTTGTTTGTGCCAGTTATGCAAATCAGAAATTTCTAGAAGGATCAAAGTTTTTTCCTTAATCTGTGAGTGCATCTTTCGAAGTCATCGATTCCTATAACCGTTATCTTTCTCATTACTATTTCTCGTCCATCATGATTCTACAGCAAGTAACGATGTGAAATATGTTAGTCTGGAGAATAGTGAAATGGAGATTTAGTGAAATTAACCTTATTTTTTCTATTGTAATATATTAAATCAAGTTTCGAAAAGATATAAGCGAATATTGAATCAACTTTATTATCATTGATGAGTTAAATCAGGGCAATAGCTTTCAAATTATACGAATTACTTTTCTTGAACAATGTTTCAACTATGAGGCAACAATTGAATTCATTTTTCGGACATACTTGGGCGAATGTACCTAATTCAGAGTTCATTACTACAAATAGGTGAAATGCTGACGCATCAATGTTGATGATTATGAATCGGTACAAAGCGCACCTAGACAATACAGTTCGTTATATATCCTATTGAATTTCCCGATAGTTTGTTGTTGACTTTTCATGTGGAACGTCAGATGTGAAAATAAGGGGTTGAGTTTAATATTCCTCTCATGAACATAGATCAGTAATTTGAATTCAATCCGGCTTATTGTCCAAACACCGCCACATCATTCTGTTGACACTCGGTATGAAATTTATGCAATCATGTATTTCACGTACTGATGCCATATTTGACAGAGTATTCGATATTGCATTATTGTGTGGAAAATGATTTTGGTTAAATGGTAACCCAGGTTAGTGCGTTTCACCGAAAACACTCAAATCAGCCGTAGAGTTTATTATTTCATTTATACACAGAAACGTGAATTTAGCGCAGACTTTCTCAATTTTTTTAGTATTTACCCCGAAAAAAATGTTTTCAATTTCATTGAAATTAGTTCGAGATGAGAACACAAATTTAAATGTTGATTATATTTGTGAAATGCGAAGAAGAAAAGCTGGGGCAAAATGAAATATTGAATCGAAATACCGATATTATTTATTTTCGGATTTTAATGAATGTGGATGCTGTAACTGTCATAGCGATTTCCTTTTGGGTCCTTTTTTGTAGGTTCGTTACAAGATCTCAAGAATTTTCAATTTCAACGAAATAATTGAACTGGGGATGTTGAAATGTATTTCAGAACAATGGATTAATACTAGGGTTTATACAAAAACCGACATTTTAGAAAAACGGTTTTCGAATAGTAATTTTTCCAGAAAACCGGTTTCGAATTTTTATAAAAAAAGTTTTTG
The DNA here is from genome assembly GCA_030704895.1 of Henosepilachna vigintioctopunctata. Classification (NCBI taxonomy): domain Eukaryota; kingdom Metazoa; phylum Arthropoda; class Insecta; order Coleoptera; family Coccinellidae; genus Henosepilachna; species Henosepilachna vigintioctopunctata. The sequence goes on along the minus strand of JARQZJ010000002.1, from coordinate 1,787,280 downwards.
CTCGAATATTCTGTAATTCGAACAAAAAATTTTAACAAAACATTTAGAGTGATTAAAAGCTGTTTTTGGCTAAAATTATTCACCTTTCGATTTTATTGAGAGTAATGTTTTATGCAATTGAGTAGAAAAAGAAATAATAGTTGACTAGGATTAAATATCTTCAAAAACAATTAGTCGTTGTTTATGCATAAGTTTCACATAAAGGATGTAAATATTTTTATATTTCGAATGAATAAAAACAATATATTTTCATACTTTATAATAAACATACTATTTTTTCAAAAAACATTGTTTTTAGATACAGGTGCATTCTTATTGAAAACAATTAGAAAATGTATAACTGTAAATGTATTATGTAAATTATAATCGAGCCGAAAGACTTTTCTTAATAAAGTTTATGCATACGTACTTAATAAAATCAATTTTAGTTTCAAAGACAATTAAGCAAAGGACCGAGTATCTATTCCGGAAAATTTAAATACAAATTTAAATATTCTATTTATTTTTTTGTTCAATAAAATATGATTTCAGAAATAAGAGGAGTCTATCGATTTGCTATTTAGCCATGTCCTCAGTTTATTGACAAAATTCCTTTCAAAAATAGAAAGTAGGTACCCTCTCACTTGCAACCGAACTAGGCTCAATCGTTTTCAAAGCCTGTTATAATGATTCTAAATTTTTTGTGTCTTTATTTGTGGTTTCCAGGGTCATAAACTCTTTTCTTAGAGTTTGAGTAGATGAAGTCACTTCTTTCGATTCTTTCGAATATTTATTAATTGCCACTTCCATAGCATTTTTCAATAAAACAATGTCTGGCTCTTGATTATCGCGTATCTTTATATAATTTTTTCATAACTTTCATCTTCATATAATCTTGATATATGAAGACACCATATGATATATGGTGTCCGGATAACTCAATAATGCCACTTTTCGTGTTATTTAAGTGTTATTCCTTCATTGAAAACCGATACTTTCTACTGAAAAACCGGTTTTCGAATTTATGATTTTCTCCAAAAAACCGGATTGAAAAAATATGACAATTCTAGGGCTAAATTCAAATCAAATATTGACGATAACATAAAAATATATAAAAAAGGAAATTTTTTCTACAAATCCGAATGAACTTGGACAACTTCCGTTAGGTATTCAAATAATAATCATTGAATTTTGTAGCCATACTATCGATTCTCGGATCATAGCATCTGTTAAAATCTAGCGATAATTTTGAAATATTTACCAGCTTGATAACCAAATTTCCCCCGTTTGTTCAGAACTCCTTATTTATCGACTTCTAAGACCTCCCCAGCTCCACTTCGCGTCACAAATAGCCTTTTACACTCAGAAGGCGACGCTTTGGCTGCTTGTTTGGCGTCGCGGCGGCTCTTCAGGTCGAATCTATGAAAACCCTTATGGCATCGAGATTTATGAGGTATTTTTTACGTGCATGAAATACTGAGATAGCGGTATGGAACAGACTTTGGTCGGAGAGTTCAACGTTATTAGATTAACCAACCCTTTACTGGAAAAAAATGTAAGGTGTTCAATTATTCGAGCAATTTGCATGTCGTTAAATAATAATTTATTGAATCAATCATCATTATATACAAAATCAGTTACATTGACAGAAAGGAAAAAATTTAAAAAAAAAAAAAATATATATATATATATATATATATATATATATATATATATATATATATATATATATATATATATATATATATATATATTTCTGAAAATTCAAAGATTAATAGAAACCAAAAAAGATTCAAAATCAAATATATAAATTACGGCCCACGTATGTTCATCAAGGAACTCGAGTATTGACTCAATGAGTGTGGTATTCAATGAATCAATTAACCATTTGGCATTTGCTCAAACAAGGTCACAATTGAATTACCATCAAAGAAAAGAACGCTATCCAGAATGAACATTAAGTTCAAATGTTCAGTGAATAAATCGTCTTCCAAATTTCAATAGCCAATATTGTGAGTTCCCCTTCGGAGCATGGTAGCTTTGGTTCTGCTTAAAAGATATGAGTGTAATATTTTATATAGCTGGAATCATGTGAAGAATACTTTTTTCCACATTACCCTTTACAATTTTATGAAGTCGTGCACAATGGTGCAGATTTTGTCTAGTGCTATCAGTGAAGGAGAGATACAATCTTTAGATTTGTTTACACTAGTAAAAATAATCATAGACTTTGTGTACAACTGCCATTGGTCCAAAACCTTCAAATCACTAAACAATCTATCTTTTGAAAATCTTATAGGTTTATTGAATAAAACTCTCAATAATCTCTTTTGAATTCTCTCAATAGGTAAATAATATTTACTATCGCGGGTAGATCAATAATGAAAATTAATTCATAAGAAATATAGATCCACATAACCGCCCAAGTCGCCCATGTAGCCAGATCATTGAAACTATAGGAGTCGCCTATGTAGCCACATCATTTAAAATATAGATTCACCTAACTCGTCTATGCTGCCCTATCGATGTTAGAGAATATATAATCTGTGGCTCAATTTGAAGGTTAAACGGTAACAAACCAAGACCATTCAAATGTTTTTATCACACCGTGACCAACGCTTTTATACTGCAATGTCAATGTCAACTGTCAAGTTGACTTTCCAATATCGTTCCAACGTTCGGCGTCTCTTTTTATCGATTGGAAAATAGAAAGGTGCAGATATATTAAATTTCTGCTTTCGGCAAAATTTCGAATATTTATCCTAATCTAGCCCTTATGAGACTTCGAAATCGACCGTATTTTGCTACTTTTTCGGAGCTTCGAAAATGTCGAACTGTCGAAATATCGTATCTTCGGAATTGTCGCACGGATCGAGAAAAAAATGTCCCGGCTCCCGTTCTCGAACCCTGGGCTTTCTGAAAAAACAAACCCCGACGCAATCCGTAAATTATCTTCGGAGTCTATTCGCCTTGTTTGAGGTTACCTTTTTCGGTCGGAAAAGTTCGTTTTTTTTCAATAATTTTTTTCGGCCGTTTCCGAACCGATTTCGAAGCGGTAGAAAGCGGTTTTCTCGTTGCGAACGTTTATATTTTTAAAATTCGAAAAACCGAAGGCCCCAAGTGGCCCCGTTTGGACTAGGCGCAATTTTCGACCTTATCGTTCGAATGACCGTAGCCCCCGAACGGAGGGTCCCACCGCTGCGCAAAGTGCCCCTTTTGAAAGCCCCGACCTCAATCTGTCGCCCCTGATCGTCGAATCTCCCGAAAACAATTTTCTCGCCGAATTATTCGCGTTAGAAATTAGCACTGAAATTCTCACTCCATGTTTCTCCTCTTCTCTTTTACGCATTTAGTATTACATACCACTCAATACACCTAAAGCTAAATACATATAAAGCTAAGAGACATCACTATTATGATATGATGTATGATCGACAGCATTATTGCAAAATGCACCATAAACTTCTGGTCACATTTCAGTACACGCCGCAGCAATCTCACAGTATATAACAATTTTCTAAGTATTTTTAATAAACCTTTCTAAGGTTTTTTGTGCAATTCTTGAGTATGGATATTCCATCTCAAGTTACAATCCAAGTATATTCCTAAGTTACTGATAGATGTTACGGGGTGTATAGGTATGTCAGAAAAAAGTATTGAGTCAAAATGGCCGGCAAAATGGCACTAGGCAAATGGCCGGCATGAAAACAAAAAGGCAAATAATTAGTTGTAGACATATTAAACGATGGCAAATTATCAAACTTTTTCTTTGAAGAAGGCCAGATCTCTCTTCACCAATATGTGTGCGTCGTCCCTACAACATAACTCAAAAAATATGAACGTATAATATTTGTATTCTACAACCACTTTTCTGTAGAGATGCACGTCTATTTCTCTTTAAGAGTAACCTACCTAAGGCCGGTCTCCGAGGCTTGGTCGGCAGAACACCCGACTATGGTGCGGTAGGATTCGGGTTCGTGCCCTGGTGAAAGCATAGATGTATGTTTTTATCTAAGATTTAAGTAATTTAATGATGATAATTGTTGGTTAATGTACATTGTTTACAAGCCCATTGGACGTTCGGAACTAGAGTTAAACTATAGGTCCACTGAATTAAAAAAAAATTACTTAAAGCGATTATTTTTTCTGCCTTGGTACAATTTCTCATATGGATATAAAAAACCTAGAATCGAATAAACTTTCACGTCGGTCAATAATTATTTTCTGGTTTGCTATTGATTTTAGTTTTGAAAATGGAATTGAATATATATTGTAGCGACTATGTTCGATTTTCATCTATGTAAAGGATTCATTTGTAATATCTAACTATGAAAACGTAAAACTAACTTCTTTTCGAAATTAGTATGGTATAAATTTCTTCAATTATCGAAATTATCGTGAATTTGGAAGTTCTATCAGGTCCGATAAAGTGATAGGTTTTCCAATAGGAAATCCAATGTTTTTCTTGTCGAGTCGGTCTTTTTTTCGAATTTCTAGCATTAATTTTGCATTTAAAATGGAATACAGGTAAATAAATTTGTTTCTCAATGTGTAATTGGCACATTTTTTGGACAGACTGATCATCACCAGAGTTTCCTCTTCCTCTTCTTCTTTATCCGACATCATCTTGAAGTCGCTTTCTAACGACGTGAGATCGAGTGGTGGGTAGTTCTTATCTTCTTTAACCTTCAATTTATGTAAATCCGATGTTATCGATCCGTTTCAGAAAAAATGTCCCAATCTTATTCGTTGTGAATTTTAGTTGCTATGTTGCTTAAACTTCGTCCGCCTTTATTTCTCTGCAGAGTTGTTTTCACGGTCGAAGACTTCGGATGATGTTTGAGGTATCGCATCATCATAGTCCGCGTGATTCTTTATATATAATCCAGATGCGAATTTGTCGAATTTTGTCATTTGGTCTTCTTCTTCGACCCTGCCTCAGAAGCTCGGTGAGTTCATACTTCACTCCAAGTAGGAACCTGATAACACTTTTTATGTAGACAGTATCGATAAAGGCTTATTGTTACCGAAGTGCAACTCACTAGTGATTCATTTTTTCTATATCTATTGGAATCCATTAGCGGCGGATACAATAAGCCTTTCAATTCCATTATGACATTTATTGGGTCATTTTTCATTTTATCCCTACTCTCGTATACGGAATTTCTATGGCATTGTTCACGTAAAATTTGTTTTCACATAATTTTTTCAACAATTTCAAACCTAGTGTGCAGTATTTTATTTCGAAGTAAATATATTCAATAGGAATTTCAATGTATGACTGTTGAAAATACGTTTTTGTTGAAGCTATTACGTTAATTCGATTTCATTACGTATTGGGCTTTTCAATTTGCATGATTTTATCGAATTTAGTTCGAAATTTCAATAATGCAATGGAATAACAACATGAGATGTATATGATATCCATTCGACGCGCATGAAAAATGTTAGGCTGTTGTTATTTTATTAATTTATTTGTGTTCGAAAATAGAACTGACAAATGAAATTAAACCGCTAATGTGAACTCCAATTGCGATTCGAAACTGAAATCGTTAATAGTTTTTTTTATTCACAGAAAATGAAGACTTCTTTGACTATATTTTACTCAATTATCTTCGGAAAAACTGAAATGCTAGGCTTTTTCGTTTATAGTGGGTTCTGTATCATTTTCTGAATTTGTTCTTTTTTTTGGTATCATAAATCAGGCATTTCAGGTGTCTTTGTTATTTCTTCCACATAGATAAAAGGCATCACGACAAATCATCCACTTATACCTTCATTACTGTTTCACTTTCGTAATTGTTTTAGCTAGATTTCAGGTTTCTACATATTTTCTTTTCTCATACGTCCATGCTGGAACCTGTCATCTTGTATTATGCTACCATGTGGCAAAACCATTAAAATTTCCTGCCGGTAGTATTTTGCTAATCGGTATTTCTAACGGTTGTCAAAACTTCCAAAGCTCTGGTTAGTCGTAGTTTCTATTCAGAGTTTGTTCATAAGTAATTTCGATCAAATTTCTCAGAGACTTTTGAGGACTTTCTAGTCAGGTTTTTCACATTAACGTCAGCTCCTTAAAGTTCTCAATTCTCCGACATTATTGGAATCAATGTATGGATGTGGAAATTTCATCATCTGTTATAAAACTGTAATTTAATCTCTTTGGATCTTCTGGTCATATTTTGTTAATGTGTTGAAAAATTTCGCATGTTTTAATGAGAACCATTTTGTTTTTCCGTTTCTGTAGAAATCTTCGTTTTAGTCATATTTTCGTGTGGTTTTCCAAAGCTCATTCATTCAATTTTCGCATTGAATCTCTTAATTTTCCGTTCCAATATTGAACTAACATTTGGACGGTGAATTATCCTTATGAGATACTTTCTAGTGATATATTTCTTAGTCACATTTCATCGTATTTCTGAATAACTGCGTGTGGTTTCGAATTATAAGATAATATAGGAAAATGTCACTACATTCTAGATACACAAAATGAGTGAATAAAATGCTAACATTTCAAAATATTCATATAAATATATACCTGTTTCACTACAAAATGCATGTCACTACAAAATTATGTCGATATACGATACGTTCATCAGGTGTACGACTATTCAGTGAGAATTCAGAAAGTAAACTCATATAATCTAACAGAGTTGAAAATTTATTAGTGGGGAAATATTTCGAAGAATATAGAACACGAAGAACATACTGAGTTACGAATAAAAGAACACCAAAGGCGCTTCTCGAATTAGACGTCAAAAAGTCGTTCTGCCAATCATTATACTGAAAATAATCACAATTTCAACAGGGAATGCGAAATCCTTCACAGACAAGATGAAAGCTGAAAACATATTGTCCTAAAACGTCTTACAAGGAAACTGGTTCAGCCCTTAGTGAACAATTAGACGAAGAAGCTGGCCAATACCCTTCAACTTGGTAATAGTATATAGCAGAGTTCACTCTTCAAATCTTGCACTTTTCTTGCACTCAGTAAGGTGGACTATAGAACGGAACAATAGTATAGTGGACATATAAACAATTCTTCATTATCTTCAATGTGTTTCAGTCCATCTCTCTTCAATGTGTTGAATGGTATTTGAATACTTATCTCTAATTTCAATCAAACTATTTTTCATACAAAATATCATCAACACATCTTTGTAAATATATCAAATAAAAACACTTAGCTTGGTTTCATAAAATTTGTAATTTGTAACTTGACAATTGTTTCGGGGTATTACCCCATTTTCAAAAGTTAAACTTGGAAACAGTCAAACAGTTTAACTTTTGAAATTGGGGTAGCACCCCGAAGCAATTGTCAAGTATTCATTATAAATTTTGTGAAACCAAGCCAAGTGTTTTTATTTAATATATATATATATATATATATATATATATATATATATATATATATATATATATATATATATATATATACACAATGTTTAATGTTCAACATTCAATCAACTACATCTTTGTAGATTTTCCAGAAGCATAGTAACTCTTTAAAAGCAGTTAATTTCGAGACGTTCAGGGATACTCTTGCGATGATGACGCACATTCCAATATATCTAATGGTATAGTATCATTTGCACTTCCAAATCGAATTAACACTTCTGCGAAACTAACGAGGGCCTTTGCTTTTCTACTACGTAACAATTTGATCGATAGACGTCAATGCAAATACAAAACTCGCCATCTAGCGGTGACTAATGATGTATATTGGTTTACCCGTAATCAATCACAGAGACAGAAGATTCGACTGTGGCAAATTGTGGAATTAGCGAATACCACGGCGCCCTGTCGCGTCCGCGGGCGTTCATAGCTTGTTTATCGTGCGCTGATTGGATCTAGACGAGTATGAATTAGACTGATTACAATTTATCTTGTTAGGTGAACGATTAATTCTCCCATCTGCGACTAGTAACAATCGATTTGTTGTTTCAAGAACTTTATACAAACATATATCCACAATTTTTCTCTACTATATTATATTCAACCCCAAGAGGCTACTTGTCAACACAAACCTGCACCTGATCAATACAAGATACAGTTCCTCTTTATTTTTATATTCGTCGAGATGTTCTGGTGGACTTCTGTCTGTTTAGTACATATGTGGACTGCACTTATGCCGACTTTTACCGCTGTTTTAATCAACTGTGTTGAACCTGATGTTTGCATTCTTTATGTGCAAGTTTTGTGAAGTGTGTTGTTAGTTTTCACTCATTTGTGTTCAGATATTATCTCCAATTCAGTATCAATACGTTTCCTAAATAGGTCTAGAAGCGAACGCTTAGTTCGATATTCGACACTTGACATTCGACAAGCCTCTTGGAAATGAATAGAGTTCAGTAGTGTCAGAAAAAACTCAGTATTTCAAGACTCGAATCTGAAGCGGATATAAAATGTCAATTGAATGAAGGAATAATGCTGATCAAACAAAGCTTAGAATGAACCTAAGAAAGGCAATATTCGGACAAGCAGAATATCGTTATATTCTGCTTGTTCATGTTTGAGTTCTTGACCGAAACATTTGCATATCCCATTGAACTGGGAAAGCACTCCGCCAGGAAATCCTTTTTTTTTTTCGAAATTTCACGATTAAGAAAAAAGGACCTCGTGTTCTAATCAGTACATTCAAGGAGAATGACCTAAAATATCCATTTTTCCTTATTTACTTTGATTAACTATAGTTTGAGCAGGAGACTTCAAAAATCACGTTATAACTTCTGCTCAATTTCACCATCTCATGGTTGTTTTGAAGTAGGGAATCAAATGAATATCTTCATAAAAAAATAGGATCATACTTATGAGACTATGGAATGACGTATATCGCATTTGAATCCATAAGTGTCAACTCCTTGAATTCGATGATGTAGATAAAGCTACATGTATTTGTTATATCTATATATAGTCTCTATTCTGTCAAAACAAATAATTTTGATGATTGATGAGGTCGATATTTGAAGAAAATTAATATCTATAATGAAATATTTAGAATTTTCTCATATATTAACAACAATATGCATGACGCGCGTTTCGAAGTACTCGTACTACTTCTTTTTCGAATGCTTGAATGGTTTTCAAATGCCAATTCAGCATTTGAAAAAGAAGTAGTACTTCGAAACAGGCGTCTTGCATATTGTTGTTGATGTATAAGAAAATTCTAAATATTGTTTCATTACAAATAATTTTGCCTATGTCTGTGAGTTTGATGTATCCTACCTGTAATATATACATATTACCAGCTTAATGGCGCTCTTCTGAAAATCAAATTAAACTGTTGATGCACTGAGTTAAACAAAATGAAAAAAATTATATGTATCACATCATTTCAAATTGCGTTGGTAAATTTAGGTTTTTTATACGATTTAATGAATAAATTGTATACACAAGGATATCTAAAAGTTCATACGATCACGTGCTGTGAACGTGCTTATGATCGCAAAGCTTGGAAATCTATGTAAATTCACAGCCCTTTGATCTCACAATTCGTTTAACGTTTGGTTGTTTGAACGTTAACGTCATGTTCCATACTGTATGATTTCGCCCAGAAAATACAATCCAGCGCAGAAATTTATTTCAATTAATTCATTTTTGATGATTCCAAATTATTTTAGTCCTAACTAGAATACGTATTTGTTTGCGTCACTTGAAGGAAATGTTGGTGAAATGGTGCTTCTAGTGCTTCTGAAAAATATTTAGGAAATACAAGCAAATTTTTAGGAAACATAATTCATATGTTAATGAAATGGGTATTGTTTTACTCAATCAAGAAAACTCAAGAAAGAGAGAATTTTATGGGGTTTTATCTAGTCCCGGTAACATTTTTATTGACTTAATGTTTTTAAGGCTACTTTTTATGCCCAGAATGAGTAATTTCATGCACTACCATTACATTTCAAACATTTTTTTCGTATTTTCTTTCGAAATGACATGTGATCATTATGCGTCGAAAGCAAGTGTTTTAAGAGTTAATAACGAAATCATTCTGATATAATTTCATTTTTATTTTATTTTCTAACCTATAAAAGGTATTATATAAAGTTTTCTTACCTATAAAAGAATATGAAGGCTTTATATTCTTTTCCTATAAAAGAGGATCACATATTACAAGTGTTAATAACAAACCAACGTTTGTGTATACATTGTCTAAATGATCTATTGTATACAATATTTCTACTAAAATGGATTAAAGATAAAATAAAACATACAAATTTCAGAAAAGAGGGCATATTCAAGTACCTACGCAGATACGCTGATTCAATCTAGTCCAAAATGTAAGGTCAGTGAGATACAATCAGAGAAAGATAATTATTTCGAAAATGGAAATTAAGAGATAATTACACAAACATTTAAACATATATAAATCAATCTAAAAAAAAGGAAGATAATTATATAGTTAAGAAAAACTCAAAGATAATAATTCTATGTCAACTGAATTATATTATAATCGTCCTCTAAATGAACTTTTCTAAAATATTCCTAAAATATCAAAATTGGACACTGCACTGATCAAGTTAAGCCTATGGAATGATCTGTGGATGGGTGAACTCAACATATAAATTGTTTTGCTCTTCCGTACAACAAGAATTGTACGATTTTTAACTACATGTGAAGAACAATTGAAGTTTATAAGGCTCGTATATGCAGCAGAATCTAATGAACCATTAAGTAATTTGTAGGCGAAACATCTATAAAATTGCTCACGTCTCAAACTCGAACATTCCAACCTATAAAATCTCATATACTCTGCTATGAGAATCATGACGACACCTGTTACGGTAACTAAAGACATTGATAAACTTCCGATAAACATTTTCTAATATATTCTGGTTTTTATCGTAGTTTTATCAATATATAAATATATAGAATAAAATTTATTGAGAAACATTCCATGCATTATAAAATTACATTCATTCAATTGATACAATAATTACAAATAAGAAGAATACTCTCAAAAGGACTGAATTCAGTTTTGAGTCTGATCTTCCATTTAGCCCTCGAACAAAAATATTGGTTCAAAAAAAATATTGGTTGAATTATGTTCACAATAATATACAACTTTATTTGAAAAGAAAAGAAAGAAATTACCTCAGAAATATTAAAATTTGAGACAGTTGCACATGGTGAAGGAGATTGGTGTTGAAAAAAAATATACCAGCATATGATACAAAAAATTAATTCATACCTTATTGCTTACATTCGAATCTTTGAAGTTCTCTGCCACACTTTAGTATGCCTTTGTTAAGAGCAGAGATTTAACTATCCTCTTAAACAAATGAGCTTTCAGTACTTTCAAATTCGATGGTAAATGATTGAAGATTTCGAAACTCTGATAACAGAGAAGTGCTCAACTTTAGCTGTTTTATGCTTAGGAATAAGTAGCACATCACTGTTCCTTTTCGAATACTCATGATAACTATTCAATTTCATAAACCTATCTTCATTTTCTTTAACATATAACAAACATCTATAAATATATAAACACGGTATGGTGAGTATGTAATTATTATTAATCAAGATAGGTTTACAAGATATTTGTTGATGAATATCGAATATTAATCGAAGTAATCGCTTCAGTGTTATAAACACCCTATTTATTCCTGTAGAGCAGGCCCACAGCAGAATATTATAATTTAGATGGCTATATACAAGACTGTAATACACATTCATAACACAGTTTCTAGGTACGATGTTCTTAATTCTAGAGATTGCAGAAAACTAGTTACTCAATTGTTTACATAAAACATGAATGTGTGACGTCCACCTGAAATTTCTGTCTACATATATTCCAAGAAACTTGTTGATTGGGATGATGAAATAGTGTTGTCCCCATCAGTACAAGGTACTAATCACAAGTCAACATCCAAGGTACTAATTCCATTGCCCTTCCGGCAAAAAGGAACACATACAGTTTTGTCAACGTTCAAAATCAGAATGTTCATTCGACACCAATTTACAAACTTCTTCACATTGCAGTCACATGTCTTCAGAAGTTCTTCAGGAGTACTGCCAGAAACAACCACCGATGAATCAACGGCAAATAGTGTCACCAAAAATCGGGACAAATTCACAGGCAGATCGTTTACGAACAATATGAATAAAAGAGGTCCGAGTACAGAGCCTTGCGGCACCCCAAGAGCAATGTCATGTCTCTGAGAATAACTCTCGCCTATTTTCACTACTATTGGTCTGTCTCCAAGATAACTACGTAATCAATTCAGAATAACGCCTCTAAAACCTAATTTGTAGCATTCATCAAGTATAAATTCCAAGCATAGTGAATGAATGTGTTTATCCAAACACTCGTAGACGGATTCAGAAAACTTAACTGTAGCTGATTGGGTTGAGTGGCCGCCTCTGAATCCATGCTGCACGGAGTCAATTATTTTAAATCTATTGAGATAAGTCATCATTCGGGCGAAAACAATTTTCTCTATTACCTTGGAAAACACGCTCAAAATGGATATTGGGCGATAATTAGTTATTTCACTTACGGTTCCATTCTTAAATACTGGAATTACTATGAATTGCTTAAGGATATTGGGAAACTTTGCTGTAGTGATTGATGAGATATGCAAAGTGCTCGCCAATAATTCCACTAATTCCTTTCAAAACTTTGGCCGATATGGAATCAACATCGACGCTTTTTTTTATTTATATATTTATAATATTATCGATTGTATTTATAATACGATTATAATATAATAATAATAATATAAGATAAATTAATTTTATTTATCCATTTACAATAAATACTTGTTAGTTATTATCAGTCAGTTTTTTTTGTTGTTTTCATTGCAAATGAGTAAACTAAACTAGCACTGATTCGAATGGTTTATGTTCTCGTGCTTCTTTCGTGATAATATTTAATAACTAATGAATGTTTTCACTTGTACGGTCCATTATTGCCGAGAACATCAATTATCAGTTTAAAAATATTTAATCAAGTTATTATTATTCAATTCAATACCTATTAATTGGTCACATTGAGTTGACTTTCGATATAATGTTGAATCGAAGAGGAATTCGGGTAGAAATTGAGAACATTTTAGTTCTCTTTCACCAGATTCAAATAATTTTATCACTCTGCATATTTGACTACCTACGTATCAACAACAAATTTGTGGTTACCTTATATACCATTGAAATAGAAGCAGGAGATTTATCATATAAAATTCTCAATAATTGAAAATGAGGCCGAAATCAGCTTCAAATAAAATTATTAAATATAATCTCAGTATTTTCTTTCAAATTAAAGAAGTGCCAAGTTACCTAGACTATTTGGTCGTCTTATAATTTTCGTTTCATCTTTTTGAAATCACTAAAATTCGAGTCAACATCAACACATACGTATCGAATAATGACAATAATATTTCAAAGTCGTATTTACCAATAGACGTCGTATTCGATATTATTCTTCGTTCACTCCCCATCTCCTGTACAATTCCTGTATTACAAAGGGTTTATTACAGCGATGGCTTGACATGGAACAGCAATAAATTCATTATTTGACGTCCTTTGGCTTCCCTGGGGTCAGGCGGATATGTCCTATTGTCATTGTGTGATCTCATCAAATTCGTATGGTCACAATGTAATAATCTGACTGGCATATACACGTAGTGTTAGGGCCAACGAATTTAGTATTCACACCATTATATCGCCAATCCGGCGCATTCGTATATGCTTTGATATTTTCCTATTCCCGTTTGTCAATATTCTGACGACAGCTAGTTTTTTTTACATAGTAGGACGCTGAGCTAGTGGAATGACATACACAGGTATAGTGATTAGTTTGCAATTTAATCTAGTGAATTGTAAAGGACGTCTATTTTCAATAATGATGTGCCAATCAAAGAGACGTGTGAAATGCATATGGAGTTGACAAATTCTGAAGAATGATGAATATATATACATATATATATATATATATATATATATATATATATATATATATATATATATATATATATATATATATATATATATATTATTTCAATATTTTCAGCAAAAACTGGCTTATTTCGTTGACAAATCTTCATTTCAGTTGACGTTTCGTTGATAATTGCAACTTTTTCAAAAACAATTGGTTTTTGACAAGTTTATATGATCACTTTCTCATTTAGTTCTTGGTGAAATATTAAATATTTAATAAATGATACGGAGGTTTAGCGTATCCATTGGTGAAACATCATGTTGAAAACAATAAATTAAAATTAACACACTTTGCTTAAGTTTTACTAAATATATTAAGAACTCTACATATGTTTCGGGTGGTTAACCCATTATCAAGAGTATACAATGTTACTGAAACTTTGTATACTCTTGATAATGGGTTAACCACCCGAAATATATGTAGAGTTCTTAATGTATTTAGAGAAACTTAAGCCATAGCGGTCACTATCAAGACTTACTAAAAAAAGCCACTAACTACATTTTCACATCTAGATCATGAAATTGGAGTAGTGTTATGGTTTTAACGCTCAAATATGGATGAAGTTGTCACAAAATTCCAAACTCAAATTTCGCATTAAATGTAGTTTGTAATTCAACATTAAATAAACATTTTCTTCATCTATTTCACTTTATATTCCACTGAATATTTTAATCATCTGCTATTTTTGCAAAATATATCCAATTATAGGTATAACATTTAATTCAATAGTGTTGGCGTTTACTTGATGTAAATCCATTATAATTGAATATTAACTTAAATTCAAACACTTGAACTTATGATTTACACTTTATTAACTACATAGCAAGACGCGTTTCGTCCTTACAAACGACTTCTTCAGATGCTTACAGAATTCTGTGAGCATCTGAAGAAGCCGTTTGTAACGACTAAACGCGTCATGCTATGTAGTTATTAAAGTGTAAATCATAAGTTCAAGTGTTTGGATTTAAGTTTTTATAGGTAAAACAGTTATTTAACTATGTCTTTTTGACTAATCCAATTGTTATGGGATCGCCAAGTTTTTGAGTTATTACGAGTGTGCTATGACGAAAAAAAAGGGAAATATATATATATATATTGGATTTAAGTTTTTATAGGTAAAACAGTTATTTAACTATGTCTTTTTGATAATAATATATATATATATATATATGTCTTTTGATAATCCATATATATATATATATATATATATATATATATATATATATATATATATATATTCATAATTCTTTTAAAATTGATATATTGCCTGTTTAAGATAGTTTATTTTGAATGTTTTCAGCAATAACAGGCTTCTTTTAATATGAAAAACTTTATTCTCGTTGACGTTTTGTTGTATATCACAACTTCGTCAAAACTAATGAAAAATTGTATTTATGAATTACTACAGATATCAAAATGTCAAACTTATTTTTAAGAAAAATCAAATAAGTTTTTTTGTATTTTCACTTAGTGATTTTCAGTATCAGAGGAATATAAAAAAATACAAAGAAACTAATTTGATTTTTCTAAAAAATAAGTTTGACATTTTGATATCTATATTAATTCATAAATTCAATTATTCATTAGTTTTGACAAAGTTTTTATATACAACGAAACGTCAACGAGAATGAAGTTTTTCATATTAAAAGAAGCCTGTTATTGCTAAAAACATTCAAAATAATATATGTAATAGTAAATACCTATATGTATGAAAATGAAAATAAATAAACAGAAGTAAATAAATGAACAGAACTCCAAAGGGCCTTCAAGCTAACATGGGAGTACTTTAATAAAAAGTGCATTTCGAGAGGCGCCAAATTGAGGTTTTATAAGACAACAATTCTTCCAGAAGCAATCTACGCAGCTGAAACAATGGTTATTGACGGTCATTTAATAATTATAGAAATAGAAAAACGAGAACGGAAAATTCTCAAAAAGATTAACGGGCCAATCAATAGGAACTTTATCAAAAGACAAAGACGATAACGGAAGAAAGCAGAAAACGAATAGCTAAGTTCTACAGAAAGTGTCTACCGAATTAAACAATCCAGAATACCGAACAAACTACTTGATATAATTATTAAAGTAAATGCGGAACGGAGTGGCTAAAAGAGGTCCAAAAAGATCTACAACAGATCAATATAAAAAATCTTGAAGATCACCGTGAGTACTATAACATCGCCCATGTGTAGTTTGAGGAAAAATCGAATCGTCAACCTGGAATAAAATCGACAGATGAACTGAAGAAGGAGCATTCAGAGAGGATGAAGCGTTTTTCAGCAATAACAGGCTATATTCAATATTCGAAACTTGGTTGTATATCACATCTTCGACAAAAATGATGATTAATTGAAAACTATGAATAACCTCAATTAACATAAGGAGAAAATTAATTCATTTTGAAAATAAGTTAAATATAGGTATAGAATATATATTTAATGTTCAGTGATATTAAATATATATATGCATTGCTCAAATATTATCATCGGACATTTCGACATTTATGTCAAAACTAATGAAAAATTGAAAATTATGAATAACCTCAATTAACTTAAAGAGTCAATGAATTAATTCGGAAGATAAGGTATATATAGGTATATATATAAATGTATATTACGTAGACGACTTCTATAGTTTCAATGATCTGCCTACATAGCCGATCTGGCAGCTGGATCTATATTTTTATCGATTTTTCATTATTATTATTGATCTATATTCCTATGGAATTCATTTTTATTATTGATCTACCCGCACCAAATTTAGGGGAATATATAAGTTATTTTCAGTAATCTTAGCAAAACAGGCAACAACACATGGTTGTTGTCGTGTTACTCGATGGAAATTAGAATGACAGATTGTTGAACACAGAAGTGACTGTCAGAAAAGACCTCTGACAGAAAAGGTGGATTGGATGTTGGTAGCCCTTTTTATATGCTGACAGATGAAGTTGGGGCGTCGCTATATGATCACAGAATAGTAATACTATTCTGTGATATGATTTCTTCCATCTAATGACAATGACAATTCCTTACATTCATTTTCAATGATGTGGCTACATACACGACTCATATAGTTTCAAAGATCTGGCTACATGGCCGACTTAGACGGTTTTGTGGATTTATATTTTTTATGAATTGATTTTTATTATTGATCTACCCGCACTAGTAATATTAAAAGTAATACCTATATGTATATCTCATTTTTTCCATCTTCTTCTGCCGAGAATATTTCAAATTTCGAAACGCTTTCATGTTCAATTTGTTGAACCACAGAAAATTATTTGTTATCAATATAAAAAGTCTTGAAGTTATAGATTCATTTCCAGTAGCGATTCATTCGAGCGTACTTCAGTAATTTGCAACTCGAAACTTTGTGTTATACTTCAGTTGGATGTAAACACAATTCAGGCCATCAATTTGTATCAAGTGTATCAATAATTTTCGCATGAACTCCTATTCGCAAATAATTATCAATATCATAGCGAGTTTCCCAGGCAATTTTCTGGGTAAATCAAACTCTGAAATTACAGGCAAATTGGAACGCGAGTTCGGAGTGGTGGCCGCATCAAAAGTTAATCTAAAACTTCGGGTGAACTCCGTGTATATCATCTACATCTTGAACGCCCCCGACGAAAAAATAAGTTCTACTGGAAAAACGGTTAATTACATTAGTTGAAAAACCGAAGTGCTCTAGAACATATTTTCGGCCTCAACTTTGGCAATTATCGGACCGGTCGCGTTTCATGAATGACGTAATTTCGCGCAAGCCGCCGGAGGCATCTTTAAATTTTAAATTAAGACTGCCTTGGGGGAAACGTACGCCAGATTCTTAATTCCGGAGAGGAGACTTTGCGAGCATTGGGAAAGATAAACAAGTGTGTGTTTGAATATCGCTGCGGGGTACACTTTTGTCGATTTTTCGTTAATGAAAACGATGGATGGGTGAAAAATTGAGCCGGCTGTAACAAGTGAAAATTGTTTGTTTCGTTTGAATTTTACGGTTTTAATATGAATCTACGTGTACGTTTTCATAACCGGTGATTTGTTATTATGAGTAAATTTATTTTCTATTGAATTTGATTGAGGCTTTTGGTTTTTCTTGGTATATTTTGTGATTGATTCATATTTATTCTGTAGAATATTTGTTGAATTATGTTCACTTTATTATTTCATTTTTGTTATACCATCATACTTTTTTTATTATCATCATTAATTTTTGTTTGTTTGAAGGGTTGACTGAGTAAGCCATACTAAACTGTTGTTTGGACAGAAGTCATATAGTTTTTCCAATTTTACGTCTTGCGGTTTTCGCAGGCGAACTTTCACTTGCACCCAGCTACAGATGCATGAAACTCTGTACAAGATTTTACAAATTTTAATTATGTGGCGGCGGTCCCTATGGACCTCCAAGCTGGCTTCGATTTCCATTATTTCCGAGAAAATTATGTCCCAGTCATCCCAATTTCTCGGTTTCCGTTAAGTCTCAGCCATAATTATTACTATATAATCATCAAATTCAAGCCTATAACTCGATTGAATATTCGCTGATCTCTTGGTGAAACTTTACCTCAAATTTGAGCTCAAATTGTAGAACGTTCAACCTTGTAAGATATAAATGACACGGAGGTTTCGCTTATCTCTTGGTGAAACATTTTATTTCGAAAACAATAAATTAAAATTAACACACTTGGCTTAAGTTTCACTAAATATATTAAAAACTCTACATATAATTCGGGCGAATGTAGCATTGTATACTCTTGATAATGACTGAGATTGAATTCACGCTTAACTCTTGGTGAAACATAATTTAATATTTAAATAAATTAAAATCTTGTCTTAATGTTTTACATTTATTCAACAATATGAATAGTCCGGGTTTAGTCTTGAAAATGAGCTTAACGCTCGAAACATGTTGACTATTCATATTGTTGAATAAATCGTGAAGCATTAAGCCAAGAGTTGAATTTATTTCAAGACTCTTGATATGGGTTAACCGACCAAAATAATGTGAAGTTTTCAATATATTTAGTGAAAGTTGAGCCAAGTGTGTTAATTTTAATTTATTGCTTGTTAGATTGGATAGAAATTTATAATAAAAGTAGTCAACATAAAGAGAAATATTCATTTTATATCCATAAAGCGTTTGCAAGTCAAATTCATTTATTAAGAGAAAATCGCAGAGTATATTTTTCTGTAACAAAACATTCATTCTTATGCTAATGCGAACATTTTTTCGTAATTCGTGCAGCACGAATTCTCCAAAGTTTTCAGCTCATTTTCGTGAATTTCGATCCGTGCTCCGCCAGGGCATTGATTGAAACAGAATCCCTGTAGATTATTGCGGCGAAAAATCGGAAAATTCACGTTCGTCTCGTAGTCTTTCAAACTGCGAAATGGAATTTTTAAACCTCGCGGAAAGATAATAGGATGCCGTATTCTCTTTGTTTGTACGTCATTGCTATGCATATCTGCCGTTTCCAGGTGGAAGACTAATTCGAATCTCGTTTTTCAATGTCACTCGATCCTGCTGTATCCAACGCCGGAGACCCGTGATTTAGTTCAAGTATATTATATTGCGTTAGCAACCAATATTTGATGGGAATAATAATTTATCTCCGTTCAATATATGTACGTATTATATTACGAGATTATTCGATGTCATGTCACATTTTACGTCCAAAGCCGTGGTTGAAAAATATATTCATAGTTTGGTCACATTTCTTCGCAGCCTGCAGTTTATAGAAACGTAGAGCTTTCTCTACAACAAAGCTTATAATGTTGACAATAATGTCTATTGCCACAGCTAGAGTAGAAAATGAAATCCTTCAATCACTTTTTTCTAGGAACTAAATTCGAAACTACAGGGTGCGCCAGAGAAACTTACTCATTTGAAAGGTCAATAAAAACAAAAGTACTCCAATTATTGTTTTGAATTTTTTTTTATTTGAGAATACAATATCCCAATTTTTTTTCATGCAGTCTTGAAAATGACATCGGATAAATGGCGATCCCATTGCGCATACACTGATGAAGTCGATTTTCGAAATTCGTATCCACTCTTTGCAGCATATCAGTCGGTATGTTGACAATGGTGTCGCGAATGTTGTTCTTGAGGTGTGCTATGGTCCGTGGTCGTTCGACATAAACCAGAGATTTCAAATAACCCCATAAAAAGAAATCGCATGGAGTCAAATCTGGAGAGCGTGCCGGCCATTGGAGATCGCCTCTGAGAGAGATGAGGCGGTCGGGGAAATGTTGTCGCAACAAATGCATTGAGTCTCGTGCTGTGTGTGTTGTGGCTCCATCTTGCTGAAACCACACGAAAAGCACGGAGGCAAACTGAAATTGTCTGAGAGTGTTAATCAGCTTTCGAAGTTCGCGGAGTTATGCACAACAATTATATAGTTTAGGGATTATATAGTCCGTTTGTAATTCCCAGGTCAGAGATGTATCACGATGTTCGCCCAGAAAGCTGGTAGATTCCAATACTGATACAGTGCTGCCACCAAACCGAACACAAGGTTTGCTCACAGCACCTTGGCGTCTCACTTATTTTTAATCTTTTTTCGCTTTCTATTCTGGAACTCTTATTGTATTCCTCTAAGTAAGTCTTCAGATAGTGAGTGAACTTTGATAGTATCATCATGCTTAAAAGTATTTTCCACCTATTCAAATCATTTATTGTATTGTTCTAGTTTTGAAGTTTCTGTTAATGTAACAGTTTTCCTAGGACCATCATTCTAACATGAAGTTTACCACTCCAGCAATGGTTATAACTTGCGTTGAAATAATTTTTAAATAATAATCTAAGCATATATTAAGTTTCTTGGAATATATGTTGACAGAAATTTGAGATGGACAACACACATTGATGTTTTATGTAAATAATTGAATAACTCATTTTTTGCAATCTCTAGAATTAAGAACATCGTACCTAGAAACTATGTTATGAATGTGTTTTGCATATAGTCATCCAAATTATAATATTCAGCTTTGGGAAATATTTAATGGGGAATATCAATACAGAAATGAATAGAGTGTTCATTACACAGAAGCGAATACTTCGATTAATATTCAATATTCATCAACGAACATCTTATAAACCTATCTTCATTAATAATTACATACTCACCATACCTTGTTTATATATTTATGGATGTTTACTTTATAAATAAAATGAAGATAGGTTTATCAAATTGAATAGTAATCTTGAGTATTCAACAAGGAACAGTGATGTGCTACTTATTCCTAAGCAGAAAACAGCTAAATTTGAACACTCACTTTATTATCAGAGTATTACAATCTTCAACCATTTACCGTCAAATTGTAAATTGCTAAATGCTCATTTGATTAAGAAGAGAGTTGAGTCATTGATGTTAACAAAGGTATACTGTAGTGTGGCAGAGTACTTCGATGATTCGAATGTATTCGAATGATTAATTATGTATGAATCAATTTTTTGTGTAATATGTTTATTTTTATACCACGAATGCTTCGAATATTTCTCAGGAAATTTTTTCTTTCCTTTCCAAATCTAGTTGTATATTATTGTGAATATTAACTTGAACCAATATTTTTGCTCGAGGCTGAATGGAAGATCAGACTCAAAACTGAATTCAGTCCTTTTGTGAGCCTTCTTCTTAGTTGTAATTATTGAATTATTATCTTAGTTGTAATTCTTCTTAGTTGTAATCAATTGAATTAATATAATTTTACAATGTGAGGAATGTTTCTCAATAAATTTTCAAAATTTAATATTGAAAAGTTACATGTGACACAACTTTTGAGAATTATTTTCTCGAAATCCACTTTAAGGGAATTTAGTTGCATTTTTTCAGATGAATAAGTGAAATTATTCTAGTTAAAGATGCAATAAATCAAAAACAACAATATAAAAGTTACACAGAGCTGGATAGGCGCAAAATAATGAAGACATCTTCATGGTCCTTCAAATTCAATCGAATACAAATTGAATATAAACTTAAATTCAAACACTTGAACTTATGATTTACACTTTATTGACTACATAGCATGACGCGTTTCTTCGTTACCAACGACTTCTTCAGATGCTTACAGAATAATAACAACAGTTATTATTGTTATTATTCTGTGAGCATCTGAAGAAGTCGTTTGTAACGACGAAACGCGTCATGTTTAGTCAATAAAGTGTAAATCATAAGTTCAAGTGTTTGAATTTAAGTTTATATTCAATTTTAATGGATTTACATCAAGTAAACGCCAACACTATTAAATATAAAAAAAAAACGAATACAAATTTCTGGAGAAATATCCAACTTTTTTGGACGAGTATGTCTGTACTATTACAAAAAAGCTGAAATTAAGAAGAGAGATGATGAGAAGGAAAGAAGATATGATAGTGCCTCTCGAACTCATTGACAGTCAAAGAACTTAATGGTATTCTAGGAGACGATATTGATTTCACGATTTCATTTTTTTCTGATTTGAACGCCCTTGATGTGTCCGAACTGCAAGCAGAGAAAGGCTGTCTTCGAAGTTAATTTTGTTGGAGAATGTGCACTTTGCATACTTTTATCTATTCGAGTCACAACTGCCTCACGATTCTGATTTAATTGAAACTGCTATCGGAAACCTTTCAGAATCAGTGAATTGAAATTAGCAGTCCTGAGAACGTCAACTGAAATTTATAACTTTTAGGTAATTGATAACTGATATTATAACCCTACGTTATTGAAGATTTTGATGTCAATTTCCTCACTTCAGTATGTAATATTGAAAAATGATATTATATGTTGAATATGTAAACTCTCTCAGTAGTTTATCTACCGAAGAGTAGAAAAAGAATCTCGCAATAAAGATCAAAAACTTTCAATCTTTTATGAATGTATTGAGTAATTTTATCTTATTGATAAATTGAACACATTTTATAAATTTCAATAATATTTTACATATTGTCTATTACGATATTGTTTCGATATACAAAACCTTCATCAGGTGGATAAAACTGGAACTTAAAATGGGATGAAAACTGAAAACATTTTTCATTCTCCTGATGAAGGTGTTGTATACTGAAACAATATTGTAGTGGACAATATATAAAATATTTTTAAAAGAAAATAACTTTTCTATATAATTTTATAGATGTTAGATCCACAAGTTTGTACTTTAGTATATGTAGCCTGAAGCTGCAGCGACGTGTTTCTAACACTGCTGTCAAGATAATTTTGAGGCTCTAGCCAAGGTGTTATTAAGGCTCCAGCCAAGATTGAATTATAGCTCAAATCAGGGTACTTTGAGAGCTCTAGCGAAGGTACTTTGTGAGCTCCAGCGAAGGTTGAAATATAGCTCAAGCCAGAGTACTTTGAGAGCCCCAGCGTAGGTACTTCGAGAGCTCCAGCGAAGGTGACTACAAACATTCAGGGCAAATCAACACTCTATTATAGGCTAAAGTTATTCCAAGAATTTCTGTAGGGTCTCGATGGCAAAATCACATATACAGATAGTATGATATAATTTAAATATACCAAGAAATAAAGCAAATGTTCTAACATTAAACATGAACATGAGATACGAACACGTGGAATTAGCCATCGTTAGCCACAAAAATCTTGAGCCACTTAGAATGCATTTTGATACTTTCAAAATGTGTTTAATTTATTGATAAGTTGACGTGGAATTTCAACTCCCTTCTCAATTGAATAAGTGATATAATTTCATAAATATTAATATTTCAATGCTTTGATTTCTGTATGAATCTCTAGCAGATATATAAGCATTTTCCTCATTTTTATGCTTGTTTGATGCTCCTTCTTTACTCAATATCAAAATACCCTGTGGTTTGATGTGCTCAAAAAATCATATTTTCATTCTTTTTATTTTTTCAAGAGCAGGTTCTTACCGAGCAGAGCTTCATTCAATTCATGGAAGCAACGACGGCTTCCACATTGTTTTTCAGCATATTTTCCTTGTGGATAACGTGAGGTAAAAAGTTATGCAAATAAGTGGAGGGTCTCGAGCACACTTCTGAAAATATGCGCTTCGATTTCATAACGCGATGAAAACCGTGACAACAACCCCGACGTGTGAATTACTTTTCCTATCGAGCTTTTTGACGATACCATTATGTTTCAGGGTAGATCGACATTTTTGCAAGAAAAAACAATAATATTGCAAGTAAACTTACTTTTAAGTTCAGACATTAAATTTTCTACATCCTTGTTGGTGGATATTTCTGCTTTCTTTTTCACTCACCTCAACAATTATTGAGTAACTTAAAAGAATCTGAAAAGTACGCAAAAGTTACTTTTCACCAGTGCAGATCAATTCCTCTGTCGTAATTTGAAATAGTTCCATCAAGTTATGATTGATCTATGTTAAACGGTTCCCTAGCTCGCAGATTGATTCTTGGTTATTTTCGGCAACAAAATCTGATGAAGTGTTTGTGAAATCTGCTGCAAGTTTTGGTGTAGAAATCAATGACAAAATAACAACTATAATATAATAATAATAATATAGTTTATTTAACTTAAATTGGCTACAGAATTTTGTAATATATAAATTAGCACATTGTTTTCTATAATATGACTTTCAAACTGTCAAATCCAAAATGTAAATAAACAAAAACTACTCTATTCCCACAAAGGCTTTGCCAGAGCGTGGGAAAAACTACTGATAGAGAAATCTTCCAATATCCAAAAATATTTTTCTCATAATGGAAATATTGTTTTCGGATAAGTAAATCGTTCAGATAAATTTTAAATGTATAGATGACTCTGAAATGTAATAATTTGGAAAAATATCCTGAGTAGACGAAAAATGAAAATGAAATATCTCGAATGATGAAAATATTTCACGAGATACGTCATATGTTTTCTACTGATTCCTATAGATGGAATTGTGAAGTATTCATCACTTTACGGTATTCTACTTGGAAGTCATATGAAGATGTTTGGGGATTGAAACCGTTGCCTCACTTCGATGAATATGGTGCGACTAACGAATTCCTTGCAGAACGAAACATATGTCTCTCACTTCCATCAGGTATGTCATCGATTTCAATATTTCTCTAACATTTATCCTTTGAAGCGTAATGGAGGCATCACATCGTACACGTTCACATATCTGTTCAGTTTTCGGTACTCAGAGAAAGACATGAAGGACAATCAAAAGGCAGCTCGACGAATAATGTGACCATCTTCAGTTATCATCATTCAGTGACAGAAATAATTCTTCTTCTCAATTCGACCTCAAAAATCAAACAGTGAACTTGCATTCTCATTGTTAGTAACATCATAAGAAATTAAATGTGAATGAATATTACTAATTTTTCTATGTCCTTCCTAGAATTGATTCTACATATATGTATATATATATATATATATATATATATATATATATATATATATATATATATATATATATATATATATATATATATATATATATATATATATATATATATATATATTATTTATATATATATATATATATATTATTTCGAAAGTTTTTAGCAATAACAGGCTTTTTTTGATATGAAAAATTTTATTTTTGTTGACGTTTCGTTGTTATATTACAACTTTGTCAAAACTAATGAATAATTGAATTTATGAGTTACTATAGATATCAAATGTCAAACTCATTTTCTATCTATATATATAACTCATAAATTCATTATTCATTAGTTTTGATATATAACATAAACGTCAACAAAAATAAAGTTTTTCATATCAAAAAAAGCCTATTGTTGAAAACTTTCGAAATAAAATATCTTAAACATAAATCAATTTCAAGATATATATATATATATATATATATATATATATATATATATATATAGAATGAATTATATATGAATTTTTTCATATATATACATAAACTTTTATATGAAACATCTCTGAAATTCATCTTTTGTTTCAATCGTTCTCGAATTCGGGCATTTTTGCAGAGTTATAGTCCATGTTATGGTTTACTAATTCTACAATGTCCTGCTAGTGCACACGTTTTTTTTTTGGATTCTCTATGTCACTTTTGTATTGTAACTTTTAACTTATAACGATCATTTCTCAAAATAGTTTTTCGAATTACTTAGAAAGTTTGTGTATCACACCTATTCTCTAAAAAATCCTCATGAGTTTCGTAATCATGAGATTTTTTAACAAATTGTACTTAGCTTTTATTTTACATAAATGATTAAGATATTTTCGCTTATCTCATTCTGAATATAATTCTCTGATTGACACTCATTAACTGTAAAACTTCCAACATAATTCCGATTAGTATTCGTATTTTTACGGCATTTAATAATCACTTTCATACCTCGTTTCTGGATTTTCTACAACCAATTCAATCAACGATCAATTTATATAAATTGAACACCAGTGAGGAACAAACTGTTCAACGTGAGAAAGAACTAGTGACTTAAAAAATTGAAATGTATTCATTTGATGAAATGGACGTTTTTCGACATTCTTCCTCTAATGTCATGTAGAATATCATTCTAATAACCATTTAAATATTTGTACCCCAAAAAAAATTGTTTCCCTGCACATTAAGTAATGGTTTCAATTTGCATTGTTGAAAATGTGCCATCAAGTAATTGGAGACAATGAACGATCAAAATGAATCTCTAGTTTCGCCTCTCCTATTCGAGTTTTCATCTCACGAAAGAAAATATCACATATCTCACACTTATCGAGCTGTTGACACCACGCTTTATATTTTCGTCATCGATCTTCCATTAACAGTAATTAAATTTGATCCGGGATATACGATATCGTCGAAAGAGGGTTGAGGGGGTGAAAATGCTGAAGTTCATCACATCTTCTTTGTAATCGTGTTATGACGAACATCTACGGCCCTTCCTTCCAGTACCTTCGAGACTACATTTCAGGCTAATCGATCTCGATATTCAGCAGATGGGAGACGTATTGATGCGGGAAACGGAAGGAAAAAAGGCATATACGGATATATAAAATCAATTATGCTCTTCGGAAGGAAAATGCAGAACCGATGTTGGGATGCTCGTTCAACCTCGAATGTCTTTACAATATCTTCTTCCATTGAACACGCAGTGGGTGTGAAATGACGAATGAGGAGAATTCCATATGTTGTCGAGATTTAACATGGCATTTTTGCCATTCGTTTTCCAATTTGTTTTTCGTTTTACTTGTGTTATATGAGATACTCATTAATATTTTAGAAATTTATAATTAACCAAAATTAGGAGGGAGGTACAACTCTCCAATACATCTCGACTTTCGTACACAAATATCCTTACTTTCGAATATCTATCTTTGTTATGCATCAAACCAATATCGTTTCTCCAGTTTGCAACCACCAAGAACAATGGCGTTAATGTCCCGCGGTAATGATTTGCGGTTTCTATAGGACGACTAAACAAAAGGATAGTGCAGGTCCTCCTAACTAGGGCTTTAAGTCAGCAGAAAATTATTCTCGTCCAGGTGCTTTTGACCATTTTCGTGTGTATGTGGTTTTCAGGGTGTTGTTGTTATCCGTTTTAGAGCTGTGACTTTACACTAGCACCCTTAAGTAAATCACGTTCACTAATTTGTTCTGTATTCAGCTATAATGAAGGAATATATATATATATATATATATATATATATATATATATATATATATATATATATATATATATATATATATATATATATATATATATATATATATATATATATATATATATATATATATATATATATATATATATATATATATATATATATATATATATATATATATTCCTTCATTATAGCTGAATACAGAACAAATTAGTGAACGTGATTTACTTAAGGGTGCTAGTGTATATATATATATATATATATATATATATATATATATATATATATATATATATATATATATATATAGCAGGATTGATCGGTCTGGTGAAGAATTTGAAACTTTGAAACCTCATTTATTCATTCTCAAAATTCATTTATAAATTCTCGATATTTTGCCATTTGTCGTGTCTTTTTCATGAGAAAACAGGCTGCAAAGTAATGACTACAATGATAAAATTGAATATGTGAAAAATATAAGTAAAACTACTTTCAATTGGAGTTTATGCAGCGATAATACCAGAACTAGCATTATTCAACAAACGTGTCTTATATTTTTTTTTTACTTAAACCCTACATATTGCTGAACTAAATGATCAGAAATTCTACACCCTGGAAAGCTGAAGGCGAGACACTTGTATGTGGGGTGTCCCCCCAGTAATCACCACCCAGTGTTTGATCCAACTCCGCGTTCTAAAGATCGCACTCCAGTGTTGTTGAATTGCAGTATCATTTACAAAATACCATCTCTGCAATGTGATAAATGTTACATACGACAAACTAAACAAAATTTGAAACAAAGAGTCATTCAACACAAAAGTGATAGTCGTATTGAAAAAAGATCTTGTGCATCAGCGTGTCACGTCAAAGACTCTGATCACAATTTTGACTACGAAAATATTAAAATTTTGAATAGGGAGAGTAATCACAAAAAAAGATTATTTTTGGAATTAATACATATGCACAACACGCTAGATCAGATATTGAAAAATTGAGCATGATCTATAACATTATAACATTAATATTTTAAAATACAATAAATTCAAATATTTTCCCACGCCAATGGTAGAAAGTTTACGAGCAAATCGTTGTACACCCCATACACAAGTGCCTGGCCTTCATCCTTCCAGGGTGTTGAATTTCTGACCATTCAGTTCAGCAATATTTATAGCACAAGTCAAAACAAGACGTTTGTTGAATAATGTTAGTTATGTTATCACTGCGTAAACTCTAATTGTAAGTAGGTTTAAATTTTTCACATATTGAATTTGATCATTGGAGTCGTTATTCTGCAGCTTGTTTTTCTCCTGAAAGACACAAAAAGTGTCGAAATATCGAGAATTGTTATGAATGAATGAGTATTCGAACACATCACCAGACTACACCGATTATTGCCATTACCTAGATTCTATATAAGTATCGCACTGTCGAGAAATTACCTATTTATATATATATATATATATATATATATATATATATATATATATATATATATATATATATATATATATATATATATATATATATATATATATATATATATATATATATATATATATATATATATATATATATATATATATATATATATATATATATATATATATATATATATATATATATATATATATATATATATATATATATATATATATATATATATATATATATATATATATATATATATATATATATATATATATATATATATATAATATATATATATGAAACGAAATTACACCACAAAATTTTTCAACCTCGACTGGGATACGAACTTATTGAAACGCAGAGTGTAGACCTCGGTAGCTAAGTTGGTAAAGCAACAGGGCGTAAATCTGGTATTTAAATCTCGTAGAAAAGCATTCCTTTGGTGACCTCTGCTAGATATGATTATAATCGAATACAGAAGCCAACAATTCGTCAGACGACATAAGTATCAAAAACAGGTTTTCGCAAATAGTTTATGTATTGTAGAATTAAAATATGTAAATATAATGATAATACAAATATATAAAAAATAAAATATATATATCTACACATATATATATCCCTATATATATATATATATATATATGATATTTGTCAAAAACGAAGTAAATGTACAGTATAGGGGGAAGTGGGGTACCTTCATACAAGGGGCACCTACATACACTAGATATATCTGTGGTTAGGCTCGACGAAATTGAACGACTTATGCGTGTGGGCGTAGCTTGTTGTCATGTGTATTAGCTAACCGAGTTTGACAGCAGTCAGTGCGAAGCGCGCGGCGAGTTGACACGGAAAGTGATTCGGCCACATGTAAGTAATTTTATAACCTCACTTTGAACATATTTTTATTGAAGTAAGATGTTGTCTAGATTATTCAATACTATTTGATTTAAAGGATAATAGGTTTATGTTTGTAAATTGATACGTGAGAATTTATATAAACGGTTGGTTTTTTTTTAGAAATGTTTTTATTTCACTTTCTTATGATGGGGTAGGTTCATACAGCAGTAGATGGGGCACATTCATACTGTATGAATGTACCCCTGCTATGTTATTGTCGTATATCGTTACAAGCAATATATAGAGTAGGTTCACTAGGCGTGTTGCTGCGTTAATATTGGAGTTTCTTGCGCCGCTTCTTCTCCCCAGCAATAACACGTTGCGAAGCGGTAGTAAACTAGACATTAGCTAGATTTTAATATACGTTTTTTTTGATTTTCTGAAAGTGTTGCATTGTCCGCCTAATCAGAAATAAATCATTTTTATTTTTTTATTTTACAGAAAAAAATATGGTCAGAAATTATAAGAAGAAAGGAACTAGGAGTGGAGAGGTGGACGAACAGGCAATGTCAAAAGCTATAGATGAAATTTTGATAAACAAACTCTCTTTACGGAAATCAGCAGCCAAATATCAAGTAAATGCACAAACACTACAAAGCCGTATAAAAAATACGCAAAGGACAAGATCCTGGAGACCAAAATCGCGTATTCGAGTCCAAATTTGCCTCACAGCAAGTTTTTACTAAATCAGAAGAGGAACATTTAAATAAATATATTTTAACGTGCTCTAGGATGCACTATGGACTGACTTGTACCCAAGTTAAAAAACTTGCGTACGAGTTTGCTTCGGCCAATGATATCAAATATCATCCAAGTTGGGATAGTAATAAGATGGCCGGAGCAGACTGGTTAGCAAGTTTTCGAAAACGCCACAAAAATTTAAGTTTGAGGAAACCAGAAAATACTAGCGCTGCAAGATCGTTCGGTTTCAACAAAACGGCAGTAAATGAGTTTTTCCAGAATCTGGAGAATATATACCGAAAACATAATTTTACTGCTGATCGGATTTTGAACTACGACGAGTCTGGTATTTCCACTGTTTTGAGTACACCTAAAGTTTTTGCTGATAAGAGTCTTAAACAGGTTGGGCAAATAGTGTCTGCCGAAAGAGGAGAACTCGTCACATTTGGTGGTATTATTGCAGCAAGTGGAAATACCATACCTCCCTTATTCATTTTCCCTCGCGTACATTTTAAGGACCACTTCTTAGAAGGTGCTCCAGAAGGCTCATTAGGTGTAGCTACAAGAAGTGGTTGGATAAATTCAAATATTTTTGTTGATGTCCTAAAGCACATCCATAAACACACCTTATGTTCGAAGGAAAATCCAATATTGCTTTTATGTGACAATCATGAAAGTCACATTTCTATAGATGCAATCAACTACTGCCGTGACAATGGGATAGTGTGCCTTTCCTTTCCTCCTCACACGACTCATCGCCTTCAACCATTGGATGTTGGAGTATTTGGACCATTAAAATCAAAATTAAAAATAGCATTCAATGACTGGCACGTCTCCAACCCAGGAAAGACACTTAATATTTATACAATTCCAAAACTGACAAAGATACCTTATTTGGAGTCATTCAATGGCAGAAATATCACGAGTGCTTATGAAAAAACCGGAATATGGCCTTTTAATAAGTTAATTTTTAGTGATGATGACTTCGCGCCAGTTCAGGTGTATCATTCAAATCCTGTAACAAGTCCCAATGAAATCTCTGTTGGTGAGGAGCTTGTAATAGCTGGTGATGAGCTTGCTACAGTTAGTACTGAACTTGTTGCTGTTCCTGCTCGAACACCGCCGACTTTATCGAGAGATGTCTCGCCTTCACTGCTTTCACAACATTATGAATCAACATTGATAGATTTTGAAAATCCTGCACCATCTACTTCCAAAGCATTGAAGACGCCAGAAATGATAAGACCTTTCCCGAAAGTTCAAAAACGCACACAGACAAAAAAAGGTCGATCACTTGGAAAATCAAGAATTTATACCGACACGCCTGAGAAGACTAGAATTGAAGAATTGGAAAAAATAAGGAGATGAAGAGATTAGAAAAAGAACGGAAAAGTAAAGCAAGAGAAATAAAGAGAGCGTTGACTTTATTAAATGAAGATTGTGATAAATCAAGTAAACCAAAAGAAAGAAAACCAAAGAGATTGAAACGATTAGTAGCGATAGTGAAACTGATGAAGATGTCTTACTAAGAGAAAGTTCTGCTTCACCTTACGACGTGCTTGAAGAAAACGAGGAAGTAGATGATTATGAAGAACCTGTTGACCCTAAAAATATCATCGACGGTGTATATGTCCTAGTTAAATTTAAAAAGAAGACATCAGTTATTTATTATGTCGGAAAAGTAATTAAACACTATAGTATAACAGAGATGCAGGTTTCATTTTTGAGGAAGAAACCAGGATCGTCTATGAAATTTGTATTTCCAGACGTCAAAGATGAAGCATCTGTAGATCTATCAGATATAGTTTTGATATTACCGGACCCTACATCAGCTAAGACAGCTAGGACTGCTAGTATTTTAAGTTTTAAGAAAGATCTGTCTTTTTATAACGTCCATTAATTTTATAAAGATTTTATTTTTTATAGTTAGGTACTTTTCAAGTTAATTTGTGTAGTTTTGAGATCTCTTACTAATAATGTTGATTATTGATAAATATGTGATTTTTGATGTTGATTATTAAATGTTGATTATTGATAAACCTACCAAATAAGAATAAAGATAAGCTTAGATATTTAAATCGGAATATGACTGATCAGAAAGACTGGTAGGGTAGTTAAGTTTTTTCATTATAATAAAAATAAAACTACATTTATGTTATTTTCTGTTTTACTTAGTATTATTTTGGGAATTTCTTAGTATTGTATGCTCATTATATACTAATAGCTTTTGTTTTTGAAGATATTGTATTTTTTATTTAGATTTTGATAAATAATTAAATAAATAATTAAACATTTCACACTCAATTTGTGTATTGTTTCACGTGTATGAAAGTGCCCCATATGCGGGGCACTTTCATACATATTTTTATTTTTTTATTAACTTTGACAGATGGCCACACATGAGTATTTACACATATTACCTATTTTTGATATAAAGTCAGATAGCAAGACTATTAGTTTTTGATGAATCGATACAGATATTGATGCTAGAGAAAATTCTATACGATAATATATAAAAACTGTATGAAGCTGCCCCACCTCCCCCTACAATCAAAATAATATCCTGTAATAGTGCAATCCAAGTATTCCAACGAAAGTTAAATTTCGAAACAAAAACAAACACATACGCAGTCGGTTGTACAGATTATTTAACTAAAGTCACACGTTACACCAAGATATTTTGACGTGCGAGTGATGGCGCTAGTATATTTGACGTTTTTGTTTGGAGTGACAGGACGTCTTTATAGAAAAGGCGTTAGTTCCATTTTCCACCACACGGCTTAATATCTTGGTCAATCTATACTTATATTTTGTTTCACATTTTACATTGTCTGGCAAGCAAAGGAATAAAGTCATATATATATATAGCCTTGTCAGTGCAAATTATTTTATTATTACGTGTTGTGATATTATATTATTCTAAATAATGAAAATTCAATTGTCAATGACTTCGATGTATTGAATTAAATACATCGATGCATCGTAAAACATCGAATATTATCGATGTATCGAACGGATCCGATGTATCAAATGGTAAATATCGATGTTTTCGATGCATCGATGTATATCGAGCATCGCTACTGTGAAAATTTTAAGATTGTAATGAAAAATGAATTATGTATTTAGTTTAAGATATATAATGTTAAATTTTTGCATAACTCATGTATTATATACGTATTGTTAATATTTGTAAATAAAGATTTGTTAAGTAAAAACAGGGCGTAAACCTTAGAGACCTGGGTTCGTATCCCAGTCGAGGTTGAAAACTTTTGTGGTGTAATTTCGATTCCAAATTTACATATGAATATTTCTTCATATACAATATGTCCGTACGTGCATGGTTAGCGCGAATAATATTCACTTATATATATATATATATATATATATATATATATATATATATATATATATATATATATATATTTATATTATTTCACTTGATCATTATTATTTTCTAATTTTGGGGTTTTACAACATTCTCAAAAATCAAACAGAATCACTTCAACTCCTGGAAATGGGGTGACTAACAACCCGAAACCAAAACGAAATTATCTGCCAAATAATAAAATTTTATAGAACTCAGCTAAGTGTTTTTTATTCAATTTATTTTGAACCCTATTTCATTTAGAGATCTGCGAAGTGTTTTTTATTCAATTTATTTTGAACCCTATTTCATTTAGAGCTCTGCGAATCTTCTACCAAATTACCACTTTCATCGAAAATTAGAATGAAATACGCAAATAATATATTCAAATGTTGAATACCATAATACGTTTCACCCCAGAAGCGAGCGTAATATAAGTTTGACAGGATTCCAGAATTATCGCGTCTAATTTTCTTAATATGAGTATTTAGTGCTCGGTATGATATCTCTTGATTGATTGTAGAATGTTTCCATTTCTGAGGGTGTTAATTAAACGCAATTCGTGCTATTATCATCTTATTCGTTTTCGTCTCGTCGAAATTTATCATGCTCATTACTATTTATCGAGCTATTAGAAGATATTATTTGTGGTATTGTGTGTACAATAATGTAATAGAAGTATGGAATAATGCGTTGTAAATCGTTGGCATATGACTGGATTCGGATGCACACCTTCAGTTTTGAGGTCATTCAAATAATATAATAATATATATCTTTATTTAGCCTTCTGCTATTTACATGAAAAAAAAGTTTTCTCAATTAACACAACAATACAACAAATACACATCAAGCAATCTCTCAAATACTTTTAAAGTAGGCGCACTTTTAATACCATCAGGCAGACCATTGAAAAAGCGAATCCCATCATAAAATAAGGTCTTCTGCAAGTTAGAAGTTTTCACTAAAGAAATATTAAAATTCTTATTTGACCTCAACCCATACCCATGAAAATTCGATCTTACCTCCAAATATGATTTCAAATAGCCAGGCTGACGATCACGTTCAATGTTATATACCAATATCAAATTCGCTCTTCTGATGAACTGCCTAACATCAAGACAATTCAGCCTGTCCAGAATATTCTTAATGGGAGTGAAAGCAGGAAACATGTCGAAAATATCAAACAATTTCGTGAAACTCAATGAAAAGTTTGAAATTATTCGATTTACTACTGCGCTTGATATCATCTGTTCGTTCCTGTCAAATACGCAACAATATGTACTATGGAATAACCAACTATCTGGAACAGGAACATAACAGCTGGAGTTCCGCAAGCATCGAGGCTGGAGCCCTTACTTTTCGTAATATTTGTAAACGACCTGAAGCTGGAGAAGGATAAGATGAAAACGTATCTAAGAACACTTTATTTGATAGTTAGATGATACTTCTTTTTTCCTAAAGGCCTTGGATGAGGTAAATCTGAGGATATTGGAGAAATATGTGCTTTCGACATCTAAGCACTGGTTAAGATGTAACTCTCTCGCCATAAATGAATCAAAAACACAAAACTTGAAAAAAAAGAATAACAAAAATAAGACCATCAAATTGCTTGGAGTTACATTGGATGAGGCTCTTTCATGGGAGCCGCACATTGATTCATTGAAAAGAAAACTTGCAGTGGCATTTTACAACATCTCAATTGTGAAAAGAGTTTCCTCTAAAAAGGCGGCAGTGATCTCCTATTTTGCCAACTTCCATTCACTGGCAACATATGGAATTCTTCTGTGGGGCACATCGGCTCATGCCATCGACATCCTGATTCTCAGAAGAAAGCGGTGAGAACAATAGTAGGACTTGAACAGGCAGATAGCTGTAGGGATGTGTTTCGGACACTTAACATACTCACCATACCAGCAGTGTATATATTGGAGTGCTCCACATATGTCCACAAGAACTTAGACAGATTTCCAACTAATAGCACATTCCACAATTTTAATACAAGAAGACGAGAGAAACTTACCATCCCATACCATGAACGGAAATATGCGCAGCAAGGAGTAGACTACTGGGGACCTAAAATCTACAATAAGCCCAATGCCATCAAACAACTGAATGGGAAAAAATTCAAGAGATGTCTTAAAGATATTCTCCTACAGAATACAATATATACCTTGGGGGAATTTCTGAGAGATTGAATGTAACTTTCTTTTGACGAAGCATGTAAACTATTGATGCTGAATAAAAATTTATTATTATTATTATTATTACTTATATTTCATATTTTCCGTGAATGACATCTCTTTTATTCAGAACCGTTCTCTAGTGTATCAACATAATAAGAGGAAGCAGAAAAAACCACATCATACTCATATACAATTGTATTTGAAACTTCGAAAGTAATAATGCTTAAAGGAGAGATCTCCTAGGATAAATCCCTCGCGAACTGAAGTTATCGTAATGTTCTTCCGATGAAAGGATCCAATCAATTTATATATAATAATTGAGTTAACAGCTATAACGAAATCGATGACGGTATTGAATACGTGTTTCGTGTTCCGGGAAAAAGAATGCTATTTTGAGGCGGTGCCGATCCCTCATGAGCAATACTTTCGCGATTCGCTGGGATTTATTTTTCTGTCAATTAGAACCGATTCTACTCTACGCGAAACGGGCGAATCTCTATGGAATTAAAAAAGTTTCTAATGGAATTAGTGGTTTGCTTGAGAGTCAATATCGCCGAAAAAGCGCCAACATAGAAAATGTTGATTAATATCCATTTCCCTGACTGAAGAAAAGTTTATATCGAAATGGAAAATGATAAGTTATTTATGCGGTAATCTAAACACAAAATATGAGTTTGGTGAAATTAGAGAAATATATAATACAAGAAAGCAATTACTTACTCCACTGTAAAATGTTAGTGATATCATCGGCTAGCTCTAAAATTTGGGAAACGTATAAAAATTTGATAATTGATATGGCCGATACTTGGAGAAAATTAATATCCATAATGAAACAATATTTAGAATTTTCTCATAATTTAATACAAATAGACATGACGACGTTTCGAAGTACTACTTCTATATCAAATGCTGGATTAATACCATGTGTAATTTCACAAAGTCAATACTTATAGCTATTTTCACAGAACGTACCAGGTATGTTCTATGACTAACTTGGAATTAGGACCATAGAATACACTGATATTTAACGAAAGGATAGTATACCTGGAGATGAACACAGAAAATCAATTTCTTAAGTCATTTATTCCAACTAAATGTAGGGAAGATACAAATATACAACTAAGATTTCTAAGAAAAAATGAAGGACAGTTAAAATTTTTGAGCATAAAACATAAAAATTGAAAGTAAATTAACTAAAAGCTAGGTAATCAATCTGATCTGCTACTGGAATATTCTTATTGAACATATTAAGTAGAGGGCAAGTGTTAACCTCTAACTGGCTATTGAGTAAGAGTCCCGAATTTTTCAATTTATTAATATGTAATGATTCTAGAAAATTTAGCTTGGAACCTTTATTCTCTCTATTTAATATTTCAAACTCTGAACTAAATATATGACTTTCTTCTAATAAATGGTTAGCATAATGGGAATCTGTTTTCTGTTTCTCAAAACTACTTTTATGTTCCGATAATCTAATTTGGTAATTTCTGAAAGTTCTTCCTATATAAAATTTTTCACAACTGCCACATTTAATTTTTTATACTCCACACATTCGATTTTCATTAATTTTTGATTTATTATTTTTGATTATTTTACCAATGTTATTAGTGGTCCGAAAAGAAATATTAATCTTATAGCTTGCTAAAATCGAGATAAAAATTTTCCTGATTTATATTAGACAGTGAAAGTAGATAATTCTTTAATTTAAATAAAACTTAGTAGTTTTCTGTAATGTTTACTATAATTCAGTTAAACTTAACAATACTGTTTCTTCAACACAGTGGCTTCATCAGATATATATGATAAACTGAGCTAATAAATTGTGGACTGTCAGCATTTATCCTGAAGGGTGCGGAGATGACCATAGAACACTTTTCCTCTGAAGTAGGGGAATGACCATAAAACAATTTTTATTCTTCTTTTGAAGTATGCGGAGTGACCATAGAATACTTTAATTCGATTGCCCTTCATTGGAATAAATTTAATAGAGGGGAATTATTCAGTGAAAATTGGTCATTCAATAAACTATTTGATTTTATCGTTTATTGAATGACCACCTTTCAATGAATCGTTCGAAATTTATTCGGTTTGAATTCTCCAAATTTTATCACCTTTGCCCTTTGAATTTCGTTATACAATTAATTTTTATCCAAGTTTGTAGCGAAAACTTCCCAACTACACTCGACAATTGAAATATCCAAAGAAAAAACTTCCTGAAGTTATAAGGACCGAATGTTGTTAGAGTTAAACTTGATATTTCTCTTGATACAACACAAATGGTATCCAATTTCGTCCCACTAAAAGTTCTTCGAAGTTAGATCGTCTTCAGCTATCTGTAAAATTGAATACCTTGAAAACAATAAGAAATACCCCTTTACTACACCGAATCCTACTCAAACTCAAACTTGTTAACTGCTACCCGAGAGTTGTCTCTGCTGGATTGGGAATATAATTGATGGATCATTCCAGGATAAACATTGATTTATTTTCTTACCAATTATCACTCCACCCTCAATCTACCAATCTTCTCATTCAGTTGTTATACGATATACCGACATTCACTATTTGTTGTTTACCTAATTATATTGAAGTAACCGAATTAATTGTCATTGAAGTCATTGTTTCGTATTATTTAGCAGAATAACTTCTATTTTACTGAAAATGAGAAATTCAATTAAATGAAATGGTGGATGCATTCATACATTAATTCTTTCCTATTATAATCATTATAATGTTTCATTCAAATTTCAAATATAATATAAATAAATTTCGATAGACCAGATTCTGTCTATCGAAATTTTTGATGTTGTTCTGTGTATTGAAATTGTGACTTTCTAAATGTATTTGATAGTTCTAGTGATGATGATAGTTCAGTCTTCATCATTTTATGAGAATGAACATAGTGATAATAGTTATATATAATCAGATTAATAGATAATTAGATATGTTATGCCTCATTAGATAATTATACATAATGATAAATAATTAGACCTTCAATCTTCATATCATCTTTCACCATTTGACTTCGTAACAGGTACAAATATTTTGAAGCTTACTTTCTGTATTCGACATCAAGAGTCAATTTTGTTTCATCCTTATAAATTCATTATCATATCATGTTTTGCAGTTTCTAATATTCCTTTCGTACATTTCCGAAAATTAGCTTCTTTAAGCCTTAAACGTACTTTGTTTATGTTATGTCACTGAGTACTTTTCCGAAACAATATACACTACATCAAATTAGGAAAATCATCAAACAATACTAGTCACTGAGTGAGTTTTTCAATTTTAACTGATAATAGTATAATTCTCCAATCAATTCTTGAACGAAATAACTTATAATTTGAAATGAATTATCAATAATTTTACCAATATTGAATGTATAATCTAGCTATCGATCTGCGATTTCGTATTCGGAACTTATTCATCTACAGATTCGGACAATAGTAATCAGACATTCGGAACTTGCTTACAGATTTCATCACATTCTTCTGCGCTCCTATGTAAAATAATGGAAGACCCATATCATTATCTCGCATCAGAGTCAAATTTATATAATTAAATTATCAGATGTAAGAGTTAATACTTTGCCCTGACATCTTACAGACAAATTTAGGGGATGCTCTACTCAATCAGCTTTGGTTTCACTAATCAGATATTTGAATGTTTCCTCAATACTCGAATTTGGTTGAGAGGTATTAGAATTACTATCTATCTTAATGTATACAAAGAAAGTGTGGAAGATCGTCATACTGAACTTCTGTCTTTGTGTGTGAATATGTTTCAAAATATAATTAAATCGTGTAGGCTTTCACGACCGGTCTCCATTGTGACAAAATATAAATATACTATAAGTATTTTTTTTTTCGAAAATCTTATGAGCTCACAAAAATTAATAACAATGTTGGTAAGTCAGTATTTCATTTAAGTTTATTTTTTTATGTATTGTGCGTGTTTTTCCCAAACATAACACCTAATAAGAGATTATTACTATGTTTATTTGTCATTGTTCGTCAGGCTCAATCCGAAACCACTCAATCAATTCGCGCATCTTCTGTTCGTTCGAATATCGGATTGCTGTTTGAAAACAGATCCATTGACTTACTCATGCTGGTCGTTCATCGTTCATTGATGTCAGCTGCAGATGGCCCAGGAAATGGGAGCAAATCAACAGAAATATGAGGATGATGGAGGGGTCGGTTAATTATGTGGACGATTTCGTTTGGATGTAAAGCATTCCGGAACGTACTTCCGATGTGAAATGCGATCTAGGGGCGTACAACGGGTACAACAACAAAGGGCCACTCGATAAAGGAGGAATTTCCGAGCGACGGTATTTTCTTGACCTGAAAACCCCGAAGTTTGTGGTGTAGAGGGAACAACATTTTGTCCTTCGACCTTCAAAAAAGTTTTGTCATTGTATAAACTTGATTCTTTGATGAACTTTTCTATTTTTGCGGTTCTTCCATACAACTTCTATATAAATTATACAATTACTTCTAACTGAATACTTCCATTGATTTTGAGTTTTTTCCGACTAGTTTCTATAATTTCTCAGAGAAAGAAAAGTCGAAGCAAAAGAACAAAAACTCTGCCTTACAAGATCACGTGTATATTTCACATCCAGTGTTGAGAGATTCACTAAAAGTAGCCCTCTGATAAGAAGTTTTCTGTTCATTTCATTGAAGGTTCGAATTTTATAGAAATGACCGAAGTATGAGGACTAAAAATATTAAGTTAGTACATTAACTGAATAAAATTGATGTTCGTAAACATATTTGAATCCATGAAAGAACAAATGAAATGTAGTGATTCCCAATTATGTAAACTCTTGTACACCTGTAGAGGAACGGTCCTTAAGATGACCCTGTATCACTTTAATAGTATATTTTCAAGAAAGGCTTTGAACTCAATCATACATTCACTAAACAATTCATAGTTGTTTAGCTTTTCTGAAAAATTCTCATTCAACGTTACAAAGTTGACGACGTGTGATATTTCTATTGATTGTGGAAAAAATTGGAAGTATATTGAACTAAATCTATAAATCAAGAAAAACAAACAATATTGTTTCGACAGTTTTCATCCATCTGATGAAGGTACTATACACCGAAAAAAAAATATTGTAGTTGACAATATATGATATATCTTTGAAATTTCAAAAAGTGTGTTCAATTCATTCCTGTTTTTGTAATGAAAAGCAGAAACTGTTGAAGTTTCGATCGTAATGAAATGTAATAATAAATCGTTATCGCCCCAATGAATGATATGTTATAAGTTATGAATGTCAATCGTAAAATGCCTGAAAGGTTGTTTGTTAATCGGTAGGAGAATGATAGTGGTATAAAAAAGTAGATAGGCTACTCTTTTCCAACAAATGCTCTGTTGCCATGGATGGAATTCATTGTTTTTGTTTTTCAAAGAACAAGGAATAGGCATTATTTTTCATATTATTTTCCACAAAGTGGTAGTTCTTGGTTAGAGAATGACGAAAGCCAGATTTCATTTTGGGAAAGCACAGTTTCGTGGGTTTAATTTGTTTTCGTTTTCAATAAAGATAGAAACAAAGGTTTCTGAATTTTCAGTTTTATTAGGGCAGTGCC
Organism: Henosepilachna vigintioctopunctata; assembly: GCA_030704895.1. Lineage (NCBI taxonomy): Eukaryota > Metazoa > Arthropoda > Insecta > Coleoptera > Coccinellidae > Henosepilachna > Henosepilachna vigintioctopunctata. The sequence goes on along the minus strand of JARQZJ010000002.1, from coordinate 1,745,645 downwards.
TTCAGAGTTTTGAATCACGCGTCCACGGTTTTTCCGATTGAGGAATTGTTGGTTGCTCAATCTTACTAGATTGGCCAAACGAAATTAAACACGAAGATAGATTGCAGCCTGCCACATAGACGAATTTTCATAACAGAGAAACGTAGATACACTATGAATCAAAAGGGAGCAGACATTGGCTTGTCAAAAATATGTATCCTCGAAAAATCACAGACTTCTCAATCTTCGTTTCTTCTCATTTGATCTTCATTTCGAAATTTGCGACAACAGAATATTAGCTCTCAATCATGAAAACTACGATATTCTTAGAATCAATACTAACTTATTGTGATTCATTAATCTATTGAGTGAACGTCGTCAAATAGTACGTGAAGAATCATTTGAAGAAAAAAGTATTCATTTCTTCCTTCAATGCTAAAATTCACTATATTTTTACGAAATTGTGTTCCTAGCTTTTCGAACGCTTTTTTTTATTGCTTCCTAATGGAAGCTCACTTTTCGCTCATAACGTTTATTACAATATTTCCGTCGCAGTTATTGCGCATTCGTGGATGCACTCCTCAAATTCGCAGTTAACGTTAATGGTAGTCGGTGTTATGCTGACGTTCATTACACACATGGACGGACATTAATATGTGATACCGGCTCGATAATTACCTGTGTTTCTCGATGAGGAAATTTCATTAGGCAATGTAATATTTCGATTTATCTTGACAATGTATTTAATCTTCAATAAACACACATCCAATTATAGACGTACATTCTAATTATAATTTTCTGGGTTATTCAGTCTGTTAAATTTCAAAGAAATATTATATTCACTTCAACACAAACTATCAACTTTCCAGAGTGATTTTTCAGTGCATTCTGAGGAAATTTAAACTTTTCGACAATGCAATACAGTGCTGGTTTCCTTTCATGAGAATCATCAGTGGCATGCATTGAAACAATCTTGTTTCGATATTTTCTCGAACGACTCGAAGCACTTCCTATTCCAATTGCGGAATTAAACAGGTGATATGCTTACGTAAACTCCCTCTATCGGATAAACAGGATAAGTTCTTTCAAGTATGGTAGAGTTATCCCAAATAGAAAATATTATGTTCGTTTTCAAAACTGTTTGACAGTTTTGGCAAAATGGCAATTGGCAATAATAATAATAATAATAATTTATTGTCGGCTACATATTTTTAGTCGAAAGAGTTCTTTATGATAGGCAATGATAGACGGCAAATTTTGGGAATGTTATTTTCATTGAAATTTCGCTACTTGAATAGCTTTGTCGAGCTTTTTGAAGAAATAATTTCTACTGATTCTCTTTGTTAGATAACAGAATTATTGATTGAAGTATTGACTTTCTGTCCTTTTCGATATACCAGATTAGGGTACTAGTTTAGTCTTTGCATGGATACATATATTCATCTTTTTATTCGTGAGAGAATCTCTGAAAATTCTTGCTGATGTTCGGAAAAATGTATTATTTTGAAAATTAATGATGTTTATATCCAGTTTATATACAGTTATGTACAGATGATTGTTAAGTCGTTTTGAGAGTGAAAAAACTCATATGATTCTGATCAAATATTTTCCATATGGTTTCATAATAGTATATAAGCAGTGTCATTCTTTGTTGTCAGATTTTACGATTTCAGTTTCCAGTTCAAAAAGTGTTATTCGATAAAAATATATCATTATTCATGTTGTTGATTGCAATTTCACGTACCTATATCCTATATATTTTTGAAATTTCTTCAAAATTATTTCGAGTTTTTGCTGTTTTATAAGTATTGTATTCAATACTTACTGTGTTGTAATGTATTATATTCATGATTTTCATGAAAAGTTCATGATTTTCGGCCTATGTGTACCGTTATTCAGCTTATTGTACGTTCTTGAGATCTTATTTCTTTCTCTTGATTCCAGGATAGGTATTCGACCTAAACAGCGTTTACTAGAACTACTACAAGGACTATTATAAACGTACTATTACACTGAATGTTATGAAAACTATATAAGGATATAATTTGTAATATTTCTTCCAAGTATTATTGTAAACCCTTCTAGTGTAATGCAATGATTCAGAACGTACTTCTATTTCTCAAGAAATATGATTATCCATACACATTGGATACCAAAAAATTAGAGATGAGAAATCGCACATTTTATATGAGTTCGAAGTCAACAATAAAATCTTTATTATACATTAATACAACAAATACATTGTTTGATGTGTGGTTCAATTTCAATCGCCATAAGAAATCGCAACAGGTGAGGCAACTTAAGTTGCTACATTCATTCAATTTTTGACTCATTGAGCCGGTGGAATTCAGTGTTTCCTATCTCGTCACCGCGTTTCTGGTGAAGTTCGCACGTAATAGTAAAAAAATGGCTTCTCTGGTCGACAATATATATCCCATCCTTTCAAATGAAATAAATTCGACTATCTGAAGTCAATTTTGTGAGTATTCTGATATTTGATCATATCTATGACGTAGTTCATCTTGTCGCGATCCCTAGGTATCTTCTATTCATGGTTGCATTACATGACTTCGCCTGAGGCACAATCCCTTCATTAGTGATAGCTCGTGTACTCGGATCGTCATTATAATGGAGTAGAACCCTCTGCTACACAATCTATTTTGCCTTCCAATATTCCTCTTTCCTTGCCATCTAATTTCGTTCGCTGTAATCTCAATCAACTAAGGGCGTCGATTCTTGGAAGTCTCCTGACGTAATCGGCATCGTATGGGACGAACGTCCTTGTGCGAACCCCATGTCTTCACATAATTCTGTCAAAAACCGTGCGGAAATTGGGCCCGGCCACGCGAAAGTGATTCCTCAATTTCTATGGGTATCTCCGGGCGCCGAATCGCCAACATTACTCGAAATTAGTTCGGTGTTTCAATGTAATGATTTGTGGTTTCTGTCTGCGTTTATTGCGAACTGACCTCTTGTTTTCTAATTCTCGAAACGCCGGTCTTTATTTTGTGGAATTCGGCTACATACCTTTCCGAATTCACGCTACGATTGTGCCAAGAGGCAATTCAATAATGAGAATCGAATGATTGGAATATCCGGATCGGCATGGAATCCGATGCAATTAGAGTGTTATTCGATGTTTTATACGTCAAAAGAGATTATTGCTGACTATCGACAGTTCCAAAACATTGAAACGCCGAGATTTATTGAAATACGATATTGTGGATTTGCGAAATATCTCAATTAATATGCTGGATAAAAACTTCTGGAATAGGTAGAAATGAAACACGTTTTTGATGAGTACTGGAACCATCTATTTTTTTCAAAAACTAATCGTCAATGATCAATGATCTGCTTGGAATCAAAGCAGACATATATCAATTCGTTCAATATCATTGTTATCAACCTGATATAGAACGACGCTTCTGAAATTATTCACCTGTAATGTCAAGAAACTATAAACAGAAATTTTAAACAATATTTATTTCTATTTTATCTTGTATGCTTTTAAATATTCATTCATTTTTTCTGAGGTCTGAATTTGTGCCGTATTGTATGATATAAATTTTTTATCGTGTTTGAATCTGCCAGAGCCTAAAATTTTATGCTTAACTTGGTTTATTGGAATTTTGTTGTATAAAACTATTAATATTGTGCTACCGAGATTTTGATAACCACAGTGCCAATAATAAATAGAAGTTCTAAATCTAGGAGCTGATTGCTGCTTTGATTTGTTAAAATTGGACAATTCTTCTAGTCTTGGTAATTCTACTTCTATGATCAACACGTTTTTAAGTAGATTAAAATTGGTGTGTTCGGCGCATTCGCCATTTTAGATATCTGTTTCTCATACAAGTTTTACGTAGTCCGGGAGGTAGCGTTGCGTTTTTGACAGTGATTTTAAGCCGATTGATTGCCATCTTTTTCAATAGATCTTGAATGACTTATCAGTGAACCAAACGTCAGCTGAGACACCCACTGTGGGTGTAAGATTAGGACGCTGCGCAAGTAGTAGAAAAAAATTAAAAAATTAAGTAAAAAGATATAAATATAGTAAGTCGGTTGAAACTTTTTCTATAAATAGTTGACATAATTCTGAGCTGAAAAAAATCGTCAGCTGCATCGCGGAGTTAGGAATATGCGTCACCTGCTCTAATGAACTTGTTAAAAAACACGTGAAATAAAGTTATAGTATGTCAGAGGAAATTTAAGTACGTGATTGTTTGAACAATCAATGATTCCAAAAGAATAATCAACTGGTTGTTGAGCGTTGGAAACACCGTCAGCCGGCACGATAAGGATACAGAATATTTCGAAAAGAAAAAGCATAATATAAAATAATATCGACAGTATATTGAAGTTGACATACATTAAGTATTAGAAAAGTTATATAAAAAATAAAAATATAAGAATTGAAACTTTTGCAGAACTCATTGTTATCGATGGAATAGCTATAATGATCGTTCTATGGTGAATCTTCCTCCTAACTGTACTGTAAAAAATCATTTTTTATATATATATATATATATATATATATATATATATATATATATATATATATATATATATATATAATTCAAAAAAGGTTCACACAGGTACATTCGTAAAAACAGAAAATAGAAACTTACGGTATAGACCTGCAATTTTTTTTGTAACAGCCGTTAACATATGTTTCGAGCTATTGGCTCTCTTCAGAACGGCGCAGTTCAACTTTCAGATATTCAAACTTGGAAGTTAATTAAAACACAAAATTCTACATGAAGAAAATATATTCAATAGTATTGTTGTCGTTAGTATATGAGAATATACTAACAACATAATAGAATATTGTGAGGTTATCAGGAGGTGTGTTGGAAAATTGAAAAACCCCTTACATTCTCTTTATATCAATATTTCGTCACTATATATACTATTTCTTGCTTTCATTAGACCTTAAAAATGCAGTCTCGAATTTTACAAGAGTAGGCTTGAGCATGCAGTCAACACTGCATGTTCAAGATGTAATAGAACTCTTCTATGAGAATGTTCAGATGGTTGAAAGGAATTCCGAAGGAGATGATGATAATAATGAACCCTTGATTCATATCAGAATCCTTCGGAAGATTTACTTGAAAACAAAAATGTCGCATATAGTTTCCGATAACGGAAAATACTTCGTTATATTGCATTCATTCCGTTTCTGTAAGAGAAAGGAGTTTCTAAAATTTATTGAAATAAAATATTGCCAAAAACGATCGAGATATCTCTTCCCTGAAATTTTGGTTTGTTAGAAATACATTCTGTATAAACTGTATAAATACTCGCATATTCAAGTCTCGAAACTAAATCAACTGCGTCTCCCTGTGCATCTATATATAGAATAATTGAGTGAGCAAACAAGACATTTTAAAGGTTTGATGTACCATCTCATGGCTGATGTAGTTCAAATTGTGTTAACAAAATTATTTTCCGCGGTTCGGTTCTCAAAGGAAACAATGAGACTTGTTTTGCAGGTAATTTACGACCCTTCATACCACACTTTGAGCAGAATTCGGTGTAGTGTTCTATTCGCGCTGAACTCCTGAAGAACCCCTGCTATTCAATTGAATTTGAGTTATATAGCAAACTTCATGCTACAATGCTCCACTCAATTTGGGGTTACGCCTGTATAATATCATCAGTACGGAAAATAATTTTGTACACAAGTGAGTTTTTTTTTCTTGAAATTATATTATGTGAGGAGTGGTTTAGTTGATGTAACAATTGTTTGAAAAATAAGTAAATCAATAAAATAGTATACTTAGGTACCTATTCATTTTGTGTTCATTTCGGTACTGCTAATGCCTTGACGAAAAATATTGTGACGTTTGTTTACTTTTCAGTTTTTATAAAACTAAACTCATTATTTTGTCCGATCATTTCTTATGTAGTGTACTTTATAATGTGATATTAATATTTGAAGAGTGGCAAATATTTCACATTATAAAGCAATATTTAGTGCTGTATTGTTTTCACTATTCAATGATAATAATAATAAAAATAAGACATTTACTCCCAACAGATATACATCCAATTACAGAGAAAAAATTACAAAAAAAAATTACAATTAACAAAAAATTGCAAAATTGTACAAAAATAATAATAAATAAGAAAAAAAATGAACGGGAAAAAACAAAAATAGGAAGTATAAGCGAATATATACAACGAAAAAATTAATTCAAAATAAATTGAAAAAGTATTGAACAATAACCAGATAATTAAAAACAAAATGATATATTGTCTATTACAAAGTTACTTATGGTCAGCAGAAGTTGACCATTGAGTAACGAAATATGTTTGATAAATAAAAATGAAATTAAAATCGATTGCGTTAGTACTATCTAGTAAACAAATAAAATAACTAAAATTAAAATAATATCTGAAATAATATTTATAACTAAGACATATGTGGACGACAGAAGTTCAGGAAAATATCACGACATCCCAATGCGCTGTTCTGAGTGGCATGCCAAGATAACTGCTAGCCGATCAAAATAGATATCACATCAACCGCAACAAACATCATGAAGATTACATATAAAATTGATAGGAGAACGTGACATAATATTTGATCTGCTGTAAGTGACATAAAATCTATTATTCCGCCTCAGACCTAGCCTTGGTTCGCGAATATTTATTTTGCGGAGAAGAAATGGTGAGTCAGTCAAATTGTGCAAAATTTTGAAGAGAAATGTTAGGCCGTTAATGGTGTTAGTTAATGAATTTTGAATTCATATTGAATAAAAAACACCTAATTAGTTTGTCCTCATCGCTATTTTCTTTTCCACTATGTGTTTTAAACAAATACAGGCGTGAAAGTATATAAAAATATCAGTCGAGAAAACAAATATTCAGTCCAGCTTTTGAAAATGGTTAACACCCATCAATTGAAGCAATAAATATAATTTTGTGAAAATTAATCAATGTTTCACCAAGAGATCACAGCAAACATACAATCAACACTATTAAGATTTTGTTTCAATTATTTTTCAATTATTATCAACAAAGGTTATATTCAGCTACTCATTCACAACGATGCAAATTGAATAAAATATATTCGTGCCAGCATCATTGAACTTCTATATTTTTCTCTGTACTCGTCCATCTCTTTATGGTACGGATGAATATATTGACAAGTTGTGAATTTTTGATTGCTATCATGGAAGCAATCACTTGAAAGATATTTTTCAATATGAGAGGTTCTAGTGAATCGGTTTCACTGGGGTGGTGTGATTTTATAATAATCTGAATCATATTTCAGACCAACAAACTCTCTATGCTCATAAATTTTCCAGCAACATTTCATTTTCAAGTTTGAAAGAGAATGAAACATTTCTATGCATTGCGATATTGATAGTCATCCCAATGTTTTTTAAATCAATTTACCTAGGGTAATATCGACCTAAGATTATAATAATAATAATAAGCATATATTTCCAACAGTTAACTACCCAATTATAGGATATAAAGGGTAATAAATTATATAATATATATATTATGTAAAATTTCGTGACTAAAAATTTCAAAAACGTAGATAAACGATATCAAAAAATAATAATAATAAACATCATCAAAAACAATAATCTAATTCTATAATATCAATAGCTAATTATTCAATTATTCAACTGAACTTCTAAATAATGAGTAATAACTAAACAAGATAACAAATCTATGAGCACTCCATGAAATCCATGAGACTGGAAGAAATTAAGATACATCAATGGTTAGATTTGAATACACATTTATGACGGAATCAAGTGAATCCCACTACAAATCACAGCAGTTTGATACTGGTTTGCAATAGAACATGCTAAGCTAAGCGGCGATTGAGAGAGAAGATTGGTTCTGTGGGTTTTCAAGTCAAATGTCTGGCTTGTTTGTTCTAGTACACCTCTGCGGAACAAATAAATTAAGTTTACCCAGAAGCTCAAGATAGTAGAGATTATCATTGAGCTAATTGAATAAAAATTTCAATGCATTCAAACTTCTTCTGGTGTGAAAGCTCCTACTCTTAACCTCGACAGCAAATAAGCGTGATCAGACACAAAAATACATCGCTCTGTGTTGCAGTAATGGCTTTTGAGTAAAAAATAATTAAAAAAAAATTTACCAGCAAGATTCACCTGAAACAATAATGCTTCGTTGAAACAGAAATATTTGTGAAAAGTATATTTTACAATTCTTACAGGTATGATGATGCTAACTGTCAAAAAATCGCTTTTGATGTATGAGTATAGAATACAGCTATTGAAAAAACAATACTTCGACCATTTCGATATTTCCACTACTTTCGATCATTTTATATTCTATTTTTTGTGATATTTCCAAGCATTTGGAATTTAAGAAATCGATCTGATCTGTTCTGGCGCATTCGCCATTTGCGGACTTGATTCAAATCGCTACTATCCAATTGTTAGTCATCTATCCGGATGTTTCAATATGTTTTAAGTTTGGCGCTTGGCCTCAGTAATTAAAATATGGACTGAAAAGGCCGTATTTTACATGTTTGAAAAATAAAATTTCTATGAATGAATTGTTTTTTCATATTTTTTCATGGTACACTATTCCGTATTTGAAATAAATATATTCCTATATTTATTTTGATTCCAATGTGCTTTCAAGAGCTATTTGTGTAGAGTCCGATATATTCCTGCAGAATAACTAGATACTAGTTTTTCCTGATGCTTTTTTCAGGATTAAAATGTCGATTTTCACGGTTACGCTGAATAGTTCATCGGTGTCTATCAATCTATGTATTTTATGCGTTTCCAGTCCGAACGAATTTTGCCATTCAAAATAATACTTTGGCAACAAAACAAACTCAGAATTGCAATTAAATCCGTCGAAACTCCTCGTTTTTTCAATCTGCACGGTTCGTCGTTATGGTATTGGCGTGAAAAACTATTTCGTTTCGCCATTCGCTGACCGCATTGTAATCCAATGGGATTATGTAGGCAACAAAAAATCATTGAAATCGACATTGTGGTCCTTTTCGATTTTCGTTCCTAGAGGATTTGTTCGGCCCGTCGATATGTCCGATTTTTCAATCGAAATGACTTAACTCAGTTACATAATGGTATATATTAATAAATATATAATTTTGTTTCAGTGATATTCTATGAGTTTGACCTAGTTACCATACGAAAAATTCAAACTCCCATTCAATTAAAATTTATTTCACATTCGAGTTTCGTGATTTTACTCAACATATAATTGAAAATACAATTATTGAATGTTGGCTGATATCTTGATGAATTATTGTTAAATATATCGAATAAAAAACACACTCGACTTGGTTTAACAGAAATTATATCAAACCAATTGCTTGACATTTGTATACTTGCTTTTATATAGCTACACTATACACAAGCTACACTTGTATGTTTAGCTGAAACGAGGTAGTACTCGGAAACACTTGTATAACATATTTAATATAATTTTTGAAACCAATCCAATTGTGATATTTATTCATTATAGACGAGAACACTCTATTATAGAGAAGCACAAATTAAACACAAAAATATACCTACACAATGAAGAGTAAATTAAATTATATCTTCATTATCTGTAGATTTTTTTTCCATAATATTGAAATTATTCAAAACATATCAGAAATATAGTCTGAATTTTTCATCGATGACTGAAATTACGTTATGAACAATAATGTTGATGAATCATGTAAATTTTGTAGCTTTTATCTTCCAGTTTTCAGTTAACGATTCCAATTTCTTGAAAAACTAGTGGCATCTAGGTTTGAAACGAATTTCGGCATGTCAAATATAGATAAACAAGATTGCTTAACCTAAATTGAGATAAAGTATCTTTGAAAAATGAATAGAATGAAAGTAAATTGTCAACTCATTTAAATAGATTCAAATGATAATAACCCATTCACTTTGTCCATTGATACCACAGATTTGAATGGTTCATTCCTAACTAAGTGGTCTGAATAGAGATTCAATGTTTTTTGGAAACCTTCATTCTCTGTTTGACATACAAAATTTTCTGCACCTATACGTAACTTCATTGCTCATTTATTTTCTCACAATTGGTATTGATTACCGAAGATTCAGTCACAAGCGAGTAAATATGGCGACATCTATCAGAAGAAATTTTTTTTCATCATTGTCTTTGGTGCATGATTCAGAATTCTGTTACTGAAATATTCATATATATATATATATATATATATATATATATATATATATATATATATATATATATATATATATATATATATATATATATATATATATATATATATATATATATATATATATATATATATATATATATATATATATATATATATATATATATATATATATATATATATATATATATATATATATATATATACATATATATATATATATATATATATATATATATATATATATATATATATATATATATATATTTTCAAAATGTGTTGAATTATTTTCGTCTTGTTGGATTAGTTCATTCAATATTTCATTACGTTTTGAATTGAATGAGTGAATTGGTTCTGTTATGTGCCACTCTCCTCATTCTTCTATATGTTGCGTCTGTTACATATAACAACATGAGGTTATATCGCTCATTATTCCCGAACCATCATGCTGTCAGTCTGCAAATGAATAGATGAACTCTCGTACTGTTGTTATAGATAAGACTTTAGCGAACTATGGCACTGACACGATGACAATGGAAGAACATAGAAGGTTTTGTTCAATTACGTCTTGTTGAGATTTAAGATTAATGAATACAGAGGCGGCTGCTCGATGTGTAATGAAGTAACTTTATCAGGAATTTGAACAATTGAAAGTAAGAACTTATAACAAATTTCAAACCTTGTAATTGAATTCTATAAACGAAACAGTATGAAACTCATTTCGAAAAATCGAACTCTATTGAAAGAATGTCACAATGATGCTGCCTATATAATAATAATAATAATAATAATACATTTATTCCAAACAGATATACATCCAATTACAGAGAAAAAATTACAAAAAAATTACAATTTACAAAAAAATTTGTAATTTACAAAAAATTACAAATTGTAGTACACAAATAATAATAAATGAGAAAAAATGAACGAGAAAAAACAAAAATAGAAAGTATAAGCGAACATATACAACAAAAATATTAATTCAATATGAAATGAAAAAGTATTGAACAATAAACAGATAACTAAAAATGAAATGAAATATTGTCTCTTACAAAGTTACGTATGGTCAGTAGAAGTTGACCATATAGTAACGAAATATATTTGATGAATAAAAATAAAATTAAAATCGATTTCAATATTACTATCTAGTAAACAAATGGAACAACTAAAATTAAAATAATATTTATAACTAGGTCATATGTAGACAACAGAAGTTCAGGAAAATATCACGACATCCCATTGCGCTGTTCGGAGCATGTTTGATGTGAAATCTTCATCATCCTTCAAAATATAACGTTAAATAATATTGATATCTATTCAGTTATTGATGAGAGCACAAGACAGAATGTTCCGTTCTACTTGTAACTCATCAGTTGTGCCACGCCTATCGCCAAGTGAGGCACCGACTTGAATCACGAATAACCCCTGCTGATGCACCTTAACTATACCGAATTGGGAAGTGATAAACTCTTCTCAATTCCATCTATTGGATTCATTAGAAAACACGGGTCAAATCATATAAACGCCATGCATCGAATGGATTCATGAATCTCGACACTAGTTATCGTATTGCCCGCTAGGATAGAAATTTGAATCTTTATTACATTTTTCAGAAATCTCTGACGTATTTTCATGAAGCGTCTACAAAGCCTTCCACATTCGTACTGAAGTACGCAATGATCTTGGCACGAATGCGCTCTGCCAGGGTCGAGATAGTTTATCTTGTTTCTCCGATAGAGGGATCTTACGTCTGTAGTTCACTAATGGATGTTTGCTTCATTTCGATGCGAGAGGGCATAGGTGCGTTTCGAAAACTATAGAAACTTGATTGTTTGGATGCATGCCACTGAAAATTTTATAACGGGATGAAACCAGTATATATATATATGTGTGTGTGTGTGTGTGTGTGTGTTAACAATAATATCACGAATTCATTCTTCATTCACGTTCTGAAATATTAAGAATATAATAACTATTCAACCTCCTAAGAATAGAAATAATTCAAAAGAATTTCCAATTTTTCGCACAATGCACTTCCAAATATCTGTTCTGTTTCTATTATTTCATTACTCCGAAGTATATATAAATATGTACGAGTATCTATATAATTGAGCATTTATTCTTAGTTTCTCCGTCTGAAAAATACTGATGACTATGCAATGAGGATCATTTTCTCTGTCTCCTTTGAAATAATAGTTAACTGGGTTTTTTCATGGATTTTACATCACCGAAGACAAAAGGCGTCATGTTCATAAAAAGGTTCTAAACTATTGTTGTAGTCGTGCTTCGAGTAATGATGTGAAAAATAACTATCGGTAATTTGAAACTGTTTGTCTACTGAACACAAAGCAGTTCATGTATAGGTTGTATTGAAACGAAGTACAATGTATGTTGAACAACTTCTACAATATATTTGCCACGTTTCGTCTCTTTGTCAGTGAGCATCAGATATCTCAGTCTCAATTTGTAGGGTTTTTGTCTGCTTATCGCTTTTCTTTGTTCTTTGTCTGTTACTCCTTTGAAGGAGCCACTGAAAGACATGAAAATTGACACATGGAGAGGTTTGAGCAGTTCCTGATGAATTATCATTCTATAGGTATACGAGTTTATACTCGGATAAAGCACAGTTTTCATTAATGAAAATCAACATTAGAGAATTTCCCTAAGGTGTTGAAAGTTTACGCTATCTTAATAAGCGAAATATTTCACATTCAATTACTATATTACATTATGAAATTCCTCAGATAATGAATAATATACGTATATGATACCTATAATCATATTTACTGGAAGTTGGTCAATTTTGGATCTCGGATTTTTTTTTCACAAGTAGGTACTCATTGTCTTATCAATCCCTAGGGTTATTACAGACTTTAAGAGCAATTTTCTGAGTTTGTTTCTAACTTCTTCAGCGCATACTTCAATTCTGCTCTTTCATGTTCAGTTTGAGAATCAGTCTTCAATTGATTGTCTGTTTCAGACAGTCTATTTGGAAAAAAAATGCTGGAAATGTATTACTTTTGTTCACATTTCCGCATAAAAAGTATTAAAATTAATATTGCTATACTTCGACTTTTACTGATGCAGATAAACGAAAAATATTCTTCTTCCGAGAGATCTATCGTGATAAACTGAGTTTTAATCGAGAAACAATTTTTTCCTCTCTATATGGAGGGTCCGTGATTTTAGTTTTCATATCCTAGACATGGAAGTAAAGGACTCTCAAAAGGGAATTCCTGGATTAGAATCTTGAGTGAAACATGGATAGTCGTGGTATACGATTTTAATGATTTTGAGCTGTTTTTCATGATGGGAATTCCACTGAGTTCATAGTTCCACTCTGCTGAATCGACAAAAAAAGGGGGTCACGAAGGATTATCATATAAATTAAAAGTTTGCAACAAAAATCAAGTTTTCCCACCCTATATTCTTCATGTCTGCTTTTCGGATTATATTCATTTCATCTCATCGTATACACGGTACCTCATTTCGTGAAACGAAACCATAACTATAATGTACCGCTGCTATTTTTCATTCCATTTACTTTACCGAAAGAGATGAAAAGTGTCAAGTCGCGTCTTCATCATCAAGGCGAGTTGTTACGGTTTTGTTTGTTCCACTCGTTCTGCGGTGACTTTCCAAGGCCATCTTGAAATTGTAATTTGAGGATACGGCGCTCGGTCCGCTGTGTTTCGCGAACTTTTCCGAGAGCGTGAGCGGAATGCGGTTTTCCGCCTAACGAACCATGGACGTGGGACGTTTATATTAAGGATCATACGGAGGCCTATGCTCGCTGATCTCAAGAGCATATTTGATGTTGAGTTGGTATCTGGTGCCGGTGAAATTGTTTCGAACGTTAATTCAGTTATTCGTTCTCTTGAAAATATAAACAAGGCTTATTGATGTCCTCTGAAATGTTTGGTAGAAACAAATATATGTAGAGGCATTGTGTTATGGGGGTAGATTCAGGGCAGAGGTTTCTGAACTCTGTCCTTCTTATTCTGAAATTCTTATTGCACGGAATATATTTTCAACTTCGAAGCTATTTTTCATATAACCAATCTACCCTCATCAACAACTTTTGACTTTTTACTCATTGAAAGGGAAGATGATGGGCTTTAGTGGGAAGGCAATCATAATAGATGAACGAGATGTTATATCCTTGGCTATCATTGCTACTGAAACACTTTTAGAGGGCGAAAAAGTTGTTGTAGTACGATGCGAACTACTTAATATATCTGGAAAATGTGAAAGGAATAAGTTGAGGTTTCTTTCTTTCTTAAGAAAACGATGCAATGTTAACCCAGCGCATCATTCCATAGCACTCTCAAAATTGTTTTGGTAAACAGTTAGAGGAAGGTTACGTCAGAAACCAGAAAAGGGCAGCAAGATTGAAGAATACTGGAGACTTGTGAAGGAATTCCTCCTTTATTTGATAGAAGGAATCCTGTTGTAGTACTAGGAGCACTTATAATCATCACGTCTTGAAACTGTTAGAAAGTATTGTCATGTAGGTCGTTTGTTCAGTGAAGTTTGATGGCAATACGAGACGGTGGTCTAAACGTAAGGTCAAGGCTGTACTTTCCATTTACAAGCGTTTACAAAGAAATCAGGAGAAAAGGCTTAATAATTTGCACCCTTCACATCAGTTATTAATTCTTTTGGCTATGATTAGGGAGAATTTAAAATAAAAAATACTAACAATCAATTTTTTTTTTATTTCAACAAGAAAACCTCTGTTACAAGTCATGAAAAGACGGAATATAAATTGAGTTATCGTATAATCTTGAAAGAAAAGATCATTTTTTCAGTGATGATGTTTCGCCTCATTTTTTCAGCTCGTGTAGCTCATGTAAATTATAATGGAACTCTAGGGTTCTATACGAGTCACTTGGCAGTCAGTTATATAACAAAATTCTCACAGATATTTGGCCAATTTCCCTAGGCCTATGTATTTGCTTTGAAGAAGAACAAAATCACAAAGTTATGGACAAGCGTATTATCCAAGAAAAGTTATTCTGAAAAAATCGTTTAAAATCTTATATATAAACTTCAACAAAAATATACTGATCGTTTCAATGAAATATTCATCAAAAATTATCATTTAAAAATTAAAAAATTAATTTTTAAAAATAATTTTCTAAAAATTTCAAAAATTTTTTTAATAAATTCAAAAACACGTTTTCGTGTTCACAATTCTAAGGAATATTGAGAAGTTGTAGTGAAGTTTTACAACAGCTGAACTTAAGAAGGAAGAGAAGCAAAGAATAAGAATTCGAAAAATTATGACGCATGTCTGATGGATTAATAATATTGGAACATTAATTTCAGAAAAATGAATAAACACTCAGTCGAACACAGACATCATACCTATCGATGTGCAATTATAAATTACAACTCGTCTCTCGACAAAACGAAGAGAGTTCTTGATTCTCCAGAATATTTGGGAAACTCAACGGTAAAACAAATGAATGACCAATACTAACCTACTGAGATCGAAAAAAGTGTTAATTTCGTAGTAATTTATTCGAAAAATTGTTTTTTGCGAAACATTTTTCGAATCAATATCTTTCAGGACCCATTCCTTTTTCCTTAAATTTTGTTGGCATTGTCCGCCTTAAATTTTGTGTCTTAATTTTTGTTACAAGATTATAAATCGATACGTAAATTGAGCATATACGTGCCTTCTATTTGCTGATTTTGCGAAGAAATAATGTGTTATTGAAAGTTTCTGCTATTGAAGAATTGTCACCTGAATTGAATCAGGATAATCTTAATGTGACATAGCCTCTACGGAATATACATATTTAGATATTAGCTATACATTCGAAATCAGATCCTCGCTTAAAAGTGGAGTGCAAATCATATCTATTCGAAATTTTCATTCGTTCGATGGGAGCCTATATACAGTTCGACCATAATCGTTGTAGTCATTTTCATTTTGAAATGAATTTATAACGAATATCAAACGGCATTAAACACTCAATGAATATATTTTGCGTTAAAAATGGACGTATGTAGGTGATGATTTATGTGAAAGTAAACATAGTAAAACGTTGCATTTTCAATTTTCGTTACACTTTCACAACACTTTCTACACATCACCAAGTCGTATGTTTGTATTCACTCAGAACCCTCATCTCAATTAACGCCTAACGTTTAATTGAGGATTTAGCCCGATAATCTCCTGTGCGAATTCGAAGTTGATCAATTCGATTTTCGGAACCGAAGATCCATTTATCGTAAGTGGTAATTATTTACCCGGAAGCTTTGTTGAGCAATCGGATGAACTGAGTGAAGATAGTATTTAATTATAATTTTCCTCACCCCATCTCTATTGTTTTTGTACACAATTCCAGATAAAATCCCAATTCCAAGAGCGAAAATCTCGCCATGTAAGAAAATTATTCACAACTTGTTTTTGGAACAGCTCCAATCGCCCAAGTAACTCAACCAAGAGTTCAGTCAACCCTTGCTTGAGTTACGTAGTAAAAGTTTTTTTTTGAATGAGATTTAGGTTTCATGCCAAGTTTCCAAAATATCGTCGAGTGCTCCAAACGGTAATCACAATTTTAATGTCATGTTACAATCAACACTAAATATTCCGTTTTTCATTCTTTATTTTCAATTGGATTAATACATTTATTTCCAACAGATTTACAACCAATTACAGAGGAAAGTTAACAATCAAATGATAATAATGAAAAGAAATAGACTACATAAGTGACTGAAATTGAATTCTCGCTTAACTCTTGGTGAAACATAATTGAATATTAAATCAAATTGAACTCTTGGCTCAATATTTCACGATTTATTTGACAATATGAAATAGTCAACATGTTTCGAGCGTTAGCTCATTTTCAAGACTGAAACATGTGAAACATGTTGACTATTTCATATTGTCAAATAAATCGTGAAACATTAAGCCAAGAGTTTAATTTAATTCAATAGACTACATAAGTATGTGAATATATACCAAAAAAAATTAAAATAACACAAAATGAAATAGAAATATATAATGAGCAAATAAAATAAACGAAAATAAAAATACTTCTTCAATTTTTTTTTTAACATGAGTTTTGTAACCTGATACACAGATATTAATTTTCAATGTCGTATGTAATCCCTTTTTTTTTATTCAGTGCACCTAGAGTTTAACGCGGGTTCCGAACGGCTATTGGGCTTGTAATTAATGTACATTACCAGGCATATATCATTATTTAAACTACTTAAATCCGGACATGCACAAACACTCATGACTGCATCGGGGCACGAACCCGAGTTTTACCGCACCTTAGTCAGATATTCTGCCGGCTTAGCCACGGAGACCGGCTTTTCAAACTGTAACCATGAATTTAATATTCACCATATTTAACTCTGTAGCCGCAGTTTTTTGCCATATTTCAATATTATCTCATTAAATCCTTCAAAGTGATTGTATTTCTGAATAATATGCGGTTTTTTGTATCTATCATTTACTTTGGAGATATTCATAAGTCGTGGAAAAGAACAAAGCTTCTCCTAATATAAATTTTCATATAAAAATTAACGATTCTGTTACATTGAGAGTTGCTTCTTATATCCTCCTCCATTTATAATTTCGCTCATCGATTCGAATCCATTACTCTTCATTTTGCCACTTTGTGATTTGTAGAAAACTTTCTTCAATTTCTGGAATTTACAGTGTCAGTTTTTTGATTGAGACAGTATCGGAGTGTCACAATATATGAATGAGTGTCTTCTGTCTGATGAAAATGTTCATAGTCAACCCAATACTCATTCAAGGGATTTCAATATCACTTTTTGAGTGTCCTGCCTTACCTTTGTAAGAAAAACAGATTACGGGATTCTCAGGTATTTTTTCGTTACACTTTCAAGATATGCGGTAATGCCACCAGTTAATATTCTTTTCGGAAATCATCAGGAACTTAGAAACTCTGTTGAAAATGTAAGCAAGCATTCAACGAAATAATAATGAATGAGTTTCAAGTTGATTCTTGAGGTTTTACAGGCTCAAAACTTCTATTCTTTAAAGTACATTCTTGAATTCGTATCAGACCTACAATATTCAATATTATAGTGTTAAGAATAACTATGCCCATCGGTCATTCCATTTACTCTACTGTTAAGAATTTGAGTGTTCATTTAAATAGTCAATACGTTGTTATCAATGTCTTAAAAACCTAAAAACAAATGAACTGCAGTCTA
This sequence comes from Henosepilachna vigintioctopunctata, assembly GCA_030704895.1. Lineage (NCBI taxonomy): Eukaryota > Metazoa > Arthropoda > Insecta > Coleoptera > Coccinellidae > Henosepilachna > Henosepilachna vigintioctopunctata. The sequence goes on along the minus strand of JARQZJ010000002.1, from coordinate 1,727,287 downwards.
TTTCGAATGTGCATCAGCCTGAAATTAATTTTTCTATTCCTGTCTGAAGGCACTTGTGCGCTCACAATTGTTCAACTTAAGTTGCAGGACACAAACCCTGTAAATCCCAATCCCTAAGTTTGTGTACTTTCATTAAAAAATCTTAAAAATAAGTTTGATCACATAATTTTCTTGTTGTACACTTACAACTCCGTGACCATAGATGTTACATATATTTCAAGCGTTTCTATTATGTTTAGAGCTAGTTTCGAACGGCTGTTATTCGTGTTATATTCAGTAGAACATTATCATACTTCATCATAGCCACATAACTCAAACAAATACAAACATTTACGTGTCACATTTGATGGACGAATCGAAATCTTCCCTCTGGTAGGGCTACACACTCTTACCATTGCCGTATGAGAACCACTCCATAAATATGTCTTTATGTTACATTATTATCAAGAATTTACCACGTTCTGCTATATTTTATCCATTTTCTCACTTCTATCATCTTATTTCGAAAATTTAACTGAAAAATTAAGAGGTTCATGTGAATGGGGAGATGAGGGACTATTTGAGGGTAGTAATTCAATGCGGATGTGAACGTTTCTGTTTACTACTTAATAGTGTTGTTTTCGTGATAATCCCTATCTAGTCCCAACGTAAAATATTCTGAAAATATCTACCAAATTTAACGAGAATCAACAAGAATATTACACAATCGAAAAAAAACCTTCGTTTATCAAAAAGATGCTTCATCAAATGCAAATGAATGATTTATTCGTTAAAAATCAACGAATGAAACTCAATATCTCATAAACTTACGAAAGGACGAATACGAATCCGAAATTGTCAGTGTATTGTGTGCCTCAGATCACAATGAATATTTCAGGGGATTCTCGGCTTACAGTCATGTCGTTCCAATAAGCTATTTCAGCCATTGTATCGAAATAAAGAAATTACAAACCGCCCACAAACCCAAAACAAATAAGGGTGAATTTTTTTTATTCCATTCCGAAATATGACTAATTGGATGGTATATTCTTATGAATGTTCTCATCTCTCAATGAAAAATATTCATCTTGAGGATATCATTCTTTGAGAAATGGATTATTTTCCAGTAGTCATCGTTGAAAAAAGACGAAATAATTGCTTATAATATTCAATATCAAACATATGGGTGTGTAAATGAGTAATCAAAAAATACCATTATTTCATAATAATTCAACAGATGATGATTTGAGTAGCGGAAAAAGATAGGTTTTTGTATTCTCTTAATTTCTTTACGTAGATTGATGAGCTTTTCGAAAATATAGATGCAGTTGAAATTTATTGAATTGAAATTTAAAAAAATCGACGGGTTGCACTCCGGGAGTTGCCGGCCAGAAGTGAAAACTTGAATATTAATGTTGTGCATTTTTGATATTTTGGAATGGTTAGAGAATAATTTTGTACGGATTGCTTTCATTATCAGTATAAAAGTATTATTATTTATGTGATGGAATACAATATTCATTTATTGCGCTATCGTACACAAACATGACAATTTATATTACATTAAAAATTTAACACTTCAGAACTATTACAATTATTTTACATTAAAAAGTTTATCTCTTAGGAAAACCAACTTCCATCCATAATTTCAACGACTTTTTCATCATCATCTTTACCAGAACCATCATCGCTAATCTCTAAAACTGATACGATAGGTTTATGATAGCTGAAGTAAGAAACGAACAGTTTTGATTCGAACCAATTTAAGTGTCTAATAAAGACCGCATCAATAGTAGTTTTGTATTTCGTTGTGCTAAGATTGCGATCATTTGACTTAGTTAAACCAAATTCATTATTTAAAAATTCAATTAATAGTTGATTTTTATCGTCTGCAAAGTTTATGTTGAAATATCCACTCAAAATCATTGGCAATTCATCAAAGCTTCTTCCAATTTTTTTTGTTTTTTTGGAAGCAATGCAGATGCGTCATGAGAATAAATGAATAAATTTTCGTACAAGAAGTCTCGTATAGCACGCAATGACTTATCTGGAGAGATGTAAACGGCAAACATAATAATAAACTGATTATCACCAGAGTGGCAACGACTTATACAAATATCACCGATATCAGAAACAGTAGCATTAAACATGCTGTTGTATTCCACATGCACATCCATATAATTTGTACAATAATGAACTGTGTTTATATTTTGATAAATAGCTACTCCTCCCGCTGGACGATTATTTCTTCTGAAACTCGCAACAAAGTTGAAATTCGGAATGTCAATTATTTCATCGTTACCCATATGAGTTTCTAATAAAATTAACACATTTATCTTTTTAACAAGAGCGTCAACTGCTAGATCATTTACATGCACACGTAAACTTTGACAATTGAATGAAAAATACACACGAACATTCGCGCAAGAACCTTGCTCCGCCTGCCCTCTCTCCATCCGTCCTACGAATTCTCGATCGGGTCACGTGTCCTGACGCGAGTTTAGAAATTTTTACCCATTCCAAAAAAATACACAGCGCCGCTTAAGAAGTTTTCACTTCAAAAATATGAATTAAATTAAGAAAAATTTTTAAATAAAATTACCATTATTGTTCAACAATTTTGCAGTACATTTCAATATTACGATGTCGTCTTCAGAGTGAATAAAACCATCGTAAAGATGAAAACGACGTCACAATAATTCAATATAGGTTTGAATCTAGAAAACAGTGTTCTGTTAACCGCTTCAGTTTTCAATTTACATCATATAGCGTTGGTTAATATTCAAATTTACAACAATTCAATTGAACAACTCGCAGTATTGTTACATTCTTCTAAATTAAGCTTTTTGAACTCGAACGTGTACTGGGAATCCTGCAGCCTTGTTGCACATGACATATTATATTAACAATGCGAATACCGCCAGGTATTCACGGCCATTAATGAGCCCCGTTTAATTAACATTTCCACTGTATTCAAGGTTTAATTAATTCGGTTCCATTACCCCTATTGAATTGTCGGTAATATATTCACAGTAAAATATTTTCTAGAGATCTGCTCGAAATTATTTGACGAGTGCCTATCTACCAATTAAGTTCTGTCAATAATGTATAATAAATGCAATTCGGTAATTGAACTGAAAAGTCTCAATGGCTGGTTTGAAATGAATGAGAACTCTGATTTACAGTGCTATTTCTCCTCATACCTTCAAACCAGTTCAGAGTAATCGTCTTCAAATCAGTTGTATCTCCAGAATTTATATGGATTGATAATCTCATGGATTTTCGAGAAGGAATTGTTTCAAATTTCAAGAAATTTTGAGTCTTTAAGTCATTAAGTTGGAGTCATAAATATAAAAATATTATTGTTGTAATAAGTCATTTATTTGCTTTTATCTCAAACTCTTGTTTGAGAAAGAAGACGATAAGACACTTGTTACAACATGTTATCATATCGATAATAATAAAAATGCGTGTTTCAATAAATTTGGAAAATGTTTCGATGAGCATTAAATTAATTTTCTTTCATTGATATTATATATGTTTTATTTTGTGTATTTTTATGTACGTATATTTCATTTTTCAGCTCAGTTTATGGTAAATGATTTACACATTTTTACTAACAAGGGCTCACTCAACAGATAGTTCGAAACTGTCAAAAAAAAAATACTTATTACAAGTGTTAATTGCAAACTAACGATGCATTATCTGATTAATCGGGATTACAAAATACTCCCACCAAAAAATATTGAAGAAACGCATTGAAATTTCAGACAAAAAAAATACTGGAGTAAATTAATACTTGATATAAATCAATTATTCAATCTAGTCGATACGCAAAAAACCGATAATAATTCATCATCGTTCTCCAAGTAGAGTATTTTTCGAATATTTCTCAAACGAAATGAAAGCACTGCAGAAAGTATTTCCTTTCATTAGTACCTATGATTATGTCTATTATATCTTTTCTGACTCACTACATTCCAAATGAGTTTGTGAATTATTGAGAATTTTTAGAGTCTTGTTTGTTATTTTTGGAGAAGTCAAAAAAATTATTTTTCGAACTACCAACATATATTACTTTGTTTCTTGTATTTACAATTGTTTATTCATATACGTGGAGGCACATTTTCAAGATAAATGAATAACACATAAAAAAGATGAAGAATAATTCTTTCTAATATCTATAACCAAAGCGTCCACTTCACACCGCAATTTATTGTGAGTTACAAAACATAAGTCAGCATTCAGTTAATGACTGAGATTGAGATTGAGAAGTAAAAACCTCGAAAATATTAGCAAGAAATAACGATCACGAAAAAATCTGGATAGACAAACTCATTTATTTATTCGTTTATTTATTTAATACACATGTTTTACAGGACTAAATTACAGAACAGGAAAGACAACAGATACTAAAAACAAAATTGGTAGTACAAAATTTCAAATTTCAAAGTTTTCAAGAGAAAGATCTTGTGATCATAAATCACAACTGATGAAAAGAAATACAATTGGTTATAGCAATAAAAAAAAGTTAAATGCTGACCAAACTTATACATACATATAAAGATAAACACACACATATATAAACATTCACGTATTAACATGATATGTATGTGTTATATATTTTTATACGAAAGAAAAGCGTCAGAATAATATTTCAAAATCAATATACGAGTACATCACACCATCTATATTAATGAAACATAAATATCATGTTATAAATTTATACCACATCCTAGCTGGAAAATAAGTAAGAAAAGGAAGAAAAAACTGAAACAGTTTGTACGAACAAAAGGAATATAAAGTCACTTTCATTAAATAATAAAGAAAAGACTGATGTTGAAGGAAATAGCGGCGTTTATGAAATCGTTTGTGAATATTGACCTGCTTTCCAAGAAAATAATATTAGATATGGGCTTCGCAGAACAATGTATCAGCTCCAATGAGTTCATAGATTTCAATAAAACACAATTTTTACACGCAGGTATCAAAGGGAACCGTCTAGACCTTTTGGAGGCCTTAGAAATCAGCACATCCTGGAAAAGAGAAGAACGTATTCTCAATGAACAATAAGAATTTCAACTATTTCTTCCTCTCATCTCTATCTGATAGATATAAATTTACTATGTTCTGTTTTCGGAGTTAGTCTTGATAATGACCGGTCGAAACGGTCGACTTAACGTTTTAATATCATTTTATTAGCCAACATATTTGTGAAACATCAAGTCATGAGTTTGATTTAAATTTTTATTCAGATAATGATTACCATTACCCAGCATTCTATTCAAAGGTGCAATAGTATATAAGAAATAAATTTCTATACAATAATGATTACTTTGTCGAAATAAAATAGTAGCTCGTATGTTTCCACTTCAGTTCTAAATTGAACTGATTTTAATTGAATCGTATTCCATTTCATTTTTCGTAGATTGCTCCTTATGGTTGTAATTTAAATGTAACGGACAAGCTGACGATTATTTAATGAAAGTTGTTCTGTTCTATCTGATTATATCATCCAACAATGTAGTGAATATATTCAACTTGTCCGAAACTAATTACAATAATTTCTGCGCTTTCGAATATCTGTTTCAGGCAGTGTTGTGTAACAGCATTTAAAGCTCTACTTGACTTTACGACAGTTTTGGCATGTCACCCACAGGAGATTGTAGTAAATTCAAATCGCGTGATATCTGAAATTATATGCATTATATTGTTTGGAATTATAATGAAGAATTTCAACGAAAAGTTCTTCTCTTCTAGAAGAGTATGAATCGTAAACCACTATAACATTATATATCTTTATTCCTTTTATTGATACATTTTTCTGTTATATTAAACAGTTTTTTTGAGTAAAACATATAGTCCAAGAGCTGGCAAAAATTATTGGGTAGGTATTTGAGGCAAGCTGAAAACTTGTCACATACCTCTCCTGATATACCTCAATACAGAATTGCAAACCTGTATGGTTAGTAGCGGGGCTAAATCAACCCCTAAATTTTAAGAAATATTATTTTTTTTCTCCAAAAATATAATTGAGGCAAACGCAATTTATATATGTGTATACGAAAATTAATGAATACGAAAAAAATAAGCCAGACGATTAAATCGGGTTTTTGACATTGTCAGACGCGTGCAAAAATATTTTGCAAAAAATAGTAAAAAATGTATACGAGGCAGCAATTCATATATGTTGCAGTGTATACGCAAAATTAATGAATACGAAAAAAAATAAGCCAGACGATTTAATCGGGGTTTTAACATTGCCAGACGCGTGCAAAGATATTTTGCAAAAAATTGTAGAAAATGTATTCGAGGCAGCTTGAAATTTCAATGAAGTGTTATTCATAACTAGAAGATAAGATTCCCAAAAAGGCAGATCATTTTGGTGAGACTTACCAGCTGCCAACCGCTAAAAATTTAGGGGTTGATTCAGCCCCGCTACTCACCAGCCAAGTCTGCAATTCCGTATTGGGGTATATCAGGTGAGGTATGTGACAAGTTTTCAGCTTGCCTCAAATACATACCCAAAAATTGGTGCCAGCTCTCCTACATAAAATTATATTTTATTCATCTCTTAGATGAATATTTTTTTCCACCTAGATCCTCCAAGGACCAACTCGCTAATACAATCCCCCATTTGGTTTATGAAGTCTACATTCAATACAGTTGCTAATAAATGTGGCGTACATTTTGACTCCATTGTAGTTATTACTAGGAGTTGGCACATATATTCGAAATAATACAACACAACAAAATTATGTTGTAAATGATGAAAAGGATATTTTTTTTGAAAGTTTTAGTTTCCAATTTTTGGAGTAGTGGGTCTTTCGAAAGTTCTCTGTTTTTTTGAGTGAAACATAGAATACTATATATCTCATTGCACGATGTGTGAAAACACTTTAAAATTCGAAAACCTATAATTTGTTCCAACATTTGGACACTTGGGACCTAGCTAACCTAGACCTATTACCTGTTGATTAAGTCATCTGCTTTCGTATTGTATACTATACTTTAGGAATATTCGTTTGAAGAGTCTAATAATGGAAGATCTGGTTACCGTGATGGCCATGAAATGGTCTGTGAAAGATATAAAACGTTTGTGGAAGATATTCTTCTCAAAACCAACTAATTAGGAAATTCAAGTTTCAAAGTTCTAACGAAAGCAACAAAAAATGATTAAGAAATATATCTATGGATCATTTTGACGTTGACATCGAATGATTGACTTAGGAATGAAGAAAGTTATTTCTTGATGTTTCTTAATTCCATGCTATTTTATATGATAAAAGTGTTCTTGACTCTAGTCAACTCATTGTCGGATATGGATCCGACTCCTTATAAAAATCCCAATTTATATATTGATCTCGATATACACATTCGCCTTAATCTAATTCTGATTACTTTCGTATGCTTACAACTTCTCAATTGACGCACAGATGCAAAGTACGGTGCATAATTTGAATAAATCGTACTAGGAAGTTTCTGAGAAGCACAGAGGCTGTTCTATTTTAGAATATAGCTCCGAGGAATTAACAGAATTAACTGGCAATACAATTAGCGAACAGGGAGTTCAGTTTACTTCGTGAGTTACTTGGAAGAAAAGAGCTTTTGCCGTGGAACTCGATGGCAACGGTCGATCCGTTCCTACACTTAACTATCAATTGCTTTCCATGTCATAACTTGTCTCAGACAAAATTTATAATTAATGTGTGCATGTGGCGCTAGTTTTGAATATTTCAAGAATAAAATTCCACAACTGATTCATACGAAATATTGCGAAATTTTTAGGTTTTTACTTCTGTAATTTTGTGTGATTTGATGTTCAACAGAACTGAATTCTTTCAATTTAATTGAAATTACTAATTCCCAAACGACTTGGTGGAATTATTCAGAAATTCGGTCGTCTGAATTGAATGATTGCCTTCTAGGGCATGGAATATATTAACAAGTTTTCAATCCACTGTCAAAAGTCTATCAGGCTCAATACAAAGATCGTTTAATATATTGTCTGCAGTTGACTGTTGATCTTTGTATCGTGTGAATATTATAAATTTCTACTCGCGTCGAAGGAAGTTAGCCAATTGAATAAAGGTTCAGTAATGAAGGACTAATTATGAACCCAACGAAAACAACCTCAATATATATCTTGGACATTAAATGAAACTGGAGATAGAAAAGCTGCAATTAGAGATCAACAGAAGAATTAGATTGACATCGGTTACTACAGAGAAACTTACTAACGTACAGAAGAACAAGGACATCCCTATCAATTGAAAAAGCAACGTCTTCAATATCTGCTGCATTCTCTCGGTTTTAACCTACGGATTTGAAGCAAGTTCGCTGTCAATTGAGCAGCAAGGAAACTCAAAACAGCTCAATAGAAGAGAGTTTTACATTCGCAGTAAAAAACTTCGTCAACCAACAAGGCTAAAGGATTCCTGAAAAGAATAGCAACATTAAAAAGGGCGTAGGCAGGTCATATCGTCGAACAAGATAAATCAATGTGGCTTGGCTATTACACGATGGAGACCAGTGATACTAAACTTTTAATTTTTGGTACCAAAAATTGGTACCTGAAGGCAAGGACTGATAGAAGGAAATCGGAGAAACTCATGTCCAGAAGTAACTAACAAGAAGCTACTGAGGAGGAATAATCAAGTTTTGTCAACAAATTACCTTAAATTTCTATTTTTACTTCGATAGCCCCATTTTGTATTCATGCATTTTCTTCATGGATTCGCCTGGAATGTTGGAAATTTTCAAATTCCAATCATTTTGATAGGAATCAGTGTGAATTCAGACTATTTCATGATACTCTACAGTAAAGTAGGCAATTCTGAACATCTTGTGGAAACGTTTCGATATATCGAAACAATTTCGACTTATTTGTGATTTTCATCCATATTGAGGTTATATCCACGAGAAAGTCGAGATATGCTTTCAAATATAATGATTTCATGACATGTGATTCATTTAGATGGGCAGATTGGACCTTATTGTATTACTCTTACTCACAAGAAGGACTTCGTCTCTGCTATCACTACAGAACAAACCAGAGTGGGAAATTGGATATTAAAATTCAGGCGGTAGTTCCCAACTCCCAATTGAATTAAACCCGATTCGATTGGTCGAATGTGGTTCAGTGAATAAGGCATGAATAGACAATTAACTCTGAGAAATCCGAATTCCAGACAAGGATATCAGAGGTAGAATCACTTTTATTAAATTTCGAGTTGTGCAGCCTCGGCTTTTTATAGTTCGAGTGAATCACAAATGCACATTGTTGCTTTCTATGGAGAATAAACGAGATCTACGTGTTTTCCAATTCATTTGATGTGTCATTTTGACACAACTTTCAGTTTTACTCCGGTTTTCAGAAATATTCAATTTCGTACTTGGATTCCGAATATTTCAACAGAATCTCATACAATTTTCCAGGAAGATGCAAAGCAAATCGGAATTAATGATATGTATAATAGAGCAAACTCATCCCTTTGAATTGAATTGCCGCACCCCCTAATTTTTTTATATTCAAACTGGAATTGTTCATAAGAAATATAAGAAATAGTATTGTTGCTTCATATAGAAAATAAACAAAATCTCCATGTTTTCTAATCAATTTCATAGGTATCATTTTCATACATCTTACAGCTTTCACTTTTCTGAGAATTTTCAGTTTCATAGTTATCTTTCTCATGTTTCAATAGAATCCCATAGAATTTTCTCTGAGAAATAGAAAGTAGTGACGAGAATATCGGAAGTAGAATCATCCTCATTGAATTTTTGCTTGCTTCTTGGATTTTTTATATTTAAAGTTGATTTCTTCATCATGATTTATGCATTGTTGCTTATATGGAAAATGAACAAAATCTACGTGCTTTCAAATTCATTTCATATATCATTTCGATACAATTTTCAGCTTTCACTTCAATTTTTGAGAATTTTCAAAAACATAATAATTATGTTTTCATGTTTCGAGAGAATTCCGTACAATTTTTTCTGAGAAATCAGTATTCATGACAAGGATCTCAGAAATGGCAATGGTCCCAGTGAATTTTTGCCTTGAAGTCTCGATTTTTTATGGTTCAAGTAGAATTACCCATCATAAGTATACATTGTTGCCAGATATCGAAAAAATAACGGAATTTACTTGTTCAAAATCTGTTTCATATATTATTCAGATTCAATTTTCTGAGTTTACTTCGAGTTTAGGGAATTTTGATTTACATAATCTTTTTTCCGACGTTTCCACTTTGTTCTATTTGTCTTCGTCAAGATTTTCTCTTGATTGTCACGTAGCTTGAAAGATAGGCATTGTTCACGCATCCCAGGATGTTGGGTTTCAGATCAATCAATATCCCCGCAAGAACCTGTAGGGAGATGAATGCTACCAGGCGAAGTCTCCCGAACAGATTTCTTTGGTCCTTTCGGTCGAAAACATTCAATTTAGTTAGTATTAGATTAAATTAGTATTAGATATAGGTAGTCGTTTTATTTAATTTTTATTCATTTTGCAAACTCTTTTTTGGGAGGAGGAGAAATCCTCCCATATCACATTAAACTTCCAATACATAAACATCTTCTCCCAAATGACAATAATTCACATTTCACACAGCACTCAATATCTTCCTTTTTTCTGTGTTAGATTCTGGCATGGATCGCATGGTCGGTTTCAATTCGTCAGTCATTTTTCCGAGCAAATTTTAATTCATGTGAAAGTAGACATGAACTTTTGTAAAAATTCTTCAAATGAGAATGTGCCATTGGGAATCTCTAGACTCTATATAAAAGTGCGAAGAAGATTTTATTCAGGAAATTAGTATCGCACATAATATATTGAACATTGAATCTTCTTCAGAAATTGCAAAATCTAGAAATAATCAGAATAATTCAAAGAGAAACTTCAATTTCACTTTTATTATTTTATATATTTTTTTCATTCCATTATATTCACGTCAATTATGGCTGAATATACAGTAAGGAAATCAAAAGCTTCATAATAATGCACCTTCGAAATCATGAATTCTAAAACGTACTGAGATACTTCCAGACTTCACTCGACTCATCAATATATATGTTCTTACAAAAGTCGTGAATGCAAATAGCTCTTGCAATGTCAAAGCACGAAAGTATTTCGAGTGAATCGAACAAATTTTACGAACGAATTCTGGATGTTGTTCTTGTTAGAAAGTTCTAATGTTGTTTATTGTTCAGATCATGTTCCAACAAGCTTTTCAGTATTGAAACATGTGAAAATACTGAAACACTGACTGACTGTTGAGTATACCCAATATCTGTGGTGATTTATTTTTTTATACTCATCTGCTACGGTTTCCTTTTATACTTTAGGTTCTAGTCAGTGTAATTGTTCTTATATAAATTCAAAATTTCAATAACAAAACGCTCACCACATCTCAAGTATCATAAATGAAAATTTTCATTGGCCATCTTTATAACGCAATATCCATTAGTGCATGTGGTGAAAGTTTTATAGTCTTTTCGGATGATGAAAATTTCATGAGGTTTTTTCGGGAGAACGTAGGCAGTGCCCAGTTTATGTGGGGCTATAAAACATAAACTCATAAACTGAAATCTCGTACTTACTCCCAGCTTATTCATGATTTCTGTTACAGCTCGTCGGAGGCGAATTCGACATGGAACTGAACTTCGTTATACAAGATGCCCAGAATATCAGGCACATGCTCGAGCTTCTAGATCATTGTCCACCGAACCTCCAGGTAAGATTGAACTGTTCAATATTGTATGAAGATACCATCGAAATGGTTCTGCAGTTATTAATGACTACGATGTTTAGCAATTCATCATTTTCTCGTAGTCTCAGAAACAATAGTTGGCTTTATGATTTACCTTATGTAAATCGCCTTGAGGACTATTCAATTTTTTCATGAATTATAGTGACATTGTTTTTTCTGTGGAATATGCCCAGTTGAAGTTAATTCGATCATTGGAGTTAAACGTATGAAGATATATTTGAGACTTATCTCTCCTGATAGATAGTTCTTTGAATTTGCAGAACTGTCAGTTCGTATTCGAAAGAGAATTTGAAAAGCACTCACACAGTATTTTGTTTGCTATATTATATTATATTATTTGTTATACTTATAAATACTGGATATGCATTTCCGAAATTATTACTTCACTGCATTTCAAAATATGGTCCGGCTTTCTGTGTGAAACAAAAACAAGAATTATCATTCAATATATTAATAACACTTCGAGTTTTTCTTTTGTAACTTTCATTCCGAAACAATATCAAATTTTCATGCGAAACAAAAACAAGAATTACCATTCAATGTCTAAATAACACTTCAACTTTTGTGTTGATGTAGACTGAATTTCAAAACCATGTCAATGTTTAGAAATGTGGCGTGCTATTTCGTCACTAGGAGATTTCCCCTTGACAAGGCCTCAATCGGCCTACTCCTTGTTAGGGGTTTGATTAGTTGCCGACTGATGGACAACCAATTTAAGGCCCAATTCTCCCGATTCCTGGAAATCGGTATGAAAGGGTATCGGTGCTGACAAGGCCTCAATCTGCCTACTCCTTGTCAGGTGAATAAGTTGACTAATGATGTAGAACTCATTTTATTAAGAAAATATTAACGTATTTTTACATAAAATAAAAGCTGCTTACTCGCTAAAATGAATGTCATCACACTCATGCGAGTATGGTGAACCCACGATATTCGCAATAGTTGCGTTAACCTAGATACTTATTACCGAATACATAATCATAAAATATTTCCCCATTCTAACTATGTAAATCTGTTCAAAATCTTCAAGATTCTGAACAGTCAATTTTTTCGAGCAAAACAAAACAAGAAATACTATTCAATATATTAATAACATGTCGAGTTTTTGTTGTATGCAGGCTGCATTTCGTCACAAAAAACGTCACACTATCAGTGCGAAAAAACAAGAATGCATTCAATGTATTAATAACACTTTAACTTTTTTGTTATGTGAAGACTACATTTCGAAACAATGTCAATCTTTTCGTGCAAAACAAAATAAGTATTACTACTCGTATTCAATGTACTCATAACATGTCGACTTTTTTGTTGTGTGCAGGTTGCATTTCGTCACAAACAACGTCACACTATCAGTACGAAAAACAACCAAAATTACCTTTCAGTGTGTCAAAAACACTTCGAGATTTTTTTGTTGTGTGTGAACTACATTTCAAAACAATGTCAATCTTTTCGTGCAAAACGAAACAAGTATTACTAAGTTTTAAGTCCAGTTTTTTGTTGTTGGCTGCGTGCATTCCGTCACAAAAAACGTCACACTGTCAGTACGAAAAAAACCAGAATTACCTTTCAGTGTATCAAAAACACTTCGAGATTTTTTGTTGTGTCTAGGCTACATTTCGATACAACGTCGAACCTTCTCTGCGAAGAAAAAACAAGAATGACTTTTCAATATATTAATAACACTTCGAGTTGTTTTATTGTATGTAGACTGCTTTTCAGTGAAACATCAAACGTCTTGTGCGAAATTACAAGAAGAAAGACGATTCTTGTGTGACCATGCAGAGTGTAGACGGCATGCCGAAACAACGTCAAAGTTTCGGTGCGAAAGATAAACAAGAATAACCATTCGATATGTTGATAAATAACACTTTAGCTTCATTTGTTGTGTGTAGAATGGATTTCGAAAGAACGTCCAACTTTTTGGAAACGAATATAAAAATAGATATCAGATGTATTCATAACACGTTTTTTTTTTTTGTAAACAAAGACTTTTTCGCTTCCAAAAATGTTCATGTTTCATTTCTCTTCAACACTCCAAGAATCGGTCTTTCAACAAACCAGTGATGTTTGAATTAACGTCAAGTGATGTAAAACCATTTTTATCACTGTCGGTAATAGTCGACCTCATAAATTGGTATGTAAAGAAATGAAAAACGGACACCTGTACATCCCCGAAAGGTTTCGAACGCGTACGTTCGTTACGCGAATTCGAGAAGTGGCACATCCATTCCTGTCATTATCACCGAGGTTCTCGTCCATAAAAAGCTAATAAATCAAGGGCGGGTCCGGGAAATAGCTTCTCTACCCGGATGAGTAACGGCCCGCAGGCCGGGATGTACAGAATTTATTGGTTACGATAATACGGGTAAAAGACTTACGTGATATAAATAAGAAGAAGAAAAAGATGTCAAGAACCGAGAAATAGTTTCAGCGTGATGTAGGGGAGCTGCGGGGTTGAATATCTGATGTTGAACTATGCGTCGTTGAACAACAACTTGGTTAACTTGGGGCGACTTGCTTGATATGTTTGAGGTATGTGCATACCGCTGAAATCAATTTCCTCTAATCGTAATTGAGTATTATAAAGAAAATTAGAGAAAAATAATTCTCTCAGTGAACCAAAACCATATGAAGGGTCCAAAAGGCTGCAATAATGATGAAGGTCCAAAAATATTAATACCTAGTAACTAATGTCATTCGGTCGACTGAAATGAGTAATTGGTTATTTCATTTACAAACTCAGCAATATCGCTTGCAGTCTCGCGATAAATATGTTTTTAATATCAGGCTACACGGCTAAAGCGTTCAGCGTCACAGGTGTTCATGGCAATAATGATAAATGTCTATCACTCATCACCAAGTCCTGACAGTTATGAAAAATCTCAGTTACTGTATAAACTTCGAAAGCTCGAAATTGAAAACTTAGCTCACAAAAAGAGAGTTGAAGTAGTTTATGGCGAAAAAAAGCTCGTTTAAGTGCTAGGCAAGATGCCACAACATAGCTATAGCACTGGATTTCTCAAAAAATCTTCCCATACCTAACATAACTACAAACGATTTATTTTTATTTATTATTTACAAAAGGTAGCTTAGTTATTTCATGTTTAATATTCATGTGCTTGCTGATTCCTCGTCTTATTTTTTCGCATACGATGAGAGTACAGGAAAAAAAGGATCAGATGATGTGGGCACTCATCTCTTCCATTTCATATTTAATATAATTAATGTACAGGCCAAGACTCTTATAATTTTCTGTGACTCATGTGGGGCCAAAACAAAAATTACACTATGTTCATAATGTTACATTACATATTTCATTGTTGCAATCGCTTAGAATCTCTCACGGTTATATTTCCGATAAGAGGCCACTCATACATGGATGCGATCAAAACATGGCTTACTTGAATCACAAGACTGAACTCCCTGAAGAATGGGCTAAACATGTGCGTGGAGCTCGACAAAGACTGAATCCTTTCAATGTCATCGAATGTTCAGAAGATGCATTCAAGAACTGGACTGCATTCCTGAAACCATATTACAAAGGCAAAATGCCCTTTTCCCGTTAGACCTGTTTAGAGTACAGAAAGAACATCAATGCCTCATGTTTCACAGCAATTTTAATAATAGTCCATGGGAATCCAGTGTTCCATTCACCAGCTTCTTTGCGGTCTTTGAAGCGAAGCATCAATTAGAGAGAATTAAAATTAGATGGTTTGGCTTATAGAGGAAAGCTGCCTATATCAACATCAAAATATATCGACCTGCAGTTTTTGAAAAAGTTGTGTAGGCCTGAAACTAAAAGATATTAGGATCAACTTCCTCATGCTGCAAATATTGAAGATGCAACAGCTAATTAAACAAATCTATCATTATCGACTGTTAACACAATGTGGACATTGATCGGTATAGTCTTTATTTAGTTTCAGTTTAAGTTGACCTACTTGAGACTATATATATTTTTTATAGTTTATAGTACACAAAGTATGACTATCCACAAAAGAAATGTTATGATGATACATGTTCTTTAACTTTTATAATAAACATTTCCTTACCTTCAGGACAGAGTTTTTTTTTCACCGTTTATAAAATTAAAACACAATTATCTCAAAACAATACACAAAGGACATTCATCATTATTGAAGTGGACCCTTCATATTTGAACCAATATGAGCATGACAAAGTAACACTCCTTCTCAGGATGTGACATAAACAACTGATGTAATATATAAATAACAGGTACTAACAATAGTCTAGAGTTCCAAGAATAGTGTGAATTAGGGAGCAAAACGAGAAAATGAAGAAAATACACTTCGTTTTGTCCTTTCTAATTATTATTTCTTCATTCTTAGAACTCTAGACTATGTAACTAAACGGTGTTTTTTCTAGAGGTATAGAATTCTAAATTTTATTTCATTCGAAAGACAATTTTCTGGCGTTACATTTTAAATATGATTTCTGGCATATAACCGCCACGGCTGGCTCGGATGTAGTCCAATCTGGACGTCCAATTTTCGATGACTTTTTTCAACATTTGTGGCCGTATATCGCAATAACACAGCGACTATTGTCTTCCAAACGCTCGTGCCTTATCCGCATAGACCAATGACTTCACATAGCACCACATAAAGTAGTCTAGCTTTGTTAAATCACAAGATCTTGGAGGCCAATTCACAGGTCCAAAACGTGAAATTAGGCGGTCACCAAAGGTGTCTTTCAATAAATCGATTGTGGCACGAGCTGTGTGACATGTTGCGCCGTTTTGTTGAAACCACAGCTGCTAGTCATCATGGTTGTTCAATTCAGGAATGAAAAAGTTAATAATCAGGGCTCTATACCGATCAATCAGTTTTTCTGGATGTAACGGTGTTTCGACATACACTTGAGGATTATCTTAGATTATAACTAAATTATAGTGAAAATCAAAAAACTACTTAGTTTCATTTAATTTCAAAATTAATTTGTTGGGTTTTTATCACTTACCTATTTAGGTATGTATGTACATTAAAGATGTAGGCAACGTTGAGAGGTATGTCAGTTTTATTGAATAAACAAGTCGAATGCCCCCAAAGCAGCCGTGGGTATCGTTCTACGTGGGAATTATACCTGAATTTTCCGAGAAAAATCGGCTTATTGTTCACTGAAATGCTCCGTGCGTTTTTGACTGTTTTAGAGGCTTCCGTACTATATTTTCGAATGCAAACGTATTCACGGAAAATGAAAAGAAAAAAGGAGTTAAGCCGCGAAAAGACTTAGTGCTATAAAGAAAAACTTTTATCGGGACTCGTAGCGATTTAAGGGATGTAGGGTATTTGAAATATGCAGATTACGCATAAAAGTTTGCGCCCCTAAATTCTCGAGTCGAATAGAATTTATATTTGTAGGTCTTATAGGAAGGATCAATAATTAGCTGGAACCTTGAATAATAATATATACGGGGAGATTGACGGTTTATATAAAAACAGACTTTTATAATAATAATAATAGTTCTTTAGGAATCGGGTATAGTTCTTTATTATATGATATGTGTGCATAGTTTAGTATAGGTCTACATATGGTTTCGTATATTTTAACTGCACCCTAAATACTTATTATTCTAAATATTCAATATTGTTGGCGTTTACTATGATATAAATCCATTATAATTGAATATAAACTTAAGTTCAAACACTTGAACTTATAATTTAAACTTTATTAACTACATAGCATGACGCGTTCTGTCGTCTTCTATGAACGACTTCTTCAATTGCTTACAGAATTCTGTAATTAATGGATTGGGCCGATACTTGATGAAAATCTAAATACATAATTGAAATAAAACTAAGTAGTTTTTCGATTTTCACTATAATAAATTCAAAACATGACGATATCGTTGATGATAAACTCAGTTTATCATCAACATCTGATGAAGCCAGCAGTGTTGGCGAAACGATATTGTCATGTTTTGAATTAATTATAGTGAAAATCGAAAAACTACTTAGTTTTATTTAAATTAGTTATCAATTTGATACCGTTTCTTGAATTTTTTCAATAGTTCTGACGAAGTTATAATTGGCATCGAATCGATAATTGAGATTTTCACGGATGGTAGAAAATTAATGAAAGTCATTCCGGGATTCTCTCCATTTATTTCCTGAAAGAGAATGTGGATTTTCACGACGTTTAACGTTGATACTGCTTGATCTGAAGACATAACACAATTTAATGGGTCATTTCAGGTCAATCGATTATTCAAATCCCGATCAAGTGCACGTATTTGATTGACGGTTACGTGAGTTGTAGTTATGCAACTTTTTCGTTACGTTTTCCTCTTTTCCCTGACAATGCGCAGTTGTCGGGTTGTGCTTTATTTCTTTTGTAGATTCCATCAAATATATCCAAAGTTTTGGGATTTCGGTTGCATTTTCGCGTTAGTTTTATTCTGTTTTTTGTTCTAGATTTATGGCTTCTCGAAAATACGTTCTCCGTATTTTTCTAGGCGTGCTATCTGTTTCGTATCTTTGTAGTTGATATGGCCAGTCATTAGGTGGTTTTTATAAATTCCAGAAGACATTTGTTCTGTTTTTTAACAGTTTTCGTGTTACTCATGATGATATTCTTCTGGAATTGAAAGTTCTTGAAATTTTTAGTTTGGAGGAAAGATAAAGTTTATTCACAGAGAGGAGTCATTCATAACGAATTATTAAGTCGACTTAGTTTAATCTCATTGCAGAGCAGGACAGAAGCTTCATCACTCAAATTTTTGTACAAATTACTGCACAATAGGATTAATTGTCCTCCTCTCTTGTCCGCTTTGAAATTTCGTGTTCCTAGGCAAAATTCTCGTACTACAGAATTATTCCACCTAAGAGACTCCAAGGACCAACTCGCTAATACAATCCCAGATTTGGTTAATGGAGTCTACATTCAATGTTGTCAATAATTGTGACATTCACTTTGACTCCATAGAAGCTATTATCAGAGTTATATGAACAAAGAAAATTGACTAAAATGAATTGATTTAGGTTGAGTTATGTGTAGTATTTCATTGAATGCTATAATGTAGTTATTAGTTACTTTTTTTAGATTAGATTGAGCTCTTTGTTATATTTGTTTCATTTCAATTTTTTTGTTAGTATTCAACATTGTTATTATTTTCTGTAATTGGGTGTTATACCTGTTGAGATTAAAGAACTTCTTATTATAGACGATTGAATTTGTATTTTATATATAATAAGTGGAAAATTTCATTTCGCTCGAAATGCGTGAGTTCGACACCTAAGAGAATTTTTTTATTCATGAATAGAAGGTATACATTTCTTCTGAAATTCCTCTATGAATAAATTTAAGGTTAAATTTGTGTTTTGTACATGATGAATTCTGAAACTTTATTGAATCTTTCTCAGTTAAGTTGGAGGCGGAAAAATTTTCACAAAACGTCATATCTAGTGCTTTCCAACAATCTAAACTTTACCCTTTATGAATGGATAACTTATGGTTTTCTCTAAAGCTCTTCTGTAATTACCTTAATGATACTCATTCAGCAATCTTGAAGTAAATGGAATTACTTCGCGTCAAAGCAATTTTATTTGCGTCTTTCGACGCGAAAATAACCTGCGAAAGCGGCAAAATATTAGCATATTCACGAAGTCGATTAACTGCAGGACACGAAATCGCCCGTTTTTCATGTAAAAATTATTTTCGCAGCTGTGTTATTTCTTAATCTCCATTGCTAATATTTTTTGAGCGTTGTGAATGAGAATAGAACTCCATCCCGACAAGGGTTCTTGCTCAACTTGGAGGAAAATGATGCAGAATTTAGAAATTTCAGAGAGGGATGAGTGCACTCTGCGAGTTCATTATATTATTCGCATCTGACAACTAACGAGAAAGTTCAGGTTTTTTTTTTGAATACTGTCATCTAGACTTCCAAATTGTGCACTGTTGTTGAAAAAGTGTTTTAAAGAATTTCAAAGCAATATTTTGCAGAGTAAATGGTTGGGCGTTTTTCTACGTTTTCGTTTTTTTTTGTCTATCCAATTTTTCATTCTTCTCGAACTAGTTTCTTGAACGTCTTGTATCACTTTTTTGGAACTATTTGTGCCATTTGTATTCGTTCTTTTTTCAGAATTCACGGTGCCTGAACGCACAGTGCCTGGGTAAATTTCATTATACATATATCAATAGCATTTTATCAATATTTCGCCTAAAATCACTACATAGTATAAAGCAAAGTCGCTTTTTCTGTCCCTTTGTCCCTTTGTACGCTTTAATCTTTGAAACTACGCAACGGATTTTGATGCGGTTTTTTTTAATAGATAAAGTGATTCAAGAGGAAGGTTTATATGTATAATAACATCCACTAAATAGTGGAGAAGTACTGTTATTTTCGAGGTTTCTAATGTGATGTCGTAAATAATTACATTTTTTTCGCTTACATTGCAAACGCAGGCTGAACCCTACGAGTTTTATCAAAATAATGTACTAAGTATTGTACACATTGAAAAGGTCTACAGAAAAGTCCGTGATGGTATATGTCTATCTCTTATGGATAACCCACAATAACTTTTTTTGTCATTTACTTTTTGCGACTGAGCGAATTTTGGCCAACTTGACAACACATCCTCATCTTTTACTGTCCATCGGGACCTCGCTCCAGTTGTCAACGCGTATAACATTCAAGTATTTTGCTTTGTTATCTTGCCACCAAAGTCGAGGTCGTTCAAGTTTTTTGAGGTCTTTTCCAGTTGGTGCCTCTTCCTATACAAGCCTTTATCATCTATGTTCTGGCAGCCTAGAGACCTAGAGACTCCGAAGACAAACTCCCTAATACAATCCCCCATTCGGTTTATGGAGTCTACATTCAATAGAGTTGCCAATAATTGTGACATTCACTTTGACTCCATAGAATTTATTATCAGGAGTTATGCGAACAAAGAAAATTGACTAAAACGAATTGCTTTAGATTGAGTTCTTTGTAATATTTCATTGAATGCTGTAATGTAGTTATAAGTTACTAGTTTTTTAGATTAGATTGAGCTCTTTGTTATATGTTTTTCATTTCAATTATTTAGTTAGTATTCAACATTGTTATTATTTTCTGTAATTGGGTGTTATACCTGTTGAGAATGAAGATTTTATTATTTTTATTATTATTATTCTGTTATTGTTGTTTTGAGATACTTGAATTCTTCGACTCTTTCATAGTTGAAGTCTCAAATTGTTATACTCTAAGTAATTTTGACTATGTTCGGGGCATTCCGGTTTGTGTACATATATTTCTGTAATTTTGAGTTTTTGAGCTGCTTCCTTCTCGAATTTGATTATGGTTTTCCTCGTCTTCATTCTGCTATTTTATATCAGAGTTGAAACGTCTGCAATGGTCAAAAGTAAACTTCAAAAAAAATTGGTGCTTCGATTTTTACTCTCCTGATTTTATATTTCTGGAGCTATATTGAATAATTATGGTGAAAGTGCATTTCCCTGCTGCAGGTCATTTTTTACCGCGAATGGGACTGAGTATTGTTGTCCTATTCTAGTCCTGCACTATGACATTCAAATGATATATACATAATATGTTATATTTCGTTCGATTAAAGATTATGTCTCGTACAGTGCTTTAAAAAATGTGTTTTTTGGTTTGTAGATGAGCGTATCGTTCACTAAAAGAAATTAAATAATTTACATTTTGAGGGACCTTTAGATGACGTTCCCTTATAGGATTTGTGCATTAAGGAGAATAATTCAATTCGGAAATTCATTTTATTCAGACAACTTTAATTCGCTATATTTATTATACTAGTATTTTTTAACTTTTTATTTGAATAATCCTTTGCTTTTGTTCTCTGTACATTGATTGAATATTCATTCATTCATTCATCAATTTTCATAAGAATTCTTCGAAAAAAGGTCGAACAAACGATCTACATTATGAAATTACCCATTTCGTCAAATTGATTAGCTTCAAATTCTCCATAAATCGAGTTAATTTGAACAATTTCCTATGCATAATCCAATACACAAATGCACATCTTCCAGCAGTATTTCGACCTCTATATCCCTGTTCACTGGCGCCAAATCCTGCGAATCACGTTTCAACCCCTTAATTGCCGTCTGGAAGATCAAAGAAGCGCCAGGGAAATTACTTTATAAAGTGAACGCGATGCCCTTCGCAGTAAAGTAAGAAATTAGCCGGGTCTCTTTTATCTACGCCGTGAGAGGGGCCACCGGATCAAGCCGGTGAAACGTGGACGAATATCGGGCACTAAGAGGCGATTGAATTGCCGGGAGAAAATAGGACGTTCGGTGTTTCTTTCACTTTAGTGCACGTTACATTTTATTGGCGAGAAGTCAAGTATTTACGAAGTCTAGCGCCTCTCGAATTAATTCGCAAACATTGAAAAGAAGGAAATGTCGAAATTTGAAGCTGGATCGATGGCTTGATCTGCCTTTGACATAGAGAATTGAAGGAGCGAGTTAGAGCGAATGTCAAAACAGCAAGCTGTGAAAGGATCTTTAAACGTTAATAAGCTGATAATGAAACATGCCTGTATGCAAGTTTATCAATTAATTGCTACAATTTAGGTTTTAGAGGTCTTTTTCTGAATTGGTTACGTAGTTATCTTGAAGAAAGAACAATGGTAGTGAAAATAGGCGAGAGTTCTTTTTAGAGACATGACATTGCTCTTGGTGTGCCGCAAGGCTCTGTAATCGGACCTCTTCTATTCATATTATTTGTAAATGATCTGCCTGCGAAGTTGTCCCAGTTTTTGGTGACACTATATGCCGATGATTCATCGGTGGTTGTTTCTGGCAGGACTCCTGAAGAACTTCTGGAGTCATGTGAATGCATTGTGAGTGAGTTTGTAAGTTGGTAAGCTTCACAATCTGATGGTGAACGTTGACGGAACTGTATATGTTCATTTTTGTCTGAAGGGCAATGGAATTAGTACCTTGGATGTTAAATATGGAGACAACACTATATCATCATCCCAATCAACAAAGTTTCTTGGAATAATGTGGACAAAATTTGAGATGGACATCACACATTGAGATCTTATGTAAAAAATTGAGTAACTCATTTTTTGCAATCTCTAGATTTAAGAACATCGTACCTAGAAATTGTGTTATGAATGTGTGTCTTGTATAGAGTTATCATCTAATTTATAATATTCTGCTGTGGGGCTGCTCTACAGAAATAAATAGGGTGTTTATTACACACAAGCGAATACTACGATTAATATTCAATATTCATCAACGAACATCTTGTGAACCTATCTTCATCAATAATTACATACTCACCTTACCGTGTTTATTTATTCATAGATGTTTTTTATATGTAAAAGAAAATGAAGATAGGTTTATTAAATTGAATAGTCATCATGAGTATTCAACAAGGAACAGTGAACGTTTAAATCTAAACTTAAAGTTTAGATTTTAACGTGAGTGACACCGTCTTATTAACATTATATTGTCGTAAATGAAATTAATTTCATTAGAATTTGTCGCTCCTGATTCAAGATAAACATCCTTCTGAAGAAGGCAACGTTGATTGCCGAAACGTTAAGAAATTTGTATATTAGTAAAAATATAAGTATACCACCAATTCTCTAAAGACTTAATAACCCAAGAAAATCAGTCAAGAAAATATATTATATATGTTTATACAAGTCAAAGAAATAAGGATATATATATATATATATATATATATATATATATATATATATATATATATATATATATATATATATATATATATATTTATCGATTTATGTTTAAGATAGATTATTTCGAATAATATTTTTAATATTAAAAATTAGTTTTGACAAAGTTGTGATAGACAACGAAACGTCAACGCGAATAAAGTTTTTCATATTGAAAGAAGCCTGTTATTGCTAAAAATATATATATATATATATATATATATATATATATATATATATATATATATATATATATATATATATATATATATATAAACAAGAACACAATTCTCGGTATAGCCCGCAACTCAATTGGAAGCAGCCGTTGACACGTGTTTCGAGCTTATTGGCTCTCCTCAGAACGGCGTAGCCAACTTCAAGGTGTACGAACCTGGAGATGGAATCAACAATAGAAGAACACACCTGCAAAGGAAGTCTCCACTGCTAGGCTTCCACGTGAACTCTCCGGGTTCGGAGATTTGGTCAACGTATCGCCAATGTGGCGACTATTTATCCTTTACCGAGTCTTCAACCGACAAAGTAAACAAGGAATGAAAAATTTTCTTGCGGTGAAAAGTACAAATGACAAAAACACAATTCTCGGTTTAGCCCGCAACTCAATTGGAAGCATTCGTTGACACGTGTTTCGAGCTTATTGGCTTTCCTCAGAACGGCAGAATATATATATATATATATATATATATATATATATATATATATATATCTTGAAATTGATATATATTTCATATAGCAATATCAGGCTTTTTTTTTGATAGGAGAAACTTTATTTTTTTGACGTTTCGTTGTTATATTACAACTTTGTCAAAACTAATGAATAATTGAATTCATGAGTTACTATATATATGTCAAACTTATTTTTTAGAAAAATCTAAAATATATAACAACGAAACGTCAACAAAAATAAAGTTTTTCATATCAAAAATAGCCTAATATAATATATATATATATATATATATATATATATATATATATATATATATATATATATATATATATATATATATATATATATATATATATATATATATATATATATATATATATATATATATATATATATATATATATATATATATATATATATATATATATATATATATATACATTAATACGTGAATTGCTCTATGATGGAAATTACTGATAATCAAGCCGTTAGGTACTTAATTATATGTGCTAAATTTGATAACGCCCCACCTCTTTACATACATAATAACCTTTGTTCTAAAAATGCATGCCAAAGACAGTGCTCTAGAATTCTAGTTCTGGAATTACTCTTTTTAAATCCGAATCAGATTCCAATATTTCATTGAAAATTCAAGAGAGGACAGTTTTTTTGTATTCAGTTGCTATATATTCCACAGTGCATGAGGCTTTAGAATGCATTAAACAACATTATCGGATATTACATGTGTACTCCACTCCTTTGGTTACTCGCGAAATATTTGTTCTGTTCATGATGTCCATTCGGAAAATAGGGTCAAAGAGGACATCAAAAGCATTACACACATTTTCTATGAACATGTGTTTTTATCGATTGGAACGCTTCGAATTCCTGGAAGCGTACGGTCAAATGGATCCTGCCAGGCTTGATACCGACAAAAGCGTCATTTTAGATGACGACAAAGCAAATTTTTAATCGATTCAGAATGAAATAGATTCAGAATTTTTCGATTGCTCTATTAATTCCATACGAAAACGTAACCTATTACTTTCCAGAGCGATTATCAAGTGCTTTCCGAAACTTCATCGAAATTGTTGAATGTAAATACCATACAATTGTTTCATTCTCATTAGGAATCTCTTCAGTGATATTCATCCACACAATCAAGTATCGATGACTTTTCAAACGGAGTCAGGACCCATTTTCATATCGAGAAGCGAAAGAATTCATGTCGTGAACCAATCACGTGGGCTCCCTCTATCTAAGAAATGACATAAACTCTCTCGAGTATTCTACATTCCTCCCTAGTCAGGATGAGTGATAATTCAAATGAAACTGAGTAGGTTTCTGATTATCACTATAATTTAGTCAAATTAGATGATCTAACTGATACTGATTAAGAGTTTATACGGATAAGATGATACTTATAAACAGTTTATCATCTACATCTAATGAAGCCACTGTGTTGGCGAAACAATATTGTTATGTTTTACTTAATTATAGTGAAAATCAAAAAACTACTGAGTTTTGTTAAAATAATGTATGTTTTATTTTTTTTATTTTAGATTTATGTATATTTTCATCCAGTATTTGAGTCATTTCGAGTATTTTAGATTTTTCACTTCCTTTTCATATTTTCATGATAAAGACATATTTTCGAGAGTGTTATTTTTGGGGTACTTAGTTTACGATTCTTTTCAGTCCTGAAATGACATTCAACACTTTCAAACTACATATCCATCAAATGTATTGAAATCAACTAACCTATGACTGAGATTGAATTCTCGCTTAACTCTTGGTGAAACATAATTGAATACTAAAATAAATTAAACTCTTGGCTTAATGTTTCACGATTTATTTGACAATATGAATAGTCAACATTTTTTTTTCTTTTTTTTTCCTTTTTTTTTTTGTCTTGAAAATGAGCTAACGCTCGAAACATGTTGACTATTTATATTGTCAAATAAATCGTGAAACATTGAGCCAAGAGTTTAATTTATTTTAATATTCAACTAACCTATATTTGATGAAAGCCTAAGTAGGTAACTCAAAGACTCATTCCATTGAATTTAATATATTTCAGGATATTCCTGGTTTTTAATATTCGCACAGAAGTATAATTATACAAAATTTTGCATTACATTCTTTCAAAACTTTAATGATTGTCGCTATTCGAACATTTCAATTGTAACGCTCTCTTTCATTCTTGCACAACGACCTAGAATTGATTCATTCGCAATAAACCGGCAATGTTATCGTAACATTCGGAACGTTTCGTCAATTTATTAGCAACTCTCGTAAGCACTGGTCTGGCGGAATTTCCTGTCTCTTACACACAACCCCTATTTTATCCGGAGACTTCTACACCACTTGAAAGTTTGTATAGTGGAAATGGAACCGGTTCGCCTTTGGAGTGGTTGAAACTTGCATGCTCGATACAATGAATTTCCATTAGTCGAGAGGTTTGCCCAAGAATTGGGAGAATATATATTAACCTATATATTTATAAGCACTTATAACTTAAACTTAATCCAGGAGATCTTGACTTACTACAAACTGTTGAAAGATATGCAGAGTTTAATTGGATTGGGTTATGCTTAAATATTCAGAATTGAATAAATACATCCGTTCTTCTTCACGTTTGTGTTTTTATAATATCATTAAGTTTCCGGTCGGTCTTTATTTTGTACAGCACGATTATTAAAAAATTCTGAAAGTCTGTCATACTAATTATTTTTTCATAGAGACCTGGTTCATTCAGATGAAAATTGATCATTAATTCGTTCCAATAATTATTACTCTGTTCGTATTTCCCTTTAGAACGTGTGCAAACAGTTCTCTGATGAAGGGTTTACATCTGATCTACCCTGGTAGTGTTCTATACTCAGTTCGTCAAGTTAACAATAGAATCCTCCATAAGCCAATACTAATTAGTCGATCCATCCGTATGTGTCGAGAAAACCGGGAATTCCAGAATTGAATTGGATAAATAAGAATAATAGAGTGCCGCTGGAAATTATCGAAATGATACAATAGTCCTTCGTTTCGAATTATTCCGTTGTTTTTCATGCGAAAATATTTTCAATTTCCGAATGTAATCACAGGAAGAAATGGAGAAGAAAAGAATACTAAATGACACCTCTGGCATTGATGAATACTCATTATTTTTTCTTAGTTAATCATAACTTTATGCATTGCTGTTGACCAAATTTAAAGTATCACTCATTTATGATTGAAAACACGTTGAACTCAATCTGCTTTTGGTTAGGCAAAAGGAAATTTAACATTTTTGCGTCAATGATATTCACCATTACGATACGTTGTGTGTTTTGAATAATTTTTGTGTTTTGTAGCGTTTTCCTTTGAACAAATCATCATAAACCAAGTTTCGTGCGAGTGTGTATCAATTGATTTCAATCCACAGAAAAGCGACAATTAGTTTCTTTTGTTCTTTATACTTATTCTTCTGTTTTCAATCGAAATGTCCTCAGTGTAGTGTTGTTGTGTACTTTGAAGTAGGTAGTAATAATTGTTAAACAAAATTAAAATTCTGAGTTTATTTTTCACAGCAATTCAATGTTGTAAGTTTTCGTATTTTTGTCGTGTAGACCATTCGGCTATTATTAATTATAATAACCTTTGTTGAAGGATCTTGTTTAACTGAATACATCAAATTCCGATTCCTGCTTCGTAGCTTCTGCTTCGGAAGTCCATTTGTCAAAGGAGAAGAGACATTGGCGTTCACGACTTGAATACTCCGGTTGAAGCTGTTATGAGATATTACATTTCTTGTGCCAGTCACACACTCTCACCCTATCCCTATTTATCTTTCGCGTAGACCCCAATCCATGCATAATAATAGTTCCTGGCAATTCGCTCGAGTTTGGGTTTTGGAACTGTCTAGTGCTTTTTTTCAATTGAAAATCGGGACTGAAATTTAAGTAAATCTCCGTACACACTTGGGGAAAAAATTAAACACCATTCATTTTATACTATTATATAATATATATAGAAAGGTGTAGTTTAAGTTTTAGATGTTCAAACTTGGATATTAATTGAAAAAAACACAAAATTCTATGTGAGGAATCGACTTCTCTGTGGCTTGGGATTGAGTGGCAGATATTGATTCAGTCTTCAAAACGGAGTCGAATTGAACTCTAAATTCAAGTATCATCTAACAAATTGGTTTCAGTCTAAACTGAAACTTATCATTTATACATTCGTCTAGTCATGTGGTATCTACGGAATATAATTTGTATTGGGTAACGAATAATATTTCCAGACTGCATCTTTGATATGGTTTGTTCATCTTATGTTTTTGTCAGCATTTTGTTTTCCGACTGTGTCAAAAATAATAGGCTTCAAATATCGAGAAAACGAGAAGATGGTAATTTTTTAATTTCTCAAAATACTACCCTCTTACTAGAGGGTAGTATTTTGAGCATTTGGTAATATATTTACAACATAAAGCATGTTGTAAAAATAATCACAGAAAATTGGGTATCTATCCTAGTTCATGTTCTGTTTGTTAATTCTACGCTCACGAAACTAGAGACTCTATATTCATGAACGCTAGAATGATACCACTATACCAGATGTAATTCTATCACTTTGAGTTTCACCAGGTTGAGCTGATCAAACAATGTTTCGAACTACTGGTGTTGGAAAATTTGCTTTTCCAAATGCTTTCCCCCGAAACATCCGCACGTTATTTTTCAATAAGTTCAAACCAATACTGAAGGATATTCTGATGAAAAACATGATTCATGGTTTCACAGAATTTTTTCTCATAAAATTTTTCAATTCTTTAAAAAAAATTAATTAATTAAATGAATATAGATATAATAAAATGTCGTATCTCTATTCCAACAAGAAATAATTTCTTCAGAATTATTGAGTCCCATTATTTCTGCCATCGTAGCGTACACTAACTCGTCGTTTTTGTTGCCGAACCTTCTTCTGGGTCATTTGTTAGCGACCTAATAATACCGTTTCTCATTTCTGCGAACAGAAAGCGTAAAGAAAAAACGTTATTGCCGCAATAAATATCTCATACGCTCAGGGAGTTATGAAAAACCTGGAAAACTACCCGAGCGTCAAAGGAATTTCATTTTCTTGAACGGAGAAGAAAAACTGTACACAATTTTTCATTGCCCCAAAACCAGGCAACGTTTATTTCGTTGGATTTTAATTTCGCAATCAAGCAGACGATGCGTTAGAGGAAGTTCTTCAAATCATTTTGGAAGATCTAAAACATGGCTTCATATTCGTGTTCAAGTTCCATTTGTGTATTTCTTCATTGAAATATTTTTTTTATAGTTGATTGCTTAGAAAATCAATGATATGTAGTATTATTTTCGACAAATGCTCATTCAATTTCAGAAAGGAAACATGTGATAATTTTCCTGCATAACAGACAGGGTGATGAATGGTTTTGATATTTTCAAAGATCTATCAATATTGTGTTGAACATATTACAAGAAAATGTTCATTTTAGAGCAGATGAGAATGCAAATCCACCTCCCCATAAAACGCACCTTCCGAAAAATTTATATCGCTTCAAACGTTCATCAGATTGCCGAATATGTCGAAAAAGTCTTGCGAGGAACATCAGATTCCCATTTCATGTGGTGAGTTGGGAAACCTTCGATAATATTCCAATAAGCATCAATTTCTGTTGAACAAATGTATATCCTAATAAACGATTCGAAATACATACAAAACAATCATTTGGACATCATAAATCCGTAATCATAAACGCGTTCATGCTTCAGTAGCTCATTGGCATTTGGTAATCAGTACAAGAAGTAGATATCAGTCATTTAATCATAAATAAAAGCAGGTAACCTTGTTTACTTAACACAAGCAAAAACAAAAATAATGTGCTTGATCCAGACACGGATATTGAAATTTTCTTCCCAGTTTTTTTGAGTAACACTCAGTAATTATTGATTCTGTCTGTTTTCTATTGAAAATATTAACCCCTCTACGAACAGTGGCGGCTACAGGCCAGGTACTCATTTTATTAAGTAATACTGAATTTTTTCTTGGAAAATAAGCCCAGATTAAAACATAATAAATTTTTGTTTTATTATGAATATTAATTTTCTCCAAGAATCGTCCTCATCAATTATCAAGCCCAGATTAGTCAAACTTTTGATCAGTATAATGATGGGAAAATTAATTAGCTGACTATAACGATTTCCAGGTCCCTGGTTATTTTATACCCTCAGATACGGAGGTAAGCTCATATGAAATCAGCCTCCTAGAAATTTGTACCTAGTTCAGTATAAATCTACTTCAAATTTCTTCCTTATGAACAACTTCAATCGAACAATAAACGGAGCAGAACACTAGAGACGCCAGTCCTGTCAACAACATAAGTCACCATATACGTAAAAGAGCGAATTTTTGGTGTTAAAACAAGGAAGGATCATTTTGGTCTTCCTGAAGGCTCCACACTCGATTCTATCTTTTGACCAAGTGCGACGTTTACCAAGAAGCAAACCTTTCGATTTTGATGAGGATTGGAGTTTCTCTCATGCTCCTCTTCGTTTCTACTCAGCGCATCTTCTCGAGTTCCAAAAGAAGTGTTACTAAGGACCTAATTGTGGCTTGGTTGCTCCAGCACCTGCAGCAAAGATTCAGCCATCAGTGAGAAATCCTGTAAATTCTTCCTTCCTGACAAATACCAAGATTCTTCCCAACTAAATTTTTATATCGGAAAGTTCTAGTTGTAAAAGCAGTTATAAACGCCATATTTCGAACTGTCAAAAATGAGGATCCGCTTGTATCGGTTTTATTGTCATTCTTCAAGATCTAAGCTCTAAATGGAGTGGTGAACAATTTGATGATTCAGTCACATTTCACGATCCTCCGAAAATGTTGTAATAAAAATCTGCCACTCGACCTTCTGAACGGATCTTCAAGAATTTAACTTCAAATCAGTTTTTCGATGAAACCATGGTAACCGTTTCCTGTTCGCATGGGTGATCCAGCAAATTACCTTCGAGAATTATCCACCCTCAGATAAAAATTTCATTTACGGAATACTTGAAATACACTCCACTTTGTATTTCATCATCTTCGCAATGGCCATAATAAAAATTTCATTTTGGTCAAAGTGGCCGTCTTCCGCCGCGGAGGGCACTTCAAATCTGAGTTTATGAATATCTCTCGCGTGGTAATATGCGGCTCGAAACATATTTACGATGACAGTCCGAATGGATGTGTGCACGAATTCGCGGTCATTTGGAAGTTAAATTAAGGGTGAAATTGAAACGTAATGTGTTTGCTTATTCACGACCGAATATAACTCTTCATTAACATGTTATTTGGGAGTCTGGCAAAAATATCAGCTTTCCAATGTTTTTTCGTTCATTCGAAGTGTGTAGTTACAGAATCTCTGCGCATTTCAAAGCTATTTCATGAATTATATATATATATATATATATATATATATATATATATATATATATATATATATATATATATATATATATATATATATATATATATATATATATATATAAGAAATGAAATTTTTTGTGCTTATGGCACTGAATGAAATATTTAAGAAAATTAACACTAGAACATTCATTTGAAAAAATTTGAATGTTCTAGTGTTAATTTTCTTAAATATTTCATTCAGTGCCATAAGCACAAAAAAATTTCATTTCCTTAAAAATATCGCCGAATAGGCCCCTGAAACACGGGAATAAACGCGAGCGTACTACTAACGCAACCTATTGACATTTAAAAACATCGTTCGATGATATTTGTCAAATAGACGTTGCAATTTAGTAGATACCTACGGGTATAGAAGATATGTGAAATTTCGATGCTTGGTGACTCTGTAATCTGAGAGAGGTGTTTTCTACTGATTTCTATAGATGGAATTGTAGAGTATTCATTACTCTACGATCTTTCACTTGAAGTCACAAGAAGATGCTTGGAGGTTGAAATCGTTGCCTCACTTCGATGGACGTGGTGCGACTGACGAGTTCCTTGCAGAACGAAACATATATGTCTCGCACTTCCATCAGGTGTGGCATCGATTTCAATATATCTCTAACATTTATCCCTTGAAGGATAATGGAGACATCACATCGTACACGTTCACATATCTAGCTCTACTATAACATTCTCTTGATTAATTTCAATTTTTCAAATGAATGTTCTAGTGTTAATTTTCTTTTATATATATATATATATATATATATATATATATATATATATATATATATATATATATATATATATATATATATATATATATATATATATATATATATATATATATATATATATATATATATATATATATATATATATATATATATATATATATATATATATATATATATATATATATATTAATAATATTACGATTGTTCCCCATGAGGAGAGCGACTGAACTTCAATTCGCAATTATTAAGACTTTTGCATCATCTTTCTTGTCTCCCAAAAACGCTTCATCCTCTCTAAATGCTCTTTCTTCCGTTCATCTGTCCATTTTACTCCAAGTTGACGATTTGGCTTTTGCTCAAACTTTACATGTGCGATTTGAAAGCGACATTCAGTGCGAACTTCGAGATTTTTTATATTGATCTGTTGTAGATCCTCTTGGATCTCTTTTAGCCACTCTATTCCGCATTTACTATTCATAATTATATCGAGTAGTTTCTTCGGTATTTCGTACTGTTTCATTCTGTAAACACGTGCATGGAACTTTGCTCGTCGTTTTCTGATTTCTTCCGTTATCGTATTTCTCTTTTGATTCAGTTCATTCTGAGGTCTTTTCATCCAAATGCCGTTTCTATTGATTGGACCGTGAATCTTTCTGAGAATTTTTCGTTCTTGTTTTTCTATTTCTCTAATTCTTGAATGACCGTCAATAACCATTGTTTTAGATACGTAGATTGCTTCTGGAAGATTCGATGTGTTATAGTGCCTCAATTTGGCGCTTCTCGAAATGCACATTCTGTTATAGTGAGTCCATATCAGTTTGTAGGCCCTTTGGAGCTTGGTAAGGTTTTTGAGAAGCTCCGATTCTTCTCCGCATGGTGTCCCTGATCCCCCAGAATCCGATGATCAGGTGAAGCCATTCTTTGATCTTCTTTTCCATCATGCGTTCAAGTTGAATAAAGCTTTGTGGTAGTCTCAGTTGAGACCATTGGATGTACGACTCGATTTTTGAGTTCGAGAAGATTGAAATACAGCCGCCTCAACTAGAGTAACAGATGCTGACCATTGGCCGTCAGATAATGAACAGACGCCAATGGATTTGTTCAGTTAGTTTCTGGTCCGTCTTATGTATCAGTGTCTCCCATATCTCGAAGACTTTCCCCATCCGGGGAGGCGCCCGATGGGGGTACTAACAACCCCACACGAGATATATATATATATATATATATATATATATATATATATATATATATATATATATATATATATATATTTAATCTAGTTAGCCGTAAGATGTAAGAATTTTTTTTCTCAACATTAATTAACATATGTTATTTTATAAAGCCCAAATGAAGATGATAATCGTAATCGAAATATAGACCAGGTTAACAAATGGGTTACATTTCATTCATAGTGGAATATTGCATATATATTGCTGAATGTTTCACGACTGTAGGTATGTATTTTCAGTGTTCAATTGATATTGCAGTTCAGGACAGGAAAATAAGTTAAAATACCTCTTTGGTATTTTCCAAGCTTTCGACAATGTTTATTATCTCTTCGATGATAAAACTGGCACTATTGAAAATTACTGTGAAGTTAGTCCGAAGGTTTCTTCAATTTTGAAAATAAGTATTCCCAATGCATTTGGGGAAAAAATATTCTAAACCTATATAAATATCAATATATATTTGTGTTTGTGTGTGTTTATTGGTCACATCATCTCCTTCTCACAGAAGAACTTCTTGATAAATTATTCATACAAATTGACCATTTGCATAGTAATAATCGCGAAATTTGATAGCATTTCACTAAGTTACACTGAATTATTCATTCCATTCCAATCGGTAGCGAAATCGCTCAATATTTTCTCTTTAACACCGGCCCTATTATCCCCATTAGATCGACCTGTGAATTTCCGGCATTTAATTTCAAAACTAACCACTGCCTATTATGCAATTTCGTTGCTAATGCTGCCTTTTGCATCGTTATTATTATTCCAACATTCGGGAATTTGAAGCAATGTTGTTAAAGCTGCGTTCCGAGATATTCATACGGTCATTATAATCATTTTGTCAATGAGTTTATAAATTTTTTGCATTAATATGTGACAACTTCAGAAGCAACGTTTTAGGTCATACTTATATTTGAAAAATTATGTGAATTTATTTCAAAATCATACACCTACAGACACATGCTCATATATATAATTATATTTGGATTTTGTAGATTCCTGCACTTCCGAAATATTTTGGGTTTTGCTCTTATAAAGGGCAAAAAATCATAGAAGGCATAATCAGGATATCCGAGCAATAAGGAAATTTCATAAAATTTTCATAAAACAATAAGTTGTCATGAAATAAATAATGAGCAAGTCAATTTTACTTGACTAATCGGTCACAGTTTTTCATAAACTGTGAAGCTTTCTGGTGAAAAGAAAGCACAAAACAAAAATATGTAGCCGGTATTACATTTAAAAACTAAGATATCATTCTCATTGGATTCGTATCAGAATTCCTTAGCTATTTCCCATATTATTTCTCATTACATTTCTTTTTCAAACTTTAATCCGTGTTTCGAATTTTCATGAAGAAGACTTTCCATCAAAATATTTCAAATATGATTCTCAGGAGCTGTCCGCACAAATATTTTCAACGAATACGCAACGCATCACTTGTTCATCACGCATCGATTGTGAAAAATAAGAGCGTTCCGAAATCCATCGAACTTTTTGAATGGAAAAACCGTACAATTGTTTAATCAAGGTAATCTTGAAAATGAGGCAAAAACAATTATTTTAAAAATAAGACGAACATTCATTCGTGAACTTATCACGGAGGCGCAGAGAATTTATCCTCTATAGAAGAAACGAGATAAACTCTCTCGAGCATTGCAGATCGTTTTTTCGATACAAAATCAGTACATTGTTACCCTGGCGGGCAAGGCGATAACTAGCTTCCAGATTCACAAACCCTTCATTAGTTGATCATTACTGATACTTTAAATCCAAATTCTTCAAATGAAACTCTCAGGTGACTGTTTACACCAATGCTGGTGTCGAATGAACAATCTGATGGTGAACGTTGACAAAACTGTATGTGTTCATTTTTGTCTGAAGGGCAATGTAATCAATACCTTGAATTTTAAATATGGAAACAATACTGTATCATCATCACAATCAATTGAGTTTCTTGGAATATATGTAGACAGAAATTTGAGATGGACAACACACATTGATGTTTTATATAAAAAATTGTGTACCTCATTTTTTGACATCTCTAGAATCAAGAACATTGTACCTAGAAACTGTGTTATGAATGTATTACAGTCTTGTATATAGTCATCTAAATTATAATATTCTGCTGTGGGGCTGCTCTACAGAAATGAATAGGGTGTTTATTACACAGAAGCGAATACTTCGATTAATATTCAATATTCATCAGCGAACATCTTGTAAACCTATCTTCATTGATAATTACTTACTCACCCTACCTTGCTTATATATTTATAGATGTTTACTATATGTTAAAGAAAATGAAGATAGGTTTATTAAATTGAATAGTGATCATGAGTATTCAACAAGGAGTGATGTGTTACTTATTCCTATGCATTAAACAGCTAAATTTGAGAACTCACCCTATTATCAGAGTATTAAAGTCTCCAACCGTTTACTGTCAAATTTGCAATTACTGAAAACTAATTTTTTCAAGAAGAGGGTTAAGTCATTGATCTTAACAAAGGCATAGTAAAGTGTGGCAGAGTACTTCGATAATTCGAATGTAGGCCATAATGAATGAATCAATTTTTTGTATCATATGTTTGTTTATTTGTTTACCACGAATGTCCCTCACCATGTGAAAAATTGTCTCAAA
Organism: Henosepilachna vigintioctopunctata; assembly: GCA_030704895.1. NCBI lineage: Eukaryota > Metazoa > Arthropoda > Insecta > Coleoptera > Coccinellidae > Henosepilachna > Henosepilachna vigintioctopunctata. The sequence continues at coordinate 1,691,115 of JARQZJ010000002.1, read as the reverse complement.
AGTTCAATATTTCTGAAGTAATTTTTTTTTCTCTTTTTATCAATATAGTTGTATTTTTTTATTTTGAATATAAACAAAACCAATATATTTGTTTGAACGAATATTTTTGCTCGAGGGCTGAATGGAAGATCAGACTCAAAACTGAATTCAGTTCTTCTGTGAGCATTTTCCTTGAGTTTAATTATTGAATGTAATTTCACAATGTAAATAATGTTTCGCAATAAATTTTATTATTATTATTATTATTATATGTTGTTGACGGTTAATCATTAATATGTAAAATTACTATGTAGATGAATGAACAAAGGAAATCAAATATATGAATTATATTTCGAAAATTCAATAATAAACCAATGATGACGTTGCAACTACGAATAATAATAATTCTCTGCAATGTGTTACCTTGAATTATCACAATTTTCACCTTAGACACCGCGCTTTTCGGGAATACATCTCGTTCATCTCCACCCACACGAAAATGGGGATTTCAAACCGCTCGGGCGCATATTGCGCGTCGAAACGTAAAACCAATCGCAATACTTGGGAAAACCTATCATCCCTCATTACTGAAAAGCGCCCACGAGCAATGTGATTTCCGCGTTCTCTTTACCCTCGAATGAGTATGGTATCTTCGTGTGAGTGGATGTGTCATATATGTTACTTTCGCCTCAACCGTAAAGCCGTATCAGATAGGGACCCTAATGCGCAATGTAACACATATTGGCAAATTATTTGGGACTCACTTTCAAGGTTCTATTTAGTGAAGAAGATCACACTTCCGGAAAGTGCCCCTTTCAACCAATAAAAAATGCAATGTTTTTCATTTGATATGTATTCAACTTCAAGAAATATGTATTCAACGAATTTCAAGAAAATTCGTATATTTTTGTCTTTTTGGCAAGATATTGTTCACCACCATCCTCAAACGCATATATATATATATATATATATATATATATATATATATATATATATATATATATATATATATATATATATATATATAAGAAAATGAACACTAGAACATTCATTCGAGAAATTCAAATTAACTAAAAGAATGTTATAGTAGAGCTAGATATGTGAACGTGTACGATGTGATGACTCCACTGTCTCTCAAGGGATAAATGTAAGAGAATATTGAAATCGATGCCACACTTGATGAAGTGCGAGACATATGTTTCGTTCTGCAAGGAAATCGTCAGTGGCACCACGTCCATCAAAGTGGGACAACTATATTATCAATACTTCACAATTCCATCTATGACATCAGTGGAAAACATCTCTCAAGATATATATATAATTCCATCTATAGACATATTGGAAAACATATATATATATATATATATATATATATATATATATATATATATATATATATATATATATATATATATATATCTATATAATATATATTATAAAAAATAACTGCAAAATGTCAAAATATTTCAACGCTCTTCTCAACTGCAGTCCCCCCAAAAAAAACTTAAGTTCGACTTAGAGATTATGGCAATTATCAAGCAACTCAAAAACGACAAAGCAGCAGGAGAAGATAGGATTATTGTTGAACTCAAACGGAAACTGAACGGTACTACTTTGTATCAAAAACTTCATCATTTAATATCATAAATGTGGTGGAGAACGGAGCTAGAGGATTGGAAATATGCACTGCTACAGGCACAAAAAAGGGAAATGGTGGATATCAATAATTACAGGGGAATTTTCTTACTCCCGGTTGCGTACAAAATACTTTCTAAAGCACTCCTAAACAGAGTAGAACACCAAGCGGATCCACTAATTGGGGAATACCAAGCTGGATTCAAAAAAGGCGGAACATGTGCTGAACAGATGAACTCGACTTTGAAAATGATATAACAGATGAGGAAATGTAGAAATACAGTGATCACATTCATTGACTTCAAGAAAGCATATGATCCTGTAGACCGCGAAACCCTTTTTAAAATCATGAAAGAATTTGGGATTGATCGAAAGACCCGAAAAATTATAGAACAGACACTTACTGGTACAACTTCGAAGGTAAAATTCAAGTGCGAAGTATCAGATCCATTTGAAATCGAACCCGGTGTGCGGCAGGGGGACGGACTTTCGCCAATCTTTTTCAATGTTGTTTTCGAAAAGATTATTAGGAATGGAAACTTCACGTGAAGGGCATACAAATGGGTGTCATAAAGAATATCGAATAAATATAAAATGTCTCGCCTTTGCATACGATATTGCTATCATCACAGACAAATGAACTGAAGCCATTCTCGCCGTTGAAAAACTACATGAAATTGCGCAGAAAACCGGGTTACAAATTGCTTATGATAAAACCAAATCTTCATTTCAGAAATAAAGATATATTATTTTTATTTTCATTATTCCTAGTAACAACATGTTGTTTGAAGATATTTTCTGTAATAGTTAGAATAAGATGTATGTATATTGTAATAAAAAATTGACAAAGTGCACAAGAAACAAAAAGTGCATTTCGAGAGGCGCCAAATTGAGGCATTATAACACAACAATTCTTCCAGAAGCAATCTACGCAGCTGAAACAATGGTTATTGGCGGCCATTCAAGAATTAAAGAAATAGAAAAACAAGAACGAAAAATTCTCAGAAAGATTTACGGGCCAATCAATAGAAACGGTATTTGGATGAAAAGACCTCAAAATGAACTGTATCAAAAGACAAATACGATAACGGAAGAAATCAGAAAACGACGAGCAAAATTCTATGCACATGTCTACAGAATGAAACAGTCCAGAATACCGAAGAAACTACTCAACATAATTATGAATAGTAAATGCGGAACAGAGTGGCTAAAAGAGGTCCAAGAGGATCTACAACAGATCAATATAAAAAATCTCGAAGATCGCACTGAATGTCGCTATAAAATCGCACATATAAAGTTTGAGCAAAAATTAAATCGTCAACCTGGAGTAAAGTGGACAGATGAACGGAAGAAAGAGCATGCAGAGAGGATGAAGCGTTTTTGGGAGGCAAAAAAGATGAAGCAAAATTCCTAATGATTGCGAATTCAAGTTCAGTAGCTCTCCTCATGGGGAACAATCGAAATGATAATAATAATAATAATAAAAAATTGAGCTTTCATAATGGTTATTGAATTATAGTATGAATGTTTAATATTGCATATTGGATTGATGTAACGGAAATGTGTTTGAATCGAATAAAAATATCAATATATTGAAAATGAAATTTTAATGAAAAAATTTTAATATTGTGGAATGGTGTTAATTAGAGAGTGAGGCTGTAGTTGCTTACTCAACAACGAAAGGAACAATAAAAAGGACAATTGAAAATGTATGCCAAGTGCTGAAAATAAGTTCAAAAAAGAGACGATTGGTTACAAGTACTCAATGCAAATAACAGTTAAACCTTTATTTTCACATTCGAAAATGGTGTAACACCCCGAAACAATTGTCAAGGAATTGATATAATTCTGTGGAACTGAGACCAGTGTTTTCTCATTCAATTTATTTTTTTTATCCACCTCTGGCTACCACTAATGTTCTGGCTTTTTCACCACTTCATAAAATTTGTGGTGACTTTCAGCCTTTTCATGACGTCATCGACATATTTGCATGCCTGCCTGGTGATATCAGACGAGCTCTCGACTGACTGTTTTTTGGTTATAAGTTTTTTAAATATTAGTTTTTTCTATATCTTGTGGGTGAGCTTTAATGTCAGCTTGCCCACAGAGCTTTCATTCAGGTGTATTGTTTGTACATTATTAATATTATTTCTAGTTTTTTTCTCTTAAGTTGTAAACTATATTGTATTTTCCTACTCAGTAATTAACCCAAGCTGTTGAGTGGTGTTTTTGTAAATAAATGAATAAATAAATAAATTTATATCAAATCATGTTTACCAAAAGAACATGGAATCATCAATCAATAAATGAAGGTGAATATCTCTGTATTTGTAAATAAATGAATAAATAAATAAATAAATTTATATCACATCATGTTTACCAAAAGAACATAGAATCATCAATCAATAAATGAAAGCGAATATCTCATCGAATCTGTGAAAATATTTCATCATTATTCTGTTTTGACTTCAGAATTTCTGGAAAATTGTATGCGACATATTACTACCGACAGTTATTATATTTGGTGTTTAGACTCCGTTCGAACCGGAAAGTTTATACACTACGAAATTCCTCCCGATGCAATATGGCGAATTTTCTAAATATCTGCGTCAAATTGAATTCCGAAACACGGTGAATTATCCTTTAAAAGGTGCGGTCCTGAGGCGTCACTCCGGGCCGAGGTCTTTTTTGCGTCCCTTCAAGTTTCCGCTATTCCGGAACTATTTCCTTCTCCCCCGAGGCCGAATAACTTCGGAACGTCAAATCGTTTGTAGTCCTCCAGATTCCCTTGCATGGTACTCGTGTCTTCTGCGCGAAAACAATTTCAATTTCAACTTTTTAAATCTAATAATATTATTCGAACGCCGGAACTTTTGATGCTTTTTTTGGGACGAGAAGAATACTTTCGTCCAGATCATTTCATACTTTCGACATCACGAAAGTTTTTGGCGAGATGCCGTGCGGATTTTAAATCTAATAATATTATTCGAACGCCGGGACTTTTGATGTTTTTTTTTGGGGCGAGAAGAATACTTCCGTCCAAATAGAGGTAAAAGGATGTTCGGGTCTTTCGCAAAGATGGAAAGCGGACCTTTGCATATATCGATTCTCAAAATTTCCATGGAAAACCTCTCGAAAAATCTTATAATTGTTTCAAATGATTTTATGGAATCTATGTTCAGTAATATAAACGAATAGAATATTTAGCCTGTCTACGTAACTTGTCGGGAGAACACCCGACTACAGTGCGGCAGAACTTGAAAGAACTCGAATTCGAGCCCCAGTGAAAAACGTGGGTGTATGTGTTTGTCTATGATTTAAGTAGTTAAAGAACAGTAATGATATACGCTGGGTAATGTAATTTTAATACAAGCTCAATTGCCGTTCGGAATCGGCGTTGAACTTTATGTCCATCTCTTCTTCTTCTTCTTCTTCTTCTTTGGCCTCGCCTTGTCCCGTTACACGGGATCGGCTTTCTTAATCATGTGTCACCATTTCTTCCGCTGGTTAGCATCGTCATCCGATAGCTCCAACATCTTCATGTCCCCCTCGACAATCGTCAACCAAAGTTGGTGGTCTACCTCTCCCTTTCTTTTGTGTAGCCATGGAAAGGCACTTTTTTATTATATGGTCTTCGGACGTAAGCTTACCATGACCATACCATCTTAGCTTGGACTCGTTGAGATTTACCGAGATCGGAGCATTTTTAAAACTACCCCGGATAAATTCATTCCACATTTTGTGTCTGATTGTAACTCCTCCTGTCCATCGCAACATACGCATTTGTGTAGTATGTAGTTTTTGTTCGTGAATCTTTTTAAGGCCCTGTTTCGCTACGATAGAGCAAAACTAGCTGACAGCCGATTTATGGACCTTCCCTTTTGTCCTTATAGGCATTTTTCGATCACTAAGACTCCAGTAAGATCACGCCATTTACTCCACCCAGCGGTAATCCTGTGGGTTATCTCGCCGTATATAGACCCATCCTCTGTGATAACCGATCCAAGATATTTGAACTCTTTTACTCTAGGTAAAGCGACATCTTCAAATTTTATTTCTGCGTTTAGCATCATGCTAGGTTCCTTGGCCCAAAATTGCACACCATGTATTCAGTTTTGGTTTTCTAATAAAGCGAACACCGTTCGGCTCCTCGAGACATTTCCTCCATTCATTTAAATTCTCTTGAATTTCATTTCGGTCGTCCGCGATCAGGGACACATCATCCGCGATCAATACATCATCCGCGTTATACAAGTTTTTGGACTTTTTCCGTCAGGTAGTTCATAACGATATTAAAAAGTGAAGGGCCCAAGTCGCTTCCTTGATGAACTCCTACGTTGATAGCAAAACCCTCCTATTGGCCATCCGCGCATCAGACACCTGTCTGAATGTAATTATATAAGATAATTATATCAACTGTTTGTCCACTAAATTTTAAAAAAAAATAGAATATTTTTCACTATTACGTTATCGGTGAATAATATAGTTTTACAATTTTCTACGATGTTTTGGACATCTGTTAATCACCTCACGTTTTCAATTTCTGGAATTTTCATATTTTATCGTTGTCGAAATCATCGTTGATATTCATTTCATGTTTTGAAATGAATATGATTCTTACTATATACACTTACACGTACACTTATTCTTTGCTCGAGTTGGCGAGTAGTTTCTTGTATCAATCCTGACCATCTTGATTTGAATATAATTTTATTCGCGCTAAGATTTAATAGCTTCAAACTCCGTGTCGCTCCTGTTTCTCCGTGCATTCCTATCTTGTAGGCATAACAAAGTCTGCTACGAATTATTAAACTTCTAGACCGACGAAATTCAGTATGTATTTCAGGTTCGGTCCCTATCCTCGAGTATAATAACAAAACTTTCGGCACGATCCAATTTTAATTCGAAAGTATCTTTGCTCTCGAAAGTTTCCACATTAATTTCCATGATGTACTGTACCTACCTAACAGTGACACTCGAACTGGATAATGAAGTGTAATTTTCCTGAAAGTAAAATGAGCGGCGTGCCTTTCGGGAACGAATTCAGTGGAAAAAGTGAAGCTTCCCGTTACGCCATCTGGCGGGTTTATTTAAATCTGTAGCAAAATTTTAACTAAGAGTAATAGCCTACAATTCAAGCAGATTTATATGTCATTCTGAAAAACTTAGAGTTAAACAGAGCATTATATGGTCTAATGTTGTGCCAAAATGTACATGCAAATTTGTACTCAAAAGGCAAAAATGTGCCGTTGAAACCCTCCGTTCTATAAAAATATACAAAAGGCTTCATAAAATAAAAAGAATTTACCCATGCTAATGGCATCTAAATAGTAAACTTGAAGCTCTGAATTTTTCAGAGAAGGTATATTAGTTGAAATTATTTTCAGATGCGATACTATACCCTCAAAAATCGAATGGATAACGCATAGTTATAATAATATATAATAAACTAAAATTCATTGAGAAATAAATTCAAATTCCTCACATTGTAAAATTACATTCATTCAATCGATAGAATAATTACAACTAAGAAGAATGCTCTCAAAAGGACTGAAGTCAGTTTCGAGTCTGATCTTCCATTCAGCCCTCGAACAAAAATATTGGTTCAAACAAAAAATATTCGTTAAATTTATATTCACAATTATATACCACTTTTTTGAGAAGAAATGAAAAAAATTTCCTCAGAAATATTAAACATTTGAGAAAATTTTACATGGTGAAGGACATTTGTAGTAAGAAAATATACAAACATATGATACAAAAATTTAATTCATATATTATTGCCAACATTCGAATCATCGAAGTACTCTGCCACACCATAGTATGCCTTCGTTAAGAGCAGAGATTTAACTCTCTACTTAAACAAATGAGCTTTCAGTACTTTCAAATTCGATGATAAATGGTTGAAGATTTTAATAATCTGATAATAGAGAGAGTGCTCAAATTAAACTGTTTTGTTCATAGGAATAAGTAGCACATCACTATACCTTGTTGAATACTCATGATTACTATTCAATTCAATAAACCTATCTTCATTGTCTTTAACATATAACAAACATCTATAAATATATAAGCACGGTAAGGTGAGGATGTAATTATTATTGAAAATAGGTGTACAAGATGTTCGTTGATGAATATTCAATATTAATCGAAGTATTCGCTTCAGTGTTATAAACACCCTATTTATTTTTTTTTTCATTCAATAGTGTTGGCGTTACTTGATGTAAATCCATTATAATTGAATATAAACTTAAATTCAAACACTTCAACTTATGAGTTACACTTTATTGACTACATAGCATGACGCGTTTTGTCGTTACAAACGACTTCTTCAGATGCTTACAGAATAATATTATTCTGTAAGCATCTGAGGAAGTCGTTTGTAACGACGAAACGCATCATGCTATGTAGTCAATAAAGTGTAAATCATAAGCTCAAGTGTTTGAATTTAAATTTATATTCAACCCTGTTCATTTCTGTAGAGTACACGCTGTAATACACATTCATAACACAGTTTCTATGTACAATGTTCTTAATTATAGAGACTGCAAAAAATTAGATTTTTTACATAAAACATCAATGTGTGATGTCCATCTGAAATTTCTGTCTACATATATTCCAAGAAACTTCCCATATTTAGAAGTGTTGTTACCATATATAACATCCAAGGTACTAAAATTCCATTGCCCTTCAGACAAAAATTAACACATTCAGTTTAGTCAACGTTCACCATCAGATTGTTCATTCGACACCAATCTTACTAATCAAACCATATTGCTTACGTTTTCTTTCCTACCTGCATAAATCTAAGTTCATTGTTTACTGGTTCAATTTTCAAAGTGCTATAATATGATCAGAAGAATCCATTCGACTGAACACAGCGTAAATCTTCTCGCATTTTATCGTAGAAATCATCCAATATCTTATCTCTAATCCCTCTGCCCGTTATAAGATATCTCTTCGAGTATACGGGCACGTAAAAGTACCTATCTCTATCAAGTGAAATGATCCCATCTAGATCCGACAGGTCAAGAGAGATATGTCGACCAGGGGGTAAAGTGGTCCCAAAAGGAACGTCGATGGTGCATTTCGTCATACATCCGATTCCAAGAGCAGGTTCCTTGATTTGTTGGGATGGTTTTTTGCCGGTTAGTGACGTTGAATTGATAACTCCGAATAGTTGAGGCATGTCCGATTTCCTCGCATTCGATGCGGAATACTGAGTTTCTACTAGAATATATAATATGTTGTGAGTTATAACAATCTATTCCATTGATCGAGATATATTTCAAACAACTGAAAATAAAAATTCATGATAGATTATTATTTTTTAAATGGTAGCCTCAAATATGTCAAAATAAACATACATATATCTAAATGAGAAGTAATAAGAAATACTAGTCTGAAAATCACTGACTAAATAGTTCTTCATTCGACTAGTTTGGCCTTTTACGGTATTATCAAGAATGGTCGAATAAAGAATTGTTCAGTCAGTGATTTTTAGACAAGTATTTCTTATTACCTCTCATTCTAATATGAACTATCACAGAGTTTATTCATCGTCCATTGAATTTAAACATATGTCTACCTAATTTTCGATGTTAAGTCAGTTAGCTATCAGGAAAAAATATACCTGCTTAACTAATCAGCCTTATTAAAAGTGAGCCAAATTATCAAAGAAAAACGAAAAGATTTCTACAGAAATTATTCTCGGAAGATGTTCTTTGCAAATATCAAACTGTTACCAAACGACAACTCATAATTTCCTTTACAAGTCTGAAACCCTTATAGGGATTGGTACAAACTGGATAAAGAAAAGATAGATTCCGCCTTATTGCTCAAAGGCGGAATCATAATGTAACAATTGTGAGGGAGTTTGTAGTAAGTTGGTGTCGAATGAACAATCTGATGGTGAACGTTGAGTAAACTGTAAGAGTTCATTTTTGTCTGAAAGGCGATTGAATTAGTACCTTGGATGTTGAATATGGGGACAACACTATATCATCATCCCAATCAACAAAGTATCTTGGAATATATGTAGACAGAAATTTGAGTTAGACATCACACATTGAGGTCTTATGTGAAAAATTAAGTATCTCATTTTTGCAATCTCTAGAATTAAGAACATCGTAACTGTGTTATGAATGTGTATTACAGTCTTGTATATATTTGAATATAACTTAAATTCAAACACTTGAACTTATGATTTACACTTTATTGACTACATAGCATGACGCGTTTCGTCGTTACAAACGACTTCTTCAGATGCTTACAGAATAATAACAACATTTTGAAAAATACAGGTATATATATCAGGGAATTTTGGTGTTCTATGGTTTTGGTTTTACCTAAGATATTCCACTCTGAGAATAATTTCTATTACCTGAAAAGGTTTAACAAGGGTGAATTGTTTAATTCTATCTGTTCATTGAGCAAGTTTCCAGAATTTTTAAGCCGATTTATTTCCACTACTTCCCAATAATCTAATTGACTACTTCTCTCTATATTGTGTAGAATTTTGAAATTCGTATCAAAAGTATGGTTTTCTGTTAATAAATGGTTAGCATAATTCGAATTACTTTTATTATGGGCGAAGCTATATTTATGTTCCTGTATTCTAGTACCGAAATTTCTACTAGTTTTAAATATATATATATATATATATATATATATATATATATATATATATATATATACCGGGACATGTTCCACAATTCAATTGGTAAACACCTGATTTGTCTTCTCTTTTAATTTTGTTTTTATTGTTCTTAATGTGTCTCGATAAATTGTTGTTCGTTTTAAATGAAATATTAAAATTATGTTTACTTAAAAAGGTTTTGACTTTTTGACTGACGTTTCCAAAGTATGTTAAACTGTTATATTTACGATTTCTATCCGGCTGATAAGGAAATACTAATCGTAGAGCTTTCCGATAGAGTTTTTTGTCGAGAATTTTTGACACGAGTTCGCTTTCATAATTATTATTAACCGCAATCTGTTTAATGATATTCAAATCTTTTCTTTCTCTCTTTTTTTTTTCTGATTTTCAAATTCTTCCTTTTCAGGTTATAGAAATTATTTCTCAGAATGGAATATCTTAGGTAAAACCAAAACCATAGAACACCAAAATTCCCTGATATATATACCTGTATTTTTCAAAATGTTGTTATTATTCTGTAAGCATCTGAAAAAGTCGTTTGAAACGACGAAACGCGTCATGCTATGTAGTCAATAAAGTGTAAATCATAAGTTCAAGTGTTTGAATTTAAGTTATATTCAATTATAATGGATTTACATCAAGTAAACGCCAACACTATTAAATAGTCTTGTATATAGTCATCTAAATTATAATATTCTGCTGTGGGGCTACTCTACAGAAATAAATAGGATGTTTTTACACAGAAGCGAACACTTCGATTAATATTCAATATTGATCAATGAAGAACATCTTGTAAACCCATCTTCATTAATAATTACATAATCACCTTACCTTGTTCATATATTTTAGATGTTTGTTATAAGTTAAACAAAATGAAGATAGGTTTATTAAATTGAATAGTAATCATGAGTATTCATCAAGGAACAGGATGTACTACTTATTCCTATGCATAAAACAGCTAAATTTGAGCACTCTCTCTTTTATCAGAGTATTAAAATCTTCAACCATTTATCATCGAATTGGAAGGTACTGAAAGCTCATTTGTTTAAGAGGATAGTTAAATCTCTGCTTTTAACGAAGGCATACTATAGTGTGGCGGAGTATTTCGATGATTCGAATGTAGGCAATAATATATGAATCAATTTTTTGTATCATATGTTTTTATATCTTTTTTTAACACAAATGTTCTTCATCATGTGAAATTGTCTCAAATGTTTTTAACATTTCTGAGGTATTTTTTTCTTTTCTTTTCAAATAAAGTTGTATATTATTGTAAATATGAATTTAACCAAGATTTTTGTTTGAACCAATATTTTTGCTCGAGGGCCGAATGGAAGATCAGACTCGAAACTGAATTCAGTCCTTTTGAGAGCATTCTTCTTAGTTGTAATTATTCTATCGATTGAAATGAATGTAATTCTTTAATGTAAAGAATGTTTCTCAATAAAGTTAATTTATTATTATTTTATTATTATTATTTCTCAAACTATGATAGCTTAATTTCGTTTTGTCCTGAAAATGTCATAGCTCATTCATATATAAATTTTATTCGAAATATGCATCATCATGTACTTACCTGAATTTTTATTCAAATATAGACTGTCAATCTTTCCCTTCGATTTAGAGCGAATCTTTCCCTCATGGAGACTCCATTATCGCACGATGTGACGAAATTTGAATTCGATTTCGCAAAATGAATTTGTGTTCAAAGTAGCGATCGCTATAATCGTTGGGGTGGTTCGGACATCGGCTTGAATACCAATTTCAAATTGTCGCTTCTTTGGAAACTTATCATATAGAGTGTTTCCGTTAAAAAGGGAAGACGTATTTCTGTATTACTTTCGTCATCGAATTTATTCGATATTCGAATAGATGGATTTCAGAAATAATTATTGATATTCGTGGTAAAATGGATAACTAATTGAGTATATGACCAAATTTTATCAAAATATAGTTGAAATTGAGTGGGGTTAGTTCATCTGGGGTTCATTTAAATGTCCTCCAATTTTATTCAGTCAATGGGTCAAATACGATAGATGCAGTTCTCAAGTTGCTCAGAGTAAGGCAGGACTGTTTTGAGTAGAGTTTGCATTCTATTACATTGTTTTTAGACTTGATAAAGGCTCCCAACTGCATATCTCACTGATATTGCTGAGAAAGCTTGAGAAGTTTGGTTTGACTGATATTGGGGTTTTCAAGAGTTTTACTAACATTTTGGAGTTAATCTAGTCGTACCCAGCGGACAGATTTTTTTCAGTGGCGGTGGATGGTAAGTATTCAGGGAGTGTGATGGTGAAGATCGGAGTTCCACAGGGCTCAGTACTGCGCCTTCTGCTTTTTTTGCTCTTCATCGACGATTTTCCCAGTTTCTTGCCTGGTATCTTGGTACAACTGTCTGCTGGTGACACAACTTCGTCTGTGTCGAATACGTAGCTTGCTAAGCGGAGTTGAGTGATTAGGTTTATTCTAATGTGGTTATATGGTTCTTGGCGACTAGATTGACATTGAACACAGACGAATCTGTAACACTACAATTTTATTTGATTTGTATTTTTGTGAATATTGAGGGTGTTTAATAAAACTCTTTGGTGCTTCTATTGATGTTGGTTCAACATGGAAGACACAGGTAAATCAGCAGTCCGACAATCTTGTGAAACCTGATCAAATTCTTTATGAACTGAATCATCGTCAACTTTAAAATATTTGTCGCTGGGGTCACTTCGACCGTCGCTCAACTCATCTTCTTTTATTTCTAAAGAGGTTGTTCATTCTTAAAAAAACTGGCACTGTAATTTCAGTTGAATGCGGCACAGGGCGTATAGCTAACGGTAAACTAGGATAAAATAAGTTATATTTGTTTTTTTGTTATATCTTGCACGTTTTACTATACAAAAGAAACAATCATCAGCTGTAGAAAAAAAACTTGACGTGATAGAAAAAAACTGATTAAAGTTTTGGAATCAGCATGTCAATTCACCTTTGAAACAGCCTATAAACCGAAGTCAACAGAATTATGTTACAAATTGCTCTTCAATTATTCAATATTTCCTATAGATGGCCTGTGCTGAAAACGTAACAATTCGAGTTGTATCAATAGAAAATGTAAGTGAATGAATAAATACCTATGCTTTCAAAATTTTATTCTGTAAGAATACAACACGAGAAGTATTGTTTAAATTTATCCTCTGATGTTTTCTGAGGATTTATATTCAATATTCCAGAGATTAATTGGTTGAAAGAAGGATATTCATTTTATCCACCTAAGTGATGGTAATAACTTATTCTGCTAAAAATTGAGCTGCTTGTTGAAACGCTTTTGCAATCAATTTCTCCGTGCTGCCTTCGGATATATATTTGAATCCCTTTGTTTTTGTTGCTGAGAACTAATTGATTTATGGATAATGCGGGACAATCAGAATCGCTATGGCCCCTTGTCCGTTTTAACATTTCGCAAAACGTTCAATTTACCACGTCCGAATGATTTATCGTGGCGCCCTTCTAATCGAATCTGGCTACCGGAGTGGGGTTCCCGCAATCGCCGGAAGACGGCGCATAGATCATCCGGCTCTACTATATCCTCCCATCGAATATGAACGAATTGCTATATTGACCAGTCTACGCTAATTGGAAATTAGATGCTTGCGAGGTCGAAATCTTCTTACGTTTAATGTGCATAATATTCAATAACTTTCTTTTCTAGGTGTAAGAATAAGGTTAAATACCAGAAATATCTGGCCAGTAAACTGGATAATTTCATTTGATAGACATTACACATCTCGTTTTTCCTCTTAATTTTTTCGTTGTGCTTGTTATATTCAGTTATTAATTCAACGGAGGAAATCGTATTCACTTCGTTTAATTATGGTGAAATTATGTTCATTTTAGCATTTTTCTGGTCTTTGTTTCTTAATATTCCCATTATTATATTCAATTTTTTCGGTTTTCTTTTGTGAGATTGAGGAAGAATAGTTATGGTAAACTTTACCTCTCATTATTTCAACAAAATGTGTGTAGAAGATAATTATTATTATATTATTATTATTTTTATTTTTTGAACGGCGATTTGAAAAATATGAACTCTTCTATGATTAAAGTGAATAAACCTATTTTCAATAACGTTCTAATTGCCGACAAAAACTCCATATAAAATAGAAGTTTTCCTACCACACATTCTTATAACGATTATGAAGATCGTGAATTTTATTTTCCACATTTTCTTTTCGTCTTCTGAGATTTGTAATCTCAAAAGTGACTCTTATTGATTTAGCACTCATTTAGATCAATGAGTGTTACATTCTTTCACCACCCATACTTTTTGAAGTAGTAGAAAAGGTACGTATTCTTTAATTTTCTAATTTGTCAAATTCAGGTAAAAATGACATACATGTTTATAACTAATTAGGTCGAACCTTGGGAAAAATGAATATCCCCTATTGAAACAATGTTCAAAATTTTCTTTGAATTTTGTATACTAGTTGGAGTACTATTTCTCATTAGGGCGCAGCATTAACAACTGATGTGTAAAAAAGAATAACAGATATATTCAAATACTCTAATGGGCAGAATGAACAATGCCGGGAATACTATTGAAATATCGGGATTACTCATTTTTCCATCTATTTATTTGTTCATTTATTCACCTTTTTATCAGCTTCGAAATACACCACGTTACACCTTAAGCTAATATAAATATATTGGCTTAGTTTTCAGTATAACCTGCCATTTCATCATGGAAGGAAGACTTACAAACGAGCAAAGATTGCAAATTGTTGAAATTTACTATCAAAATTCGTGGTGCGTGAAAAATGTGTATAGTTTGTTACGACCATATTATGGTCGTCATAATCGACCTGGTAAATCAACAATTCGTGCTGTTATCACCAAATTTCGCATCAAGTTTACTTTTTTGGACATTGAACCATTGTCTCGCATGCGTAAAATTCGTACTGAAGAGAATATTGCTGCCGTAGCGTACAGTGTTAATGAGGATCGTGAAATGTCAATTCGTCGCCGTACTCAGCAATTGGGCATGTGTTACTCAACCACATGGAAAATTTTACCGTTTGATTTGGGTTTGAAAGTCTATAAAATTTAACTTCTGCAATAATTGAAGCCGAATGATTTACCACAACGTCTAATTTTTGGTGAATGGGCCTTGGAACAGCTTAATGAAAATCCGCTGTTTTATCGAAAAATTGTGTTCAGTGATGAGGCTCATTTCTGGCTTAACGGATATGTGAATGAACAAAACGGTCGCATCTGGAGTGATGAACAGCCACATGTCATACAAAATTCATATGTATACAAGAATTACCGATGCATCCTGAAAAAACGACACTTTGGTGTGGTTTACGGGCTGATGGCATGATCGGTCCATTTTTCTTCAAAGACGACCGTGGAAGAAAGGTTACCGTCAACGACGAACGATATCGAGCAATGATACGCAACTTTTTTTTGCCCCAGTTGGCCGAGTTGAACTTGGTTGGCATGTGGTTTCATCAAGACGGTGCCACATGCCACACAGCTCGTGAAACAATGGACATGTTGAAGGATGAGTTTGGTGTGCAGCTTATCTCTCGAAATGGCCTGTGAATTGACCGCCAAGATCATGCGATTTGACGCCTCTGGATCTTTTCTTGTGGGGTTATGTAAAGTCGTTAGTATATGTGGACAAGCCGAACACGATTGAAGCCTTACAGGATAACATAACACGCGTAATTCGTGTGATACAGGCCGAAATGTTCGAAAAAGTGACGCAAAATTGGACCTTCCGAATGGACCATTTGATACGGAGCCGTGGACAACATTTACATGAAATTATCTTCAAAATGTAAATGGCAAAAGTCAAGTTATCAATTTGAAAAAAAAATTTGAATATATGAATAAAAAAAAATTACGGTCAAAAAATCATCCATTATAACGATATCATTGTCTGGGCCAGCTTAAGTGGAAGCTTACTCCTAAAACAACACGAAAATCCTCTATCTGAAAAGCATATATCTGAAAGTATAGAAAACTGTCAAACAGGAGCTCGCCTGATATCCGCATTGAAATATGTCAATAACATCATAAAAAGGCTCAAAGTCAACTCACTTCAAATCAATTCGAAGACTACTTAAACCTCTACAATTGATAACTTATGATGTATCATTCAAATATACCTGATTTATTGATTGAAAGATCTGAATTTTTGATTTTCATTCATTCTATAAAATCGACTTTGAAAGCACAATTCTCTCCGTTTGATGTTCTAAACTCTAAACTAAACTTATGATTCTCCTCTATCCGACAAGTGATTTGCCTAATGAGAATCGGTTTCATTTTTTTCAAAACTTAGTCCTTGTTCCGATGATTTGATTCAGAAATATCTGAACTGACGAATAAAAATGCGAACAAAATTCGTAGTTTCAAACTTTCAACATCCTCTATTGAAAACAGTTCAATCGCGTTGTCAGCTTTTTCACAGTCATCAAATGACTAGTCATTTTCCTTTTCCGAGAAGAAATATCCGTATCCGGTAGAAAGTCGCTAATTCGGCAAAATTCTGATGAACTGTTCATGATAATCGGGGCGGCGAATTTCCTGCGGAAAAGCATTCCGTGGATGAAAATCAATCACGGAAATTTCTCGTCTCAACGACGATACGGATAGAGGGTTGGTATCAAATGCTTCCCTCGCGGCAGCCAAATTTGCCGCTTTCAGCTTTTAAATGATCTAACACGTGCGATTTCCCACCCTGGTTTATTTTCATCATAACCCTTTGACTCGACGATTTTCGATTTTTCGTGATTGTCATTTCTCGTGTCGCAGATGAAATTCGATTTGAATACAGTGAATTATTCTTTTAAGAATGGATATTCATATTCAGTGAGAGAAAATTCATTATTTATTCATTAAGTGTATGATGCAACGTTTCGCTACTTTGTGGCTACATGAAGTTCAGTTGTTTATGATGAAGCCACTATATTCTGATATTTCTTCTGATGATGTTTTCTATTTTCGGGGTTGGTTAACTCTGTTATTACCGTCAAACTTATCGATATACGCATATGTTCATATGTCATTCCTGGAATCTGAACCCATATCTTTCGGGGGTGGGGGGGTGTGATCTCTTGGCAGAACTTCACCCCAACCTGTTCACCCCCAAAATTTTCATTGAAATTTATAACTTGGCCTCTGCCATTTACATTTTAAAGATAACTTCATGTAAATGTTGTCAGCGGCTTCGTATCAAATGGTCCATTCGGAAGGTCCAATTTTGCGTCACTTTTTCGAACATTTCGGCTAGTATCGCACGAATTACGCGTGTTTTACGAATACTGACGACTTTACATAACCCACAAGAAATAAACCAGGCGTCAAATCGCATGAACTTGGCGGCCAATTCACAGGGCCATTTCAGCGATAAGCTGCTCACCAAATTCTTCCCATTCACCAAAAATTAGACGTTGTGGTAGATCATTCGGCTTCAATTCTTGCAAAAGTTGAATTTTATAGGTTTTCAAACCCAAATCAATACGTAAAAATTTCCATGTGGTTGAGTAACACATGCTCAGTTGCTGAGAACGGCGACGAATTGACATTTCACGATCCTCATTAACACTGCACGCTACGGCTGCAATATTCTCTTCAGTACGCACTGCCTCATGCGGGACAATGGTTTAATGTCCAACAAAGTAAACTTGGTGCGAAATTTGGTGGTAACAGCACGAATTGTTTTATCACCAGGTGGATTATGACGACCATAATATGGTCGTAACAAAAAAATACACATTTTTGACGGATCACGAATTTAGATAGTAAATTTCAAGAATTTACAATCGTTGCTCGTTTGTAAGTCTTTCCATGATGAAATGGCAGAGAATACTGAAAACTTTTCACTTCGACAGATGACGTTTGGATGCCAATACCAACCAGTGCCGCCAACCAGAAAAACTTAGCTCTTAAAAAACCACTCGTTACTTGTAAGTCGAAATATATTTGTATCGATCGTGTAGAGCAGTGTTTTCCAACCCTTTTCGTGCATTGTCCCACCTTAAATTTTTCAAAATTTTCATGTTAAATATGGTTCATTCGCAAAACAATATTGTAAATATTGTTTTTCATGTAAAAATTTTCCATAAATTTTCCACCCGAATGGGTGGAACAATTAAAATGAAAAAGTGCGAAAGGCTTAAGCTCCTGTTGACTCCATTATCGAATTGGCCCCTTCAAAAATCAAATTGCCCAATGTTGGAAACACTGATCTAGAGGTTGATCTATGTATGTCTTCATGAATCGGAACTTAATGTCGTTTTTAGAGTGGACTCCCGCTAGATATGTACACACATATGAGTGTGCGAATATGTTTACAATGGAACAAATTATGGTTTTACATATAGCCACTCTCATAAATTGTAGTAGTTGAGGTTCCACTGTGATGAAGACGGAGCAAATTTTTCAGAGAATAATTTCAGTGTAATAAAACTGCAATTTGTTGAAGTAACAAAATAATTTCGATGAAATCCAAAACTTTATTCAAATTTTTTCGTAATTCATTTTACAATGCAGAAAGAGGCTCGAGTTGAATTATATACGGTTATTTTCGTCCGTGCTTTTAAACAGTAAATGATTAACCACTTGGCGCAATTCGCTTCAGAAGCGAGTGGTGAATAAATTCATGTACACTTGATAATTCTTCATGAATAAATTAACTTAGCGTGTGGAAAAACTACATTTTCACTTCTCTCGTAGAAAGCAGAATAGTTAATTCAGTTTCAAGCTTATTCCAACACAAATTTGCGTTTGCTTCATTTTCATGAAAAACTTTTCATCCCAAAAGTGCAAGCTTTATTCAAATGGTCTTTTTTGGCATTGCTATTATTAATCCACTTTGTAATCGAATCGATATTAATAGAAATTTGATAGAGTCTTATCTCTGTACAGTTTTCAACAACATAATAAGTTATTCATACTCTAAATTCAAGTCCATAAAATGTTGAAATATATAAAATGAGCAAAGGACTAAGCAACAGCCCCAAACAAATCAGTGGAAAACTAGAACCGTGTAGAAAAACTGCAATTTCACTTCTCTCATAGAAAGCAGAATAGCTTATTTAGTTTCAAGCTTATTCCAACACAAATTTGCGTTTGCTGCATTTTCACGAAACAATTTTGACCCTAAAAGAGCAAGCTATATTGAAGTGGTCTTTTTTTCATTACTATTGTCAATCCACTTTGTAATCGATTCATTATGAATATAAATTTGATGGAATCTGATCTCTGTACAGTTTTCAAAAACATAAAACATTATTTAGACTCGAAATACACGTTCATAAAATGTTGAAATATATGAAATGAGCAAGGGACTAAGCAACCCCAAACAAATCAGTGGAAAACTAGAAAGAAACACCAAGTTAGAGAAAGAAAATATCAGAATTTGAATCTGAAAAAACTTGCCATTTGAGAAAGTACAACGAAAATGATTCATTCAAAAATATGTTACAATTTGTGTGTAAATATGTTTCAAGCGATGCTTGTGTCTATTCATTCCAGCACTAGGCAATTTTTGAAAATTTTGCGTTAACTTGCCTAATCTATTAAGTATATGACAGTTATCGTTTCTACTCATCTCGTACAAGTCAATTTTACAATTAGATGCAACGATTCTGCATTTTCAGGAGCATAAATCGAACTGTCGCGAAAAGAATCCCACAATAAAAACATCTAATAAACTAAATACTACACCTCATCATTCTTGAAAATAGATTCGGAGCTGGCGAAAAAACATCTTTTTCAGTAGTAGTAAGAGAAAGTGACATTCTTAGCTCTTCACTTGTCTGTACAATTATGGAAAAATTGTCGACAGATTGAATGAAAATAATGGACAAAAAGGGTAATCAGGAAATCAAAATTTTGTGCTTTGTGGACGACTACTTGTTAATATTTAAGAAAGAACATTATCTACAGATTATATGCTTTCGAACAAGTCAGTCAACAGGGTTATTTTCACCTGAAAATCTCAATGCCTGTATATATCCAGAGAACCCAAAAGGTACAAACTGGTAGCATATCACGAAAAATGAAGCATGTTAATACATTTACGCGCACATTTGGTTTCAAAAAGTTCTGAATCGTTATAGACGACGAGTAGAACCTCACAACAGAAGCTATCCTGGTAACATTGCGATGAAATATGCAGAACAAAGTACCCATCTACATCTAGCTAGAGCAGAATCGATGAAATCAATATTTAACATATCTCAAAAATACCCGAAGCAAAAAATATTCACAACATAAGAGGGCATCTATAATAGTCTCTACACTACAAGACATAGAAAGTTATGGGTCGGTCATCGGAGGAACAGACATAACTGCCTACTATCCATAATGAAAAAATGTAAGAGCTAATGATAGTTTCAAGAAGACCACTGCAATTTTTGAACGGAAAGCGGAACTTTTACATCTCTAGGATGAAAAGAAAGAAGTGCACTTGGAAGGAAGATTGTTCAACAACATCTCCATCAGATCTATCAGTTTGTATCTCATCCGAGTATCCAATAATTTATGTTGTTTTCGTCATAAACGCATCAGTTCGTAAAATTCCTAATCCTCTTAGAAGATAACTATAGAAAACCTTCTGTTATTGCTTCTCAGAAAATAAAATTATATATTTTTATAGTAAGCAAAGTTTTTACAAAGTTATAACAAACGTAGGTGAGATTCTCGCCGTCAATGTTCTTATTCGCTTCCGTATTAACTTCCGGTGACAGTTCGAATGACATACTGACATATCAACTGGAAATATTTCGCTATGTCTCACCGAAAAGCGATGGAATGGGGGAAGAATTAGAAATCGATACGTAATTCATTCTTCAGGTTTGCCAACCGAGAGGAGAATGTATTATTCATGACTGCGATGCATGAAACCACTTTTGAAATAAACATTTTATCCAGTGAATACGTCCGACTAACAAACGCCCGGAACAGTAAACAAAAAACATTTCAATTCGATGCATTCGAGCATCATGTTCTGCCAAATATTATTGTTTTCGTGTTTACATTGCTTCAAAAATTGTGTTGTTGATACACATCCAAATTCGCTTCTAAACCTTTGTTTCTATGGAACGAAAATTCGGGTTGTTTTTCCTTCAATTTTCTGTTTGTTTCGTGGAAATATAATTGCATTGACTCCGTTTCCAATTTATTTCACACTTGTCATTGAAAATTCAATTATAATAACGGCGAATTGGAAAATCCAACAGAGGAGTCATGATTAAGATATCCTTTTGAAATTTTCAATATAAAGCTCAAAACATACCAAAACTGTCATTTTGTCAGTATTGTTCAGTCTTGAAAATGAGCTCACGCTCGAAACATGTTGGCAAGTTCATATTGTTAAATATAATCGTGAAACATTAGTCAATAGTTTAATTTAATTTAATATTAGGATATCCCTCTGATAAATCGATATCATATCCATCAATATAAAACTCAAAATATATGATTTTCAGCTCGAGTAGAATGAAATTATCTATGTTGTTATGAATGAAACTTTCTTTTACTCTCAGAAAATAACATTTTACACACATTTTGGATTCATACGTAATTGAATATTCGAGTTAACATTCAAGAAAGCATGCAGTTCGTACTCTTGGTCGAAAAAATCGAAATAAGGGATTTCTATCATTGAGAATTAATTAACAATCATTCAAATACGATAGAAAAATATATCATATTATCTAAAAAGCGATGGAGATGAGATAGTTTTTTCACAATAAATGATGAAGTCGATATTTGCTGAAAATTGTAAAGATAAACCAACAAATAAATAAAAGAATCAACAATGAAATGAATAAAAAAAATAATAATTTATCAGAACAAAATAAATGTGAGTAAGCATCATGTTAAAACTATATGATATGAACTCATTTTACGTAATTAAATGTCTGTTCATTTCATTAACCCCTTCAATTTCGAATTACTCACAAGCGATATAATTATTTCAATTGTATTCATCGACAACTCAATCATTGAATATTTCAAGATAAGCACTCTTGCTTTTGGAATAGAGGCCAAAGAACAGGTGAAAATAAAGGGTTTTTTTAAGAGGTATAGAACTTTGAATTGCAATAAAACAACGATGAATCATTCGATTGACAAGAATTTTTTTTATTCGGAAGATAATCTTGTGGCATTACATTTTGAATATGATTTCTGGCATATGACCGCCACGGCTGAATCGGATGTAGTCCAATCTGGACGTCCAATTTTCGATGACATTTTCAAACATTTGTGGTCGTATATCGGCAATAACACGGCGAATATTGTCTTCCAAATGGTCAAGCGTTTGTGGTTTATCCGCATAGACCAATGACTTTTTTAGTCCCACAGAAAGTAGTCTAGCTGTGTTAAATCACAAGATCTTGGAGGCCAATTCACAGATCCAAAACGTGATATTAGGCGGTCACCAAACGTGTCTTTCAATAAAACGATTGTGGCACGAGCTCTGTGACATGTTGCGCCGTCTTGTTGAAACCACAGCTTCTGGACATCATGGTTGTTCAATTCAGGAATGAAAAAGTTAGTAATCATGGCTCTATACCGATCACCATTGACTGTAACGTTCTGGCCATCATCGCTTTTGAAGGAGTACGAACCAATGATTCCACCAGCCCATAAGCGCACTAAACAGTCAGTTTTTCTGGATCTAACGGTGTTTTGACATACACTTGAGGATTATCTTCACTCCAAATGCGGCAGTTTTATTTGTTGTCGTAGCCATTCGACCAGAAGTGCTACGTCGATGAAATGGACGTAGTGCGCGATACGTATTCCGCACAGAACCATTATTTTCAAAATAAAATTGCACTATTTGCAAGCGTTGTTCAGGCGTGAGTCTATTCATGATGAATTGCCAAACCAAACTGAGGATAAATCACTCTCAGCTGTTAAATCGGTCGCCATCTTCAACAGTAATGCCAACTTAAAGTTCTATACCTCTGAAAAAAAACACCTGTTAGTTTTGAGACTTATGATATTCAAAGACTATTCTTTAGATAGAGTACTTACTTGTCGTAAATGAGGTTTTTTACGAGAAAGGTATGCATAAAAATTGTTCACTCTCTAGACCTCCAGAAACAGTGAACAACTTTAAACACTTTATAACGATTGTGATGTCTTATTCTACGAATGGAAATATTCAACGACACTAGTATTTAGACTTATTTATCAGTATTTACAAAGAACAAACTATTCAACACGTGGTTATTTTTGATCGACCGAAGAGAGAGTGACAGATCCATCAACATAGAAATTAATGTCCGAGAAGAACTCTCTGGTCGTGACTACGAAAGTTATCAACAGTCTCCTCATTTCTCGAAACGTCCATAAACCATAGGGGCGGCTTCAGGATAAATCTATCACAGTATTACAAAAGAAAAGATCGTTTTTAATCGGTGCTAAAAACAGTTGATAGGGCGTTATACCTCATTATATTATATATAATTATTATATTTGATATAGGACGTATATAATATACGTCGAAAATCAAATTGTTTTGACGAAATTGGAGTGAAATCTTGAAATTTTACTAAAAAGAGAAGTAGATAAATACTTTCGGATACTCACATTCTAGATTATTCGAATGTGAAGAACCGAACAAAAAAATATATTTCTAAGACATTCAAACAATCCATCGTTAAAAATGTCAACTTTGATTACATGGATATATAAAGCGAATAAGATACTTTTCATTTGTCATTTCAACAAAGTATTTTTCGATGTGTTTTACATCAGTCTCTCCATTCCATCTACTCAACATATTTTCAGCAATATGACAGCGACACTGTTTTTGGTCCCTTGTTGACGCACCATCCAAGATCCATTTATATTCTTTTTCGCGTATATGATATTGTTCATTTATCCGTAAAGTTTCATCATTATTTCACTTCTTTTCCGCGTTGCACAGAGACATGCATTAAGTTTTCAATACTTTGCGAAAAGCATTTGAAAATTCATTTCGAGCTTTCCACTATGCTACTTGTTCCATACCTTTGTTGATTTCGTATATTTGTGAGGATTAAGTCGGTCTCTGATCTTTGTGTTGTTGAGATTTGTAGACATCTAGAGATTCTGAAACTTTTAGGTACTTTTTTCTTTATATGAAATTAATTCCATGAATGCTTATTAGATTCTGGTTCTTGTTATCTGTTCTTCTATTCATTGTTTCTGAATTGTATAGTTTGTATGTTCATCTTTTTATTACACCTCATGCACATGATAATGACACATCATTCATTTTCGTCATTAGTTTACTTCCGTTGTATTTCATTTTTTAATAGTCATTTCATCAAGTATGTCATTTCCGAACAGTAATTGGTTATAACCTTAATGATGGTGGTTTGATTGATAACCCAGGTAAAATAAAGATCCTTATTCTGTTGAGTACCATTGCGTGAGTACTTTCTCACCTTGTCGTAGAATATATAGAAAGTTCGATGTTTTCTGGTTCTCTTTCAAAGCAAACTTCAACTGAGTATATTGCTTAATTCTTGCAATATATTGTTTTACTATTACTAGAAGTCTTTAACGTATCTGCGATAAAAGCTGTTCTCAAATGGACTCTATATTCTTCTAAATTGTAGAAGCTTTTGTATGAACTGAATTGTTTCGATGTACTATTTTTCTTGGCTCTTTATGAGGTATATCAGATCGATCTTTCTATATTCCTCCACTTTTTCTACAGCTTCTGTTGGAATTTTCGTGTATGGGAAGTAACAAATATATTTTATTGCCGTTCATGATTGATCTGTTCTATGAGTTGTATGGAAAGTTTTTTGTATCAGATATTACGATTAGTCATTTTGTTACAATTTCTGTCATATATGTTGCTAGGGGGTACTCTGAATTGGGGCGTCTGGTGCTATAGGGCGTAATGGGAGTTTCATTTCATCAATTTGTGGTTTGAAGACTTCAAGAGGTTTGACTGCTGTATAATATCGTTCCTTCAAATGAGGAATTCATCATTTTTGGTTGGTGATGCACTTCCATTTTTGCCTTCTCTAGTTAGATCGTTAATCTCTCTTTTCAATGTATATATTGTATTTCATTTTGTGTTTTCATGTGTTGTTCTATAATTGAGTAATTCATTAAATATGTGTTTTCAGTCTTGTTTTATCAAAATTATTATTTTCGTCCTTTAGACTGCTCTAGTGATCAAAGTGGTTCTATTTTTCTTATGGACGTCCATTTCTCATCAAAATTTATAAAATCAACATTCTTTTTCTGGTTTTTGTTCAATTTCTTTTTTGTCTTGGATGTCTATGCAAATAAGTACCTATAGGCATACAACATGAAACACTTATAAGTCGACATAATGTGGACACACTCAGTGCGTGAAGGAAATGCCATGCAATAATATTATTATTAAAAAAATAAACATTAAAGTGGAATGTCAGGAATTATTGCAAAAGCTTATTTTTATTGTTCCGAGAGTTTCTTCCAGAAGCGAATTCACGTTCTATCTTCCAGCAGCTAGAACGAATGTTCTAAAATTTTCTGTATAATACACGATGTGTGAACAATGTAATATTTTGGGAGCCAAGGTGGATATTTTCAACTGTTCTGTTACTGATATTGAGGCAAGTTTCTTTGACATGCGTAATATCTTCTAGAACAATCATTAATGTGTATTCACGTACATGATTCATATTCTTTCATATACTTGTACGTGTGTATAAGTGTTAATCTGTGAATGTATATGTATGTGTGTGTTTATCTTTATATGTATGTATAAGTTTAGTCAGCTATTTAATTTTTTTATTCCTAAATATATTTGATTTTATCAGTTGAGATTCCATATCACAAACGCTTTCTTCTAAAATTGAACTTTAAAATTTGAAAGTACAAAATTGAAACTTGAAGCTAGTTTCTTGGGTTCAGATGTTTTGGAAACAAGAAAGTCTACTGGAGTGAAGAACTCAATGAGCATTATTCTTTCACTTTGCTGTCTAGAGTATTGAATATTTTCAATTAATCCGAACCATGAGGTTCAATCGAGATAAATTTCATTTTTCCTTTTAAGGTATCAATAATTTATATCGTACCTATCACAAATTTGTTATTACATCAATAACGTATTTGTGATGCTATTTCAAACGAAATGTTACTAGTCCCATTGCATCGTGAATTTATTCACATAAAATGGTATCTGTTGAATCCACATATCTTTTGAAATATTACCAACAATACCACGCTCAACACACAATCATCCTAGATTGTGGCTAATATCGAATTATGTGTCGTTAATTCATATCTGGACGTATTATTTGTGTGTATCGTACCTGTTATATATCTTCATTAGGGAATCATTGTGTATGATCCAGCTAAATATTTATACACCGTCAATTGAAATGCATTGTTATCTAATGTGTCCATCCTGGTTTAAAATTCTGCATAGAATATGAAACGTTGGACACGTACGTTCGTGCTTTTCTATGAATTTTATATTTACGTAATTCGTATATGCATGTTTGATAAACATGTCACGGTCCACTTACAAAATCAAGACAGGCAGACTATCTGAATAACGTGCAAATTCATTATGCAGATTTTTCCACTACAATTTTGTTAGTTATAATTTTGGATGACGCTGAAATTCTTTTTTTTTCATGACAGTTTGTGATTATTTCTTCCGAATTTATGAAAATATCTGAAAGAAAATCTGAAGACATCTGAATCTAACGTTAGATATCAGGAACTGGTGTGGAGTGAAAAACGTGGGTGATATATTCGCACTAGCTACGGAGGGGCAATTACGTATTATAGAATGAGTGGATGATCGCCTACACGCTGTAAGCGTTTGGCACGAGAAGAAGAAGAATGGACTATACTATATGGACTATAATATATACTAGTATCAATGGTTTGTGAATGTTGAAACTAGCTATACTTTTGCTCTCCGGGGCGTCATCTGGAGCGAGTAGGCATGGGACTATTCTTAGACCTTGCGGACAGTTTTCTGTAGTGTTCGAATGAAATGCCTACAAAGCTTATGTCACGAGTGTACGATATAAATTGTGGTGGAGCTTTTAGAAAATTCCAAATTAACATTTTTTAATAAAGACGAAGTTTTGAGTTTAATCATACATATCATTTGATCCATGGAAACTCTGGTATTGAACAGAAAAAATATGATAAAACTTCATATTTCATTGCAATTGTATAATTTTGACAGTGTGCGATAATTTTCATTTCTTTTTTATTCTGAATATGTTCTTCCATAATTCTATTTGTTTTGTAATTTTGATATTGTTTCATTCTGGATAATACTTTTCTTGTAGTAATGGTAATACTAAAATGCATTTAATATATTGATCGACTAAATGCAATGTTCTCATGATATGGTTGCATCTATATCTTCCTTTTCCTCCCCTTCGTAAGTGTATCAAGAACACCCAGTGTATTTCGTATTCTCATCCTCATTCTCTGTAATTCTATTTTAGGTCTCAGAAGAATGTCACGCTTTTATGTAGATACTAAATCTCCTAATACCACTTTATTGTAGTGAACACAGAGTAATACGAAAACGTTTTTAGTGAAATATAGTTACGACTTCACTTACAGAACACACATTTGATATTTGCCCTCTCCAGAATTCAGTATCACAACCCTCTTCTCTTCCCTTCAATATTCATAAATTATCTACGAGCTTATTCGCAGAAAACTGTGCTCGCCGGAAGTCCTTTCCTCGTCGAATTCTTCGTGAGCTCGGTGAACTCAATGTGAGTCATATTATAATATATAAGACCTCAGAATTTTGTCTGTTGATGGGTAAGAATTGTCCCATGCCTTATCGCTTCAGTGTTTGAATGAAACGTCTACAACGCCACTCAGTATGCAGTGATCTTGTCACGAGAAAGCAATCTTCCATGCTTGAGAAAGTTTATCTCGTTTATTCGATAGAGGGAGCTCACGTGTTTTGTTCACAGATTAATGTACGCCTCCTTGTTCCTAGGTGCGTTTGGAAAATCATTGACACTTGTTTGGATGCATCTACTGAAGAAGAACGATGGAACAATTATACGTTATATTTTGTTTCCATTCATCAGATTCGATATTTTCGATATTATTCGATAGAGGGAGCTCACGTGTTTTGTTCACAAATTAATGTACGCCTCCTTGCGCCTAGGTGCGTTTGGAAAATCATTGACACTTGTTTGGATGCATCTACTGAAGAAGAACGATGAAACAATTATACGTTATATTTTGTTTCCATTCAACAGATTCGATTTTTTCGATATTATTCGATAGAGGGAGCTCACGTGTTTTGTTCACAGATTAATGTACGCCTCCTTGCTCCTAGGTGCGTTTGGAAAATAATCGACACTTGTTTGGATGCATCGAATGGAGAAAAAGGATGAAACAATTATACGTTATATTTTGTTTCCATTCAACAGATTCGATATTTACGGATGACTCTCGAAATTGACAGGTTGTGTTTTCGTTGACAACTCCCTGAAAACTCGCTGAGAGATTTATTTGGAATGTTCTAATATTTCGATCAAAATCACCAGTATTGACAAACTATGAAGGATTTGGAATATGTAGACTATATTTAATTTGCTGTACGAATTGAAATTATTAATTGCTACCAAATCTACGCACAACATTGCGAAAACAAGCTGCGCAAATCCTTCAAAATATACATGTTATATCGCTCGCGTGAAAACTGTCCGTATCGGCATCAACCGACAATAGGCCATAATTTCCAATCAGCGGCGATGAAATTTACACAAAAGAAACCCTTGCTTCAATAATGAATGCGCACCTCTTTCCCTCATTGTGTTCTTCCCTGCGAAATATACGCCATTGATTGCTTAAACGCCAGTATTTCATAAAGGGCTTTAAAACTCGCACCTTTTAATTTATTACTCGGCGTCGCGAAAGTAGAGAGAATCGTTTTCACTCTGTTTTTACCAGCGTACGAGTTGAAAGGGAACCCAGATCTGCAGCGCCATTAACGGCATTTTCCCTTGTTGGATCTGTAAATTCCGCGAAGGAAATGTGCATATCGTTCAGTTCTACGGGTTATTAGAGAAAATAAAAAGGATTTTTATACAATTCGTGCCGTTGAGATACTTCGAAAGATCCGTGAAAGAATAGGGATTTGAAAAGTGTCATGCTCCAGTTATTTCAGTTCCTTTTGTCTGAATATATTAACTAGAACGTATATCCCGTAACTATGTCGAAAAATTGATTTTCTCAGAAGGAAAAAAGGCTGTCCACACAGTAAATGGAAATATTGATATTTCACTATGCTAAGAACTTCGAAGTACAATCTAATATAACAAACCTTAGATCACAAGACAACTGTGATCTAAAGTGAATCAACTTCAGCTCGCGCTGGACCATGTTTCTCGTTGGTGTGAGGGACAATTATTTGAGTTTGAATGTGTCAAAGTGTAATGTTATTTCTTGCACAAGGAAAGGAGACCGAATTGACTGTGATTACAGCGTCGGTGGTCAGATTTTCTCGTTCTGATGAGGTGTGAGATCTTGGTGTAGTCTTCGACCAGAAACTTTCCCCTGTCCCTCACATCACCCAACTTATTTCATCTGCCGCGAAAATATGTGGATTCGTTATACGTAATGGCAAATATTTCAATAATTCCTCAACATTCATAGGACTATTTAATACCCTAATCCGAAGCAAGTTGGAGTATGGCAGCATGATCTGGCATCCCATTTACACTTGCCATCAACGCCAGCCATCTTGAGGCTTTCAGGATGGTTCATTCAGAGAAGGTTCTTGAAATTCTTAGTTTGGAGGAAGGATAAAGTTTATCCACAGAGAGGAGTCAATCATAACGAATTATTGAGTCGATTTAGTTCAATGTCATTGCAGAACAGAAAAGAAACTTCATCACTCAAATTTTTGTACAAATTACTGCACAATAGTATTGATTGTCCTCCCCTCTTGTCCGCTTTGAAATTTCGTGTTTCTAGGAAAATTCTCGTACTACAGAATTATTCCACCTACAGACTCCGTGGACCAACTCCCTAATACAATCCCCCATTTGGTTTATGGAGTCTGCATTCAATAGAGTTGCCAATAATTGTGACGTTCACTTTGACTCCATAGAATTTATTATCAGGAGTTATGTGAACAAAGAAAATTAACTAAAATGAATTGATTTAGATTGAGTTCTTTGTAATATTTCATTGAATGCTATAATGTAGTTTTAAGTTACTATTTTTTTAGATTAGATTGATCTCTTTGTTATATCTTTTTCATTTCAATTATTTAGTAATAATAAAAAACTTATTATTATTAACACATTTTAAAATGAAATGGATATAGGTTCGGGCAGAATATGAAGCATAATATGATTGAAGTACTTGTCAGAAAACTGGATTTCGTCAATTTTTTCATTTTGAGGGACTGTTGTGATAATTTACATCGCTATTAGTTGTGAGTTTCGAGTAAAGCAATTAAAATTAAACCGAATCGCTAATGAACAGAGAATTACCAAGCTCTAAATGGCCTACAAACTAACATGGGCTCACTATAACAAAAAGAGCATTTCGAGAGGCGCCAAAGTTAGGCATTATAACACAACGATTCTTCCAGAAGCAATATACGCAACTGAAACAATGTTTATTGGCGGTCATTAAAGTATTAGGGAAATAGAAAAATAAGAACGAAAAGATTTACGAGCCAATCAATAGAAACGGCATTTGGATGAAAGGACCTCAGAGTGAACTGTATCAAAAGACAAAAACGATAACAGAAGAAATCAGAAAACGACGAGCAAAGTTCTATGCAGATGTCTACAGAATGAAGCAGTCCAAAATACCGAAGAAATTACTCGATATAATTATAAATAGTAAATGCGGAACAGATTGGCTAAAAGAGGTCCAAAAGGATCTACAACAGATCGAATTTAAAAATCTCGAAGATCGCACTGAATGTCGCTATAAAATCATGTGAAGTTTGAGCAAAAGTCAAATCGTCAACCTGGAGTAAAATGGACAGATGAACGGAAGAAAGAGCATACAGAGAGGATGAAGCGTTTTTGGGAGGCAAAAAAGATGAAGCCAAAGTCCTAATAATTGCGAATTCAAGTTCAGTCGCTCTCCTCGTGGGAAACAATTTTTTTCTCAGATAAAAATTTAAAAAATTGCGTACGGTCGCATATTTTCAAACACTTGCGGTTTCTCCACATTTGTAATGAGATATTCGAATACTTGACAAATTTTCAGTATCTCGCTGCGAATGAAAGTTCGTCTGCATGGTGTGTATATAGACTATGGCGAAAAACTTTCGAAAGTTCCGAGTTAATTCTAAATCGCAACCGTCGTATTATGCATTCCAAAAACGCCATTCACAAAACTTCCTTCTATTCCACAAGGCGTCTCTTCCTAATTCGATTGAATTCCATCGGAGAATTATTCTTCATGGTTGAACGGATCGATAATTCGACAATAGAATAACTTCTCGAACCACTGGTTTTCGTATAATTCAGGTCTGCTTCCGATTCAGTTCGGAACTGCTTTATGTCAAACTTGGGTGAAGAATTCGACGAGGGAAGGACTTCCGGCGAGCACAGTTTTCTGCGAATAAGCTCGTAGATAATTTATGAATATTGAAGGGAATTGGAGAAGAGGGCTGTGATGCTGAATTCTGGAGAGAGCAAATATTAAATGTGTGTTCTGTAAGTGAAGTCGTAACTATATTTCACTAAAAACGTTTTCGTACTACTTTGTGTTCACTACGATAAAGTGAGATTAGGAGATTTAGTATTACATAAAAGCGTGACATTCTTCTGAGACCTAAAATAGAATTACAGAGAATGAGGATGAGAATACGAAATACACTGGGTGTTCTTGATACACTTACGAAGGGGAGGAAAAGGAAGATATAGATGCAACCATATCATGAGAACATTGCATTTAGTCGATCAATATATTAAATGCATTTAGTATTACCATTACTACAAAAAAAGTATTATCCAGAATGAAACAATATCAAAATTCTCATAATTTGTCGAATACAATATTCTGAGGGGCGTTAAAAATCGTCTCTTAGTCAGATGCTTGAAAATATTAACGAATAATCATGTCTGTTCAAGAGAAACAATACTTTATAAGAACACTTTATAAGAATAATTGAAGAAAACAAATAGAATCATTGAATTGTCAATAAAAAAAAGAAATGAAATAATCTATTCGAGAGCAACAATACTATATAAGCACATAAGGATGTAAAATGATTGAAGAAAACCAATAGAATTATGGAAGAACATATTCAGAATGAAAAAGGAATGAAAATTATCACACACTGACAAAATTATACAATCGCAATCAAATATGAAGTTTTATCATATTTTTCTATTCAATACCAGAGTTTCCATGGATCAAATGATTTGTATGATTAAACTCAAAACTTCGTCTTTTTTAAAAATGTTAATTTGGAATTTCCTAAAAGCTCCACCACAATTTATATCGTACACTCGTGACATAAGCTTTGGAGACATTTCATTCGAACACTAGAGAAAACTGTCCGCAATGTGTAAGAATAGTCACATGCCTAATCGCTCCAGACCTCGCCCCGGCGGGCAAAAGTAGAGCTAGTTTCAAATTTCACAAATCATTGATACTAGTATATATTATAGTCCATATAGTATAGTCCATTCTTCTTCTTCTCGTGCCAAGCGCTTACAGCGTGTAGGCGATCATTCAGTCATTCTATAATAAGTAATTGTCCCTCCGTAGCTAGTGCGAATATACTCGTCACCCACGTATTTCACTCCATACCAGTTCCTGATATCACGCAACCATGAATGCTGTTTTCGGCCTGGACTTCTTCTACCTTCTATTTTACCCATTAATATCAGTCTTAGGATATCATATTTATTGCCTCGGAGTATGTGGCCCAAATGAGAGATCTTGCGTTGTTTTATAGTGTTCGCTCGACGCCGGCTCTTCTAAGTACTTCCTCGTTCGTTATTCGGTCTCTATAAAGCTCTAAGCCTCTATAAGGTTCATGGATTTTATTTTGAGTGACCATGTTTCGGCCACATATGTTATTATGGGCCAAATATAGCATTTTACCATACGAACTCTATGGTAATCTATTATGTCTAATGATACTTCTCTTCGACATTGATATCTTTGAAGTTCAATAAATACAGTTCTTGCCACCGCCGTCCGTATTTTTATTTCCATATCGCTATCCAATTTGTCATTAATGTTACAACCAAGGTACTTGAATTTATTGACCCTTTCTATGGGTTTATCTTCAACCATTATTTGGGCCTGATTATGCTGTTCTCTGCTGATCATCATGAATTTTGTCTTTTCGGTGTTGATTTTGACTCCATATTCCTCACCTATCGTATTAATTTTGTTTAGAAATTGCTGTAGATCTTCCAAATCGTTTGTTAAGGTGGCAGTGTCATCAGCATAACGTATATTGTTTATTGGGATTCCGTTCATTTTCATACCTTTCTGTTGACTGTCTAGCGCCTTCTGAAAAATCATCTCAGTATATACGTTGAATAGTACCTAACGGAGACAAAATACAACCTTGGCGAACCCCGTTTGTTACTTCTAATTCTTGCGTATCTAAAAAGTAGTTAATACGAAGTATTGCTGTTTGATTCCAATACAAATTTTGGATAACTCTAAGATATTTTGTATCAAGGCCAATATCTTGTATTACTTCCATCATGTGCTCATGCTTAATGCTATCGAAAGCTTTCTGATAATCAATGAAAACTATAAACACGTCTTTACGTTGATCGTAACATTTTTGGGTCAATAATTGTAGGCAATACATAGCCTCCCTCGTACCCATTACACTCTTAAATCCAAATTGTGTGCTGCCGCTGTGCTCTTCGCATTTCCTATATATTCTATCGTGAAGAATTCTTAAAAATGTTTTTAATGCATGACTCATTAAACTTATGAGTCTATGATCACCGCAGTTATAGGCCTTGTTCTTTTTTGGTAACGCTATAAAAATTGATCTTAACTATCCCGTAGGAATAATACCAGAGTCATAGATCTTATTAAATAATCCACGTAAGATTTTTGGGTCCATTAATTCCAGAACTTCTGCATGAATCATATCTTCACCAGGTGCTTTTCCGTCTTTTAGATTTGCTACAGCATATTCTACTTCTGAAACAAGTATTGGGGGGCCATTTATATCTTCCTGTTGAGTTAAATTCCGTGTTGCAGGACGAACATTTTGATATAGATCTTTTATATAATTTTCCCATGTCAGACGTAGTTGTTCGTTTATCTGCAATTTCGACACAATTTTGTTATTGTGTCGAATGCAGCTTACATTTCTTTTGTTATAGCAACTTGTAATTTCCTTGAATTTTTTATGGAAATTAAAGGAATCGTGCAATCTTTCAATCTTTCAGCTTCGTGACATTGCTCAGTCAGCCACTGAGCAATGTATAGTCCACATTATACCTCAAATGAATATCAATATTCTTGGAAAATAACAGACTGTAGAAGAAGACTTACTTCCGAAGGTTGGAACAAGGATAATAAAATATTTTCATTCATTTATGTACATACGTAATAGCTTGAGTGAAACGTGATACTTGTATTACGTGAAATACATACAGTGCGGCCCTGCCAGACAATTGTCAGAATGTAGAGTTCATTATAGAACAGGGATGTTGTCCTCCTCTGGATGAGCATATGATGCCACAATATGGCGCCGCTCATGAATGTTTAAAATCGTTCTTATGCAAACTAGGCATGTTAATTTTGAATCCGAATGACATTGGGCTAAGCCCTGAAAACCATGATGTCTTATTAAGGTGATACAGCTACGAAAAAATATCAATATCCAGAATGATCCTTGATATCAGTTAGTTACGTCGGTATATGAATGTTTTTTCTCGTTTGATTGAAACATTTTCAGAGAATTTATTGTTGAAAAGAAATTATGAATTTTTTCTAACTTGAAATCTCTACACTCAATTTCATAAGTTGTGATATAGGCCTATTTTGTGTACGATTCAGTACAGGTTTATGGAATAATCACTTTCAAATTCTTATGTCGGAGGATCAAGAATCTAGTCATGAAACAAATTAAAAATGAGATTAAATTAAACTCTTGGCTTCATGTTTCACGATTATATTTAACAATATAAATTTGTCAACATGTTTCGAGCGTGAGCTCATTTTCAAGAATAAAATACAGTAAGGAATGAACAACAAATTTATATGTATTCAATGTTCAATGTTTATACAATGTAGAACATTGTATTAACTGTAACCACTTTATAGATTTTGAGAAAACCAAGTGGTTACACGCAGGTAATAAAGGGAAACTTTTACACCTTTTAGAGGCAATTGAAATATGCAGTTTTTGGAAGAAAAAAGAAGACATCGTAAATGAACACTTAAATTTTCAATTATTCCTCCTCCTTACATCCATTTTATAGATATAAATTTGTTGTTCGTTCCTTACTGTATTTTAGTCTTGAAAATGAGTTCACGCTCGAAACATGTTGACAAATTCATATTGTTAAATATAATCGTGAAACATTAAGCCAAGAGTTTAATTTAATTCAATATTTAATTATGTTTCATCAAGAGTTAAGCGAGAATTCAATCTCAGTCAAATGAAAAATTATCTAACAATACGTTTCAAAATTGTTGAAAGAAAAGTAGACTCATTTTTCTAAAGGTATGTGTTTCTGTCCCTCTTATTTGCTCTTTTCCTTTCCAATCCAAAGAGAACTTCTTTGTGAGTAACTTGATTAGGTATATAAAATATTATATCGAAACTTGAACAACATCAAAATGATGACAAATCAAGACAAATAATAATCAGTACTGTTAGGAAAAAAAGTAGAATTTACAAGGAAGTATACTTTCATTATACACAATAATTTATTTGCCCTCCCACAATCGAAGTTCAAGTGTTAATTCTGACTCCGCGAAAACCAATGTCTGACACACCCCTTAATTTGTTGTTGAAGTGTTGTAGGTAGGAATAATCTAGTCTTTGACATTCTACCTGATCTCTTTCTCTTTCCAGAAATATTTTTACGGTTCAAAAGGTAGTTTGATGTAGGCTTCTTGATCTCATTGAAGTGCCTCTTGCACTCCCTACTGCGTAGGTGTCTCTTCACAACCCTCCGCATTCCGTTAACGAGTTGATGGTCCGAAATTGCACGTTTGGAATCACTAATATTTCGGTGATGCCACTGTGTAGTAATTAAAAACTGCCATGCGAAAGAACATATTTAATTTGCAATTGAGGAAATCTGTAAAATATTCATCACGATTGGAGTTCTTGAATTCAAAAATAATACTATACCCTAATATGCATTTATCGGAATAAAATATTTCGAATTATCAGCTCAAATGATAGTCGCAAATTTAATACGCCTCAATGAGTTGTCGATATATTATTTTTGTAACATTTCAAAAGCCCATTGCTATAATTCAATAAATTATTTCATGTATTCAATTGTTCATGTATCTCATCCATAGGACTTATTGCCAGCTCTCCGATTATAAGGAATGTTGAAGAACATCAGTTATCTCCAAAATGCTTCAATTTCATTATCAAATCATATTTTGTTAGCGCCTGAAGAAGTCAGTCACGAAACGTGTAACTTTATATACAATAAAAGTGAATATTAATTTCTATTGGGGAGTAATTCTATTTGAAAAATATCCTACCTTTATGTCTAATCGGATGGAGTTTCATATGGACTTTTTTTTTTTACAGGCTGAAATATGGAGCGTGTTTATTGCAATCTTAAGAAAGAGCGTCCGTAACCTTCAAGCTTGTACAGATGTTGGTCTAATTGAACATGTTCTCAAGAGACTTAGAAACGCCGACGCTGTTGTCGCAGGTAAGTTCGCTAATAGACTTGTTCTTTAGTCCCGTCTACTCTGCAACTTTGCCTTTGTTCCTTCCAGCACATCGCATTAATTTTTAACTTCATTCGGAGCGTTTTTATTGTCTGAAATGAGATTAAATTTAGTTTCTACATGAGCTATCACAAGCTTTCAAGCAAAATCAGTTCATTTATCGTCGATATCTTAGAGAACTAAAATCGAAGTAATGAAGGATAATGAAAATGATATTTAGTTACAGAATGTCGGGAACAATAGTTTAACTAAAAACTAATTTCATATCGAGAATAACTTTAAGAATTGGAATGAAAAAACTCGAATTCTATGTTTAATCATCTATGTTTGTTGATCTTAAGGTGTCTTTCAGTTGGTTACTAGAAAATTAGAAGTGGCTGATATATCTTCCATTTCCATCGCATTCACCAAAAGTCAGTTACTTTCAGAACGAATCCAATCCTACAAAAGATCAATAACTTAATTGAGAAAGTACCGAAGTTCTGTGAGGAAAATTGAATATATAGGTATTTCGTATTGTTGCAATCGAGGTTTCTTAATTGTTTTCAAAATTGAGTGATATACCGTTTTAAATTTTTGCTACATTTTTCAAATCTTACTCTAAATATTCAATGCACAAACGGCCATATTGTTTCACGAATTGAGTTGAATTTTTTATAATTCAGAGGAATCACGAAAAATTATTTATTGAGTAGTAGTTACTAGACAACTTCGTGTTTTGATCCTCTTGTAAAATGGAGGTTTTCTGAAATGACCTTCACCTTGTAGCAGCACGTCCACAGATTTGTCAAAATTGTCCGAACGCATGTATTTTTTGAATAGTGTTTGAGTTTCGTTACATTTTTCAATGGAATTAAAAAGTAAACTCAATATCCTCGTTGAATCAAAATGCTACAATCTTGTGCATTTCCTTGTACTCCAAAAAGGGGTCGCCATAAATTTCCCGAAGATAAACTCAGTTTAAAATAATGGCCAATTAAAATTATTGCCAATCGTAGAAATCGGTTTACACCTCTAAAAATATTCTTTCGTTTCATGTGAACAAACTTCAAAAGTGATAATATTTATCAAATAATTATTTCTTCACAAACATATTCCATTTAGTAATTAACAGAATATGCCCTGTTTGCTATTTTTTCGAAAAATAAAGAACAATGTTAATTTTTTTTTTAAACATGCTACACAGCAGCTGCAGTTATCACAACATTCTTTGTAGGTTATTAGTGTTTCGATTCGAACTGAAGTTGTCATTTGTATTGTAATAATTGTGCCTGAAACTTCATAATATAATCATCATAAATATTTCGATACGAGGTATCCTTCGAAATTGTGTAAACATAATGTGAAGGTGTTGAGAATCACACAAATCTTATCACATTCTATTGAATATTTCATGTTATCACTTGTAGGTTGTTGATATTTTAATCCGGATTGAAGTTGTCATTTATATTGTAATCATTGAGCCTGAATTTTTATACTCAAAAGTGAACAGTGAAAAGGGTATCTGAAACTACGTAAATATTACCTTTCAGTCAGTTTCTTCTTGATGCCAGTAACTTTTATATCCCTTTCTTGAGCTCTAGTTTCGAAAAGACGTTTCTTTTTCACATGCATGCGAATTATTCGTTTCCCAGTCAGGTATAATATAAAAACACTGAGGAACGTAAGAAGACAGCGTGATTTTTGTAGAAACTCTTGTTGATCATTACTAGATTTGTTCCAGAGTTTTTTATTTGTGTGAATGTCTATAGGTAGACGTAATAAATAGCAAAATTCATCAATTGGGAAAAATTCCTATATAATTCCGTTGGTGATCCGGAAATTAATTTTTTCAAGATAACAAATAATATTTCAGAGGAATTAAACCTCTTCTTTTGTTTCTCATATCAGATATACTAGAGAAATTTATCATGTTATCTATGCTTGTATGGTTTGGAGCGCCTAAGGTATAATAATTAACAGGATATCGTCATAGAGAACACGCGGACTAATTTTAATCAGTTTGCCATATCAAATCTTGTGTTTGGAGAAAATCTAGTTTTCATTAAAAACTCGTTATGCAATTCCTCGTTGGATAAGAGGCATAAATTACCTAAAGCAACAGTTCTGATGAATTCCCAACTTCACTGTTTGATTAGGCTGAGCGCGTCTGTTTCCCACTTGGTGTTTGTGTTTCCGAGACTTGAAGTCTCTAGCAGCTAAATCTAACTTCCAACATCGAAAATGTTCATACGAAACACATAGAAGTGTAGGAGTTTTTTTTCGTTTTCGAAACAATGTGTGCGTTACAATAAAACTCCATCATGAGGTTTTCAATCTTGAGATTCGAATATTGCGTTTTTGTAAAAAAATATATATTAATTCTTGTAATTTTCCAATTTCTTGATTTATCATGAAGCTGCCTTTTTCAAGGATATTCTTCATTATAAGCTGTTTTGTTTGTTGGTTACAAGATTATATAGATACATACAAAATATCACGACACACTAAATGTAAATAAGCAAATATTAACCCCTGTTTCAAAACCTGAGTGACAATTGGGTGAAAACTGAAAATAACTCAATTGCACTTTACCACAGTTGGCTACAATGATATGAAGTCGATTATTTCAAAGAAAGAAACAGTAAATGCCATGCCACAGAGGTTTGAGAATTCTCGGTAAAATTGAATCAGGTTTTTGTAGGATCAAATAACATCTCCCGAAGACCTAACAGTTGTTGATCTTAGTTCTCAACAGTAATATTCACTTGGTTCATTCAACTAGATAATGACAAAAAAAAATTTCAAAGAAATAATGTGCAATGATATAATAATGTGAAATTCGAAATAGATGAATAATAAATCAATTCTCTCTTAACTAAGAGCGCTTAAACTTCACAACAAAAGAATTACAATAAATCTTTTATTCAAGAATTTTGAGAAAATTAATTGAACATAATGATAAATATCATTAATATGAAATTAATGATAAATTCACAATATAAAAGTGGAAATTTGAAGACGAAAATATGAAAAATGTCTTTTCGCGTAGTATACTGGACGATTTACAGCTCGTCAACTGAACTTGGATGTCTTAAAATATCTCAGCAGTCGAAGTTGAAAGTTTGACTGATGAAACGTTCGATTAAGGTCCGAAAAATTAGTTTCTCAAAACTTTCAGGGGATCTTTTTTCTCAAATGAAAAACGTTTTCGATTTGGAGCGTTCGCAACTATTTGTTTCATTTGTTGATGTTATTCCATGAGTTCGCAATCAAGATTCTAAGAACCTTCATGTGATGATTTTCAGGAACTTGAGAAACATTGTTTTGCATTTGTGCAAGGGATTTTTGAATCCTAGGACTTCTCATTATTTTCTGTCAGATATAAATTCAATTAGATATATCTCTGCATACAATTGAGGAAATTCGGATGCACAGGTATAACCAATAAATCATACAAATAAGAACCTCCCAAATTCAATATTTGGAGTTCGGTTTTGACACAATTTCTACTCATTCTCAAAGCAATTTCGTCGGTCACCGAATTCAAGTTCGAGTTTCAATACCATCGGTGTTTATAATTGTCGCAAAACCCATAAATTTCAGTGCTCGCTATTCGAGAAAATTCTCCGAGTTCCGAAACTAGAGTTTCAGTTTTCAGGCGAACCGAAATAGTGATTAAAACAGTTAATATTGGCTTGAACCGCCCCAGAGTCCCGATAAACCTTTTCTTAGCTTGCCACGTTTAAATCACTCGGGGATTAACCGACATTCTAGATGTTTTCAGAACTGAGACAATGTCTTGATATAACCAGTGCGTTAAAACTACTCAAGATAGTAATCTTAATTAATTGTCATTAGGATTGCAAACAAACTTGCTTTCGATCTGTTAAATTATACTCATAAGTTTTGCGACTACAACTAGGATAGGTATAATGTGAAAACCTATTGGACCTGAAGATATATGTATGCAAAATGATGAATGCGCTTGAGGTACTTTCAGTTAACGTGAATATATATTACTTGGTATGGGCTTGAAGATGTGTCTATGCAAAATGGTGAATACGCCGGAGGTAATTTCTATAATACTCTGCTATAGGTAAGATGTTGCTATGTAAAATGGTGAATGCGCTTAGATTATTTTTTCATCTTTCAGTTAAAATTAATTACCTATGTATATGTATATACATACTTATATTTGGTATTTTTTGATATTATAACTATGGTATTCTTCATTCGCAATAATTTCTTCAATTCGCTATGCTAAAACAAGTGATCAATGCTTCATATTAAAATTTCTATTTAATGAAGTGAATCGTTTGTTTTCTTAAAAAAAACAAAATATTCATTTAATTTATTTAGAAGTAAAAATACGAAGTTGAAGTGTAATTTCATAAGTTACGAGAGCTTTTCAAAATTCAAATTATTCTTGGCTGATACAACAAGCATTTTAACAAGTTTATTTCACTCGAATGTTTCTTTTGATGTTCATTTTCCTATATCTTTGTGAAATATTCGACTTTTATGGTTATGTGTTTATAATATTTTGTAGTTTAATATTTTTTTGTAAATGCAGATATCAAGTTCAAATTACCAATTTATCATCAACGATAAGTGATGTAACATTTTCTCAAAAAAACTCTAGAAACTGAAATCAATAAACTTCGATATACAGTTCTAATACTGAGTACAATACATGAGCACAAATAATGAATTAAATAGCTACGAAGACATTTAATCTGGAAATCTATTCATATAGATGTATTCTTCAAATTGAAAATTTTTTTGATTATGAATTTTGTGACATTGTTGATGAAATATTAATTTGCAGACCCGTTATGAGGGGAATTGAAATTTGCCTTTTGTGAGCGATTCTATTCAACTAAGCGAAGCAGGTCATATTAATTTCGAATTCAGATTGAGTTGAATGAGTTATCGAAATATTCAAAGTAATAAAAGTTTCTTTGCGTTTTCATTTCAAGAAATAAAATTGCCCCTATATTAAACCTGTAAAGCCCTATATTGGCAATCGTTCGCACATCGAATATCGTAAGTTAAAATTCAATTCAGATTCGAATTCAATTTCATTTTTACAGATAGAAATCGATTTTCAAATAGCATTCCATATCTTATAAGTTGCAGGTTATGGCCCTGTATCTTCACATTGTGGAATTTCAATATCGGGCTTTCCATTCCGGCAAAATTACCAATGCAATAATGTAAGAATGAAATAACTGCTAAATTTCGTGTCGATATCGACTTTAATAAAGCAGATTTGTTTCGAAAATTCATGTCGTGTATATAATAAATTTAAATTGCCAATATAATTCAGTAATGAACAAAATTGAAAATGTTATTTAATTTCAAATCGATTGGTCTGAATGAGTTTTTTTATTCGATTACAATCAATCAAATTTTTCAATTTCAAAAATAATTGTCTGTATTGGTTTCTTTCCCAATAACGTTAAAAATATTCCTCTTTTATTCTTGTCGTAATTTCGAACCATTAGAGAATGTATTCATTCTGAACATATAGTGCTTTACATAAAATGTTATCCTAGCATTCAAACCTGATCTGAAAAATGACCTGAATCAGGAATATGAGAGCTATGTGATTTTGAGTTGTGTAGAATTGATAAATTTGACTAATGAGCAATTTTTCTCTTAATCGAAATATATATATATATATATATATATATATATATATATATATATATATATATATATATATATATATATATATATATATATATATATATATATATATATATATATATATATATATATATATATATATATATATATATATATATATATATATATATATAAATGAAAATGAACACTAGAACATTCATTTGAAAAATTGAAATTAATCAAGAGAATGTTATAGCAGAGCTAGATATGTGAAGGTGTACGATGTGATGTCTCCATTATCCTTCAAGGGATAAATGTTAGAGAAATATTGAAATCGATGCCACACCTGATGGAAGTGCGAGACATATATGTTTCGTTCTGCAAGGAACTCGTCAGTCGCACCACGTCCATCGAAGTGAGGCAACGATTTCAACCTCCAAGCATCTTCTTGTGACTTCAAGTGGAAGATCGTAGAGTAATGAATACTCTACAATTCCATCTATAGAAATCAGTAGAAACCACCTCTCTCTTTGTTAATTAATTAATTAATTAAAATCAGGTGTGGCATCGATTTCAATATTTCTCTAACATTTATCCCTTGAAGGATAATGGAGACATCACATCGTACACGTTCACATATCTAGCTCTGCTATAACATTCTCTTGATT
The DNA here is from genome assembly GCA_030704895.1 of Henosepilachna vigintioctopunctata. Classification (NCBI taxonomy): domain Eukaryota; kingdom Metazoa; phylum Arthropoda; class Insecta; order Coleoptera; family Coccinellidae; genus Henosepilachna; species Henosepilachna vigintioctopunctata. Next base: position 1,647,663 of record JARQZJ010000002.1, on the reverse strand, counting down.
AATTTCAATTTTTCAAATGAATGTTCTAGTGTTCATTTTCTTAAATATTTCATTCAGTGCCATAAGCACAAAAAATTTCATTTCCTTATATATATATATATATATATATATATATATATATATATATATATATATATATATATATATATATATATATATATATATATATATATATATATATATATACCTGTATATGCACTTGTATTGACTTGGCGTGACTGATGAGTACCTTGTTGTACGAAACAGTGACTGTCTCACGCTTTCAATAAATGTAGGCATCGAATTCAGGATTCTCAAGCATTTATTCCTGGCAGGATAATGGAGATTCCAATGTTCTCTACCATTAATCCCTAGAGGGACAAGGCATCAGGACGATGTCAAGAGACATCGCATTGTTCATGTTTCACATAGCCAGTTCTGCTATAAAGTTCTTTGGAATAATTTGTCAAAAAAATCATCGAAAATAAGTTACAGTGTACTTTGATAGCGAATATATAGAAATATTTTTATATTGATTTATTGCCTGTTTAAGATAGTTTATTTTCAATGTTTTTAGAAATAACAGGCTTATTTTAATGTTATAAACTAAATTTTCGTTGACGTTTCGTTATAATATTCCTCTGATACTGAAAATTAATATGTGAAAATACAAAAAAACAAATTTGATTTTTTTCGAAAATAAGTTTGACGTTTTTATATCTATAGTAATTCTTAAAATTCATCTATTCATTAGTTTTGACAAAGTTGTGATATTTCATGACAACGGAACGTCAACGAGAATAAAGTTTTGAACATTAAAATAAGCCGGTTATTGCTAAAAACATATATATATATATATATATATATATATATATATATATATATATATATATATATATATATATATATATATATATATATATATATATATATATATATATATATATATATATATATATATATATATATATATATATATATATATTTATAAGAATCCGACTACTAGAAAAGTAGTCGGAAAGAAAGTATAGTTATCGTGCTCATATCATCGCCCTCCATTGATAAGGACTAACAATCTTTCAATGTTAGATGTACTCATGTGCTTTCTAATGGTTAATGGTTAAAGATTTGAGGTAAGTAGTAATCTATGCACACGATTTAACAGTATATTTATTTCTTATGATCCAGAAGAGATTATGCGAGGTTGTGAGTCGATGCCTCTCGTTTATTGGACCTTACGTGACTCAAGAGAGCATGGTAGCTCGAAACAGTATACTGTCTTACGTTTACAATATTTGTGGGCACCGTACTCAATATTCTCTATCATTTATCTGTTGAAAGATAAGGAAGACATCACATTGTTAATGTTTCATATATATATATATATATATATATATATATATATATATATATATATATATATATATATATATATATATATATATATATATATATATATATATATATATATATATATATATATATATATATATATATATATATATATATATATATAATAGGTATGGCCAAAAACCATCAAACAGGAATATCTTTCTTAAAAATTAAGCTGAATTAAATTATAGATGTAAAAATATTCTTATGTACTAACTAAAAACAATGATAGGTGAATATTAGAATAGAAATGACAGGAGCACAGAGAGACATTGACACTGAAAACCGAACACAGAGGCGAGAGAGTAAAATCACCGTAGTAACAAATGTCATATTGCACACGTAACACATAAAAGTCTATTAAAGTTGTGAGATGTCTGCGAAGTTGTGTAGCTCACCTGAAATGATTTGAGAGTAAATAACTATAAATGCAACTAAGTCTGGAAACGTCCGTCTTCTTATTGATACTGCAAAAGAGATTCTGGTTGTCTCCTTCGCAGATTATCATAGGTACTCAGTCAGGGACGTTTTCTCTTTTTTGAAAAAAAGTTGAATGGATTTAATGTTCCTCCACAATATGTGATAATATCTTTAGATGTGACGAACCTATTTTCGAACATATCAAGAGAGCTGATAATCAGGATCATCCACCAAGAGTGGCTTATAATTTCTCTCCACACTAACATTCCTGAGGATCAGTTCATTTCCATCATTAACTTGATTTTTGAGACAACTTATTTCTCCTATAAAAATGAATTTTACTCCCAGCTCTTTGACTGTCCCATGGGCAGATTAAAAATAGATACTTCAAATATTGGAGAGGCTGAATAGCTTTTAGTAATGTTTGTATATAAATTTTCAGCAGACAATTTTTCGATTAGTAAAAATCATTGGAAAAATATGATATTTTATTCTTATTCCAATGACGAGAAGACTTGGAAAACAAAGTAATTTCAGAGTAATTTCCGTGTCATTCGTTTTTCTCCATGTTCGTGACAAATTCACAAGAATATTCTCTAATTTCAATTCACTATTTTTATTCACTGAGAACTCTTCGTATTAAGCTCCAAGGATAGCCACATCTTGTTGAGCGACGTTATAATTAAACCGTCAATCCAATTTCTTTCTGTTTTCCGAAACCCGCGGCATTCCTGGATATTCCAAAATCCCCGTATATATAAGGAATACATTAACTTGAAACAGTGTGCTTAAATTTCGCATCCCTCAGATCCTAAGCCGAGGGAATTATGGGCGGCCATGTTCAGCCACATTGGGTAAATTTTAATAGAGCCTAGGCTTCCTGCGAATTAATGTACTACAGTTTTGTTAGCTGAGATGTATATTAAAAGTTATTCAAGGAAATTAATTTTGAATACGAGTTGCCGAAAAATTTGAATGTGAAAATCCTAATATAAACACACACAAGGACAATTTAGGATGAAATATTTCATTCTATCGCAAATCAATTTCATGAGGAAATGCGTTAAAAATTACATAATGTGCAGAGTATTCCCAATTTCATTTTGTTAAGTTGTATATTAATCAATAATTGATGAGGCCGATACTTGATGTAAATCGATAAACATAATAAAACAATTGTTAAACTGATTTACACATATATTAAAAATAATACTGCATGACGTACGTTTCGATGAGATTCACCTTTTTCAAATGCTACGTGCAGACTAATGACAATTTCTCGAATACATACAATATATAAACTTAAATACAGAGAAAACAGGTAGATAACAGGTGGAAGGGATGAATTCATACTGAACTACTATATAGTAAATTAAGTAATTTTGAAAAAATTGAGAAGGGGGCTTGAGGTATGATCGATTTGGCTGTTCAGAAGGTTGCCAGAATATTTGTATTTATTAATTTGAAGTGATTCACTTCATCACTTCAAATTAATCGCTTCAAATTAATAAATACAAATATTCTGGCAACCTTCTGAACAGCCAAATCGATCATACCTCAAGCCCCCTTCTCAATCTTTCCAAAATTACTCAATTTACTATATAGTAGTTCAGTATGAATTCATCCCTTCCACCTGTTATCTACCTGTTTTCTCTGTATTTAAGTTTATATATTGTATGTATTCGAGAAATTGTCATTAGTCTGCACGTAGCATTTGAAAAAGGTGAATCTCATCGAAACGTACGTCATGCAGTATTATTTTTAATATATGTTTAAATCAGTTTAACAATTGTTTTATTATGTATATTAATCAACTAAATGTCGAATAATCATTTCAATTTCAGTTATAATTATATTCGTTACTTTGTAAACTGAAGTACATATACTTAATTCAGATAAAAGCACAACTAAAATGTATTCGAGTGATTTCATCCACAGGGTGCAAGTGTGCAAGTAATTACATGAAGCATGAAAGACGTTTTTAACAAGTTATTGGACGTAAACATGACTGCAGCACATAATTTGATGTAGTTGTGAAAAAGAAGGCGCTAGAAGGCTTTGAGTTCGTTAGTAAGATTCAAAAATTGAGATGAAAAATTAACAAGGAAAAATATACATATTTTAAAGGAATATTTTCATCTCAACTTTATGTCATACTTTTTTCCCATGAAAATAGATATATTTGAAACTAAGCAACAAAAACCATTTTGCATGATAATTCTTGTATTAAGCTTATGGTACATATTTGAATTAGAGCAATTTATATTCACGCAATTTGAAATTTCAGAGCAACCTAAATTTGAAATTTATCAAACTTACTATCTGAAGTACCATTTTCTGTAGATACTGTGTTCAGTTTCGACTTGTTTACTACAAAAAAAAGATAATCAGCAAAAACATTGAAAATAAGTCATTTAAATTTATAATAATAAATTCAGTACAATCAAATATAATAAATAATAAAGAAAAATTAATATTATTATTACAGTCCAATGGTTACCCCATAAGAATATGAAGGTTCATTATGTTGAAATAATATTTGTGTTTTGAAATTTGAAGTTTCTTTTTTTTCCATTACTTTATCAAATTTTATTTGCTTTTAATTTTTAACGTGCTTTCAATTAGATTAATTTAATTTAATTCAATTTTTCATTGAACAAATTATCGAATTTTTATTTTAATTTAAATAAATAAGATTCAATTAAATCAATTATTTTTACAAGTACTAGATGCATTTGTTTTTATCTTTATTTCTACGTGACTGTAAAATCGTCAGAATAATAAAATGTTCTCAACTTACCAAAGTTGAATTACGAAGAAGTTTTCTAATAGGCATCCGAAAATGCTTTCACGAGATGTGGACGACATATAACTACGTTGTTTCTTGCCTCATTTGCCCCCATTTTAAAGCTCCTGCAGTGTTATGCTCACAAATTAATGGCGGATGTCGGTGTACTCAATTTCAAACACTGGCCGCTTTTTTAAAAGGGACTATTCGTGTTGCTACAGGTCACGAAGTGTTCTAAATCTGCTGATTCTATTATAAAGGAAATGTTTTTGATGGTTCGAATCATCTTGTTATATCAAAAATGCACAAAAGGCAGCATATTCTCAACATCTACAGTTGACACCAATTTCTAGCTTTGTTTTTGGGGCTTTTCAGACTATAAAACAATTCTTATTTGTACCGTTATCTTCGTTATTTTTGTTCAATGGAAAAATTATAAATAGATATTGGTGGTTATAGTATCCATCAATTTTTGGAAAGTGGTTGAAAATTGTATTCAGTTTCGATTTCATATCAATTTTTTTTGGATCGCTATCACAAAATAAATTATGTCGTCTCGTCTTTTTAACAGTGTCAACTGTAAAAAATGGTTTTAAGCGTTCCTTCCTTGAATTTGATGGACATCAATGTTTTCAGTATTTTCGGCAAATGATTAATAGAGTTTGATGACACCATACATTATCGAATGCTAGAATTGGGCTTTTTTTTCAATTTGGAATACAAATTATTCATTTTTATCTTGTATCATTTTTGTATACTCATGATACTGAGAGCATTTATTTTAATACTAAAAACTTTTTCAGCGTGAAAAAGGCAATTTAATATATAAACTTTCGGAAAACGTGAAGTATAGTTCTCAAAATACGGTTTAGAGTATTTTTCGTCATTTTGCCACAATATGACTTCTCACTATCCTCCAAGGAAATGTGTTAGAGAACATAGAATTTTACACCTATCACACTGGGTGAATGCACACACATATATATATATATATATATATATATATATATATATATATATATATATATATATATATATATATATATATATATATATATTGTTGTGTTCAACAAGAAACTTATTAGATTGGCCAATTTCGTCACAAAATGATGCAACGAATCCAATCTGGAATAATCTTCTTAAGAAATTTTTTAGCATTGTATACATACCTCATAATAGTATTTGTAGAAACGAATAAAATATAGCTATCAGATCATAGAAACATCAGGCATCGGGTGAAGATTCTCAAATCTATTTTGACCACATGTTTATAGGTTTCATTAGTAATACGTTCAATCTTCCTGCCTTTTCAGTGACCAATAGGCAAAATAGATTTTTCAATCTAATCTTCTTTTCCAGACCTTCTGATAGAAATGTTGGGAGTTTTGGCAAGTTACAGTATTACTGTCAAGGAATTGAAATTGCTTTTTGGTGCTATGAAAGCTGTCAACGGAAAATGGGTAAGTTTTCGAAATATCTTGATTCATGTGACTGGTTAAAGTGAATGGACATTGTAGTTTCAACCTTCATTGTCTATAAATATTTTGAAACAAATTTCTCAAATGAATAGATATTTTTATCATTCGGATTTCATAACTTTCAAGAGACATTTGAAAAAGATATTATTTAAAGGTCGATAATAGAATAATTATCAGTTTTCATAGAGTTACTCTTCATGTTGTATTTACTTATCTAATCTTTTTTGGTCGAATTAGGTATTTTCTTTGTAGATGAAAAAGTTTAACTCAATGCATTGAAAACTTTATTTCGATGAGATGTATGAAAAATTTCTAATCATAAGATATACATATTAGATATAACTTAGTTTTTAAGTAATTAAGATTTGTAATATGTGCTCCTCTATTTTAGGACAGTTTTAAACTGTCTGTTTAGTGAGCCCTAATATGTAAAAATAAAAAAATTAAATTAAAAAATTTGTAGTTCGCTCGACAAGAGTTAAAAATTATTAACAGAAACATCGCGTCTTTTCTTGCATGTCTTGATCACAATTTCAGTTCATTTCAGGTTATTTCATATTTAAAGACTTATTTAAGTGATTTTTCAGTTTTGTTTGAGACATAACTTTTAATTTCGAGAAGTTTTATTTGGATTTACAGACGATGAAAGTCCAACATACAAACGATGATAATTTAATATAATTTCTCCCTCTCAAAAATAATATGAGAGACTAGAAGTTGGCTGTGTATCACATTTGTCATTACAATAGCTCTACTATTGCCATTTCGATAATTTCTCCATCTTCTTATGGTAATTAAAGATGATCGGCTAACATATAAATATGTAATTTTTTAAAAAAATTTAGTCAATATTACTGAACAAATAGAATAGTTAATGTGACGAATAAAAAATAATGAAAATCAGACAAAGAAAGTGTTTCGACTCCAATCAGATGAATTTTCATCAATTTAATTCGGTTTCGCTTTTCGGAATTTGTTTCTCATGGAGTTCGATAAAGTAATTTCCATCAAATGGGTTGAGAGTTCGTAAACAAGTAACTCGATTTGTTCATCGGAAATATTTACTCTGCATTCATTTCTTTTCGTTTTCAGCCTCGTCATTCGGCAAAACTCCTGAATGTTCTTCGTCAGATGCCCCAACGGAGTGGCCCAGATGTGTTTTTCAGTTTCCCAGGACGAAAAGGATCGGTAAGTGATTTCTAACGACTTTCGCAAAGTTAAGAAACCTTCTTTGAGATTTTTTTTCGTTTTTTGACTCGCGAAAGCGCAGAGAAAGGGAAGAATGAAAATTTGAATTGTGTCTCGCTGAGATGCGTGAAAGAATGTATCTGGTCTAAGTGTTTTCGTATATGTTCACTTTTGTTTGTATTTTACTGAAGTTCATCATTACTTTCTTGTGAAATAATTCTTTTGCTGAGACCAATTCGTTATCGTGGAATGTTTTCTATGTAAGGTAATTTCGATATCCAATCATAAATAAATCTTCGATGAAATACATTTCATGAAAATAACTGAATTTATTACACTATCCAACTAGTTTCACCTATTTCGCCTTCTCACACTTGGGATGTTTAACAAACTCTTTTGTTCCTCGGCATTCTGATGTTGACTTGTAAACATATAAACTTGTTTTTCCCCAAATCTTTTAATAGTTTTTACATTGTTTTTGGGTGCACCTCTCTTCACTGAGTCACATGTTAATGAAATTTCGATACGAACCATCTTGTATCAAAATCAGTGGACAAACATTGATTGCAAATCAGATAGTAAAGTGGTTTATCTCAAACGATTGATTTATTCTAAAAGAAAAATCGATTTAAAATCCTAATATCTTCTACAATCTTAACACTATTTCTATTATTTTACAAATACGTCTTATCCATATCTCTCTTAGTTTGAAAAATAATATCTTCAATTCTGTCTGTTGAAATGAAAACACATAAAGAGTCTCCTTCCTATTGAAAGATACTCATTCACAGATATAATTCTTATTGTTCTTAACAGTAACTATACACAACTATAATAATAGGAGATTTTTCAAGGGTAGTTTTTTTTTTTTAAATCGAATAAAACACTCAATTTGCATCGCATATTCAAAATGTTCATTGAAATTGGTAACTTGGCCTTTGCCATTTACATTTTATAGATTACTTCATGTAAATGTTGTCCGCGGCTCCGTATCAAATGATCCATTCGGAAGGTCCAATTTTGCGTCACTTTTTCGAGGATTTCGGCCTGTATCCCACGAATTACGCGTGTTGTGTTATCCTGTAAGGCTTCAATCGTGTCCGACTTGTCCACATACACTAACGACTTCACATAACCCCACAAGAAATAATCCATTGGCGTCAAATCGCATGATCTTGGCGGCTAATTTACACGGCCATTTCGAGAGAGCTGCTCACCAAATTTATCCTTCAACATGTCCATTGTTTCGTGAGCTGTGTGGCATGTGGTACCGTCTTGATAAAACCAAATGTCAAACAAGTTCAACTCGGCCAACTGGGCAAAAACAAAAGTTGCGTATCATGGCTCGATATCGTTCGCTGTTAACGGAAACGTTTCTTCCACGGTCTTTGAAAAAAAATTGACCGATGATGCCACCAGCCCATAAACCACACCAAACTGTCGTTTTTTCGGGATGCATCGGTAATTCTTGTATAGCATGTGGCTGTTCATCACTCCAGATGCGACAGTTTTGTTTATTAACATATTCGTTAAGCCAGAAATGAGCCTCATCGCTGAACACAATTTTTCGATGAAACAGCGGATTTTCATTGAGCTGTTCTAAGGCCCATTCACCAAAAATTAGACGTTGTGGTAGGCCATTCGGCTCCAATTCTTGTAGAAGTTGAATATTGTAGGCTTTCAAACCCAAATCAACACGAAAAATTCTCCATGTGGTTGAGTTACACATGCCCAATTGCTGAGAACGGCGACGAATTGACATTTCACGATCCTCATTAACACTGTACGCTACGGCTGCAATATTCTCTTCAGTACGCACTGTACGCATGCGAGACAATGGTTTAATGTTCAACAAAGTAAACTTGGTGCGAAATTTGGTGTTCACAGCACGAGTTGTTGATTAACCAGGTCGATTACGACGACCATAATATTGTCGTAACAAACGATACACATTTTTCACAGAGCACGAATTTTCATAGTAAGTTTCAACAATTTGCAATCGTTACTGGTTTGTAAGTCTTTTCCATGATGAAATGGCAGAGTATACTGAAAACTTTTCACTTTGACAGATGGCGTTTGGATGCCATTACCAACCAGTGCCGCCAACCTGAAAAACTTAACTCTTAAAAAATCACCTGTTATAACTATATATAAATGATATATGGAGTATCTTATCATTTTGCATTCAAATTATCGACCGTTTTATAAATTCAGAAATGTAATATTGTTTCAGGATGCGGTGTGTGACAAATAACTAATTCGTTTTATATTCTCTATATTTCGTCAATCTTTATTGACTTCACCAGGAGAACAAAACATAAAGTTAGTCACCCATATAATAATAATAATAATATAAATGAATAATATAAAATGAATAAAAAATGTTCGGGTGCTTGTTTGGTCAGCACGGTCTGAATAAGAGTAACTTTATGGTTTGTTCTCCTGATGAAGTCATTGAGGATTGACGAAATATAGAGAATATAAAACGAATTAATTATTCATTTATAACATAATTAGATAGAATTAAATGATATATATATATATATATATATATATATATATATATATATATATATATATATATATATATATATATATATATATATATATATATATATATATATATATAATATATATATATATATATAAAAAATTTATATATGTTTATATACGGATGTTTTTTTTTAGAGGTATAGAACTTTAAGTTGGCATTACTGTTGAAGATGACGACCGATTTAACAGCTGAGAAATGATTTATTCTCAGTTTGGTTTGGCAATTCATCATGAATAGACTCACGCCTGAACAACGCTTGCAAATAGTGCAATTTTATTTTGAAAATAATGGTTCTGTGCGGAATACGTATCACGCACAATTTTGTTTAGCGATGAAGCGCACTTCTGGTTGAATGGCTACTTCAACAAACAAAACTGCCGCATTTGGAGTGAAGATAATCCTCAAGTGTATGTCAAAACACCGTTACATCCAGAAAAACTGACTGTTTGGTGCTCTTTATAGGCTGGTGGAATCATTGGTCCGTACTTCTTCAAAAACGATGATGGCCAGAACTTTACAGTCAATGGTGATCGGTATAGAGCCAAAAATACTATTTTTTTCATTCCTGAATTGAACAACCATGATGTCCAGGAGCTGTGGTTTCAACAAGACGGCGCAACATGTCACACAGCTCGTGCCACAATCGATTTATTGAAAGACACGTTTGGTGACCGCCTAATTTCACATTTTGGACCTGTGAATTGGCGTCCAAGATCTTGTGATTTAACACCGCTAGACTACTTTCTGTGGGGCTATGTAGGATAAGCCACAAACGCTTGACCATTTGGAAGACAATATTTGCCGTGTTATTGCCGATGTACAGCCACAATGTTGGAAAAAGTCATCGAAAATAGGACGTCCAGATTTTACTACATCCGAGCCGGCCGTGGCGGTCATATGCCAGAAATCATATTTAAAATGTAATGTCACAAGATTATCTTTCGAATAAAAAAAAATTCTTGTCAATCGAATGATCCATCGTTGTTTTATTGCAATTTAAAGTTCTATACCTCTAAAAAAAACACCCTTTATATTATTAAGGCTCCATTTTCACGGAAAATGTACATTTTCCGAATGTTTTCCTGTTTCATTATGAGGATAGAATAATCGATCACATTTCCATTTAACAAGTGTTCACAATCGCGTTAATTACAATTTTCAAATGGGTTTCCCGAAAACGAACACGACTCGTCTTTCTCCTCTTATAATTGATTACCAGCGGATCGAAAAAAAGTTCAAAATGACGAAATCCCCGACGTCTTCAGAGAATATCGCAAAACGGTCGAAACAGCAGTTCGCCGAATGAACGTTTCGGGTGATTGGTCCTTGGGGATCATCTATAAAGATTAGGGGATGAGCGGCATTCTATTTTGTTGAGGGCTCGGATTTTCAGACGGGTTGTTTTCAAAACGGAAATTCTGTAGCGATCTCGTCTGGATTAGGGGCACATTCATCATCTTGGCGATGAGTTCGTGTTCTTGAATTGAGGCCGGCTCTGAAAATAATTAATTAGGTCATCCAACTGTGCTTAACTACGCGAGTATTATATTTTCTTCAGAATTATAGATAATAGTCTATTGAGACGTCATTCAGAAAATCTTTTATCCCAGTAAAAAAACATTCTTGAAAAGCCAAATGATATAATAGAGAATGAAAAAATAAAACTTCAAGATTCACATAGATCAGTAATTTTAACAATTTCATCAGTCCTATGACATGCCTGATTCCTCAAGTATATTCATGTCATATATTTTTCGACAATTCTTAATATTTCTCCATTTTTTTTTTCATAATATTTTTCGTCTCTCTTCATGAAATAATGGAAATTACACTTCAGAAATGAAAGACTTTTATTCTGCTGAAGACTTCTAACTAAACCCATAAAAAAAAGCAATTGGATTACTTTGTTTATCATTCAATTTCCAATATCCTATAGATTCGTCATTCTTTTCTTCGATCATGTTTCAACATATTCCAACACATTTGGTATAAAAATTCTGATGTGGAAAAGAAAGAAAAGACATTGAAAAATTCGTGTTGAAAATCTCACATCTGTTACTTTAAAAATTTAGGCATAAGTCATTGTCTATTGTTCTAATTAACTAATTTCAATACTATCAATAGACACAGTATCAAAAAATAAGTTCCATTCAATATCATTTTCTTTTGCATTTACATTTTTTTTATGAAATTCTGATCATTTCATTCATACTCGTTTGGTACACTTTTTTAAAGCGATTTTTCAATCATCAAATTGTCTTAAGTCAAATAATAATCATCAGTTTTTGTTCTCTAGAAAAAATTTACATATTTCATCGCTCTCAACTTGCGCTTCGTGTCATTCCACATCTGAATGTAAATTTCGAAGAACTTAGCCACTCGCTCTATGGCCTTCCAGCTTGCTTGATTCAGCAGCTCGTGAATAGACAAACTTTTTAGGATATGTGACTAGCTGGTTTAGAATATAAATGAAATGAGTAGTTTTGGTACAAATTTCATATTAATATTTCAAATTAATTTTCACTGCAAAATAATCTAGCAAACTTCATTTGAAACAGAGACGACGTATTTCACTCAGTGTAAGCTTTTTCAGTGTACTTCAGTGATTTCTTTCAATTTTCCATTTAATTTGTCTTTATTTTCTTCATATATCAAACAATTAAACTGTCAATTATCATGATATGTTAAAAACAATAAATTAAAATTAAAACACTTGGCTTAAGTTTCACTAAATATATTACATGTAATACATGTAACTAATTCTAAATAAATACAATGTAACATTGTATACTCTTGATAATGGGTTGATCACCCGAAACATATGTAGAGTTTTTAATATATTTATAGAAACTTAAGCCAAATGTGTCAATTGAAATTGACACACTTGAATTGAATCATTGTTTTCAACATAATGTTTCACCAAGAGGTAAGCGAAACCTTCGTGTCATTTATCATGATATGTTGTCATATCTGACTTAATATTAATATGATTCAGTTAAAATTTTACAGCATTAGGTTAATTTAGTTATACGGAATGTGGTGACAAAAGTGTATTATCAATTTGTATATCATTTAATCAATGTTGATTGTAAACGGCGATGATGCCAATAAAAATGTACGCACCCTCATCTAATCCGGTACAAATGGCTGAATCTTTTTCTGAATAAAATTATCATTATATTTAATTTATTCAATAGTGTTGGCGTTTACTTGATGTAAATCCATTATAATTGAATATAACTTAAATTCAAACACTTGAACTTATGATTTACACTTTATTGACTACATAGCATGACGCGTTTCGTCGTTACAAACGACTTCTTCAGATGCTTACAAAATAATCCATTATTCTGTAAGCATCTGAAGAAGTCGTTTGTAACGACGAAACGCGTCATGCTATGTGGTCAATAAAGTGTAAATCATAAGTTCAAGTGTTTGAATTTAAGTTATATTCAATTATCATTATTATGAAAAAATATAAAATTATTATTATTATGAAAAAATACTTCAAAGATATCAAATCAGCCCTCAATAACGCGGTCAAGTCCCTGTATCAGATGATCTGAAAGAATGATAGGTATATTGCTTCCATGTGACATCAATATCCTGACGCATCGTGTTCAGATTGCTACTAAACACTAACAAGTATCTCGTGATAATGACGTGTCGGCAGTTATCGTTCACGATAGCCGATATGCGATTTATTGTATCGATTGATCGGTTCTATCAGCCAATATCAGTTGGAATTAATCATTTAATCTAGCTGTACAAATTTGCGAAGGTAATTTGTCTGAACATTCAACAACCAAACGCTAAAACATATCGGTCACTTCTGTTGGAAAGTTATGAATTGTCATTTTATGAATTGATATTTGATGTAGGAAAGTCTTTTGAGAAACGTTTTGTTGCTCTCCAGTTACAAAATTGGAACGATTTCCGGACAAATAAGAGGATTTCCGGATGAAAGTGTATATTCCTTACTTGAACAAAGTAATACAACTGAGTTTACACTTAAGGAATGAAAATATTTTGAGTAGAAGGGATGCATCAAACAAACTTAAGTTAATATACTCTATTCAACTTCAAGACGCCACCCATCGCAACATAGTGCACATGATCATCACGATATATACCTTCCTATTCGTCAAGAGATCTGCCTTTGGTTTTTATCTCAATTTTTTCAATTATTATATTCAGAATAGTGAAATATTCAAATTCGTTGGATTATTATCAAGCTTAGTGTATTTTAATATTGCTACAGAAATATTTCGAATAATTATCTAATAATTTTTCTGTATAAACTATATTCTATCTGAGAACTTCATTATTCTTTCTGAAATAATGATATTTGTGACTAAAATGACAACCATTATCTAAATCTGTTTTATTTATGGAATAACTGCGTTGATGATTTATTCGAGTTTCGAAGTTTCTGTAGTATGGTTCTGTATTTAGTTCGATCTATATAGTTAAGCTTTTAAACACGATTCCATAAATTGCTCAGACTTCAAGCCCAGATCTCTCTGATGGCATTCCAGTCCCTTCCACCCTTCCTGACTACTGGGGCAGTTTGAATTTCGAAATTTGGAAACGATTCTAAAGTGGCACTTTCATTGATAGTGTGTTCTAATGTTGTGTCCTTTGCTATATCTTCATGGTATTATTTTGTTCACTAATTTCTGAGGTTTTTCTATTACAATAAGTGTCATCAATAGTCATAGTATAGGATTTTCAATGAATTTAGTAATTTAATATTAAATCAAATATTTAGTATTCGTTTCAACATGTGAGGAACTCTTAAACAATGTTTTACTATGAATGTTAATTGTTTTCAAGTAAAGGCTTCTTCAAGTTTCTATTATCCAAATTACGTTATTAAAAAATGTCTTTTTAATTGTTTTATTATTGTGTTATCAACAACCTTATTTCAGTTGGAAAACATAAGAGTATCTTCGGTTGTTTCAACTACACGAGTAGAAATCATTGAATATTTCACATACAAATCTTGAATAATAGCTTCTTCAATGGACAAAACATGTTCAAAAACAAACATTTCTTTTTTCATTAGAACACGCTTTTAATGTGGAACACAATTCTTCAACATTTCTGCATCCCTCAGATAACACCGAAATATTCCTTCTCGAAAACACAAAAAAGGTTCGAAAAATGAAATGCCTAGTCTTTCCAATCTTCTTGTACGGAAATGAAACATGTACATTGAGGATGCAAGATCATCGCAAAATTGATGCGTTAGAAATGTGGTGGTGGAGACCCTTGCTTAGAATCCTGTGGACTGCACATCGAACCCACATCTCGTTTCTGAAGAAGCTAAACATCAAAGAGAGGTTATCGTCTAGTGTGCGGCTGCGAATCCTTAAATTCTTTAGACATATAACCCGAAACGAAGACTCCATCGTGACCACCGTATCGTTTGGGACGCAGTGGCACAAGACCGAAACACGACCACGATCACTCTGTCAAGAGTGAACGACTGAGAAGAAGAAGAAGAAGAATTCCTTCTTGGTAGTTCTTAGAGAAGCCAAAATTCTTGAAAAATCATCTTTTCTATCGTGCGAATCTGTTTCTTTCACCACTTTTTTAACATTGTTGCATCCCTCAGATAACACCGAAATATTCTTCTTGGTAGTTTTTAGAGAAGCCAAAATTCTTGAAAAATCATATTTTCTATCGCGCGAATCTGTTCTCCAACACACTCAGTAAAGCGTCATATAATTCGGTAGGATAGGAACAGTTCGAAGTCGCAAAGGTAAAAGAAAAGAATTATTCCTTCAAAATATCCAGACTCTTGATGCAGTAGGTACGAAATCAATTTGAAATATCTCGAACTCTCCGCATTGACCTGCCAGTTAATCTTTTATGTTCGGAGAGAACTCGACTAACAGATAATATTCGTATGTATGATTCCTTTGTCGCCTATTGTAGTAGGAAAGTTATTGAAAAATTGAATCGAAACATTTTCCATCTATCTGAAATCAATAAGTTTGATTCAATTTATTGTCTTTCCTTTATTTTCACGCCGGTCTATTGATTTACTTCGTGTCTTTGGACTTATTTCTTTTCGTTCTGCAATAATCCCAGAAATACCAATCAAGTAAATTGGAATTCCATGATAAAAGAGATATAACAAATAAAGCATTTGACCTTTCGTTTTTTCGTTCCCTTGCTGCATAGCGGAGATATTGTCTTGTTTGCTTTTCGATACACTTGTTTGTGTATCTGCTTTCTGTTCGAACCCTGAAGATACAATCGCAAAGGATAAACTGTATTAGAGGAGGATGGCTGCGGGTCAGCTTCATGAATTTCGGAATGAAGATATGCCTGGAAGCTATGCCCCAACTGTTAGCTAAAACAATATTGTACATAGGATAAATAAAATACGTTTGATGCACCTGTAGGTGCAACTTCTTCGCCTAAACTAATATTTACAAACTCTCAGAGCAACTGAATTAATTGTGCTTTCCGAAATGGGATGTTCTTGAAGATGAAATAAAGGTTCTTAAAGTTATTTCCTTCGATAAAATAAAGTTTTATTTTTATTCGTGAGTTTCCGCTTCACCTATTAATCTATAATATAAAAATGAATCGCAAAATGTGTTGGTAAGCGCATAACTCTACAACGCCTGGACCAATTTTGCCAATTCTTTTTTTAAAATGTTCCTTGAAGTCCAAGAATGGTTTTTACATCGAGAAAATTCGAATCATTTCCAGGAAAACCCTAAAAACAGCCAATTTCTTTTTCCCATACAAACGTTTTCTATCTAAAATGTAGATCAACGGCTGATGATGTCACTATTTTTTTTTTGTTGTGTTTATTACTGTCAGAGAAAAATTGCGTATAAAATTAGAAAATTTAAGAATACTTAATTAATAATGTAAGTAAGAAATAATTAATTCTCAAAAAGGGGATATAAAAACTGAATATCTTATCACACATCTCGGTTAGTTTAGAGCTATCACGACTATTATTAAAACTTCAATTGAATATAAAATTTTGGTAAGTTTGAATAGGCTTACACATACGTTACTAACATGACACGTGGTTTATTTGCTTATAAAGAAGAATATATAGTTTGCTTTTTGAATGTACAGTTGAAATTTCGTTTTCAAAAATGATAGCTATTATATGTACGAGCTTAAGTCGCAGAACTCGCAATGCAGCAGGTTAAAGATATAAAATACCAAGTCAAACTGACGAGCAACGCGAAGCTCGGAATGAAATTGAACGAAATCGATGGAATCGAAATTTACAATATGAAAGAGATGCGTTTAACTCCTATCGACCTGCATTAAATGATAACGTTGAAATATATTACAGTTCACAGCAAATCGTTGGTTTTAGACCAATGAACGTTGAATGTGAATATTGCAAGGAAAAGTTTCATTGTTATTGATAAGAAAATACTTCCAATGATGCGCCAAAATATTGTGCGAAGAGTCAATTCAAATAGACGCTATTGGTATAGCCACCAGAGCCACTATATTCATTGGTTTCCGGGAATGGACTAAATTCTGAACATTTTTTGACTTATATCGAGCAAATATATCATATAATTAATGATGAGATTTATGGAACAAGTACTTGCTACGAAATTAGGAACATGCTGCTCAACTATAGAACGGACAGGATTCGACTGATTTGAAATAACAGGAAGTATTGCAGTCCTGCTTTGTCCCTCCACACGGGATAAATATTAAAAACAAGATAGTGTAGCACAAATAGTAGAAAATGTCTTTCCTCTCTTTCTGAAAAAATTCAAATGAAAATAAATGGGCGCACAAAGTTCGCCAGGTCAGCTAGTATAGTATAAAACGAATTTCTAACAATTAATTGAAGTCCAATATTGATTTTTTTATTCTATTATTCCCTCTTTTTCATGCAATAAATGCGTATGCTCCGAATTATATATCGTCATGAATGCAATTTTATTTCAGGCTATGGTGCTACCTCCGTTGGCAAAATGGCCGTATGAGAATGGTTTCACTTTCACTACGTGGTTCCGCTTAGATCCGATAAATTCTGTAAATATAGAGAGAGAAAAGCCTTATTTATATTGGTAAGTAGAAATTTCAAATAATGAATTGAACATAATTTTGTAGTTACTCATAATACACAAACATAGTTTTATTGTTGGTTTTGTGTTATGTTTCCTTTTCAATTTCACAATTTTCCAAGTCATAAACTATGCAGGGAATAGTTGTTGGTTGAATAGTAGGTACTCTCAAATTCAGAAAAAATCATGAAATTACACTTTCTTTCGTTTTCATTCTGCAATCAACGATTGGAATTTTGATGAAATTTTTCTTTCTTCATATCAGAGGTTCTCAATCTTTTTGACTGTAAAATGTCGGGAACCTCAAGTTCAATCGTAATATCGAAACATTCATAGTATCAATATCTAAAAACCAAATAATACTATCATATAAATAATATCAAATTATTTATATATTGCATCAAAATTGTACAAATTTCAGATTGTCAAACACTAAAGTTCTGCTTTAATAGTTCATTTTGTATAAAGCTTTTGAATTTCTCCATTGTTATACTGCCAAGGCTTTGAGAGGTTATCTCTTTCTATTTTTTGTGCACAAGTTATTTCATGAAAATGCCAAAGGTATTCATGAATTTGATATTGATTTTGACCATTTTCTTTTTTTCCAGTTTCAAAACTAGTAAGGGTGTAGGATATACGGCTCATTTTGTTGGTAATTGTTTAGTTCTAACCTCGATGAAAATCAAGGGTAAAGGTTTTCAGCACTGCGTAAAATACGAATTTCAGCCTAGGAAGGTAACTACATCCAAAACATATTGTATTACATTTGGTGCTGATTCAATTATCTTATTTTCAGTGGTATATGCTTGCTATAGTGTACATATATAATAGATGGACAAAAAGCGAAATAAAATGTCTTGTAAACGGTCAATTAGCTTCAAGTACTGAGATGGCGTGGTTCGTTTCGACGAATGATGTAAGCACGACCGCAAAAAAGGTACGGTGGCAGCCTAATTGACGATTGTTCTGTTTCCTTTCAGCCTTTTGATAAATGTTACATTGGAGCCACGCCTGAATTGGACGAAGAAAGGGTATTTTGCGGTCAAATGTCAGCCATATATTTATTTAGCGAAGCACTAACGACGCATCAAATATGCGCCATGCATAGATTAGGTCCAGGGTATAAGGTGGGTGTTTTTGCCAATTTCACGTTCTATCGTATAAATTGAAATACTCGGCTAAATTCGTCAGAATTCTTTTATATATTCAACAATTGTTTCGAGGTGCTAACTCGTTGATCTAGACAAGCAACCCATTTCATGCGAACCTTGTGTTGATAATACAAAATATTTAACAATATGTAGCTTTAGTAGGTACGTAATTTGATGATGGTGGTTTGTCTTTGCTGCCGTCGATTTGCTACCAGCAAACGCCTATTAACATTTTCTCAGTATTAAAGAAAACCTAACTTCCATTGCTTTCGTATCAGATATTATCAATCACTACAATGATCTGAATTCTTAATTTCAAGGGAGCTCCTGAAAAAAATAAAAAGCTCTTCAAACTCGATTTTCTTAACATCCATCTTGATAATGAACTCCTACATTTCCACAATTCCATAATTTCAAAAAATCGGCAATGATAACAGACTAGATATCGAAGACTTTTTGACATTCTTGAATTAGAATTTCAAAACAGACTCACAGATTTTAAGAAAATTGAGAACGGCCTCCTCATCGACCAC
This sequence comes from Henosepilachna vigintioctopunctata, assembly GCA_030704895.1. Classification (NCBI taxonomy): domain Eukaryota; kingdom Metazoa; phylum Arthropoda; class Insecta; order Coleoptera; family Coccinellidae; genus Henosepilachna; species Henosepilachna vigintioctopunctata. The sequence continues at coordinate 1,628,108 of JARQZJ010000002.1, read as the reverse complement.
GTAGAAATGATCGATTTCCTAGAAAATACAGTTTTGAAACACCAGAAACACCAAGTTGATTTGTAAAGAGTTTCAGACAAAGTTTCACTAAAATTGACTAAATTCTCATAATTAATGAACATAGCCTTGAACCTTTTCACTTTGTTTGGATCATACATATGCATGTTCGTGAAGCAGCATTTTTTACAGCCCCAAATCTGAAACAAAGCTATGATTGAATAAAGAAATTGAATAATAAAATAATTTATCGCTGTGAACAAAGAAAATTGATGAAGATCAACTAAAACAAAAGTTTAAAATAAAAATAATAATACAATTATATAAAACGCAAATAAAATGAATGAATAAAATATAGTGATATTAATAAATTTTTAACGCTGTTGAATCAAAAATCGAATTCAGACGACGTTTCGGTTTGTAATGTCGTTCTCGAGTGAAAACTGAAAACGTTTTTTTATATTTTTGTTTCAGCTCTTGGAAAATAAATTATTTATACTTTTTAGGTTATTTCGATCAGTGTGTCAATCAATTTCTTTATTCAATCAAAGTTTCAATTCAGAATTTGAACTTGAATTTATAGGCAATGGAAGACAAAATAGTTAAGAATCTGCATTGCCAACACCTTTAAACAATTAGAAGAATATAATTTTATGATATAATTCGAAGACCTTCAGGTCGGAATATCTTGTAATTTTGTAAGAAAAATAATGTAATTTCGAGATATAAATCGTATTAAAAGTCAAATCAAATAAAAGTAGTTTCCTCTATTGAATATTTAGAATCAACCGAAGCCAGTTTTTCATTCATCGAATAGATAATTTTAACCATTGCAATATTCGTATATTTTCCGTTCTGCTTCGCCATTTCCAGAGTCAGTTTCGTTTCGATAACGAATGCAACATCAATCTGCCAGACAATCACAAAAGGGTGAGTGACAATGACCAGTCATCTAGCATGCCATTTACTGCAGTGGATGCACGTACCGTAAGCATATTTCGTTTTTTTTCTTTATTTTTAATGGTTTCCCGGTATGAAATGTGATTTTTTTTAATTGGATTATATTCCCGTTTGCGTAAAATGATACTCTCAATAAATAAAGATTTGTTGAAATGGAAAAATTCATTTTTGGTTTACGTTTCGCTACAAATTGTAGCGTTGTCATACTTTCGATATAATAATTTCACAAGCAACAATTTGTAGCGAAACTCAAACAAGAAGCAAATTTTTCCATGTCGGAAGTCTTAATGACACTTGCTGAAAATAACAATTTTTCGTTTATAGATAGTGTAGAAAACTCCCAACAAAAAAAAATTATATATATATATATATATATATATATAATATATATATATATATATATATATATATATATATATATATATATATATATATATATAAAGCAGAATTGATTTTTTTATATATTTCTCATATATTTCTCAATGTCTTGTTCTTTTTGCTAATATTTGAACAGTTTCGTCAGAAAAATAATCAAAAAATTATGAAAATTTAAAATAAATTCTAGCTTACTTTTGTTAAATGGAATATATATATATATATATATATATATATATATATATATATATATATATATATACACTTTTTATATTCAATGATTTATTGAACATCAATCAAATAAGTCGATCTCAAACAAAATTCAACTCCTTGTTTGTTTCGTCGAAAAATAATTAATTTCGACATGGTATCTGCATGGTATGGTATAAGCAATTATATTTTTTTTATTGAGATTTAACAATTTCGTTTAATAGTTCATTCATTTTATCATATTGGTTTTTGGTCATAACTAACATTTGTCTGCAAAAATATATATCTCTGTGAAAATTTCTTGACTTTTATTATGAAAATGAGAAAGGAAATTAAAATAAATTCTAGTGAATTACTTACACTTCTGGAATGAGTAAATGGAATATATATATATATATATATATATATATATATATATATATATATATATATATTTTGAATTCGAAAAACCGTAGTTATGATATCTGCACCATATATGTATGGACTACCAAAACTGAAACAACCTATCTAAGTGGTATATTGATTTATGTCTTCACTTCGATAAAGACATCAATCACTGTCACCATGAAACTGATGTGGGTTTACAATGAGATCTCAACTTCTGATCGATATTTCCAGAAACATGATTAATTTAGGAGCTATCCGCTTGGAAATATTTTTTTCCTTCTGTAATTTTTCATATATATTAAATAAGAACTCTAGTAGACAGCTGCTTTTTTTCCTATCATTTGAATATTTCATTTAAACACAATGAAACGTTTTTTTGTACCTACATCCATATGTTTATATATATATATATATATATATATATATATATATATATATATATATATATATATATATATATATATATATATATATAATAATAATAATCTTTATTCATATTCATATACACTTTACATTATCACAGAAATTTTCAATTAATGGATAAGAATACAAGTTTCTCTTAGTTTTATACAACTGGATATGAACAAAGAACCCTTAGTCCAACCCTCACAAAGGTATAATACCTGTGGTGAAAGATTTTTTCAAAAACCACTTTCTACTAATAGATCAAATAATATTCTTTTCATCAATTATATATATATATATATATATATATATATATATATATATATATATATATATATATATATATATATATATGATCAAATGTATTGTGTATCGTAGTATGCTTTTATGGAAATAATTCGAAAATATTAGAGGTAACCACAATATAACGGATAAACATATTTCCATTTATCGAAATTCTTGTAAAATGCGGTCTCCATATCATGACTATTTCAAAATTCAAAATTGTTTAGGAAGCCTTGGGATGAAAATATTCTGTTTATCTTGTATGATATTATATCTGAGGTAAGAATGAATACCTAGTTTGTAATTAAAATTAATTTAGTGTAAAGTAAATCCTGGAATAGATAAATTGAATGCGAATGTTGATAATTTATGTTAGGTTAGCTTAGGTGTTGTTCATTCCTGAAATAAATGCTTGCGTAGTTAGGTTTTTCAGCTGAAAATTGCTAGCTCTGTACACTCGTCAATATGCTGAATTCGCTAGATTTACAATGCATGGTCCGTCTCAAATTAGTTTAGGAACTAGAAAAATTTGATATTGAAATCAATTATTTCGATATTTTAATATGAATTGAACTCACTTCTTTCAATCGGGTGATCATTTTACGAAAAAATTCATTTTGTACTCACATTTTCAAATTCAGGGCCTTTCTTCATTAGAAAATTGATTAAAATGAATTAAATTCAGAGATGTGCTATTTCGAAAAGTTAACTGATGAGTAATTGAATCCAACTACAGAATTTCTGTTTGAATATATCGAAGGCCGTAATTAATACTCAATAATATGACTTGAAAAAAAAAGGAATTGTAAACTTTATATGCATGAATATTAGCGAAAAATTATTTTCAGAAATATTTTATGGAAAATTTTGATTACTGATCATTTTACTTTTACTGTCACAATTTTTATTCTAATCAAACCATCGATGATTTCAGGTGTTATATGACGGAAAACTTTCAAGTGCTATAGTTTTCATGTACAATCCTGTAGCAACAGATAGTCAGTTATGTCTTCAATCGGCACCTAAAGGAAATCTTTCTTTCTTTGTACATACACCTCATGCTCTCATGTTGCAAGTAAGTATACATAATTCTGAATTTGATACGTGTGTTTTTTGTTTACCGATGTTAAGTGTTTGTTCTTCACCTTTTTTTATTCAAAAATTTCACATTCTATATTATGGTTTAATTCTTCCGCAAGTAAAAGGATGACAATAATTTTTTGATGATGGTGTTCATGAAACTTTCTTATTTGATTCGGCTTACCGAAAATTTTCAATTTATACAAAATTGTCAAATATCGAAAATTTCCATTATTGCTTTGAAGATATTGTAAATATGATAATTTCATTTACCAAAGATACCATAGTGTAACCCTTTCTGAAGGATGATATTTTTCATTACTATGTTTCCATTTATAGGGACAACAGCAAACTATTTGTTGGTTCGTTTTAAAGAGTTTACTAAAAGCACTCTGCCCTCCTTTCCTTCAATTAATTTCCGTATCTAAGAGCGAATCAAATTTTTCGTTATTTTTTCGGGCTACGCAACTAAAGGTCTATATTCTTCCAATTATCAGGACAACGGCAAACTATGTCCTTTGGATGGTTCGTGTTTTAAGATTTATTGAAAATAACCACGCATCGTTACCCTTAAATCATTTTCGTATCAAAAAGCGAATCAAATATTTTCCTGATTGTTGTGAAGCTTCTCCAAACTTTTGGGGACTGTTCTTTCAATTATAGGGACAGCGGTAAACTATGTTCTTTTACTGTTTGTTTTTAAGAGTTCATCAAAAGCACCCACACATTGCTGTCTTCTAATCATTTTCGTATCTAGAAGCGACTAAATTTTATTATTACCTCTCATCTCATTCGACTAAATTTTTCTCCCATTCAGTTCGAGCTCCGCAACATTCGGTATGAAGTTATTCAGTTGTAGGAACAATGATAAACTATCTACTTTCTACTATGTACTTTCGGTTAAAATGATTTTCGGATTCAAAATAGAATACAGTTTTCTCTAATTCCGTTAGAACTCCGCAACTTTTGGTTTTATTTATTCAGCTATGAATAAATAAAATATATGAATTTTCATGATATAGGTTATGTTAGCTTTTTCCATTTTACAGTCTTCGTACTTGTGCTTACAATTTGACGCTGTTTTCGAACGGCTAATGGGCTTTTAGTCGTGAGCATTACATAATGTCATTCTCAATTATAACAACTCAAATTCAGAGACTTACGCAAACATTGACGTCTAAAGGTGGATTCCCACTTCACGGAACATCAACGTCACGTCAACATTAAGATGGTGTATTTTGCATTAGAATGTTTGAGATGGTTACGTTTCATGGTATTGTCAGTATATGGCAACATCCTCATGGAAAATACGCTATAGAATATTTTCACGTGACGTTGACGTTCGGTAAAATACGAATCGACCTTTTACTCAGGATTACAACCTATTTACGCCATTTAGCAGTCACCATTGAAGCTTCTACCCCTATGCGGACGACAAATGTTATAATAAAGATTTCAGTCATATTTTGTTAGTCATAATGCAGAATAACGAGGCAGATACTGTCATAATCTAAATAGGGGCATTAACGTGGCTCAATCGAACATTTACTCACGTATATTAATTTCATTTGTCTTGTCGCACGCCATTCAACGTAAAACTCATTATAACGTTGCAATTATGTATCTCTCTATCCATTTTACATCTCTGTACGTTCTAACTCCGCATATTGTATTCGTTATGCCATCAACATTTTCCGGACGTTTCCTTTAACGATCCTAATTTTGTTTTGCAGGACGTGAAAGCAGTGATAACGCATTCCATCCACAGCACGCTTAATTCAATAGGAGGCATTCAAGTGCTATTTCCACTATTTTCTCAATTGGATTTGCCTTACGAATCACATTCCACCTCCGATTTTAAACGTGATCCAACACTATGGTAAGTCTTTATTTATATAATTCACGCCTGATTCCACTGAGGAAATTGATATTACTCGGAAATTCGTAATGACAGGATAAATCATCTTACTTCCATCGTTTCTACGTTTCGAATTCATTCTGGGAAATGGTACATAAAACAGGCACGCCAATGAAGTTTCTTGTATTTTTTTTTTTTTTTTTTTTTTTTGGAACACCATCTGTGAGAATACAGGGTGTTTTTTAACAAAATTCTATGTACCAATTTGAAAATATTCCATCCTTTCATTATCCTCGATAAGATGCAGTGACTTTTCAATGTGGCCCCTATTTCCAAAACAACAGTGTTGGGTGGTTAGGTATGAGATACGAGAATTATCGATAAAATTAGAAAAAATTTAATTCAAGGTCTACTGAGATCCAGTTTAGATCTACTTAGATCCACCCCAAACCTGGTGATTTAATTGAATCTATTTATTTCTGCGTGTTTACTAAATGCCCTGTATTTTCTTCTATTCATTGGAGGTTGTATCCATAATAATCATTATAAAATTAATTTTCAGCTCAAAACTATTAGGATTCATATGCGAACTTGTAGAGACTTCTCAAACTGTCCAACAGCACATGATCCAGAACAGGGGGTTCTTGGTGATAAGTTTCATGTTGCAGAGGTCATCTCGTGATCATCTGACAGTTGACGTTCTCGGTTCTTTCCTCAGCTTGACGAAGTATCTCGTTACGTGCCTCAGCGCTAACAGCGAGCTCTTGCTCAAACAGGTTTGTATTTGGTAAAGTATTCTAGAGCTTCCTGAGGAAATAATATCTCTATCTACAGCAGTTTATATCAAGTTAACAATCTTATGAAACATTTGTATAGGTAATGTCAGTTTAAAGTTGAGTGTCCAATTTTTAATACACAATATTTCATCAGCTCATTAAAGAAAAATAATTTAATAGTTACTATATTGCTCATATTATTATGAACGTCAATTGTTCATGGAACCGTATATTCCTTTAGAATAGAAAAACTAACCTTCTCTCAAGATTTTTATTCAGATAGATAGTTGATAATTGGGATAAATATTCTGACAATATCTCCAGTGATCGTCACTGTGACAAGTTTCTTATTTCCGTAGCCTAATCATTCAGCATCTCTCTGAAACAAAGTGACAACAAGCTAATATTCAAAAATCGTAAAATTATGATTGAATCAAATTAAAAACGAAATCGAAAATGTTATTCATGAATGTTAAACAATTTTGACTAACAAATACATGACGTTTCGGTCAATTTATGTATCTCCGATGATTTTCAAGTGAAAAAAGTTTATATATTCTCGCTGTTTCCGTTCTGAATTTTTTCTAATTCGTTTTTTCATTGATAATTTATTTCAACTCGTTTTTCACGAACGAATTATTTTGGCAATGGATGACCTCAAATCTTCAAATGAATATGTAATTAATCGTAATTTATATTCATTGACAGAATACCTGGCTCACAATGAAAAATATTGAAATGCTATTAAAACTATATCAATAACGAAGAAAACAAATTTACTAAGCAATAGTTAATATTTTGGAAATAAATTCAAGGGTACTTGCCTAGTGGTCAAGTAAAATTTATTATACTTGTTCACTAATTTAATTACTTTTATTATACTATATATCAATTAAATTTCGGATGTACTTAAATTCAATATGATTCGATTTTAATGGTTTTTTCATTTAAATTTATTTTGGAATAAAAAATATTTTCTTTCCTTCTGGTAATGGAATAAATGCCATTCTCGCTTTGGTTATTGATGCATTATTTTGAACACTCTTTTCCATATCTTGGTTGGCTGTAGTTGCTTTTTATATTTTTTTGGGCGATCGGGTAATTTCACACTGTTTTTTTTCTTTGTATAGTTTCACAAAATAATACATAAAAAACAAACCTTTACAAAATAACTTCGCACATGAAGTTTAGCATACAAAAAATTTACATTTTTCATTGAAACTTTCATATGTTAAAAAAATTTATATTTTTTTCATATAAATATATCAAAAATATATGAAACATACACAATATCTATATAAAATTGTAAAAGTAAGAAGAAAATTTATAAAATTATGAGAATAAGTATATAAATAATTAAATTATATTGTGAGGTTCCATTGTTTGTATTTTAATTTTATAAGTAAATAAAATTGAACACTTCTGATAAGGACTACATGGATGCGTTTTGGATTCACATTTATATACAAATGTGAAAGAATTTATCGCGATTCTTCGATCAATGATAATTGTAAAATAACAATTCTGGTAATTGTCCCATTGGTGGAGCTATTTTTGAGAGGTCTCAAAAACATTTCTGTAAGAAAAATTAAAATATTGTTATTTTTCACTTTGTAATTTTCAAATCGCAGAGATTTTCGTTTGATTAACGAATTCATGATTTTATTCTATTGTTCTATGGCAAGTGTTGGTAATTTAATTTTATTTCAGCCGATTATGGCAACAAACATGCATTTATTTAATTTCGAATTTTTTATATGTGTATATATATATATATATATATATTATATATATATATATATATATATATATATATATATATATATATATATATATATATATATATATATATATATATATATATATATATATATATATATATATATATATATATATATATATATATACATACAATATATCAAAAATAGTTTTGACAATTTAATTTATTTGATTTATCATGGTTTTGATGATTTTTGGATATAGATTTTCAATTGGTTCCTGTTATGAAAATAAATCGAAAATTCGGTAACTTATTTTTTTCACATTTTCATAAAAATTTAAGTTCTCAACGTATTGAACTTTTTAATGCTTCTTAAATTTGCACATTCAATCGCATAAAGTTTTCCTAAAATTAATTCGAACAATGCACATTATAATTCTTTGGAAACGTATCATTGGTGTTTTTGGGCTTTTTTGAAAACATTTTATCGTTGTAGATTACCTGATTATCCTCAGACTTCTGCAGATGTCTTATTTTCTGCGCTTCTTCACTTTCTTTTCACCAACCCGTACTTATCCAAGCATGTGTAAAAATAGTCATTTTTAACCCCCCGCTTCACTTTTAAACGCCAAAATTAAAATGCTTCTACTTTAGAATTTTCAATTTCTCACCTACATACCTACATTTATACGATGTTGATTACATACATGTTGTGGGTAAGTACGAGGACAGATAGATCAATTTTGATTCAGTTGTTTTGCTTTTCATTTCTGACCTGGCAGCTGCTGGATCATGTCTTGTTTAATCCGGCTCTCTGGATTTACACGCCGGCTCCAGTACAATCCCGGCTGTACTCTTACTTAGCAACAGAATTTCTGTCCGATACACAAATTTATTCGAACGTCAGGAGGGTGTCCACTGTTCTGCAGACAGTCCATACGCTTAAGTACTATTATTGGGTTATAAATCCGAGGAATAAGAGCGGTATAACACCGAAAGGATTGGGTAAGTACACATTTCAACGAAAAAAAATTACATCTGTGTAATAATGAATAAGCTCTAAGAAGCAAAGTCAATTTTTTTGAAATATCTCGAATAAATTTTTCAACAATGAAAATTATATCATTCTGTATAATTAACTTATGACATCAAAATTCAACCAGTTCAAAATAGTCTGATTAATCAAAAATAATTTCCATAATTCAATTCACAACGTTTATGTGCACCTATATTGAGTAAATGATTTTCAACAATATTATCTGATCTCGTTAAAGTGCGCATAAACATAGAACAAAATTTGTTTTCATATCGCATAACATGTTTGGACAGTACTGCGTAATTCCTCAACATATTAACATCGAGGCGTCTTGTAGGTGAAGGCATTTGAACAACGAATCAAAGACATGACAGGCACTGACGTTTCACCACTGGGTATAATACACAATCGCGATTTATTTTTGTCAATTTAATTGAAGACGTCGCTTTTATGGAGATGACTAAAGAATCTTCTAATAATTTCTTATAAATTACCCTTGTGAAGAAATTTCATCAATTTCACAACTCATCCCAAACATTGGGAAAAAATGTTTGCGAGGAAATTGCTGTGGAGTTTGGGACAACGGTAGATGAGTACAAAAAATAATATTGTTCATCTACCAGCGCTTAGACGAAAGAAAATCAAAATTAAAAAGTGCCACGACATCAATCTGCTACAGCAACCCCCACTACTCTCAAGAAAAAAGCAAAGTCTGCTCCCAAGAAAAAAGGCAGCTAGTTCCGTTTATAAGATACGTGGTTATGTATTGATACACTATTTTTGTTAACGCGCAGTATCTTAAATGCATAATAAACGATTGTCACGCCTCTGCGTTACGATACGAAATTTTGTTCTATGTATGTACGCACCTTTAAATATACCTACATATGTAGTGTGTGGGTTGTCCTTTACACTACTTCCCCAACATTTGCTAGATGGCAGCACTCGTTTCTTTGCAAATATCAATTTGTATTATTGAGTGTTCAGGCCGATCCTGAGGGAAAACTATTTTTACGATTTACAACAATTGTCAATAATATTCGTTTGTACTTATAATACCTATTCCTCATATAGATGGACCACGACCGCCTCAAAAGGATATTCTGGCCATTAGAGCGTATATTTTACTGTTTTTGAAACAACTGATCATGGTTGGAAATGGAGTGAAAGACGATGAACTGCAGAGTATATTAAACTACTTGACAACTATGCATGAAGTAAGTTGAATAAATAGACCATCTGAAAATTTTATCAACAAGATTTAAGAAAAATTCATTTTTTTAGTGAATAAACAAACATATTTGCTTTCATTTCTACTCATATTAGCTAACATTTCAATCGAAAAAAACGTCGGTACTCTTAAATTTACAGAAACTTATTTCAAATAAATAGTTTTCAAACTTATGGTATTTTGGCCTTTTATAAAATGTTCGTTGATTAAAAATATTGTTTCTGAATGAATTACTTTTCAGCAGCAGTTTCGAAAATGCTTTTACGCTTTTATTCTGTGATAAATGTATTGTGAAGTCGATACTTTCTTGTTTTATGAATATTTATAAGCTTCCTAAATAGTTTTTAATTCAAATTTGATTATTGTGACGTATAATTATGACCCAAACTGATTATTCAGTAAAATCCTCAATTGATTCCTGGGAGTCTAAGTAGATGATATCATTCATCATTAGAATCTTCTCAAATAAATAACGTTATTTTTCAGGATGAAAACCTCCATGATGTACTACAAATGTTGATATCTTTGATGTCCGAACATCCGTCTTCGATGGTTCCGGCATTCGACGCAAAATTCGGTGTTCGCTGTATATTCAAACTGCTTGCCTCTGAAAGTCAATTAATAAGATTACAAGCTCTGAAACTGCTAGGCTTTTTCCTCAGCAGAAGTACTCATAAGAGAAAATACGACGTAATGAGTCCGCATAACCTGTACACCTTACTGGCCGAAAGATTACTGCTGAACGAGGATAGTCTCTCACTGCCAACTTATAACGTTTTGTATGAAATAATGACGGAGCATATTAGCCAGCAGATATTGTACACTAAGCATCCGGAACCGGAGTCGCATTTCAGACTGGAAAATCCTAGTGAGTATTTCCTTTCATAAACTTCAAAACTTTAATGTTACCAAAAACACTGTACGTCACTATTCAAAAAGCCACCCCAGTATGCAACTGTTGTTTTGTTCAATAGGCGTCCTGATAATTTGGTAGCTGTGAAAAAGTACCTCACTATTCAAAAGTCACCCCAGTATGCACCTGTTGTTGTGTTCAATAGGCTTCCTGATAATTTGGTAGCTGTCAAGAAGTACCTAATTGACTCCCTCAATTTTTTACTCCCTCTCAAAATATATGTCTAATTGATATTTGGTGCTTCTGTCGTAATTGTTGGTGCAAGTGTTTTTTATATATTGATAATGTGCTTATATGTATCATAAGTGTTTGTAATTGTTGTTTACTTTCATTTAAAATTTATTATCTGTTGACGAGTATATCATAATTTTCTATATACCTTACACATACAATAAAGATTATCAAAGATAAACCTTAAATATAGTTAACAGGAAGTTAAGGCATAAATACTTAGCTCTTTTGAAATTATCAGATGCTCAAGAAACATCAAGCTTTCATAGAATTCATTTGATGCATCAGATATCTTTAAATCCAATAAAACCTGGTCTCATTTACTATCTAAAAAAACACTATCTCTCAAATTATTGTAATTCTGAACTTTGAACGAAAGCATTCGAATTGTCTGTACGTTTAATCTCATCATAAACTAAATGCGAGAGATTTAAAATGTTAATTTCTGTATAGGAAATAAGACCATATGTTTCAACTTCACAAATTCCCTATAATGAAAGTACATTCAACGGTCGTTTGGAACTGTTTCCAGTAACAAACATCTGCAGTTATCTTGGCATTTGACACTTAACATTTGACAATTTTCACCTCGCAGTATAAGAAATTGATCGGTTTCTTCACTTGGCAAGGGAAGTGGCAAAAGTGATGAAACCTTGTAAAACGAAACGTCTGTCATCTTCTCCATCGTGTGTAGCATATTAATATTGTCTGCGCACCTCCACCATATCCTATGAAGGATGGTGGAGACATTACATGCTAGATAAGTAGATATCCTAACAGAGAGGGACGTCGTAGTCAATAGAGTGTTAATTCTTGTGAATAAAGGATTACAAATTATGAAAAGTGAATTACTAACAAATCAAATCAAAGAATCTATGCAGAGTTTTCCTGTTTCAGTTTTGACATATTTTATATTTACTGATTGTTAATCTGCTAGAAATTACTGTTTTTTTATTAATAACTTTATTTCTGTCCACCAGTGATTCTGAAAGTTGTCGCCACCTTAATCAGACAATCTAAACAAGACGAGCAACTTCTGGAGGTTAAGAAGCTCTTCTTGTCTGACATGACCTTGCTGTGTAACAACAATAGGGAGAATAGAAGAACTGTTCTTCAAATGTCAGTGTGGCAAGAATGGCTCATTGCAATGGCTTACATCCATCCGAAGAATACAGAAGAACAGAAATTATCGGATATGGTGTATTCCCTGTTCAGAATGTTGTTGCATCATGCCATAAAATACGAATATGGTGGTTGGAGAGTTTGGGTGGATACGCTAGCTATTGTTCATTCTAAGGTAATTATCAAGCAAGTTTTTCAACTATCTTTGAATATGAAAATAATGTCCCATCTATTTATGCAAGGGTTTCTCTATACTTTCTCACAAAAGAAGGGAGAAGTAAGGACCCTAACTTCTGCTATGTCCAATTGGCCAACACCAATGTGTTATAAAAGTTTGAAGATTGTCACTCTGTTTTAGAAAGGCGGGGTTAGTGACAAATGATATTGAAGTGGTATTTGGTACTTAAAATTTACTCCTTCTTTACTCCTCAAAAATACTCCTTCTTTTTGCCAAGGTGAAAGTTTTTGCAAAGACCAAAAGTGAAAATATCATAGTCGAAGAAATCATCATTAGGAAATAATATCGCAGTGATTTTCCGAGTTCTTTTTTGTATTTATTATTCGACATAAACGGTTTTTACATATTTTCGGTGATGATGTGTATTGATATATCGACTATTTCCTATAATAGAATTAATTTCTAACTTCATTTTTTTATTGAGTATAATAAAAATGTAATGAATCTAACGAAAAATATGATCACAGGTTTCTTATGAAGAATTCAAGCTACAATTTGCTCAAATGTACGAGCATTATGAACGCCATCGTGCAGACAACATAACCGACCCTTTAGTTCGACAACAACACCCCATCAGCACAATTTCTGGTTGGGACCATCAAACACAAACGGTTGCAAATGGTTGTCAGGAAGATCAAGAAGAAAGGTGGAATAATCGTGCGAACCTTCGAGAAATCACTCAAGAAGGAGAAAAAACAGATCATCTGTGCCATTGCGACTATAACATATCTGAAGGAAGTCCGATGTCATACACTGCCAAACACGAAGACAGTGAAGGTGTTAGCTTAGATTCCAGAACTAGTGATCTTTATAGTGATGTGAAAGTAGGTAAAGAGTCGCCATATTCTATGGATTCACCAATGAAATCGCAAATAGCCGAAAGCACGCCCGAACCGTGTGAATATCAAATGGTATCTTCTCCATTGTGCAACGGCATTCATACCGAAAGTAGCTCAAGTTTTGGTTCCCCCACTAAAATAAATGAAGACGTCGAATCCACGGAAATTATCACCGAAATTGTTGAGGAAATAATAAATAAATCGGAGAAATTATTGAATGAATACGAAATGGATCTTCGAAATGAGGAAATTCACTCCCCGGTCGTCGTCGAAGATCAGGAAATTGTTCAGGCTATCAACGAAATCGTTGGAAGTGTAATTGAAGTCGAGAGAGAAAATGTAGAACGTACGTTAGACTCGGAAGTATTGCAGGATCAAGAAGACGAGGAAAAAAATAATTCAATCATTTCTCAACAGAGTATCCAAAGTATCGAAGATACGGGGTCTCTGACTAGTCCTGAAAAAGAAGTACTTGATAGCGATCTCTCAGAAAGATACCAGACACCTACGGAAGAAGATGAGATAGTCGAAGTACCAGCTATCGAATTGTCAGCAACAGAAGTACCGAAAATTGATGAAAAAATAGATAATTCATCATTGGTTGCCCAAGGTATGCTTTCTATTTTCGAACTAACGTAATATTTTGACTTGAGTCTAATGAATGAATGGGTACTTGAACATCATTTCAATCTTATAATGTGGTTTTAGTTTAGAGTTATAATTTTTGTGTTATTGAAGTTATCGATCCACTTTCATTTCCTGCATGACTATTCTATTTCGAGAACTGTAATTTACAGTTTTATATTGCATTTTTTACATTCCTAGTAGCATCTACCTTTTTTATCTTAAGGCTTTTCTCAGAGTTCTATGGCTTGAAATTTACGTTTGTGAATCTTACGAATTTTAGCAATTCTCAATTTTGACAGCATATTATTGAATTTATTCGAGAGTTGTATGTCTCTGATTTTAGTGAGTCAATTCTCCATATTGTTTGTCCATTGGTGTACCTGAAATCCTGAGCTTGTCCTATTTATTACCAGTGCATGTTTAGATGACCAAATGATGTTTTCAAGCTTTAGGTCAGTTGTTCAGTTTTTTCACTACTTTTTGCCCTATAATGTACTTGTGAGAAGAGAAATTGTAGGTGTATATCTAATTCATTCATAAAATTAATTGTCCTTTTTCAGAATACTAAAATATACCTAACATTTTTTCTTCAATAATTCTATTAAGTATCGCCTAATTTTGGAACCCCACAGAAATCTATGAAGATTTCCTGCACTTTTTCATACAAAATGTTCAGCTATTCATTATTGAAAAGAATCATCTTGAATGCTTGAAAAAATCTTCTCAAATATTCTTCGAGCATCAGTTTATCTTGTGTAATTTCTAGAATACTATTGAATATTTAATGAACGAAGCTTGAGTACCAATTCTTAAGTGTTCACTGTTGTTTTCATTTAGTTTTATACACCTAATCTTAAGAATCTGGCTTTTTCCCAAAGATAACGAAGAAGAACCAGAAGAATTCCTGAATGCTGAAAATAGACAGGAAACTTTAGAAGCCACTCAAGAATATGGCGAAGTAGTAGCAGCGGATAAGCTTCTATCAGTTGACGAGGAATCTGCAAAAGTGAATCCAACCGAAGGCGTTGAAGGTGATGTCAGAATTAGTGCAGACATCGAATTCCAAACTAGTGATGCCTCAAAAACTGATAACCAAGTATCTGAAATTGTGCCAATTGTCGAAAATAGTGCTGTGTCTGTAGAATTAGAGCCGTCCAATGTTAATTCTAGTCTAAATAATGAAATAACTGAAGACATTCCTAATGAAATGAGTGATATTAAATCGGTAGAAGACAATGCGAAAATTGTTTCGAACGATGATCCTAGTCGAGGCATTGATTTAGAAGACAGTGTAGTGCCTACTGTTGAAAGCATTCCAACGATTTCGAAAATCTGTGATCCTAGTTACGATCTTGTCGAGAATAACGTTTCCACGAAGTTTCCCAACCCCAATGATGGTGGAAAAGTGTCCGAAGTGGACACTCCTTCCGAAAAAGACTGTAAGTTTATAGATCAAATTTTCCCACCTATTGATCATTTATATTAATCAACTTGTTACAGCTTCAGTGCCTCTTGACGAACCTAAAAGACGAATTAGCTTACCTAACAATCATCTAGAAGGTCAAAATGGTGGTCCTGCAGTCGAATGTAATGACGAAAGAAGACCAAGAAGTGCTTCCACATCTACCCAAGTTGATCCCCATCACTTTGGAGGTGAGCAGAGGAAATAAAATCAATATTAGCATCAATTGAAATATTTTTTGCAGGAAACAAACATTCAAAATCCAGTTCCACCTCTTCGAGACCCATGTTCAGTCCTGGTCCAACTAGACCACCGTTTAGAATACCCGAATTCAAATGGTCTTACATACATCAAAGGCTTTTATCCGATGTGCTCTTCTCCTTAGAAACGGACATTCAAGTTTGGAGGAGCCATTCCACGAAGTCCGTTTTAGATTTTGTCAACAGCAGTGACAACGCAATATTTGTGGTTAATACTGTGCATTTGATATCGCAACTGGCGGATAATTTGATCATAGCTTGTGGTGGTTTATTGCCTCTTCTTGCTTCAGCAACGTCACCGAATGTAAGTTGCACTGAGCTCATTTTTTAATAACTCCTAAATATATCATATTGTTCTAATATTTCATATTTAGGATGAAAGATGAATTTATTTGAACTAAATCACCTTCGATTGTGAACTTATTTCTATTGTTAGAGTATCATGTTTCAACATCGTAAACTGATATTGTCTTGTTGCTCAAAGTGAATTTTCTCATTTTACTGTACTCCCAAATATTTCATGTTATTCACTTACAGTTATCTTCGTTTTTATGAAGAATGTAATTGTTGTGCTTATAGCTTTTAAATTATTCAATAACCTTCAATATTTCTTGTAGAGTGAACTGGATGTGATAGAACCCACTCAAGGTATGCCAATAGAAGTTGCAGTGTCTTTCCTCCAGAGACTTGTCAATATGGCTGATGTACTCATATTCGCAAGTTCTTTGAACTTTGGAGAACTAGAGTCCGAGAAAAATATGTCTAGTGGTGGTATTTTAAGGCAATGTTTAAGACTGGTAAGTTATATATCAGAGTACGATTACTGCTTTATCTCAAATCTTCACTTCTTACAGCGTTTATAGACTGATTTTCTATATTGCACATAATTACCCTTCGATTTTGAACATTCCAAATTCACTATTGGTTTTTAATTATCTTTCAAATGTATATATTTCTAAAAAAGTTATTTATATTTCAATTTTTAATATTATCTATTCGAATGTACATTTCACTCGAGAACACCTATTTTGTTAATTTGAAATGTTATTGAATTCCGTTGAATTATATTCGTATATATTCATGAACACTGCAATTATCATTATTCATATTCACATCACTGATCCATTTATTAGCTATAAAATATTCAAATTTAAAAACATGTGTTTTTATTGTGATAATACTTTTTGTGTTTTTGTATACATATTGTGATTTGCTTAATTATATTTTCAAAAGGTTTTCTTTTTTACTGTCATGTTGTCACAATTTAAGTTGTGCATGTGATTTAATTTTAATTCTTCGTTTTGTGGTGTGCTTGTGTTAGGTTTGCACATGTGCAGTACGAAATTGTTTGGAGTGCAAAGAGAGAAGCAGACCGCACCTTTCACTTGCACCAACTTCCATGAATGCCAGTCATAAAGCTGCGCACCTCCAGTCTTTCATTAGGGGTGTACAAAACTCTCCAAAGGTTAGTAAATTTCACTGAAAAAAATTTAAAATATATCTCATTACAGTGTTTAATAGTTTCCTTAAAGTTTTTGTATGCAATAGGAAAAGTTATATACTATATAAGTAATATAGTAATACTACTATTTGGTTAATATTTCTTATATTATCATTTCATATCATTTATTGATATAAAATTCATAATCATGATAATAAATGTTTCAATATACCAAAATCTTTCAAATTGTAAAATATTAAAGTTCCTGAATAAAAACTACAGAAAATATATAAAAACAAAATACTTAAATATCTTCATTTCAAATAAACAAACAATTTGTGTATAATATTATAAATAGTAGGTAATCTTCAGTGTTATTAAAATAAAGAGAATCCAAGAACATATAGAATTTTCTATTTGGTGATATTTAATATTTATATCCTAACAATATTTTCATCTTCTTGTAGAATATTGCGGACAATCTATCAAATAATTCGACACCAGTGAAAGATCCTGAGAAACTTCTTCAAGACATGGATGTTAACCGACTTAGGGCTGTAATCTACAGAGATGTAGTATGTATAAGTTTTATACAAAGTTAACTTGCTGAACATTTGTCATTGTATCACGAATATGTCTATATATCTATGTATTTTAACATACACAATCAGAATAATATCATCATTTTAAATGAATTTTACACCCATAATGTATGACTTTGAATTAAACATCAATAATTACAGAACATACATTCAAAATTTGTTCATGTAATGTACTATGAGTTCAGTGAACTTGTGTGTATTATCTATAATGAATGTAAATAATTTGTGATCAATTCTAACTCATTATTTCTGATTGATTCTAACATATATTACAAAAACAATTCGTAAGCATTGAAATACATCAGAAGTTTGAATAATTTCATCACCAACATCTAATTCCTAGCACACTTTATTATGTCTAGTGAAGGACAACTTTCTGAGGGCCTCTTATTGAAGAAATTAACTTCATTATCATTCTTTGGGAATGTTTGGGCCATTAAAACTTATATTTTCTGTGAATTAATTAATAGATGTAAAAATATATATTACTGTATGATATTTTCCTAATTCTTGTAATACCTACATAGTCCTTATAATAAGACTTTGTTTTTATGAATCTAAATACAGGCTTAATGTACATTTGAGAAAATTTGAGCAATTTACATTACCTGACCAATAACTTAATTGAGTGTTTATCATATTCAAAAAGAAATTTTACCTCCTCGCAATATACACATATAAAAACATATTCTGTTTTCAGGAAGAGACGAAACAAGCCCAGTTCTTATCACTAGCCATTGTGTATTTTATTTCTGTATTAATGGTATCAAAGTACAGAGACATCCTTGAGCCTCCGGTAACCATTATGGCTCCAAGTCCTGCACCACCAGCGCGCAGTAATGGAACATCCCACAATTCAGGAAGTCCACAAGGTGAGCTTGAAGACTACAGAAATTGAAATGAAATAAGCAGTGTGGTTCATTCATTGAAAACAATTTTTGTTATATTACAATTTTTGATCATATTAATTGATCGATTAGTGGCATAATTCCACTGCTACACATTCACAGATCACTAACACGCTTGCCATATGCACAAATGTTATCTTTAATACAAAACTGAGGAAATTCATACTCAAATGAATATTTAATTACCATAAATATTGTTATTTTATTTAATGCCATAAATACTTCAACTGTTTTTCTTTATTCATTACAAATTCAAAATCTTATGACATATATTTTACTGTTTAGTTATGTAGTTAGTCGTGAAATATATTTGATTTCTTTACTCTTTTGTGATATATATTTTGTGATTATATTCGTTATACACTAGTTTATTTCTAAAGAATGAAGGACATATCCCTTGATGCGATATCTAATGTATATAGTTTACCTTTGAAACGTTCTAATATAATTTATTTTTGATAAATATCATGATTTCATATCCTGAAACATCAACATGCACGTTTTATTTATTTGATAATAAAATTTACTATTTTATTTTACTAACATAAACTTTCATTTAACATTATAATTTTTGGATTCGCATCCATCTTCAGCAAGTGTAAATGATATACTTAACTAGACAAACAAGTTCAATGGCAAAATCCCGTATTTTCAGGTCATAGAGGAGCTTATATATTACAGAACTCGAAGAATTAGAAAGGCAAAGGGTTTCTAATTAGTGAACAGCAGGATACAATCATTCTATGACATTCATTATTGCATGTCAATTACCTTGAACAGCGAACATGAATGCATCTCCGATTTTTGTTTAAATATTAATTTAATTAATTTATTATCTGAAAACCTATAACGAAGGTCATAGAATGACTAATCTTGTTGTCTTCTATGAGGGATGATGTGATGATTTTCTGTTCTATGTTTTGTGATCTGAAGGGTGTTTTTTTAGAGGTATAGAACTTTAAGTTGGCATTACTGTTGAAGATGGCGACCAATTTAACAGCTAAGAAGTGCTTTATTCCCAGTTTGGTTTGGCAATTCATCATGAATAGACTCACGATCATCAAGCAAGGCGTAGATTCGTCGAATGGACCCAAAACGAGATTGCCGTTGTCCTGATTTTCATGAGCGAATTTTGTTTAGCGGTGAAGCGCACTTCTGGTTGAATGGCTACGTCAACAGGCAAAACTGCCGCATTTGGAGTGAAGATAATCCTTAAGTGTATGTCAAAACATCGTTACATCCAGAAAAACTGAATGTTTGGTGCGCTTTATGGGCTGGTTGAATCATTGGTCCGTACTTCTTCAAAAACGATGATGGCTAGAACGTTACAGTCAATGGTTGATCTATATAGAGCCATGATTACTATCTTTTTCATTCCTGAATTGAACAACCATGATGTCCAGGAGCTGTGGTTTAACAAGACGGCGCAACATGTCACACAGCTCGTGCCACAATCGATTTATTGAAAGACACGTTTGGTGACCGCCTAATTTCACGTTTTGGACCTGTGAATTGGCCTCCAAGATCTTGTGATTTAACACCGCTAGACTACTTTCTGTGGGGCTATGTAAAGTCATTGATTGGGCTATGATACCGATATACGGCCACAAATGTTGGAAAAAGTCATCGAAAATTGGACGTCAAGATTGGACTACATCTGAGATAGCCGTGGCAGTCATATGCCAGAAATCATATTTAAAATGTTATGCCACAAGATTATCTTTCGAATTAAAAAAAATTCTTGTCAATCGAATGATCCATCGTTGTTTTATTGCAATTTAAAGTTCTATACCTCTAAAAAAAACACCCTATATTTTACCTACTGTTTTATGGTCTAGAAGGGGTCATTTTCTTCTTGTTTGTGCCTAGTTCAATGTATCGTTCAATTTTGCTGAAGATTATTCTTCATAACTACTTACCATTATAACAGTATAGTAGATGTCTCAGGGATCAATACTGGAGATGATTTGGTCATAACCAATATTGAATTGTTCATATTGTAAATATGTAATAAAACGTATAGATTCAAATTCAGATAACATTTAGAAATAAAAGTGAGCAACACATACAAAAACAAACGAAGATATGTTACTATAATTTCCATTAAACTCTAATTGTTTTGTTTTGTCTTGCTCGCTCGACCAGAAGGAAGCGCTCGACCTCTCTTTCCTCAGTGGTCTCACCATGTCTATCCACAATTCCTTCCTGGTACTCATCCTAACGCAATCCCCCACCACACATACGTCCGCCATCGTCATTCCTACATGAAACATCAACTTTATCAACACAACCTGAATAATAACCACCATTCCCATCACCATAACCACAAAATCGACCATCGCTACCACCGAAACTCGATAGTTAGCTATCCAGGTAAATGTCTGTGTCTGTTGGAGAATGATAAAGTTTACGAAGAGTCATATAGGACTTCAAAGAACTGAGCTGGAAAGTTGCACGTTCTTAAGTGCTTAGAAAATTGAATATTCTTTAGAAAAGAAATCTTGGTCAAACTCATTTATTATGATATATGCAATTATTGATATTCATTCATTACAAAATATGATGCAAGATATCAGGGTTTAATATCTGCTGCAGTTCGTCTTTCTTACACTAATACAAATATTCTCCAGTTCCTTTTCATAACAAAACTGAAAGGAACTAAATCAGTCGAAATTGAACAGAGTATTGAAATCAGTTAAAAGTTTCAAATAATGAATTTTTTTCTTGATGCTCAAATAATGAAAGAATCGATCATGGAATGCAATGTTCTAGTGGCAGCTGTAAATGAATGTTAACAATTTTAACTGTTCGAAGATTTGAAAAAGTAGATAAAGTAAACCTAATTTTCACTCTTTGTTTTGAAAATATAGCTCTGTTCATAATTTTCTTTGAATAAACTTGATTATTCGTAAACTGTAATGTATTATTTTGCACGGTTGCTTTCCACTTTGCACCCTTCTTGAAAAGTTTCGATCTATATTATTTACCATGTTCCTTTTATGCGAGTCTTATGTTTTCCTACATACATAGTAGAGTAAATATTTCTTCTACTTGTCAATGTTCCAGTGAAAATTTTCAAGCGATTATTGTTTCAATAATAATTTTACTGTCACTATAAAATATTCAACAATTAAGTTCGAATTATTCTCAAATGTGCCTTGAAATAAATTGACAGACTTCAAAAATACTGTCAAAACGTTATATCATTCTAGAAATCATTAATAGTTTATATCATAAATATACTGTTATTCTATATAATTAATAGTATCGTTAATCTCATTCTACATAAGGAATAATGCCAGTGTTTTACAAATGTCCAGTTTTGTCGCTTTCTACTTCATTGTGTAACAGTAAATAGAAATCCATAGAATTCTTTATAGACAGTTGCTCTATAGGTTTTAGAACATACCGTAAGATGTCGCCGAATACGACTATAAGTTTTACAATTGATGCTGCATGTGTAACACTTTGGGTAATGTTCGTTCATTTATGAAATTTATATTTATTCAGCTACCAGATCAATCCACAATCAGACGCAAGAGGATAGCGATTACGATGTTATCACTGCCTATGTCATGGATGATAACCATTCCTTGAGTCAAGAGAACGATTTGCACTCAGGTCCAGCTTCAATCAAGGTACGTTCGAATTCGATGTTCTGCATGTAGAAGAATGACGAATTGTGAAATTTTTACTTCAATAAGTTTATGCCATTACAACGCGGATGAATGAGTATTAATTCACATGACTGCCTCTTTTCGGACTGCCCTGCTGTTGCGTTCCAGTGGTTCCTTTGAGGAAGCTTGTACTGGTGGTAATACTCGATATGATGAATATAGCTTTCCTAAGAAATCTTTTTCTTAAAACGTGATTTAATCATACAAGTATATTTCAAATCAACTATTAATAACAAAGCAAAACCAAACAAAAGAAATTGTGTTTTCTCGTTATAAATTATTAGAAGCAGTAGTAAGGCAGAAGCTCGTACTGAAGTTGTTCACTGAATTAAAAATTTTTCAATGTCGTTATTTTCTAACATTGATATATTCCTCAAATATTTATCTGTCATGTAATGGCACTAAACCGAATTTCAAAATGAGTGGATTACGATAGCAGATCATTTGGGGCCGAAGTAACATAAATTGTAACATAATAATTATTCAGCTAGTATAAGTATGATGGCATTGCCTTCAGCATTATTCTCATTTTGAGTAGAAACCTAAAAAGGAGTGTAACGTATTGGTACTGAGGATGCAGAAAGTATTTTGAAAATTTCAAATTGTATAGTGTTTTATAGGTAACTGATGCACATATTCTGTTGACATATCATAGAAAATGATGTTGATGAAACATGCCAATAAGAAACGTCATTTTCGTGATATATAACAGTTTTTATATAGCACCAAGTACTGAAAAGGTAGATGAATGTGATTTCTAACATGTGTGTTAGTGTAGTGCCCAGAACGTAAAATTAGAAATGTATAATATTGATCCCAAAATTTATCGCTTTTGAATTTACTCAAATCTGATCGAAAAAAGTGGGGTATTTAATTAAATAAACTTAAGATATAGTTTAAAAGAAGCAAGCCTAAAGATCGTCCTTAGAATAGAAAATAATGAATCTATTCTATAGATGAAATAGAATAGAATATAGAGATTCAATTTTATAGATGAAATAGAATAGATTCATTATTATCCATAGAATAGAATATACAGATTCTATTTTATAGATTAAATATGGAATATAATATAATGATACTATTCTATGGACGACCAACATGGTTATATGCCTAATCAAATTTGAAGACAATTTATTGATAGTTTTTCGAATAGATCATTTGTGTCGTATACTGAATGATGTACTATATATTTTTTCACAATATTTGACATAAATCTCAGTATTTTTCTCGGTTTTTATATCAATATTAAACATTATATAATAGCGCATAAGTCTTTTACTAACACTGCTTCTCTATGGCATTTTCTCCCATGGCAGACAAGCGCCATCGTAAGGCAGCGGCCATCTGTCACGGGACATGGGTTTTCTGTAGATTACTCTTTGGATGGAATAAGGCATGCTAGGTCTCGTGATCATGTTCGTTTTACTAATAAGGTAATGCTTGCCCGTAGACTATACATTACTGTTCGTTTTGTTGTGTTGAAATATTGTTGAAGGCTTAAGTAATTATCGTTGAAGTAATAATGTTTTCTGGCGTATTGATCATAATCTAGTGCCCTGAATTGTTGAATCATTTATGCTAAGCTGCGACGAGATATGTTGTGAAAACGCCTTGAGTTATAGGCCATTATAGATAGTCATTAGCCACAAACAAAAACCTGGAAAACATTATTAAGGTCTTTCTGTGTATATAAAAGTGTTTATATGTAAAAAATTCCTTTATTATGCTGTCCCTTTCGTTACACATTATTACATTATTAAGGTATTTTTGTGTTTATAATGTGTTTATATGTAATAAATCCCTTTATTATGCTGCCCCTTTCATTATACATTCATACACAAAAAAATTATTTTCATTATTAAGTGCAAATAAAGTGTGGAGTCCGAGGACGCATAAATTCATTATAACTCAATATCTGAAGGATACCTACATTGAAATAAAAATTACTATTAGATACATCTAAATTCAGAAACGGAATATGCATGAGCAGTAACAAACCATAGAAAAAACATAAAATATTCTATTCAGATACTAAATATGCATGAGCAGTAACAAACCATAGAAAAAAAAATTGTACATAGAAAACAAAAATTTGTAAATGATAATGTACTGTGTAAATTGAACATAAATAGTTTTGTAAAAATAACACAATTTTAATTATTGTACTATTTATTTTATGGAAATTCATTTCAAACAGACTAAAACAAAATAAAACCGCTTTTCGTCAGTTTAACACAATGTATTTAAATTATACCTTTAAATTATACATTAGTATAATTTAAATAGATTGTGTAAAATTGACAAAATGCAGTTTTATTTTATTTCAGTCGGTTTATATTTTATAGCGGAATGAAACTCTTTTTTCAACCCGCTACAATTATTAATATTGAATTTCAATGTGATAAAAATGGTTATATTCCACATCCTTTTATACATCCTACACACACGTCATTATAATAGTACAATCCTTCCGCTTTATTGATACTCTATGTCATTTTATTTTCTAAACCGTGTCAAATTATAATATTCTTAATATTTTTAGAGCACCGATTCAGTAGAGGAAATTAATTCGGTGAATTCATCAGATCTAAATAACATGGGATCACAAAACGAAATC
Source organism: Henosepilachna vigintioctopunctata (assembly GCA_030704895.1). Lineage (NCBI taxonomy): Eukaryota > Metazoa > Arthropoda > Insecta > Coleoptera > Coccinellidae > Henosepilachna > Henosepilachna vigintioctopunctata. The sequence goes on along the minus strand of JARQZJ010000002.1, from coordinate 1,602,848 downwards.
ACGATACCTGACAATAAGACTCTTTCTGCTGATGAAAATTGGACGGATATTAATTTGAATGAGGACAGCGAAACCAAGGAAGATAACCATAACATACAAAATATAACTCATTCCCACACTGGACTTGTGGATATAGAAGGCAATATCCAAGGTAAATATATCATTTTACATCGTTCTTAATTTTTGTTTTCATTTTCAAGAAAGATTTAGCATATAATGCAGTTTGAATATTCAATGTCAAAAACGTAGTGATTGAAAAATATTGAATCATTTCATCACTTCAAGCTTCTTTATATTCAGTTATGTATTAATACTAAGTTTAAAAACAGTTTTCATTACAGAAATGTTCGTATTTCTAGGCATATAAATGAATGAAAATCAATTACCCCTTCGTTATTTCAAGTGTTATAGTGTAAATGAAAACTTCTTCAGTGAGGTCTAACAATGAATGAGTTTATTTCAGAATTTTCTTCTAAATTGAAAACACTAATTTTTACCTAACTTTTCGAGAATATTCTATTTCTATATTCTGAATTATACAGAAATCTCGAATTTAGTTATCAAAGCTATCAATGCTGCCATCTAGCGGTTATGAAGAAATAAACTCATGAGCGAATAATGTAATGTTTATTCTTATGATTATGATGAATGTTGAATTTTCATTCACAATGAAAATAAATCATATGTTTTCTGTCTTATACATATAACATATATTAGAAAAAAGGTTATTAAACGAAATATAATTGATAAAAGGTCAATTTTCTATGGAAAACAGTTAAGTAAAAAGTAAGCTGTTATACATACATCTTATAGAAAAAGAGTTATTAAACAAAACTTAATTGATAAAAGCTGATGGAAAAGTAGTTATATAGATATACTGTAGATTTTTTTCAATAAACTAAATTCATTTTGTTAAAAGTGTTATATTTATCCAGAAATTACTACAATGAACATATACCATTTCTTATAGATTTAGTTCCAGAAAGAGTGGATAAACACCATCCCGACATTTCCGTGGTTCAAGTCCCTCACGACGTGATCCAAACTACGAATCAAATACGACCTGATGAACTGCCAATGAACAGCCTCGTCGAGCATATTTCCATTCCAACGCCTTCCAGAGAGGCTTCATTAACTCAAAAACTAGAGATGGCGTTGGGATCGGTGTGCCCCTTACTGCGGGAGATCATGGTGGACTTTGCTCCGTTCCTATCTAAAACTCTAGTTGGATCACATGGACAGGAGCTATTGATGGAAGGGAAAGGTTTAACGACATTTAAGAACAGCAATTCGGTGGTAGAATTGGTCATGTTACTGTGTTCCCAAGAGTGGCAGAATTCTTTACAAAAACATGCCGGATTGGCTTTCATCGAGTTGATCAACGAGGGACGACTTCTTTCCCATGCAATGAAGGATCATATTGTTCGAGTAGCTAACGAGGCGGAATTCATATTGAACCGAATGCGAGCAGACGATGTATTGAAACATGCTGATTTTGAGGTAATTCAATATAGAATTATGCAAGATGGACTTTCATAAAATGTTATATTCTTATAGACCCAATGTGCTCAGTCATTATTGGATAGAAAGGAGGAAGAAAGGATGTGCGATCATCTAATAACAGCTGCAAGGAGGAGGGACAATGTAATAGCTAGCAGACTACTCGAAAAAGTGAGGAATATAATGTCCAATAAACATGGTGCTTGGGGTTATATAGACTCTGCGGTTGCGAGGTGAGAAAACGAATTGTTCTGATGGAAATGTTTTTTCTCAGAAATATTATTTTGACTGGATGTACATGAAATCTCTCTGGTCCTCTGTGTAATGCCATATTACTTGATATCTTGGTCCATGCTCTCCACATAGAAAGAGTCCTTGCGTCCTTTCTAATACTCCTCACTTAACCTATAAAGAAATATTATGTTATCACTATTTTGCTTCCTGTTGCCAAAGAAGTTCACTATTAACAAAAATCTTCAGCAGATTTCCTCTCATTGATTTGTGTCCAGTAATTAGGTCTGTTATGGTGCTGAGCTAATTTCTGGTCACGTTGAGCAGTTCTTCAAATTCAGTTTTCGATGCTTCTTCACCCAACAATCTTTCGTATGTTGCTGCAGGAATGGGAATTTCTCAAGGTGTTATTTTTGTGATGTTTGGTCGAAGTGTATACTTTCAATCTTATCTACTCCAAATGCTTGTTCTGCAACTTTTTCATCTTTCTCTTTGTCTTTTATCCTGAAGTATCCTGAAACACAAAAGTTTTTACATATATTATTTTATTTGATATTATGTTTGACGAGTACCAGCGTGAACTTCAAGTGAAAAACTTTCTACTCTTGTAACACTTTCAATATTACTACTTCACTCTTTGCTTGAATTATTTAATTGTGTGCTCTTAATTCGATAATCCATGTTCCATGCCATTCGCTAGTTTCTCAAATCTTTTCATTACCACATTATGTGATATAAAATTTCATGCCAAGCTTGTTCAATTCTGCAGATCACCTTGTATTATTGTGCTTCAAAAGTTTGTGTTTTATTTCTATATTACCTTGTCCAATGGATATTACATTTTCAAGGTTGAACGAGTTTTGGAAACTAGACGCTTGGGAGGATGACGCTCGAAGGAGAAAGAGATTTGTACACAATCCTCTTGGTACCTCGCACCCAGAAGCTAGTCTCAAAGCTGCAATCGAGCATGGAGCCCCTGAAGATGCAATTTTGCAGGCAAGAGAGGAATTCCATGCTCATTTGGCTGCCACTAGGAATCACCAAACTATGCAAAACACCGACCTGATGGATGATAGTGAATTGCTTATCGACGATAGAGAGTTGGATACGGACTTGACGGGTAAACGAATTACTAGTTTTACATTAGTAGTATTATTAATTATTATTAATCATTACTAGTATGATCTCTATTAGTACATTACTAGAGAAAAAAGTTTGTTGTCGTTCTGCCATATACCAATTATTTGCAGGACCTGTGAATATTAGTACAAAGGCTAAACTTGTAGCACCAGGAGTGGTTACGCCTGGAATCGTTTCGATTACTTCTACGGAGTTGTACTTTGAAGTTGATGAAGACGATGAATCATTTAGGAAGATAGACACAGAGGTAAGTGTAATTATGATTTGTTAAATTGGAAGAACAAAAACTGCAGATCAAAATATTAGATTTAACATTAGATATCTGTAATGTTTGAACTATCAAACTGAATATAAATATAAAAATGTAATTTTTCAATATATCACCTCCAATAACACTTCAAAATAATCCTTATAATAACTCTAGGAGGATTCAAATAAATAATGATAAACGGTTATTCTTGATTAATATTCAACTTTCGATTCTTCTTAAAAAATTACTAGAAATCTGTATTTCTTGAAATTGTTTCGCAATTTAGTTTTGCTATTGTTTAGCAGATGGCTCTGCATACATTTGATCCATGCAAAGTTCTCAGTAGATTCCAATAGGTGGCACATATTTTAGTGCATTAACTCGGCGTCTAAGGTTAATCAATAGTTTCATTGAAAAGGGGTTTTGGATATCTTTTACTATTTCCTTGTACAAACTTGCGTACATATATAACCACACTATGGAGCAATGAAATTTTAGAAATTCAAAGGAATAAGTACTTAATATTCGAATATAAACTAATTCAAACACTTGAACTTTTGATTCACACTTTATTTACAACATATCATGACGCGAAGATGAAATCGTGTAGGCTTTCACGGCCGGTGTCCATTGTGAAACATGGTGAAATGATTTTCCGGGCTGATTGGCCGTGGTCAACTGGAACTCCTCCTCTTCCAGACGTTTCGTCCCTAACTGCGAGAGACATCTTCAGTGGCGGCGAGTGCTTCGACGTAGTGGCGTACTGGGCGACGACTCTGGAGCAACTGATGATCATCAGTTGCTCCAGAGTCGTCGCCCAGTACGCCACTACGTCGAAGCACTCGCCGCCACTGAAGATGTCTCTCGCAGTTAGGGACGAAACGTCTGGAAGAGGAGGAGTTCCAGTTGACCACGGCCAATCAGCCCGGAAAATCATTTCACCATATCATGACGCGTTTCGTCGTTACAAACGACTTCTTGAGATGCTAACAGAATACTGACGGAGTCTTTCATTAATGTTCGGCTTTCAATTTTTTTTCTCAATAATTCTACAAAATTTATTGATTCGTATCAATACTTTTGTTCGTTACTTTGATGTTCATCTTTAAATTTTTTTTTGCAATAATTCAACTAGATTTTTTGATTCGTTACTTCATATTCTTATTGATGAAAATTGTTGGTACTGTTCTGGGCGTTGGCTTGTTTAAGCTCTTCAGGAAATGAATAAATAAACTAAAAAAAAGATATTACATAAATACACTTCAAGAGCGAATGAGAAGTATCAAAAAGCGTCCTTGCGAAAGCAGGTAATTTTCTCTACCTAGCTATCTTTCTTGCTAAATCGTTGATCTAATGACGTAATGTGTGGTTTCACATTAAGTGCTATAAATCATGTTTAATATCGGAGAGTGCCCATAATACAGAAAGAAAATTGTTTTAGAATATAATCCTAGGATCACTCTTCGATTTTGAATTATTAATGCTATCGACTCATTAGATGAAACGTACGAGACAACTTAAGTGGATCTTGTGCAGGTATGGAGTATCAGAATTTTCATGGGGTGTCTTTCAGTTGAACAAGCACCAAAAATCTATTTTTATTTATTATAGGTTTCTCTTCAAAATTATCTGCAGACTTTATTAACGTAAGTAAAATTGCTACGCTGAGTTTTTTATTGTTTTATCTACTTCTCTATAAATTTACTTGCAACATTAGGTAAATAATAATAATAATATGTCTTTATTGTTCTCATACAAACAGTACAGATTACTTCGAGAATGAGAGGAAAATAAAAATATGTATACAGTAAGAAAAACAGAAAATATTCATTAAAATTAAAAAGAAATAAGCTACAGAACAATCACAAGGCGCAATTCAAATAAATGCATAATATATACATATATAATAATATATAATATATATATATATATATATATATATATATATATATAGCTTATTATTATATATATCAAATGAATAACAGATACATTTTCGAAAACAAACTTTAAATTCTAACGAAGAGTAAATTAGAAATTCTTGTTCCCTATTTTTTTGGCACAACGATCTATTTTCAATAAAATTCTATAGATTCCATTCAGTTTTCCTAAATAATACAATTTCAATTCTTTTCAGTTTTAAGGAAAATAAACCCTTTGTTCATTTTTTCAAAAAATTGCTATTCAGTTAAGCACAATTTCAATTCTTTTTGTGAAGGAAAACCAACCCTTTGTTCATTTTAAAATTGCTATAGACGGTAGCTTCATAAAAATGTCATGAGAAATCTTCAGATATGATCACATATAGCTTTTTAGATATCCTTGTAGTGATAATATTACAAATTAATTATCATTGCTACCAGATTGAAAACATATGTAAAACAGCAAATCAGTTTCACAATCAGAGCAGGAACTACATAAGAATTTGTATTACCCGAGTTATCGAAATAACCCTTCAAATTCAAGAAATCCTTGCCTGAATTTAGTGTTGCCTCCGTTAATTGAAAACTTGCTATGAAGCTCACAAAAAATCACAGCTTTCTAGAATAAAATTTCCTCCAGAATTCAGGCAGATAAGTGCTAACTTATAGAAACCTACAGAATGAAAAATCTTATGTAGTGATACCCGAGATTAGAAAACTTCGATAGACACAAACATTAACATAGTCGTACATAATAAGATACAACGTTGTCACCAAGAAAGGCGGTGCAAAAGAATTAACGAAAGAATGATACAGAACAAGTGTTTTTACTGGTTGGTCTCCACCTTCGAGGAGGTCGAAGGAATTGAACGATAGCGAAAGAAAAATCATTTTTTCTGCGTATATTTTATTTAATGTCCCTCTTGGATTGGAGATTCAAAATGACTCATATTTATTTTCATTCATTTTAGTGGATAAGACTTTTTCAAACAATAAAATATCAACTACTATTTCAATGTTTAAACTCAGGAGGTAGGGACGTAGCCGGAGGAGGGTTAGAGTTGTTTCTGGGTTGTAAACGTCTCTTGAACCTGTGAAAGAGGCTTCAAAGTGTCGGTTACTGTAGAAACATTAGAACAAAATCATACGTAAGAGCAGAACAATATTATTGATAGTGAAAAAATATGACTTAAATGTTTAGTTACAAAATCATTCATATTGTTCTTGAGCCCTCTGTTGCTTGGGTATTCTACACTTACCGGAAGAAGCCTCAAAAACTCTTGTGAACTTCCCCCTCCATTTGAAAAAGCAGATTGAAGTGTCTTAAGGATTGGAAGCGTCTGCTGTAGAGGAGTGATAGTATAATTTTAAGTCCATAATACTTATATTGGTAGCATACTCCTACACAGTTATCTGACAACTCATTGAGCAACAATATAAATCTTCTTATAAGTGAATATATCTAAGTGTTTAATAGAAAATTAGGCCAATTTCGCACAACAATATAGTTGAGAGGTTCCAACAATAACCTCAGTCCTGATTTCTTCTAGGACCGTGAAATTTTGTGCGCTCAGACCGGCTCTGGCCAACAAGCGACTGCCATTATTCATTTCGATCTCCGTAATTGTAAGAGCGCGGGATGTTTTTCGTATAGTTAAAAACGTTGGACAAACAAGCCTAATTTGCACGTGTTGAAATTCTAGTTACGGAGTAGACTTAAAATACGGCTTTTATCGTCAAAACGTCCATATTTTACATGGGGGCACGATCGCATGTAAGCGGCTAGTTAATATTCAATAATTCCACAGACCCCTCATAAATTATGCATGGGCAGTCTTTCATTGTGGAAGATGCGACGACGCTGCGGAATATGGATAATCTACCATATCGTTTCATTTTCGATTAGTATTTTCTAAATGGGTTATATTCTTCATGAATTTTAATAATATTCTAGTATCAGGCAATGTTAAAGAGAGTTTTAGAGTCTATATTATATAGAATTCTGACATATTTGCACTTTGGTGGCGACCGATTCGCAGCTCAGTAAACTATTGGTTTTATTTGTTCAAAGAAACTGCGGTATTATTAAAACGCAGTGAGTCCGTTATCAATGAAACATATGGATTAACTATTTTGGTGTCTATATTGAATTCTATACAGAAGACTGAAAACTTTCGCCGACAACAAGAGTATCCTTCCAGAACATCAATTCGGATTCAGAACGGAACACTCGACAATACATCAACTGGCAAGAATGACAGAAGACATCAAGGACAAACTCAATATATCAATTCCAACTGGTGCCATATTTTTGGACGTAGGAAAAGCTTTTGACAAAATATGGCATCACGGTTTGATATATTAACTTAAGAGAGAACAATTCCCTAGAAAGTTGGTGAACATAATCCAAACATATCTACATGGAAGAACATTCAGACTAAGAATTGGAGACAAACTGTCTAAAGAGAAGAAAGTCAGTGCAGGAGTGCCCGAAGGATCAGTAGTCGGCCCACTTCTATACAACATCTACACGGCAGACATCCCAACCCCCGACAAGTGCAAGTAAACCCAGTTCGCCGATGACACAGCGCTCTACATATCAAGGAGAATGAAAAGCGCCTTTCAAAAGGGATTACAAGAAGACCTGCAGAGAATTCGAAAGTACTTTGAAACATTGGAAATCAAAGTGAACCCTAACAAAACAGTAGGGGTTTACTTTGATCACAGAAATGGAGAACGAAAACCACTTGAAGTGATCTACAATGGCCACCCCATTGCGTGGGAGAAGAAAACAAAGTACTTAGGAGTAATCATGGACGGCAACTTGAAATTCAGAACTCAAATCTCCGAAAACATCAAGAAAGCCAGACAAATGCAGGCCTACCTGTACCCCTTCTGAACGAAGAGAGCAGGATGTCAATTGAGAACAAAAAGAAAATAATAAAAACAATTATCATTCCAGGGCTAACTTATGGAGGTGAAATCTGGGAAATAGACAACTCCGCACGAGCCGAGAAGCTTCAAGGTACTCTCAAAAGAATAGTGAGAATGGCAGTAGGGGCACCAAAATACATGCCCAAACTCTACGAGGAACTTAAACTAGATGAAATCTCTGACAGCATACGAAAAAGAAGGACAAAGATGATGAAAAAAATGGCAGCACACAAGAATATCCTCATACGAAAAACAACATAAATAGAGCCCAGAACAACAGGAGGCAGAACATCGCTAACCCAGTGGAAAAGATCGTCGGACGAACAAACATCTCCAACGAACAAGAAGAGGAAGTGCTAATAAAGCACTAAGCAACGACATGTGAAAAATCACAAACCATCATAGTAGAAGAAAGGCGAAACAAAGAGGCAAAGGATCCAAATCGAGTCCTCATCAAAACTAGTGCAGACCCCCACTGGAATCTATATTGTATAGAATTTTTACAAATTTGTGCTTAGGTGGCGACCGATTCACAGCTGAAGTAAACTATTGTTTCATTTGTTTAAAGATGGCGCTGCGGTATAAATAAAACGCAGTGAGTCCGTTATCAATGAAACACATGGATTCACTATTTTGGAGTCTATATTGTATAGAATTTTTACAAATTTGTGCTTAGGTGGCGACCGATTCACAGCTGATGTAAACTATTGGTTTTATTTGTTCAAAGATGGCGCTGCGGTGTTATTAAAACGCAGTGAGTCCGTTATCAATGAAACATATGGATTCACTATTTTGGAGTCTATATTGTATAGAATTTTTACAAATTTGTGCTTAGGTGGCGACCGATTCACAGCTGATGTAAACTATTGGTTTTATTTGTTCAAAGATGGCGCTGCGGTGTTAATAAAAGGCAGTGAGTCCGTTATCAATGAAACACATGGATTCACTATTTTGTTGATTTTGTTGCTTGACAACATTGATCATTCTCTGTTCACAAAATAGCATTCTAAAGGTTTAATTGATTGATTTATAATGGCTTTTGTACATACCCAGATATGCAGTATAATAATGAATTTGAATTAATAGCGTTGTAGTCATTACCATTTCCTTAGATGTCTCTCTTGCTCTCTCTAAAATAGGGAGCTAAGGAACTCGTAACAGGAACTCATAGCAAAAAGATTTTCAGATCTCGCATTCAATAGGTGTATGTATATGTGAACATCGTATTCTGCTATTGATACAAAATAATACAGATTCATAACTAGATTTTTGTTAGCAACAATAATTTGTGTCTGCGGGTAGGTACATAGATACGAGTTTATCTGTTTTGAATCGTTTTTGTATTTAACAATGATCAGTTCCTATATTTTTTGTGTGCTATTAACGAACCGAAAGTTTATCATTTAATTCGTTCAAATAAAAAATTTTCTTCTTTATATTAAAATAACTCATCTCAAATTATGAACTTCTTTGTTGTTTGGTTGTGTGAATAATTTGCGATATCAAACTTTGTGAGTTTCTAATGCATAGTGCGCTTCTTCAAAATCTTATTTCAAAGAAATTTTCTATTTTATTTCATTCAAATTATAGAGCAAATCGTAAAGCTGTTGAAACTGTTGAGATGTTGTCTTCAATGTGGTTTTTTCACTGTAACTAATACAAACTCTCATCAGATCAATAAGTAAATCGAACCGTACCTACACTGAATATTTTCAGCTTCCACCTTATGATTTATCAGTGTTTGAAGCAAAAAATCGTGAACCTATCGACAATTTATATTTTACAAAAATAAAAGCTACAAGTCTCAATTGAATACGCTAAACTGAAACTGAAATTCAAACATTTCAATAGCTGCTTTAGTTATTCATATACCTCTGTGTAAGGTTCAATGGACATGATTTAGAAAGAAGTTTAAACTTTCTTTGTTTTTCAGATAATCCATTAATCTTGTCCCTGGGTTTATTGAAATTAACTGCGCGCATTGCATATTCATCAGCGAAACGATAAATCATCGTATTAATAGTTGTTCTGTCCGCCTGTCCGGCCTATGTAAACACTGATACAGGGGTGTATTCGAGTGAATTTATTGACTTTTAATAAGATACGTGTTCATTAAATCTCTCATCTGATTTATTGATTCTATAAATCGTTTGATTTCTTCGTATTTATCATTAAACGTGCATAATATTAATTTAGTATTTCTGCATATGAGCGGACTGTTGGAATTGAATGAATATTTTATCATTAAAAACAAAAAATGCTCAATTTTCTTCAAGCGCAAAGGACATTCGTTTTATTTAAATAAGCTACCCACTTCACTTACGAAAGAGAATTATAAAGAACTAGTTCAATTATTGAAAGGCAACAAGGAGTTTTTAAAAATTGCTGCAACATGACTCACTTTCTGATATGTCGTTTGAATCAAGAAAACTTGGTTTAATTTCATAAAATACTTCAATACACTCGATTAATTCAACATCAATTTAATTTTATGAAACTCTTGATAATGGGGTATGTTTCCCAAAGCTTCAAAACAGAAGGTATTAAAAACATTTCAAAGTATTCCACCAATTTCACCGGGAATCAATTGGCATTAAATATATTTTCAATTAATTGAATCAATACTTTTCAAATAATCAATTTTTAAATAATGATATAAGGTGTCATCCTTCTTAAGAATACTGCATCAAAATTGGAGTAATGTTTTGATTACTTCTACTTTCCTAAAATGGCGAACTTTTGTGATAGATAAATTATTAAATTAGAGCATATTCTTTGTCCAGGAAGGCTATGGTTGTTCAGAAAAGTAGCGAAATATCTGAATGCCATATTGAATCCAGCTGCCTCAGATAAGTTTGGTGGTATTTGAATGTAAATTACTTTCGATTTTGTTCAAGAAAGATTCTTTGTAGGACTTAAAGAGAGATGTCAACTAAATTTGATTTTTGCAAAGTGATTCAAAGTCTTGCAAAGTATAGACGACTTAAAGTGAAGTTGGAATACTTATGAAAGCTTGAATCTTTTTCTCACGTGAGCTAGTTTCAGCGATTTTTCGTGTCCCCTCAATTATTCTAGTAAAATTTTTGATACAGTTCGACTAAAAAAAAAATTTAAGAGATTATATTCCTTGTAGCTGTACACACGTTTTGCTGTGGAAATATTCAGTCAATTTCCCATTAATGTGGTTTAATTCAATTCATATATTATTAGATTTCGTATCCAACTGCACGTTTACCTTGTAACTTGTCAACTAAATTTGATTTTTGTAGAGTGATTCAAAGTCCTGCAAAGTATAGACAACTTAAAGTTAAGTTGAAATACTCATGAAAGCTTGCATCTTTTTTCACGTTAGATAGTTTCAGCGATTTTTCGAGTCCCCTCAATTATTCTAGTAAAATTTTTGATACAGTTCGACTAAAAAAAAAATTTAAGAGATTATATTCCTTGTAGCTGTACACACGTTTTGCTGTGGAAAAATTCAGTCAATTTCCCATTAATGTGGTTCAATTTAATTTATATATTATTAGATTTCGTATGAAACTGCACGTTTTCCTTGTAACTTGTCAACTAAATTTGATTTTTGTAAAGTGATTCAAAGTCTTGCAAAGTATAGACGACTTAAAGTTAAGTTGAAATACTCATGAAAGCTTGCATCTTTTTCTCACGTTAGGTAGTTTCAGCGATTTTTCGAGTCCCCTCAATTATTCTAGTAAAATTTTTATTCCTTGTAGCTGTACACACGTTTTTCTGTGGAAAAATTCAGTCAATTTCCCATTAATGTGGTTTAATTTAATTTATATATTATTAGATTTCGTATCCAACTGCACGTTTTCCTTGTAACTTGTTGTCCACTATCTTCCCAAATTTGGAAATTGACATATAAAATTTATTCACTTTTAGATTCGACTCACTTTTATTCATTTATTTTTCTTAGAAATATCCTCGAATTGTTTTGGCATCAATACTGATACGGACCTGAATTCGTTGAGCAAATTCTAAGATTAATAAGATGCTTTTTAATCACGAGTACCTCCTCCCAGTCAGTTCTGTCCATCGGCTTATGGATTGATCGCTTGCCATGACTACCGGACCAAATTATAAGCAATTAAAACCATCTCAATCATGGTCGGACCTCACATTTTTCACTTATCGAATTATTAGGTACCTATATGCATTTTGTTGAATCACATACTGAAGTTACCAATTTGATGGGTGACGGTAGCATTTTTTTCCTTCTCCACAGCAGCTGTTTTTACAAGATATATAATCCACTTTAAATGAGGAACGTGCAAATTTTCGGAAAAAAAACTGAAATTTTGTTTCAGTTTTTTTCATCCAGATCTATTGATAAATTGATACTAATTTTAATATTATTTAACGTGTAAATTTTCGAAAAAAGACTGAAGTTTTTTTTTAGTTTTTTTCTCCAGCTCTGTTGATACTAATTTTAATATTATTTTATATAGATTTTGTATTTCAATTTGAAGAATATGACTTTATAGAATTCTAATTCTTTCTGAACATTCTGAAAAATAAATGAAATAATCCTTTCAGAGTTAACTTCCAAAATCGCTTCGAAGTCTTTTCTTGTTACAATAATGATAAGAGAAAAAAAGACAAATATCGATAGAAAAATAATGCAAAACAAAAAATCAACAAAACCAGTTTAAAATATTTGACTGAGTTGTAAAGTTTTTTGTCGTCATTATCCTCGAATTTGAAACTTTAGGGCATACTCATGAGAAAAAAGATTCACATTATGCCAAATAAAAACTGAAATAAAAAATTCGACCTAGTGTGAAACATCAGAATGTCTCAAATTGTACATTGAAGTGATTGTGTCTTCTGTTTGAAGATGAGCAGTGCTACTAAATGCTCTCGCCAAATTTGCGGTATATTGTTGCCCAGATTCTCAAGAGAATTATCAGTTTTATCAAATATCTCTCAGACTTTATAAACATAAAAATTATAATGAATTCGAGTAAGTGTTTGTTTAATTTGAATACATTATAAGTTATATATTGCATGACTCTCCTGCGTCTTCTGGACCAGCATTCATTTCTATTGTGTATAATCATAAGTTACCAGTTAATCCACAATGAAACACCATCCTTCCAATGTTTACTATAATAAATACGGTGTAGAAGTAATCCTATAATCACTACTTGAGACCAACTTGTGATTTACCATGTAATGAATCCACCTAGAGGCCCTGAGGTGCCATCAGTTTTGGTTTTTGTTTTCTGTTTCGAAAAGCCCATAGTCATTTATAATCGTATAATATTTCTTGAACGGCGCCGATCGTTTTACAATGTTTATTTATTCATTGGATGCAAGCACTATTTATTACGAGATACATTTTTCTTATTTTATGTTTAGTTGCGAAGGTCTGGTACCGAATTGGTTTATCTCTCTCGAATCATTTAGGGAAGAAATACAAAAGTAAGAATTGTTTAATTTTCATTTACAAGCTTCCATAGAATTGTTCCAAGGTTGTGCAGAAAACTTATTGCTCAATAGTCAAGCTCTAATTGTGGTCTTCAAATTGCTATAAAAAAATTATATATATCAAAAAAAAAGACGTCTTGTGTGAAAAAAAAAGTGAATTTTGCAATTTTGAATTGACTCTTCTAGAGCACCAGTAGTTGGTACTATGGGTGATTTTTTAAGAGTAGTTTTTTTTTAATCGAATAAAACAGTTTGCATCATATATTCAACATTTTTATTGAAATTGATAAATTGGCCTTTGCTATTTGCATTTTAAAGATAACTTCATGTGAATGTTGTCTGCGGCTCCGTATCAAACGGTCCATTCGGAAGGTCCAATTTTGCGTCACTTTTTCGAGCATTTCGGCCTGTATCCCACGAATTACGCGTGTTATGTTATCCTGAAAGGCTTTATTCGTGTTTGGCTTGTCCACATACACTAACGACTTTACATAACCCCACAAAAAATAATCCAGAGGCGTCAGATCGCATAATCTTGGCGGCGAATTCACAGGGCCATTTCGAGAGATAAGCTGCTCACGAAATTCATCCTTTAACATGCCCATTGTTTCACGAGCTGTGTAGCATGTGGCACCGTCTTGATGAAACCACATGTCAACCAAGTTCAACTCGGCCAACTGGGACAATAAAAAGTTGCGTCATCATGGCACGATATCGTTCGCCGTTGACGGTAACCATTTCTTCGACGGTCATCTCTGAAGAAAAATGGACCGATGATATCGGTAATTCTTGTATGGCATGTAGCTGTTCATCGCTCCAGATGCGACAGTTTGGTTTATTTACATATCCGTTAAGCCAGAAATGAGCCTTATTGCTGAACACAATTTTTCGATAAAACAGCGGATTTTCATTAAGCTGCTCTAAGGCCCATTCGCCAAAAATTAGACGTTGTGGTGAAACATTCGGTTTCAAGTCTTGCAGAAGTTGAATGTTATAGGCTTTCAAACCCAAATCAACATGTAAAATTTTCCATGTGGTTGAGTAACACATGCCCAATTGCTGAGAACGGCGACGAATTGACATTTCACGATCCTCATTAACACTACGCTACGGCTGCAATATTCTCTCCAGTACGAACTGTAGGCATGCGGGACAATGGTTTAATGTCCAACAAAGTAAACTTGTGCGAAATTTGGTGATAACAGCACGAATTGTTGATTCATCAAGTCGATTATGACGACTTGACCATAATCGACGGTCGTAACAAACGATGCACATTTTTCACAGAGCACGAATTTTGATAGTAAATTTCAAGAACTTGCTCAAGATCGTTTGTAAATCTTTCCAAGATGAAATGACAGAGTATACTGATCATTTTTCACCTCGACAGATGACGTTTCGATGCCATTAGCAACCAGTTCCGCCAACCTGAAAAACTTAACCCTTAAAAAAATCACCCGTTATATATGTGTCTGATTTTCTACAGCACCAATTTTCAGTATCTCACAGTCGTTTTCGTAGTTCCCCAGCCGCCACTGATACATATGTTACAACTTACATATGTTGCCTTTCAACTTAATATCGACTGTGCATGTAAATATTGGACTTATTTTAGATTACACAGTAAACTTCTCTTTTTTTTTGGCGATTTTTGATTTCTCGGCGTGCATCGGAATATTGGATCACGCAAGTTCGATGTTCAGCATGTAAAACTGGTTGTTGGTCGATTAATTACGAGTAAAATTGTCAAACAGCGGGATGCAAAAGCGATTCAGAAAACATATATCCCGCTTAGCAATTTACGATTCAGATTCTGATTACTGACTTGACGGTGGTCCAAGAACCTTAACCAAGTTGGGGGCATCGAAATGAAAGTAATATTGGTATTAAAATTTAATGTTTTGATGCTCTTTTGGATTTCATTGGGTATGGAACTGCACAATCTTAGGCGCTATGGCAGTCGAGATTAGGTCACCTCGTCAATCAGCTATGCCCATTCTACCATTGTCCCTTGCTTCGGCTATATCTTTTTTTCTAAGATCTTTGTTAATATTCGAATGAAAATTAAAGCTCTTTTTCTTCATTTCGCATCTTATCGATGGTAAAACACCTCAAAATAAACTTGAGTTTTTCTAGAATAGCTAAATTGTTCGTAACATTGTAGTCTCCATTCCACTCGACAGTGTTTCGAGAAAAAATTAAGATTATATGTACTCTATTATCATTGATAAATAACATTCAAATAAACATCCAATGTTCTTCTAGCCTAAAGTACATTTTCAATATGTCTAAGATACTGTTTTTGTACTGTTGGTGTTTGGTTCATCCTCTTTGTTTTTAGTTGAAATACTTTAACGCCATTGTCGAATGGCTGTCCACTTGAGCTTGACCAGCCTTCAGTTTCACTGGAAAACCGAAGTTTTTCGTCATAACGTAGTCTGCACTAACTCGACAATGATTCTATGGAACGCAAAAAGGGTTATTAGTGATCATTAATGTTCCTATAACCATTCTGGTTTTTTCTTTGTTCGTAGTTCGTTTTCATTTGAGATCAGATATCTTATTCGAATATCTTCAAAATTTTGGATGTTTGTTGCCCTGTTTTCACGCTTATTATCTTTCGAAATCTTCCGACTTTCTTTTTTTCTGGATGCATTGTTCACCAGGTAATTTCGTTCTTTTTCCCAGTTAGCTCATCAAATACAAATACCAGAGTTGAAGATAGAAAATCCAGTTCTCTCCCTATTTTTACTATGCGTACATTCTGTACAAGTGAGACTGACAATCGCCTTTTTAACATCCTCTTTCAATTTTTATAACATCTTGCCTTTTTCATTTATACTCTTTGGAAGACATTTGTCCGTTTGACCATTGACCTCATTTTCGTAAAGTCATTGATCAAATCAACGTTGTCTTTTCTACATAGATGAATATAGATATTCAAAACAAAAACCCTTAATTTTATAATACCTCCAACACTCAATATACAATTATAAATAACCATAGAACTAATTCGATACCGATGGAATATTATATTCAGAAAACCATTCAATTTCATTAGGATAGTAATTCTAAATGAGAAGTTGGTTGCAAAGCGTCTAATAATATATTGCATAGATAATACTGCAGACTTAATATTACATCATCCATCTCCAATCTTTTCGAAATGAACACCGTACTTTCTCAACAATTTCTTTTTGAGATGCGATTTTGTTGAACTCGGTAGGTTGCATATACTACCTGTAGTGTGGCAATCGTATTCAATTGTGGGCTTGCATAATAATAATATAATAAAGTTGGTTCAGAAGTAGCATCATTTTCAGAGCGTCTTGACGGAGGCACAATGCCCCCCCTTGACGGATACACCGACCACCTGGGGAGGCTATTTAGCCTGACTTCGTTTTCGTTTCACTTCTCAGGGTGGTATTAGGAATGCTCCTATCATTATAACGTTATTTATAGGTTTTTAGATGGAATCATTCCAAGAATTACCTTCCGTGTGCCTTTCGATATTTGTTTTTGGAGTAAATAATTTGTACTTCATCATTTTATACGACGATGGTCAGGTTTAAACTTTCTTTATCTTTCACTTCGTCTATTATAGTTTCTTTCTTCATAAAGTAAATCGTTGAGGAAATAAGAACAATAATAAACGTACCTATATAAACTTTAGTTATATACTTTGTTATTTGATTATTGCTTATCCGTTTTTTCCATTAATTTTTCTTTCATTTCCGGTTGTTTCAATTCGTATCGTTCACATTGAATTTTAGTGTCTTCAGATTTTCTCTCACCTTGTTCGAATCGTTATCGAATTATACTGAATTAGTGAACGAATGGTAGAAATAAGGCAGAAACTGAAGTAACTGAAGTGATAATTATATATAGTTGACTCTTTTCTGATGCTGAAGAATATTTATTATATGTTCTTGCTTGTATCGCGATATGTTTTTGTCACAGAATTCTGTCATTTAGTTGGTTGAAAATATGGCTATTTCAATTAGTGAAAGTCTTTCATTCGCTTTATTTTTGACGAACATAATTATGCCATAAATATTCATTTATTTTCGAACAAACAATGCATAATATTTGTACAGTTGTATGTTGCGACAGGAAACCCTCTTTAACCATATGTGGGTAATGAATCAATGCAAAACTAACAGACAATGAAAATGTGAAAAAAACAATGAATTTGAAACCAGTAAATTATAATACACATATATAAAGTATAGAAATTATCGAAAATATACAAAAAATGAAAAGAAATCGATGATCACAATTAAAGTACTGACAACCAAAATTTTAAAATTGAAATTTAAAATTAAAATTAAATTTCAAAAAAGAAATTCACAAAATTTTAGCACATGAATACACACTATAGTTCGCAATTTGCTACACCAACACATCGTTTGAAGGTTTTGAAGTATTGACTAAAGAAGTCGGAAAATGACGCCAACCTGTTTGCCAGCACCATAGATCGGCACAAAAATAAATTGGAAGCAAAATTTTACCGGTGCATAAATATCTGAAATAGTTATGCACATTTTGTGTCCTTCAATAACTCTACTTTCCAATTTTTTGAGTAGTTATTGATAAAACTATCTATCATTCATATATATGTATTTTCAGTGTATCCTTTGAGTTTGTACTTTTTCAATTTTGAATATTTTTTTTTATATTTAATAGTGTTGGCGTTTACTTGATGTAAGTCCATTAAGTATAATTGAATATAAACTGAAATTCAAACACTTGAACTTTTTGATTCAAAAGTTCAAGTGTTTGAATTTTAGTTTCTATTCAACTTTGAATGAATTGTTCTGCAATTTTAAAGCGGCAATCTATTGCAATGACCTTTGAGGAAGTCGTAGATCTTTCATAAATTGTCAGTGTCCAATCACAAGAGTAAATCACAGACGAAATTACCGTATTAACATCCAAATTTGGGATTCATGTCAAATTGTCGAAAGCATCTATCACTTCTAGACTATAATCAGAATTGGATATGAGAAATTTTTCATATACGTACTCTACTCTCACGTTCAGCGTTATAAAATAACCCCACTGATTACCGTTTTCCTTCATGACCATAGAATATATGAGTTTCCCGTGGACTAAGGCCTCATCTGCTCGTATTTCATCCAATCGAAAGGAGAAATTACAGAGATCCGTCTGTCGATTTCAATTAGCGCAAAATTCAAGACATCCCGAGGCCATACCGTCAGAAGATGTGGAGATTTTCGATTCACAGGCCATCGAAACTTGAATTATTATGGTTTGTTATTTATGACATAATCACGGAGTAGCGTTGTGACAGTGTTGCCCGTGGAGTGCGTGGGACTACGGTAGTCGGGCCATAGAACGGGACCACCGAGTCGAGAGCCGCTAATTTCAGTGATTATCTTGGCGCTCGATTACAATAGGATGGTCAGACGTGTCGACGATCTGCCCGATGGATGGATACCTAAGCGTTAGGTTAGGTGTCCATAAATTGAAGCAGGTACCGTGTTGATCACGGTATAAGGAAATCTCTCGACAAGAAAATACGCGAAAAAACATTTTGTTGATATAAGTGTTATATTTGGACAATCGGTTCAATCCTTACTCACCATTATTGGGCTCTCATTCCATTATCAGGAGATTAAGAATTTCAATTTTGAGTTAAAGAATTTCTGAGGTCTTGAAAAAGATGAAATTCATCATAAATGAACAAAAATCAATTAATATTGAAGAAAACTTATTGGGTTTATTTCGTGTAGTGAAATATTATGTGACTTTTTGTTTATTTCAACGTTTCAACTTCAATCACACTAAATTTCAAATATAGTTTTCTTACTCCTTGATGATACTACTTAATGATACTCTTAATGATACTACGGTATCATTAGTTTCATCTTGGTTTAATTTTGTATCTTTTTCTACTATTTTTGTATTATTCTCTAATTTATGTTCATTTTATTTGTGGAGGAGTGGAAGAATGATTCGTCAAACTCCTACCATTTGTAAGAAATTTTTTTCTCTACAATAAAGGTTACTACTAATACTACTTCTACTACTCAAAATGCAATTCATCGTATTCGAATTGTTTTTGGCGAAATCATAAAAATTCAAAATATAGAATGAATGACACGGAGGTTTCGCTTATCTCTTGGTGAAACATGTTAAATGTTAAAAACAATAAATTAAAATTAACACACTTCACTTAAGTTTCACTGAATATATTAAAAACTCTACATATGTTTCGGGTGGTTAACCCATAATCAAGTGTATACAATATTACTGAGAGTAGAGTAATATTGTGTACTCTCCATAATGGGTTAACCACCCGAAACATATGTAGAGTTTTTAATATATTCAGTGAAACTTAAGTCAAGTGTGTTAATTTCAAATTATTGCTTTAAATATAGAATGAAATCGTCATAATGTAAGTATTTTCTACTATCTGTATCATTCAAACTCAAAAATTTTGATTATGTTCATAAAATAGATTCCCTTGCCTTACATACGGTTTTGAACATACAACAAAAAAAAATCGTACGACGAAAATCTCGTGCTTAGCCATAAGATATAGTTTTTGAAACTCATTCAAAAAAATTACATTAAATTTCTTCAGCAAATTTTAATTTCTTTCTCATAGAAATATTTTTTCATCTTTTTCGGTGCCGATAATGAACTATAAGCTATATAGTTGAACTGTGACTAACATTAAACGCATTAAACAAAAACGAGTGCTCTCTTAGTGGTCAAAACTTTACCATAATTATTTAATTTTCAAGTGTGAACTTAATTGAAGTTTTTTTGTGAAAGGGTAGTACCTCTTTATCACCTACGTATATGGTTGAACCTACAGTTTAACCATATAGTAACCATATTATATATGGTAGTGTGTGTGTGAGTTTATGTTTTGTGCCATTAAAGCAGTAATGTGTGTAATGTTCATTTTAATAATGAACATTATTCCTCTTCTCCACTTATATATACTCCACTTCTTCCCCATACATACTTCATTCTTAAACTGAATGAAATTAAATGTTGATCCGTTTGCGCAATTAATAATAATAACAATAGAACTCTATTAGTACTCCATTACATGGTGTTGCTAATATTGTCTAACATACTTATTTGAAATGGCATTAATATAACTTTACTAAGTATAGAGTACTAAGAGGTGGGATACAGCAGGAGCTGATTAATCCATCCAAAATGAAACAAAAAAAAACTGTTTCACAACAATTTTCTGCATGAAAAAAATAAAATTAATTAAAATAATTAAACAAGTGGAGTGTTTGGCCGGTCTCCGTAGCTTAGTCTGTAGAACTCCCAACTATGGTGCGGTAGAACTCGGGTTCGAGCCCCTCTGAAGGCATGGGTGTTTGTGTTTGTCTATGATTTAAGTAGATGGCCGTTCGGAACCGGCGTTAAACTGTAGGTCCACTGAATTAAAAAAAAAAAAAGTGGAGTGGTTTATTGTAGAAAACACCTGCACCACATGCTCGATATAAAAAAAATAGAAAAACACAAAACAAAAGAAAACCTACCTAAACAAAAACAAACTCAGTTCTGTTCCTTCAGAAGAAATTCATTACATTTTTTTAAGCTTTCGCTTTGTAACCGGATTCGGGATACTATTCATTAAATTAACAATGTTATATGAGAAGGAACGTTTGAATAGCTTCCATAAAAGCGAGGAATAGCCAACTTATGTCTCGATTTCATGTCATCTTTTCAATATGATATAGATATCAATGATTTTTCTCATAGAAAATCTCTGCAGACTGAAAAAGAACCGTCCCTACAAGAAATCGTATGAACTTTGCCGAGCGACCGAAATTATTTATGTGAAGGTAGTTTCACTCAGTGTTTGATTCATACGGATCTTAGTATTACTACTTTTCGCAGATATTTTAATAATAATTTTGCTTTGATATTCATTACAATCATTTCCAAATCATTAAAACCATTAAAAATCATTTCGATATGTATTTCAATATATATTTCACTCTCGCTTATGCAGATCATCCTAATCTAAAGTTACGGTTAACTGGCCTAATGATGAATAAGATGCTTTGTAAATTGTTTCGACAGTTTACTATCGTGGTCCACCTCTCATGCTAACTAGAGCGCCCGTCTTGTGAACGTCCTATCGGTCATATCGACGAAGTCTCAGGTAGAAATTTCTAGCCCCACGGGTGGCCGTAGCGCCAGCCACGACTGTCAGTGCCCCTTTATGGAGTTTAGGTAAATATTTGTGGGATTTTTATGAATAATGATGGGCTTCCGTTTTTAATTTGCCGGTTGTCCGTGGAGCCGGCCCCCCGAAATTGCTCGATCCGCTTCTGACCGAAGAATACTTCCACCGAATGGCCAATTACGAGTATGATTGATTGTTCGAGATGCCTCGAATTCTGTACCCCCTCCTGAGGAATATCTTCATAAAATTCACATTTCTTTTAACTCTGAAATATAGATCATCCGTTCGATTTGAGTTCGCTAATTTCTTATTGAAATTGATTTAATGCTTCATTGATTTTATTATTAGTAAATATTTCTCATTTCTATTATTTCTGATTACCTATGATATGTTTTCATGTGTACTTTCACATATTTAATATAATACACGAGCCGAGTAGTTTAGCTTCTGAAAATGGGCCAACAGCTCCAAATAATGGTGAAGCATTTAATGTATTTTTTGTGAAACCAAGCCAAATGTTTTTTATTCAATATAATATTTATATTATTCAGTAATAGCATCCATAAAAATTCATTGATAGATGAAAACGTCTACAACATTTTCAGTCAACTAATCGATATTAGCGAAAAATAGGTAATGAAAATTTCATTCTTGTGTCTTGAGTGTAGATAACCTTATATTTTATATTTGACAATACCAATATAGATAGGATTATGCTATTTATTATATCTATACATGATAAACCATGTATAGAAATATGGAATGCTACTTCCTAACCACAAATCTATGAATGTTAGTAATGCCCAATTCTCCTGATTCCTGGAAACCGGTATGAAAGGGTTCGCAAGGCCTCAATCTGCCTACTCCTTGTCAGATGTTGATCAATTGCCGGCCAGTGGACAACTAAGGTAGGGCTCAATCATCCCAGTTCCTGGAAATCGATATGAAAAGGTTTGGTGCTGACAAGGTCTCATCTGCCTACTCCTTGTCAAGGGGTTGATTAGATGTAGACTCATGGACAACCAATTTAAGGACCAATTCTGCCGATTCCTGGAAATCAGTATGAAAGGGTTCGGTGCTGACAAGGCCTCAATCTGCCTACTCCTTGTCAGATGTTGATTAATTGCCGACCAGTGGACAACTAATGTAGGGCAATTCTCTAGATTCCTGGAAATCGGTATGAAAGGGTTCGTTGCTGACAACGCCTCAATCTGCCTACTCCTTGTCAGGTAAATGAGTTGACGACTGTTGGACAACTGATTTTATTTATTTTTTCGCTATCATTATCGACATTTTCTGTCGCATTCAATTTTCTACTGATAATTTTCAATGAGTATAAAAACGAAATGAAACCATACAACTAATATAA
Source organism: Henosepilachna vigintioctopunctata (assembly GCA_030704895.1). Taxonomy (NCBI): domain Eukaryota; kingdom Metazoa; phylum Arthropoda; class Insecta; order Coleoptera; family Coccinellidae; genus Henosepilachna; species Henosepilachna vigintioctopunctata. The sequence goes on along the minus strand of JARQZJ010000002.1, from coordinate 1,579,869 downwards.
AGCTTATACAAGAGTACCAGGCGGCTTTTGAAAAGTTTATTGAATTAAAAATTAGTAACGATTTACGCTTTCATCTATAACTGTCATAACATAACGAGAATATTGAATATATTACGTCGTTTTATTTTTCCGAAAATTAATTTTCTAAAAGTTCAGTTTTTAAAAAGAGCTTCTATTTCCTTTATTTCATCTTCAGTGTTGGTGGAATTTACAACTTCTTCTAACTTCTAGTAGATTTTCAGTTCAATTCAAAATAACAAGTATGTTGAAGGTGTAATAGCAGTAGACATGATTGGAAAAATAATATTTACGTTAACTTTTGAGTAATAATACTAAATGATAATAAACTTTATACTTTGAGTGCTTCGTTTTATACCTGTTAAGTGAATGACTGTATTTTTAATCTGTAACATCTGTTTACATTTGCGAGAGAGAGAGGAAGAAAAAATTTGTGGCTTTTTATTCTTTTCCTGATAGATTGACAGAATGTTCAGTGGGAAACTTGAACAATATGTATATACCTTATTCACTTGAATCGTAACCTCGAAGGAACTCGTGAAGCTTCGAGTCACTTACGCGCCATCTGCACGACAAATCGCGAACGAAATCGAACCTCTTTCGCCACCCACGCGAGTCTCGGCGAGCGCCTCGAAATGGATTTTAAATACCGCGATAGCCGTTTTATAGGACGATAATGGGCTCGCGAAATTAAAAATATGCCTGCTCTCTCTGGAATTATGCAAATCGACTACAACGAGCGTGCTGTGTTTGTTTTTCTCGCGACGACTGACTGCCTTTAACGTCGTACGCTGCCAGCCCGATATATCGTTTTTTGGTCGGTTTTCTCTTTTTGATTTTACTGGAATTGTATTGTGTCGGATTATCATTTGCTGGCGGCCACGCACGTTCCGACTCGCAATATGCATAAGAAGCTGAAAGTGGGAGTATAATATTCAATTTTGATATTCGGTGCGCGTCTGATGAATAATACGTAATGCACTCAATTTCTATTATATCAATAGTTGAATAATCTTCTATATTGGTTGAATAAAGTCAAAATAATTGTGAAAGTCTATAGGAAAACCTGGGGCGGAACAGCATTTCTAAAATTAATTTTTTCATTGAAATGAGGCAGATAACCAATGTTTATTTAGTTTTTGAGTTATAAAAATACTAATTGAACATTTAAGTAGAAAGTTCAGCAAATAAAATGATAGTAGCAAAAAAATAAATTTTTTCTTACATTTACTTATTGTAAGCAATATTTGCAAATTAATGGTGTGTCATCGTCATTACTATGTATTCGTCATTGTCAGTCTCTCTATTATCAGAGTATTAAAATCTTCAATCATTTACCATCGAATTTTAAAGTACTGAAAGATCATTTGTTTAAGAGGAGAGTTAAATCTCTGCTCTCAACAAAGGCATACTACAGTGTGGCAGAGTACTTCGATGATTCAAATGTAGGCAATAATGTATGAATCAATTTTCTCGCTTAACTCTTGGTGAAACATAATTTGTATCATTTGTTTATTTTTTTAACATGTTTCGAGCGTTAGCTCATTTTCAAGACTGAAAAGTCTTGACAGTCTTGAAAATGAGCTAACGCTCGAAACATCATCATGTGAAATTGTATGAAAATGTTTAATATCCTTCATCATGTGAAATTGTCTGAAATGTTTAATATTTCTGAGGTAACTTTTTCTTTTCTTTTCAAATAAAGTTGTATATTATTGTGAATATAAATTTAACCAATATTTTTGTTCGAGGGCTGAATGGAAAATCAGACTCAAACCTGAATTCAGTTCTTTTGACAGTATTATTGAGAGTTGTAATTATTGTATCAATGGAATGAATGTTATTTTACAATGTAAGGAATGTTTCTCAATAAATTTTATTTAATTATTATTGTTATTATTTTACCAGCACAACTATGCCCACTTTCCACCCATGGACCACTTGCACCCATCTTTCCAGAAACTAGTTTCTACAGCACTTCGCATTTGTTCTTCGTTCCATTTCTGTCTATCGGTTTTCCGGCTATAATTACGCACCGTCTTCAATGAATAATTCACAAATACAATAATAATCTGAAAGAGTAGATGTTGAAGAAATCTGTTCAAGAATTTTCCGTTCAGTCCCAGAACTTCCCAGATGTGCCTAATTATTCGACAAATAATTGATTCTCTGTCAAACAGATTCATTTTTAGGAATGTGATTCACTATTATGAAGTTTATAAACACGAAGTTATAAAAGATATTCATTAGAAACTATGAAGCAAATAGTTTACTTAACGTGTATCAATGAATTTGTGGTAATTCCAATACTCAATTGGAAGTCTCACTTTTTATTCTTTTATTATTTAGTTAGTTTACACATCAGCAACAAATAAATTGACAGTCTGCATAAGTGTGGTAGATATGCCTGATACATTTTTATGTGCATAATGGAATATATTAATTTTTAACATATAGATGTCAAAATTCCGTTCTGCCCCGGGTTCTCCTAAATTTTTTTTTTTTTCGAGAACTTTTCGACACTTTCCAGAACTTTTTGAAGAAGTAAGACACTTGAAAAACGATTTGTTTTGCTTTATATCACTGACTGTTTGGCAGTTAGAAATAATAATAATAAATAACTCTACAAGACAAGTTGATCTCAGGCTTGATCCATAATGTTTTTTCTCCTCATCGTCTTTTCCTTCTTCTTTCCAATTGCAAACATTTAATTATCTCACCTAGTTTTCTAATTCTTTTTTCTTTTTTTGTCTTGAACTTCTCACTCGTTTTCTTTTTCTACTATTTTGCACATCATTCATATTTTAGAACTCATTCTAGCAGTTAGAATGGCATTGTTTGAAATTGAATTCCGAATACACTGCTTGTGAACATTTCACAGAAATATGACAAGGTCTGTATAGTTTTGTATGGTTTTTTAGTTAGTTTTGGCAGTGCTGATGGTTGAAGAGCAATGCTACTTGATTCGATGGGTGGGTCTTGACTGGTTTCAGTGTTTGTTCTTTATTGGACTCTGACTCAAACCTATAACTATGAATTCTTACCAAATTCGAATCGGAAAATTCGCAACAAATTCGTGATGACGCAATAGTGGATTTATACTAGGGGCAGTCTAGTGCCCAGGGCGGCAAATTTTCTATGGCGGCAAAATTTGGAAAGTGAGAGATAATTTTCTATACAATATATAGAAAATTGGGGCGGCATTTTCTTCAGTGCCCCAGCGCGGCACAAATTTAAATCCGGCCCTGGGTGAGATCCAGGCAAAGCTGAATTATATCAGAGCAAAGATGATCCCATCATTTCTGTTATATTTTCGACGTATTAAAGGTTCAATAAAATTCCTAAAAAAGATCTAACACAGATATATCATAACATGTAAAAATAGCCCTATTCACTGGTAGAATGAGTAGTTCAGGTATGAAATTTTGTCACTTAAATTTTTGATTTACATCCAATGAAAGTGAACATCAAAAGTTCATAAGTTTGAATTTATCTCATAGTTAGATGTAAATATATATAGCTTAGTATAGATAGCATTAAGTAAATGTCAATACTATTCAAATATTTTCTTATTATTTAAAGCAAACGAATAACGTACCTTACCTTAGCAGAGAATTACTTTGTGCTGATCAAATTATTCAATAATTTTCAGACATATCAATATGAGCAATTTCATACATCAAAGGCCGAATCACAAAAATATGAGAAATGGTTTTCTTGAGAAACAGTCGAATAATAGTTTCATTGTTTTGGTCCATTTCATCTCAAATGTCATTCCAAACTTTATGTTTCTTTCCGGGGCCATTTTCATAATATCAATGAGGAAGATCATATAACATAGTATGCTTTCGATGTAATTCAATATATATTTTTTCCAGAAATTATTATTCGAAATTTTCCAGAGAAATTATGATTTAACACTTGGTAACACAAATACTGAGAATACGGGAAAACCACATTTCATGGGAATAATTTTGCTGATAAATCGGAGCGTCGGAGAAGAATACGGACCAGATTCAACCTGTTCATTCGCCGACAGGGCAACAATATGCTACGAATTGTAAACAGTGCGAATTTTCGAATTAGTTGCATTTTCCGCTTTGATTTTGGGGAGCCTTTTTGTAGGGACAAAAAACGCAGTCAGCTTTTTCCACAAAGACTTATGTTTTCCGAAATTGGGTGACATTTAAATGAAAAGTCGATAGATTGAAAACATATTAAAATTAGTGTTGCCCAAACGCAAGAACAAGACGAGACTTAGCCAGTCTTGGTCTTGGTCTTGCGCCAATACACCTGGTCTTGGTCTTGGTCTTGGTCTTGCGCTCCCAGTTTTGGTCTTGGTCTTGGTCTTGCAGCAAGAGTCTTGCAAGTCTTGCAATTACCTATTAGTCTATTACTATTTATTAAAGTTTACTTTAAATCTTAGAAAAACGTATTAGAATTGGAACATTGTGAGCTTGAATTAACATAGCTATAGTAAAGATCAAGCGGATTAATAAATAACTGAAGATTTGATAAATTCGAAAAATCAACTGACCTATATGTCGTTTTCCATGGAAGTAACTGTTTCTTAATAAACATTTATGATTTATAAGCTTACATTTGCTAAAACATGTAAAAAAACAAATTAATTACAATAACTTGACTGTATTTTAAATAACAATACTTATCTGTCTAAAAAGAGATTGAACCCTCAACTTATAAGAAATTTAATAAAAGAGTTTTACGATTTATCATTTATTTGAATAAAAAATAAAATACAACACAAATCAACAGCTTTATCATTAGGTTATGATACTTTATATCAATTTTTTTGACCAAGAATTAATACAAAGTAACCATCTGGCTGACGCATCACTTAACCTATTTCTATGTTTTCTAATTATTATTATTATTATTATTATTACATATAATTGAAGGCAGGGGTCTGAAGACCCATAAGCCCATTAACTCTTTTTACAGAATACTGCAATGTGAGGATAATACATTAGATAAACATTTGAGAAAAGAAAAAAAAACAATAACAACAAGAGGAAAAAAAATAGTGATCAGTAGGTACACATTGACAATGATAATATATGGCAAAAACAATTTCTCAAAATGAAAACAAAAATTCATCCACCGCCCTCTTGAACACGTTAACTGACTGAGAGTTCACAACTTCAGCTGGTAAACTGTTCCATACACTGAATACACGATTAGGTAAAAAATTCTGCCGCCTAGATGTATGAAATGATTCCTTCTTTAGCTTTAAATTGTGACCACGAAGTCCGTTGCCATCAAGAATGAATAAATGTCCAAAATCTCCAAAATTATATTTCAAAATTCGAAAAGTAATGATCAAGTCACCACGTAGTCGTCGAGCTTCAAATGTTGGTAATCCAGCTGAAGCAAGCCTTAGAGGGTAATTCGGTCTTTTAAGCTTGAATGATAGTCTAGTAGCCCTACGCTGAATGTTTTCAAGTAGATCTCTGTCCCGCACCAACTCCGGACACCACACAGCACCACAATACTCCATAGTAGGACGTATGAATGTTTTATATAATCGAATTGATGCCTGAAAGGATATTTTCGCAAACGCTCTTTTCAAAAGGTAAAGTTTACTATTTGCTTTTCTAGTTATGCAAGAAATATGTTCCGACCAACTCAAATTATCAGTTATTGTGACTCCGAGATCGTTATAAGAATTAACTTTGATTAATTTTTGTCCGTCTATGGAATAATCAAAACGGGGATTGTCTTTACCCATATGCATAACTACACACTTGTCTTTATTGAGAGGCAATAACCAATCCACGCACCATTCGAAAATTGAGTTTAAATCGTCCTGAATTTGGGCACCGCCTGAAACTGGATTTGCGAAAATTTTTGTGTCGTCTGCATAAAAGGCGTTCTCACTTTGAACATGTAAATGAAGATCACTGGCGTATAAAACAAACAACAATGGACCCAAAACGGATCCCTGAGGTACTCCACTTAAAACTGGCCTTGGCGTAGAAAAAGAATCTCCAGCCCTAACACAAATATTTCTGTCCGATAAAAAGCACTAATCCACTCTAAAAGACATCCACGTATACCGAAATGTTCCAATTTATGCAGAAGCCGTCGTTTGGGCACTCTATCAAATGCCTTTGCAAAATCCAAATAAACAACATCCATAGGCTGTTTTCTATCAAGCGCAATTGTCCATTTATTTACACACCAAAGCAAATTAGTCATTGTTGATCGACCTTTATTTAACAAAGCCGTGTTGTTGTCTAGGTATAATTTTTTCAAAGAGAAGAAACTGAGACACAGATTCCGTAATAATAGATTCCATAACCTTACAAATTATAGGTGTGAGACTAATAGGTCTATAATTGCTGGGGTCTAACTTGTCTCCTTTTTGAAAATAGGGGTTACTGATGCCGTCTTCCAAATATGTGGTAGGACATGAGCATTAAAAGAAGTTACCATTAAACGGCACAAAGGAAACGCAAGTGCTTCGGAACATTTTTTAAGAAACAGGGAAGAAATATCATCCGGTCCCGGCGACGAGTTATTTTTCAACCTTTGAAGATGTCGTTTGACAACTGTTGGTGTGAAGCTGATATTCTGTAGTGTGGATTCAACCCGCGGATGACGAATCTCTGGAAAGTGTCCTTCAGATGGCTCAACCGAGAAAACCGACGAGAATGTATTGGCAAGCGTTTCAGCAACCTCGGAAGTATCTGGACAGAGTAATCCATCATCCTTTTTCAATAATGGTATTGAAACTTTTGACGATAAGGAAGCCCGAATATGCCTATAAAATCTCTTAGAATCGTCACATTCTGCTATGGAATTTTCATAAGCTACTCTTGACTCGTGTATGGACTTCCTCAACTCCCTTGCGTACTCTCTGTGAATTTGTAAATCCCGCAGATTCTTTGAGCGTGTATATTTACGCCACAATTTTCTTTTGTGCCTTATAAGGGAGATCAGTTCACCGTTAATCCATGGTTTGATTTTGTTTTTATAGAAAGTTTTCTTGGATGTATTCTCTTTCTTGCAGTTATCAATAATCCTTTTGAAATTGCACCACATTTCCTCCGGGTTCCCCGGGTCGCCCAACTCCGCAGTCCAATCCACAGCACCCAACCGGTGATTAAGCCCCTCGAAATCAGTTATTTCGTGGACAACGGTGTTTTCAATAAAATTAACATTTTCCATGTTAAACTGAATATTGGTGGTGATAACCGCGTGATCGGAACTCCCAACAGGTGAGCAGATAGCAGGCTCCGTCACCAACTGAACATCATTTGCAAAAACCAAGTCCAGCGTCGATGGCAGATTATTTATTCTGAAGCGGGTGGGCTCAGTTATGAATTGGTGCAGACCAGAGCTCCGAACAAAGTCCACAAATACATTTCTAGCATTCGACAAATCATAAGGTGTCACAGACAATGGCCAACAAATATCTCTGAAATTAAAGTCCCCCATCAGTAAAAGATTTTCCAGACCAGACAGATATTCCATCCTCTCAACCAAAATTTTATCATTAGAAAAAGATGAGTCACCAGGGCGATATATACATGCTAAATGCAAAACAAAGGAGGCGCGAAAAATTTTTAAGCATAAGCATTCAATATCAGGAACAACAACATCAATAGGTTCAACGGAGAAGGTTCTAGTGATAACTGTAGATAAATATATGCATACACCTCTGCCCCTACGATTTTGACGATCATATCTATAAAGTGAGTAACCATCTATTCCAAAACTGAGGTCAAGATCCTTCGAACTTAACCAAGTTTCCGTGATTAGTATTATCTTTGGTTTTTTATCTTGAATATAACATAATAATTCATCAAATTTAGAATTTAGAGTTGCCAAGTTAGTGTAAAAACAGGGCCAGTTATGAAAGCCTGACTCCTGGAAATCAGTTACGAAAATTCACAATTTTTGGTACACCTCGTATATACTTTATCGTTAAATTCTGCTCACCGTTCCCCTTTCTCACCTCGAGCTCCGATCGCACAGCCCTCAGGTACTCAACCTGAACAGGCGTCTTATCATCTATAATTGTGACTTTTCTGGTGTTTCCCCTTTCAAGAAGTTTACTCTTATTACGCAAAATCTGTCTTGCCTCATACTCGCTGCTCATAACCACCTTAATCATCCTTGGATATCTATTTGCGACGCTACCCACCCTAAAGAACGTTATCGGGACTGAATTACATTCGACAGTTTGCAGAATTTCTGTTAAAATATGTTTATCGTGATCTTTTTTCTGCTGAATATCCCCTGTGTGTTCCGGTATGCCCCTAACAAATATATTTTTAGCCCGATTCATGCGATCAACAGCTTCATTCGCTATTTTATCGGTATCTTGGGCCGTAGAATACTGGCCTGCTACAGACAGCTTATCCTCAAGTCCAACAATCCTCCCGGCCATTTCGTCGACCCTTCCATCAATTTTGTTAATTTTCCGCTGAAGATCCTCATTGTATTTATCCAACATTGATTTTAAGTTAGCGAAAATTTCAATATTGGAACTACAAGGATTACAAATAATTTTAATTCCGCGCACCTTGTGTCTAGTAACGCGATCTTCTGCTCGTAAATCTGTGCAGGTCAAGTGTATGCTTCCCTTACAAGCATCGCACTGAATATTTGACTGTTGGTCACCTACTGCTTTCGAACAATTAACACATGTGGTCGGCATACTGAAGTGTGAACGAATATAAATGGAATTTGACTGACCTTCAAACAATGAAGGATCGAAATAACTAACTCAAAATGCACTTTTTGACTGGCGAATTAACCAGAAACACAATCCAACCTGCACCTCCAATTTCTGATATCAAAAATGTATGTACTTATTATCAATGATCAAAGAAAAATGCGGAAAATTGCGGAAAGAGAAATTATACCACCTCACGATTGCACGATTGCACGAACTCAAATTACTTATTTAATTAATTTTAAGAAATTAAATTAATTACTAATGATGCTTTAGAAAATAACCTCTCAGCAGGTACTGAAGTTGCAGGTATTGAGAGAAAATCACGGGCCATTTTCGATAAAATCGGATACTCTGTCTCATGCGTCCTCCACCAATCTAAAATGTCTTCCGAGCTGGCAGTTCTTGGTTTTCTCAGGTACTCCTCCAACTCGTCTATCACTAAGCCTTGAAGACAAGATCCAGATGACGTCGAGGGACATTCATAGAGTTTATCAAAGTCTATTACGTCTTCATCTTCATCACATACTTCTTTTTTTTGTCAGGTCAAAAGTCTGAGCCTTATGCCTTGGGTCTAAAATTAAAGAAGTACAATAAATCCAGTTGCTCTTCTTGTAATGTTTAAGCATTTTGTCTCGAGCTGCTTGGAAAGCTAGAATGAGCCTTTCATCCACTTCAGGTCGATTAGGTTTCTCATCTAACTGTTTTACCATGGATTCAATTTTATCTAGCAAGAGATTGAATGATACAATGACTAGCGGTAATGTAACATATTTGTCTCCACCAAGTTTTGTACTTAAAAGTTTAAAGTTTATTAGAAATTGATGTAATTTTTCGAGTACCTACCATTCATTAGCTGTGATTTGAAAATCATTTAATTCGGTGACAGAACTGCACAATATGTCAATGACCGCTCTCACTTTCAAACGTTTCCTTGCTTTCTACCGCGCCGCCTCGCCACGTGCTGGCTCTATGATAAGGATGCCGCCGCAAATCAAACAATAATATAAAGCCTGTGAAAAAATTCGAAATTATTTTGCATGAGTATACCTACGCCCTATGGCGGCAATCAAATAGTGTAAAATGTTATGATTTCGGCGTGGCGGCAACGATTGTTTTAGATTTCAAAAGAAGCCGCCGGCGCGTTTATCATAACCATGTACTTCCGAAAAGCGGCAAATTTCTTTGAGAAGTAAGTACAAAACCTTTGATGCCGCATTATCAAAGTGCCGATGGTTAAAACATAACTATGCATGCACTCAGTTTGATTTTAATTTTTTTATTTTTTTATTCGCTATGTTTATGGTATTAGTCGTAATGCGCATAGGTCCAGTTTTTCATATTCTTTGATACAGTTTTTTGCGTCTCATAGAATTCCTAAGCGTACCTACCTATACACCGAACTGTTACACCTAAGTACTCAGTGAAATAGCGCTAAGTCCTAGCTGCAAGACGCAAGAGTCTTGCAGGCTATGTCTTGTTCTTGCTCAAGTCTTGCACGGTCAGTCTTGGTCTTGGTCTTGCTAAAAATACGCGGTCTTGTTCTTGGTCTTGGTCTTGCAAAAACGCAAGAACAAGACCAAGACTGCAAGACCAAGACTGAATTTGGGCAACACTAATTAAAATGCAAAAGACCTACAATGTAAACTCGCGAATAATTTTCGATTTACTTAGTGTAATTGAAAATATTTCACTATGTTGTTTAATTTTGAATTTCAGGATTTTTTTTGCGTACCACCCCCAACTTTCTTAGTACCTTCAGGAATATAAAGCCCCACTGTAAAATAATCAAATAAAGAAAATTGACAATTTTTAGTAAGAGTATGAAACTTATTTTCAGAATAAGACGAACATTGAAGTAACTAAATATCATTTAGTGTGATTTATAAGTATGTGAATCGATCATTAAATACTTGATTACTCTTGTTATAATTGAATAAAGGAAGATTGATGCTTATGTTAAATCCTACAAATAACTAGTAGTCGATTTCTTAATTTATTCATTGTTGGAAGAACCTGAGAAACGCTTCATTGAATATTTATTAGATGCATACTTGAGATGAAGAATAAGTCTGATATTTCACCTGACAATGATAAATGAATGCCGAACGACATAACGTCGTATTCATTCTATAGATAAAAACTTAACGTATTATCATAATGTAAGTAGATACAACAGCAATTACATATTTTAACGAATATAACATAATTTTATTTTTCTGAAAAATTGCAACTGAAGAAGCCAACTCAAAACCGATCTTATTCAATATGTTGTTTTAAATATAATTGCATATATACATTTTCATCGGATACCCGTCCTATTAGTAAATATGTACATCATAAATGAACACATGAAGTTTAGAATTATACTTTCAAGGTAACTTTCATGCTCTGTGATTTTACGGTCTTAGTTTATTCCATCTCACCTTCGTTTTCATTTGTAGCTTTCTTCTGCAATGTTGTGCAGATAATCTCCAAGAAATTGTTCTTTTGTTTTTGTTTCTTGCTTCTTCATGTGGTTTTTATTTGTTTCTCCGTTTCCGGATTCTTCTTCTCTCGTCAGAGGAGAAGATAGAGGTTTCCAAGTCCACTATGAATCTCCGTTCTTCCTGTTAGCTTTTGAAGCACTGAGAATTGACTTCTAAGGCAGTTATCAGTAGGAAAATAAATAGATCTTGTTGGGTGTACTGAGGGTCAATATATCCAACAGAATTAATGCATATAGTGTTGAAACTCCAAATATCTTCTCAATCCGCATGCTCAAAAATTCCAAGGAAATTGTGGATGATAGTAAACAATTAGGCATTATTTTATTGGGAACAAGTCCATAGGTACATTATTTTATGTGAACTACCATACAACGATAATAATAATTTATTCCTCAAATACTACTTCGAATGTCTAACCCGCAGTAAAATAATGAAATATCTACATTGAAATACCAACAATAAAATATTAAATAAAGCATGAAATAAATGAAGGATAATGGAGACATCGCATTGTTCATGTTTCGCATAATTAGGTCTGCTATAATGTTCTTTTGAATAATTTGTCAAAAAATTATCGAAAGGAAGTAATAGTATACTTTGATATTAATTAAAGCGTCAATTGAAACATAAAGAGTATTATAAATGAAAAATGTATACATTGAAATATTAGAATTATTCAGCAGAAAGAGAACATTGAAAAAGATTTATGAAAATTATCATAATTTAAAAGGCTACCATAAATGAATTTTTCGTTTTTTGTCTGTTTTTGCTACATGTCTATGTATGAAGAATTACGCCTTCTTCACAGCTTTACAATCTTCAATAACCGAATGAACAAAATGAAAATCTTATTTTAATTATTAAATTAATGTCTTGGCTTAATGTTTCACTATTATATTTAACAACATGAATTTGTCAACATATTTCGAGCGTGAGCTCATTTTCAAGACTCTTGTCTAAAGAAACTCTTCAAGACTCTTGTCTTGAGCCAAGAGTTTAATTTAATTTTATATTAATTATGTTTCATCAAGAATTAAAGGAGAATTCAATCTCAGTCGTTATTTTAAGTCGTATGGTAAAGAATTGTTCGGTACCCTTATTATAAAATTTCTGTGTTTCTTATTTAATATCTTTGAGGATGTTAATAATTTTTCATAGGAACATAAAGGGTTCTATTTTTGTATTTATTATCACAGTTTTATGAACAAATTATCGAGATTTAAACTTAAATTACAGATAAGATTTACTATAATTACAGTATAGTTATTGAATTTCTCATATATTATTTCTTGAGTGAGTTCTTCGAAGATGTCACTTGTAAAAATCAAATTTGACATAAGTCAAAGTGTAATTAAAGGTTCTAACATTTCGCCAATATGTATAACTTTTATACATGACTAGATAAATGATAGATACAAGTTTTAATTCGCGGTGGTATATATCTGAAACGTCTCCTATGCTTCGAAATTTTCTACGAACGACAGTCAACAATCATGGCAACTATGATCAATCGATTAATCAATCAATGGTGGCGTCACACATTTTCGTCGCCACTGCTCAACATCTATTAAGGAACATCGAACCCCATACGGTCGCGCATTCATTAGAGACGTCTTGTGTTTGTTTCTCGATTCTGTGCTCGCAGCGGAGGTACCCTTTACCGCTGCGTTCTTATAATGATCTTGAATGTCTATCTGACTGCGGTACGTTCCAAGATCCCGCAGGTTGACTTTCCGATAGTTTATGGCTCCGCGGAGATTTAATTAATGTAAATTTACAATCGCTGGAATGGTGGATTGTTTCTAGATCCGTCTTACGATCTCCGAGTCGCCAGTATTCGAAGTTAATGTTGTTCCTACCTGTGTTCGAAAAATATTCGATAATTTTATAGAATAAGTGGCAGAAGTAGGAGAAATTCGTGGTTGTCATTTATTTTGGGATGTTTTCACTGATATGTATCGCTTTATCTTCTTGTTGTAATGTTTATTTATGGTTTTCGAATGATATTTTATAGCTTCTTGTGAATTTATTGATGATAATGGACAATTTTTTTCGTGATGAAATATTTTGGTATTTCGGACAATTGATTCTGATTGCTGAAATTGTTTTGTACAATATAAAGCAAGAGAGCAGAGACCATTTAGTGGTATGTAGAATTTTTTCAATCAACCAGGGCTATATGATCAACTGGGAATATATAATAATAATAATGATATAATAATAATGAAATTTATTGAGAAACATTCCTTAAATTGTAAAATTACATTCATTCAATTGATACAGTTATTATTACAACTAAGATGAATGCTCACAAAAGGACTGAAATCAATTTTGAGTCTGATCTTCCATTCAGCCCTCGAACAAAAATATTGGTTCCGTTTATATTCACAATAATATACAACTATATTTGAGAAGAAAAAAAAATTACCTCAGAGATATAGAACATTTGAGACAATTTCACATGATGAAGGATATTCGTGGTAAAAAAAAATAAACATATGGTACAAAAAATTGATACATTATTGCCTACATAACTTACATTCGAATCATCGAAGTACTCTGCCACACTATAGTATGCCTTTGCATCAATGACTTAACTTTCTTCTTAAACAAATGAGCTTTCAGTAATCTCAAATTTGACGGTTAATGGTTGAAGACTTTAATACTCTGACCTAGTACTTCGAAACGCGTTATGCCTATTTTTATTAAATTATGAGAAAATTCTAAATTTTGTTTTGTTATGGATATTAATTTTCTCTCAAGTATCGGCCTCATCAATCATTAATTAGAAAAATATGAACACATCGAACATTAATGTTTCACTGGTCTGTATGTAATAATAAGTGAACTAGGTACTAGATTTTCAAAGAGTGTTACAACAATTTCATCCAATTTGATGAATTAATGCCATCTAGGTTAATCAAGTAGAACCCTTGGTGATCCCTGTCTCGCAAGTCGTAACAATTTTTTTTTATTCAAGACAATAGCGTGAATACATTATGATTCTGAACACGTGAAATTTAACACAGTTAGAGTTTATAGGAAAAGAGATTTGCATCAAGAAATTTTTACGTGAGAAATATCTTACATTAAGAGAATAAATATTACACTCACTACTACTTGGGTGACTTACAATATACATACATATAGATAACATACATACTCAATGGTCTGTTAATGTATGTTAATTTTTGTCTAATGTAATACTTTTGCTTATGTTTCCCTTGTTCTTATTGAAGATCAACGAAAAAAATAAGGAACGAAACAACGAAATTGTTTTTATTTGTATAGGTATTTACAATTGTTATAAATTTTCTGGAAAGCATAATTAACGAAATCATAAAAGAAGGATGATGTAGAGGTCCTCAAAAAAGAACCCTAATAAAGTGCCAACTTAAAAATTAAATAATTTATGGTCGAATTTCGACCACAGGCCACCACTAGTTATTAATATTGCTTGTATTATTTATTACATGCTAATGTATTTTATTTATCCAATCAATTAATTCGTCGGAATATTCTATTAGTCATCGAAAATTATCGTCACATATCGAGTATATAATCCAATTAGCCAGTCGGCGAAGAAAAACTCGAAGAATGAAAAAGACGCTCGACGAGCGCGGTAATAAAACTGTCATTGGCGAAATCGATGCGATAGAAGTTTTTAGGTGCGTACCTGCGTTGCACCTGATCAGATTCCTCTGTGGAAGAACCATCGACAATTAAATCAAGAGTGTCCCGGACGGCTCGGTGTTAATAACGGTCCTAGTGTCACCAACCCGAATGTCTTTCTACGTCCCGAGATGGTTTTTTGGTGCAAGACGACCAGTTTATCCATTATTTATAATGGAACATCTTCGCAAGTGGAGAAGACGAATCGGAATTTTTTTGGCGAAGCAGTTTGCGAGCATGGACGTCCCTCAGGGGATAATAAGGTCCTTCTACGGATTAAGTGCATAAAAAAATTATGTTGAGCTAGTGCATATAGAAATAGTGGTTTGTTCAATTGTATTCTAATCATTTTCAAGAGGCTACTGAAATGAACATATGTACGTAATGTTCACTTAAATAGATAGTAAATCATCCACAGTCGAACTAAGCGTTATATATAAAGGGTTATTTTTTTAGAGGTATTGAACTTTAAATTACAATAAAACAACGATGGATCATTCGATTGACAAGAATTTTTTTTTATTCGAAAGATAATCTTGTGGCATTACATTTCAAATATGATTTCTGGCATATGACCGCCACGGCTGGCTCGAATTTAGTCCAATCTGTCCAATTTTCGATGACTTTTTCCAACATTTGTAGCCGTATATCGGCAATAACACGGCGAATATTGTCCTCCAAATGGTCAAGCGTTTGTGGCTCATCCGCATAGACCAATGACTTCACATAGCCCCACAGAAAGTAGTCTAGCGGTGTTAAATCACAAGATCTTGGAGGCCAATTCACAGGTCCAAAACGTGAAATTAGGCGATCTCAAACGTGTCTTTCAATAAATCGATTGTGACACGAGCTGTGTGACATGTTGTGCCGTCTTGTTGAAACCACAGCTCCTGGACATCATGGTTGTTCAATTTAGGAATGAAAAAGTTAGTAATCATGGCTCTATACCGATCACTATTGACTGTAACGTTCTGGCCATCATCGTTTTTGAAGAAGTACGGACCAATGATTCCACCAGCCCATAAAGCGCACCAGTCAGTTTTTCTGGATGTAAGGGTATTTTAACATACACTTGAGGATTATCTTCACTCCAAATGCGACAGTTTTGTTTGTTGACGTAGCCATTCAACCAGAAGTGCGCTCCATCGCTAAACAAAATTCGCTTATGAAAATCGGGAACAACAACAATCTCGTTTTGGCCCATTCGACGAATCTACGCCTTGCTTGATGATCGTTTGGCTTCAATTCTTGCACGAGTTGGATTTTGTAACTACGCAAACCAAGATCCTTCCGCAAAATCTTCCATAAAGTGGATGGGCACAGATCCAATTCCTGTACTCGATGGCGGATGGACTCATTCAGGTCTTCCTCAATGCTACGCTCTATAGTAGCCAATAGCTTCTTCTGTACGCACCGTACGGCGCCGCCGTCTCTGGAGATGCGAGTTATCAATAAGAGTAGACGTGGTGCGAAAACATGGTTAATCGAATTAACTGCTGTGATGGACGATTTTGTCGACGATAAAATGGACGTAGTGCGCGATACGTATTCCGCACAGAACCATTATTTTCGAAATAAAATTGCACTATTTGCAGGCGTTGTCTATTCATGATGAATTGCCAAACCAAACTGAGAATAAATCACTTCTGAGCTGTTAAATCGGTCCCCATCTTCAACAGTAATGCCAACTTAAAGTTCTATACCTCTAAAAAAACACCCTTTACTTATTATGAGGGAACTATACATTTGGTGATACTGGAATATGAGATATTCTTAGAACACAAATTAATGAAAAGAAGCTACATATACTATTCAACTTTCACATAATAATAATAATAATTACTTCAGTGATATTCTGAATTCGAGAGAGTTGATAGAACATCAATGAAACCTAAATATTCACTCAAAGTAGAATAAGGCATTATCTCTACAAATGCAACAAATATTCACCCCCACGTCGTTTTTCACAGGATTGACTATCTCTTCTGCAAGCTGATTATAGGCATTCAGTCAAGACTGTTGAATTCAGCAAAACATTTATTGTAATGGTTTTTAGAAAGTATTCATTGAATATGCAGTCAAAGTCTGAAGACCAGGCTCAATATAATGTATTCATTCATCAAACCTGGCCAGAAGGAAATTTTATCTGTTAGAAATTATTTGAAAGTCAATGAGAAAAGGACTGGACAGTTGTATCCAATTGGTAGCCGTTGTTTCCCAAATTTTTGATGGTGAAATATTCAAAAAGCAATTTATATTCTCTGGTTTCAGAAAAATAATGAACAAGTGATTTTTATGCTTAGAAAGTACATTGATGATCACGTTATTAGATATTATATGTATGAATTATAAAATTTTTCATACTACTATCCATAAAGTAACTATAGAAATTGATATCAAGAAATTACATAATTAATTTAAGTCTGACGCTCAAATATAAGAGGTAAAAACAAATATTAATTATTTATTCCTTTCTCGTCACTCATTTATTTAAATCACTCTTTATTAAACAAATATGAAATGTGAATTCTAAAGCAAGATTTGAGTTTATCAAAAAATAATTGTCTATCAAATTTCCACAGAGCAGTTCTTTTACAAACCAGCAAAAGTTATCATTGTATCAAAATCTCCTTGAGGTTTGTGCGTTGAAATGATTCATTATTCAACATACGATACGTAATACTGACAGTAATAGAATTACTGACAGTAAAGTGAATTGCAACAGAAAATATATTGAATATGATCAATGAGAATGAAAATTTTAAAGTTCTGAATCAATTGTAGTCTCTTGGAAGAGAAATAAGTTGAAATATTTTATATCATCATTATCGCGACTGTATAAAACTATTCAACAAATTATAATAGCAAAATTCAATGCTATTCTTCAATTAAACAAAATCTAAAGAAGCAGTAAATTGTTTTTTTTTCATGTAAATGAACAATATTTCGAATTGCATGCATCTTATGGATTGAGAATGTTCAATATTCACTTTAATCGTTCCTTAAGTTTTAAGGTAAGCTTGAATTATGAGTAGCAAATCGTTAAAATGATAATCTGAAATGTCTTCTAAATAAGAAGGGCTGATTGATAAGCTCTGGTCTATGGTAAAAAAATGTCAAACGTTGATTGAAATTTCCGTGATGTAAAAACTTGCTATGGAATTTGTTGAAAATATTCTGTGTTGGCTTTACTAATAAATAAAAAGTTTTCAAAAGAAGAGTTTATGCTAAACATACGTAAGTTACAGCAATTCGCAGGAAATTTGTATATAAGTCGTGATATTGGTTTTAGATGAGCCTTACCTTACACCAAGGTCTACATCTTGCTGAAGATGTAGAAAAAATGTTCTAGAATGCTTGCCCCTCAATAGCAGTTTTCATTCAAGAGGTAAAACTTTTGAAAGAACCTAGATATGACCTTTCACAATTAAGAAGGCACATCTTTGTGATAGAAGAAGAACTTGGTGCTGATTCGAATCATCTGAGCAATAAACCATAATTTGAGTGTTATTTTTGTTGTTATGTTTATAAATTGATTTAAATTCTATGGTTACAATCTGCGAGAATATATAAAACACCTTTCGAATATAGTTTTATCAACCCCTGAGTGAATTGAACAATTCTTGTGAAATTCTGTTGAGTATTTACAATCCTACTAATACGTATATAATTTTCAGTGCGCCCATGTGATGTCTCTTTTTGCGATAGCCTCCTCTCGCCATTGTTTCTGTTTCCTCTTCGGCCCGGCCGAATTTATACTCGCGAACCGTTCGACAGCAAAACAGGCCATTGTTTTCGCCATAAGAAATAACTAACGTGCCGGTCCGGCGATCGTCAGCTGCCTTACACCGAACCTCTCCATTTAGTTACCGGTTTCCAATTCACCGCTTGAGCTGGTGACGCTACCCGCGTTTTGACGATTCTTGCTTTTTTTGCCGTATTCATTTTCCAGGATAGATGCGGCCTCAAACCTTGCCACTACTACTAACACGGCTTTGTCTCTAAATTCGATGCTATTGCCGTTTTCGAAATCATATTATCTAATTGACTGATTTCTTGAGTGAATACACTGCTTTATTACATAAATGATACCTTTATAATTATAATAATATTATAAATCTCTATTTATATACACATTACAATATCACTAATCGATTTGGAAATTCGAAACTATCAATTGAATAAAACTAAGTAAGTACTTTGTAATTCTAACTATAATTCAGGGAAATATGACAAGATTGTTTCGGCAACACAGTAGCTTCATCAGATGTAGATGATAAACTGTGTTGGCGAAACAATATTGTTATGTTTGACTAAATTGAAGTGGAAATTTCAAAACTACTCAGTTTATTTCAAATCACATTACAATATCTCTAAAATCTACAGTATATTTTGATATATCATACTTATATGGAAAAAATATTATTATACTTGAGAATTAGCTATATTAAGTTCATATTAATATATGAATACATACTCACTTACATGAACTTTCGAAAACCCTCACAGAGTTTCGTTACCTGCGTCATTGATTTTTTTATACAATTTTCTAAAAATAATGCAATGGTCTGCAGAAGAAAATAATCATCGACGGGTGTTTGGACTTTCTTAGTTATCATCAGAATAGTGTAGGAAAGTGTAAGTTGAACAAACTTGCAGATGAATCAAAGAAACGAAATTCCCTTTCATGGAAATTACTCATTTACGGTTTCCGAATGGCTCTCCGGATTGGGAGATGTAATTTTCGCTTCACAGTGAATACAATTTTTTTTGCGCAATCTTGGCACCGAAATTTCGAAAAAACATGCAGGGGCATTTATCGCTGGAGTGTTTTGTTCAGTGAAAATTGTTGATTTCAAAGTTTTGACAAGGCTTCAATTTGTAGCAGAACGTAAAGAAGAAATGAACTTTTTATAGGTTGCCGACAATTATTGATATTAACTTTCAATTTTACGAATTTTTCTTGAAAATCAATCAGAAGAAAGAAAAATTAATTTCTAAAACGAACACATGCGTCAACAGATGAAATAAAAATATATTCTTGCACTAGAATGAAATTAATTATCTATAACCGATCCATATTATCCTCTATAATTTCCTCATAAAGTTGTCATTACCTAATTGATTTCATAGGAGCCATCTCCGTCAAAGCTACGAGCGTAAAATTAATAATTGTGTTACCTACATCACCCAATTATAAAAAAACTTGAAATCAAAACAGTTTAGCCGCGGGATTTTATAATAATCGTATAATCATCAATTTCGCGAAACGAATTATATTTCTAGCATCAGGTCGCTCGCGATATTAAAGCCTAAACAGACCAAACAGTTTGAGTAAACATCGACTCATCAAAACATACCTAATTGTGGTATCATTATCGTGTTAACTTGAGACTGGCTGTCAAGACTGATGGGCGAGACCATCCCATCCCGAAGAACGATGATCTTTTCAGAGCACTGACTTGACACTTTTCATCTCATCACTATAATTACAATATAAGGTTGCTTCTCGAAATTTTAAATATATAGCAAGATGTGGCATTAGTTTTATTTTTATTTTTCTTATTTGAAACTTCATAGAAGCTAACCAGACATTCCTTCGCATCTCGAGCAGCAAGCTTGATTGATATTTTCTATCTACGCATTTGAAATTTTCAATCTTTTTATTGTGTTTCTTTGATTTTATTTTATTCAATCCATTCTTAAACATATGTATTGAGAACCACAGTGACTTATGTGATCATTTTATTAACCTAGATACGTTGTCTCCGAAATAATTTGACACAAATGTCTTTGTATTATTTTTATTTTCTCTCTTATGTGAAAATAACAAAGTTTCAATTGATCTATGAAATATTTGCTTTATATAAATTATTTGGAAAAAGAGTTCAATTTGCTTACTTTTGTTTTGGTATCTATTTGAAGTTCAGTGAAGATTATGCAAACTACATGGTATAGGTCCAAGGATTTGACATATTTCCGACTTTTTCATTTCATTATGTATCACAAAGTGTGTCTAATTGCTTGCTGTTTCACTTCAATTGAACCTCTATAACAAGAATAAGAGGTTCTCTACGTTCATACCTACATAAGGAAAACAACAACGCACCTAAGGCAGGTCCTTGAGGTACGCCAAAATGAAAAAATCAGATAACCATACCATTTAATATAACTTATGTGTTTGAATCCAAGTAATATCCGAACCAATCATTTACTAATCCATCAAAGCCAATTTTTTCAAAATCCAATAATACTACTATAATTATTTCTCCTTCATCTATAGCTCTATATCATTCCACACATATGGTCCAATATTGATGTCTCACAAGAGCAATTCCTTTATAATCCTGATTGAATTTCAAAAATGAAAATTGTAATACATGGATTTTCAAACAATATTTCTGATTTTTTTATAAGGCGACAGTAAATTTATAGGTCAAAATTTGCAAATTGTTCGGCACAGGTATTAATGAACGTTTCCAATTTCTTTGAAAATACTCTGTGTCAGTGACGTGCTTACTGAATCTAAAAATTCTATTTCTAGAAATGTAAAAGCACCCATCAGTACCTTGATGGGTTATTTCATTTTCGCAACTACCAGTATTTTTCAATCCTTTCACAAAGAATATTGATTGCATTATAATATTGTTTTCGTTCACAAATTGTAGAACATTTATTTATACAAATTAATTTTTAAAATCAATTTTCAATACAAATTTTTGGTTTTAACTTATCAATTTTAAGTAATATTTTGACGTAAAATTTCTTTACTATATTGTGAGATTACAATGTTATATCTATCTAGCTTTCACGGGAATATTAAATTGATGACAATTAGTCTCTTTCATTACAACTAATGGATGTAAAAATGAAAAAGCAATCGAAAATCAATAACAGATTACTATATTCCACCCCAATTGTTTGATACCATTTAAATATCTTTCGTTTTTCATTTTCATGTTTCATTTCATTATCAAAGGGTGGTTGTGAATATGATTTGAAATTTTTTTGAATTATAGTATGTATTGGATTATTCTTGATTCAAATTTCATTATGTTTTTATTATTTCAATAAAATTCATATATTTTCATTAGATGGATAAGTTTGCATGCACCTAAAAATAATGTGCACAATACTCGAAAGAATACAATACTGAATACAGTATTGCAGTGGAAAATATTAATTTTTCAATCTATCAATTTTGAAATTCTCAAAAGACCGTTCACTTAATAAGTACTCGGAACAATGGATATTATATGAAATTTCATAAAAGAGTATATCATTCATAACGTGATATGTCCTTGTCCACAGTCGACACAGCAACTAAATATCTGCTAGCTAAACTGGCGCATAACTCATTTCGACATTATCGATATAGAAAGACAAGGACCTTACGATGTGAAAATCCAGTAACATGCAACAGTTCGACGAAATCTTCGAAAACACGAAAAAATTCGGCAATAATTCACGAAAAACGTCGCAAAAAGTCGTCGAAGCTCGCGGGGTACCGTCGTACCATTACCATTATGGTACCTCGAGGACGGTTCCGTCGCCGATCTGATATTTATCTATCGGTAGTTGGATGTCAACTTGATTTACATGGGGTCGGACCGTAAACGTTCACATTATATTAAAATGTGGACAACAGGTCCGTGCTGCACGGAAAAAAATAGTCGATGTGGAAACGGTGGTGCCATATTGTAATTAGAATACCGAGTAAAAGAATAAATGCAATATTTCAATTGATACCAAGATGTAAGATCTACCTTGAATTCGTTTGCTCTAGACAGCCTATAACGTAAATAAATATCTTCATCAAAACTGATTTGCAAAACTTATTCCTGTCGTTGTTGGTGCTTTCTTCATTCGTGAACACGAAGACAGCTTATCTACAAAAGATGTTTAGAAATTTTTATCGAAAAATGGAATGCTAGAACAATACCAGATGATAAGACAATCATATTTTTCGATCAAAGAATAGGGAAGAAGAATACGGATACAGAAATTTACGAAAGAAGAATTTATCAAAACGAAGACTAGTATATCTAAGATATCGAAACATTCGGACCTATCTGCGTATTTATTGGGTTATGAAACATACGAGTATTGAAAGATATTTTGTACTAAAACACTTCAGATATGTTTTCATAAGGAGTTCTTAGTTATATATCTTCAAACTTTTTTCCTATTGGTAGACTGTTGTCAACTGTAATATTCACCTTCGAAACTTAATACTTCAAATGCTAGGTCATTCAGATAAAGGTTCAAATCACGATAATATTCTGAATTCAGCAAATCTCAACCTTCATTACTTTCTTGTTATTTTCAATAGTTTCAGTTGAATACTTGCAGAATACCTAATGGCATATTGTAGGAACCACTTGTTTTAATTTCCAAAATCATTCAATTCACTGGCCATATGTTTGAGGCAACCAATTTCCTACCTATTATCGAAAGTTCAACAAACTCTTAATTTTAGCAATCTGATCTTTATAAACCCATCATCTAGAGGCGTTTCAGCTATTCGTGATCGATTAGTTACCCGAAAAATTCGCCAAGTTAATCAAAGAATTTTGTAGAATTCAGTCAAATTTTTCGAATCATATTACTTTCTTCATTCGATAAAATATATTTCGTCCAAACTTTTATTAGATTCGTCTTGAAATATACCCGAAGTATTAATGTTAATGGAAATTCGATGACAGTATCTCATAACTAATCTTAGATGTTTAGACCACCATGTATTCCATATTGAAATTCTAGACGTAGGATTTGTTACCATGAAGCAATGAACTGTCAAGATTTTCTGATATCAAATCAAGGTTTATACTTTTGATATAACTTTCCTATGGTGTTTTATATCTTCGGGATTTCTTCAAACTCGGCAACATAGTCTGTCTCTGCCCGGGGTATTCTTAGATGGTAACAGCAACGGTAAAACAATAAAAGACGGCGGGCGAACGAAGACCGCGGGCAGTGAGTGCGTGTCCCCTTGGCGGGCGGTCGCTGGCGCCAAGAAGAAAGACGCATATATGTAAAAGATGGAAGGAAGAATGGTATGCAGCGCACCTTACTGACTATTCAGAGCTGAACGATTAGATGTAACATCCTATTTCCCCCTAGAAATATTTCGATAATCGATATGTTATAGTTCGAATATTGATTCTTCTGACTTTTCAAGCTATCCTTTTGAGATCTTCGTTAAATGTTTATAAACTCTTAACTCAATTCGGTTAATGTACGCTGAGAGTGTCAAGGGTTTAAGCTGGTCATCAAGACATCTGCATTTATATCACTCTGTATTTAATGAGCAAATCCTAGATGAGGTTCATAAGGTCAAAGTTGAAACGTTAAAGAATTCGAATTCATTCGAGCAAACTGATCACCTCAAAAATTCGATATTTTCTCCCAGGTTGGTGCCAGTTGGTGCCTTAACCTTACTAATGCCTTGTGTGTTGATGGTCTTTGAAACCGAAGAGCATCTCCAGTGATAGTATAAGTAAAAAAAAGCATACAGCATCCTTCAATCTCTACCCCATTGTAGATGGACATTGACTCCTCAGAAAAATGTTTTTCTTTGGACTGAGAGTAGCAAGTGAATATCCCTCAGGTACTGGTTATTGCACTCCATTGGACGGTTAATATTGAATTTCCAACAGTACAAGGTTATATGGTAGATACTAGTTTTGGTGTAGGCTTGTGGGAAACGCAAAGCAAAAATAAATAGTTTTCTTATTTCTCGGAAAGGCTGCCTTAACGTTAGGTATGTATGTACGTTCTGATGGCTACCAGACCCGAAAATTTCGATGCCTAGTTTTCAAATTCTATTCGAGTGTTAATCTTCCTAGTGGGGGACAATCCCAAGGGGTACATGGGTACATACTCCCCAGCATAAAAGAATACATACTCCATAGTATATGAAGTTGAACATTATAGATAGCAGTTTCTGCCAACAGTTTTCTTGAGGAAACAGCCGCCTTCCCTTCAACACGTAATGAATGTTCGTAAATTTTTTCTCTGTTTTTTTCGAAATTCTTTTTCTTGTAGTAGATTTCTTTCATGTTTTACGTAGCCACTTCAGGATACTTTGATGAATGACAGCGAGTGTTGGTGGCATTACTTCAGTAAATTTGATGAAATTATTCAAAACTAGAGTTGTAAAATGTAGTGTCCTAGTCGATACGGACATGTGAAACTTTCAATGTTAGATGTATTCATGTGCTTTTCATTGACTCGCTAGATTTGAGATGTACATTAAACTATGCATTATATATGCATACGACTTACTGTATATTTCTGACGATCGATAAAAGGGTATGTGAGGATTGAAGTCGTTGCCTTTCATTTGTTGGACGTGGTACTGAAGATTACAATGGATTACAAGGTACTGAAGAGCATTTTCGTACCTGGTAGTACGAAACAGTTAACTGTCTCACGCTTGCAATAAATGTAGGCATCGATTTCAATATTCTCTAACATGTATTCCTAGAAGGATAATGGAGACATCGCATTGTTCATGTTTCATCATGACTTCACATGACATCACACATATTATAGCACAGGCAGCTATGCTATAATGTTCTTTTGAATAATTTGTCAAAAAATTATCGAAAGAAAGTTATAGCATGCTTTTAATATCGAATATTTACAAGTGCGATGATGAAGCACAAGAACTACAGAATTCCTTTTCTTGTAGTAGATCTCTTATATATATATATATATATATATATATATGGATGCTCTTATACATATAAACCTTCCTCTTCAATCACTCTGTAGACCTATATATATATATATCCTAGGATTTTGTGTAACAAGATGTAATGATGCTTATATAAATTGTTTCAATTGGATTTTTTTTCAGGTGAGTGTTTTGCATGGCCATTAAACCGATCATCTTCAGAGAGGTGAGTTCCGTAATAACCGATTCTCCCATCTCGCGAATAGAATAAAAAGTAAGAAAGTACAGCACACGTATGGCCACATGAAGGCGGGCGGTGCCCTTTGGCGGGGCTCACAGAGAGTGATTTATCGGCTATCACTAAATAACAGTCCGACGTTATTTTATGCTCATGTTCGCTCATCGGCCCAAAGGCTGTGGCATCGCATCTGCCTCATTATATTATTGACATACTTTGGTCGAGTTTTCAGTCGGGTACTTACTTATCCACTGAAAAATGATTCATTGACTTAAATACATATCTCTTGCCTTCTCACGGCAATATAATACAGTACGTGTTTATTAGAGCAATATTTCGTTTTTCTGACTACCGATCTATGACTTGACTATCAGGATTTTGCAGTATATTGAAGCAAATGATGTTTTGCAAAATTGAACTATTTACCAGTGGTGTATTGTTCAATTAGCCAAATTACTTTGAACGTATTTTGCAGTGTCAAACATGCCAAATTCCTTAGTAATTATTTCAAAGAAACTTTTCTCGTTACCTGGTCGTTTACATTATTGAAATTTGGTTTGCGTTTTGGTTGTTTTAGGTTTGCAAAGTACCTCGAATTCAATGAAAAATCCTCCACTGAAGGTTTCAAGACCTACCTACTCTCTTCTTCAATATACAAATATATATAAGCATTTAAATTGTAAAAATGAGGCTTTTTCCAAATGCCAACGTTCTTTCCATTCCAAGCATTTCTGATAAGACTTTTTGCTATATTTTGGGCCTTCAGTTCATCCTTCGATGCTGTCTTTATGACCTCAATTGTTGCAAAACGCCATCATTTCATAGGTTTCTTGAGTTTTGAGAAGAGAAATAAATCACAGTTGA
The DNA here is from genome assembly GCA_030704895.1 of Henosepilachna vigintioctopunctata. Lineage (NCBI taxonomy): Eukaryota > Metazoa > Arthropoda > Insecta > Coleoptera > Coccinellidae > Henosepilachna > Henosepilachna vigintioctopunctata. Next base: position 1,553,203 of record JARQZJ010000002.1, on the reverse strand, counting down.
CCCAATCCGGTGGAAACCATGGCTATTCCATGATAACGGTGCTGTTCTTGGTCGAAAACAGACTTCTCTGACACACACATTTCATGCCCAAAACATCCGCCCAAATTGCTTGGCACGAACCAAATGAGATGCAAATAGAATCAACAACTCCTCCTCTGGTATTTCGACGATTTCTCCACAATGTTTTCTTCAACGTTCTCATCAGTTGATGACATGCTGGGTCTCCAGAGCGAGGAATTATATACCTCTTATACACTCTTTTTTACTTTGATAGTAGACTCATCGTATGTCACATTTCAAGAGTTTCCGAGCTTTTCATTCCATTTTTCCTACAAATTTCGATACAAACTCTTTGATCTATTTTTGTCGACAAAACAAAATCGACAAGCACGCTAAACCTATTCAACCTCAATACCTCACACGAGCAAACAAAATATGCTGTACACTTGCAAGTGTATCGACATGAAAAATATCGAAGATAGAACGGACGTAGCTCGCAAAATTTTAAAAATCATCACTTTTTTTGCTTCATACACACACACACACACATATATATATATATATATATATATATATATATATATATATATATATATATATATATATATATATATATATAACATATATATATATATATATATATATATATATATATATATATATATATATATATATATATATATATATATATATATATATATATATATATATATATATATATATATATATATATATATATATATAACAAGGCTTATTTTAATGTTGAAAACTTTATTTTCGTTGACGTTTCGTTGTATATCACAACTTTGTCAGAACTTATGTTGATTAGTTTTCAACATTAAAATAAGCCTGTTATTTCCAAAAACATCGAAAATAAACAGGCAATAAATCAATTTTTATATTTTTATATATATATATATATATATATATATATATATATATATATATATATATATATATATATATATATATATATATATATATATATATATTATATATATAGTAGTATTTTGAGCTCTTGGTTGCGAAGTATCCAAGATAACTGTACCTATCTCTCTTCGTACTCTAATACGTACCTACTTGATGGCTATGCGCAAGACATCGCTAGAAGAACAACTCGTTATGGGGTTCTCCTGATACGAGGATTGATACCATTTAAAAGAATTTATCCTATCGTTACTCATTCTCGAATATCAAATTTGTGCTCATCGTGAGATAAAAATTGGGTTTTGGACAAAAATACCTCTTACCGGATTTTATCGGACTGCTTGTATTTTTGCTACACTACCGGATTTTTCTTCACTACGTGCTACCTGGATTTTCGTTAAACCACCTACTACCGGATTTTTTCTTCACTACATGCTACCTGGATTTTCGTTACCTATTACCACTATTATTACCGGAATTTTTCTGGACTGCACACGTCTACTAATCACAGAGACATAAGTTAAGAAATTAATTTATAGTATCAATAGAATTTTACATATTAATTTTGTTTCTTTGAGATTATCTGCAGAGTATTCCTGTTTAAGTTTCATGTCGCGCAACTAACAAATCATATTTTACATTATAAAACAAACCTCAATTCTAAAAGAGAAACTTTCAGTAACTCTTCAGAGTAATATGATCTCTGGAAGAGGAAACGTTAAAATATATATATATATATATATATATATATATATATATATATATATATATATATATATATATATATATATATATATATATATATATATATATATATATATATATATATATATATATTATATAAATCTGGCAGTAATGCAGTTGGTGCGTCACTTGATCGCAGAAAACTTAACTAGGAATTGCCATTTATTACGTGTTGTTCATTATTTGTGTTGTGCAATCGGAAATACAATTTATCATAATGAAATATAGGAAAAAACTGCTGATACGATCGATAAGTTGGAAATTATTTATGCGCCGTACAACGTATCTGCCTGCACCTGTAAAAAGCAACATTGAAATTATTCAGAATAGAGTCGTAAATAATGTTTTTATGATTTTCGATAAATCTACACGCAGGTAGGCAAGAAGAGTTTCTTAAATTCATTTCGACACATCGCTACGAAGATTATGAAGGATGATATCGAAACTGAAATATTTCGTTCACCAAGTTCATAGTTCATGTTAGATTTTTTTCATTTTGGACTTCCATTTCCATGATTTTATGTTTAGTATAAGAGTGAGGTGCTTGATATCATTTTATCTCTCCTCTGTTCATTTCGTTGAGGAAAAAACCAACATTTTATGAAGATAGGTGAAGATGTACACCTTGATACAATATTCTTCCTTTTAACTCTCCAGAGAAATAAATATTGATTTTCTGAGAAAATAATATAGCCTCAGTTAAGCCATGTGAGCCCAGCTATTCTAAGGTGAAAGTCCCAAATAAATCGGTCCAGTCGTTTCAAAGATTATCCGGAATAGACAGACAGTCAAAGAAAAATTTCGAAAAACTCTCCTATTGAGATAGTTAACGTATATATCTTCAGATGCATAAACTGAATGGAAAGTTGAATGGAATGGAAATTCTATTCATTTGTATAAATCTAGGGAAATGTTTTTTTTTAGAAATGTATAGAGTGCTATCTGGGAAATGTTTTTTTCGCATCATGTGCTCAAATTCTCAGAGAACTTGATGGATACGTTTCAGTGTCCGTTTTCTTAAATGTTTCATCCTATAGTTTTCTTCCTCTAGGATTTATGTTTGTTTACTTTCATATTGATATTCTTGGGTCGAATGGAAGAAGCATCACTGAAACGAACAACTCTTTTTGAAGCTTTCATAAATAGAGCCTTCGGGTCATTTGAAATGGAAAATTGGAGGAATGTTATATTAAATGTATAGATTAGAATAGAAGCACATTATGTTGAAAATCAGTTTTTTGTCCGGAAAAATGTATTATATTCAAGAGTAAATAAATTATCGAACTGATCTCGTATATTTTGCGGAACAAGCTCGGATGTTTGACTCTTTTGATTTTAAAATATGTTGAAACAACTGAAGAGAAGTGGTTGAAGAGCGTTCGTCTCGATGAGTATTCCAGTGCTACCCGAACTAGATCGAATCATCGTTTCGTATTATAACAGGTGGCTTCGAAATGAAGTCATTTCACACTCGAACGAAGCGCCAGGCGTCGATTTCGGGCGACGATGCGCTCCCTCGACATCTCCACGTTATTATAGAAAACAAATCACCGAAATCTGCACGGAGTAGGGTGATGTATTGGAGTACATCAGCACGGTCGGATGGTTCTTGATTATTACCGGATTTACTTGTGGCAGGGTAATCCCGGAATAATGAATGGGGAGTTTGTTAAACTATCCGAAAAAGAGCAGTGCCAGTGAATTTCCCGAATAGGGATGTGATAGAGACTAAATTTATACGCACTATTATGGATAAAAGTTGACAACTTGAATGAATGGGTATTTTTTGTGAGGATTTCTCCAATAATGAATAAATTGAAATAGTTTTTTTAGAGGTATAGAGCTTTAAATTGTAATAAAACAACGATGGATCATTCGATTGAGAAGAATTTTTATTCGAAAGATAATCTTGTGGCATTACATTTTAAATATGATTTCTGGCATATGACCGCCACGTCCAGCTCGGATGTAGTCCAATCTGGACGTCCAATTTTCGATCACTTTTTCCAACATTTGTGGCCGTACTTCGGCAATAACACGGCGAATATTGTCTTCCAAATGGTCAAGCGTTTGTGGCTTATCCGATAGACCAATGGCATAGACCAATGACTTTATAGCTCCACAGAAAGTAGTCTAGCGGTGTTAAATCACAAGATCTGGAGGCTAATTCACAGGTCCAAAACGTGAAATTAAGCGGTCACCAAACGTGCCTTTCAATAAATCGATTGTGGTACGAGCTGTGTGACATGTTGCGCCGTCTTGTTGAAACCACAGCTCCTGGACAGTATGGTTGTTCAATTCAGGAATGAAAAAGTTAGTAATCATGGCTCTATACCGATCACCATTGACTGTAACTAGTGTTGCCCAAACGCAAGAACAAGACGAGACTTAGCCAGTCTTGGTCTTGGTCTTGCGCCAATACACCTGGTCTTGGTCTTGGTCTTGGTCTTGCGCTCCCAGTCTTGGTCTTGGTCTTGGTCTTGCAGCAAGAGTCTTGCAAGTCTTGCAATTACCTATTAGTCTATTACTATTTATTAAAGTTTACTTTAAATCTTAGAAAAACGTATTAGAATTGGAACATTGTGAGCTTGAATTAACATAGCTATAGTAAAGATCAAGCGGATTAATAAATAACTGAAGATTTGATAAGAAATTCGAAAAATCAACTGACCTATATGTCGTTTTCCATGGAAGTAACTGTTTCTTAATAAACATTTATGATTTATAGGCTTACATTTGCTAAAACATGTAAAAAAACAAATTAATTACAATAACTTGACTGTATTTTAAATAACAATACTTATCTGTCTAAAAAGAGATTGAACCCTCAACTTATAAGAAATTTAATAAAAGAGTTTTACGATTTATCATTTATTTGAATAAAAAATAAAATACAACACAAATCAACAGCTTTATCATTAGGTTATGATACTTTATATCAATTTTTTTGACCAAGAATTAATACAAAGTAACCATCTGGCTGACGCATCACTTAACCTATTTCTATGTTTTCTAATTACTAATGATGCTTTAGAAAATAACCTCTCAGCAGGTACTGAAGTTGCAGGTATTGAGAGAAAATCACGGGCCATTTTCGATAAAATCGGATACTCTGTCTCATGCGTCCTCCACCAATCTAAAATGTCTTCCGAGCTGGCAGTTCTTGGTTTTCTCAGGTACTCCTCCAACTCGTCTATCACTAAGCCTTGAAGACAAGATCCAGATGACGTCGAGGGACATTCATAGAGTTTATCAAAGTCTATTACGTCTTCATCTTCATCACATACTTCTTTTTTTTTTTGTCAGGTCAAAAGTCTGAGCCTTATGCCTTGGGTCTAAAATTAAAGAAGTACAATAAATCCAGTTGCTCTTCTTGTAATGTTTAAGCATTTTGTCTCGAGCTGCTTGGAAAGCTAGAATGAGCCTTTCATCCACTTCAGGTCGATTAGGTTTCTCATCTAACTGTTTTACCATGGATTCAATTTTATCTAGCAAGAGATTGAATGATACAATGGCTAGCGGTAATGTAACATATTTGTCTCCACCAAGTTTTGTACTTAAAAGTTTAAAGTTTATTAGAAATTGATGTAATTTTTCGAGTACCTACCATTCATTAGCTGTGATTTGAAAATCATTTAATTCGGTGACAGAACTGCACAATATGTCAATGACCGCTCTCACTTTTAAACGTTTCCTTGCTTTCTACCGCGCCGCCTCGCCACGTGCTGGCTCTATGGTAAGGATGCCGCCGCAAATCAAACAATAATATAAAGCCTGTAAAAAAATTCGAAATTATTTTGCATGAGTATACCTACGCCCTATGGCGGCAATCAAATAGTGTCAAATGTTATGATTTCGACGTGGCGGCAACGATTGTTTTAGATTTCAAAAGAAGCCGCCGGCGCGTTTATCATAACCATGTACTTCCGAAAAGCGGCAAATTTCTTTGAGAAGTGAGTATAAAACCTTTGATGCCGCATTATCAAAGTGCCGATGGTTAAAACATAACTATGCATGCACTCAGTTTGATTTTAATAATTTTTTTATTCGCTATGTTTATGGTATTAGTCGTAATGCGCATAGGTCCAGTTTTTCATATTCTTTGATACAGTTTTTTGCGTCTCATAGAATTCCTAAGCGTACCTACCTATACACCGAACTGTTACACCTAACTACTTAGTGAAATAGCGCTAAGTCCTAGCTGCAAGACGCAAGAGTCTTGCAGGCTATGTCTTGTTCTTGCTCAAGTCTTGCACGGTCAGTCTTGGTCTTGGTCTTGCTAAAAATACGCGGTCTTGTTCTTGGTCTTGGTCTTGCAAAAACGCAAGAACAAGACCAAGACTGCAAGACCAAGACTGAATTTGGGCAACACTAACTGTAACGTTCTGGACATCATCGTTTTTGAAGAAGTACGGACCAATGATTCCACCAGCCCATAAAGCGCACCAAACAGTCAATTTTTCTGGATGTAACGGTGTTTTGACATACACTTGAGGATTATCTTCACTCCAAATGCGGCAGTTTTGTTTGTTGACGTAGCTATTCAACCAGAAGTGCGCTTCATCGCTAAACAAAATTCGCGCGGTACGTATTTCGCACAGAACCATTATTTTCGAAATAAAATTGCACTATTTGCAAGCGTTGTTCAGGCGTGAGTCTATTCATGATGAATTGCCAAAACAAACTGAGAATAAATCACTGCTCAGCTGTTAAATCGGTCGCCATCTTCAACAGTAATACCAACTTGAAATTCTATACCTTTAAAAAAACACCCATTATTATTCTGTGAGTGTCGGACATATCTCTTCGACCTTGAACAATGATTTCGAAAATTTCCAATAAATTCCGCTCAATTCTATTCATTCTATTGTATTCTGAAAATTAAATCATATCTAACCTGATCGAAAGGGTTTAATTGACTCATTTTGTTTAATTGACAATCATTTCTGTACCTACCTTCATTAATTTTAAATCAAAATTAGTTGGGAGAAGTACAGAGTTGCGTCGGTTAGTTATAGAAATAGTCCATCTTCAATTTGTAAAAGTCTAGATGTGTTGAGTGATTATATTTTCCATGTTTGATTAAGTTTCAGGATGTCCAATTTAATCATTAATCCTTTTCCATTTAATTAGGACTAATTAGTGTGAAATTACGTTCACGTTATTCGATATATCCTTCTACAAGAACGTAAAATCGGTCGATATCAGCCATTTATGCACCAACTTGTCAATCAACTACATTTCTAGATTTCTTGACCGATCTCATCAAATTGATTGATAGACTGCACAATAACGTACTGAGGGAACAAGGACCGAGAAATCATTGAAGCGGCAATCACTTAAATTGTTATTAGCAAATATACTCACTTGTCAAGATGTTACTATATATGCATCAATTAGAAACTGATTAAAACAAATTGAGAAATTGGCGTTACATTAAAGCGGAATTACAATAAATTAAACGATTGTCAGTAATTGTAATGGCAATCGGTTAAATGAAATAATATTTTGATTAATATTTTCAACGTTGGTATCTAATGTTGGAATGTTTGTTAATATGCGTCTGAATATTATAGAAATCAATCATCGGTGAGGGTTAAACGTATAATTTCGATATAATATAAATGCGATTGACGTAATAACTTTTTTATTTACCTCGGTGAATTTATATTCAACGCCTATGTTAAATACAAGATGTACACAATGAAATACATTTATGTATATATAAATGCATAAAATGGAAGCAGAAATAAATATTTCAAATATGATTATTCAATGAGTGGAATGACAAACATGCCAGTAAAAATACCTACGAATAAATAATGTTAACCTGGGAAGTTTTGAGTGTTTGGGCTCTTAATTTCCGTTTATTTCCAATGTTAATTACGAAAATTAGAAATCATCATTGATTTAATCGATGTTTTTTATTCGTCAGAACTTTTCACGACATAGTCGGCTTTCATTTTATAGTAAGTAGGTTTGATCTTAAGTTTTGTATTATGATAATCATGTTTATTATGTATACATACATCCATTTAGTATGCAGTTTTCCTTGTTAAATAACTGGCACTTTGAAACTCTGTTTCTTCTTTTCATGACTACATTAATTATTTTTTTATAATATTTCAATATTGGTTTTTTAATTAGGTTATAGTTTAATCTAATTTTTCGTAAAACACAGCTTGGATTCATGAATGTATTTTAAACAAATAGCTATTTAGTTATCTCGGTGTGCAATTTTTTGAGTTAATTTGTTATATCTACATTTGTAATTTCACAAATATATTAGATTCGATTTGGTATATATAATGTTCCCTGATTTCTTGGTGAAACATTGTCTTATATATTAAATAAAAATACTTGGCTTGGTTTCACGATATTTATAACGAATACTCGACAATTGTTTCGGGGTGTTACCCCATTTTCAAAAGTTAAACTGTTTACAGTTGACTGTATACTGTATAACTGTTATACTGTATACAGTTTAACTTTTGAAAATGGGGTAACACCCGGAAATAGTTGTCATGTATTTAGCATAAATTTTGTGAAACCAAACCAAGTGGTTTTTTCAATATATTGGTGTATATACATTAGCCATTAGTTCAAAAGAATGACAAGATATTTATCAAATAAATAAATAAAATATCTCTATATTCCATAGAATGTTGCTCACTAAGAGCTAGTTACTTTAGAAGGGCTACTTCTCAAAATGTATCCCAAAGAAACTTGAATGGTGTACTTACGGCGAACTAGTGGAAAAACAAGATAGCTCCATACTGGAAATCGGGAAATTGTAGAGAAATAAATTCATCTTGGGTAAGTATCTGAGGTAACAGCTCTGCTGCAATAAATGTACTCATTTCTTATCCAAAGTACCACTTTATCTATAAAATAAATCCCGGACAAACCTCAGAAAAATCGTAAACGATATGTTGTGAAAACTCCAAATGGCACAAATGCTCAATGTGACGTAATATGATAAGGCCAAAGATGAAGGTGATCATCTTTGAGTCAGGTGTTGCATCAATTACAATGCAATCTGCTGAGAACCTGCTTCGATAGCCGAGTTGTTTGAGTAGCGGACTTGTAACCGGAAAACTTCTTGGTCGAATCCTGCTACCCTTCCAAGTAAGGGAACTCAAAGTTAGTACAGACCGATAAAGTTTCAGAGGACAGTTTCAAGGGAGGAGTTTCAAGCCAGAGGACGTCAGACGAACGCTTGCCGAAACGTCGTACACATCAAACAACTCTACCAGAAATGATCCATCACGTTCGCATATACTAAGAACACCTAATTAACGCGGGTAATAATAGCAGATTATCATAATAATCTTCTATTATTCATCAAATTTTCTATCTTTAATCAAGAGTAATATAGAAGATTACCCTTGATAATAGAAGACTGTCAAGAACAATGTGGATCTGTATCCACATATATAACCTAACCTAACTTAACCTAACCTAACCTAAATTACTCGTATGACAAAAACGAATAATTTCTTCTGTCATTAGTACTGTCATACGGTCATTTAATCAAAATTATTCATTTCAAAGTTTCGGTGATGCCACAATTTGTAGCGAAACCTAAACAAGAAATCAATATATACATTTTTGGTCTGTTATTTGCCAGGATCAATTTTTATGTCAAATATGGGCATATAAGAAAAATATTGCATATTTCAATGGAAAAATGACCTTATCAATTTGGCTATCGTGTAAATCTTCTTATCATGTAACAACTCGAAGACACCTGATATCAGACATTATAATTTGATAACAATAAATTTCAGTATGTAATTTTAATCTTCACCAGATAAAAAAAATATGAATGCAGGGAATTAGTACCATCAATGAAAAGATCCATCTTAAACGAAACCCTGCTGATAATCTGGGGGGTTGTAAATTGCCACAGGAAATTTTATGTCGTTCGTTTGGAAGAGAAAATGTAAACATATTAATTTTGAATGTGGCAAAGATCCTAGAGCGGCTCGGCAGTTTATAGAGAGCACTTAGCGGTAATGTAATGTTTTGTCTGCTCTAGTGTCCCCCGGGACTCGAAACATCGCAACTAAGGGAAGAGGGTGTATTTTCGAGCGGCGCTTCCTATGACAGCCGCAATAAATCTCCCGGCCCAAATAGGAGTGATTCCCCCCGTTTCCCTCGTGCCCCCAGATCGTAACCCCAAACATCAATCGGGCAGTAATCAAATTTGGATTAATTCTTGCTGCGTGTATTACGAAGGGGTGGCAACCCTCGTTTTCATTTAATTCACAAGCTTGATGGGAAATGTATCGATATTGTACTACAAATTACATGACTATATTAATTTTTTCCATTTCTTAGCGCAGTAAGTAAAGTAGTAAATGTAATTGGCCAACCAATTTTTCTCCATTTTTCATTCAATTTGAATTGAGTTTCCTGCATTAAAGGAATTTGGATGTCGAAAAACGTTGGATATATACATTTACTATTACTTATAAATGAACAGCTCTGGTAAATTTTCGAAATTCCTTGTGTGTTGTTGCATATTTTCAAGTAATTCAACTTGTTAGACGAAGTTTTATCTTTTTATTCATATTTTCATTTCATTTCTTGAACTGAAAATATGTTAAACCAATAAATTAAAATTAACACATTTGGCTTAAGTTTAACAAAATATATTGAAAACTCTACATATGTTTAGAGTGGTTAACCCATTATCAAAAGTATACAATGTTACTCTTGTAACATTGAGTAAAATTGTATACTCTTGACAATGCCAAGTGTGTTAATTTTAATTCATTTTTTTTAACATAATATTTCACTAAGAGTTAAGCGAAACATCCTTGTCATTCATTGAAAATATGAAGTGAAAAATGATTCAGTTATTATATTCAATCTTACGTTTTGATGTTCAATGTGATTAGTATTGAGAGTAAATACGATAATTAATAAGATAATTCATTTTCTCTTCTTCGAATTGTTGATAAACTCATTAATTCAATTTTTTTAATTGTTTTATTTTTATTCATTCTACTCAGTTTCTCAATTGAGAGCTATATGTCCCCTCAAATTAAATTCAGTCCACATCACAATAGAAAGACCCTTGATTTTAATCAGCAGGCCTCCAAATAAAAAAAATTCATCTTATTATAGATTTCAATTTTCGTCAAAAATTCTCCTTAGCATCTCACATATCATTATCTTTTGTCATATTTCAATTTTTTTAATATTGAATATCTACAGGAAAATACATAATGAATAAATATGGTTACTAAAAATATCAATAACAACATAGAGATACAATATTATGAAATAATTATAATACTAGAAAACATTATCAAACATAATCTAAATCTATAATGTCAATATCTAAATATTCAATTATAATAATAATAAAGAAAACAAATCACTCAGAACTCCATACGGAAGAAATCAAGATACCTCACTGTTAAGATTTAAGTAAATATTTACGATAGAAACAAGTGAGTCCCAGTGCAAATCACAGCAGCTTGATACCTGGTTTGCAGTAGAACATACAAAGCTAAGCGGCGATTGCGAGAGAAGATTGGTTCTGTGGGTTTTGAGTGAAATGTCTGGCTTATTCTAGTACACCTAGGAGGAACGAAGAAATTGAGTTTACCCAGAAGCTCAGGACAGTCCAGATTATCATTGAGCAAATTGAATAAAAATTTCAATGCATTCAAACTTCTCCTGGTGTGGAGGCTCCTACTCTTAACCTCGACAGCAAACAAGCGTGATCACAACCCCTAGGTGGATATACACCATCCTCTCGAAATGAGAGCCATTTCAAGAACTTGCTCTCCAGTGCCTCCAGGCGGTTTATGTGACAATTATATATTGGTCGCCAAACAAGACAGCCATACTCCAGTTTGCTTCTCAGTAGGGCATTAAATAAATGGAGCAGTGTTGAAGAACTCGAAAACAATCTAGCATTGCGGACGATGAAACCATAAACTTTGCTACATGATAAAATTAATTGGTTGATATGAGGTATGAATGAGAATTTTTGATCAAATACTAGGCCGAGATCCTTTACCTCCGGAAGTCGAGTTAGATTAACACCTTCAATGTTGTAATCGAAAGATATCACATTTCTCTTCCTAGTAAAATTCACCACATATACATTTCATGACATTCATGTGTAAACAATTATTTTTACACCACCGGATGATATCATTCAGGTCACTTTGTAGCCTCAAACAATCATGCATAGATGACACGCTCTTAAAAGTTTTAACATCGTCCGCATAATCTACCTTCATGCAGTCCACCATTTTTAAGAGATTGTTAACAAATACAAAGGACAAATAGTAGGAGTCCAAGATTGGATCCCTGCGGCACTCCCGAAGTTACTCGAAATTTTCTCGATTTGCAATTTTCTATTTGTACGAATTGAGTGCGATGCAAGTAGGACTCTTCGAGAACTATAAATAGTTTATGGTTTATCTTATCAAAAGCCTTTTGGAAATCTGTATATATAACGTCGACCTGCTCTGCTCCGTCCAACTCCTCACATATGAACTGAGAAAACTGAACCAAATTTGTAGAGCAAGATCTCCTAGTCATAAACCCATGCTGCTCAATTGCAACACTATTTCTTATCTTAGGATATATGCTATTAAAAAGTATAATTTCAAACAATTTTGAGAAATTCGACAATATAGAAATTGGCCTGTAATTACTAATATGTGACGAATCTCCCTTCCTGAGCAACGGAATAACTTTGGCTACCTTCCATCTTGTAGGAAAAATGCTGATCAATATATTACGACAATTAACATAACAAAAATGGTACAAGTTAGTAACAATGCCAAACAAAATGTGCAACTTTGTATCTTGCAAAAGTATAGAATTTTTGATAGATCCGCATGCAGCTGTTGCATTTGTTGGAATAGAATTTGCGCCTTGACATAGCTTTCTGAAAATTATAATATGTTTTCGAATCTCTGAAATTTTTTGATAAATATGCTATTAATCTAAATCAACTACATCTTTCCCTTCAAACTTCCGTTTTGAACAAATCGATTAAGAAACAATCAGTTCGAATAAAAAACCTACGGTCTGGACATATTGTCGTTCGATTGAAAATTATAATTGACTGAACTAACTGGTACTATGAATTATTGAGGTTATGCTAATACGTGATGAACATTTGTTATAATAGAGCACTTTATATGCGAATTTACATAAACGAGATAGCGTTTCCTTGTACCTACCCAGAGACAGCATGATTATCGAATGACGATTTATATTGGCCGTTTGATTTGTTGCACGTTGCAAAGATGGATATTATCATCGACTATAGACGAGTTTAATTGATGTTTTTGTTCGTTTTGTTTCTATTGAGGAGAAATTTATTCTCATATTTTTCACAACGGATGGTAATATTTGCAAATTTTTCTGATTTCATATCGAAGAGGAAAACCTTTAACGGAATTTACTTGAACATAAGTTTTTAACTTTTTTCGAATGAGTGTTTCATTTTTAGATGATTCTTGATTTGATAATTTAAAAAAATTTTAGAGATAAATTTTTATCTATAAATTTTTAAGATAAATTTTAACCTGTCGAGTTAATATTGCTTCTACTTTACATCGTTAAAATCTGTATAAAGACATGAATTTTTATTGTTCGCTTTTTAAATTGCCTTTTTCTTCCGACTTGTGTTGGTACCAAACTTGTTGGTACTCCCTGCTTACCCACGTGTGAACCTACAATAAGTAGGTGGTCTTGTGAATATGATTGGTGATCCACTGCAGGGTAGTTTTTGTGTTTGTGTAAGTTGAAGCAATTTTGATACCATTTCGGATGTAATATTCACTTTATGGTTCATTGGTGTTTTAGTTATAACATTTTACTATCCATTATAGTCGAGTTTTCTATTATTTAAACAGTAGCGCTATCATTAATTTGTTTCCTTACGGCTTTGGATGCCTATTTTCTGGAGAAAAGAACAGCTCATTTTTGCAGTTTGTCAGTAAATAATATGAATCAGGTTTATCGTTAATTTTTCAATGGTTAAAACTGTTTCTGTTAGTTGATATAGTAGACTTAGAGTCTAGATATACTTTATATAGGTACCTACCCTTTAAATATTGAACGTGTTTTATGAGTTGTTTTCAACAATTATAATACTCACATATTCAGTACTTTCAAGTATGTACTTTTTCTTTCAAAAAGCATTTAGTCGTTGGGTTTTCAAGTTAATGGAAGCTTATTCCTATCGGTAACTGTTGAACAAAACTCTTGCGTTCGATAGGATATATATTGAGGAGTGTCGAATTATTATCAAGAAGTAGTGTAAGAGTAACGAAGCCTGTAAATATAAGAATTGAGCCTACATATAATTGAAACTACAACTTGTAAAATATTGGAAGAACTACTTGTGAAATATTGAAGTTTTAGTGATCTGAATATTTATTTTGATTTAAATGGAAAAAATTCACGAATGAAGAAATAAACGTCATCTCTGTGTGGAAGCTTCAGGTGTTTTTCTGACTTGTTGCAAGTGTAATAAACCGATTTATTATAATTGTCGGCGATATAGCACGGGGGTGTTTCTTGCCTAATTGCCAACCTATCAATTAGCGTTCTGGGCGTAGACGGATCGTCGGCAAGATCTAAAGTTCCACGTAACCTGTGGGTGCCTTTGTTCGATTTCAGGTCTCGAATGCCGGCTTTCATCGGTCGCTTTCGTATTATGCGAAAAAGGGGCACGCGAACATGTTTGCGCTTTTTACTGCCACCGAAAGCGCAAGAAGTTAGGCTGAGGGAATAATCATGGGAAATTAGGGCGCATTATGTGCAAAATTTCCAGTTTTTTCATCAGGATGAAGAAATTCGTTTTAAATTGCAGTTTATTTTTCTTATGGCGATTCAGTTCCACTTCGTAATGTCAATATTCATGGGATTTTATATTTTTTATAAGATATCTGGAATTATAAATTCGTAGTCGTTTTTGGAATTCGTAGTGAACTAACTTTCTGCAAAAAAAAAGCTTCATTTTCAAATAATTCAATAAGTTAGAATATTTTGAAATACGTTATTGTTGTTCAATACAATTTTTGTGACTCACTATATAGTGTTGTTTGATGTGAACATATAATAAAAATGTACAAGGTCGCTGTCTGTGCATGGAAGATATATGAGAAAAAATATTATTGGGACCTTTATCAACGCATAGCACCCAAGACAATGATTCTTGGAATTTTTGTCTGTTTGATCGTTTTTGCGTACTAATCTCAGAAACGGTTCATCCGATTAACATGTGTTTTCACGTATTGTCGTAAGCTTCTCTTAACATTTGGTGTTTGCTCCAGGGCAATCGATTTATAAATAAAAAAATTATACCAATTCAAAGAACTGACGTTTCGATTGAAGATGAATGTTGACTGATGTCTCCTTACTGATAGGGTGAGAGCGGTAATCTTTTCTTCTTCGAATCGCATCTAAATATTTAAAACAAAGACGTGTTATGTATTTTGAAGGTATTGTCACTTATCATATTATAATAATTCAATTGTAATAATTAAAATCATTAACTTAAACATACTCAATGTTATTTTTTCGAGTCGTATTATCACAATTTTCTATACAAGCGGTATAGAAAATTGTGATAATACAATATAATAAAATATTCCAAAATTTCCTGTTTTTTCATCAGGATGAAGAAATTCGTTTTAAATTGCAGTTTCTTTTTCTTATGGCGATTCAGTTCGTAATGTCAATTTTTGTAAGATTTCGTATTTTTTATAACATATCTGGAATTCGTAGTGAACTAACTTCTGCAAGAAAAATCTTCATCTTCAGAGAATTCAGTAAGTTGCAATATTTTAAAATACGGGATTGTTGTTCAATACAATTTTTCTGAATCATTATATAGTGTCGTTTAATGTGAACATATAATAAAAACGTATAAGATCGCTGTCTGTGCATGGAAGATATATGAGAAAAAATATTATTGGGACCTTTATCAACGTAATAGCACCCAAAACAATGGTTGTTGAAATTTTTGTCTGTTTGTGCGTACTAATCTCAAAAACGGCTCATCCGATTGGGATGTGTTTTCACTTATATATTGTGGTAAGCTTCACTTAACATTTAGTGTTTGCTTCAGATCAATCGGTTCATAAATAAAAAAATATGTCAATTCAAAGAACTAACGTTTCTACTGGAGATAAAAGTTGATTGATGTCTCATACTGACAGGGTGATTGCGGTGATCTTTTCTTCTTCGAATTATATCTAAATATTTAAAACAAAGACGTGTTATGTATTTAAAAGGTATTATTACTTATAATATTATAGTAATTTAATTGTATTAATTAAAATCATTAATTAAGTTTCTATTTATATATTATTTCATCTAAGAATTTCAACTAACACACTAGCTACAGTTTTCATCCACCTGATGAAGGTAGTGTATACCGAAATGATAATGTAGTGGACAACTTTTGAAATTGTTTTCAGTGTTGAGTGTGTGAAATGGAACTCCATTACTTAACTCCAGTTTCAACTAATGAACTAATATATTTCTTCATGAGCATAAATGTTGCGTTTTATTATTATCGAATTTTTTATAAATTTATGAATTTATTTGAAATAAAATTACGTCATGAGTAATTTTAATCAACGCATATTATTCAGTAGGTTGAATAGGAAACCTATTACTGAAATTCTTCTTCAAAACTCTTTTTCTTTTCCCGACTTTTGACCTGTTCCCCTTTTCCAAAGACATCTATAAGGAACTGTAGTCGTCTTCATCCTCATTTTCTCTCCTACCATGTGTCTACAGCAAGTTTACAAATGTAAAATATAAAAATTTCATCCTAGACTAGAGAATAAGTGTTCTGTCTGACTTTTGAAAACGGGGTAACACCCTGAAGCAATTAATATAATTTTGTAAAAGTATGCGAAGTATTTCTCATTCAATATATTAAACAATGTTTTACCAAGTAGGTATTCAATCAACGATATGATCTAAATCTTAACCTAGTTAAATGATGAGAAGAACTGACCTAATAAACAAACTGTTAAGGTGAATTTGGTATTCAGCTATTGATATTACTCAAGAAAAACGTCACGTTATTTTTTCGAGTCGTATTATCACAATTCTCTATACCGCTTATAGTAAAATATTCCAAAATTATTGTTTTTCACTTCTGAAGACTTTCTAAATCGTGAGAAAGTGGTAAGCAGCGTCAATGCCCATAATCTGATATACGAAACTTCTTTGACTATGGAAAGAAATATAATCCGCCTACAAATATGTCGTCTGCTACCTCGCGTATACAGGAAATTAGTCTAAATTATCCAGAAGGGAGAATATCATATAATAATATCTGACAATCTCTACAACTAAGAGCGATTTGTAAAGGCTTTGTGCACAATGCAGCAACGAAAAAATTCCTTTTGTGCGTTCTGTTGATTACCAGCCAAACAACTGCCAGAACGGGTTGTAATACGAGAAGGCACCGTCTTATCGGCTGAAACAATCGGAAATCGTCTACGGAGTGTGGAATGGACTGGGAACCACCTTGGACGAATTCCCTTGTGTCCTGATTTCCGAATGGAATTTCCGATGCTTTTCAAGATATTCAAACAAATGACGAATATTGAAATGCAACCGACACAATTTCTCGTGTGATTTTAAAATTACCAAGCCATATATATATAGAAATATCGACTGATATTTCTGGAGTTCACATATGGAACTCCAAAAATCAATTTGTCCAATTCAGTTGTTTTCAATTTAGACTGCAGTGCGTGTTTAAGTCAAGTTTCGTACATAAGATTTCGACTCGTCAACTATATTTGGATATGAAGTTCAATGTCTCTTTCTAGTTTAATAATAAAATGAAAGGACTTGAAGCCTGTTTCTGTAGATAAGATTTTTCATTATATGATGTAGGTAACTCAATTAGGCAAAACTTATAAATTGTAGTTATTTCAGTCTCCAAATTTATATTAATTGACAAAATATAAACGGGCACTGAACGCATAATATCATTTTTCTCTTGGATATCAAGGAAAAAACCGTTGACAGCCCTAAATTAATAATAATTCCATTTTAAACGTTGTAGAAGCTAGCAGCAGAAGCAACATGCCTCCTCGCCTTATCAAGCCGAGCCTAATTGATTTTTTCGCGTAGTCGTTCCTTAATATTTCAACGGATTTTTAATGGAGCAATCATCGACTAAAACAGTCTCGACAGGAAGTCCCGTTACTCAAAAATATAATTAATTAATTTTATAATGCCTCAAATGATGGAGGATATTATTATAAGCACCAGGTATTCAAATTCCTCAGATTTCAAAATATATATTTAATAGTGTTGGCGTTTACTTGATGTAAATCCATTATAATTGAATATAAACTTAAATTCAAACACTTGAACTTATGATTTACACTTTAATAGACTACACAACATGACGCGTTTCGTAGTTAGAAACGACCTCTTCAGATGCAAACAGAATAATCCATTAAACAACGCAAACAACAAGCTGCAAACAAAATAAATATTATTCTGTTTGCATCTGAAGAAGTCATTTGTAACGACGCGTCATGCTATGTAGTCAATAAAGTGTAAATCATAAGTTGAAGTGTTTGAATTTAAGTTTATATTCCATTTAAAATATATGTAGGTAAGGTAACTTTGGTTTTTTAAACAACAAAGATACTATTCAAGGAAGAAAAAAAAACATGGATGTGTTGGGAACTAAATTACCATTTGATTGACTAGAGAATTTTTTTGTAAATTTTGCGTCAAACTATGTTACCATTAATTAATTACCTCTTTGAATTAGAATCACACATAAAATTGTAACAAAAAAAGAGAAAATGTCAGCGAATAGATAACTTTAATAGGTACATATAGATACATTTAGATTACATTTTGATTGTCCGTAAAAGAATCTTAAGTGCAGCCGAAAGTTCTTCGCGTTTTTACAATAGTTCAGATACTCCTCAAAGTTATGAGGTTCAACTTTTGCTAGACAGGAGTAAATTCTCTTCTGAAATTGTCAGTTATCATCGAGATCACACTGGAGATTCCCGAATAAAGCATTGAAAATTTTGATACAAATTTATAGTAGATTATTCTGTGATAACGCTAGTCCATACAAGGGTTTAAGTATCGATCATATTAAGGTATTTCATCCATTTGCTTTTGCAACACTGTTGAGCTGTTATTGCTCTTCATATGGCAATATGTTGGTGCAACATCGAATGGAGAAAACGAATCCAATTGAATAATGTTCATTGAATCAAGTTGCAGTCATTTTCCTATCCCACAACACGCCGAACGAATGCAATGTGCAATCACCAAGCAGAATCTGAGGTCTAAGCAAATTGTGTAAGCACAGGGAAAAAAACTGCAGTTTAAGACAATCGATGTGAGAGAAGTAGTAGGAACCTATTACTTAAATGTGCAAACATCCAAATGATGGCAACTAGCCAGAATTCCAAAGTACTTCTTGCAATGGCGTGCTATTCGTGCAGAGTGTTAAAGGTTATTATTTTACCTACTAGCTTATGAAAATAACCGATATATTCGCAGCAGCAGAGCACAAGCTTGAATTGTCTTGGTAAAATACAAGAAGTGTAGGAATCTACGTCTGCACTTGGTCCAAAGAACGTTAAATGTTAAATTATCTCCATTCTGCTTTTTGTAATGAAACTATAGAATCTCGCCCAAGCAATAGGTAATTGCCTGTAGATAAAGCAGCGAAAAATAGAGCAATTTTTTTCTCTGGCGACGGGAAGCTAACCTTTTTCGACCATGTCATGTGAAATGAAAAGTAGCTACAACTGCATGTCATCATCTTTCAGGGAGACATAGAAAGAATGTGTGCTCTTGAAAGGAGAAAAATCTCGTCGCTAAAAAATTCTACATAGTGGTTTGGTAAGAGCACTTCTTAATTTTTTAAAGCGGTACACATCTAGTGCCGCTTCTATCGAAAATAGAAACGGCACTATAAGACTGAAAAGTTGTGTTACGTATAGGGGTGTTTTAATTCTTCGTAAATTATTAAAATGCGTGTGGCATCAAATTAATATGGGAAGTTTTTGTTCGCGGCGGATTCGAAAGCATTTCTCAAAACTATTCAGGCGCCTTTTTTTATGATACATCGAAATACTTTGGATAATTAGGCGCCTATTTAACCCTTTAGCGGTTATTATCTCATTGAAATAATTTAAGAGGCTGGCTGGATCGCATTCATCCTCGAAATTAATCTGCTCGATGGTCGGTGTAGACGTAAGACCGCCTTTTCATTTTAATTAGGCCCATACTACACCTATTTATGGATGCTTTATATCAATAAATGTCCGGACAGAGGTCGAAACCTCGTAAAAATTACGAACGCAAAGAAAGAATGGGTTGATTAATGTATGTTCGACTGTGATATTGTGAATTTGTTATTATATGAGTTATTTCTTTCGATATTCGATTTTAAGTGGACATTAAATCGATAATTTTTTTAGTAATTCAATCGACTTAAGTTTTTTAGGAAGCTTTTTTTGAAATTATGCTCATATTTTCAAATTATGAGCATAATTTGATATTTCATATAAATTTTTATATAGGAAATAAATTGATAAAATGTTACATTAATAAAAATTTCAGAAGCTGAAACTACTGACTGTGCGTCCTAAAAACATCAAACTTGTTGGAAATGCCATACAGCGCTGTTTTATCCTATTATGGGAATCATCAGTGACATGCATCCAAACAATCAAATTTCGATATTCTTTCAAAATGCACCAAAGCTCTTTCTCTTCAAAATCGGGAAAACATTGAGCGAAATAGTCACTTGTGCGTTCTATTTCGACGCAATCTGCAATTTTTGTATGGAAATACGCACTGATCTTGTCACAAACACTGTCTCGCCATATTTGAGAGAGTTAATCTTGTTTCTTTCATAAAGGGATCTCACGTGTGTAAGGACACTTGATGATTCGCCAAATTTGAAGAGATACGCCTTGGTGCGTTTGGAATCAATATCAAAATTTTATTGTTTGGGATTCATGCCACTGATGATTCCTATAATAAGATGAAACAGTCATTTATGTTTTTTTCATCGAGTTCAATGTTTTTCGAAATGCACAAAATATTTGCTCTCCAAACTGATAGATTGTGTTTTCGATGAAAACTCCTTGAAATTTTCAGTCGATATTTCCATTAAAACTATCAGTATTGACTTCGCATTTATATATATATAGATATATATATATATATATATATATATATATATATATATATATTTATATAAACTAATATAAAGAGGCCAATAAAGTATTTACTATCGTTGTCATAGAACATTCTTGAAATTACAGATATGTGGATATATTTGCGGGTCGTTGAAATATATGGCAGTGAATATTAAACTTTATTTGTCAAACAAATATCGAAAATTTTTTTAATATGTTAGGCACCCACGAAATCTGCAATTTCCAAATTGATGAATCGTACTTGATGAGCTAGAAAACTCTTTCAAAAAATTTCATGTCCTGATTTTTAATGAACATTTATCCAAATTCAAAAAAGTTTGTATGTTTCTGTATGTACGTTACTTGTGGATAAATAAATAGTATTACAAAAAATTTTGATAATATGAATCAAACTCTTAGCTTAATGTTTCACAAATATATTAAAAAATAAAATAATTAGCTCATAGTCAGCTCATTATCAAGACTAACGAAGACTTAGTCATTGACATTAGTCAATTACATCGATTACTTAGTCATGTGAAACGTTAAGTGAAGAGTTTGATTTATATTTTTATTTAATCATGTTTCATGAAGAGGTAAGCGAGAATTCAGTCCCAGTTATTAAATAGTGTTATAGTCATTTCATATAAGTGATAAGTAATATGAGCTCATGTGGTTCAGCTTATGTGATTCAATCAACTTTTTGGAATTCGCCCAAAAGTCTCGAATCATATAAAATAAATTTCGAAAAATATCCAACTGTGGTTTCAACTTGTTTTTAATTCATGATATGGAGCTTGACTTCTACATCCTCGTAATTTTTTTACAGAGAACGGATAATTTCGAATCTTTACATTATAATAATTGTTTCGATCTGCATCGCCAACCAAATGACCAATACTGCATCTGCGTCAAGTTAACCCCTGCGTTCTATTCGACTAAATTGTGTAATTTGACAGCCATAAAATAAATTAAGCAACGGGTCTTCATGTAGCCAGTCGTACGGGCAAGAAAGGCATTTAGAACTTTCCGCATTGAAACAAATGACTGCATGTCGGTAATGACTGGCTTTTACCTTTCGATCCTTGGCTTTCGCGTGATTTCCCTGGAGATCGACTTAAAACTCCGAGACGGGAATCGAAGCGACCGACCCAATCTTTTCAAGAATCGTGTGCGTAACGCAGGATGACTGGGTTTAAAAGTACACACAACGATAGTTATACTATATTTTATCAACTTATTCATTCATTGTTTGGAATACAAAAAGTTTTCTATTATTCATGGATTTTCTAATTAAAACACATTAGAGACCATCAATAGACAATATAGAAACAATTTTTTGTTGATATAAATTCAAGCAGAAAGTTTCTGCGAAAATAACGAGAATAAGTCAGAAATTAGACGAGTTCAAATTAAAATTGACGAAAATAAGTGAGTGTAATTGAACCATGTAGAAATATTTGTTGTTTTTCATCTTGATAATATACTTCTATGATAAATGAGAGTTCGTAACATTTGAAGGCAACTGTTTGAACGATATATTAAAAATAATAAAAAAATCGTTAAATCTTTCTTACTAGCTGACCTGGCTAACTTTCCACGTCCATATCTTTTTCTGAGAATATTTTTGACAATCCTGAAGGTCATGTTGTATTATTTCTGCTACATTGTTTATGTTTTTACTATTCATTTCGTGTGGAGCCTAGGAGGATATCGATATACTAAGGAAATGAAACACTCTTAGTAATTCCAAATCAGTCAGATAATCAATAATTCCATACGAAAGTGATTAACCTGTCAGTTCTATAGTTAGACTGCAGGATTGTAGTAGTTTTATAGTAGGTAGTTCTTCCTTATATCTCCTTATCAATCATATGAGAAATCACAAAGTTGGTAATTCGTTGAAAATTCGAATATTTTTCTTAATTGAAAACTCAATTTAAATAGATTTTTTTTGTCGTTATAATATCATATTGGACACTCACATTATTTTGACGTATTATTAGTTGCACTTTCTTATCAATAACAATAAATAACACGACGATAACCCCCTAAATACACAACAATACACAGAAATTACCGTTTCGCTGTTACTAAAAAAAAGGTAATTGAATATGAATTAGTGTCCATCTATCCACACTGTCAATATTCTTGAAGTGATCAACTGTAACTTGAAAAACACACGTTAATATCTTAATGTTTTCTTAATACATTAACAAACCACACACTCATTCTAGTTACAAATTTAGACATTTTCAAATACATTCTATTTTTGAATTTTTTCAATTTGGTGTAGTCGTTAATTAAAAATTATAATAATTTGGACGAATACTTCAGTGAGAGATTCAAAAATCGCACAGACGTGTTCACATACAATATCAAGTATGCATCCATCCCCCGAAAGTCCAATATCGTAAACATATCCAAAAAAAGATGCAATTTGTACGGTTTATTGAAATTTATGATTCTCCGGTTGGAGGAATGCGCATTTTTGAGCCCTAGGGGAAGAATATACACGGAGAAGAATGAAGATTGTCTGGTAATTGAAATAAATTACGAATTATAACGAGCATCTACCTCGTGTAATAATGTTTCGAGATGAGTTAAACGTTGATCGAAACAAATGTACTGTCCTCGAGACTCAGAAGAATTAAGCTTTATATTCTCATAATTAAGCAATATACGTTTCGCATCTTCTACCATCAAATACTTGAATGACGAGATTTGAAAAGGTATGTTTAATGTGTCTTTGGAATTAAATATATATATATATATATATATATATATATATATATATATATATATATATATATATATATATAAGAAAATAACACTAGAACTTATATTCGAAAAATATAAATTAATCAAAACAATGTTATAGTGAAATTGGCTATGTGAACGTTTTCGATATGATGCCTACATTATCCTTCAAGCGATAAATTTCAAAGAAATATTGAAATCGATGTCACGCCTGAAGGAAGCACAACACATCTGTTTCGTTCTTCGAGGACCTCGTCAGTTGCGACGCATCCATACAAGTAATGCAGCGTTTTCAATGTCCAAACACCTTCTTACGACTCCAACTGAAGAACCGCCAAGTAATGAATATTTTACAATTCCATCTATAGGAATAAATAGAGAACATTTCTCAGATCACAGATACACTAATCACGATGTACCACCAAGATATGATCTGAGAGATATTTTCTATTGATTCTTATAGATGGAATTGTAAAGCATTCATTACTTGATGGTTCTTGACTTGGAGTCATAGAAGTTGTTTGGAGATTGAAATCGTTGCCTCACTTCGATGAACGATGCACAACTGACGAAGTCCTTGTAGAACGAAGAACAAAGAGTCCCTTTTTTTGAACATGTATCAATAACGAGGTCATCATAAATAATTACTAACCAGCTAATTTTTGTTTCTTTAGTTAGTTAAAATTTATATAATTCAATAATCTTATTGTCCTACAAATTGCGTAGCACGTTAACCCAGTCCTACGCTCAGAAATTGTTAATACTGCTAAACCTTTTTCCTCATTACTGTAGGACAAAAATATTACATATTAGCTTAGTGTGTTCTCTGCCCAAATAAAACAATGTCCTACAAGAAAACAAGTATGCATCACTAGTCCGGCAAGAATTGTCATATTTTCGTTTTCCTATTTGTAACATATGATACAGTGAAAAAAACTTTTTTATAATTTGTATAATTTTATTCTTTCAAAAATTAGATACAAAATTAGTGTAAGATCAAAGTTTCAAATTATTAAATATTCCCGAAAATAGTCGAGCATTTCCGAACATACTCGAAATCTCCGACGCTTGATGGAGTAAACAATAAGCACGTGGACATATTTTATAATTGCTACCACAATCCAGAATTTTAGCACAGGAACTTGTTAGGCGTCTCATCGAAACGAAGCTCTTCACGAAGATTCAGCTTGATAGTAATTACTTTTACATCGAGGATCGATTCGACTTCTTTTGAGCGTAGGACCGGAATAACGTACCACGCAATTTGTAGGTCAATGAGATTATTGAATTACATAAATTTTAACTGACTAAAAAAACAAAAATCAGCTCGGTCAACCAAACAAAAATCAGTTAGTAACCGTTTATGAGGACCTCGTTATTGATACATGTTCAAAAAAGGGGACTCTGATGAAGCCATAGATTTTGTAGGACAAATATTTTTTCGAATAATTCAGATAATTATCTTGAGACTTAACAAATTGAATTCGGGTAGTAATACATATTTTCAGAAAGATCAAATCAATACATTTCAGTTTCACACAGAGCGTGCTACCTCTTTTAGCAACCACAACCGGAGTTTCGTACAGAAAATTCTTGGGCGTCTCATCAAAATGAAGCTACTCACGGAAAATTAGCTTGATAGTAATCAAGTTCCAAAATGTTCCAGGGATCCTGGACTATTACAGTTCTGTTCAATGTGAACACTAAGTTTTCTGAAATTTATATACGTAAAGAAGTAAACAACTACTGCTGTCATGAATACCATCTAGATCAGTTTTTCCCAACGTGGGGCTTACGCAACATAAGAGGGCAGTATGATTTTTAAGGGGAGCCATTCGAAAATAAATACGAATTTAACTCTTCTTTCTTGATATTTTCTTTTTCATCCTTTTCGGGGGACATAAGAATTTTAGATACGCTAAGGTGGGACACAGCACAAAAAAGATTGCAAAACGCTGATCTATACCCTCTCAACCCCATGTCTTAAAAAACTTCTTTCGCAATAAGATGGTCGATTACAATGTATCTCCGTTAATTTCGAAAAACTGGCTCCTGTCCTGCTCGTATATCGAGTAAGGTGGTCCACCTCTCAGTTATTTTCACGTCCTAATTTATCAACACGTGGTTGAAATCACTTTGCAAAACCTCGATTAGATTGGGCGGCACGTACTCCATTATATTTGCCCATTCGGCCCGGTCATCTTCGATATTATATCTAGATTATAAATTTATTGGCCTGTCGCACTTTTTGTCAAACGACCTACTTCTCAGAACCGTCGCCGGTCTTTCGACGTCCTATACTCGATGTAATGTATATGCAAGTCGCGATTATGAAAAATAATTGCAGGGTGGCGGCCGCAGATCGCTTGCTGTTATAATTATTCATTTGAGCAGAAGTAGGTCTACATTTTAAACTTGACTCAAGTAGTGAACTGCACAGCAACGTATTTAACTGTACCCATTTCATTACGGAAAATATGAGCTAAATTTTGAGATCACTCTGAGTATAATTTGGAAATCATCGTTAAAAATCAAAATTCGAGAAAAATATTCAAAACCTGACCTAGGTATACTTTAGATAATATTTCGCACATTGTGTTGAATGAAATTTGAGATTCGATTGAATTTATTTCGACAAATATCAAAATCTGAAAAGATTGATGAAAAATGTGGTTAAAGTAATAACTGAAGTATCTAGATACCCTTAGATGCTGCAGGGAACTCCATTTTGAACCTACTTTATTATCATATACTATCTTATAATTACATTACAATTACATTATAAATTTAATTTAATTACAATTATTTACCCGCCCCCCTTGTCAACAAAAGTAAGCAAAACTCAAACCCGCATCCTATGCGTTAGTTAATCCATTTTTCTTTCAATGTATTTAATTTCTCCATTGATAAAAAATATAGAATGTGTCAGACCTTTCAAATCTGCTGTGACACGAATGCTTCTCTCAAATGCATTTTATTCAGTTCGGAAATATCTTGCTACATCACTTCAAGATGTTTAAGTGTGTGTGCTTGTTGAAGTTATGTTCATATATAGTATTCAAATGTGAAACTTTGTTGTATCATTTTGTTTTATCATGTAGTATTTTATAGACAATTCATTGCCATATTTTCCCATACAATTGTACTACATTGTCAGTGGAAATAAAACTATTTTTATTTTTTTTTATTGATTTTATTCACGAGTATACATTCCAGAAATGAATTCCAGAATATAAATTCTGAATAGGATTAGGAATTGTGGATAGATATGTCATCAAAATAAGGGGAGCAAAAACCCCCGTCCCCTATAGTGCTTACGTATTACTTGAACTCCCCTTTCTTGAAATTTAGCGAAATGGAAAACAGAAAGCAAAAAGATTTTTTTGACGAATCAACAGAACTCTTCATCACTCATAGATAAAAAAAATGTAAATATTTTCAACCAAGTAGTTGTTATTACAAATATGTTGCTATTAGAGACGTACATTGGATGGAAATTTCATTCTTATGTCTCATTTAGCAAGTGACATTCCTGAAGCAAAATATCTGAAATTACATTACTTTTTTTCTTAAGACTTGTTT
This sequence comes from Henosepilachna vigintioctopunctata, assembly GCA_030704895.1. NCBI lineage: Eukaryota > Metazoa > Arthropoda > Insecta > Coleoptera > Coccinellidae > Henosepilachna > Henosepilachna vigintioctopunctata. The sequence goes on along the minus strand of JARQZJ010000002.1, from coordinate 1,525,979 downwards.
GAATATCTGAAGTAATTTCATAAATTGTCTCGCAGGTACATATATGATAATTCCTAAGTAATTTTATTTGCAATAATACCAATCTATCTATTCTCTCAATATTCTGGAAAATATGAACTGCAGGCTAAAAAATTGACGATAATATGTCAATGTCAATATATTGAAAATTTCCCACAGTCCTGTCTCATTCGCGTATTATCAGATTTTCAATTATTTTCTGTTCTATTTCATAAAATTTTTCCTCGCAATTCGCAATTTTCGACTGTTTTTTTGACCTATTTTATGGAATTTCTTCTCAAACAAACCTTGTTCTTACAATAACAAACAGAAATTACAAACATAAAGAAGGAAATCGGCCAATTTTGTGCAGTAGTTTGAAAATTTTGTGAGAACATTTTTATTCATGTCACCCCAAAATATCCCTTCGTAAGTTCAAATCCTGGCAAAATTATGACTAAATTTGAAGAAAATTTTTGGAAATTTTTTGCATCCAACTTGCAGTGATTCTCATTGGCCTTGAATGATGTTACTAAATAATCTATTGATTAATATTCCAACGATATATTCATTGTGAAGTGTATTAGGTATATAAAATCCATCATTAAACACAAAACGACCTCAACAATTTCTACATGCAGATTTTATTAGTTCAATATAAGGAACTAGAAAATGTTTGTAACATTCTATCAAGTATAAGACTGAACGTTGAAGGAACTCCCTTCGGTTCTATTTTTACACGATTCCATCATCCGGTGTAGAACATCAGGTGCAATTTTCTTGAAAGCCCTCTTATTCCTTTATCTTAAGTAGTCAATTAGGCTCGCCAGTATCATATATCTCTACTTTGCAGCACCGCTGTATATTTGATAAACTGAGGGGAAGTGTAATGTTTTCCAACAGCTGTCCCCATGCTCGGTGCCTACGCACTCCTTGGGTGCAAGAAAGTTCAAGCTGTTAGCAGACAATTTGGTCGTAAAGATGTCCGGTTAATGTTGCATCGAAGTAGTTTGGGTACTTGAGGATATTGTGAAGATTATACGGCCATTCTTCATGAATGAAGTCGCGTCATGTTCGACGATGAAGCTGTGGAACATTTAACGCCTAATTTCGATTATATGAGGAATGTGCAACAGCTTTGATTGAACAACGCTTTGTGAAATAGGTTTAATGAGGGTTGAATTGAATATGCTTTTAATGTGTACCTACAAAATAAATATTGTTCATTGGGGCGATGGAATTGGTCTTAGAGAAACCTCATCAGAAAAGCCTTACACTTACATCCTCTGGAATAATCTATGGCGAGATTTGTACCCCTAAGTGTAAGGAAGTATCCCAAATGCGTGAAGTCAGTGTAAATATTTGAAAACAATAAATAAAAATCAACACACTTGGCTTAAATTTCACTAAATATATTAAAAACTCAAGTTTTCAATATATTATACTCATTTTAATATACTTAAAAACTTGAGTTTTTAATATTTTCAGTGAAACTTAAGCCAAGTGTGTTAATTTTAATTTATTGTCCTTAGCATAATGTCACTCTGTGTCATTTATTAGATACTTGAATCGACATGGACGTTCGTGTATGGCACAAATTCAATTTTATAGACATTTCAAATTTAGAGATTGATAATACAGTAACAAAATAACTGTTTGAATACTCTAGACCCCAGTCTAAGTATTGTTAAACTAAACATAAAAATAATAATAATATTATTAATATTGACTTTTTCCACAATGTACATCTTCTATCCTTGTTAACAACATATTGTAGTATTTACAAATATTCGACATTGTGGAAAAAAAGGCGAAGTCCAAGTTTGGACCACTACTAAAGTAGTCCATCTTGCTCCACTTAACCTTTATTGTGACACTTATATTTCCTTACTAGTAATTATAAATGCTAAAATAAGTTTCATTTTCCAAACACTAAAGCAAGCAACTAAACAAACGATTCTAATTCCCAAATTGCAAGTCAAAATAATATTCAAATAATTCTTTTTTGAACCTTATCCTTTGAGTGAGTTACCTGATGTAGACTAGCAGTGCGTTATAAATTCGGCAATATTATATGAGAAACTCATTTCAAAATATGCCGTTCTATTGAACGGGAGGATTTAGTAACCCATTTGTTCTGTTGTTGATGTGTTGTACATGTGATCTAAATAGAATTCTATTGTATAAATATGTGATTGCGAATAGGTCCCCACGACTTATTCGCAATCACTTTATGGAAGAAAATGCTTGGCGCAGCCATCGAGTTTAAAAATAAAAAAACAAAAATATTTTATTATTTTTTTATGAAAGCTATATAAGTCTAAGCCATATAGCCCATTGTTAATGTCAATCGATTTTTTTGCCCAATATGGGTGGAATATTATTAAATTCGACAAAATAGTTCAGTACACTCGATATATGTTTCGGGCGCTAACCCATTATCAAGAGTATCAAACTATTGATAATAGGTCATGTTATATCGGGCGTATTCAAAAGTTTTGTTGAAATTTGGGCAAGTTTTAAATTGTTATGTGTTTTTTTTTGCATTAATATCGTGTAATACCTATTATTGATATAATTTTTCTAACATATTTGCTCGTTAAAAATTTTCATGTTAGGATTCGAGATACTAAAATCCAAATATCCCAAAGTAATTAATAACTCATATTTACGAGATTAAATCGGTTGTGGTATTAAAATTCTCCAGCTTACATACATTACGATTATCTATGGAATAAAGTTGAATGTAGGCTTGTTTCCATAATTCTTTATGACCGCTACAACATTGTATTTCAGACGTGCTCAGGTTCGCGTGTTAATGAAGACAAAAATGTCATAGCCGGTGGCAAATTCTCAATGTTCGATCGACGGGGTGGTCCGTATATATAAAACAGTCATTGAACGTGAATTAATTCTTAACGATTTCGGTTTGGCACTCTTGTTGTTCTTAGAGTATAAGGATATGTGGTTTCAAATATCTTTTCTGAATTTTTTTCATTGATCTATTAGTATATAACATGAAAAAATTAATTAATTTTGATAATTCTGCATAAATAATCAAATTTTTTATTCAGATGGTCTGAATAAAAGAGACTTCTCGTACTGAAGCAAACAAAGATTTTTAACATACGTACATTATATATGTAAGATGACATTCCATAATAAATTACTGAAACGTAATAAAAAATACGAATATTCAACAAAATATGAAGTTTTTACTATAATGCTTATTTGTTTTTCTTCAAAACATAAATCAATTTCGTTCTGCCTGGTTTGAAATTGAGAGACCTATAAATATACTAGGTTTACTTAAATTTTCTTATAACGTTACTGACATTGATACTGATATATTACTTATTATCATTGTTTCGTTAAAAGCCACTGCAATTTTTCATGGATAGGATATACATAAAAAACACACAAAAAACAAATGAGAATTTTACGTTATGCGAGGAAATCTTCTTTTTTTTCGTGTACGGAATATAAGAAGTAAATTATAAATGATATTCCATTCAATTCATAGAAATTAAATAAGTTCAAAATTAAAAATTTTCAATTTATATAGAAATATACCTACAGAATTAAGCCGAAAACAAAATGAACAGTTGGTGTTGATTTAAGTTTTGTAAATTTATTTGTACTTACAATCGTACTGAATTGAATTATAGAATAGCTATGGGAAATGTACGTTTTAAGTACTACAAACTCAGAATTTACAATTAATATATCATTCGTTCAAAATTTCTTGCTTTGATCTGTTCAACAGTGTTTCAACTTCGATGATTTCATTCATCTTAACTGATGTTCTCACAGCATCCGATAGATCTCCCTTCCGTCGTGAGTTGTTCATTCACTCCGTTATTTTTTCGCTCTCCCTTATTAAAGTATTGTCTCCATCTGTCGGTCGTCTTTCTTGGATCCTTCTCCTCCACTGTTTGTGTCCAGATCCTTCCTGAATATTTGCTCTCGCTTGTAAGTAATTGTAACATGGTCGCCTTTCTCCAATTCGTTGACGTCAGGCAACTCTCGCTTCGTCTTGTGTTCCGGTCCATTTCGGACCTGGTTTTCGAATTCTTCTTCTTCACTGTTGGTGTTCGGTCCTCGGTGAATCCTTGTACTTCCTGGTCTCCTCGTCTTTGTAACATGTAATATCTTTCTCCGATTAATTGGCGATTTCTCCATCTCCATCCAATGTCGTCCACTTTGTTTTTGGAAGATCTCACTGACCTTGTGTTCTTCTCCGCTGTCCTCGATCCTACTCGATAGTCCTCATCGATGATCCTCCATGTCTCAGGACCTCACTGTCTTCCTGATCTCCTCGTATCTTTTATATGTTCGCCTCTCTCCAATTTGTATAGGATTTCTGCTCGATTAATGACATTTGCTCTGCTTTTGGAGGATCTCGCTGTCGGCGTGTTCTTCTTCTTCGATGTCCGCGATACCAATTTGATAGTTCTCGTCTATGATCCTCCCAGTTTTGGTACCCGGCAATGTTCCCCGAAGAAGTGTGCTCTTTAAGGTCCCCGTTTTTAGATTACCCCTCAGAAAATGTAAAATACCTCCACATATTGTTATGAGAGGTAGCTTGTATCCAGTTGGACATAGCATAACTCTTCAAGAGGAAGTTGTAAGTAAATCCAGCGGACTATGACCCATAGTCTCTCTTGGTGTGTTTAAAAAGCGGTTTTATCCATCTTTGGTATTTGTTGTCATCAGCTTCACTTCGAGAAAAGCAGATTCACAATCACACACCTCCACTTTTAGTTTTGGTTGCTTGTTAAAAAGTGGAAAGCCACCACGCGAGTTTCCAATGCAAAACTGACTTCCCTATTCCTAGTTCTCTAAAATTCAACCTACATTCGCAAAGACTTTCATTGCACTCAAACTCCATAGATACAGTTGTTTCAATTTTACTTTAATTGTTAAATATATGAGACGCGTGAGTTCTTTTCTCGAAAGCTGTGCGCGATTTGAGATCCACGAATTTTCCCAACGCACTAATGATTAATGACCACATGACCGAGCTGCTCGTCACGCCCATTACTACAAGTATACGTTCGAAATAATTACTACTTACCGATTTCAGAGCTTTCAGATCGAACGACCCCCAGTTTCGGCGTCCGCTTTCCTATTTGGAAACACTCTAATTAAACAGTTGGCATTCGCGCGGAGACGATGATTAGAGTCAATTCCTCGACACGCGGTCCGGTTAATTTACGATCGATCATATCGCGCACAATTCAACGTTTACGAGATACATCAAATCTGTCATTGGAACATCCTTTTTACTGCGACGGGAAATGAATTGTTGATAGATATGTATGATGACATGTGATCACTACGAAATTATTTGAATGTCACGGATAAGCTGTTAAATATGTCTTGGTTTAATTATGTTTTAGCAGTAACACTTTTGCTTTTTATATTAGCACGTATCCAACTCTGAAATTTGTTCCGAGTTGTCCGCTAGATGGCGACGGTGTGGAAAGTGTATCATTGTTATGTCTCCTGAGTTCTAAAGATGCGGAAATGGAAAATTGACGACAATTTTTGAGAAATTCGTTATTCAATCTTTGAAATTGTTTTCGATTCCTTAGAGCCACTTTTATTTTATGCACGAACAAATGCATAATCATTTCATGTATCAGAAATTTTCAAAACGATTTTATATGTGTATTTGCCTAGAAATTGAAGTAGTTACTATAAGATTGAAATAACTTGGTTCAACAAAGTAGACATAGGACTTTCTTACATTGTCATTTTTACTTTCGTTATAAATATCGACTTGGCTGGTTATTATTCTACTCCTATTAAAATATAGACTGATCTTGCATCTTATGTGCATTTGTAAGACGATTTATAATTATATTTCGTAACAGCTGCCAAATCATCAAATTTTGGCATACTATACATTAAAAGTTGCAACTTCTGCACGTATGTTAAATTCATACGAAACTCGTAGATATGAATAAGCAATATATTCTTGAAATTTTTGATTACCTACCTATGATTTTACCCATACCCGTAACCAATTTTCAATTTGATATTTATATGTTTATGTTTGAACTTTTTCGACCACTATTAACGGTTTCTGAACAATTTTCATCAACAAGGGTTTGAGATTTGTTATATAAATTTAAAATAAATTCTTATCAGCTTTATGTCTTAATATGAAATAATGGTAATAATAATAATAAGCTTTATCACTAGTGACAAAATATTTTCTAAGGACTTAAGGAAGGAATAATAATAATAATAATAATAGAACATTATTAGTACTAAAAAACTATTTCTCAACAATTTTCTGCATAATAAAGAAATGAATAAAATGAATTAAAATAGGTAAATAAGACAGGTGTGGTGGTTCAGTGTGTTTTTTTATATTGAACCACATGCTCAATATAAACAAAAAATTAGAAACCACACAAAAAAGAAAAACTACCTAAAAAACAAACTCAATTATTTTCCTTCAGAAGAAATTGCTCACATTTTTCTCTGAAAGCTTTCGCTTTGTAGAACTTTCAATGAAAAATGTAAGCAATATATTCTGAAGCTTTTATATCAAACATCAAATATCAAAGTATGTATATCAAACAATCGACAAACATTATATTAAAGTGGTTTGTACTTTTCGATTAGAATGGAAAATGTATGCAAAACTGTAACAAAAAGTGTTCTAAACGATAAATGTCCTTGAATGTTCAAAATTGAGAAGGTGAAATCTGATGTTCAAGCTAGACATTTTCTTATTTTAAAAATGAAAATAATTTTTATGAACGTATCTGCTACAGTTATAATTTCTAATATACGTCAAACTATAGCATGTATTTTCTGCATTCCTTATCATAATTGTTATTAACATCCCATTTTTATATTTCAAATCAACATATGAAGAGCAGTGTATTAAAATTTCTAAGAGTAATTTTTCCATACAAAAATTTTCTTGATTTTTTGATTATAGGTACCTGATTTTGAAATACTTCGGTCGTTATGTATCTGTGCACGTTTCTTATAACCTATTTTTAATAAGCTTGAATTTGTTGTAGTGTGTATTGATTTGCTTTGCAAAATGAAGATTATATAATTCAGAACTTATTTTCGTTTAGTTTCATTAAAAAACGGAGATATCTTTGGTTCTTTTGCTAATTAGTTATATATAGCCTTTTGGGGGTTAATAGCCAACGATTTGACCCTTGAAAAGTAACTGAAGTCATTAGTGATTGAAATGAAGCCGTTGCATGTATAGTTGGCCTATCGCATCCACAGAAATTAATAATGATTTTCAAACATCGTCTATAATGAATCATCGTGATTCATAACCGTATTTCGAAACGAACTTCAATCCAAAATAACCCCATCCAGTCCAGTCCCCGTTTCCACATTTCACGTCAGCTATTTTGCCTTTTTACGGCAGAGATGTGCGACTATTTCGGGGCTGATTTAACGGCCCAGTCCTAGTGAATGACAAGCGCGATTCATCAACCCCACCCCTCGTTCCCGCGTGCCCGTTTCCGCGCCCCGCGGTGGCGGAAAAGCAGCCGCGAGCCATTTCTTCGGCGGCGTGAGTTATAATTTCCTCCTGAAATAGGTATGCGCCAGCATTTTCAGTTAGTCGCCGATGTTTTGACTTTTCGACTGAACATGTGTTCGAAAATTTTCACGTCAATTGAATTATGTGAGACTTTTGGTGTCTACGTTCAACTCGAACTATGTTCGAAAAAAAATTTTGATTTGGTAAACATATCGTACGTTCATCTCTTACCAAGCTGAGGATATTTTATGACACTGTTTATAAAAGATGGTGACATTCCATATTTAATCCCGATGAAAGTGATTCCGTATTTTGTCTGATTCATTATAAAATAGGGAATTTTCTATGTTGCGCGCTATTTTCACAATTGGTTTACATTGTTTCATTCAATTGATAGAATGAATTTTCGAAATGAATGGAAAGTGGGGAAATACTGTCTGAATTCTTTTCATTTCTCATGAATTTTTCAAGCTTCAGACACGTCTATAGTTTTTGTTGTATCAGAATTTACTTAACATAAATTAATTAAGATTTTGGTTCATCAAAATTAAGTGAGGACATTGTTGTATATTTCGTTGCAGTAACTGTCTTTTTATTGTAGAATTTTAACTCTGGATTTTGTAACAACGATGTTTTAGTTTTCGTCAACTTCATTATTTTAAGTGTAAATACGTGAGATGTTTCTTCAATTTGTCTTCGAATTAGGTCATTGAATTTGACAGATTCTAGGATGAGTGTTTCGAATTTCCTGTCTTTTTATGAATAAATCTCAAACGCAATGGGATATTTTACCTCATTTCGAGGGTTGTTTCAAGATTTGCACATCTACGTTTTTGTTTCAACTTACCCCAAATTGAGTTGATTAAGTTTCAGTAGAATAAACTGAAAACTAAAAACTTTCTTGTAGAATAAAGCAATGAGGCTGATGTTAAGGTGTAGGTACCTAAATAGGTACGCCTGTCAAGAGGTAACATTATTGTTGATAGTTTCAGGTGTATAAGAATGTAAAACAAAAATAAGATATACAACAATTGATTTTATCCATAAGATGAAACATCTAAATTAATATAATTTCCTTTGTGATAGATTGCGGGTCGTCAGGTAAATATACATTAGGTACCTGTGATAATTTAAAGCTGTAATGATTATGAGAATGTTGAGAACTTATTCTATCAATTTGTGATAAGTAAATTTGCTGTTTTATGTTATCGATGCGAAATAAACTAAATTTCATTTTATTCTCTATTCATGATATTTACAGTGCTTTCGAATTCAATTTAGTTGTTGAAAATGTGAATTTGATTATTATTGTAGAGGTGTCTTTATAGGTTTTCAATTTTTCGAGTCCTACTAATGCCATTATGTCTAAAATTGCTTTCAATGTTCTGATATTTCATTTGACGGCTCAACTTTCCCTTACATTAGGTGATTAGGGGTAGGAAAATGGGCTATCACGTATAGACAAAGTACGTGCGGTACAAAAATTATATAAAATGAAACAAAAATTGTCACAATTCATTATGAATAAAATCACATTTCAACGCCAAGCAACTACAAAATTATTTGAGTGAAGAAACTTAAATCAAAGTTTTGACATTATGGAAGATATCACAGTTACAGCTCTAAGTTGGAACCGCAGAACAACGTCGAATCCGGGGCAATTACAACGTGATCTCCTTTGATATCTCATTCATTATCCGAAGGAGCGAACCCAATAAATCATTTCTGAAAATAACAAGCACCGGGAGATTCTCGATTCGAAATATTCGAGATTACTCCGCCGGCCAAAGATACGCCGGCTCTCTTTAACGCGCTCACCGGTACATTTCTCATCCGTGGAGTATAAAATCAGATACGCATTTGAGCGAATCTTTTTTCGGATGGGTACCGACTTGCTCGACCGAGAACGAACTACGGTGGGTACGGGAAGTAACAACTGAGATCAATATGACTTCCTTTTCTCTCAGCGAGAAACAGAAATTGTTGTACAAGCGAAAAAGACCATGTGTCTTTATATAGGAACATAGGTTTTACTTTTTTGATAGCTATAAATCAACAAAAATAAAAGCAAAATTTTCAATCCTCTTACCAGTGGTCTATGTTTGTGTTTCAAAAAAAATTTATATTAATAATTCAACTTAGATCTATAAATGTACCATATAATTGCAAAAACTGGAATTAAAAAAATTAAAAATATATTCGTATGAAATACTAGTGTTCCAAAACTTACGCAATATTTTAATTAAATATAAAACACAGTTTTGAGTCTTTTAACCAATTATCAAAATTTGTGAAGTGGTGAGTGAATGAGGCTAGAGACTCAGAAATTTTCAATATAGATACTGACAAAACATTGAGAGATGAACGTCAGTTTTCAGGCATCATTCGATAACTTCAATAATATGAATAGTATGGTTACCTTTTTATAGTACCTAATAGCAAATCAGTTCTTTCTCTGTGTCGATGTATATTTATATGATTACAACGCCGTATTATCTATTAATATCGATAAGAATATGCCACCAATGATGGGTCAGATATTGTATGCGTAAAGTATGATATAATATCAAAGTATATTTAAATTCAGTTTTTGTTCAGAATCTTGAAGATTTTGAACAGATTTACAAAGTTAGAATAAGGAAATACTCAATATCAATGTATTACGCAATAAGTAGATTAACGCAACTATTGCGAATATCATGGGTTTACCACACACGATATTGTATGAGTAAAGTATGATATAATTTTGTCAAAGTATATTTAAATTCAGTTTTATATTTACGATTCAGAATCTTGAAGATTTTGAACAGATTTACAAAGTTAGAATAAGGAAATACTCAATATCAATGTATTACGCAATAAGTAGATTAACGCAACTATTGCGAATATTATGGGTTTACCACAAACGCATGAGCTTCATTTAAGCGAGTTTTATTTTATGTATAAATTCGGTAATATTTTCTTAATGAAAGTAGTTGTCCATCAGTTGTCAACTCATTCACCTGACAAGGAGTAGGCAGATTGAGGCCTTGTCAGCAACGAACACATTCATACCGATTTCCAGGAATCGGGATAATTGGGCCTTACATTAGTTGTCCATCAGTCGGCAACTAATCAACCCCCTGACAAGGAGTAGGCAGATTGAGGCCTTGTCAGGGGAAATTTCTCTGTGAGGAAAAGCACTCCATATTTCTAAACAATTTTCAATAACGAAAGATATCCAGATTCTCAACGAAATTTCGGACTTTATGATTTCTCAGATAATTAATGAGGAGATATAAGGTAGAAGTACCCAGTAGGTAACTACGAAATTACTATACTCCAATTCAACTATAGACTTGACAGGTTAATCATTACCTAAAAATATTATGAGTTTCGGGCTTACTTTCCTTTTTTCTCTGAGATGGACACTTATCTTCACGGGAGGAACGTATCATGTTGTAACAAAGTTGTTCTTCAACTTAAAAAGAAATTAAAGAAGGTTTGTCAAGCCAAGTGCCTACTTACTCAACACTACTTCCTTAACTAATTTTAAAGCCTTTTTGGGGCTTGTAAGCTTTATACATCACACACCATACGGTTTTTTCCGATTATAACCTCAAAACTCATTTGTAAACACAAATATTCATGTCTTGTCCATGATTTGAATCCAGATCTTCACTAGTGAGGAACCAAGTCCAGTCAACTCACCAAAATTTTATTTACGGAGTATTTACATGGGGTGTCAACTGACATCTTGAACTAGATTAATCGAAGACATATTTCATTTTTTAATTATATTATTCATTTTTCTAGTTCAAACTTGTTGGTTTTACTAAAAAATATAATTTCTTCCAACTTATTACTATATCCTCTCTGAGGTAGATAGGATATAGTATAGTGATATAAAGTTTTGTGGTAATTAAAAATTTACATTTTACTTGTGATTATTTGAATATAAACTTAAATTCAAACACTTGAACTTATGATTTACACTTTATTGACTACATTGCATGACGCGTTTCGTCGTTACAAACGACTTCTTCAGATGCTTACAGAATTATGATTGTTACAGAATGTGATTATTTTGTATATTATTTTTATCATTATTTTATATATTCACTTCTACCACTAGACTATAGAGACAACTAATTCGAAAATGCTTTCAGTTATTGTTCAGTTCAGTATTGTTCAGTTATTTGTAACAGTAGATATCAAAAAATACTAATTCCCCAAATTGATTCTTCAATTTAGTTCAAGTAGTTTTTTGATTTGCACTATAATTTAGTTAAACATAACAATATTGTTTCGCTCACATAGTGGCTTCATCTGATGTGAATGATAAACTGATGTTTAGGTTACTTATTTTAGGAACTTATTAGAACCACTCTTGACAGTGACAGCCAAGTGCAAACAGCATAATAGCTATTGTTAGTTTGAACACATTTATTCCTACAGTGAACAGCGGAGTCATATATATCGAAATGTGTCAGTGAATCGCATATTCAAAACTTTCTTCAAAAATGGGTGTTTGTGCCATCCAAATGCCATCCAATTTATAGCTGTTAAACAGTGAATGTCAGTTGTTATAGATGACTAAGCAGTGAACAGTTAAATATAGTAAAATGTGTGTAGGTATCTTCAATTTCCTACATTATTTTTATCGTTTTCTCGAAAAAATAGATAAGTATCCTATTTAAAGTCACATACTTCATCTAAAATGTTGCAAACATCTACAACTCACCGCCCAAATTGAAGTCATCTACTCCTACAAGAAATACGCGCCAAAACTTTTAGTTTTATGCACTATCGAGATTATTTAATTTGACAGCTGCGATGACATGATTTCAAAATAAACAATAGTCTCCCATTTAACATTTGGGAAAGTATACTCAAATTATTTTGCTGTGACAATATAACGAATATTGTCGGGAAGGGTTCCAATACGGTGAAAATAAATTTCCTGAAGTTGATTACTCGAAAATGGTGTTTATAGACATTATTTTGAGTTAATTTACTGCCTCTAATGAGTGGAAAATTGTAGAATATCTGATGTAAAAGCTGCATTATTGTTTCTCCTTTGACACGAGTTTTATCTATGTTCATCTAAAAAATTTGTTGGTTTTGGTACAGTTCAAAAACTTGTGTATTAAATGTAAGTTACTTATTGATAGAGAAATATCTACTAATGTCTTTTTGGTATTGCTTTGTGTTGCATGGCGTTAATTGCCTTGCCGATAAAAACTCGGCTATCTTAATAGCTAATACTTAACGGAATTGACACATTGTGTAAAAGTAGCTAGAAACGATATTATGAAGAATTTTCATTGTTAAATAAAATGACTTGTCTCAATATTTCACTATAATTAGAGTAAAACATTAAGCCAAGTGTCTTTAGTTTATAAACGTTTAAATTCAAAAAGTATTCAAAGAATCATCGTACCAAACATTTTGATTTTATCATAAGAGGTTTAAGAATGGTAATTAACTGACCAAAAATTGATATTCCCAAGTACTTTTCCGTATATGTCATATGTTCAACAAATTATCTGTAGGTTAAGCCACTTAAATTGATCTAGATATATTCAAACAAGATTTATACCTACGATTGCTGGCTTAAACTTGTATAAATTTGCTTTTCATTCTTGTATCCAACATTTCGTCAAAAATGGTGACTGAAGTTAAAGCTAGCGAGTTAAAGATTAATGTGAATATAGTTGGTCAATTCAATAAAAAGTAAAATTCAGTAAAAAAACTTTACCACATTACTAGTTACTACTCGTATTCATTTCTTCATAAATAAGAAACAACTTTTCAATCTGGATATAACATGTCCACATATTTAGGTGTCATACCAGGTGTTGGTTGAAGAAGTGGCTGTAAAAATAGGATATCTATGTTGTAAGCACCCGAATTGCAATTTTTTCCTCTGTTTTATTGATTTATATTTCCTCATTCAAGACGAAAGGAATTCAAAGAAATAAAAACCCTGCACAGCAATCAAACTTTGACAGTTTTACACAGTAGGTACAGCAATTTCTACCATACAAAAACCATACCTGTATAAGTAAAATTTAACAAATTTCATAAACTGCAGATGAAATAAAAGATTGTCACGAAATCACCAGCAGATCAGCAAAATTTGGGTAGTATAATTTATAAGAAATGTTTTGAATGGATGGGAATTGAACATTGGGAGTATCAACATCGTAAATGAAGTACCTCCTGAATTTCGTCAAAATTCTCTCAAAGATTTCAAATATAAATTGAGAAAAATTCTGTTATGTAGGTACTGTGATATACAATACCAATGATTTTTTGAAATTGGATCGGTCTGTGTTTTTAGGTGATTTTTAAATTTTGTTTATACATAATTTATCTGTTGTTTGTAGTTGTTTCTATTTTATCGAAATGTTGTCTTGTGCATATACAAATGTATCAGACACCAATAAATGCTTACTTACCGTAAAATTTAGAGTTGAGTGTCTTGAGCATTTTACAGAATGACGAATTTTGTGTAACAAGAAGTCTACATGACAGTCTAGGACAACGTATAATTCCAAAGATCTCAGTTTTCCCTCCAGTACCCAAAAATCAGTTATGTGGAGAATTTCCTGAAAAATCTACACCATCAACTAATTTCTACAATAGGCACAAATCATTCAGTTTTCTATGATTTTAAAAGCTCAATATTCTGAAGTTTTGTTGAATTTCGGTGAGATTATAACCAACTATTTAAATTTTTTTTCTAAAAGATAAGAACTTTAGAAACCTATGATTAACACTTTCTAGATTAACGAGAAGAATTAACACACTGTAGGTAAATTAAAAGATACACTGTAGGTAAATTTTTGGAAAAACTTCATCAGCTATCTATGATCTTCTGTCGAAGATCCCATCGTAAGCATTCGCTTTAATCGCTCTAGCATCTCTCGTACAACTTGGATATATTGAAAGATATCCGTGCTGGCGAAGGAGTCCATTTTAATCTGTCCCGATAGTTTCGAGCGATTTGAGTTTCTTTGAAGCGTCTTCGCCGACCGTGCCAGACATATTTTACCACTTAAGCTCAAATACATCATGCCCAGCGCTCGCCTTTTTGTTTCCGACTCTCTCTCTTTGCTGCTGTCGCTCTCTCGAAATAAGTCATTATCTAATTGAAACGACCAGTTTTTTCCCCAAGACGCTGTCTAATTAGGCTAATTGGCCAGAAGTTCTTCTGTTCGAGCTATGGCGGAAAGATGAAGGAAATTCACACGAGACCACGTCTAAATTTCGGAATCAAATTTACCTACCATTAACGTGAAATTGAATAATTCTCAATAGTAATAAGGTAATTGAGACTCTTTGTGTAGAGACCGAAATAAAGCTGAAGATAAGCAAGTTGTTGACTTAAGTTAATTTCAAAATATATTGTTGTAACTTTGTTGCATATGAAAATAATAAAGACAGTCAATTTTAACAGGTGAACTGACATATTGCGGTTGTGAAATATGTTGTTTTTACTTATATTTTTCACTGAAATGTAACTCGTTAAATGATTCTTTTTGGTACGTATTGTGTCTATATCTTTTCACTCCGAATTTTCTGTGTTTTGTTTTTATCGCAATCTCGATCTGGTTAAAACAACTCCAGAATGAAGAAGTTTTACGAGACGAGTACCCATAATATGAAACATCACATTGTAAACACACAAGACGGACCATTTTCACGGTTTACGACTTGTACTAAAGCCGGTTTTACGGACGAATATCCCGATATACGATACGTAAATCATCCGAGATGTCATCGCGACATTCATTGCCCATTACCTGAATCTGAAGATATCGAATGTTGGATATCATTTTTCCGCGGAGTGGGCGGCAAATGAATTGAAATTATTGAAATATTCCGACTTGGAGGATTGGAATTATCTATTGATGTGAGTGGTGTGGACATTACAGTTTATCTAACTTTCATTTGCTTAGGTATTATCGTAGAAAAAAATAACAAGAATATCTAATGTATTAAATTATCAGGTTTTTTACTGAAACCGTACTTATTAATAGTTTGAAAGCTTTTTTTAGAAAATAGATGAAAAGTTTTTTATTGATGAGGTAGGTACCTACATCAAAAGTCAATCAGAGCCATTTTTTAAATGTCCATGTAGATACTGAATTCAAGGTTCTTGAAGCATATGTTAATATTTAAGAGGAATAGCTGAATTTATTTTCAACCAGCCCATGTTGAAATAGCCGTGCTAGAAGAGATCTCCTCAGATCAATTTTTACTCTTTTCATTGTCAAATCGGATACAAAACTTCATATCGAATCATTTTGTAGCCTCAAAATGAAAATGCTCATACAGGATGGTTTTTGAGACATGCCGAAATCTGTAACCTATATAATTTTTCAACTCTTAGAATATTGGAATTGAAATAATAATAATAATAAAATAAAATTGTGAAATTACATTCATTCAATTGAAACAATTGAATATAAACTTAAATTCAAACACTTGAACTAATGATTTACACTTTATTGACTACATAGCATGACGCGTTTCGTCATTACAAACGACTTCTTCAGATGCTTACAGAATAATGAATACTTGAATAATGGAATAATTTTAAATTCAATTATAATGGATTCACATCAAGTAAACGCCAACACTATTGAATATCACATGGATCACCAATTACTTTCAATAGGGATCCATTTTTCATAAAAAACAGACCGTTGAGTTGCCCAAAAGTACCAACTATTTAAAAAATATTTGTAGATACGATATCAATGTACGTATAAAACGAATGGTCTCGGTGCCTCATTTAATTAAATAATAAACAAATGCTTTAGTCCGAGTTTAGCCTTAGACTCAACCCGAGTTTGGTCACTGAGAATTTTTTCAATATAGCATTTGAAATTTAATTATTAAATATCAAAAGTTGAACCATTTGAAGGTGATAAAAACAATTTGAAAAAGATTGCGGTCAATGAAAAATTTTTTCAAGAAACTGCTGAATATATACGCGTACAATGCTAATAATTGTTGAATCAATCACTTAAAATGTATCTATTTTGAAAAATTATCTAAAAATCTTAATGGAAAATCATAACTTAGTGACTGAATGCCAGCCAACTCGACAAAGAATTATCTCCTCTAAAATATATATATGAAAAAAATTGGAATTTATTTGAAAAAAAATCTAATTAATCGAAGAATAACTTATGTTGTAGAACTCCAATCAATTGGTAATATTCAAATCTGTAATTTTAATTTGTAATGTGGAATATTTCAATATTACTTTTCTAAAGATAAAAAAATTATGTAAAAAATATTTCAGATTAGTTCATAATATTAACCAAGCACCTTAGGCTACTATCTGCCATAAATTACACGGAATTATCTGCTACTATCAATAAATTTTATGATGAATTTCAACTTCATAACAATCACTCCATCAAAACTTTTTTGACGAGCTTTATTTCTAATGGAAATTATTCAAATACATTAGAGTACAAACATAAAATTTTTAGTCAGTACAAAGAAGTGTATTATTGTGTTGATAAACCTTAAAAATAGTGTCTTCTTTGCCATTTTAATTTCAAATTGTTAGTCAGTAATTGGTGGTGTTAAATAGAAACATCAGAAATTCAGTTAATTTTTATTACTTCATTTGAAATTGTATGGATTCAGCAATTTGTGAGATAATAGCCTCAAATTTTTAATTGTCTTGTCATGTGTTCCTAAATTTTTCAATCGTTTTCAATCAACTTCAACCTGAACTACTTGTCTATTTAGGTCCCCAATGAATGCGTATCTTATACGACGTTAATTTAGTGGGGAATAAAATTAAAAAGATGTGTAAAATTCCCTAGAACTGATAGACGGATTCGGTGTCCTGTGGTTTTGGGGTAGACCTGTGAGCGTACGCAATGTGCCCCCCTGTGGGGAAGGGGCTGGTCTGGACCTGCGGGGGGCAGGCGCCACATCACCACACGTCACCGCACAGAAGCTCTTCTCTCGTTTATGAAAGATGAAGCATAGGCGTAGAATGATCTGCAGCAAAGGGATGTTGATGAAAATAAATAAAACACCTTAATTTGACTGGCCATGTTATATCTATAACAAAACTACATAATTTATTGAAAAAACCAATTGGCCCTATGAATCACATGAAATAATTGTGTTTGACCAGTACCTAAATGTTTCGAAATCTATTCGTCATCGATGATATATCGAAAAAATCTTTGGAATTGGCGCAATATGATGATAAGATACAGGTTTCATATTTTGAATGATGAGTTCCAAAAAGGCATACGTTTTTCAGTTAGTTCAAGCCCATTTCTATCAACATTAAGTCGATTATTATTATGGTTTTCAATAATTCATCAAACTCATGACTAAATGTTCCACAAATATATGAGAGTTTAATTCAAATTATTGTTCAATCTTGTTTCGCCATTAGGTAAACGAGAATTCAATCTCAGTATTTTTGGTTTTTAGTCGACAATCTTCATTACTCCGTAAAATATTTGTTATGTTGAAGTAGTTTATTACAACAGCTATCATCTTACTCAATATTAGGTTAAATAGAAAAAGCTTTAGATAGAGATTCCTATTCTGATGAGAATTTTTTTTTTACATTACAATTTCGATCTGATCATGTCTAATCAACAAGAAATTTCATCCCAACTTAATTTACTAGGACAAAAAGACAAAACCAAGGTTTCGCTCAATAGCGATTCTTAGATTTTAGATAATAATTTAACACTAAATTAACGTGTACACTAATTGCACTTTACGCTGCTTTTGCACTGTCACTTAAACTAACTCAAAATGTTTGGTCTTCTTCGTCTTTTCACTAGCGTCGTATTATCGAGAAGTCGGATGGCCTCGACATTGACTGCATGAAGTAGTCGCTGTTCATGACTCCTGGCAAATCTTTCGATAGCTTGATCAACAGTTTCGATATCCAAATCCCTATGGAGGTTACTGTTCTTAAAGTACCAAGGAGCGTTGGCAATATTCCTCGATACTTTATTGAAATCGCTGAATGATGTCAATGTTGGTCTTTTTGGCACAACCCCACAGTTGAAAGCCATATGTTCATACAGGTTTGAGAATGTGTTTATACAGTCGTAACTTGTTGTAAGTTGACAAGGTAGAGTGTTTTCGTAACAGCCAATACATCTTCTGATACTTTAAGCCTAACTCCTCTCTTTTCTTGTTGACATGGTCCTTCCAGCAGAGCTTAGCGTTCCGATTCTGATGAGAAATGAGATTATTTCAAATTTAATGTAACATTCTCTTTCCTCTACTCATATTTCTCAATCTATCTTCCCAGAAATCCCATACACTTCTTGAATGTTATATCCTATTCATTTTTCATGTAAGCAATTCTTAATGTCAAAAGTGCTTTTAATATCTCTCGAAAATTCCTAAATTTGGTTCAATTAAGTAATAAGTCTGATGAATGTCAATTAATTTATTCAGCTATCAACCTTCATGTGCGATAACTATAAGAATCAACAATTACAGAAGAGCAGTAATAATTCAATACTCGACGCCCATGGCTGGTGATATCCATCGGCCTCAAGGTATACCTTCGCGTCCGTTATTCCTCTTGTTTTCCGTAAATCCTCCTATCCTTCAGAGTTCCTTAAGTGGATGCAATAATGGATCACTGACTGTTCGAACACAATGACCGTATTTGTGTGTGTTGATATTGGGATGGATTGTTCCGTCTCATCCCTCTGTCAGAATCCGGGGCTACTGTACAATGTATCCTTTCGGTCTTTTCGAGTGTCTTATTGAAATCGGAACCTTTGACGTGATCTGAGGGATGAAGATTGAACGGAAGGTGGGCTTTGTCGATAGATATGTTTAAATCTGAAACAATGTCAAGTACAGCCGCTAAAGATGTAAATGTTATGAGGGTTGCCCATATAGAAAATACTAAGAAATGATTTGAAGAAATTATGTTATAATATACCATTAAATTCATGTTAGTTAATACATAATTTTCACTATTTATATCGTTTGGAGTCATGGGAAACACCCATGACTAAAGAGATTAACAATTTCAGTAATTTAAAATTAGTCGGTTTATTAATAATTTCATATATTAACACGTTCGATATCTCGAAAGTGATTGATTTTTCTTTTCTACAGTTGAATTGGAAATTCGTAGTTTCGTAGAGAGTACTTCTTCCTTATCTATTCATTAATTATATGACAAAATCTGAAGTCCGTAATGCCGTTGAAAATATGAATATCTTTCTTCATTGAAAACTTAATTTAAATAGATATTTGGTCTTCAAATTACATACTTGTAGCTTGCAATATTTTAACGCATCATTGGTGGAATTTTCTTTTCAAAAACAATGAATAACACCACGATAAAACTCTAAATACAAATCAAAACACAGCAAATGAATAAGGTAATTGAATATGAAATAATGTCATTTTATCCATACTGTCAAAATTCTTGAAATTATCAACTAAAGCATGAAAAACTGGCGTTAATGTTGACATTTCTGACAAGTCCTGATTCACTCTAGAAATTTCGAGATATTCAAACATTATCTGTTCAATTTTTGAGAATTTTCTTCCATAGGAACCTTGTCCTGACAATAAAGTTATTTATTGTTATGTTGGCAGTGCGTACATACTTTTCGGCGATTCATTTCATTTATTTAGATTTTATACAGTTTCAAGCCTTGTAGGTAATTAAACAAAATGGTGAATGAGCCGGAATTTATATTATTCGTAAGTATCGCTAATTATATTATTGGAATTAATTTATTTAATAATGGGTTAAATTTTGGAATTTCACGAAAAAATATCGTGTGTACTGCAAAATCAGATTTCGTTTAATAAAAAAAATCTATCCCAAGTTCGCTTTATTTGAACCTGAAACTATTCAATATTTATTGAAGCCTACTTACAATCTGAAGAAATTTTAAGTGAATAATCACTTATCGTATTCAAGAGAATTTCATTTAGCAGATGGTGTATTCGAAATGTGAGTTTTCAATTATAGTATATGAATAAAAGGACTTCAAATAGTTTCTTTTATTTGAAGTTCATAAGCGGTATTCGATTCATCAAATATTCCGAGTGATTTCTCGTATAGACGCTCGATATATCACTGGAAGGAATACGCGGACGTCCTATTTTAATTACTCCCTATTTACATACAAAGAGGTTTTCTGTTGTCTTCATTATTCGCCCGTGGTATTAAAGAAGGGGCGCATAATTTGAAGACAAGCTCGCTGACAGACGGGCCGATAGACAGGCGGGTGGAGCAGTCATGCAAATAACCAAGTAACCCGTACGAAAACAAGAGATGACTGACAGACGGTCACGTGACGCAGTTTTACCTAGTTAATTTGATGGGCACGGAGGTCTGCTCGTTGAAGTGAACGAAAGAACGGACAAGATGAAATATGATACTTGATCGTTGGTTAACGTATGTGATTTTTTCCTTGGTGAAACGCTCTACGTACGTACATTCTCGCGTTCGTATTTTAATTGCTGCTAAGTGGCGAGATCGTAATCGGACTTCCTTAGAATAGTTTCGAAATGTAGTTAATATGGTTGAAATTACAATGAAACATCTTTCACAATAAATTGCATACCCTTTAATGACACGAAGATACGAGTAGAACAGAATTATATGGTATAATTTTTCAGGGATATCACGAATCATGGCCTGATTGAAGATTAAAAATTAAATGGAATAACTTTTCAACAATAAACTACTATTCGCATGACAATATGATAATTGTCAGAAAATAAAACATTTTATTTGAGTATGATTTTAGTTAATTTTATTATGTCTCCCGTTCTTCACTTTGTGGAGATGTGAAAGTTACGTCATAGAATCTCTTCTTATGATTGAAATTGAACTTGACGCATAAGCAAGAAGGGTGGCACTTGTCTCGAGCTTGTTAATTCTCATCGCTTCAATGGCGATGGTAAGTTTACGTTGTACAAACTTGGATAAGCGACAAGCTCCGCTGGAACTCAAGATTTGGGAATTCGATCTTCACTTGACCACGGAGGCGACAGTTTTCCTTTACGGAATTTCGAATCAGGAATGAATTTGAATGAACCCAAAAAATTTCCGAAGGAGACATCATAAAATCATTCGAACAAGTTATCGAGGTACTGCTATACCGTTCTGATAATAACTAACAAGTTCCAAACACGTATCAACAGTAGCTTTTAAATACGGTTAACGATTACTTCTTAAGTGATTATATACTTATTTTAATTTTAATGAATGAATTATTTATTAGTTTTGACAACTTGCAATTCGCTACGAAACCTCAACTAAAATGATGATTTTTCATGTAATAAGAAAGTCTGATATTGCTGAAAAATATTGAAAAAAACTATACATAATCATAAAGTTCTCTGAGAGTTTTATTTTAAATATTTTGATGTTTCGATTGAGAGTCTCAGTATTGACTACATATAAAGGAGCATATACTGAGATTTTTAATCAACATATCGGAATATTTCAAGTGAAAGTTTCATAGTGTAGCCAGTTTTAGACCCTAACAGTATTATTCGAAATGCAGTGTGAACTCTATATAACGTCACTGAAGGGACTGTACATTTTATGGCGTTATAGAGAGTTGTCGTTAAATGGAGAGAAGAAAAATCAGAATTATGAAAAGAAAAAGTTTATTTCAAGTAGTTATGTGTATAAAAAAATCTTATTTGAAGGCTATTGTGTATATTCGGTTATTTTTGTCTGACTTTTGGTGTATCACTAATTTTCCTGTATTTTTTTAATTATTCTATTCACTTCTTCGATATTGAGGCACCTTGGTGATAAAAAAATTATTTTTCGTATCAGTATCAGTAAAACATTTTCGTCAATACAAAGTGATTTTCTTTTACTAGCCATGTTTACAGTTTGAAAGTTTGTGAGCAACTAAGAATGTGATTACGTATTATGTGATTAGTATAAGTCCATGACTCCTACTTATTAGTGATGGTCAACACCAGTCTACACGTGCAATCCCAATTTGTGAACAAAAAAAAGAATTCCTTAGAAAGTTTGGTTTGCATGTTGCCGAAAGTCGAGTTTATTACGGGCTAGGATAATAAAGCGACAAAAGAACGTACACAGCTGCACGGATTTCACTAATTTTGGCAATTTAAGAGGTACTTTTTATTACTTAATGTTGTTATTGAGAGTGGGTGTAACGCTATTTGGAGTGTATCATTGTATTGAAAACAATCTAAACCAATCAAAGACGAGTGATTTCGACGCTTTAGGGAGTTTGTCGTTAAATCGAGTGACGTTACATGGAGTTTACACTGTATTTCGATATTTCCATTGAATATCTCAGTATTGAAGGGGAAAATACAAATAAAAGTAAAAATTATCAGTATAGCCCTCTCTTTGATAATCAGAACAAAGATTAAAAAGAGGGTAAATGCTATTTATTGTAGAAGTTAAAACGTTTTTGTGTATTTATACAAGTTGAAACATTTTTGAGTATTTATGCGAATATAGTCGGAGGAAAGTCCTGGGTTGAAAATGGAATGAATAACCGGCATATATTATTCATGTAGCTTTCAATACAAACGCATATTTTCTTCCCCCATATATTCGACACCTATAAATTATGCGGACTGTGTAATATATACTGGTTTTTGATCAATATATTTACCCAACTAGTACATAGCTATTTGTTTCTCTCCTGCGTAATTTAGTCATTATTCAATCCTCACCTGCCTTTGTTTTCATTATAAATACCGTGTTATTCACTTTTTATATGTGCAAGTACCCTTATGTTGGAATTATAACTTTAGCGTAAATACATGTTCACCATTAATGTACCCTGATGATTTCTATACATCACGTTCTGTTTGTTTTCGAATTCATTCATCACGCATTAGTTCTTCAATCCAATACAATACAGAATATTTAAGACCTTATTCAGGCACATTTTCAAAGTTATATATCAGATCATACGACACAAAGTATTGCCTCTGCTGGAACATCAATTATTCGTTTTAGTTAATATATTGGGATTCTTTTTGTTAAATTTATGCATCTGGGTATTCTAAAGGGTGTTTTTTTATAGAACTTTAAATTGTAATAAAACAACGATGGATCATTCGATTGACAAGAATTTTTTTTATTCGAAAGATAATCTTGTGGCATTACATTTTAAATATGATTTCTGGCATAGTGACCGCCACGGCAGGCTCGGATGTAGTCCAATCTGGACGTCCAATTTTCGATGACTTCTTCCAACATTTGTGGCCGTATATCGGCAATAACACGGCGAATATTGTCTTCCAAATAGTCGAGCGTTTGTGGCTTATCCGCATAGACCAATGACTTTACATTAGCCCCACAGAAAGTAGTCTAGCGGTGTTAAATCACAAGATCTTGGAGGCCAATTCAAAGGTCCAAAACGTGAAATTAGGCGTCACCAAACGTGTCTTGCAATAAATCGATTGTGGCACGAGCTGTGTGACATGTTGCGCCGTCTAGTTGAAACCACAGCTCCTGGACATCATGGTTGTTCAATTCAGGAATGAAAAAGTTAGTAATCATGGCTCTATACCGATCATCATTGATTGTAGCGTTCTGGCCATCATCGTTTTTGCCGAAATACGGACCAATGATTCCACCAGCCCATAAAGCGCACCAAACAGTCAGTTTTTCTGGATGTAACGGTGTTCTGACATACACTTGAGGATTATCTTCATTCCAAATGCGGCAGTTTTGTTTGTTGACGTAGCCATTCAACCAGAAGTGCGCTTCATCGCTAAACAAAATTCGCTTATGAAAATCGGGAACAACGGCAATCTCGTTTTGCACTATTTGCAAGCGTTGTTCAGGCGTGAATCTATTCATGATGAATTGCCAAACCAAACTGAGAATAAATCACTTCTGAGCTGTTGAATCGGTCGCCATCTTCAACAGTAATGCCAACTTAAAGTTCTATACCTCTAAAAAATACTGTTTGGCAAAGAGCATTGCTTTACACTCGATATAAAATTAAATATCAGGCGAAAGTTAATTTTTGTATACTTTGATAGTTTGAAGAGACAGAAAAAGGAATCACAGCTACAAACTTCGTAATTTGAAATATTCAAAGGAGTTTTTTCTCCTATTGGCAAATCGTGTAACAGAATTCTTAAAAAAAATAAAAGGATAATTAGTAAATTCAATGGACGATGAATCTACTCTGTGATAGTTCATATTTAAATGAGAGGTAATAATAAAAACTTGTCTAAAAATCACTGACTGAACAACTCTTTATTCGTGATTATTCTATTCATTCTTGATAATGCTGTAAAAGGCGAAACTAGTCGAATAAAGAGTTGTTCAGTCAGTGATTTTTAGACAAGTTTTTATCATTACCTCTCATTTAAAGGATAATTAGATTGAGTTGAACCAAAATCTATAGACTTGTCATAGTGGCCTTACAAACTACAAGGCCCACTATGACAAACTACAGTTTGTCATAGTGGATCTTGATTTAGGCAATTAAGTAGGCATTAGTTCCCTTTCTTTTGGTCTTGAAAAGTTTAATTCATCCAACTATATAATTTGTTTTTCTTGGGGATACTTATTCCCTGACTCAAAAATTTTTTTGATGTTATTATAGTTATCTTCCATTCTCAATAATTGTTCTTATAGGGTCTTTGTGATTTACTGAAATTTAGGACGTCTTCTCATTACTTTCCTATCTTACCCGGTTTTTTTTTCCTTAGAGTGACCTATTCATTGGACTTCAATATTTTCTTAGATGTTCTTCTTGTTGTTGGATAGTTTCAAATCTCAAAGTAAAAATGTTCAGAATGCTTTGATTGAAAATCTTCTTCTCAAACCAGAGCTGTATTAATATTTCCACTATTGTATAATCTCCGAATTTTGCATTGATTATATATCTAATTGAATGTTTTCAACCGACTATCGGAAAATACCTCAATGAAGAAAGCTGTTTTTTCTGTTTTATTACTTTCATTTTTGCGTGAACATTTTCTCTCTGTTTTCTCAGCTTTTATATTTGCGTAAGCATTCATGAATTTTATCGCATCTGGTAATAAGCATAGAAAATCTGTCCAGAAAACAAACAAGAAGTTTTCTGGTCCCATAATTCACTAGCAACGACGGTTTGTTCTTCTTGCGCGCACACACGTGATACGTTCAAATGTTTAATTTACAATCATGGCGGCCGAGAGTAACAAACAAAAGATACTCCCAGGAGGGAATAATTTAATGATGTTCCAGCAGAAGAACAAACGGGCCGCTACGCCCTTGTAGAGCACGAGGAAAATCAATCAGCAATAACTCGATATAAGCTCGAGGAACCGAGAGAGCGGCATCGTCGAAGAAGAAGAAAAAGAAGAGAAGTGTGTGCACACGATTCTTGTTTTTAATTGTTATTAGAAGACTTTGTACGCAAGCATTCAGGAAGTTGTGGAGAAGACCACCTTTATATATCTACCTTCATTAAAGAGTATTTCATTCATTTTTTTGATCTAATTTTCTTCATCTGACATACTATAATTAAAAATCAATATTTTTAGTAATAACAGACTTTAAGTTGAAAAAATTTTATTTCTACTCTTTTAGTTGAATTATATGGAACAAACTTCAAATGAAATATATTCTACTTCCAGATAAATAATGAGTTAGTCAAACGTAGAATACAAAAATATTCAGAAATTTATAATTTTTAATTTGTGATTTTTGTTATTATGTAAACGAAATGATATAGGTAACAATCAAAATTGTTTCGAGGAATTGTAACAATAATTAGAAACGGAATAAATTCAACTAATAATTTTTCCATTATAATGTTTTAGAATTTGTTCATACTGGTAATTGTGATATTTCACTTATATGTGTTTATTTTCGTTGAAAAATAACTTCAAAAGTTTGTTAAGTTTCCTTCTGCGTATAGCTATAACATGAAAAACCAATTAGAGATTATAAATAGATATTGCGTGTTCAATTTAATTCAACAATACATGCATAAACAATAAACTATTTTTAACCATAAATGTCATAAACTTTATATATAAACCAATAGTGTTTCAGAGTAAGTGATTTGAAATTGTGTTTTTTTCTATTTGATGTTTCCAAAATAGAAAAAAAAACCTCTCGAAAAAAACCAATCAATTGTTATATATAGTTTCTGTTGAAAATTCGTTAAAATTTTATTATTTGAAGTAGGTATTGACTTTGTACTTCAGTTACCTAAAAACTACATTTTCCGGCTTTATTGTACATCTACAATAAAGCCTACAACGTCATCACGTTTCTGTAAGTATATAAGAATTTTACAAAGTTTCAAGAAAAACATATTCCCTGATGCAGTTTTGAACCTTCTTCAAAAATGCTTCATAAAATTGGTTTTAAACAGTCGACACATGTTTCGGCTTAGACCCCCTCCTTGGAAGTTCACGAGTTGACATTCCTGGTATTATATTTCCGAAAATTGGAATATAATATTTTCGAAATCTCAATATAAAAAAACACTTGTATAAAAATAAAACATCTTCTACATGGTATTATGCAGAAAATCATAGTTTCATTTAGTTTACTACAAACAATTTCAGAAATAATAGGCTTCGAGAGAAAATCTTGTTAGTTCTTCATTATCCTATATATATATATATATATATATATATATATATATATATATATATATATATATATATATTAAACATATATATAAACATTCAACTATATATATATAAATATATATATATATATATATATATATATATATATATATATATATATATATATATATATATATATATATATATATATATATATATATATATATATATATATATATCTAAAACATATATATATATATATATATATATATATATATATATATATATATATATATATATATATATATATATATATATATATATATATATATATATATATCTTGAAATTGATTTATTGCCTGTTTAAGATATTTATTTTGAAAGTTTTTAGCAATAACAGGCCTTTTTAATATGAAAAAGTTTATTTTGTTGACGTTTCGTTGTTATATTACAACTTTGTCTTAATAATTTAACTTTATAATGACAAAGTTGTAATATAACAACGTATATTTTAAAGAATTCTATATATATAAATATATATGTAATTTTAAAGAATTCTTGAAAACTTCGTCTTCAATCAGTTCGATTTGAAAGTATACGTACTCAAAAAGCGAGACTATTCAGGCGTTTCTGTCCCATTGTTGACGAATTTGATTATATTCATCTTTATAATTATGAATTATTTTTAGTATGAAACACCACACGTAAATAAAAGCATTTCATATCTCGTCGGCTGAAAATTTAAAAACAAAAACGATACATTTATAGTTTAATTATGAGTATGTGCGCCTATTAAGATTTGAGTATTTAACGTCAGGATAGGTCATGAGAGTAGTGAGCAATGAGAAATGAGCAATTTTGAGTCCCCTCTCATTCGGATTCTGTATTTGCCACTTCGGGCAACTAACACATTATCGAGAGTTGGATGCATAATAATAAGTGTTTGAGATTCGCTGAAATAACATTCTTGATAAAAACATTTCAACAATGATCTACTAATATAAGTATTTCTTTCATCCACTTGTGATTCAAAAATTATCCAAGTGAAAATTTCGGGATAGTTTTGAAAGGAATTTATTTCGAATCATTAATCATCAACATCTGATGAAGCCCCACTGTGTTGGCAAAAGGATATTGTAATTTTTTTGAATTAATTATAGTGAAAATCAGGAAACTACTTAGTTTTATTTAAATTATGAATTTATTTCGAATTGGTTACGTGGCCATTTACCATAAATTGTTAAATTTTAATGAAACAAGTTACTACTATATTTACTCTATTCATTATTCGTAACTTGATAAAAACATCAAGTAATCAGTAGTTTTCAAGTTTTAATGTATCCAAAACGATTGTTGATGCAATTCAGTTGTGTAAATTAGGTATTTACTCAACAACTCCGTATTTGCCATAGCATTCAATCTACTTCTAGTGGGAATAATATGCTCCAATTGCAGAAATTACCAATAACTATTCGCCATTTTGACGTGATGTTGATGGAATCTTTCAATTTTCAATTATAATTCCCCACTCTAGAGTAACTATGAACATATTACGTACGAATAAACTTGCCGTGCTTTCACATAATAGCCTTTTTCTGCGCTACTTGAACTTATATGGGTACAAATTCGCAAATTGACTGATTTTAATTGGCTGAACACATAAATTTATAATGGCGAATTACTGTTAGAATTATATTACAATCGGGTAGCATAATAAGTGAATTAACATTAAAATTCTCTTCAAATGGGTATCTAGGAATGATATAATAAGTAATCAAATAAAATTCGATTTTTTTCAAGATAGTTCACCACTTGTGGGTGGCGATTTGAAAATCTTTCTAAATGTTGTTTCATTCAAGGTATTCAATTGTTCAAATCTTTAGGAATAATGCCAAACTCATCAACAAAGGTAAAATTATACTCTAAAATAAACAACGTACACAGGTATGCAAGTATAAGTATAATTTTTTCTCGAAGGTTTTTTTCTCTGTCGATATTTCAGCCAAAAATTCTCATTCTTAGCAATAACTGTGAATAAAGTGGAATAATCCATTTCTAGTCAAAGTTTTTATAGGAATTGTGTATGTGTAGCATTCTCGAAACTTTGAAACAAAAGTTTTTCAAAGGAACCTCAATTCTGTCATTAATTAATTAATGGATGGGATTTATTGTGACTTAAATACTGTCCTTCAGTAAAAATTATTTTTTCCAGTGTTCCCACAAAGCTAAAATTTGCACTGAAATGTTTATAAGAAATGAATGACGTTTTAGTAATATTACTAAAAATAACATTTTTTGGTCATATATTATATGACCAAAAAAAATCTCTTATTTTTGTCATATATTAGGTATATGACAAAAACTCATCTATAGATAGGTATATAATTATATATCTATATATATATATATATATATATATATATATATATATATATATATATATATATATATATATATATATATATATAGGCTATAGATAGGTATATAATTATATATCTATAGATAAGTACATAAATATTTCATTTTATAGTGGAAAGTCAGCTATAAATAATTATTTCGCAAATTTATGTATCTAACATTTTTTTTAATAGACTTCAAAATATATAAACCGTTGTTAAGGTCTGAACGAATTGTATTATTTTTAATATCACGTGATAAATATTTCCATTAAAAATAATTTTTTTTTCTTCAAAAAAGGAGATCAGATTTTTAAGCTCAATGTAACATGATAAACCCTAAAGCATTGGTTGAATGTTAAAAATTTCATCTTCGTATGACTGAAAAGTGATTTATTGACGTTTCTGAATGGACACAGTATGAACAATTGGAATAAAAGCTTCATTAAATTCTAAATAACCAATACTAACAGTTCATAAAAAGCAAATTGCGGTTTCTTAGTGCATTTCTTATTATCAAATAATTGATAAATTGAGTCTTTTTACTATAAATATCACATTGATCATAATAATAATAATAATAATAATAATAATAATAATAAAGTTTATTCAAGTATAGGTAAACATAAATAAACATGTTTCACAGAGATAAGATTTTCATGAAAAATTATCTGTACGTGACATAATTGCGTTTCTAAAAAGTTAATTTGTATCCCAATATAAATAAATATAAATAAATATGACGGTTACTTCTCGATAAATTTGGCATTCATTTTCCATTATACATTTCAATATATCCTTTGAATTTTTGCTTATTTGTATGTGTATTATCGTAGTATCGTATGTTTATTATCATGAATTGTTTCATCTGTTAATTCACTTTGAATATAGCATATGCTTGTATTATTATGCACAAATGTTAATTCATGTTATTTGTAGATTCATACGAATTTTTAATAACTTAAGTTGAAGATTCCAAATGGCATTGACAAATATAGGCAATCTGAAATTGTTTCTTCTCACAATATAAAATATTGATAATATGGCATTTCAATATATCCCATAATTGAAAACACCTTGCTGTATTTCACAAAAAATTCTCAATTATTTTCAACACTTGTTTCGGGCTACTCACTAGTTATCAAGAGTCTTCAAAAGACTAATTGTTTTCAGTAAGAGAGAGCAATTTCAGTATCAGCGAGTCAGTTCCCATTAGACGCTTTATTATCTATGCATTATCATATTTCAGCTTTCTTTATGCCAGAATCAAGTCAATCACTTTACTTTATAATCAATCAAGTAAAGAATGTTAAATGAATAAATTTATGAATTTTTTTTATTTATAAATTTTATGTGATTTTCGGTTCTCAGTATTTAATAAAAATAAGCAGTGTTATTTGGACTTTTTAAATGTTTTATTAGAACCATACTTAGTTAGAACCATAGTTAGTAGTTACTTTTAGCCAGAGGAGAAGCGTCACAAAGAAATGGCACTTTTGAAAGCGTTAAAATCAGTTTGAGAATGCTTGGAATGGGATATACCATAGTCCGGTTTTGTGTTGATTCCGGAATCCTGGAATTGCTTCTTTATGATGAGAACAGCTGTGATAATTATCGTAAAAACGCACTTGGTCTATTCGAATATCGAATATTCAATAGCTAAATACGTACGACGGGTGATAATTATCTTCGAATTGAAAAACCATTTTTGGAATCATGTACCTAAATATAGTTCCACAACAAACAAATAGAAACACATATTCAAATGACACTGTTACGTCAGTACAAAAATTTGTACACAAAATTCCTTATGGTAACTTCTAACATTCCAATGTCAACTTCCCAATAAGCAATACTAAAAATAGCTAATGTCATAGGCTGAATTAATAATAAACCAGATATTTCATTGTTCTATTACGAAAGAAATACTGAATGTATTATACAACGTATTATGTTCTATGTATTGTTTAGTAACTTTTAATTCTTACTGCAATTCAATTTTTTCGCGAATAAAATACGAAACTTAATAAGTTTTTCTTCTGAAAGTCTGTTATAATTTAAGGTACTGTAACCCTTACTAAATCGTCTATGCGTTATAGGTATGTTACATCTTCTGAGCTTCTTGAAAGCTTCAATTTTATCTAACGACTTGTTAGTAAATAGGATACGTAAGCAGTGGAATGGTCTACAAAGTTATTTAAACTTTGTAGATTTTTACCATATCACTGTGAGTAATATAGTTAATGATTGTTATGTAGTACCTAATATGTTAATATCATTATGATTCTTCAGACAATTGGTCGTATTAAAAAGTTACCTTAATTTGAATCAGACCAAGAATTAGAGAAAACTAGTTAATTTCCAGGAAAAATTGTGTCCTTAATTATATTGTAAAAGACATCCTTTGATAGAGATCGTGAAATTGGAAACGAAGGACTTTTTCTCCTTTTTGTAGCACGTGATGGTATTTTCTCGATTCCCTTCTGAATACTTCCAATACCTACTCCTTATCAACGCAATCTCTTATCTTCAAGAGTATGTAGATAGATATAGTTTACTGAAAGGCATTCCATTTGTAGTTTTTGTCGAAAGATATTCGTCCAGTATAGATAGTATAGATAGTCATCAATTTCGAATAGAAACGTTATTTAACAATAGGAGTAGGTATATCATTTATATAAAATGTTCATATTAGGAGGTTGCTTTCGAATGATTAAATGTAGAATGATAGTGGTTCAATTTTGGCAATTTATCAGCCAAGATGAAACATATGCTGGTTAATTTCGCCAAAATAATTAGAAATGATCAGAATAGAGTGTCTAAATAAACATAATATTACCCAGATACTCATCGTTATGTTCTTAAATTTCGAGTTTCTACTTTAATAAAAAGATATTTAAATTACTTATAAACAATTAAAGAGTCTATATTCCGTTTTTTCCTATGATATCAAGTGTTAACTGCTGAATGAAAATTCATATTAATTGATTGGTTTTTATGCAAATGTTTATGTAGTTACTTTTATCTCATTGAAATATTATTGGACTTTGTCAGGTGGTTTAATTTCATTTATATAAATATTAGCTGATTGTTCGTGGAAAGTGTATATGATATATAGGTACTTAGATCGAAAATAATTTTGAATACAAACATGTCTATTATTTTATATTCTCTATTATTTTATCTAAAAATTTTTAATATTCGACAATATAAAGTTAAGATTACTTACTGGATTAATAAACCAGAATATTTTCTATAAAATTTAGGGTGATTGAATTGAAATTGATGATTATATTACAATTTCTAACCTTTTTGTGTATTTTTTTACTCGTATTTCAGCACTTTGTTTGCAATGAACACTCTGAAGAACCTATTATACAGACATTTGCGTTATCTATTAATAAACCTACACTTTCTTAAACTGATGGGTGTACGGGTAATAAATTACGTGTTACTTGGTTTCATATATCTACCATTTAATGAAAATTTTCCATCTACCTATTAATTTTCATAAATTTGAACGAAAATGTGATAGAAAACAATGCCTCATTGGTTGTAAATTCATTAATCAAATTTGACCTTGTATGCTCCCCAAAATTTTCAAATATGTTTATACATATTATTTATTTTTCGAGATTTCACGATCGTATTCCCAAAATTGCTCAAATAAAATTAGTCAATGCGTTTTGACTTTGGCATTCGGAGAACGTTGACGAATTTATAGTCCGCTAAGAATGGTTTTCTTTCTCTATATCCTCATATTATTTCTTTGTCAGTTGTATTATTCTTTGGATCGTTTATTTTATTTGATTGTTTACCTGTTTACATTCCAATCGAGTTGATATCGAAAAGTAGGTGGCATATAAATTATAAATTTATGTGTTATTTTCTTATTTATCGAAACCGACAATAAAATTCCACTCACGCAGTTTCAACAACCGTAGAGTTCAACGGTGATATAGAATAAAGAATAAGTAATGATTCATTTGTAGTGCGTCAGAATGAAAACGAACTCTGAACGAAAAAACTTCACTGTAACTTTTACTAAAAAACTTAAAACATTCTTAATATCGCTCCTACAACTTCAGGTAACCAGAACACCAACAAAAATATACTTAAAATTTGAACTACTAATTAATCTTTTGGTTGAAGAAATTGGTAGATAATTTGAAGAGTGTAGGTAATTTATTATTTTCCGTGTAAATTGAGTCAAAATTGTTAATATTGACATTATTTTTCGTGTCTATATCTTCCAAACCATTGTTGACATTTTAACGACTGCTTCACATCGAAAGTATTACTGAAATTGTATCTTTCTTCTTCTGTGAAGAACGCCTTTTTATCTTATTTTTTTATATTCTATGTATGTTTTTTTAACACACATGGAAGCGATTTAAAAGCAGGTACGTTTGGGTCTACTTCAGTGTCTATGATAAATGTCTGAGATAAATGGTATTCAAAACTCGTCAATGTAGTATTCGATAAAAGTTTATAATACTAGAATAATAAAATTTGTGTTGATTAATTTCGAAAATGATTAACTATAGTACCTGTTGTAAATGTCTCAGCGATTGAATATTAGAAGAGTAGGTGTATTCATTTAAATCTGACTTTTAAACTGAATTGTTATTTTATAAGGAAATAGGAAAGTATTTCTTTGATATTAATGTAACTAATATTTCATATTCATATCTTCCATACAATTTTCTACATTTGCACTATCGAATATCGATCGAACTGAAATGTTCGATTAATTCATAAACTTTTGACCATATTTTCGCCAATGTTTGTATTTTTCAGTTCGGCATGTTTTAGCATCGTATAACGACTTAACTTATATAATTATACGGACCTAAGAGTATTAAAATGAAAATGAAATAATCTCAAAATTCGAATTCAATAATTTCACATATCATTAGGTACAAATCTTAATTATGATTTAATGCTGGTGTTAATTGCTGTTTTTATTAATATTAAAATAACATTTCGTTGTGGTAAATTTATTATTATCATTTCATGTTACTGACAACCAAGCAAGTACATGACGGAATATGTTTTAGTATAGCAGAACAAGTTGCGAAATATATTTCTTATGTATCATTCAATAAGATGATGTTCTTATGTATTATTCAATAAGATGATGTTGTTATCTCGTACCTATAACGTGTATTTTTTATTTATATATACAATGCACATAATGTTACAAAGTTTCCTCTGGTTTCAGGTCTTAATATTATACGACACATTCATTTCCTAAACAATTCTAAATGTAGAATATTTTAGAGGTTTTAAAAACAAAAATGAACTAGGTATGAACTTAAACATTGTTTAGAAAGGCACTCAACAAAAATAAGAAGAATTCTATAAAAAGATACCTATTGGTATCTTTGTTAAGCTTTTGGTATTTCACTCAATTATGTGACAATAATTCATATTAATAATATTTCATAACAGATTCACATTGATAATATCAATCTGCCTGTATCTATAGGTACCTATATAAACTTAATATTTTAATTTTTTATTGGGTTTATTTGAGGTTTACTGGTTTTTTATAAAATTGAAAGTGTTCATTTCAATTCGTTATGTATAGGTAGGTACTCAAGTTAAATTTTTTTATATTAAACCTTGTAAAGTTCCAAACTGGACTATACAGTTGTAGGATACCTAGAGAAAAAAATACAGTACATGAATTTCAAAACGGTACATTTTTTCTTAATTAGCTGAAGTGGCGGTAACTTAGAGTTCAAGGGGGTGAAGATTTTAATTTTTCCTGAGTTTTTATACATGATATTTCAAGTTTCATTTATTGATGACAAAATTAATAATAATTCTAAGATTTCTTTTAGTGGGTATCTACAAGTCTACAAATTTATTACCTATTTAGATGTAATTGAAATGACATGCATGGTGCATATGATTTGAAAGCGTGAAAGTTCGTTATATTTATTGTTGGAAATATGTTGCAGTTAAATCAATGCTCACGTGATTCATATTTTTTTCACGATCTAAATATTACAGTTCGATTCGTGGCAGATTCTGTCTGAATTTCAAGAAGAAGTAATCAAGACATCTTTGAAATTCCAGTCAACGCTATCGGTAAAAGATTATTCTTCAGGGGTTGATGGTTAGAATTCGTATTTGAAAAAAAATCTCCCGTGTTTCAACAAATTGTTACTAAGAAATATATAGCCTAAGAAGGCCTATAGGTAAATATATTGTTTTTTTTGTTGTTAACATAACTACTCTTAATTTGTTTCAATAATTGTAAGAAATTTTTATTTCGTTCGTTAATTGTATCATAGGTAGACACATTAAATTAGACGACAATAAATTCCCCTATTTCACAAAACACTGTTCTTGATAAAACCAATATTGTGTGTTTTTACTAGGTTTATTTAATGTTAATGTTATACTTACATGGTTATTAGCTTTTTATCTTAACTTTTTCATCTTGAACAAAACGAAATAGGTACCCCATCAAACTATCAATGGAGTTTTTCAATAAGTTTTGCTTAAAAATCGTATAAATTAGATTTTTTTCCGATATTTGGAAATATTTCATTTCAATTGATATAAGTTTCAATATTACGTTCATGAATTTGTTTGATTTCGTAGATCATTAGCAGTAGACAGCGAATTACTAGGTACAAAAACATATAATGAGTGTTAAGACACGAGAAATACAAATGCATTTGAAAAATTTTGAAAAAGTCTGATAGTTGAAGGCTCCTTCAACTATTAACTGCCTTCTGTATTCAAGCATAACAGAAATTTTTTATTTTGTAAAAAATTGTTCAATATTTTCCGTTAACTTCTACAATCTACAGTCAAGATTTCGACTTTCTTAAATTATAGGGTAATTCCATAATTTATAAGTAGGTATAATTATTTCTTTGAGTTAATACTGTTTTCAAATTATTTTCATCCATTTCGATGCCCATCTATAGGAGTCATCGAATGCTATTCAGATTGAAATTTTCTTTTTTCTTTTCATTTTAATGCTTTTCAATGTATCTCAAAGATAGGTATACGTATAACTTGAATAGTTCGTTGCATTGAACACTAAAAAACTGATGAGTATAAATTACGTTTATTAAAAATTAATATATACAAAATATTCCATACCAATAAGTGAAATTTTCGCAAATAAAATCTTAGATCACAGTCTGGAATCCAAAACGGAATCTGGCAGAATCCTCTTGGAGCGAATAAGTACGTACTAGTGTCGTCCATTTTTTTTTGTACTAAACCACACATTTGCTGCTCACCAGAATCTCAAATATACGTCCTAATACTACAATTTCTCGAAACACCTAGAATTAGTCAACATTTCCCTGGTCAGTCGCCACACTTGCTTCGCTGCGTTCTCTAACGCACTCTGCGATTTGCCTTTAAACAAATCTACGTTGGGCACGAAATAATGCGGACACCTTCGACACTGCAAGCAGGAGATGAGTTGAAGGAAAATCCCGTTTATCCTGTCGGCGATGCAGGCTTCGTCCCATTCCGACTCCCTTGGATGTTTCTCACATTCGTACAAAAGAAGCGTTTTCATGTGATAACTAGTCACAGGGTTGCCGATTAAGTCTAAATGTCTATCTCTCAAAGTTTTCAATATGCTCAAACACCTTTTCCTGCAACCGCCTTGTAGAAGACGATTTTCTGCTTCGATGAAAGACAACATCCAAGCATCGCCTTCCATGGCGCTTTGTTTTCCTTGCAACGAAATACATTCCTTGGATAACAGATCGAAACCTTCGGTTTTTACTTCGACAACTAGGTTTGGATGAGGCCAGGGTATCTGCGGTAGCGGCCAGTGCGCAGCACTCCTCGGCCACAGCCCGGCACACTTAAATGCAGGAGTTATCTGCACGATGAACCTCTCGCGAATCCTCAGCTTCACCTCCGTAGTATCGGCTATCATTTTAACGGAATCTCTGTACGAACACTTGTCACAAGCTTGCGCCACTAAAGTCTGAAACCGCGATCTCATCTTCCTCGCCGAAAGGTATCCGGATGCCGTTATGAATTCGACCCAAAGTGACATCGAACGTTTTCTTCCGTCGGATAGCTTCAGAACGGCACAACCGGGCAGAGTGCCGTCGTCGACGAAGTTCAACACGCCCATTTGGTTCAAATAGATCACAACCTCGAACTCTATCGGCGATATCACCTCTAAACCGTCATATCGTCCGTTATAATCGGTTAGGCTAGAAATGAAACGCGGTTCTTGCACTTCGACCTCTTTCAATACGTCTTGGACCACCCTACACACTTCCTGAATGGTCTTGCTGACTTGTAATTTTCTCGCTTGCACCTTTTCGGTGTAATATTTGTTGATCTGGTACACCATTTTGCTCTGGGCGGCGAGCATATCCGGCGGAACCAGCATCGTTGCGGTTTGGCGGCTATTTGAGCCGCTGATCTGACACGGTGCCACTATTGACAATTACTAAAACCACAATTTAGATGTGAGTACCTCCCTTCTTATCTGTAGCGTAAAAATGTAGAGGGGAGTCGTATATTAAAAAATGAATTTCTGGAACCGACAGGAAATTGATATACAAGCGAACGATTGCGGTTATAAGTTTGTATGATCGACCGTCTCAAAAGTTTAGCTAATACTGCGGCTGTCAGAAGCGGGGATACGCAGGTGAAACGCTGAAAACCACTCCCCGGTCGGTATGGGCGGAGTTTCGTTATGCGTCTGTGTAGTAAACTGGCCAATTGAAAGCTGCCGTTTAATTCTCATTCAACGTGAACACCGATGTGTTGAAACTAGCTGGAGTAAATGTTTATGTATAAACCATTGAAATTGACTCTGAATTTCAGGAATTATCATTATTTACGCAAAGTTTTTATATTTTTATATAAACGAGAGTTGTCCAATTGGGGATTCAAATATTCAGATATCTAACGTCTGAAAAACTAGATAATATTTCGCTTTATTTGTTTTACTTATTTCACATACGAGTACATTACGTCATCAGTAATTCAGAGAAATACCGTAATGTAGGAGTATTTAAAAAAATAACCTACAAACAAAATATCATGGCTTCAATGTTTTACGTAGCTACCTAAATATCTGTTTATACGCCAATAATATATCTCCTTGAGCAGTAGATATACTTATTGAATACAAATTTCAGTATCAAGCTGTTGATTAAATGCTATGAAACTATAAAATTTAAATCCAGAGAAGGTTTTCAATGATTGGAAATGTAGACGTTTGTTGGGTCTTAGGTTAGGTTATTAATATCGTTGTTTTTTGCAACGTAATTCAATGAACAGGGATATATTCAATCTTATTCTCATTCTTATAATATACATAAGTAGTATCTAAATAAATATATACCTAGTACAATATTTACTTAATACTTAAAAAAGATACCTATTTAGGTAGGTATAAGTGGAATTCAAATCTCGAAAATTAACTATCTATCTACTTAAATAAGTATCTTCTGCATCTTACCTGTATAGATAGGTTTTTATAAGTTACCTTCCTATGACTTTTACCACAAATTTTATGAAGAACCGTCACGGTAAAAGTTAACATTTTTTTCAATGTTAGGGCGTCCTAAATTCATACTCTTGAACTTCCGATTCACACTTTTATAAGCTCATATTAACAAAATTGCTCTATAAAACTTATTAACTCATATTATGTCAGTGAACCTTTGAAGAAGTGGAAAACCCGACGAAAAGCAATGTTCAAGTGTTCGTATTTTTCTTATATTTTATTTTATTAGGGATTTTTATCTATCTAGGTACTTACCTACGTATGTTTTACTTATATATATATATATATATATATATATATATATATATATATATATATATATATATATATATATATATATATATATATATATATATATATATATATATATATATATATATATATATATATATAAATATGTGGGTATTAATACGTGAAACAAAATTTGTGTCGCTTTTTTCAAGGACGATGATGAAATTTGAGACAATTAAAGTGCATAAAACAAATTTTTATATATAATTAGAAATAGTACATTGAAATACTGAAAATAAACACGACACAGAATAGGTAGGTATTGTTTGAATGACACAACATGGGTAGGTACATAATACCTACATACTAAATATAGTGTATGATCAAACTTTCAATTAATTTTTGTCTGTGGGCTTTAATAATTTTATTCTGTTTGATCATATTGAATTTCTATGAAGAAAAAGGAAATGAAACTTTGAAATTGTATAGTTGCCTATTTATAATTATTTGTAAAACCTACAATTTACCTACGCTAAGCATAAAAAAGGATGATTGGTATACCCACCGGTATAGTTTTTGACAAAAAAACCGTAATGAAGATCAAACTTAGGTACCTACTTATCTATAGGTATTCTAATAATTTGATAGGTATCTTAACTTTGAATGTACAAACTGATCAGAGTAATTTTATCTTCTTCAAAACCTTAAATACCATGTTCATACGCAAAATTCAATTGAGGTGATTAATCAACGTCTAATGTTAATTTTTCCGCTTGTTTTACTCAAAAAAATTCGCTGGTAGGTATGTTCCTATATTTTTATTTTCGTTTGCATAGTTGCATTCAGTAAACGTTGTTACTTCTTGAATTGTATTCAACAACACACAGATAACTAATTAGTCTTATTATATTTAGAACAGATAAGTGTTTGAAAATCCTTCATTCATACCTAGACATATTGTAGGCTATGTGAATATATTACAAAAAATGAATATAGAAACAGTAAGTATTTTCCCTTTCAATATCTTTTTCACCCCTAATTACTGGAGAAAACTATTATGAAGGGAATTGATAGGTACTTAACTTATGTAGGTAGTTACTTCTGTGTTATATACCTACTTTTCCTCGACGAAATAAAATCTCTGTGAATCAATAAACACCTAAATATTGAATTACAATTAAATAAAGAAGCATTTTACTATGATCAAAATTTAATAAATTAATATCACGAATAAATACCAATAACATTCTATGTTAGGCAAGTATGCCGACAATTACGACGAAATATAAATATAAAAAAATCAAATGCAACAGGAATATATACCATCAACAATAAAATAGCAGTCTTGTAAGAAGATAAACTAAATCAACACGTAGCCTATGAAATTCTAGAAAAATTATTGTTACCGAAAACATAACTATATATACGCTATATATCACAACCTTGAAAATGTTCTTTAATCCGTCGAAACATCGATATTTCGAATAAACTGATAGATTATGGCACAAATAAACGGGCAAATTTTAAGTTTACAATTTTTCCAAACATCTAGTGTTTGTTAACATTTCCCTAGTCAGCCTCCAAACTTGCTTAGCCGCATTTTCCAAAGCGTTTGCAGATTTTCCTTTGAATAAATCTAGATTCGGTAGGAAATAATGCGGACATCGTCTGCACTGCAAACACGAAATGAGCTGAAGAAAAATTCCGTTAATTCTGTCGGCTATACAACTCTCGTCCCATTCTGACTCTCGAGGATGCTTTTCACATTCGTATAGCAGTAAGGACTTTAGGTGGTAACTGCTAACGGGATTTCCCGGCAAGTCTAAGTGTCTATCTCTAAGAGTTTTCAGTATGCTAAGACATCTTCTCCTGCAACCCCCTTGTAACAGTCGATTTTCGGCTTCTAGAAACGACAGAACCCAGGCATCTCCTTCCATTGCACTCTGCTTCCCTTGAGTGGCTATACTTTCCTTGGATAATAGATCAAATCCTTCGGTTTTCACCTCGGCGACGAGGTTTGGATGAGGCCACGGTATGTGTGGTATAGGCCAATGGGCACCACTTCTTGGCCACACCCCAGAACATTTAAAAGCAGGTGTAATTTGAACTATGTAACGGTCTCGAATTTTCAATTTCACTTCTGTCGTATCAGCAATCATTTTCACCGAATCCCGGTACGAACATTTGTCACATGCCTGAGCTACCAGTGTTTGGAACCTCGACCTGATTTTCCTCGCTGAAAGATACCCAGAAGCTGTTATAAACTCGACCCAAAGTGACATAGAACGTTTTCTTCCGTCGCTCAACTTCAGCACGGCGCATCCTGGCAGCGTACCGTCGTCGACGAAATTAAACACCCCCATTTGGTTCAAGTAGAGCACCACTTCGAATTCACACGGAGATATTACTTCTAATCCTTCGTATCTGTTATTGCACTCAGTTAAGCTGGAAATAAACCGTGGTTCTTGCACTTCCACTTCTTTTAAGACGTCTTGAACGACTTTACACACTTCCCTTATCGTTTTCGCTATAGTTCCCATGCGTTGTTGAACCCTTTCGCCGTAATATTTGTTTATTTGGTACAGCATCTTGCTTTGAGCTGCAAGCATATCACTCGGAACCAACATCTCGAACTTCCTACCTTACCGACGGCCCCGCGACTAATTTCACTAAAGCAGGGATTGGTGGGAGGTGCCCTTTTCCTGGGAGTGGCTAGCTACACAT
Organism: Henosepilachna vigintioctopunctata; assembly: GCA_030704895.1. Classification (NCBI taxonomy): domain Eukaryota; kingdom Metazoa; phylum Arthropoda; class Insecta; order Coleoptera; family Coccinellidae; genus Henosepilachna; species Henosepilachna vigintioctopunctata. The sequence goes on along the minus strand of JARQZJ010000002.1, from coordinate 1,484,002 downwards.
GCTAACATACGACTATGGTTGAAACCGTTAGCCTTCCGCTCGCGTCGCGGAGTTGCTCGGGCGATATTGATCGAATTCAGCACGCCCGTTTCGCTTAGGTCCGCCTAGCTGTCAAACGGGTTGTGATGAAGTGTAGAGGAATCTCCCTGCAATTTTAATGGGCCTTTATGGATTGGAGGATAATGTGATTATGGCTTAACTGCGTATATATTATCATTTAGCAAAAGGCATAAATTAGGTTTATAGAGGAATGTGTCCAATTCTCTGCATTATATTCATTACATTCAACAGTAAAAACTAATGAAAATAACTCAAACTGGAATGTAATTATATTTTTTATTTGAGCATTCGCACGGGACTTGTTTATTTATTCATTCCGTTTGATATGTTTAATATCGAACGGAAATATCAATATCAATATCCATGAAAAAAATTTGTAAGAATTTTTTGATGATTCAATCAGAAAATTTGCAATCTGAATCTTCAAATTAAATTTCTGAGACTGAATTATACACTCAGCCTTTGATTACCTATCTACTTCATTGATAGTTATCGACTGAATTGTTACAAACTAGGTACATTGACATGTAGGATACCTACCTACCTACCTGAGTAGAAGAAACCAAGAGGTATCACTTTAATATAGCGTTTTTCTTTCATTTAGCTACATATCAAACTAATAAAGATTGAGAATATTCTTACTAGGTATGTAGATATGTAAAAGATTATAGAAAAACAGGAGAAGGGTTAGAATCTACCCATAAACGTCTTTAATTCCGATTCGTTGCTCATTAGTGGGTTTTTATGTGTTTTCAAGGGCCTACTATAAAGTCCTATAATAAATATATTCACAACAAAATCTACGTAACTAATTTCATCGAATAATTATTCATCCTGTCATTCTACCTCTTCAATGTAGTTAATTCAATTAATTTCGCCGAGTGGTGCACTGGTGTATCTTTTACAGCTGTCAGTGTGTTAATTATGACGTTACATAAAATATCTGTCAACGCTCAATTAGGTAGGTACTCATATTCCGATTTGATGAAAGAAGTAATTTATTTTATTGATTGGTATTTTAAGTTCCTACATACCTAATAAAAACTCTTCCCTGAATTTCAGAGAAATTGTTCCATTCATTCGACATAGGTTAGAACTTACTTGCTCATATTCAAGATTTGTATTCACTCTTGAGAATGGGTTAGTAGCCCGAAACAAATATCTCGTAAATTACACAATTTTTTTGTTACTTATCGGAGTGTTTCGAATTATTACACCTTACTTTTCAATAATGTTTCACCACGTATTGTGCCAGAAATCAATTGTCGTTATTGATTGATACCTATTTATACATAGATACATCTAATACAGTTGGCAGATACAATTAAATCGTGAAAATATGAAAATTGTAAAATTCATAATAACAAATGTACCAATTGAGTACTAATGATCACGTTGACTTCACATCATCTCCAAAACATCAACATTCTGAAACGAAATGGAGAAAATCTTAGGACATACAGTATATGAAATGAAGTTATTGTTGTTTAAGTCCATAATATTGTCAAACTTTGAATATATTTCCGCTGTTATTTGGTTTGAGCGAAGAAAAAATAGAGCTATACGAACAATTTGGAAAAGTAATAAGTAGATAGAGATCCGATCGAAAGAATGTTGAACTGCGAATTGATTGAATGAAGTTCTCAGTTAAACAAAGAATACTTTGTGCTACACTTATATTTGAAATTAAGAAAGAATTTTTGTAAACTAATAAAAATGTGACGTGCGCCACTGCCATGATTGTAGTAGGTACCTACGTAGGTAGGTACTCAAAAGGCTTAAGTGCTCCATACTCTGCAGATATCGTAATTTCTGCTTTTTGCTGAATTATTATTTTGTTTATCAATCTCACATTGTATTTATTGATGTGTTATTTATTTAGCAGAATGGCTACATCATATTACAAAATATAGTAATAACAAGTTAATTAAAAATTGAAATAATGAAAAGTGAAATAGTGTGAATCAAGTAAAGTACCAATATATGTAAATAACATAATATAGTAGAAAAACAAAAACGGTCTACTTAGCACCTAACTAATATTACATGATAAACATTAATTAGAGTACTAGCAGAAACAAAGGCCAATTGCATTAGAGTGACTGTAAACTGTGTTGCATTTGTTTGAGATGAACGTTCTCAAAAGTCTTTTAAATACTTTTAAACTTTCACAGTTTGTTATATGTGCAGGAACTCCATTAAATTCAATTAAACTTTTATACAAAATAGATTTTAGCTTTTGTGTAGTATTACATTTTCCAAGGATAAAGTCTGTTTTGAGTATCGTATTATAATTATGTACATCTTCAAATAATCGAACTCTATCACTTATGTAGGTTGGTAACATATTTCTTTTTAGTTTAAAAATGAACACTTATACATTAAACCCAACTCTTTGGCTAACAGATAACATATTTAACACATTAAGCATGGATTTGACAGGTGTATATCTATTACATTTTAATATAGATCTCATAGCCCTAGTTTGTATTTTTTCTGATCGACTTATTTGATATTGAGGACAATTAAACAATAAGGAACAACAGAATTGTAAATGAGGAAGTGCAATGGCTTTATAGAGTGACAACTTTGTACTCATAGACAAAGATTTGCCGATTCGTGATAAGAATCCTACTTTTTTCGATCTTCCGCTATTTTCATTTGCATTATGAATAATTATATTCTTAAATTATTGTAATAAATGTATTGTATTCAAATAATTGTTATTAATTCCATTTTATTGCATAAATATCAAGTAAGATTAGCATAAGCTAAAACTTTGTTTCCACGAATTTGATAATATAATAATAACGAATCGGAAAACATTATCTATGTTAATATATGTCATAAATTTCGACCCAGTAAGGATGACAGATATAAAGTCGAAACTCAAGTGTTAAATAAATAGGAACAACTAACAGTTAGAAATACTTGTGATAATTTCAAGAATCTCGCATCAAGACCAAGACCAAGACTGCTTAACTCTCGTTTTGGTTTGCTTTGTGCAACACTATGTAACACTGATGTGCACGCTTATATATAAATACTGACATAGTTTTCACATACAAGTTTGTGGAATTTCTTAATCTGAAAACAGTGTATTTTATGCAGAAGTTAATGCATACAATAATTGCCTAGTTCTTTAAAGGCTGCAAGTAGTCTCAAGTATACCAACTTAGTATTTAAACGTAAATTAGCTGATTTGATTTTAGACAATAATACAGGGTTAAAAATTAATATAAATACGGTAATGAGTTGACTACTTATGTAGAACTGATTTTATTAAGAAAATATTACCGTATTTATACATAAATTCAAACTTAACTTTTTACTTTTTAACTTTTTTTTTCAACTTACTCGTTAAAATGAAGTTCATCACACTCATGCGAGTATGGTAAACCCATGATATTCGCAATAGATGTGTTAACCTACGTATTGCCTAATGCAGTATTATAAAATATTTCATTATTCTAACTATGTAAATCTGTTCAAAATCTTCGAGATTCTGAACAAATATTAAACATGTAATGTTATGATACTCGTAGCTAGTGTAGCTAGTGATATAAACATTATCTATTATTATTTAGCTGCCTATTTTTTCATTCGTTTTGTCAATGTCTATTCGTCCTTTCTTGGGAATAACTAAGACATATTATCTACTTGTTTGATCTACCAACATTTTTCAATCTTTTAATTGCGTTTTTTCTTTTCAGGTAAGTCACGTTACCTGCATAATTACCTATATTGTTTGGGAAAAGTTTATAACATAATCACGACACTCCTAAGAAGGTAAGTTAGGTTAATACAAGTTCCTTATAATAAATATACCCAGCAAAAATGGAGTTAATCTTATCTACTGCAATATAATCGATGAAAGAACTGAGCTTTTCCATTTTTAGATAGTAAATCAAGCAATTATCTATCATGCCTTACGATGGTTATTCTTACCATACGATTCTGAAAAAGACATTTTTCAGTTTCAATAAATTTCGAAACTTGAAAATATAAGAGCACCGTAAATGTGTAGATAAATGTTTATTTTCCCTAGTTTAGTCCACATAACAACCTTCGGCAAGTAGTTAGATATAAATAGTGACGTAATTCTGTCAGCGCAAATGTCTAATAATATCAAAATGGTGTAGTTATACAAAAGTCTGAATGTTTTCAATAATTTAAGTTAAGTTATACCTATCACCAAACATAATTTATTTATAAAGGTAGATATCTGTCAATTACGTGATATTACCAAATATATTGAACCTATCTCACGTGGTAGCGATTGGGGGCAACAGTTAATTCGCAAAAATTATCAGTTGGTAAATTCAGGTTAAGGTTTAATGATATTTTCTATACCAAATTAATTTATCAAATTAGAATTCATTCATTTATAGACTCATTCAATTATTTTATGCAAAATTAGTTATATACCTATTCATTTATTTATGGAAGTCAGATTCCGTTGTGTGATGCTCTTCAATGTTAAAAACTATTAATTCAGCAAAATTTTCAAGAGGTTTCACATGAAGGGTGTCCCAGAATTAACACAAGATTTGAATTTGTCACCATTTATGCAGTAAACTGTTGGTAACCGTAAAAAACAAATCGACAGCTGACAGCTTAGGGTTAGTGTAGGGTGTTTCTTTTAGAGGTATAGAAATTTAAATTACAATAAAACAACGATGGATCATTCGATTGACAAGAAGTTATTTTTATTCGAAAGATAATCTTGTTGCATTACATTTTAAATATGATTTCTGGCATATGACCGCCACGGCTGGCTCGGATGTAGTCCAATCTGGACGTCCAATTTTCGATGATTTTTTCCAACATTTGTGGCCGTATATCGGCAATAACACGGCGAATATTGTCTTCCAAATGGTCAAGCGCTTGTGACTTATCCCCATACACCAATGACTTCGCAGACACCCGTTACAAATGGATCGTTACTCGATAGAACAACGCGTTGTCATTATTAAACAATATTGAAATTAATGATAAATCTTGGCCGCACTTTGAAAATTTCTTACGAAGTATTGTCGGAATATTGGTTGTGAAGAAATTAATTGAAAAATTCCTGGAGATAGCATCCCTTGAAGACGCCAAACACACTGGTCTTCCAAAAACAAGCCGTTCGAATGTCAATATCGGAGCAGTGCATCGGAGTGTCTGTTACAATCAAGAAATCTCAATTCATCTACAACTGAAGCATAATGACCATGCACAGCGAAGAAAGTAGCATCAACAAATGGATGCTGATTTTTCGAGCAAAATCATTCACAACGTGTCACTGTTTGGTGTGGATTTTGGTCCAAACATAATTGGACCATACTCTTTCGCAAATGAGGCTGGCCAAGCAGTAACTGTTGCTGGTGCTCGATATCGCGACATGTTAGCATAGTTCTTTTTGCCCGAAATTGAATGCCAATACGTGGTTTCAACAAGAGGGTGTCACATGCTATACAGCCCGTGAATCACTTCAATTACTACATGAGACATTCTCAGTGCTCAGAATTGGCCCACTGGATCGTATGATTTAACACCATTTGATCTTTTATCGGGTTATTTCAAAGCACAGGTCTATGCCAACAAGCCCACAACCACGCGTGTATCAAAGGAAGAGATTCAACGCTTTATCAACGAAATTCAACCCCCATCTATGCAAAATGGAATTGGAAAATTTCGACAAACAAAAAAAAAGCCGTGAATGCTAGTTTCCTGATGTGTTATTTCATAAATAACCATATCTTATGCCTTTATGATTGAATAAAAACTTACAATCAAAGGACTAAAAACTGTGTTTTCTATTCAATTTAAAGCTTGCGTTTATTTTGAACACTTTTTTATGAAATAGTCATATAAATTTTTGTCGGGAAAGCTGTCAGATTAAATAAAAAATTCGTGTATTCGTAAATGTTTTAAATAACAAATGTTTGGAGGTAATATAGATATTATGCCATCTTTGAGTGGCTTTCAAAATATGTATAAATAAGGCAACTATCATGCCTGCTTATTTGGAAAATTCAGTAACCAAATGAAAAACTTCTATAAGTAAAAAAAATTCTAAACCCCTTGAGATCCCCAACCAGTTAAACAGATTTAACTGTGAGTTAAAGTTAATATATGAGCTTCAGAATTGATGGAATATATCCACCGATAGGCATACAACATGAAACACTTACAAGTCGACAGATGTTTCTTGCGCAGAAGGAAATTCCATTCAATAATCTTCTTGCAGCTAGAACGAACGTTGAAAAATTTTCTCTATTGCACACGATGTGTGAACAATGTAATATTTTGGGAGCCAAGGTGGATATTTTCAGTGTTTTGTTACTGATATTAAGGCAAGTTTCCTTATTATGCATAATCTCTTCTACAACACTTCTTCTTGAACAAATGTGAATACACATTTATGTGTATTCACGTACAGGATTCAGTTGTGATTTATGATCACAAAATCATTCTTTTGAAAAGTTTAAAATTACAAAGTTGAAACCTTTGAGTTTTGGCACTACCAATTGTTTTGTAATTAGGACATGTCCTGTAAAACAGTGTATGTTAAATAGATAAATAAATAATAAGTTACTAAGTTAAATGTGTTACTTCGTTTTTTGTATATGAATTTTGCCGAAAGTCAATATAGGTTAGTATTTTTTTGAATCGTCAATTGTCCTATTAGGTCCTTAACGTAGTCACCTATCAGACAATGACTCGCATTTTCGTGATAAACGATACAGGGCTGGACCGTAAAAACGCACAAAAATTGCAACAAGTCGTCGCATCGAGCTTCTACGAGTTGGGTGTTTTGACAGCGGCCGGAGACGGATGCCATAACTCTCGTTTTATTGAGCCCGCAGAGGAACGATATCGCACAAGTCAATTAGGGACCGAAGCGAAGGCGCCAGCACAGGTTTTAATCGATGTCCACGCCCAAGTGTCAATTGGTATCTAGTAGGTAGTAGAGGTTAAACTAAAGTGGCGACAAGAGAGGGCGAATCTCTTGTAGCGGTTTTATCGGTTCGGAGTGCGGAAGTGGAGGACATGTGAAACATTTTAGCGCTGGTTTAACGATAACACATGCGAAAATAAAAAGACGACCGATAGGATACGTCTTGTTATGTGAACGGAAATATGCAGATCGTTAGGAAGATGTCTTTATTTGTGAAGATTGGTGACTGTTGTCACATGCATAGAATATATTGACGTTATGTATCTATTTATGTTACTCTTCTCTAGACAGAGAGGAGTCAATCATAAGGAATTATTGAGTCGATTTAGTTTAATCTCATTGCAGGCAGGAGAGAAACTTTATCACTCAAATTTTGTACAAATTACTGCACAACAGTATTGATTGTCCTCCTCTGTAGTCAGCTTTGAAATTTCGTTTTCCTAGAGAATATTCTCGTACTACAGAAGTATTCCACCTAGAGACTCCAAGGACCAACTCCTAATACAATCCCCCATTTGGTTTATGGAGTCTACATTCATTAGAGTTGCCATTAATCGTGACATTCACTTTGACTCCATAGAAGTTATTATTAGGAGTTATGTGAACAAAAGAAACTGACTAAAATGAATTGATTTAGACTGAGTTCTTTGTAATATCACACATCACATCGTGCACATCACTGACACATGTTACATTTTTTATTACTTTACATGGAAACATTTTTTAATTTTAAATATAAATATATATGTTGCATAAAGTATTCTCTGTTTAACTGATATTAGTTCTAAACAACTTAACATGCTTTCGTTTGGAGTAAATCGATTGCATTTCCAAATTGTTGGCATAGCTCTATTCTGCAATTTTTCTAGGTACTGAGTTTTTTCTTGGCTCAATCCGAATAACAGAGTCATTATTATTGACTATAAAAATAACTGTAAAAATCATTTCGTTAATAATAATACCTAAATGTGCGTATATCCTCATTCGAAGTAGGTGGGTAAAAAACTATAGACAATATAATAAGAAGGAATATGTCAAAACATCTGAAACCATGAAGCACATATCGAGAAAATAAAATACCAATAAAATATTTGAAATAGCGACATGAGGATGTCGTAAGTGAATGAGTCACATACTCTTATCCAGATCATACTTAACATACCAGAAAGATTTTTCGAAAAGAAAGAAGTGGCGTACTCAGTAGGGAAGCTCAATTTCAATAAGTACCTAACATACCTATTATACTTTTATGTACTTCCATATGAAAATGCTGGGTTATATTTAATTCGTTTATAGTAGAAATGATAACTAAGCCAATTTTTGTATTTCGTAATAGCACTTATATAATCAAACACCACTGAAACAGTCACAGAATTATGCAATTAAAATATCCAAATCACAAATTATAATTCTTCACGTGAAGACACAGTCCCATCAATAAATTTCTAACGTGTAGTGTCTCTCCTCAAGAGCTAAGAATCATAATCTCGAACAGTCGCAATCAAACAACTCGACAACGGTGTCACTCGAACGTAAAACATCCACCTTTCGACGAAATCCTCACATTAGCTTCGCACAAAGGTCAACAACTGAACTGTTACACAAACCAATCCGAACGACAAAAGGTACTTGAGGCGAAAGAAAAAGAGCAACATTCAATCATCCTCGTCGTAAGTACGACAAACAATGGAACAATGGCCACTCGGAAAGGAAACAAAGAGTGGATTTCGCCAGCGGGCCCAGCCGAGAAAAAAGGATCCATATAGTGTGGGTTACGAGGCGGTTCACGTTACAAGACAGACGAGACGCCGTTCGGCTTTGTCATCTATCCGTCAACTTGGGCCCCGTTTGACGAACGGATAATCCCGGAACGTCTTTATCTGTCTGGCACACGGACCGTGGGTAATGATGGAAATGGCAAACGGGCGACGAACAGTTATGGGGAAAAATCGAAAGTGAAACTTTTCGACCTGATAAAATTTCAAAAATCGTGAGATGTGTTTCATTCATTTTCATTCATTCAAATGATCTGATGGATAATATTGACTCTCCACATTTGAAGTTCGCGGACAATTTGAAACTACATCATGAAATTAGATCACAGGAACACTGTGTTCAACATCAGCTCGCGCTGGACCATGTTGCCAGTTGGTGTGTGGATAATTATTTGAGTTTGAATGTGTCAAAGTGCAATGCTGTCTCTTTCACAAGGAAAAAAGATCGAATTGAGTGTGGCTATAGCGTCGGTGGCCAGGTTCTTTCTCGTTCTTATAAGGTGAGAGATCTTGGTGTAGTCTTCGACCAGAAACTTTCCTTCATTCCACACATATCTCAACTTATTTCATCTGCCTCGAGAATATATGGATTCGTTATACGCAATGGCAAATATTTCAATAATTCAACAACATTCATAGGACTATTTAATGGCCTAATCCGTAGCAATTTGGAGTATGGCACCATGACCTGGCATCCTATTTACACTTGCCATCAACGCCATCTTGAGGCCATACAGAGAAGGTTCTTGTAATTCTTAGTTTGGAAGAAGGAGAAAGTTTATCCACAGAGAGGAGCCAATCATTACGAATTATTGAGTCAATTTGGTTTAATCTCATTGCAGGGCAGGAGAGAAACCTTATCACTCCAGTTTTTGTACAAATTACTGCACAATAGTATTGATTGTCCTCCTCTTTTGTCCGCTTTGAAATTTCGTGTCTAGGCAAAATTCTCATACTAAAGAATTCCATGTGGAGACTCCAAGAACCAACTCGCTAATACAATCCCCCATTTGGTTCATGGAGTCTACATTCAATAGAGTTGCCAATAATTTTGACATTTATGTGAACAAAGAAAATTGATTGAAATGAATTGATTTAGATGAGTTCTTTGTAATATTTCATTAAATTCTATTTTTAGTTATTAGTTACTATTGCATTTTTTTTCAAATTAGATGGTTCTCTTTGTTATATTTCTTTCATTTTATTTATCTAGTTATTATTCAACATTATGTTATTATTTTCTGTAATTGAGTATTACAACTGTTGAGAATAAAGAACTTCTTATTATTTCCTTACTGTGATTAATATTTTTGGCAATCATTATATCAAAAATTTGAATAGACAAATCTACTCAGGCTTGGAGTCATGAATACTCACAAAACTACAATGCACTTCTCCGAATATTTGAGCAAAAGTACCTACTAAAAATAATTCTAATAACGAAAGGTAGAAAAATTATAAAATTTTATAAATTTAGGAAAATTTACTGTCATAACAAAATGCAGAAAAACTACAGCAAAAACAAACGAACTCAATCAAATAGTTCACAAAATTATTACAATTAAGATGGGTTGCTCTTAAGCAGATGATTCTCAATGGCAGGTTACTGAAGACAAGGATGGAAGGCAACCTAGCAGAAACAGGACCCTTGTGAAGGCCATCGTCATGGTTCTGAAATTAGAGGAATTTAATTTTTTTTTTAATTTTCAAAATTATCAAAATCATCCATATCCTAACATTTGCGAATCAACATAATCGCAGAGACTTTAATGAAGTCTGTACGCGATATTTAACTTAAATTAAATTAAATTGTTCCCCTAAGTTGTCTTGAATTATTATTATTGTATTTCAAGATCAATAATTATCAATGGTGAAAAGTCGCAATATGTGTTTGGTCTAAATCTGTGGATACTGTCTCATATCAGGTACGTAGTATCGTCACAATCGGGTAAATCGTCTCATAATCAGACGGAATCGTCACAATTGGTCATCCAAGTTGGATTAATTCAAGGGTGAAGTTGTTATATATATATATCCTTTCATACTTAATTCTAATTACTGAACTCATTATGTTGTCAGCAATCCACCAACTCCATGAAGAACTTCCTTCCCCTATCGAAAATCCACTTTTTGATGTGTGTTGTGTATGCATACAAATAATGAATTTATTTCCTGGGGAACAAGATATATAAAGAATGTTTTTGAAATTTCTTAAAAATGTGTTTAATTCATTAATTTCAATGGAAATATAGAATTTTGTTCTTTCTATTAAAGACCAAATTCAACAAACATTGTTTTTGTTCGGTGAAAATTAAAAGTAGGTATCATCCTACCATCCACAATTTCATATTCATGTCAAATAAAATGTACAACAATACCTTTTTCTTTTAACAGTTTTGCACTTCTTCTTAAGTGGTCGTTTTCAGTACAATTGCCTATATTATTAGAAAAAGTTCTTTTGCGATGAAAAAAATCATCAAAAAAATATTAATGACTCCCTGCATTTCATCGTATATTTAACTGTCAATTTAACAGAAAACAGTGTTTAATTTAAAATTATCTTGATTAATTAGTAGCTTTTTTCAAGTGCTAATATTTCATATCTTCATGCTCTTCATTACTTTAATTGTACATTACTTCTTGTATATTCCTCATGTAATAAAAAGCGCGAAAAATTCTGTAACTTCTTAAAAAACCCTTTTTTCCTAATCTATCCATTACCGAGTATCTACATCCATAATGTAGATATTAATAGGCCGTTTAGCCAACATCTTCGCAGCTCGTAAAGCAGATCGTCTTCAAAATAATATCGTAAACAGTATCGCCTTTCAAATGTAGGCTCGGATGTAATGAATGAAACAGCCACGTTTTTTAAACCAACAGTGTGAACTGGATAGCACTTAATTTATGAGGGCACTTTGAGCGGTCTCCTTTGGTGAGAGGAACGTGAACACTTCTTTCGGTTTTTCTAGATAAAGTTCCTACACGGATGCGGTTGGTCACACAACGTTACCAATCCATAACAAAGTATGTATTTTTCCTCTCATAGTAAAGTCGTTTACGAGGAAAGCAAATCGGGCATATAATTTTGTTTGGTAAAAGGTTGATTTTTATTTTTATTATTTTTTTTAAATTTTACATACAACGCCTCACTAAACAGACAGTTTAAAACTGTCCTATAATTATATATTACAAATGTTAATTACCTATAAACTAAAGTGTATCTAATATCTACAGTTTTTTATACATATTATAGAAATAAAGTTTTCGTTGCATTGACTTAAATCATTTCATTTACAACACAAAATACTTCCATCATGAAAGTATAACACTTTAAAAACTGGTAATTATCTTATTATTGTCCTCTAAATAAACTGTTTTTCAAGTATCTCTTGAATGTTATAAAATGCGGAGAAAAAATATCTAAGTTGGTCTCTATACGGATCAAGTTTAGCCTATGAAAAGGTCTATGGATTGGTGAATTCAACATATAATTAGTTTTGCTCTTCCCTACAACAGGTTTTGTACGATTTCTAATTCCATGTAGAGCTTTTAAACTACGAGTAGTTTTGAGTGTTTGGTATCGAGAAAGTGAAGTGGGTACCTACTTACCAATCTTGCTAGGAGTCTGGGTGATCTGAAGATATATTTTTCCACAACATTTTGTATGTGTGTCAGTCAAAAAATAAACTTGAATTTTTAGATCAAGGCTTTTTCTACTTACCATATATATCTACTGAAGATATATAACAGGTCAAAATATTAGTTATGAGAGTATAAAAATATCTACTGAAAAATACCTGTAAATACCAAAAAATGGAATATACCTACTATTTATATACCTATTTGTAAGGAGTTTTTTGAAATTCCAAATACAGAAAAAAAAGATCTGAGTAAATATTTCTCGAAAAAAATTCATTTTCCTGAGCCTGAGCGTAGTGACTGTTGTGTAATAAAATGTCAAATTCGGCAAATTCAAATGCCACATTTTTAGGTAACTATGCAGAAGTTATTTATACATATTTAAATTTTCAATAGAATTCAATCGAATACGTTTTAGTGTTTTATGTCATTAGCACTCATTAACACTTTGAAAGGTCTTCGTCTTTCATTTGAATTTTTTATAATTTTGTTTTCTCAAATATTGAAATATAATCAGTAATGAGGGTAATATAGTGAGATACATTGTCCTAGTCATATTCTTTATCCACGAGAAAGATAAGGAACATTAGTTTTTCCCCCTTTTTCATTTACAGGTGGGAAATAATGAAATGGATGTTTTCTTTTTAATATTAACTGCTAACGTCATTTCGTCAATAGTTAGTACATAGTAGCTACCTTAATTACTAGGTAGAAGAGCAAACACCCAAAAATAGGAAATCCCAACCATGTAAATATACCTACATAATGACTGAATTTAATAAAATAAATAGAAGTAAACATTCAATTATTGAATTTCAAATTATTGAGTTGGTTTTTTACAATTATCATTCCGAGGAACAAACCTTTGAAAACTCTTTATGCACGAATAAACATTGTTGTAAAAAAATAGATAAATGAAGAAATGAATAATTAAATAAATAGGAAAAACATTTTTCTCAATCAATTATTCAAATTGTACTTGTTAATAATGATATTTGATAGTTTTTCAATCAAACCATTTAAATTGCTATGGAATAATTGCGGCACTTTCAACCTTTTAAAAGGTTCCTCAAATACCTGAAACATTTTAGCCTATTTCCAAAACTGAAACGTTTTTGAACTTATTTTATTCGTTGAAAGTTAGGATGTCTGTTTCGATTTATTATTTTGACTGAGTTCTGAAGCACACGAAGCAAATGAACGGTTCTGTTGAATCTTCTTATACATATATGGGTGCTCTGATGTGTATGTCGAATTATTTTGTGCGTATAAGGATTAAAGTATAAAGATTGTTCGTAAGAATGTTTCCTTCGTATTTGATGATTTGGACAATTTTTATTTTGAGAATTAACAGAACAAGATATCAATAGATAATTGCAAATTTAAAAAATATCTATCATTAATAAATTTTCAAAACGTCTACTTCTTGCTTCATTGCAAGTTTCAAGCATCTGGTTCCCAAATATTATTGAAGGATAAAATATTCTTGGAATATTCGAACGAATAACATAGTTAAATGTTTGCCTCGTATTATGAATCAGGCCCCTAGACTGTTTAGTCTTTCTTTTCTCCGTCATTATCCTGACATAATTTCACAAGATTCGATTTTATCTCCAAAGTGAATAGATGGAATTGTTTGAGCGTATGCGTTGGCGTTTTTAGTTGGTTGAAGCTAATAAAAATACCAAGATTTTATTTTCTAATGAGATATTCGACTGAAACTCTTCTTCTTCCTGATTGCATTCCAATGTAAAATCTTCCCCACGCATACCTACCTATCCCCGTTAGACCACCTGGGGTTTTTCCATTAGTATAAATATGCGCCAAAATTCCGTAACATCCGCAGACAAATTAAGATGGTGTGTGGTCAATTACTGACGAACTATGCCACGACGTAATGTAATAACGGACGACCCAAACGAAATTTCTGGCGTGCCACAGACGTCTTCCCTCGTACTGCTGTTGATCGAGTCTCCGGCAAGAAACGGGAAATCGGAAGGATAACATGTGCAGACTGAGTCGTCTGCTCCAAAAGGATGTGGCAGTGGGCGGGTGATGAATAATTATGATGTATATTATGCATCTTTTAGCACTTGATACTTTCTACAGAGAAAAAAGTCTCTTAACAAAAGATGAAGCTCAAAGTGACGACTTCTTAATCTAATTTTATCTGCAAAACGCATTCATCTGTGAAAAACTCGTGTAATATTTAGAAACCCTTCCCTTTTCAATTTCGTCATTTCATACTTTTGTAGTGAAGACATCTCCTGGTTTATATGAACAAAGTAAATTATTAATTTACTTAGTTCATATAAATATAATATATAATATTTAATTGAAGCCCCCTTCAATCTTGAAGGGGGCTTGCTTGGTATTGCTTTCAGCAATACCAAAATCTTGGTATTGCTGAAAATTTGAATATATCATTCCCAAATTCAAATATAAAAAAACCTTTTATGAAAACAACACATCTATGACATAGCCTCATGCAGAATATCTTAATCTTTTCGAATTTACTACAACAATTACAGAAATAATGGGTTCACACAATGAGTGAAAGAAAAACTCATGCGATTTTCCGTTTTTATTTTTCGCAGTATATTTTGCAGAATTCTTGAAAAACATTCAGTCATTTCGATTTGAGAATGCTTATTCAAAGAAGCAGGACTATTTAGGCGTTTCTCTTCCATTGCTGTTAAATTTGAATATATTCATCTTTGTAATTACGAATTATTTTTGCCTTCACTTGTTCCCGATCACCATCCGAGGAGCCCCCTTATTCAGATTTTGGAACTTTCAATTTCACCACTTAACAAATTGACGATAGTATCTTTTATTTTGGTAATAGATCTCTATGGATTCAAAATATCTAGTTTTTTGAAACTGTATATGTTCAAATTATCTGCATTTGGCATGCAGTCATACTTACTCTATAGTAAAACTGTAGGTTAATTTTTTGAAAATGGACTTTAACGATTATATCCTTTTGGTATATGAACAAAAAAAATAATCAGAAATGAATGAAGTCAAAAAAAATAAAAAATGAAGGTTGGTATACAGTATATAGTTTTCGAAAAAACAACCCACATAAACTTTTAACTTAAACATTTAAATGAATTATGGTCCAATTTTGACCACTGGGCAACACCTAAAAATGTGAAAATTTTATAAAACTTTCTGTTAAATGAGGGGAACTCATTGGAATCAGCGTATAGTTTAGTCGGTTCTGTGCTCTCATAACACTGAATGGCGTCTCGTTATTGAAAACACATCAACCAATTACATGAAACGATACCAATAAGAGTGATAATTGTGAACATAAATATGTCGCTCTTTATCGGAATTGATGGATATGATTTTGACAGATGATTTGACAGTTAACCTAGGAATCATTGAATTATTAGAAGTGCGCAAATTAACAATTACCTCAATGCGACTTTACCTTGACAGCGTATTTATAGTCAACATTCCAGAAATACTAATTAGCATTTAAAATTATTGTTTTATTATTGGTCGTTTAAAATTTGTAAATATCGACATATTTTTTCATCATGTTTTTATTGTCGACTGACAATAAAAATTTGCATTTACATGTCTTGATTGTCATCGATGAATTGAAATTTAAAATAAATATGAATAAGCAGTTCTTAATGACAATAGTTTTGAATTTACAATTTGTATTATAACTTATAAACTGCGAAAGAATATATTTTCTGTTGTCATAAGACTAATTATTGATGAGAATCTAGGGATTTACATTAATTACACACATATATATATATATATATATATATATATATATATATATATATATATATATATATATATATATATATATATATATATATATATAATTATATACAAGCTCATGTTGTCATAATAAAGGTGACTAATTTACCTCGATTCTTGGTTCTGTCCATGGGATAAGGGGGTCCAGGTAATAAACAAACAGGTCTGAAGCTGGGATAACTGCCGGTTTTAATTACGTCTGATCAAATGAGAAGATATAAGAATATCGTGTATCAAGGCTTGCGGATATTGTTTCACCAGTGGCTGGACACTTATTTCAACCTCGTGTTCCTATATCCGATCGATTTCGTAAAATATTTTCCCACGATATCGAAATATTAGTAGCAATTAAAATCCAATGTTGATATTTAAACTGGTCGTTTTCAAGTATTTGATATGTAAATTTCGATAGTGATTAATTAATTAATTTCATCCTATACGTTTCAATGAGGTGAATATAATTATTTCACACGTCATAAACGATCCCAATATGTATTCAACTTAAATGTGGCTACATTTTAAAGTGGTCAAATGTAGCAATAGCGAACGATTCGAGCGTTGATGTCTGAGAAGGGACAATTCCTTGAAAAAATACTCTTTATGATTAATATTATGAGAGTGAAAGACAATAAAAAGATCTAGAAAGCTACTTGCAAGATACTGTTGAAATGTTTTTCTTCGAATTCCAATGCAGGTTTTAACATATGACTCGAAATACAAAAAGATCCACGAGCAGAGTGGGCTAATTGCAGAATGGTCAAAATTTCTATTGTTTTAACCTTTATTACAAGTATCAAGGGACCTCACCATGCGTGGAACACTTATCAAGCCAAATGTAAGAGGCCCATTGCGAGATTTTCCTTGCGGAAGAGCTACTAACCTGTTTACTAACTATTTACCTTTTTTCATTTGCAGGCTTTTATTTTTGTTTTTTTAATGTCAACTCTTTATGTGCCTGTGCTAAAAATTATGACAATTTGAATTGCATCAAAAAATATCTATATATTTTCAATACGTACTCATATATTTGGGCTCATGAGTTGTCAACGTATGTTTTCTGTATCTTATGGGGTTGAGGTTTCTTGATCTCCTCATAGATGGCCCTTATGATTGCTTTTTACCATTGTGTCATATCTTCAGATGTAATAATTTTGTTGTATATTGATGAATAAAAAAATACTCTTCGAAAAAACAAACCTCGTATATTTGGCTCATAGGTTGTCTACGTATTTTTTCTGTATCTTATTCAGATTTCTTGATCTATCGATGGATGGCCTCTTCAGATGTAATGAGACAGTCGAGAAGAAATATTGAAATGCGTTCATTTGTATTGAGTATTGATTCTTCAGTATTTATCACTTGCAAATATATCAACTTATTCTATAATTTGCTATAACGGAGGAGAGTGAATTATGTCACCACGTATAATTTATGTTTATCAGCACAATGTTTAACTCTGTTCTACCGACTCTGGTGCAAGGTTGAAGATTATAACTACCTAAGTTTCATTGTAACCTGAGACAGGTATTGATCCATTAATGCGGCATGATCATAGAGCTCTTATTGCCGAAATTGAATGATATCTATGTGGTTTCAACAAGACGGTGATAATTATATGCCATACAGCTTGTGAAACACTTCAGTTACTACATGAGACATTCTCGGTGATCAGAATTGGCCTCCTAGATCGTGTGATTTGACACCATTTGATTTCTTTCTGTGGCGTCATTTGAAATCACAGGTCAGGTCAACAACCACGTGTACATTCCACGGGATTCAACGTTTCATCAACGAAATTCGGCCCCATTTATGCAGAATGGTTGTGGAAAATTTCGACAAATGAGTGCGTATGTGTATGTCAAACCATGGAGCCCATTTGCCCTATATGTTATTCCATAAATAAACTCATCCAATGTTTTTTTTGATTGAATAAAAAAAATTGAATCAAAAACCTGAAAACTGTGTTTTCTATTTAATTCAAATCGTTCGTTATTTTTGGGACACCCTCTATCATCATATAACATAGATTTTTAACACATTCATTTGAGTGATATTAACTTCAAATAAAAACCAAACCAATTTATTGTACTTATGTACAATACAATATGTACAATTATGTACAATACAATATATCTTCAATATAGATGTCAAGATATTTAAATGAAAAAAGAATCTTTTTCATGTGACAACAAATATATCTATAGCTATTGATGAATATAGAGGTTATATATTATAGAATGAACTTATAAATAATATAGATAATGAAATATTTTAATGGAAAGTGACAAAGAAACTTGAATATGAATACAATATTTAGAATATATATATATATATATATATATATATATATATATATATATATATATATATATATATATATAATAGTGATTTATAATTGAACTACATCGATTTTAAATCTAATTTCACTTTCGAAAAGTCATTATTGAAAACCGTGTTCTATTGTTGTCCCATTTTCTAACGGCTTATGATCTACTCTGCATAAATTTGAAAGTTTTGTCCAGGAATTCTGGGATCATGAAGGAATGCAATTACTTGTTCATTGTTTTTATCGAATATCGACTTCTAATATAAAAGTAAACAAACAACAAATACTTGGCTTCAAAAAACAGTGTCATATTAATGAAGACAATTCGTCATGATGAAAACCGTATGAATTAATTTTTTCTAATCAAAAAATTATAAGATTGCAATTCTGTTAACACAACACCATCTCCAACAATTCGAACAGTTATATTTCATAATTTTTCGATTAGCGAAACTCAGGTTCTTCGTTTTTACAGTGCATTGCGTTGCCTGAATAATGTGCGCAAAGAAAAACTCGTATTTTCAGATCGAATATCGTGAGAAATAACCATAAGACAATTATAAATCTAGACAATATAAATGTTGACGTGAATATTATATACGTTGTGCACATTGAAAACCTGCATTTTTAAGGACATCTTCGAAGAATGTTTGAGAAAAGACGACCGAAGAAACTGTTCAAATGAATATATTCAAGTTGAAAAAGTGGAAGACCAGCATTTAAAGAAAATTACGGAGTTCAGACGAAGATTAAAAAAAGACGTAAAAAAGAGAAGTTGAGCGAAAGCGGTTCTAATAACATGAACCTAGAATATAAATATGTATCGTTCCTTTTAAAAATTCAATTTGCACACCTCTTTTCACTGCATCCTAATGAGATGTTTCCGGCGCCTCTGGTCCTCCCAAATCATAGCCGACAGTTTTTGCTCTTCGGTCCCTGATAAGTCTCGTGTAATCGATGACGTGTCGACTGTCGAGTCGACCCGTTCAAGTAAGAAACGTCGTAGCGGGTGGTTGCTGTGGCGAACGAGAAAGAAGAAAGGGGGGCCCCGTTTCGCGACCACGTATCTCATTCGACGATTCTTAATTGGACCTAACACAGGTGGAAAGAATAAGTTTCATTTTAATTAATCAATTACCGTCGTTTGGCGCGAAAGCTTCGAAAGGTAGGTAACTAAGTTATTGAGAATAAATTGAAAACAAGCAACAATTTATCAGTAGATAGTTCAATAATCTAAGAAAGTTGATTTATGAATTGATGAATTACATATGATTGACTTCACCTGATCTGTAGTGCGTAATGATTATTAAATAATTTTGTTATTTGTAAAATATTGAATAACTATACTAATTGAATTTATGGATTGGTAAGAGCTCGAAAATTCTGTTAATGTGATGCCAATTTGACAACAAAATGAAATAAATTTGAAGGAATGCATTTCAATTTGAAAAAGAAACATACCTGCAAATTGAATATTAGCAATAATCTTTAAGGAAAATTGTTATGTAGGTAATTCTCTCGAATCGAGAAGCTATAAGCTGTTATCAGTTGTTGTATTATCACAGTAGCCACAATATGTTCTTCATTATTTTGAAAAGGAGTTGCTTGTTGAACAAAGGATTATGAGTATATTGCACTGTGAAATAGATAATATTTATTTTAGATAGACAATGCTCTTTTGGAAAAATACATACATTCAAACTTGAACTTGATTTGAGAAATAAATAAATCAACATATTTTACTCACAAAAGTATAAAAACTTGTAAGTGAGGACAGTTCAAATTTATATTTCACTCTGATTTCGAATTATTTTTATAACCAACAAGATTTCAATCATTAATTCTCAAAACTTCATGACGTTTAATTCTTCGAAAATAACAAAAAAAAAGGATTAAAAATAGAACAAAACACTGAAGAGAGTTATTATCAAGTGTTGTGAATAAACAAACAAGATATGCCAAATTCTTAAAATTGTAGAAACTTGAACTATATAATTTTTCATTGCAGTTATTTGTCTTTGACATTTCATCTTTATCAAATCTTTGAAAGAAATAATAATTTAATAGATGTAGATATGCTCCAATGTATCAATTCAGAATATTAATATCGTCCAATTTTAATTTTTTCCCTTTTCCAAATTTTGACAATGCAACATTTTGTAGGTAGGTACCTAACGAAAAATTAAATGACAAAAATTTTTTGATTTTATATTTATGAATAAAAGTCAAATTCATTTATTTAGAAGAAGGTATTACAAAATTCAAATATATTTTACATTTACGTTCAGATTTATTATTAACAATTATTAGTTATACACAAAACAATAAATTTAGACTTTTTCACATTCAGCGATAAACTGTTATCGCTTACACATTCATTTATTATTGTTAAGTCTCTATTGATCCATTCTGTCATAGCCTGGATATTTTTAACACTAACCTAAAGCATTGTGTCATAATTTTAAACTATTATATATATATATATATATATATATATATGAGGATCTATTTGTAAATCACGGTAAACAACCTGAACTGAAAAGATTCATTAAGAAAGCCCTCCATTTTCAGTTTGTCCTCATCGTCGGATAATAAATTATTGCCTATTTAGATGCCTTTCATTTTACGCAAAAAAAAATTATATTTCTCATCTTGTCCGTTACTCTCGACGTAATCTGGAACGTATTAATCCTTCGTAATCGAATGAAACGATAATCCACTTGACTTTAACGCGGCACACTCGGTCATACTTCGACGGAATGCTTTTATAGATTCCGAGTAACGAGATTAGAGCGCCAAATAGGGAGCATTACTTGACAGTAATTTTGTTTATAGTGCTTGCACCCTCGTCTTCTAATTCGATTGCCGCTTTCTAATTCGATTTGTTAGAGCATTACCCCGATGCAATTGCAGTAGATCGTGACCCCCTCTGCGCGAGGAAAATTTCAATAACTTCTTTCAAAGAGGACAGAGCTCACTCGTCGCAGTCCTAGTTAGTCGACAAGCAACATTGAAGATCTATGAAAGTGTGCTATCTTCTTAAATCTTACCGATGCAATTACAGAGTGCACCTACACGTATTTGTTGAATATTTCAGACTTCAATACAGAAAATTAACGCAAGGTTTCACTTGAATAGAAAACAGAGTTTTCAATTTTTTGATAGGAAAATTTTATCGAATCATGAGGTACATAGGATATGGTTATTCATGAAATAACACATCGAGCAAATGGCCTTCACAGCTTTGCTTATACATATGCACTCATTTGTCGAAATTTTCTGTGACCATTATGCATAAATATGGTTGAATTTCGTTGATTCATCGTTGAATTGTACGCGAGGTCGCAGACTTGCTGACGATTTCAAATAACCCGATAAAAAGATATCTAATGGTGTTAAATCACTCGATTTAGGGGACCAAATCACATCACCGAAACAAGAGAGTACCGACTTGGAAATGCCTTATGCAGTATTTGTAGTTTCACCGACTGTATGGCGTGTGACACCGTCTTGTTGAAACCACATATTGGCTACATCTATATCATCCATTTTCGGCAAAATGAACTGTGCTATCATGTCGCGATATCGAGCACCAGTAACAAATACCTCCATCCCAAAATCCACATCAAATAGTGACACGTTGTGGATGCATTTTAGGTTCTCAGAACCCCAAAAGCGACAGTTTTGGCGATTAACAAACCCATGAAAGTGAAAATGTGCTTCGTCGCTTAGGATGATTCTGCTCGAAAAATTATCATCCATTTATTGATGCTCCAAATCCATTCTGAAAATTCTCTTCGCTGTGCATGGTCATAAAGCTTCAGTTGTTGTTGAATATAAACTTAAATTCAAACACTTGAACTTATGATTTACACTTTATTCACTACATAGCATGGCGCGTTTCGTCGTTACAAACGACTTCTTCAGATGCTAACAGAATAATCTGTTTATTCTGAAGACATAACAGCTAACAGAATAATCTGATTATTCTGTTAGCATCTAAAGAAGTCGTTTGTAACGACGAAACGCGTCATGCTATGTTATCAATAAAAGCGTAAAACAAAAGTTCAAGTGTTTGAATTTAAGTTTATATTCAGTTATAATGGATTTACATCAAGTAAACGCCAACACTATTAAATATTCAGTTTTGTCTTAATTTAATTTTGTAAGCATGAAGATACAGATCTTTAGTGAGTATTCGAGTAGATGATAGAGGTCTGTATGCCCAGCGAAATCCATCAAATACATAATTGTGTACCAAATATGGTAATTTTGGAATACCAAATCCTCAGAAGTTGTGCGTAGATTTTTGGGAGATATTTGAAATCTCTAAATTTCCACAACCCCGACCCTAAACTAATAGAATATCTTCAAAAGTTTTTATATGGTGCTGTAATAATATTTGCTACAATACATGCCCTTTCGAACATTTTTTACAAAGCATTATACGTCGAGTTGATGCTTTGATGCTTGTATTTCAGCTAGATACACAACATCTGCTCTGAAATACAATAGTTTTTGTTTATGTTCATCCTAATGCTATTACTTCTATTAAAAAAAATAAAACATTGAACACCTTGTATCGTATTAAGAATACAATTTAACATGCATGTTTACAAACTGCTTTTCGTCTTAAAATTGACTGTTGAATCGTAATATTTCGCTTAACTTTGGTAACACTCTGTGATTGCAACACTCTGTTATTTTAAATTGAGTAATATTATTTTAGTTTGCATTTTTGCTTTCAATTTCCAAATAAATCACGATACCATATTCAGTTAAACTTTATCAGTATAGTTACAGTAAATTTATAACATTTGCACTTTTTACTTTTTTTCAAATTATATATACTTACTTCTAGAGATGATACTTAGTTGAAATTTGCCGCTTTTCACTATAAAAATTCATGGACGTACTAGATTTTCGACTTCGTAATCTTCATATCATGCTCCAACTTAACTACATTTCATTCTACAAATTAAATTTAGAGAATATCTGTCTATTTCCTTATCAGTTGTATTTTAGTGACTTTTTATTTGTAAACTTGTTAATGTGAGTGCTGCTGTTCAGACGTTTATTGAAAATAATTTTTGATATACGGCATTATTTAAAAATTTTTCAATATGAATGAGGGAGGTTTGCAAAATTTTTCAACCATGGTGAAACTATGTTAATGTGAAAAAATAGACACCAAATATTTATCGTTTTACGTCTGTCGTAAAAAATGTTGAGTATTATTTGTATAATACCTTGATATCTCCTAATAATTGTAATTGCTAATATATGATGGCTTTAAAACTGACTTCGATAGATACGTGGATATGAAAAAATTAATTAGTTACTTTAATATATCATGTGGGATAAGCAATATTTGTGGGATATCCTATTATTTTCATTTATTAAATATATCTTGAATGTAAATTTAAATATAGCAATAAATAGTCGTTTGTTCCACGTTCAGTGCCTCGAATAATTGTCACATGGAAAATTGTGGGCTATGAATTTTTTCGTAAATTATGCCTTAATTGATAGCAGAGCATGAGTCATATTATTCGTGCTCACCAAATATAAAACCGAATAGAAAATGAGTTATTTGGGAAGCTTAGCAGGCATTCATGTGCCTACAACGATTAGGGGATTTATGAGGAGACTGGCACTGAAACGAATTGATAGGACACGTATTGTCTGCATAACCACCCCGTGTTCAAATATTGGTGGTCGGTATATAGTTTGATCGCTTTTCTTGTAAACCATTATTCACAATTTATTGTTATCTTTTATGACATGTGCATTTATGCCCATTTCTCTCTTGATCTACCATTATATATATATATATATATATATATATATATATATATATATATATATATATATATATATATATTTTTGAAATTGTTCTTCATAATATTTTGTATTCACACGTGAAGACCCATTCAACGAATGACCAACACGGCTTCACCTCCGGTAGATCAACAGCTACTAACCTAACGTGTATAACACAATTTATTGCAAATAGTTTTGGTAATTCGTCTCAAGTAGACGTGATCTATACAGATTTTTCTAAAGCATTTGATAGATTAGATCATGGTATTCTTCTCCAAAAACTCAGTCGCTTTGGACTCTCAGATAAACTTGTTATTTTTTTTCAACATACCTAACGCCAAGACAATTATTTGTTGAGTACGGTTTCAAATCACAGAAATTTATTGCCGAGTCGGGGGTTCCACAGGGTTCTGTTTTGGGTCCGCTTCTTTTCAATATTTTTGTGAACGACATTTCCTCCAACATGAACTGTAATTTTTTCTATATGCGGACGATTGTAAGATATTTTGCGAAATTTCAGCAGTAAGTGATTGCCACATTCTTCAAGAGGATATCTCAAATTTGAATCAGTGGTGTAAAAGAAATCTACTGACACTGAATATTTCTAAATGCAACATTATGTCTTTTTCTCGTTAAAAAAGTATAGTTCATTTCGACTACAATGTAAATAATCATAAAATCAATAGCATTCAGAGATTTAGGAGTAACTTTCGACACAAAATTAACTTTTATTACTCACATTAATGATATTGTTTCAAGTTGTTACAGAACATTAGGTTTTGTAATAAGAAATTCTAAATGGCTCTCTCAATCTGAATCAACTATGCTCCTATACAATACACAAAAAAAAAGTTACAAAAAAACCAAATTAACAGATGTCGAATATTTTGTATTAATAGATAATGAATTTTTGTTGACTTGGTGAATTATTGAGGGATCTTCACGAATTTACCGTTCATTATTGTATATTACCTTGTTGTTTTTGTTGAAGCTATCTTATTAATTGTAGATCAAAAACGGTTAGATACCAATTAGATATTAGATACCAATATTGACACTGCATTCAATTTTCTACTCACACTTTATGTATCAATTAGCTATAAAAATACTTGAATTAATTATATTAAATGTTCTCGACAGTTATCCTTTTAAGGTTTTGTTGTAGATGTTGATATTTTCACTTCAACCTCGAATACGTTAGTAGGTATGTTCGTGTTTTCTTGTTTGATTTGTTATTTGTGACACCTTTTGTTTGTTAAAAGACCTGTAAAACGAATAAATCAAAATTGTAAGCTTGATTGAGAAAAAAGAGTAATACAAACTTAACTCAATTGATTCGAGATTTCTCAAGAAATGTCCTCATTTTATAAGACAATCCCCTTTCCCCATTTTAACTATATAAACACATTTAGGTATAACAATATCAGTGAAATAATTAAAGTACATACTCCCCAAAAAAAAAAATAAATTAAAATTTATAAATAATAAATTTGAATTTCTATTTTCATATCATTTTATTTTATATAGATAATCATTTTATTGTGGGCACCCTTAAAATTTTCAAACTTTCAAATGAATAGGATACGATGATCTTATATACTTATTAAAAATGAATATCGGTTTCTATGTATCATTTTAAAAATAATTATTTTGATACCTTAATAAATGATTGCCTTAATAATTGATACTTCAGCGACTTTCGATTGTTATTTATACTAATATTTGAACTGAATTATCATCTCTTTTTTTCAATTCACATTTATTTATTTTTCTAAGTTCTCAATAATAGGTTATACAAATTGGAAATGTATTTGCAGTACAGGTTACGTTTAATTTCAAACTTTGAAAGGAATAATTTTCTTTATTTGCACTGAATGACAATTTTTTTCGATATATTGAAAAAGTTATTTTGTAGGTAATGGTAAAATGCAAATAGTTCGACTTTCAAGGCGTTGTTATCACAGAAAATTTACAAAATAGTCACAGAAATGTAGAACAGAAAGCTCTATCAATTTTGTGAGGTTTCAAATAAAAATATCATAAAACATACCTTTGATTTATTATGAACAACTTATGAACACAGATGACGTATAAGTGACAATAACGTAAAAAAATTTCTTAGAATTCTTCGAATAAACCAAGGATTATAAACCATATAATTTCCCTAGTTTGATAATATATTTGAGAAAAAAAATATATTTTTTGATATATACCTAGGTATTTCTTTCATTCTCCTTCTGGCCGGTTGGTCTCCAGTCTCGAATTCCCCACCAGGTACAGCAGGCATACGATTAATTAAATTTAATTGGATGGACATTCGAGACTTAGGATCCAGTTACAGCCTCGTCTCCGATGTTATCTTTCCATGATCTCCAGATTCTAAATGACATTTACAATTCAAATATATTGAGACTGTAATTCCGAGCTCGCCATTTCAGCAGACTGTGAACTGTACAAACAAGCGGGAAGTCCTATAAAGATTCTTCAGAAGCTTATAAGGACGCAAACTTGAACAGAGAAATGTTTAATGTAATCATTTCATGAAACATTATACGGTTTGAAAAAATAATAAACGATCGTATGATATTATTAAGAGAACAACGTTCCTTTTGCATTTTTCTGTAAAGCCACTGCGGTAAGCTTGTCAATTAAATTGAATTCAGTCCTTAACTTAATCGTGATTGTTGAAAAAGATCCTGAAGAAGAAGTGTTGAAATAGTTCCTGCTGAACAATTTGCTGATACAGCTTTTGAATTAGAAAATTCGATAACGGAGGACTCTTGGAGTATAATAAGCAGAAACGTTTACAACGTTTACTAAATTTACAAAGCCTCTAAGTACTCTTACTAATGTTGTCATGAGTAGGAATCTAGAACGCTAGGGAGAGTCTATGCGCCTTTTCTACGAAAGATGGAGCTCACATGAATGTTCACAAGGTGTTGTTTCTTCTCATTCGGATATAGGACCTGTGGACTTTTCGAAAGTCATCGATTCTTGATTGATTGATTAAATAAGGACTTATGATTCATAATAATGATGAAACAATTGTATATATATATATATATATATATATATATATATATATATATATATATATATACCCTAATTTCAAGTACTTGACAGACTTAGAAGTTTGCAAAATTTGATATCCAATTGAAACGCGTTATCGAAACAAATCAATTTCAATGATTGACATAAATTTCAACTGTCAGTAGAGAAAATACTTCTTGATTGAGTGTTTATAGAGCTCTCTAAATTAAACAAATATCAATTGAATAATTTATGATGGCTTTCCCTTGCCCTTTCCTTTTTCGACATTCGGAAAACTTAATTTGTCGTCGAATCTCGAACGCTTTCGAAATTATTTTGAAAATTTTCTAGAGAAAATTCATATTACTTTCATACGTTAGGTGCATTAGGTCTTCCTTATCTCCATCAGGATCTACCAGACAGTGAATTAAATATAATAATAACTCAAATATATTAACCTGAAAACTTCGAGGCTACAACATTGTTCCCAAAATGTCATTCGGTCAGCTTTGGTTTCGTTAAGTTTTTAAGGTTATTATTCAACGACTCGAGATGTCGTTTTTATTTGCTACATGGGAACATGGGAAAATGTTGACAAAGTCTGATCAAAATAATAATATAAGTTACGTCAAAATAATATAGATTTGGTTTCCTACTATGTGACTTTTTGGCATCAATTCAAAAATTGATAAAACATGACATTGAATGAGTGAAACACAAAACACAAATGCTAATGAAAATAATATATAATAATATAATAATAAGATTTATTGAGAAGTATTCCTTACATTGTAAAATTACATTCATTCAATTGATACAATAATTACAACTAAGAAGAATGCTCACAAAAGGACTGAATTCGGTTTTGAGTTTAATCTTCCATTCAGCCCTCGAACAAAAATATTGGATCAAACAAAAATATTGGTTAAATTGATATCAACAATAATATACAACTTTATTTGAAAAGAAAAGAAAAAAATAACCTCAGAAATATTAAATATTTGAGAAAATTTCACATTGTGAAGAACATTTGTGTTAAGAAAAATATAAAAACATATGATACAAAAAATTGATTCATACATTATTTCCTACATTCGAATAATCGAAGTACTCTGCCTCAATATAGTTTGCCTTCGTTAGCATCAATGATTTAACTTTCTTCTTAAACAAGTGAGCTTTCAGTAATTTGAAATTTGACTGTAAATGATTGAAGATATAATATTCAATGTTTTAATATTGCCTTTTTTTTAACAAAAGACAAGTCATCAAAATGTTTCGCACGAAGCAATGTCAAAAAAGAAAATATTGAGCAAAATAATTTAGATGAGAATGAATGAATTAAGTTAAAATTAAATGGAAAATTATTATCACCAGGTTTATGTTTTAGCGGTTTACATTATGGAGAAACTTTTTAATCAAGTGGTTTTTCAGCCAGTTGGGCCTCTGCTTCTTCAGACCAAACAGACGTTTCTTCTGCTAATTGTCGAGCATCGTCTCGGCGACGTGAATCCACTCGCCCCATCCCATCTAACCCGTGGAAAAAATTCCTTCCCAGAGATCTCTCGACCTGTCTGTCCCTCGTTGTTATTTATCACAGATAGCGACTGTCACCCTGACAACTAGTTTATGCCGACCAGTTCCGATCGGAATGTCCAGATAACACTTGATATTCTGAGGTTATTGTTTTACCTTTATATTACGGTCGACTATAAACAAAGAAATAAATGGCTTTTCCCTGTAAGTTATTCCGTCGGGCTGCTTCGAGGAGTCCCGAGCGTTTTATTTATAAGGCAGGCCACGGTGACATTTTCGATGCGACCAGATGACTTATGTCGCTCTTTTTCGGATAGAAATCGTATCTGAAATTCGGGGTTTCGATCTGACGGACGAAGGTTTGGGGTGTTCGATCGATGCTCGAACTTCGTCGTATAATAATTGTAAGTAACGTGTATTTATGCGCATAAATTTTGCTATACCACGTACTGTCAGGTTAACTATAGAAACGACGAAATTCATATTTGTTTTCTTATTTTTGGCAAACGTTTCTGGAAAATGGATGGAAAGTGTCACTCAAGCGTGCCCATTAGGCAATGTAAATTTAGGTTTATTATGCTCATCTTATTTGTTTCGATACTTGTATAGAAATGATATGAAGTTTTTTCGAACGCAGATATCCTTCACTCAATTTGTACTCAGTCATCCTCACGTCTAGTTTACATCGAATATTTTGCTTAATGTTTTTTGTTTACCTTCTTTTTTGAACCAGCCACTAACAGACTCTTGGACTTTTTGTATGTCAGACTCGTTTTTTATTTAAGTGAGAAATATCTGTTAAAGCTCTTACAGATTAAATTCAGTACATATAGTCATATTTCATTAATTATATCTTATAACTCAAACGTCAATGGCTAATTAGTCATTGTTGAATAAGGTACCTATCCAGTTCTCATAATTCTCACAATTCCTTGCACATTTTTGCAAACCCCTTTCAATTTTCATCTCGTTTTTCCGGATTTTTTTTTTTCATTTGGAATCCTTATGAAATCTTAAAAATCTCCTGAATAACCTGTTTTCCAGGAGGAGTATACAGATGTATACAGTTTCCGAGATATTTTTAGCAATAACAGGATTTTTTTATTGAAAAATCTTCATTTCAGTTGACATTGTCTTTTGCAATCTTGTCAAAACTTAGTTCTGACAAAGCAACGAAAACGTCAATTTAAATAAAGATTTTCTCTATCAAAAAAGCCTGGTATTGCTAATAATATCTTGAAAATTGAACATAGGTACACAACAAGCAAGAAAAGTCTATAGAAATTACGATATATATACATATATATATATATATATATATATATATATATATATATATATATATATATATATATATATATATATATATATATATATATATATATATATTGAGAAATGGTTTAATTACCTGGTTCTATCAAGACTCAATGTGAATTTGGTAGTATCAGGTTTGTGAACTATAGTTAACTAATATATATAGTACTTATAGTTAACTAATCACAAAGTAGTTTATTAGACGTTCCAAGTTTCAATTGTCCACTTCAAATGACACTTCAATTACAATCAAGTACCTAGAAGAGTGTATTTCGTAAATATATATTTTAAATATATTGATAATATTGAATTATATACTTTAGATATTTTAGTTTTGATCATTATACTAAGATATTAAGGAAGAGAGTACAGCTCTTTAAACCTTCTAATAAACTATTATAGTTTGTAGATTTGTACTATATTTCAGAAACCTGATTCAACCAAATTCACACAGAATCTTGATAAATAAATATATATATATATATATATATATATATATATATATATATATATATATATATATATATATATATATATATATATAATAGGTTTTATTCAATTTGGATGCCTGGTCAATATTTCGATTGTGATTACAATCTTCATCAGGACTCTGAAAAACGACCTTCTCCAGAATTATGGAAAGGTGAATATTGCACAAGATAGAATTTATGTTCAGGTATTCAGAGTTTTGTGTATGTTAGATACTTGTCGCATCTCTTTACAATTCTCCGCATTCGCCCCTGCATCCATAGTATCATATTAATTAAAAAATACACTCCTTGGAATGTTTCATAAAATCAAGCTGTCTGGAACAGATTGAAGCTGATTGAATAATTTTTTGGAATTTATGTATTGATGTTTAAATATTCTTTTTCTTATAAAGAAAATAGACAGTACTTACTTTTCAGAACATAGAGTGAATACTAGATATAGCAGGAACTCTTTATCAATTCCGCAATACAGAAAATCTATATGTCTTTGTAGCTATTTCTATTTGGCACCAAGAATCTATAATGAATTGCCATTTGAGTTAAAAAATATGATTAACATTAAAAAATTCAAGTCTGCCATAAAGAACTGGATGAAAACAAAGGACAGATGTATGGTTCATCGACTGGTGAACATTTAAAAGCTAAAATGGTTGTAAAACAATATATGATAGTGTTACACATTCTTATAATATTGATATCCGCTTCTCCCCAATATTGTTATCAAATTTTTAGATTAATAATTTTTTTCTTAAATTATTAAAATGGATACCTTGATATGTATGTAAGTATTGAATATTGCAGATAATAATAAATAAACATGATTCGTACTCACCACAGGCTACGGTCTTTGTGAGAAAATTATTATCTTTGTTTAGGAAACATAAGTGAAAATATAGATCTTAAAATTAGAATAGTTACTATTGTTTTACCTATATAATTGTATTACGAGAACCTTAAATAAAGATTATTGTTATTATTATCATTCTTTTTCTATCTAAATATATGAACGTATGGACCTCAAGATGTTTTTTCAAATATTATTTCTTTTGAGTTCATACACATTTTACCGAACGCTAGCAGTGTGGATAACAGAATTATGTATCAAATCCAAAATTATATTATAAAGTTATCTTAGGACTTCGACTTGTACTAGACTGAATAGGTACTGGAAATCTGTTGAATCATATGATGTTCACATTAAATATGACCATCGTGCTTGACCAAACGGAAAAAAATCATTACCTACAAATAAAAGAGACGAAGCTAACACAAACTGAGAAAGAAACTTATGATAGAAAAAGGACGAACTACCCATGTAGGTCGTCCTTTCAATCTCTATCAGAACGAACATGACCTATATGCAGTTCTTACAAAAATCTATGTCAGTACACTTCTATTGTCGTCAAAAGTTATATTGAAACCACTAAACAATGCTCTATCACGTGTGGAACGACTTGTTTCTATAGGAAAACTGCACCGTCTTTAAAAGGAGAGAAATCTTCGATTGAGCATCATTCGCTAATTTATTGTTAATCTGATCTAACTCATTCTTCACTTGTTCCCTTCACTTCGCCATATTGCTTATTTCCCACGTGCGCCGCATAACCTTTGTTCGAAATATATATACAGATATTACCTCAAATCGAACAACCATAAATAACTATAAGTGATGCATGCCATGAAACCATATGGAGTAAATTAACAATAATTCAATTTCTACGGCTTTGGAAGCAGAACATTATTCGTGAATTATCGTGAGTCTCAACACCTGGACTCATCTTTGGATTTACTAGATCAATTCCTAAATGTGGTACTAACTAAAGGTCCCCACGCGTCTTCAAATCTTGATTGAATAGAGATGATACATTGATCATATACCTCTTTGAGCATCTCGATATCTGAAGAGAACTTTACAGTAGAACAATGGGCTACTAAATATACTGAAATTGATACTCTAAGAAATTTAAGGTGCAACACTATTGGAATTTTCACCTGCTCCTCAAATAAATTTCACCGAAAAATCAAAGGTTTATTTCCTAGACTGCATTATGAATATTATTGTCTAAGAGATGTGACGAAAAAGCTTGTATCCTTGTAATATGACGATATTATTGTTACAGTCAAGTTTATTGACGACCAGAAGTATATATTATGAAAACCACATATATTTATTTTGGAATCGGGAGTTCCACAGAGCGTGAAGTTCTGTTTTAGGTCCGTTAGTTTTAAATATTAATGAAATCAATAGATCTACCGAATTCAGTGATTTAGGAGGAGGTTACGTTTGACGAAAAAGTTAATTTTGCTACTCACATAAATAACATTGCTTCAATTTTTCTTACAAAATATTAGGTTTTGTAATAAGAAATTCCAAATGGCTGTCTCAATGTGAAACACTAGGCTTCTGTACCTACCTTGATACGATCAAAACTAGAATGTGCCGTTTGGAATCTGACAGTGCTTGTTTTATGACAATTCAATGTTCCATTACTTGAAACAAGTTGACGGTTTTTTGTTGAGTTTTTTCATTTTCCTCATACATTTCCGTGTTCCGATATTCATCATCATCATCATCATCATCAACCTCTGTCCGTCCACTGCAGAACGAAGGCCTCCTCCTGTCTTTGCCAAGATTCCCTATTGGAAGTTTCTCTCTTCCAGGCAGCGCCCAGCCAATCTACAACCTCCTTATCCCATCGATCGTGAAAGCGCTTTCTTGGTCTTACCCTGTCTCTGGACTCCCAATCACCAACCACAGCTGCCCAACGCTCATCTCTAGTTCGGGTTAGGTGGCCAGCTCTTCCGATATTACTTTGTCGAAATACGCAATTTTTTTTCCACCTGTGGTTCGTTCTATTTTTTTTGGCCTTTTCACCTCTTCATAAAATCTGTTGTGAGTTTTAGCCTTTTCATGATGTCATTGATATATTTGAAGTATAAATGTAAGTTTTTCAGATATAAAATGGTCGTTTAGCTTTGTGAGTACCTAAGCTTCAATTTCAGTTGGCCTATATCGTTCATATTTATCTACGATTCGTAAGTTTTTAGTACAGTTTCTAGTTTAATTTTACTTGAGTTGGAAATGTCATTGTACTTTTTTCCACTCGACGGCTTAAGCTGTTGAGCGGTGTATTTCTAAAAAAAAAGAAATAAATTATAGTATTTATTAACGATCAACACACGTCATACATGAATGTGGATGTGTGGTCGCTTTATCTCACCACATGGCCAAATTCCCAACAGGGGACTCGCTGATCCACGTTCCATACACACACCGGTCCAAATCCCCGGTAATTCTTGCGACCAGCCCTACGCGTTGTTGAGTGCACGCTTTTTATCTGTTCATTTGTCAGAGAGATTTGACGTAATTTGTTTCGTTTCTGTCCGGATGAGTTTGGACAACGCCGAGGGGTTGGGGATGTTGCGCTTTTACTTCCAATTTGGTAGTATGCCTTCGAAACAAATTCCATTAAACCCACATGAAGATTTTTCCTTCATGATTCAATTGATCAAACTTGGTTTGGCACTTATTTATCAATAGAAAATATTCAAATTGGAAAAATATGAACCGACACTCGTTTCGTTGTATTAATTAGACGTTTCTTATAGCTGCAAGTACTATTAAAATAATTTTATTCAAGCAAGATTTATGGAAATTTATTATTAATAATAAGTAAGTGTCGACTAATCGCAATAATTTTCACACGTGTTTAAATTTCTGACAGTGAATACTGAAAAATACAATCATGGTTTTGCTTTCGTATAAATGTGCTTCCAAAAGTTTCGGTCATAATTATGATTGCAATCTTCAGAGGTTCAGCACACGTTCAGGTTGTTTAGAGATTTGTCTAACAGTACACTTCATTAACTACATAGCATGACGCGTTTCGTCGTTACAAACGACTTCTTCAGATGTTTACAGAATAATCCTGTAAGAATTATTCTGTAAGCATCTGAAGAAGTCATTTGTAACGACGAAACGCGTCATGCTATTTAGGGAATAAAGTGTAAATCATAAGTTCAAGTGTTTGAATTTAAGTTTATATTCAATTATAATGGATTTACATCAAGTAAACGCCACCACTATTAAATAAAAAAAAATAAATAAATAAATAAATAAAAAAAGTAATTATTTCCAAATATTTGTTGTGTTTATCAATCTCATTATTCTGAATATTTTCAAAACAACTTGTGTCGATTTTATAGTTTTGATAAAATTTTTGTTGTGATATTTGTGACAGAAGGTATACCTGTAAATAAAAAATTAACCTTGATTTAAATTAAACACTTCGCTTAATATTTCACGAATTTTGCCATGAACATGAAGCCAATTGTTTTATTCAAATTTATACGTAATCATGTTAAGAGTTCGAAAATCTCAGTTATTAGGTGAACATTTTCCTATATTAAAATAACAAGTATATTTCCGAATGTGTTAGTTTGTTTTGTCAACTTGTAAACATTGAAGTTAGAGGATGAAGACCAGTTGAATCTGGTCTTTTTCTGGAATTTAGAGGTTGAATCTACATATAGAATCAACCCTCACACGGTTTAGTCGGTAGAACACACGACTATGGTGCGCCTCAAGCAGGTTTTTAAAGATTATTTTCCTGTAAATACACTATATAAATTTGTTACAAAACCATTAATCGAAAATAGACCAATTTGTGCAAGGATCTAATGAGCTACACCATAAGATAAGTTACATTATAAGCTTTTGTT
Source organism: Henosepilachna vigintioctopunctata (assembly GCA_030704895.1). Lineage (NCBI taxonomy): Eukaryota > Metazoa > Arthropoda > Insecta > Coleoptera > Coccinellidae > Henosepilachna > Henosepilachna vigintioctopunctata. The sequence goes on along the minus strand of JARQZJ010000002.1, from coordinate 1,448,551 downwards.
TAAAGCAGGAATTGTAAATATAATGACTAACGTATAAAAACATGTGTAATAGTATAATTATTCTTTATATATTTTTATATGTGTTTGTATTGCCTTTGTAAATAATTTGTAAATAAAGATTGTTGACTTGACTTGACTATGGTGCGGTAGAACTCGGGTTCGAGCCCCGCTGAACGCATGGGTGTTTGTGTTTGTCTATGATTTAAGTCGTTTAATGAATGATATATGCTGGTAATGTACATTGATTTCAAGTCCAATGGCCGTTCGGAACCGGCGTTAAACTGTAGGTCCACTGAATTAAAAAAAAAAACATGTACTATAAATATTCGAAGAAAACATAGTATCTACTGACCAGTTACTTTGGAAAATTGTTTGTCTCAGAAATGAATATAATTAAAGGCATACCTACCTAGATCTCCTACAGGCAGCGATAGGACAGGGAGTTATATAAATAACGAAAAATCGATATACATTGTTTTATAGATACTAAAATAATGAATATTAAGATGAAATGTTACCCATATGAGGCACCCAGCATAAAAATTATAAATTGTAAAAAATGTCATATATTTAATATATTCGAAACTTGACACAATATTGCATATTGAACAAAGAAATCGAGAAAAATTCGACAGTAATTGAGGGGTGATAAACAACATATATACACAGAAAGGCCAGCCACACTTTTAATCTTCTCTCGATGTCCCAGGAGGCAGGAACCCACTCTCGAGCCCCTCCAGAATTACAATAGAGCGGCGTAATTTTATACCAGTCGGTGTGATTAGAGCTGTTTTTCTAGGGGACTAAAATACGCCAAAGTCGAGAGTACATGATCCGATCTTGACGAGGACACGACGACAATGCTTTAATACTTGTCCTTTGTGAAAAGTGACACCTTTATTTGCAGATATTACGCCGTATGTAGGGTGGGTCCGATGTGCGTCTATTCATTTATGATGTGGGCCATTCAACTGTCTGTCGAAAATGGGATTTAAACTAGTATTATGAGGTATTTATGAAGACATGAATGTTTTTTTGTATGTGTTAATGTGGGAACATTTTGTATTTTATTGTATAGAACGAATTTTCTCTTTGGTGCCCTCAATATAACAACGTTCAATAATATATCTATTTTATCTACAATGGTGTTATTTATTTGTAGTTGTAGACATAACATGACTCTACGATAATATATAATGTGATAGTTTATTATTAACACTATTGCCATTGATGAGGTTGTATTGAAAAAAAAGTGTTCTACTTCAGTAATTAGCAACACTTTACTAGTTGCACAACCATACAAACAAATTGATATAAAAATTTATTCATACTTAATCATTTTTATCATACCTAATCTTTTATCATTTAATATTTACCTATGCTTTTATAGTAATTCTTCTCTTTGCATTGCTGTCTTCGAATCAAAAATTAATGCCACTTTCATTCAAATACAATTCATTCAAAGAGTCATTCACAAACTTCATAATTTTTTCAAATTATCTAGATAAAGATTTAGACACCCTACGTCTAAATATAAAGGTACATTTGATGCTGAACAGAATATTGCCCTATTTTCGACTGGGTGAAAATTTGTCCAAGAAGAATGTCAATCAGAAATTACTGATTATTTTGTCCGAATTTCTCTGTTTCTTCTTTAATTCTTTTGTATAATCTATTTTTATTGATTATGATTTCATGTTGTGTATTGTGTTTTATGTTATGTATTATAACGTTATGAATTCATGGAAGGATAGAAGAATGATTCGGCGAATCTTTTCCCTTGTGAAATTCAAAATTCAATCTTACACAATAAATTCATTCATTATTTTCACTATTTTTATTATTATTATGCATTAAAATGAATCACCGGAATGTACCTACCTATATACGCAAAAACGACTGCACCAAATTGAATGATGATTTTTTTTTGTGTTCGTTATTTATTATCTTCTTCATTGTTCACTGAAAGTTCCAGAAAATTGATCATAAAATATTTGAAAATCTAAAAAATATCAAGTCAGTGTGGGAATAAGATAGAAGACTGTAGTAAGTCTTCAATTGATTGAGAAAACATTGAAAAATTATGTCAGTTTTCATGGAAGCAGTTGATACCTTCAAGAATGGACAGCATGGATATATTGAGATTATTCATATTCATTTACCTTTTTTTAGCAACAGTAAAACTGTATTTTTTGAGTGTTGATGTGTAGATATTTAGAGGTTCAGAACTTCGTGTTATTTATTGCTTTAATGAAAAAATGCCATCAATGATGTGTCAAAGTATTGTAAGCGTGGCGAAAAATTTTTTCAATTAAGATTTCAATAAAGAAAAATATTTAGATTTTTACCGAAGTTACGGAATTTAGGATTTCTGTTATGAGGGGATATAAGGAAGAAGTATCGATATGAAATTACGAAACGTCAGTTGAACCCTAGAATTGACAGGGTAATAAACATATCGATATATGGAATCTTTATGATCCGACCGATCTGAAATTATACTGAAAATGTTACATTTTCTCAGTGAATGAGTGTCCCCTTCGTCTCCACACGGTATCGATAATAAAAACATAAATAGTTCAGGATTTTCGAAAATAGTCTCGAAAAAATTCATGGGCGTACAAAGTTAATTTAGAATATTTCCTAATAATATTTCCTAGAAATATTCTAATTTATAATATTTCCTAAAATATTTTGGGAAAAAAAGGTGATTTTTACATCTCCGTGTAAATTCGACGAAAATATGTAGGTACGCTCAGATTGTCAAATTGTCGTAATGTACTTTTTCTTTCACTGTTTTATGGAACCTACTACTAAAATTGAAATAATTAGATACCTACCTATATATTTTCAAACCTCACTTTATCTAATGGTTAGGTACATAATATTTCCCGATTTATATGTTAATGAAGCAAAAGTACCTTTCTATGTATCAACACCTTACCTATATTTGGTATTAATTATGATTGATTTTATTTTTCCGTTTTTCTGTATTGATATGAGGAAATACGTAAATTACTAATAATTTGGTGTTTATTCTCAAAATATTATATGCAGTATTTACCTAGGTAACTACCTTGGCTAGTTCTCTGTTTCTGTATAACTAGAAACAAAATTGGAAAATTGCATTCTCTCGTTATAAGAAACTCAATGGCCAAGTTTTGTTAACTACAAGAAAATCATGAAGTCGAATCCAATTCGCGGTTTAAATAAACAAATGCATCGCGTCAGCGGCGCAGTCGCTTCGCGATCGTCCTTTGTCTTGATTCGCCGTCCAGGCCCGCGGGATCGATATTATCGTGAATACCTTGTTTCCGGTTCGTGCTTAAGCTCCACCCATCGGAGTTCCAGTAAGAAAGCGGCCATCTTGCCGTTTTTCCGATCGCCCGGATCTGTCAAAAAGAAAACGCAGATTTTGAAAATTCTGGAATACCAATAATCCAAACCGAATTTGAAGCTTTCGTAAAATTAGTTAGATAGTCGAATGAAAAAGCATTTGTTGAACGAAATATTTATTTATGGACTCCATTAGGGACTTCAAAAGTACAATGTCAGTTAACTTTTAGTACAACTACTGGTGGAGAATCTTCAGGAAGTATTATAGATCCTTAACATCTTCCTGAATTTCACAAAAATTGTTGAAAAAACTCAACATCAAGGCTTAATAATACGTACTTTCCTACTAAACAAGTTTTGTCAAATTTTGATAAATATACGTCACAGAACCGGGCCCTGCAATTGCCTTTTAATTAATTTATGATGTTTGTACATACATATCAGTGTAACCTTTCTTGTTATGAGTAATAAACATATTTATTATCATAACAATAAAATTTTAACACTCAAATTGACGTCCTTATTTATCCCTACGTTGTTTAGTGGAGCATGCCTTATTGGGAAATCAAAGATCTACATGAAACAAAATATATTGAAACACTTCATGAAAATAATGTCTAAAATGACGAACTTATATTTGAATATTTGTTTTTGAAATCTTCATGAAAATAATGTCTAAAATGACGAACTTATATTTGAATATTTGTTTCAGGTTTTGAAATATTGCGATCACCTACATGGAAAATGGTATTTTTCCGAAGTTCGAGCGATATTTTCTAGAAGATATCTTCTCCAAAATGTGGCGATCGAAATATTTCTTGCGAGCAGAAGTAAGTTCTTAAAGTTCATAACTACCTACTAATGATACATTGAAGAGGTGATTTATGAGTCGTAATAATATTCCAGTTTTTATTTGATAGGTACTACCTAACATCATCATACCTAATATACATCAAAAGTGGGCAAAATTTTAATTACGTAAATTTTCATTGTGTAAATTTTCATTTACTTTATAAGAAATAGAAGAGGAAATATTAACGAATGAGTAATAGAGAAAATTTTCACTGAAAAAAGTTACATGTTTTGAAAAATGAATTGAAATAATCCAGTGGCGTAGTAAGGGAGAAGCTATAGGGAACAAGGGCTGTTATACCTACATAATAATAAATGACCACATAAATAAATTTGCTTCAATATTTCTACTGATATTCAAATTTGAATTTTCAAATGAGTTTATATATATTTTTTCAAACGCTGGTTTGGTTTGCTACATATTTCTTGGTTGAAGCTTTGATATTTAAGCCTAGTTACATACGAGTGTGAAGTTTGATATACTCTCAATTCGATTGAATGCTTGGTCCTAAAGTATTTTGGAGAATAAGTGCCTTCTCTCCTTATGGATACCTTCATTATTATCAGAGAATATTCATTAGGTACGGAAGTATCAAAATCCGTATTTGAAGATAAATTTCAAGAAGATGCTCACATAGAAGATGCCCCTTTGTTCCAAAGTTCATCGTTAATCTGACATTTCAGTCAAAAAACTAAACAACTTTCATTTATTAGTCATAAATATTTCTAATATACATCGTCTATATTTTTTCAAAGTTCAAATTGTATATGTATGTAAATATTGTAGGGCTACTAATTTGGAAACATAAGAATGATAAGTAAATTCACAAACAATATTTTCGTTTCATGAAACATTGTCACAAATAATACCATATTAGGTGTAAGTATGTACTTAATTCTATGGTTTCATTTATCTTATTTGAATGATCATACTTTCACATTCTTAAACACGCCCAGTATTCAATTGATAAATTCAATTATACCTACTTCTCATTAATTTGTTCTATAATAACTTTACTTTAAATTTATTATTGAAAAGGGTTTCCTTCAATGGTTAAAAATATTGCAGTGATAATAAGTTTAAATGAATTAATTCTTCCTATAAATTTTTCCCCATCAGCATAAATCAAGAGTGAACGTAACCGAATGTAGAAAAAACCACTAAAGGCATAAAACGGACCAATAAAGTTTCTTACATAACCCAGTTTTACTGCATATACACGACGAAAAAAGAAATAAAACTGGAGAAATAACGACCCGTATCCAAATCGTTAACATTCTCTTAATTCGATTTACGAACTTAATTAATATCATAATTTCATTCTTTTTCTTTCTTTTCTCTGCAGCTTCAATCATGTTTGCCTTTCCTGATCAAGCCACCGTGAAGAAAGTCATAAAGGCGTTGCCCAGGGTTGGCGTCGGCATCAAATATGGCATACCGCAAACAAGGTAATATTTATATAATCAAGTGAAAATTGCAAAATTGAATTGAGTTGTTTTACGTTCACATAGGTATATTCTATTTTCGCTAAATTTCAATGAATATACAAGAAAAATAATGAAGTACACAAAGTCAATCGGTGTTAATTTAGAAAAAGGAGTAGGTAAATGAACAGTATAGAAAAAAGCCTAAACAGGTGTATATTTTTCAATTTTCTTCACGATATTAATATGAATTTGATTGAAATAGATGAAAACAATTTTTCTCGAATTATCCCAACAAGCATTACACATTTTTCGACTTGTGTCACAATTTTTGAATATAATTCGTAAAAAGTGAACAAAGGTCCTATTATGTTGTGACATAATATTTGTGTCACTCTACTGGCTCAAGATAAATAAAATCTCTCTTGTTAGTCTTCATAATACTATTTCACGAACAGAGCTACTGAGTTTACATCTACTACTTATTAATAATTATAAGTAGTAGACTTTGTCAAACTGTTCGTGGCCAAGGTAACATCGTTGAAAACACCAAAGTGTTTAAACAAATCATTTAAAAGTTTTTATAAGGTATGTAATAACTATGGAGTGTATATTTGTCTAAAAAAAATACCTGAAAGTAATATTGAACTAAGTCGTGGAGTCGCAAAGAGTCTCGTCAGATATTTATTTTTCTAATGTTGCGGTCTCAGTTTTAGGTACCTTTTTTCAATTCCTTCAACCTCACACCTCTGGTACAGCAGCGCTATTTTCATTTAACGCTTCAAAGAGGGCACAGTTAGAATGTTCCGTCTCTCTATTATTTATAATAAGAAACAACATAACTCTTATTGTGATCGAATAATCGAAATGTCTTCAAATCATTTATTACTCTAGTTTATATTTTTGCCGATTCTCACTTCTTGTTTCGTGTCGAAATAACTCGTCAACTAAATAACTAATTTCCGAAAATTAGTACCATGCACTGATTTGTCATTTGCCAAAGTCATGTTCACTTCTATGCTTTTAAACTTCATGATTAGACAGGACAGGTCATTTGGTGTTTGTACTTCTGTTGTTAGATGACTTTAAATTTGCACTCATGTGGGACACTTAAAGCCCACTGCACACATTTTGCTTCACATCTTGTTACACCAGTTCTAAATCGGTTAAGGTATTCCAGTAGAAAAAAGCAGGAGAAAATCGGTGTACCTACCCTTCTCTTCCACTTTCATCTTTATATCTGTTGTTTTCTGTTTCCATAGATCAAGTTGTTGAGGTCTTTGTGGAATTGACAGCTCGGCTGTTTTAATGAAAAATTTGCGGCACTTTACACTAAGTCGTTTTTCTTGATGATCGTGGCTTTGCCTTTTGCTTGGATCTTTCAGTTTCAGCTGCCACTTCTCTTAGAATGATTCGGCAGAGTTTCTTCCGTCTCCTCAGGATTTGCCTTTGCGTTTCCGTGTCATTTCGTCCCAAACACGCACATTTTTGTGGGGTTATGGATTTCTTCATTCGCGGATTCAATTGCTATTTTTGTGAATGGTTCCTGAATTGTTTTGTTTCGGAAGTTGAAACTTATTAAGAATTTAGACTATAAAGCAGATCTCGATTTGGGTCATGCACCAGGTCATCCTCACGAACTTGAAATCATGCATCCAAATATAAGAGTGACATTTGTACCTCTCAACACGACGGATTTGCTTCAACTTATGGACCAGGGGATAATCCAGGCCTTTAAGCTCTATTACAATAGACGAACCTTCAAAATCATATTGGATAATATAGAATGTGATTCTGCATGCATAGTAAACATAAAAGAATCATTGAAAACACTGAAGCCATACACATTCAAGTCATGCCGGAAAAAATGTGGCCTACTCTGCCTGCTGCAAAACACGAAAATCTGTGCAGATTCAAACTTTGACTGCAAACATAGCCGAAATTGAGAATGGAATAGGTCGAGATGGATTCCAACAGATCATCAACAACAAATCAAATGACATTTAGATGTTGCTTGAATGGCAAGATGAAGATTTGACTCAAACCGACTTGGAAGAAAAGCTTATTTAGCTATCGAAGAAGAGTCCTATAGAAGAAGGCGCTTCAACGAGCACGGGATACGTGATATTTAATGTGACGTTTAAAAATTCTCAGTGAAGGTTCAAGAATGTTTAATGGGCATTGTTTTTTTTTCATGAAAATTGATCCGTATATGAAACGAAGTCTCATTTTTAAAAAGCAAATTGCTGAAGTCATTGCTGATATACGGAACTCTTAAAAACTGCCAAGCAAGAAAAAACTACAAAATTCTTTAGACCATTACCTAAGCCTGAACATAATAATTAATCAATATGATCAAACACTTCATTTAAATTAATTTTTTTTATATCCGTTCTTCAATTTTTCACCCAATAACGTATCCCCTATAACCTCATGTAAATAACCATTCCATATTCACGGTTTATGTATCATATTTTCGGAACGTATACCCCGCGAATAAAGAGCTTTTACTGTACTAATATACTGTTTTTACTATAAAGCGGAAAAGTCATACGGAGGAAAGTTCAAAATGTTTCGTCAGTAACACCTAATATTAGCAGAATATAAAAACCACTCAATTCTAGAAGCGACAAAACGCTCAAGTAAACGAATCTTACTATTTTTTATTACCAACAACATCGTAACGTTAAAATATCACATCGCTCAGACGATAAAGATATCATATTCAATGCTTATTATCTCCATCGGCATTTGTGCTTCTCTATACGGGTCGCGCGGTATTCATGAAGAATTCTGAGAACGCCAATGATACACGGCTATCTCTCGAAAATATCTGGGATTCTCAATATTGGTTGCATGTAAATCCGTGGAATGAGAATAAATACCGAATGAATACAACAACGTCGACAACCGATTCTTCATAGGTAATTTATCGAACATGTTTTCTTCTTCCATCGACAGAATTATAAACGATCGTCTTCTGACCTGTGCCATTCTTACGAAACTCGGAGATGTCCCGATAACAGTGTCTTAGACCAATGGTAGAGAATTGCTAGTAGTAATCCTATAAAGTTTTAGGTACTTTAATTATAGAAGGACCTTCTATAATAGAATGTTGAAGCTCGTACGTGGATGAGTTTCAATGTTTTTTGGCTGTGGCAATGTGCTGGTGAAACAATTTTGTCATGTTTGACTGAATTAAAGTGAAAATTACAAACTAAAGGGTGTTGTTTTTAGAGGTATAGAACTTTAAATTGCAATAAAACAACGATGGATCATTCGATTGACAAGAATTTTTTTTTATTCGAAAGATAATCTTGTGGCATTACATTTTGAATATGATCTCTGGCATATGACCGCCACGGCTGGCTCGGATGTAGTCTAATCTGGACATCCAATTCTCGATGACTTTTTAGAACATTTGTGGCCGTATATCGTCAATAGCACAGCGAATATTGTCTTCCAAATGGTCAAGCGTTTGTGGCTTATCCGCATAGACCAATGACTTTACATAGCCCCACAGAAAGTAGTCTAGCGGTGTTAAATCACAAGATCTTGGAGGCCAATTCACAGGTCCAAAACGTGAAATTAGGCGGTCACCAAACGTGTCTTTCAATAAATCGATTGTGACACGAGCTGTGTGACATGTTGCGCCGTCTTGTTGAAACCACAGCTCCTGGACATCATGGTTGTTCAATTCAGGAATGAAAAAGTTAGTAATCATGGCTCTATACCGATCACCATTGACTGTAACGTTCTGGCCATCATCGTTTTTAAAGAAGTACGGACCAATGATTCCACCAGCCCATAAAGCGCACCAAACAGTCAGTTTTTCTGGATGTAACGGTGTTTTGACATACACTTGAGGATTATCTTCACTCCAAATGCGGCTGTTTTGTTTGTTGACGTAGCCATTCAACCAGAAGTGCGCATCATCGCTAAACAAAATTCGCTTATGAAAATCGGGAACAACGGCAATCTCGTTTTTGGCCCATTCGAAGAATCTACGCTTTGCTTGATGACCGTTTGATGAATTGCCAAACCAAACTGAGAATAAATCACTTCTCAGCTGTTGAATCCGTCGTCATCTTCAACAGTAATGCCAACTTAAAGTTCTATACCTCTAAAAAAATACCCGTTACTTAGTTTTATTCAAATTATAAAGTGAAACTTTCTATGCAGTCATATAATAGATACTAGTGGAAGAATTATGAGTCAAATTTTGTAACATGGAAGAGGAGAAAAATGTAAAGAACAGAGAAATAGAAAGAGAACAATACATTTCGACGAAAAATTCATTTTATGTTTTTCATTAAATAAATTTTGTCATTATTGTCATTCATTAAAATTCCTTGAGCGAAAACCTTGCAATTTCTTCACACTATCTCAAAGAGTGATATAATATATGATAATTTTAATTGAAAATATTTAAGGTAAATTCCACAAAATTTTTTGATACACTCAACATATATTTCGGGTTACTAACTCGTTTTTACGAGTTTGATAAAACTTGGTTTTCATTGTCACCCTTTATCAAGTTGAATACATGTGAGTGTACTGAATTCTTGATTATATCTTAATCGCCCGAAAACGTATTTGTTGATGAAAGGTTCGATACATTTCAAAATATTTGACTTAGTGTTGTGGGTATTAATCTATTAACATTATTAAAAGGATCCATATTTCATATTTAGATTAGGTATCATAAAGTATTAATATCAGTATCATCAACTGAAGCAAAGACACTGCAACTATTAACTAAAACATATTTATAAGTAAGATGTGTTGTATTTCTCTTTCCAATTTTGTCTTATTCTTTTTTTTAATATTGTCATTTTTATTCGAAGATTCATCAATTATTTGTGAAACCATTCGAAATTTGAGTGTCACCACATAATATATTGTTTTCAGCTCAAGTTCTCAAACTTACATGAAAACTAAAATAATGAGAAGTAATGTAGGAATAATGTGGAAAATTATCAGTAAACATACTTCTTGGACTTTCGCAATGGCTTTCAAACTATGGTAATTAATTTTTCAGTAATAATCCTATCATTAATGGATATTCGGACATTTTTATGACTGCATTTCATTGATCAGGTATTGGAAGTTTTTATATTTCTAACGGGCACCTAATAGAGACAAATGCCTCGTTATCAAACACTTATTTTCTTGTTTTTCAGAAATAAACGAAAGATATAATTGCTACTTACTGAAAGATTTCCACATAACTTGAAAATTAATTGGCGTATCTATATAATAACTAAAAATCCTTCATTCCTCACATACTAATCACAAAAAATTCTGTAATAATTTTCGAAACGTTTCCTCTTAATACTAATTAGAACTACTCAATTAGAACTACTCAAGTGTACACAACTTTGATTGAATTGGCCTAATTGCCGCACTTTGAAATTTTAATATTATATTAATTATAAATATAAAAAAATTGAAAATATTATAATTATAATATTTTCAACTAGGACATTCCCAAAATATCTCCTAACAAGTTGAGTTTTCATGGATATAATTGATCGATAATCATAAAATAACCATAAAACACATTTCCCGAATTCTAATTTCAGTTTTTTTTAATAACTGACTGAACCCTAGCTTAACTGCACTTCTAAAAAGCCATTATAGTTGGTTTTCGCTGCTATGTTATAAATAATGAAACATATGGAAAAAACTATATATTGGTGGGAGTTATTTCAAAGCTATAGAAATAAAGTTGTAGGTACTCAAACAAATACGTTAAAATGTAAGAAATAATTATATGTTGTATCGAATTGAATTTAGTTCTAAAGATTTAAATGAATTATTATTTTAATGGTTAAAGGTACCTGATAACAATTTCAAAATTAATGTTAACAAATCTGAATATTTCGGTGCTGGGCAGTGAATATGAATTTTAATGATAATAGAATGTAAATTAATGAAGACGTTGTATTAGTGGATAAGAAGAAATATCTGGTTATTATGATCGATAAAAATCTAAATTTCTAAGCAAATGCGGATTATACAAGGCAAACAAAAGTTGAAACAAAGTTCATTTTATCACTAGAGTAAGACGTAGAATAGATGTGAAATACAACATATAGAATACAACATTGTTATTGCTTAAATCACAAACTTTGCCCTATGTTTAATGTTGTTCCTCACTCTTGTTGAGTCTTAAAAAAATGTATTGATAGATTACCAAAATCGAGGTATGAGACTGATTCCGAAATGTTGTAAACGAACACCAATCAAAATCATGTATTTAAGATGAAAAAAAAAGACTGAATAATTCAAGAGAAAATCAACATTTTGTTAAGGAATATCATGATTACGAAACAAGAACATCGTAACGATTTTCGAGTGATTAAATCTACAATGAATAGAAATTTGCCAATGTTCATAAAGTACTGTGCGAATATTAGACCTTTTATTATTTTTTATAGCACATTGCTAAATAAAGTTATTAACATTATGGATGATTTCACATTTAGATTCCAACTATATCTGCTATTTCAAAAATAAATTTAGCAGAAGTTAGTTTATTGAACTAGTCAGTTTATTGAACTTCACAGTGACTGCGACTATAGAAAATTTTATTGTTATTAAATAATTTTCACTACATTTACCTTATAGATATTCACAAATATTCATATCTAGTGGTTCCTAGATTCGAACCCGGTACTTGCTGCTTGCCCGATAATGAGTTCTATGGTCTTCTGGTGTTATATGAGCAATGTTTTCTCAATGTGTGTGAATTACATCTATTGAGATATATTCAAACAGCAAGTGAAGTAGTAACAAAAATACGGTCGAGTATTTGGAAACTAGTTTTTGGATTGTGTAATCCCTGTACACTACCTTTTCAATAAATGTTCTTTTTCAGGAGGGCGAGCATGATGTCCCAAGACAACTGATGCGAAATTCCAATATGACTCAAAAATGGCAACGACGAGAAATTTCTAATTTCGAATATTTAATGTTCTTGAATACCATCGCAGGTAAGTTCATAATTTTGATCAATAATTTAGCAGAATAAATATATATTCAATTTATTCATCAGGATTTTCGGTAATATTCTTCTGTATATTAAATAAAAAAATAATACACTTAGCTTTGTTTGACAACATTTATAATATTTAATAGTGTTGGCGTTTACTTGATGTAAATCCATTATAATTGAATATAAACTTAAATTCAAATACTTGAACTTATGATTTACACTTTATTGACTACATATCAATGATATGTAGGTAGTCAATAAAGTGTAAATCATAAGTTCAAGTGTTTGAATTTAAGTTTATATTCAACATTTATAATGAATACTTGACAATTGTTTCTTGGTGTTAAACTGAGTTTAACTTTAAAAAATGGGGTAACACCCCGAAAACAATTGTCAAGTATTCATGATAAATTTTATGAAACCAAGCCAAGTTTTTATATTTAATATTTAAACAATGTTTCACCAAGAGATCAGCGAACACTGAATAAACTTTATTAATATTCTTCTGAATTCTAACGTAAACTTCATATGTTGGAAAAAGTTTGAAAAAACATTGTTTCCAAAAATACTCAGTGCAGTCTGGTGCACAAAGAGACGTCACTTTCGACTTCCGAATTTCATATCTAATAAACTCTTACGTGGGACTTAATACACAACGACAACACCATCCGCCGTAATATTTCAATAAAGCGACGCCTGGCGTCGAGACGTCCCATTACCACTTCATATTTATACTGGAAACAAGTTTTCAATTAATTCCACTCCTACTCTCGCGCCTAAGGTAGGAAAGAGATTCCCCAATTTTGTCTTCGGTTTTTATTAAGTCATTAAGCCACCTTTTGTGGCTCCTTCGAAATAAGATAATTTAAAAATTAACTTTGTAGATTTACGATTTTAATGCACTGAATGTGTTTCTGAATGCGAATGTATGAGCTATAAAATTCTTGAAATAGTTAAGAAGGTCAAAATGATAAACAATGATAACTATAAAAACATAACCCTGAATGAAATTCAAGGGTTTTTATTTCGAAGAAAAATCGTATAATTTATTTAATCAAATAAAACATTTTATTAATAATATATTTTATTAAATAAAATAAATTAAATTCAGGTATTTGCACAGTTTTTTCGTATTAATTACGTTTAATACTGAAATCTATCTAGATTTGAATCAACATTGAAAAACATACAAAATGAGGCAGATTAAGGTATTCAGAAATTATTATTTTTGTAGAAACTTAATTTTTCGTATATATTTTTGAACATTATATTAATAGATATTCATTGAAATTCGTTAAAATTTCTATCGCATGAAATGGGAAATAAAAAACTAAAGATTATCCAATTTATCGAAGATTATCGTTGATGGGCTATAATCATTAGATATTCGATATCTAAATTTGATATTCGATATATCCATTTAAACTAATTCTTAAAGACGAACTTCTCTTTGTTACTTTCGATTGAATTCTGAATTTTTCAACTTGAAAGAGTTTGAAGCAAAGTATATTCATTTTCATCTTCTTATTGGAATTGAAAAAGTCGAAAAATAAAATTTCCTGTATTTTTCAAATTTTTTTCTATTAAAAGATACCTACTATTTGAAGGTTTGTTATTATTATTTTCATATAATTTTTTAATTTTAATCATATGCATCTCTGATACACAATTACTCAGAAATAATAACTAATATAACACATTTTCATTTGATAAATAAATTAAATTTATGAAAAAAACAATTTTTTTTAATCTGAAAGTTATTAGACTGGGACATACCGAAAAACTTCGTCTTTGAATGGCCATTTATCTCAATTCATGAACACATAACACCAGTTCCATCATATATCTGAAATATGATGATGACAAGATATGCTTGTCGGAGATTCGAACCCAGTATAGTTTACACAGTTAACTCAACTCAACAAAATTTACAAAAATAGGTTAAACGTACTTAATGTGATACATATTTCATTTAGCATTATACTGGTGCGGGTAGATCAATAATAAAAATTGATTCATAAGAAATATAGATCCACAAAACCGTCTAAGTCGGCCATGTAGCCAGGTCATTGAAACTATATGAGTCGGCTAAGTAGCCACATCATAGAAAATATATGTAGCGAATTTTCATTGTCATTCGATGGAAGAAAACATATCACAGAATAGTATCAATATTCTGTGATCACATTGGGACGCCCCAACTTCATCCTGTCAGCATATAAAAAGGGCTACCAACATCCAATCCACCTTCTTCTCTATCAGAGGTCTTCTCTGACAGTCACTTCTGTGTTCAACAATCTGTCATTCTGATTTCCATCGAGGAACACAACAACAACCACGTGTTGTTGCCTCTTTTGCTAAATAACTTAAATATTCCTATATATAAATAACTTATATATTCCTATATATTTATTATTTATAATAAATAATATAATACATGAACAGGTTTATAAAGCTCAAGTTTTATGGCAATACAATATTCACATTTCTCTAGTGATTATTCTACGTCTATCATAATTTTATACAGAAAAAATTATTTGAGAAAAACCTGCTTTTGTTTATTGCCAAACTGAACAATTTGCTTCGAAGAAGCTGTAAAGTATACTTACTTATTAAAAGTATTATGTCACATCTTCAGTTTCGAGTAATAAGTGTTTCAATAATATTTATATATTATTGTATTGTACTGAGGAAATTCTTGTAGTGTATTTCAATTTCTAAATCCTGAAGAATTCCTGAAAAAATCTTTAAAAGGCAAATTTTTAGACAGACATACAAGCAAAAATTCTGAACACTTTAGCAGCCATTTCATAAATAGCAGTTTTCATTCAAAATTTGAAATTTATTTCAGATTAACAAACAAGCCACTTTCATTCATTCTACGAACAGAATTTTTCATATGGATAACTATTAATCAGAATGTGGGAATGTCACTTACAAAAACTTTATAGATAATCCTCGTTTGTAGAAAAAAAATTTTTATTTAGAGTAAATACATTCATTACATGCAATTGGATTGAATTAAGTCGTAAATTAACATCATCAACATTATGCTATACACATTGAGAATTAAATGATCTCATATATTTCCATTCTTATTCGAGAGAATCAACATGATTGTATACATTATTCAGAAAAAAAACGATAGGTATGTATATTATATCATAATTACTTTTGGAATTTATGGATAATTTGTGGTCCAACATCTATACAACTTCTTTTCTATTTTCATCTAAAACATTTAATAATAAGAGAACAATTAGTTTCTGATCAAATAATCAAACCATTATATTCTTTCGTTTGTATATGTAAAATAAAATACAGGAAAAGCAGTATCGAGTAGTATAATTCGAAACATTCACCAAATATTTTTCGAGGTAGCGCTTCCTTTCCCCGAGTTAAACACCACATAAATTACCGAACATATTATTCCAGAAATAATCCGTGATGTATGTGTTTTAAATTAAGGACCCTCCCTACTGACAGATGCTAATTTTGCGTGCGACGTCTTATCCTTAAGGGGGCGCCAGTAGACATTCTTCTTCACGCCACGTCAACTTTTCGGATTATTTCGTTACCGTTGCATGAAGGGAAATGTGAAGAATATGTGTTCGATTAACGTTTTTTTTCCTTTTCATTTTTAATTTGAAATGGTGGAGGACTTCACTAATGGAAAGCTGAATTTGCACTTCAATTTTATGTACAAAAAAGATATTTATGTAGCAAGCCATATAGACTTTGTTGAGACAGGACATTTAATTTTTGTTAGTTCTTTTTAAAGTAAGAAATTTTAAGAAAAAGCTTTTTCAAAGAAATCTCAGCAACATATCAATTTTAAATGAAAATTTGTTGTTTAGTTAAATTTCAAATTCGAAAATATATCTAAAATAATATTCAATTAAAAGTTCAATATAGAAATTGAAGAATCTCAAAAATTAAAAACAATAAATTAAAATTAACACACTTGGCTTAAGTTTCACTAAATATATTAAAAACTCTACATATATTTCGGGTGGTTAAACCATTATCAAGAGTATACAATGGTACAGTGTTACAGTACACAATGTTCAGTAACATTGTATATTCTTTATAAGGGGTTAACCACCCGAAACATATGTAGAGTTTTTAATATATTTGGTGCTGTTAACTTAACTTTAGTAACTTGAGCCAAGTGTTTTATATTCAATATATTGTTTTTAACATAATGTTTCACCAAGAGATACGCGAAATCTACGTGTCATTTCTCAAAAATTATGTTATTTCAAAATGGTCAGAAAACTATTATATCTTGAATGAAAATATTTCTAATGTAGGTTTATCCATATTTTAATATCCATGTTTCAATGTAGACTTAATATAGGACTTAATAGGTTTGTGTATAGATATAATTATAAATATCGAATTATAGTTTCTGAAATTAATGGAATTTTGGAGCAGTAAAAGGACAAAAATTGAATAAACACATAAATACTCTACCTAGTTCTATGTTTGAGAATGATAGTTAACCGGTCAGAATCAAGAGGAAATAGTAGATAGGTCTACCAATATTTTAAATAGTTTAATGCAGCATTTCCTAATCTTTTAGGGTTCGCGAATTCTTTCTCACCGCCTTTCTAAAATTTGGCGACTTAATTTTTGTTTCAAAGTAATCCTTTGGAAAAATTTTCTTTTCTTTTGAACTTATGAAGAAGATTTCTACTTTTCTATAATATTCTATTAGTTTTCTGAAAATATATGACAGCTGACTCATCTAAATACAAATATGAATACTAAATATTGATATGCAAGTTATCGAGAATGTTTATGAAAGGGTTGATATTGTCTGAGGTTCACGGGTTGCAAACAATCTTATTCGGCTAGAAGTTTACATATTAAAAATTACTTGGAAGTAATTTTAAATATGTTTTGATATGGTGTTAACCTCTCCAAATCGGAACTATTTCAAAAAGTAGGTAACAAGTGAACGAGTTCTAGATACTTCATTTTATAAGAAATTTAATTCCGGTAAGCTGTTCTATATCTGGCTTCAATGATCTGCGGTACTTGGTACTACCTCAGATCAAAAATTAAGGCAGGTTTAAAATGTTGCGGATAGTACAGCAAGTATTCACTATAGACAATTAATTAGCCAAACTTTTAACATTTAAGAACCAGCAGCTATGCAAAACTCGAAATGCCATGACGTCACTTAGCAACTCATCGATTATAACAAGAAGAATTATATACGCGGGTGGGGTGAAAAGTTTCCGCCCTGACCAAGAAAAACGATATTTTAAACTTTTTTTTTGCTTTATTTTTCAACATAATCTCTATCCACACTGATACATTTCTCATAAAGGTGTTCTCATTCAGTTATACCAGTTTTGAACGTAGATTAGTCGAGCGCCTCAAAATACTGATTTATAATTTCGATAACTAAGACATTTTTTGAGGTTAAGAAACAGGTAATAGTCGATGGGGGCTAAGTCTGGAGAGTAGGGAGGTTGCGGCATCAATTCAAACTTCAATTCGTGGATTTTGGACATGGAAACAATCGACGAATGAGCTGGTGCGTTATCGTGATGAAACAAAATTTTTTCTTCACCAAATGATGTCGTTTAATTTGCACCTCGTCCTTCAAACGTTGCAATAACTCTGCGTAGTATTGACCAGTGGTAGTCTTACCCTTCTCAAGATAATCAATGTATATAATTCGTCTCGCATCCCAAAAAACAGTAGCCATAATCTTGTTTGCCGATAAAATTGTTTTTGCCTTCTTTGGAGTTGGTTCTCCTTTCCAACCCACTGTTTTGACTGTTCTTTATTTTCATGAGTGTAGTGGTGAAGCGATTGGGCTGAAACTTTACATTCAAACTCAATAGGAACGGTACTGTAGGACGACGCTCCAAAAGTAGACTTAGTGGCGCCATCTCTGGGTCAGGCCGGAAACTTTTTACCCCACCCTCGTATACATCGACTAAACTTTAATCGATAAATCAACGTTGGTATCTACTTGCAATATTTTTTACTTATTATTCAAGATGTTGAACCTTAAATGGATAATAATAAATTCAAAATTAGATGGGTGTACAATTTGTCATCTTTGAAAATTTTAAATTCAAATGCACTTCAAATAAACTTTAATTTTCCAGACTTCTTCATAGTATACATTTAAGAACAATTGGCTCAGGAATATTCAGTCGTAAATCTTCAACTCAAACTCGGTTTTACGAATAGAAACTAGATTAAACCCGTCCTCATCCCTATCCTAGACTTAACCTATCCTCAATTTCGAAAAATTCCGAGGTTTTCGCCGCAATTAAGAACTAAAAGCACATACCGTATATGACGGCTAAATATACATCCTCGAAGATTCATGTTCGCTGTCAGCGAACAGCTGTATATATCATCCTAATTATATACGACTATTATGTATCCACGCCGAACATTTAATGAAGACCTCGCGACAGCTAATTTCAATATGACACGAGTATTCACTTTCGCCTCTTTTTAAATCTCGGGAATTAAATGCTCGTATGTTTGTTTGATTCATGAGTCGTCGAAAGTTCAAAGAGGTTAACATTATTTCCACCATTTGCCGAACTCGTTTGTGATTATGTTGTTTTCTTTTCGGTGGATCAAAAGTTTTCAATTCGAATTGTTAGTCTTTCTAGCTGTTGCTAAATAAATTCGTATATGTTGTCAAGGCATCACAGGCTATTTGTACTGTACGCTCTTGGGACTTTATAGTTTTTTACGACGCCCCTCAACCTAGTCCAAAAAATACATACCAATTTTGGTACTAGCCTAGTAACAGTTGTTCAGAGACACACTATTTGGACATTTGTGGTTTTTATTGAAAATAAGAACGACACTAAAACAAAAGCATTTATTTAACTTGTTGGCTAACGTGTTGTCTTTTCTGATTGCTTTTAAAACCTTGACTCCAGTTTAGAAATTGCTACTCTCATTTCATTGTCTATTTTTACGAAAATCTATTTGGACATTTATAATTTTCATTAAAAAATAACGAAATCAAAACATAAGCATTAAGGAGATATTTATTCAAATGTTGGCTAATCTTAAGAATTTGCTTGCTTTTCTGAGCAAAGCTTCTGAAACCAGGGCGGAAATTGCCCTCTCATTCATTTTTTTACATCCATTTTGACCTAGCAAGTCTAGTTAACCAAGAGTAGTTCTTGGTTACTGTAACTCCAGAAAACCCTGTTTCGTGCAGGTTCGAAGTTGTAAATGGTAATAAAACCTTTAATACAGCTTTACTGTTGGCACCAATATTCATTAGAAACTGAACTCCAAAATTCAAACACTTTGTCCTTACGTATTTGTTCCTTTTCCCCTGTTCAAATTGTCGATGGTGTGGACGACTGAAAGGTTTTCTGACTCAGTTATATTTATCCAGATTATCGGGAAAATATTTTTCAAAATTAAGCAATAATTTTTTCTTTTTTCTTCATAGGACGAACTTACAATGACCTGAATCAGTACCCAGTATTTCCATGGGTACTCACCAACTACGACACCAAGGAACTAGACTTGAGCCAACCCAGTAACTACAGGGATTTATCCAAACCTATAGGAGCACTGAATCCCAACAGAAGAATATATTTTGAAGACAGGTACTCCACATGGGAGCACGACAGTATACCTCCTTTCCATTATGGAACCCATTACAGCACTTCCGCTTTTGTTTTCAACTGGCTGATTCGATTGGTAAGAAACATTTCATGAAGTAAAAGCTTAAAGTTCACGTTTTTCTGCAAACTTCCCTTTTTGTCGTTGTATCTATTTCCGATTTCATAATTGGCATAAGTGGACATAGATTACACCTAAAATAAAAAAGCAAATAGTTGGTAGTAATCAGGGACGCCTCCAGATAAACATTTAAACGGATGGGCACAAGACAAAACATCGGGAGTTTAATGTTATAGAAACTAAACACAATTATATAAAGTGTTAAATCTGTCGTAATATCCATCATGGGTAATCGACGTCTTACACTTGCACCTGTGTCCCCTCTTTAATCTATCCCTGGTGGTAAATAGTCTACTGAGTGTTTCTTAAATATACGGAAAATTGATTAAGGTTTTTCCTGGATAATTCCAAGAGTTACTTTGTAATTTGTAAGAGTTATTTTGTAATTTCATATTTGAAAGTGTATTTAATTTAAAGGTGAACATCAAACAAAATTTGCAACATTAGGTACATTAAACATTTCTTAGTGGCAAGCTTGAACCTAGCAAAAACTCAAGTATCATTGGTTAAGATTAAGATTAACATTTCTTTCATTTCAATGTGTTACGCACTACTCATAAATGCGTTCATTATTTTTAATATACTTGATATATATATATATATATATATATATATATATATATATATATATATATATATATATAATATATATATATATATATATAATATATATAATAAAATATACTAATATTTTTAATATACTTGGTTAGGTCGTTTTATTATTAATATTTATTGGTGGACAAAATATTCTTGAAATTGCTACTTCCGGAATAACTCCTCGATTTTTGACCGGCATTCAAGAAACACCCTGTAGAAAAATAATTTTTCCACAGATCATAAGGTATTTAAGTTTGAATTTTCCTCTGTGGATACGACCTCAAAACCATGGTTTTTTATCTTTTAGTTGGTACTAACACTGTAGATACTGATGTTACTATTTTTCACTGGTAGTACCGACAGTTACACGGTAGTACTTCAGTAACTTATCTGGGAAGGGAGAACTCTTCTTGAAGAGATAGGGTATAATACTTACCTCGACTGAATGAATAATTCAATCGAGTTTAATCATCTTTTATTAACCTTCGTATATGTATTGGAAAATTTTAAAAGCAGCGCTATAATACGATTGATTCCTTTTTATTTCAGGAACCTTTCACCACAATGTTTTTGGCACTTCAAGGAGGAAAATTCGACTACCCCAATCGACTATTCTCATCTGTCAATCTTTCGTGGAAGAATTGCCAGCGAGATACGTCTGACGTGAAAGAACTGATACCCGAATTTTACTTTTTGCCCGAAATGTTTGTCAATTCCAATAGATATAGATTGGGTGTAAACGAAGATGGAAAACCGATAAATGACGTCGAACTACCCCCTTGGGCAAACACACCTGAGGAATTTGTTAGAATAAACAGAATGGTGAGTTATCAATACCTACTTCGTGTATTTATTGTACCTACGTCTTTTTGAGTGAATTATTTAATTCAATATTGTTACTTCAGTATCAATCATGGTTTCTTTTACAATTATGTTTCATATTTTTAGGCCTTGGAGTCTGAGTTCGTTTCGTGTCAATTACACCAGTGGATCGATTTGATTTTCGGTTATAAACAAAGGGGACCTGAAGCAATCAGAGCAACAAACGTGTTCTACTATCTTACGTACGAAGGAAGTGTCGAACTGGACGCCATACAAGATAAAGTGATGAGGGAGGCAGTTGAAAATCAAATCAAAAATTTCGGGCAGACTCCAAGTCAACTCTTGATGGAACCTCACCCGCCTAGAAGTTCTGCAATGCATTTAGTAAGTGAAAATAAATCACCATCTGCTTACTAAGACAATTGTTTTATGTTATTAGGTAAGTTTTAATGTAACTCTTATAAATATTTGTTGCAGTCGCCTATGATGTTCTCCAGTATACCGGACGATGTCTGTATGACCATGAAATTCCTATCAAACAGCCCTATTGCACACATCTCCGCGAACACTTATCCCCAATTGCCAAATCCTTCAGTGGTAACGGTAACGATGCACCAGCAGTTCGCAGTTAATCGTTGGAACTCTGGCTACGCCGCTGTGGCACAGTCCCCGAGCTATGCTGATACGCCCCAGAGTCAAGCTGCCAATTTGCCTTTGTCAATGGACCCAGTTCTTTGTGAGTGTTTAGTTGGCGATGTTGATATACTTAAGGATGAAGATACACGTAAATCAGAAGATAGTTGCAATGATTATTATAAACCATAACACGATTTTGACTATTTTACTACTCTTTAGTTTAACCATTACTATTAACAAATCAAGCAAATATTGACATCACGAATAATCACTACTTTGCAAAACTCATCCTGGCCTCTGATTTTCCATTGATTATCGTACTGTTAAATTCTTTTAGCTTTCTTGTAAATATGTGAGAGCTAGCCAGTCGATCTGAAGATAAAATAATTGATGTCAGCATTTGAAACCTACATTTTCTGGATCAACATAAGCAGGACCTACATTAAGAAAAATTATTCATTTTTACAATTAAAAAAGTCTAGTATATGGGTTTTCTCATGAATTGAAGAATCCAGAGGAAGAGGTCGATTGGGTATGGAGTTTATGGCTTGCCAATGTCATAATATCGCTTAAACTATTAGCTATCTATTCAGAAAAGATAAAACTCAACATTGTATATCGTTCATTGTAAATATTTTTGATGAAGGCGATACTCCATGAAAATCTCCTAGATAATTTATTTTAAATAATTATAACATATAACGAATAGGGATGTTTGAAGTTTGATGGAATTTATTTTTTTACTACCTACTATATAATAGAATTGTTTCCAAAAAACGCAATGAATGAAGAGTGTATGGTATACTTACGAATACCATACAACAAACATTTACAATTTAAGCAAGTTCATAATTGCATGAAATATACAAGTTAATAAAAAATTACTAAAATAACGAGTGTGAGTTTCGGTAGTCCTATAGTTTAACACAGGATCCACTCTGTCAGAAGGGCTCAATAGGCCTAACGTAAGCCATACTTTGATACTCAAACACATTTGTCTTTTCAGCTCAAACTTCGACAAGTGCCAACGCCAACCAGATGCTCCGTCGACATCTGGGCGACAACTTCAGTCAAAATCTGAAAATACGCTCAAATTGTTTCGTAACCACGGTGGACTCTAAATTTCTAATCGCTTGCGGATTCTGGGATAACAGTTTCAGAGTGTTCTCTACAGACACTGCGAAAATAATTCAAATTATTTTCGGCCACTACGGAGTCGTAACCTGCCTTTCTCGGTCCGAGTGTAACATAACCTCAGATTGTTACATCGCGTCAGGTTCGGCCGACTGTACGGTTCTGTTATGGCACTGGAACGCCAGGACGCAGAACATCGTAGGCGAGGGAGAAATTCCTACACCCAGAGCTACGCTTACTGGACACGAGCAGCCCGTTTCTAGCGTGGTCATTTCGGCGGAGTTAGGACTAGTGGTTTCCGGGTCCTATAGTAAGTATTTATATATATTGGCGTTCAATTATGTCTTTTAAATAAGTCACTCATTATCATTTTCACTCATTTTCGAAATTTCAACTTGTTCCACAGACTAAGTTAATATAAAAATTTATTTTCATATTTCTCGACATATCTAAGAATACCTTGAAGGACACGATGGTATAAACCTTTTGTTTTTGAAAATCGCACAGTCCAACTCAAAATTACACATATATCAAAATCACTCAATACTATTTCAATGCTCCATGTTCAAACATTCGATGCTATTTAGAATATGAGCTGGTATAATTAGAGTATGAATACGGAAATAATATATAAAAAAATATTGTAACTGTAGTAAGGTTGATTTTACACACGTACTCTTTATTCGACTTCAAAAGTAATTGCTAATTTCGTTAATAAATAAGTACACCTATTCATAGATTGGTTTGTTTTATTAAGCTCAAGCATTCCACTGAAATACTTTGTATGTGTTAGAATGTTAAGGTGCTCAAAATTCATCTTATAGTTCAACAAAATTACATGGTTTGTTACAGTGTAGGATTTCATTGATCTTATGTAGTCCCTCGTTCTATACAATGTAATGTAGGGGCACCACTTATGGCCACTGCCCTATAATTGATAAAATACTGAGTATCAGTTCTTGACTTCAATGAATATGACAATAAATATCAATATTTCGTTACGCAATCATTGTTTTATGTACCCAAACTAGAGAAAATTGATGGCTGAAACTTGAACACAGTGCCAAAAGTGAAGTTTTTTGAAGTTCGTAACTTAAAGCTCTATAATAATATTATGTTATATGTAATATCTGTAGAAGCACTAGATTTTCTGTGCTTTTATCTTGTATCTGTAAGAGCAGATCCTAAAACATGAATGACATTCAGCACAAATTTCTTGTCCAAATCCTGCATTTTATTATACTAGTTGAAAAGTGGCCATAACTGCCTCTGCTCTATGTGTGTGTAGTAATTATAAAAGGCACAATTATTTATCTTTATAAGATGAAACTAAAAGAAATTCCTCTTGCAGATGGTCCAGTGTTAGTACATACTACATTTGGAGACTTGCTTCGATGTCTAGATCCGCCAAATGGATTCAATTCACCTGAAAATATCACCATGTCTCGTGAAGGAGTGATAGTTGTTAATTATGAAAAAGGAAATATTGCAGCATTTACTATCAACGGTAAAAGACTAAGACATGAATCGCATAATGATAATTTACAGGTAAATACAAGAATTTACAGTTAACTGATAGTGTTGGCCTTAGATAGAAACTTTAATGCAACTCTAAGAATGAAGTGTTTTTTACTTTATTTTTTGAGTATTGAACGTTATTAGCGTTATGAACAAAATTAGAAATACATATTTCAAATCTTGTTCATAACAAAAACATTTATTTTGTTCCATTTCTTTTATTCAGTTAAGAGTTGTAGACGTAAATTGTTGTTTTATTATTACTTCAGTTTCTAATACACGTAAGTGACAAACTGCTTTAGTGAGAAAACTCTATAAGCGAGAATAACATTCGCGTTCCTTTGGATTCTTGCTTACCCAGGTCGGACTGTATAACGAATTCTTGGATTTAAACAATTTAGAACTCACTCGTTCATTTTTCCTGAATTCACACCGATATAAAAATTTTGCAATATCAAGGAACTTATACTTTTCTAGTCCTATGTCATACCATCACAGATAATTGACAAAATTTATTGTTGAATTCATAATGCAGACTTTCATTTTTTAGTCTGCATTTAACTACAGTGTGATAGTCTGGGTTTAACTTTACAGTGTGATACAATGTCCCAACAAGTTGTCACCTAACATTATTTATTCTGATATTTTTTGTAAAGTAATAAATGAAGGAAAAACTTTACATGCAATTCAGTCTACACAGATAATTTGTATATGGATTCATTTTGAAAAATTTAAATGCGTTTTCATTTGTCTAACTGTGCACTATCATAAGAATGGTTTGTTTTTGCAGTGCCTGTTGCTTAGTCGAGATGGTGAGTACTTGATGACTGGTGGAGACAAGGGAATAGTGGAAGTGTGGCGAACCTTCAATTTGGCCCTGTTATATGCCTTTCCAGCATGTGATAGTAGTGTTAGGTCCTTGGCATTGTCACATGACCAGAAGTAAGTTGGTATTGAAATATATTTGATTATTATATATCATTCTCACACATTTATACTTCTAGCTGTCTCGGTGAATCATTTAATGTTTATTTTAGAATTATGGGGCCATTCTCATTGACTTGCTTGTTCATAAATCAAGATTCACATGTTTTTGGATAAATAACATACCAACATTTTAATATTTTTTTATATCTGAAATAAATATTTAAAAATTCATATTAAATAGAAATGTTCTTTTATTGCATAATTATACATAACATTCAAGATTTAGTTGAATATACAATTTTCCGTTAAAACACATATCCGTTATCAAGTAATTCTTCTACTTTTATAATTTTCCCATGTAAAGAATTTTATATTAAACTCTCTTTATTTTTGAGGACATTCACTTCAATACAAAATCAGCTTTGAGCCCTCTATAAAGAGATACAGTTTCAACTCACATTTCTATTTTCATATTTAATGTATAGAAAACAAGTTGGATAACTAGAATAAGAAACTCTACACATGAATTTTTTAGTATATATACTGTATATAAATTTTTAGAATATACTGTATGCACCATATATTTACATTATCTAGTGCATCACTGTCACCAGTAATGTGAAAATAATTCGAATTATATGTAGTATATGGCAATATTCAAATTGAAATTAATTGGATAAGAAGTAGTAAAATGTGTCACTTTTTATTTGTTGTATTTAAATTCAATGAACTGACATTATTTTTTTTTTAGGTTCTTGTTAGCTGGTCTTGCTCTTGGCTCACTAGTTGTATTCCATATTGACTTCAACAGATGGCATCATGAGTTCCAACAACGTTATTAATAAAATAACCTCAATTGAAGGAAAATATGTACTTAATACATTTTACTTGAGTTCTTAAATTAGAATTATCAAATTTTGATTGGAAAGTGCGTCAATTAAATGAAAAACAATATTTCAAAAATAAGTACCAGGAAGTATATGGAAGTATATGTTTATCTCATAAATAATGAAATAAATCATACCTAAACATTCAGAGAGTTCAATGGTTTCTTCCCTTCAATGAATTGTATTTCATTTTATTGACACTCTGTATCTATAGTGCTTAATTTTCAATAATATTGTAGAATAGGTTTCAAAACACTTAATTTCTGTGCAATACACACATTATTTAACAAAAAAGCTAAAATTTTAGAGAATATTTCACTTGTTAACTGAAAACTTCTAGACATAGTTATATAATATTTTTCAAGTCACTGAATTATTTATAATGGTTTATTCTAGGTAATTAATGGATACTTAATATTTTGTTATCTAACCAAGATGTAATAACTAAGTTTTAAATGTTTGTTTTTTTGAAGTTCTGAATGTAAATTTGGGCAATCAAACAGATTGAATGGTTTTCAGTAATTAATGAAAAAAAAATCTTCAATTTAAATATTGAAAATTACCAAATTTTCTTCAGAAATACTTTACAAAAGAGACATAGATGTAGACAAGTGATCAATAGTAACATTTCTAGAAATGCTTGAAACATTGAGATTATTCATACAATTCAGTCGGAAACAGAATAATCTTAAAATTTACTAGATTTTCTAAAGTCATATCATTTGAGTTTTCAATTACCTAAAAAATCAGGATTCAAATTATTGATTGATTTTAATAGTTCTTTCATATTTGAGAAACCAAGGAAAAGCACATTTTGCTTAATGCTTGCACTTCCAAAATTTTTGCAAGTTGTTGTTAAACTCTGTTCATAGTCTGGCGTCTTACATGAAAAGTAATTCGAAATTTCAAGTTTTTCAAAATGGTAATAATTGTGGTATAAAAACAATATTGTAATTAAGATGACTACGACTAGCTTCAAATAAATTGTATTTTCAGTTACAGAAAACATTCATCAGAAATATATCGTTCAAATCAATACAAAACTATTTTAGTTTCCATAGATTTAATGTGGCGCTCGGACTATTTACAGAGAGGTTCTTAACACAATGCACTTGACAAAATTATTCGAATTTTGGCAGGTACATTTGTGCTTTTTTGAAACATTCCCTCCAAGCATGTGTATTATATAATTAAATATTGCAAATCTGTCCAGTTATAAAATCAAACACTTGTAAATAAAAATAAGTTTTTTTTTCGAAAAAAAACGCTAATAGGTGTAACTGATTGAAAATAAAAACTTGTATTATTTTATTACTTGAAAGAAGTGAGAATCGAAGAAAAGGGATGTAATTATTTGTAAGAAATTTATGTATGTTTGATGTCTAGCAATAATAGTGTATCGACTATTAATTTGTATACACCGTATTATTAAATAAGGAAAATAAATGTGTTTTGTTCAAAACTATCATTTCAATTAATTACTCTTCTATTTTATATGAGTATATATATATATATATATATATATATATATATATATATATATATATATATATATATATATATATATATATATATATATCTATCTACGAAATGATTTATAACTATGAACCATTATTATTACAGCTTGATTATTACTACCTGTATCTAAAGACAATTAGTTCACAATTGTCTTTCATTATCATTATTTCAAAAAAAAATGCAGATTAATAGATAAAAGTGAAAGTACCAATTCCATATTTCTAAAGGGTTCCTTTAAATTTCAAAAGGAGCAAGATCCATAGAGTTATGAATTTATATCTTGAAGTTTAAAGATTCACTTACAAATTTTATAACTAAGAATTAATATAGTAATAATGAAAATATTGAGAAATAACAAAATTAAACTAAACTGAACTAATGTCATAAACATATCAGTCAATTTTAGGATTTGTTGGAGAAAATTTAGATAAATAGAATATTATTAGCTTAGTTTCACCAAATTATACGTTTGCTTGACAATTGTTTGGAGTGATGGCCCATTCTCAAAAATTAAACTGTTATATATTATATTTGAAAATTTTCAAAGTTTAAATCAAAAGTTTTAATTCAATTTTTGTAAATTTCCCAGTCGCATCACACTAAAACGATAGAAATGGAACGTAAATAAACTGCTTTGTATTATTATCCTTTATCTTTGTTCATCAAAGCTTATGCAGTGTACTTAATCTCAAATCAAGTTTCATTCCTAATTGTATAATTGGGAGTCCGGTGAATCCATATAATTAATTAAATCAAATATTGAGATAAAAATAGGATATCCTTTTGCTACTATGTTCCTTTTCGATATACCTGCATTCAAAGTATTCAGTATCAGGATATATGAGTAGAGCATTTGTCTATACTTCTATAGTAGACCTCGCTCACAAAAATACCTAGTAAAAAACTTGGGGAAACCTTTGTTAACTCATGTATACATATAACTGCACTAAATGCAGTTATATTCTAATTGCACTAAATACGTTATGCATATAACGTATTACAGCTACCGATATTTATTTATTTAAATCCAGAGTTGCATAGGAACATTTACAGGCAATCTCAAGTATAATTTAAACAAAATAAAAGAACAGAAACAGCGCCGCAAATCCTGTAGAGGAAAATAATATTTCCTGTTTGCAGGGCTGGTTTACAAAAAAGAAATAGAATAATAATAACAGAATAATAATGCCGGTTAGATTATCGTGTGTAAGCACACAAAAAATCTTCCAGTCACACATCACTTATTCATACAGTACCTCTCATACACTAATTTATTTTTTTCATTCTTATTCCATTTGGCTTTCTATATCTTGGTAATAAACATATTATTATTAATTAATTAAACGTATTAAATTATTTGGCAGTTGATTAAAAATTTTTATTGCTTTTATGCAACAACACTTGTCGCTTAAAGCCCTATGTACCCTTGGCAGTGGCATGATTTCATGCCTAGTTTTACTAGATGAGTTAGTATAAATATTTTTAAGATCATTATAGTAGTACTTAAGACTTTCCGGAGAAAACAGCTGATGCAAAGTCATGGGTTTTTTTTCAACCAACTGATTTTTAAAAACTAATTTTAATAATCTATTCTGTATTTTTTGTAGTTGGTCCAGATTATTTTTATATTCCCGCCATGCAATTATGCCGTAGCTTATAATGCTATGAAAGAGAGCATTATATCATAATTAATATGTTTGTTACTAAATGAGTCGATATTTTATAAAAGATGAAAATTAAGTATTTTGTTTTTTTTATTATATAATTAATCTGTTCATTCCATCTTATATTACAATCGAACTTTATACCCAGTT